>CM037877.1:1167500-3567500 GCA_021292165.1 Shinisaurus crocodilurus | reverse complement strand
ATGAGCCTGGGGCAAAAGACTTAGATGTCTGAAATCGGCCACCTAAGCCTTCTGCAGGGTGGGAGGAGCGCGGAGGTGACCTTCATCTCTGTGCGCCTTCCGCCCTTGATAGGATGCCCATAAACCTCCGAGTTCGGAGGGTTATGGGCAGCCCCATTGGATTGCGCTGTAGTGTTAAACAACCAACCAACCAACTTCAGAATGCTCAATCTCATGATGGATCTGCTTGTATTTCTAGAATAGCTACAACTCAAACACATTTATTCAGCAACATTTATCATTGGGATAGGCTTTTATGGTGAGTGGTATCGAAGGAAGGGAAGCAGCATGTTGGCATCTTATGAGCATGTCTATGCATTTATACACATGCATATAAATTGAAATGTGCATACACAGGTGTTGCTCACACCCTTCCCAGCTCACATGTAGATAGCAGCTGTGTCCTTACTCCTCCTCCTCCTCCTCAAATGTAAGTGTAGGGGAACAAATATGGATCAGGACCCTAACATGTGGGGTAGTGCTCTTTAATCCTTTGCCCCTTCTGTAGTCCCAATCTGGATCAGCCCCCCCCCCCCCCGCTCCTGCAATTTACATTGCCAAAACATAATCCGTTCAAATCAATCACTTTTGGACAATGGAAGTAGCCGGTGTGGGGCCCCAATCTAGATTGGGTCCGCAGCTTGAGGCAAAGGGTTAAAAACCCCTTAATCTGCCCCCACAGTAGGGTCCTGATCTGGATGGGGTCCTCTGTGCTTACTTTTGAGTAAGAGAGAGAGAGAGAGAGAGTTGTAGCTGTTAGCTATGCCTTTAAAGTAAAGTGTACTTTGATCCTAACTTCTAGAGCAGGCATGGGGACCTGCTCTAGATTAAGGATGTGACAGAGCAGCTGCCGAGGCTCATGCAGCCCACCGACACATACCCCTTTCTTCTCTTCCACGTGGGTACAAATGATACTGCCAAGCGGAGTTACAAAGAAATCACGGCAGACTTTGAAGAGCTGGGAAGGGAACTCAAGAACTTCGGGGCCCAGATAGTTTTCTCATCCATCCTTCCAGTACTTGGAAGAGGCATAGAAAGGGAAAGAAAAATACTCCGAGTGAATGACTGGCTACGAAGGTGGAGCCGACGTGAGGGATTTGGATTCTGGGACCACGGGCTACACTTCCTGGAAGATGGACTGCTGGCAAAGGATGGGTTGCACCTCACAAGGACTGGGAAGAATGTGTTTGGACACAGCATGAGGAACTTAATCAGGAGGGCTTTAAACTGAATCCAACAGGGGAGGGAGACATAAACTCGGGGGTACCAATGGAAGAAGGCCTCCTTGCCACAATGGAGAGAACAGCTCCAGCGGTGCCCATTGATAGTCTACCACAAAATGTAGGGGGAAAGTCGGATTGTAAAGCACATAGTCTTCAATGTCTCTATACTAATGCCCAGAGTATGGGCAACAAACAAGACGAACTTGAACTCTTGATACATGAGGGCAAGTACGACTTGATAGGGATAACTGAAACCTGGTGGGATGACTCCCATGACTGGAATACAGCAATTGAAGGGTATAACTTGTTCAAAAGGAACAGAAGCAACAGAAAGGGAGGTGGAGTTGCACTGTATGTTAAAAATACGTATCTCTGCACAGAGATACAGGAAGAGGAGCTTGGCAGCCCCATTGAGAGCATCTGGGTTAAAATAAAGGGGGCAAAGAATAAAGCGAACATGGCGGTTGGAGTCTACTACCGACCACCCAATCAAGGAGAAGACGAGGATGGAACTTTTGAAAACAAATTGCCAGTGTTTCAAGGAGGCACGATGTGGTAGTAATGGGAGACTTCAATTTCCCTGATATCTGTTGGGAGACTTATTCAGCCAAACATGGCCCCTCCAAGAAATTCCTGAGCTGTGCTGCTGATAACTTCCTCCTACAGAAAGTGGAGGAAGGAACTAGAGGATCGGCTATCCTTGACCTGATTCTAACCAACAGAGACGAGTTAGTGGATAAAGTGGCAGTTTCGGGAACTCTGGGGGAAAGTGACCATGTTATACTTGAGTTCTTGATTCTAACAGAAGCAAAAGCTGAGTGTAGCCAAACACGTACCCTGGATTTTAGGAAAGCCAATTTTAACAAACTCAGAACAATGATTAGTAAGATCCCATGGCAAATGACTCTCACGAGAAAGGGAGCCCAGGAGGGGTGGGAGTTTTTAAAAAAGGAAATTTTAAAGGCACAATTGCAAACAATTCCCACAAGGAAAAAAGGCAGAGGGCAACAGAAGAAGCCAATGTGGCTTCACAATAAACTCAAAGATGACCTGAAAACAAAAAAGGACACGTATAGGAAGTGGAAGGAAGGACAGGCTACAGGGAAAGAGTACAGGCAGGTAGCACAGAACTGCAGGAATAGTGTCAGGAAGGCTAAAGCTGAGAATGAGCTAAGGTTAGCGAGGAATGCTAAAAGCAACAAAAAAGCTTTCTTCAGATACATGCACAGTAAAAGACAGAAGAAAGAACTGGTGGTTCAACTACGCAATGAGGATGGCAAATCGATAACAGAAGACAAAGAAAAGGCAGAAGTGTTCAATTCCTACTTCGGCTCGGTCTTCTCCCAAAAGAGGGTCTATGACCCCCCTGGCAAACCTGAAATGCAGACTGAAGGGGCAGAATTGCAGCTTGAGATTGATAGGCAAATGGTCAAGGAGCACCTGATTACTCTGAACGAGTTTAAATCTCCAGGGCCTGATGAGCTGCATCCTAGAGTAATAAAGGAACTGGCAGAAGAACTCTCAGAACCACTGTCTATTATCTTTGAGAAATCATGGAGGACAGGTGAAGTGCCAGACGACTGGAGGAGGGCAAATGTTGTTCCCATCTTCAAAAAGGGCAAGAAGGAGGAACCTGGGAACTATAGGCCAGTCAGTCTGACATCAATCCCCGGGAAGATTTTTGAGCAGATTATAAAGAAGTCAGTCTGCAAGCACCTTGAAAACAATGCAGTGATTACTAGAAGCCAGCATGGATTTGTCAAGAACAAATCCTGTCAGACTAATCTGATCTCATTTTTTGATCGGGTAACCTCCCTTGTGGACTGTGGGAATGCTGTGGACATTATATACCTGGACTTCAGCAAAGCTTTCGACAAAGTGCCTCATGATATCCTGATTAGTAAGCTAGCTAAGAGTGGGCTAGATGGAACAACTATCAGGTGGATCCACAATTGGCTACAGAATCGGACTCAAAGAGTGCTTATCAATGGTTCCTTCTCAAACTGGGGAGAGGTAACGAGCGGGGTACCACAGGGCTCGGTCCTGGGCCCGGTGCTCTTCAACATTTTATTAATGACTTGGATGAGGAGGTACAGGGAATGCTTATCAAATTTGCAGATGACACAAAGTTGGGTGGAACAGCTAATACTCTGGAAGACAGAAACAAAATTCAAAGTGACCTCGATAGGCTGGAGCGCTGGGCCGAAAACAACAGAATGAAATTTAACAGGGATAAATGCCAAGTGCTGCACCTAGGGAGAGGAAACCAAATGCAGAGTTACAGAATGGGGGACACTTGGCTCAACAATACTACAAGTGAGAAGGATCTTGGAATTGTGGTAGATCACAAACTGAATATGAGCCAGCAATGCGATGTGGCTGCAAAGAAGGCAAATGCAATTTTGGGCTGTATTAATAGAAGTATAGCTTCCAAATCGCGGGAAGTGATAATTCCCCTTTACTCGGCACTGGTTAGGCCTCATCTTGAGTACTGTGTCCAGTTCTGGGCACCTCATTTTAACAAGGACATAGACAAACTGGAGAGGGTTCAGAGGAGGGCAACAAGGATGATAAAGGGACTGGAAACAAGGCCCTATGAGGAGAGACTGAAAGAACTGGGCATGTTTAGCCTTCAGAAGAGGAGACTGAGGGGAGATATGATCGCACTCTTCCAGTATTTGAAGGGATGTCACACAGAGGAGGGCAAAGATCTCTTCTCGTTCATCCCAGTTTGCAGGACACGGAATAATGGGCTCAAGTTACAGGAACCTAGATTCCACCTAAACATCAGGAAAAATTTCCTGACTGTCAGAGCAATAAGACAATGGAATCAACTACCTAGGGAGGTGGTGGGCTCTCCCAGTCTGGAGGCATTCAAGGTGCGGCTGGACAGACATCTGTCAGAGATGCTTTGACCTGGATTCCTGCATTGAGCAGGGGGTTGGACTCGATGGCCTTGTAGGCCCCTTCCAACTCTACTTTTCTATGATTCTATGACCCTTGAGATCTTTCATAGATTTCATAGATCATAGAGTTGGAAGGAGCCTACAAGGCCATCGAGTCCGACCCCCTGCTCAATGCAGGAAACTAGAGGAGGGGTCTCCCATCCAAGTAATAACCAGGCCTGACCCTGCTTAGCTTTATATGCTCAGACAAGCTGAGCCAGTGTAAGCCACAGGCCTGTATTTATCTTGTTGGACTGGAAATCCCTTCGCCCCTCACCATTGGCTATGCTGTTTAGGGCTGATGGGAGTTGCAGTCCAACAACATCTGGAAGGCTGCACATGCCCCAGCCCTGTTCTCGAGAGATCAGGGAGGTTCCTAGAGAACTCTAGGGCCTATGTGTGAGCATCCTAACAACATCTTAGAAAGATACCTCCAGGCACCAGAAAATGTACCCAGTGTTGTTCTTTCTGGTGCCTGAGCCCAGTTTAACTTTTTTTGTCCTGGGCAAAGTGAGCTCACTCCATGGCACTTGAGCTCTACACGGGCAGTGCCGGCCCTACCATTAGGCAGAGCAAGGCGGCTGTGTCAGCCGGAGGATCGTGGAGGCTGTGAAGGGCAGCAGCCTCCCTGCCACTCCCCTCTGATGGAAGGCAGAGCTTCATGCGCCAGGCTGGTGGCGCCAATGTCCGTGGAGCGGTGTATCCACTGGCTCACGCTGGCTCAGCTTGTCTGAGTGTGGAAAGCTAAGCAGGGTCAGGCCTGGTTATGACTTGGACGGGAGACCCCCTCCTCTAGTTTCCTGCATTGAGCAGGGGGTTGGACTCGATGGCCTTGTAGGCCCCTTCCAACTCTATGATCTATGAAACCCCATGAACTTTTAAGGAGCTATCCATGGTGCTGAACCCTACCGCCAAAAACAGGTTCAGCACCATGGATGGCTCCTTAAAAGTCCAGTCTGAAACCTGGACTGGATACATGGCCCCCACTGACATTGGTGCCACCAGCCCCTGCTGGTGCCGCACAACCTCCAAAGGTAGCCTGCTGACCTCATGTGCTGTGGGAGACACTGCCCCATCACTAGTAAGTCTCAACTGCCAGTCCGCTCCACTTCTGTACATGAAAAGGGGAGAGGAGCACCATCTGGTCCTTCTCCTCGGGCAGGGGATGTTTGGGGCTGACCTTGCACGCAGGGAGGAAGTCATCGCGCAAGCCAAATCTGTCTGCTGGCAGGAAGAGGACTTTTGGAGAAGATCAGGGAAGTGCAGCGTCTGAACATGTAGAGCAGTGTTCTCCAACCTTGGGTCCCCAGATGTTTTTGGCCTACAACTCCCAGTATGCCCCAGCCAGCATAGCTGGTTGGGGCATGCTGGGAGTTGTAGGCCAAAAACATCTGGGGACCCAAAGTTGGAGAACACTGATGTAGAGGGAGGAAGGGAGCAAAACAAGAGAGTTGGCAAAGCTGCTTTGAACGGGAGGTGCCGGGCTTTGAACCTGGGACCGTCTGCTGTACGAAGGATGTGCTCTTCCCCTGAGCCGTGCCCGAAGCCAAAGAGGCCTGTGTTTTCCAAAGGAAAGGTGTTGATTCGGGGGGAAAGGCTTCAGATCAGCTCTCTGGAGGCCTGTGGGTTGAGCCACGGTGCTGCTCGGTAATTTCAGGCCCTGGACTTAATGATCTCATGGTGACCCCGTTTAGATGGCCATGTGTATTGCGTCATTTGTGAAAGACACAACTGACATCTCTTTCCCCCACAGCCTCCATCCCGTGCTTTGCAGCTCACATTTCTGATACGTTTGAACAACACTGTTTGCCAACCCTGATTAAAATAATAATAGTACTCTGAGCCATGTGCAGTTTTGCATTTTGAGCTTGCATAAATCATGGCACCATCAGGGCTACAGGAATAAAATGGAGTTTGCTTCTGCTGCCCTCACCACTGCCTGGCTGGTCATTTAGGCCCCTGTTGGCTGTGGGGCCCTGGACTTTGGCCCTATGGTCCACCCCTGGCTGCACCACTGAGTCTGAGACCCCCTGCAACTGGTGATCCTAGCAATTCAATGACCAATTGCAAAGAGCAGCTGTGGCTTTTCGCTTGGGTTTCTCTTTGCTCTACAGTAGTGATGCTGTATTTGTTCACAAGCAATCGTGGCAGTTCACGAGGTACAGTATGTGTTTAATGGGTCGTTAAGCCAAGATAAATAACACTGCTGCATAGACAGGAGCAGCGGAGACTTATAATTACATAAGGAGGAGGAAATCTTGACCGACATGTTGGTTAGACAGAAATGAATGCCTATGGAGTGAATTGAGCTCCCATTGGTAGAACACCAATAGCGGAGAATGGTTAGAGACAGCCCTTCAGAATATAGAAAACCTGAGCCTGTTAACATATGAACCTGCCAGACCACGGCTCCATCAAGCCCAGTGTTTTGTCTCCTTGGACTAGCAGAAGCTCTCCAGGGTCTCACAGAGATGATTGTCTTGTTTGGGGTCCTTTTTTTCAAACGGGAGATACCGCAAACGGAAACCGAGACCTTCTGCATGCAAAGTAGGTCCTCTGTTACTGAGCTGTGACCCCCCTCCTATGTGAACCAAGCTCTCAGATGGACACTCATATGAGCTATCTTTATCTCTCATCTGCTCTCAAAATAATTCCATAATGTACGTAGTCTATCTGTCTACCCATCTATGGTCAGCATCAAGGGTAGGCATGGTTGGGCATCTGCCGAGGGCCCACACCCCAGCAGGGGCCCACTGATAATTGCCCCTTGGTATTGCTCCTTGGTATTGCTCCTCCTCCTCACCATCGCAGCCTGTTTGTTCCCCTGCCTCTCGTTCTGGCCTGGACAACGGTGGAGATGAGAAGGAAGAGCAGGAGATGCCGCTGCCGACTTGCTCACTGGCTCCCTGCCTGTCAAGCAAGCAAGAGGTAGCCATGATGAGAAAGAGGATGAGAGGAGCAATAGCAACTGGTGACAATGGTGGTGAGAAGGTAGAGTCGCTGAGGGAGGGGGGCATTGAGGGTGTCTTGCTCAAGGGCCCTCAACAACCTGGAGTCAGCTCTCTCTATCTGGAAACAAGGCCCTACGAGGAGAGAATGAAAGAACTGGGCATGTTTAGCCTTCAGAAGAGGAGACTGAGGGGAGATATGACCGCACTCCTCCAGTACTTGAAGGGATGACACAGAGGAGGGCCAGGATATCTTCTCGATCATCCCAGTTTGCAGGACACGGAATAATGGGCTCAAGTTACAGGATTCCACCTAAACATCAGGAAAAATTTCTTGACTGTTAGAGCAATAAGACAATGGAACCAACTACCTAGGGAGGTCGTGGGCTCTCCCACTCTGGAGGCATTCAAGGTGCAGCTGGACGGCCATCTGTCAGAGATGCTTTGACCTGGATTCCTGCATTGAGCAGGGGGTTGGACTCGATGGCCTTGTAGCCCCCTTCCAACTCTTCTATGACTCTCTCTCTCTCTCTCTCTCTCTCTCTCTCTCTCATTTTTCTATTTCAAAGCAGCTAACAAAAAAAGGAGCAAATTACAGGCCATTAAAACACTAAAACAAATGAACAACTATACAAATATGAAACCAATCTGAAAACATCCTTATAATCACAGCAGAGATTAAAAAATTGAAATAGCAGCCCCCACAAGGCCTTTTTAAAATATGGTATCTGGTTGAAAATCTTGTGTGTGTTGGAAATTCCTTTTCTGCTCTTTAGAAGGTGAGCACAGAGGGAGCCAGGTGGATCCCGCTCAGAAGGGCATCCCAGAACCTTGGCAACACAACAGATAAGGCCCTGTCCCTTGTGCCCACCTACTGTGGTTCTGAGAGTGGGAAAAGTGAGGTACAGCAATGGTCTCCAAGCTTTTTCGGTTGGTGGGCACACATGGAATTTTGAGAGAGTGTTATGGTTGCTCCCGCAGAATGGTTGCCAAAGGGGCACCTTGTCCATTCTTAATATGGCTACAGTGGCAGGTGTTGTGGCATGGCCAGTCCCAGAACACTCATTTTCCAGAAGCCAAATTAAAATACGACTAAAATAAAAGTAACTTGCCCAGAAACCTAAAGCTGCTCTTTTGAACTGACATAAAGATAGCCCTGGATGGCAGCACTTTGCTTTGCAGCAAGGAGGGATGTACGAGGAATTCGTTTCAGTTTGTTTTTGATCAGGTTTTACCTAGTTTGCACCTTCCAAACCAAACACAGACTCAGATGCATTCTGCAGCCGAATTCCATATATTTCCGAGCTTGCAATGTGATCTGCAGATGAAAAAAATTGTGTTCGACAGCATGCGTACATTTGAAAAATGCACACAAACATGCTTTAATCAATCAATCAATCAATCAATCAGGAAAGAACGTGTACCTTTCAAAGATGTGTACAATTGATGCATACATTCAGAAAAATCTGCATGGATGTTCATGTGAAAAGAAAAGAAAAAAGGCCCACAAAGTTCGCAATCTGATACAGACCCAAGTCGGAACGAGCTTCAAGACGGAATTCGGAGAACTTCTGCAAGCTCGTGCTTTGATGTCGCGCACATCCCTAGGCCCAGCAAGCCAGCCTCTTAATGTATTTATTCCTGTTAAGAAGAAATAAAATCAGAATCAAGAGGCAGTGAGCTTGGCAGGTGGCAAGAGAGGTGGCACAGGCATGGGCACCACATCAGAGACCCCAGGGGTAGGAACCCTGAAGTTGCATTTGAGGAGGTTTACATCAATTGAGGCCGTGTGAGACCAGGACTAGGAAATAGCATTTTTCCAGATAAAATAACCCAGCGATAAAGACTGGCTGCATTTGGGTGTCAAGCCGGTAAAGCTACAGTTTAGCTCAGACTTCCCCAACCTGGTGCTCTCCAGATGTTTTGGGCTAAAACTCCAAATATTTCTGACCATTAGCCATGCTGGCTGGGGCTGATGCGAGCTGAAATCCAAAACATCTGGAAAACACCAGATCTGAGAAGCTTGGTTTAGAGCAGGGCTCTCCAACCTTGGGTCCCCAGATGTTGCTGGCCTACAGCTCCCAGCATACCCAGCCAGCATGGCTAATGGCAAGGGATTCTGGGAGCTGTAGCCCAGCAACATCTGGGGACCCAAGGTTGGAGAGCCCTGGTTTAGCGTGATGGAGAACAAGCAACAGCGAGCCTTGGATTCACTCACTCCTCCCTTTCCTCCCCTGCCACCAAGTGGAGCAGTTGAGAAGCTTCTGCTTCTAGTGAACCATGGCTTCCTATGTTGTAGGAACCAGGATCTGTGGTAAACATTAACAATGGTTAGTTTCAACAAGCCAGCTTCAGAAACTGTGGTTTGATGTTGACTTGTTTGAAATTAACCACAGTTAATGTTAACCACAGTTTGTCAGTCCAGGTGGTACAACAAACCATGGTTAACGGAAAGCAGAAGCTTCCAAAGTCTTCATCTCAGCTGTGCCAGGAGAGGGGAGGAGGGAGAGCGCAAACACGAGACTCATTGCAGTTCTTTCCTCCTCATGCATGCAGTGCTAAACCACGGTTTAATGTGACGTGTGAACATGGCCATGGTGTGAATGCCCATCAGAGGATAACCTTTAATTATGCTTCCTTACCCATTAGTCTTCACCATCCATAGATTTTTTTCATAGATCATAGAGTTGGAAGGAGCCTACAAGGCTATCCAGTCCAACCCGGTCTCCCATCCAAGTAATAACCAGGCCTGACCCTGCTTAGCTTTCCACACTCAAACAAGCTGAGACAGCGTGAGCCACAGGCCTGTATTAGTATTGTTGGAGGCTGGCTGTTTTCTACTTTTCTCTTGCATGTGTAAAGAGGTGTTCTTATAAACCAACAATGTTGGTTATTTTGAACCAATTAACTTGAAGCATACATGCAGTCACAAATGTAATATGAATAAAGTCGGTTATTGAAAGCTCTTTTGGAGAGGGTGGAAGTAACCATAACCCTTTGCCACTCTTCCATGAACAAGCAACGGATCTCTTTGAAGACATCTTGCAAACTTCTCCATCCTCCAGCAGAGCCAGCGTGACATAGTGGTGAGAGTGTCGGACTGGGACCCGGGAGATCCTGGTTCTTGTCCCCGCTCGGCCATGAAACTCACTGGGTGACTTTGGGCCCAGTCACTGCCTCTCAGCCTAACCTACCTCACAGGGTTGTTGTGAGGATAAAATGGAGAGGAGGAGGATTATGTAAGCCGCCTTGGGTTCCTTGCAGGAAAAAAGGCAGTGGGGGAAAAATATATATATAATAAATAAATATCCCACCTCTATAATTTGTGAGGGGAAAATGGTGATGGTAATTCAAATGCTGCTTTTTCTCTCTCCAACAAATGGTGATGTTTTCAATTCATGTTTGACATGACTCGCAACTTAGTGTCTCTTTAAACACTATTTTTCTAAATGCGGCTTGTCGTCCCCCGTCCCCCCCCAAGCTTCAGGTGAACTCAACTGCTTAAGGCACTTACAGGGTGCATTTGCTCTGGAATGTTTTGTCTGAAAAGTGACAGCTCCCAGGTATTTCCCCGCTTCGCAACTCTAGAGGGCAGTCGTGAGAAGTGAAGTTGGCTTTGGCTAGAAGCGAGTGCTTTACAGGCGCAGGAGCAGCTGCGTTTTAGTACCCAAACACACTTCTCTGTTTGGAGGGTAATTTAGAGCAATTACACCGATTATTATTGCTTTTCTAATTAGTGCTTTTCCTACAGAATTAGCTGAGTGTTTATTAGGAACCGCTTGTTGCCAGTAGCTTAACTGCTTCGCGGCTGGTTTTTACCAGCCGGTTGGAAGGATTTTTTAAATACGTCCATATATGTGGGTTTGTCTTGATTATCTGCCATCAGATTAAAAACCCCAATTAGATATTATTACTATTGTTATATATAGCATCAAATGCTGATGAAACAAACGCACCTTTTGTGATTTTAATACTAAGGGTGTGGGGGCGGGTGTGTGTGTGTGTGTGTATGTATGTATGTATGTATGTATGTACCATCATGGGGGACGATATTTTGAATCGTTTGGCTCTTCTCAGCTTTCAGTATTTTGTTTTGTTTTAAATAAACCCCACAGGCTTCTGTCCCTCATGGCTGACTTTGTAACTGTGACCGTTTTGTACACCATTAATAAGGAAGAGTATTTGTAGAAATCCATGCAAGAATCCATGCACCCGCTTATGATAGCAACATTTTGATAACAATATGCAGATTTTTTTTAATGGTCAGAATCTAATAAATAAATAGAAATATGCAGTCCTTTGACACCCGCCCCCTTGTTTTCAGCTTGCATTTGAATATTCCCGTGTGTGTGTTAGAGAGAGAATGGCCGGCCGCATTCGCATGACATGTTAAGCCACCCTGTGAATAAGGTACAAAATGTGGGTTGTTCGCAGAACAACCCACAGTATGCCTGACAGACGACTGGGCTCACCATCACTTGTTCTCCCACTCCTTCCCCCTCGGTCCTTCAGTCAGTATCCCAGTGCCCTTTGAGGCAGAACCCATCTTGTCCAACAAAATATCTAGTATATTTCATAGATCATAGAGTTGGAAGGAGCCTACAAGGCTATCGAGTCCAACCCCCCGCTCAATGCAGGAAACTAGAGGAGGGGTCTCCCATCCAAGTAATAACCAGGCCTGACCCTGTATCCAGTTACTATCCAGTGTACACCAGTTGCTGGGGAGCAAGAGCAGGAGGGTGCTGTTGCACTCATGTCCTACTTATGGGATCCTGTGGGCAGCTGGTTTATTATTTATTTATTTATTGCATTTATTCCCCCGCTCTTCAGCCAGAAAAGGCTCCCAGAGTGGCTTACAAAGACTAACAATAAGACAGTCCCTGCCCTCAGGCTCACAATCTAAAAGACATGACACAAAAGGAAAAGGGATTGGGAGGGAGGAGGAAGAATGCAAAACCCAGGCACCGGTTCTTAATTAAAAAGGTTCTTATAGGTTTTTCTTTCTTCTTCTTTTTTTTTTTGGTTGGCCACTGTGTGAACAGAATGCTGGACTAGATAGACCCTTGGTCTGATCCAGCATGGCTCTTCTTATGTTCTTAAAATAACAACAACAACAACAACAACAAACACATTTGTGCAATTTTCTGGGGCTGAGTTTTTTTTTTTTTTAAAATAGGATGGTGAACCAGTGATGGTCGCTCCATAGAGCCGCTTGGGCATCGGTGGAGGGGCTGTCACTGGCAGCGGCAAGGGCGAGATTGCGAAGAGCTGCAGGGGTTTATGCCACTCTTGCTGAGTGACTCGTTAGCTGATCCCCACAACTCACAATGAACTGTGGCTCACGCTGGCTCAGCTTGTCTGAGCGTGGAAAGCTAAGGAGGGTCAAGCCTGGTTATTACTTGGATGGGAGACCCCCCTCCTCTAGTTTCCTGCATTGAGCAGGGGGTTGGACTCGATAGCCTTGAGCAGGGGGTTGGACTCGATAGACTCGATGATCTGAGTTCGATCAGAACTCTATGATCTATGAAATCTATAAATCTATGAAATTGCTCTCGCGGGTTCGGATGACATGACAGCCCATCAAGGATCGGACAATCCCTAGAACAAGCCAGGGGTTGTCAGGGTGGCTTGTTGCTGAAAAATAAGCCACGCTGTGGGGAGCGGTCTGGGTTCAGATGACATGACCATCCACCCTGGCTAATCACCCACAATGGGTTGTCATGTCGTGCCTATCCAGTCAGTAACCAATCTTAGAGAGCCATCCTATGGTTCCTAGACGGCATCTAGGAAAGAGCCACGCTGGTTGCGTCTCCAAGGTTGGAAAAGCGACCTTGGAGAGGGGTTAAAGCGGGTGGGGAGGGGCGGAGACGAGGGCCAGCAGGATATCCTGATGGTGCTCCAGCCTCCTTCCTTCCCTCTCCTTCCAAAGTGCTGCAGCTACAGCCGTCTAGCTGAACTGCGGAGCGGGAGGAGCAGGGAGGCACAGATCGCTTCCGCCGCCTCCCCCACTCTGCACTGGATGCTCGTAAGCCTCCAAGTTTGGAGGCTTACGAACATTGAGGGTGCAATTGATAGGATTGCGCCCTTATATAAGGAGCTGCCTTTGTTCTGTGACACAGCTTCTATCTCAGAAGTGCTGTCTACTTGGACTGGATAATATACATATGCTCCCTGCATATGGCAAACCAGAACTCTTAGGCTTTCATCCTGATGTGTTAGTTTTCTAGGTGTAGGCCAGTGTTCTCCAACCTTGGGTCCCCAGATGTTTTTGGCCTACAACTCCCAGCATGCCCCAGCCAGCTATGCTGGGAGTTGTAGGCCAAAAACATCTGGGGATCCAAGGTTGGAGAACACTGCCTTAGACGTTGGAGAGCAGCAGCGTCGGGGAAAGTGCGGATAGGGGAAGCGTTCGGCAGCCCATTCCCGCTGTACCTTCAATGAAGAAAAATAAAGGAGGGCGACACCCGTTACAGACAAAACAAAGCTCAAAGGAGGCAAGCCCAAAAAAGATTCTGAAGAAAACTGTAATTTACAAATGTATTCCGCATTATTATTATTATTATTATTATTATTATTATTATTATTATTATTATTATTATTATTATGCCTAATGTGTTTTGAGTATAACAACTCTTTATGAGCGGAAAGCAGTCAACGCTTCTTGTCTTCTGAATGAGGAATTTTAAAAATCTATTGTGTGGGAGAGAAGCGCTCTCCCAAAAGACAAAGAAACTAATTGAGGAGATAAGAAGTTACTGTTGGAGCTATCATACTCGAGATGCATTAGGCATAATAATAATAATAATAATAATAATAATAATAATAATGATGATGATGATGATGATGATGCAATTTTCTTCCTATCTTTTTAGGGGTTGTCTCCTTGTTTTTTCAACTCTAAATGGCCTTCCACCCCTTCCCGTTTATAGGTTAGCACCGACAGTCCTGTATCACGCTGGTTGTGCCACTGTTTCGCAGGGATGGGGACTCGGACTCCAGGACTCGACTCGTGAGTCGGACTGAGTCCCCCCTCTGACTTGAGAACTCGAGTCCCAATATTTTTATTGGGACTCGAGACTCGACGGGACTCGAGACCAAGGACTCGTGTTCCAAAATCGTGTTCCTCAAATGCAACACGGATAGGTTTTAGGAAGTACAGCAAGTTTATTTTTTAAAATCATTTCCCCAAAATGCAACCTTTCAGACATTTTGGGTTTGGCTGCCTCTGCCTGCCTGTTTGGGGTTCCCAGCCTCCTCTGCCTGCCTGGTCTCTTCTTGACCAGTTCCACAGTTTGAATCGTCCAAGACAAAGGCCTCTGCCTGCCTGCTTTGGGGTTCCCTGCCTCCTCTGCCTGTCTGGTTATTTTGGGTTTGTCTGCCTGGTCTGTTCTTGCCAAAATCAGTTGCAGAGTTTTGAAATAAAAAGGCACACTTGTGCCTAGAATTTATTTAAGCCACACATCTGAAATAGCCTTATTTTGTTGGGAAAAACCCCCATTGATTTTAGTAGGGACTCGTGGAGTCAGCTTTGGGAGTGACTCGTGACTCATGAGTCACCATTTTGGACCAAGGACTCAGACTCGGACTTGAGACTCGGGTCCAAAGACTCGTAACTCGACTTGTGACTCGAGACCAAGGACTCTTCAACATCCCTGCTGTTTCGTTTTGGCCAAAGTAAGGGCCAATCATATCATGGCTAGTATCCAATGTTAGCCGTACTTAGAGCAGACCCATTGAAATGAATGGATCTGTAAGTTTCTCCTGACTGACTGCAGTCCCATTCATATCAATGGGTCTACTCAAAGTAGGACTAACATTGGATCCTATTGTATGACTGGCTGGATCTCATGAGCTTTTATTCGTTTTTTTTCCTGGAAGTTGTTTTATATTCTTTCGCCTTCCTAACCCTCGGTGTCTGGGCTTGTGGAATGACTCCATTGCCAAAGATTGATCAGGACGTAAAATCCGGAAAATCACTTCATACTTATGAATTTCCAGACGCTGCCGTCAAAATAAATTCCTGGGGATAAGTGGGACGGGGGAATACACACGCTAATATGTGTACACACACATACTGGACAAAGCTGTCTTCCTAACTGTTTAACCAGCGAAAGGTGTTGAGATAAATGGAATTCATAGTCAATGGCTCAGTCCTTATCCCTCTCTTGGGGGGAAAAAGCTCCGTCGTCGTGTAGGAAAAGCTGACATCTATGTTTCTGCTATCAGACGTAAGTGCAGTAGAGGGTTGCCGTTGTACTTCATCAGGGTATTTAAATTCAGGTGCTCATTAGAGCAACTCCGAAATGCATATACTTCTGCCTACTCATACTGTAATCGTATAGTTATTTTGGAAAATGAAGCATATTCTTTCTTTTTGTCATTAAAGGTGCAATCCTATGCAAGTTTAGACAGGGGGGAAAAAAGGCCTACAACTCCCAGCATGCCCCATCCAGCATAGCTGAAGAGGAAGAGGAAGTCTAGGGGGCTCTTGTCGGTGGGGTGTGGGCCCTTGGCGAGTGCCTGACCATGCCTACCTTTGATGCCGGTTCTGCACACTAGGACAGACTGATCTGATCTGGCCGTGTGAGCGCATGAGCTGACCCCAAAAAGTAATCCATGCTGAGTTCAAGATCGTGGCTGGCAGTCACAGGATGGGCATTCGTTCACTGCCGTGGGGCCCCAGCCCGGCAGATTAAAAGCTGCGGCTGCTACAGATGTGTGGGATTTTGTGACTATGCTTTTGGCATGCTGCAGCAGAAGCAAAAAGTGTGGGGCTTAGTGTTGGAGAGCATCCACTCACATCCCTGAGTCACATTTCTGGGTTCCCAATGGAGATCCCCCTTCCCCAGTTCCAAGGATTGGCAATGCATGTGATGAGGGAGCTCCTTGGTGTGTGTGTGTGGCTTGGATTGTGCTCTGCTGGACCTCTGGCCACTGTTGTAAGGCAGATGTAGTCATAATTATTCCTATTTTTCAGATTTGTTCATCAGTCCCTGCTCCAGGTTCTGTCAATTAGGGAGTTTAGATTGGTGTCGATGAGGATCAGGGCCCTTTCAGTGGTGGCCCCTAAGCCATGGGATTCTCCCCTCCTTGAGATCAGAGGGGAGTAAAGCACCTTGAAAACAATGCAGTAATTACTAGAAGCCAGCATGGATTTGTCAAGAACAAATCCTGTCAGACTAATCTGATCTCATTTTTTGATCGGGTAACCTCCCTTGTGGACTGTGGGAATGCTGTGGACATTATATATCTGGACTTCAGCAAAGCTTTCGACAAAGTGCCTCATGATATCCTGATTAGTAAGCTAGCTAAGAGTGGGCTAGATGGAACAACTATCAGGTGGATCCACAATTGGCTACAGAATCGGACTCAAAGAGTGCTTATCAATGGTTCCTTCTCAAACTGGGGAGAGGTAACGAGCGGGGTACCACAGGGCTCGGTCCTGGGCCCGGTGCTCTTCAACATTTTTATTAATGACTTGGATCAGGAGGTACAGGGAATGCTTATCAAATTTGCAGATGACACAAAGTTGGGTGGAACAGCTAATACTCTGGAAGACAGAAACAAAATTCAAAGTGACCTCGATAGGCTGGAGCGCTGGGCCGAAAACAACAGAATGAAATTTAATAGGGATAAATGCCAAGTGCTGCACCTAGGGAGAGGAAACCAAATGCAGAGTTACAGAATGGGGGACACTTGGCTCAACAATACTACAAGTGAGAAGGATCTTGGAATTGTGGTAGATCACAAACTGAATATGAGCCAGCAATGCGATGTGGCTGCAAAGAAGGCAAATGCAATTTTGGGCTGTATTAATAGAAGTATAGCTTCCAAATCGTGGGAAGTGATAATTCCTCCTTACTCGGCACTGGTTAGGCCTCATCTTGAGTACTGCGTCCAGTTCTGGGCACCTCACTTTAAGAAGGACATAGACAAACTGGAGAGGGTTCAGAGGAGGGCAACAAGGATGATAAAGGGACTGGAAACAAGGCCCTATGAGGAGAGACTGAAAGAACTGGGCATGTTTAGCCTTCAGAAGAGGAGACTGAGGGGAGATATGATCGCACTCTTCCAGTATTTGAAGGGATGTCACACAGAGGAGGGCAAAGATCTCTTCTTGTTCATCCCAGTTTGCAGGACACGGAATAATGGGCTCAAGTTACAGGAACCTAGATTCCACCTAAACATAAGGAAAAATTTCCTGACTGTCAGAGCAATAAGACAATGGAATCAACTACCTAGGGAGGTGGTGGGCTCTCCCACTCTGGAGGCATTCAAGGTGCAGCTGGACAGACATCTGTCAGAGATGCTTTGACCTAGATTCCTGCATTGAGCAGGGGATTGGACTCGATGGCCTTGTAGGCCCCTTCCAACTCTACTTTTCTATGATTCTATGATTCTATGATTCTATCTATTTTGTTTTGCCTGTTCAGTTTGATTTTGCTTGACAGTTTTGCAGCTTTGATGTTGGGTCATTGCTTTATCTGCTTCTGTGCTGTGCTTTTTATAATTGCTGATGGTAGTCTTAAACGATGAGTTGTTTTAATATGATAATAGGTTGGATCCAGAGTTGCCTGGAGTGACACTCCACTAGCTGGACACTCTCATGGGGGGGGGGAAGAGGGGTAGGGGATTCACTGCCCCCCTTTCTTTCTGTGGGAGCCTCCACTGAATCTGGGTCACTTCTGCAAAGCTCTTCCATCTGTGGAACAGCAAGTCTGGATCTGACCCTTTACATCATGATCATCATCATTATTAATCATCATCATCATCATCATCATGATCCACTTTGAGAAACATTTTGGTTGGAAAGTTGTGTACAAATATGGTCAACGAACATTTAATATAGCACTTCATATAGCTACGTTTTGCACATGACCTGAGGATCAAGTGACATTTTTTTCTAGTCATTATGGGCTATGTATGGACCAAATTTCAGCTTTCTATCTGTGGTGTGCATGTGCATATGTATCGATCTATATCAATATCTATATACACGCGCGCGCACACACACACTCGGAAAGTATATGATGGTGTGTGTGTGTGTGTGTGTGTTTGAAAGATAGGCTAACAACAGAGTAATTTCAAAATATATTCAGTGCCAAACATTTTGGTTTTCATCTGCATCACTACTGATGAAGGCAGAAGCCAAAACGTTTAGTACTAAATACATTTTGAAATTACTCTGTTGTTAGTCTATTGATCTTTCTTATATATTTTAACTTAAGACTGACTGCATCCATAGTGGACCCAGAAAACTCCATGTTGTTTTGCTGCTGTGCTGCTTTACACCTACCTACGGCTCTCTTCCTCTTCCTCTTCCTCTTCCTCTCCCCCCACTCTCTCTATATATTCTCAAGCTGGCCATTGGCCATTCTTGTTGAGGATGATGGGAGTTGTAGTCACAGTCTCTCTGTCTGTTTGTCTGTCTCACACACATGCAGAGTGGGGATATAAATTGGGAAATAGGTGCAGGGTTAGATTACATGTTTCCTATATTGGCTCTGCCTGCTGCCCCTCCCCTGTTTTTAAGGCTGTGTTTGTCTCGCTGCCTTTTTATTTTTTTATTTTTTTAGTCACACTTTGTTTTCAGCTGTTAATATCTTTTCTGGTATTTTTTTTTCTTCTCACCACTGCTCTAGCTTGTAGAATAACACCGTTGCAAAGCATTGTGCTAGACATAAAATCCACTGACTTACTTCATATTTATGGGTTTCCAAATCCGAGCTTTAAAAGAAATTCTCGGGGATAAGTCAGATAAGGAAGACACCCGCTAATGTGTGTGTACACACACGGTGGCCAAAGCCATGCTCCTAAGAGTTTAAATAGCGGAAGGTGGTGAAAGAAATGAATTTTCTGGTTTATCGTCTGTCTCTTGTGGGCGGGCGAGGTGTGTGCGTTTCAATTTTTCCACCGATTTGAAGTGTCCTCCTGCTTTTTCTCCGTGTAAATTCACCAAGTGTGCAGCATGTTAGCAAGCGGCCGAGGGCATGTCTGTAGTAATTGGCGCTGCTTTTCGTCTCATGAATCTGTAACCCACCTGCCTTGTCTGTACCATAATGCATGTTTAACCTGCATTGTCCTCATTGACATCAACAGGAAACCACTAACCAGCATAAGGGTCAGTTCACAAATACACACCATAATCGAATTATGGCTGCAGTGTCGAGCGACGGTGACTTGCGTGCCAGGAACAGCCACCGTAGATCAAATCAGGGTGTGTGTGAATTTGGGGGGGGGGGGGCGGCGGCAGCGGCTGAATTTAGGCCCACCCTTCTCACTTCCACCAACACGCCGAGACATCGGAAACTCCTTTAGACCCTGAGTTGTAATTCAGCTTCAAAACTAACAAAAGTTTGGATTTGGAGGTAGAGGGTTCTCTATGCAAATTCAAAATGGGACTTCTCTCTCCCCCCTCCCGCCCCAGCAAATGTGGAAAAAAGAGCAACACCTTCTGCTGGATGGCCCGAGTCGGTTTTCTCTGTGCCTCCTTAAGGGCTGCACAAAATCACTGTTTTTGTTTCCTTCCTCTGTGTGAAGCGACAGATAGCAGCGGATCGGCTTGGAACCGCGCAAGGAAGGCCTCATTCCCCTTGGAGTGGCACGGGAGACTGACAGGGGTGGAAAGCAATTATCAGGGTTGAGACGGTGCCAGGTTAACCAGCGGAGGAGTCGCCTGTGCTCTCCTACAAGAGCTGCGGGCATGGAATAATTATAATGGGGCATGATCTCACATCTTGATAGCTGTATTTCACCCCCGTATGTTGCCCAGGTCTCTCAGCAGACCTCCGGCCGTGGGCCATGCCAACAAAGAGCCAGGTAACTGCAACGGAAAACATTTTCTTGTGGGAGTTACGTGGTCATCACTTTTTCTTGTGGAAATCAGATCCAGGGGTCAAGTTGGTGGGTGCTGTCCCAGGCTGATGGGGACTTGCCAGATCTTTACAAGGCTAGTTTTCTGGCTGGAGCCTGGTAGGTTCATTACACAGAAACAGAGAGAACTCCTGGGTGGATGCAGTGCTTCGGTTCCAGGTTTTTGTTGGGTCATGCCCATAGACATGCGTGAAGAGAAGGAAATGCCCTTGAGTAGCCTACGAAGGGCTTTCCCTTACTTCTGCACGTGCTCTGTAGCCAGACTCAAAGCATCTAAGATTGAGGCTGTGTGTCTACAGCAGGGATGCCTGAGGGATTCAATCTTTGCACATCCCTATACGAAATGGACCGGATCTGCCCCTCTCCGGCGAACGTGCGGATCAGAACGTAGCCGAGGGTGTCCACATGTGTGGCATTTTCGTTACTTTAGTTCTGTGGGTTGGATGGAGAGCAGAGCACTCACTGTGTGAGATGACTTTCCAACACACACGGATGCCATGTTGCCAAGAACAAGAAGAAGCAAGAATCAGGGTGCCTTTGGGAATCTTTTTAATTCTGGGACAATGGATACCAAACTTGCTACGCAGGCAGACTAAAGCATACGCTAACCAGTTGTAACTGGACCATGGAGAAAACCACGCCCACCCAAAGAGGAAGGGGAGCTGCTATTGCAACTTAGCCATTTCTCTTCTATTTAAAGGCATCCTTTATTTATTTATTTATTTATTATATTTATACCCTGCCTTTTTTCCTGCAAGGAACCCAAGGCGGCTTATATAATCCTCCTCCTCCTCCTCTCCATTTTATCCTCACAACAACCCTGTGAGGTAGGTTAGGCTGAGAGGCAGTGACTGGCCCAAAGTCATCCAGTGAGTTTCATGGCCGAGCGGGGACTAGAACCCGGATCTCCCGAGTCCCAGTCCAACACCCTAACCACTACGCCACACTGGCTCCTATTTGAAGGGCTGACCTGTCTAATTCTAGGTTAAGGATAAAGAACCATCAGAACCGTTGTTTATCACTATTCGGGCAACCTGAACCACAGACTGAGCAGGGAAGCACATAGGTCAATTGGTCACAGTCTTCCACAGTATGGTGAGATGTACTATATTTCTATTTAAATTATAATGAGTTATAATAAGAGAGTCAGTGTGGTGTTGTGGTTAGAGTGTTGGACTGGGACTTGGGAGATCCGGGTTCTAGTCCCCGCTCGGCCATGAAGCTCACTGGGTGACCTTGGGCCAGTCATTGACTCTCAGCCTGACCTACCTCACAGGGTTGTTGTGAGGATAAAATGGAGCGGAGGAGGACCATGAGTGCTGCCTTGGGTTCCTTGTAGGAAGAAAAAAAGGTGGGATATAATCCTGCCAAACCAATCTGATCTCATTTTTTGATTGGGTAACTTCCCTTGTGGATTGTGGGAATGCTGTGGACATAATATATCTTGACTTCAGCAAAGCTTTTGACAAAGTGCCTCATGATATCCTGATTTGCAAGCTAGCTAAAAGTGGGCTAGATGGAACAACTATCAGGTGGATCCACAGCTGGCTACAGAATCGGACTCAAAGAGTGCTTATCAATGGTTCCTTCTCAAACTGGGGAGAGGTAACGAGCTGGGTACCACAGGGCTCGTCCTGGGCCCAGTGCTCTTCAACATTTTTTATGAATAACTTGGATGAGGAGGTGTAGGGAATGCTTATCATATTTACAGATATTGGGTGGAACAGCTAAGCTAATGCTCTAGAAGACAGAAACAAAATTCAAAGTGATCTTGATAGGGTAGAGCGCTTGGCTGAAAACAACAGAATGAAATTTAATAGGGATAAATGCCAAGTGCTGCACCTAGGAAAAAGAAAACTGCACAGTTACAGGATGGGGGATACTTGGCTCAACAATACTACAAGTGAGAAGGATCTTGGAATTGTTTTAGATCACAAGCTGAATATGAGCCAGAAATGTGATGTGGCTGCAATAAAGGAAAATGATATTTTGGGCTGCATTAATAGAAGTATAGCTTCCAAATCGCATGAAGTGATAATTCCTCTTTACTCAGCACTGGTTAGGCCTCATCTTGAGTACTGCGTCCAGTTCTGGGCACCACACTGGGCAGAAGGTTGTGGACAAACGAAAGGGTTCAGAGGAGGGCAGCAAAGATGATTAGGGGACTGGAAACAAAGCCCTATGAGTACAGACTGAAAGAACTGGGCATGTTTAGCCTTCAGAAGAGAAGACTGAGGGGAGATATGATAGCACTCTTCCAGAACTGGAAGGGTTGTCACCAGGACCGGTGCAGGGCAGTTTGGCGCCCTAGGCAGAATTCTATTTAGCGCCCCCCCTCTCATGCCGTGGGGGGGGGGCTCCGGAGCAAAGCAGCCCTGCTTTGCAAACCACCACCCCCTGCAGCCGCCACCCCCTCCCTTCCCCCCACCCTGGCTGCCACCTCCCCTCCCTTCCCCCCCTCCCTGGCTGCCACCTCCTCCTCCTCCTCCGAGCCTGCCTCCCAGTCCGCTGGTCCTGGCGCGGAGGAAGTGACGCGACGGGACCCCCACGCTCTGTTTTTGGCCGGGGAAACCAAAGCTGCGAGTGATCTTTGCTCACGAAAAGGGGGCAGCCAATCGGTCACCCCCTTCGCAGTGAGATCCTTAAACTGTCAAAACTCTGGCTCCTTTAAAAATGGGGGGGGGTTTTTGACAGGGCTCCCCTTTTTTCCCCAAAGGCCTGATTTGGCCCAGTTTGCACAATCACTGTGACTTAAACAAGGCGTTCAGAATATATCACAGCAATTACATTGGTAACCAGTTTTGCTATAGGTTCAATTTGGGTTCGCTCTGGGTTTTAAAGCCCAACGTGGCCAGGGGCCAATGATGCACCTAAGGCTGGACTGTGGGGCCAAAGTCAAGGGCCCCACACTTTGGGGAGGCCCCCCCCAAGGACCACATAGAGAACAGCAGGTGACGAATATATCAGGGCAGCAGACACACATTCTGAGTATTCGTGTAGTCATGATGGTGCAGCCCTGCTGCCCTGGTTCCTCCCGCCAAAACAAAGCGCGGGCGGGGCTCCGGCAGCGGCGCGGAGAAGGTAGGTGGCGGGGGGGGGGTCCGGCGGCTGCAGGGGGGGTCCGGGGGTGGTGGTGGGGGGTCCGGCGGCTGCGGGGTGGGTGGGGGGATCGGTGGCTGCGGGGGGGGGGGGGCGGCGCAGCGTTTCTGCGCCCTCTCCAGCCACGCGCCCTAGGCAACCGCCTAGTTTGCCTAGCGGTAGCGCCGGCCCTGGTTGTCACACAGAGGAGGGCCAGGATCTCTTCTCGATCATCCCAGTTTGCAGGACACAGAATAATGGGCTCAAGTTACAGGAAGCCAGATTCTGCCTGGACATCATGAAAAATTTCCTGACTGTTAGAGCAATATGCCAATGGAACCAACCAAGTACCTAGGGACATAGTGGTCTCTCCAACACTGGAGGCATTCAAGGTGCAGCTGGTCAGCCATCTGTCAGGGATGTTTGGACCACCTGGATTCCTGCATTGAGTGTGGGGTTGGACTCGATGGCCTTGTAGGCCCCTTCCAGGCCCCTTCCAGCTCTACTATTCTGTGATTCTATGATTCTATAAACATTTCTAAATTTGCATCTACTCAAACTAATTCACATATGCAAATTTTATGCAAATACGTGTCCTCTTTTTTTGGTGATGCATTTCCTCTTTCTTTGGCGATTCATAAGCGTCCACCATAACTTACCCTGGAGTGTCTTGCCCCATTTGACCACCTTGACGTCCTACCATTTTGCTCTGTTGCGTGTAAGAAAGGGCTTACCAGTATTAAGGCTTCCAGTCAGGCTCTCTCCATCTCATGTGTTTAAGGAACCTCCACCTGGAGAGCACACCAAAAATTCCTGACGCTAGTGTGGACCCTGGGAGTTCATCACCCACATGAGTGCACTAGCAGGAAAGATGGTGGCAGAGATTGATGGCGGCAGGCCTTGGTCCTCAAGAGCATCTGAGCAGACAGAAATGCCGGCCTATGGATGATGGCAGGGCAGCCAGATTGAGAAAATCGTTGTCCGCTCCCGATGATTAAAAAGAAACATCCAAGAGATTGAAGGACCAATGCAGCTGAATAATTAATTGATACGTTGTAGGCCAATCAATGTTATGGGGATTTTGACTAATGAAAGGTTCCTTTCCTTAGGAACCCCCGGGGTAATTTACAGCACTGAATGTTCCCTTTCCCTTTCTGTGTTCCCACCGTCTCCTTGATGACTTCTAGTTGTCTCGATTTATTTATATTTATTTTAGCTATTTATATCCCGCTTTTAATGTTGGTTCTCAACACGGCTTTCAACAGATAAAAGAGAACAGTGCTAAAACAGAACAAAGAATATAGTGAGAATACAGGAAAAACTGATGGTCTGTGAAAGCGGCAGAGTTATTATGATAAAAGTCTTTCTATCATTAAAAGGTTTTCAATGTCTGTCTAAAAACAGGATGAGAGGAAACGTGTAGGATCGCCCCCCTTACGGAGAGGGAATTCCACAGCTATGGTGCCACTACTGGAGAAGGCACTGTGCTTGGTACCTGCCAATTGAAGATCTTTGAGTGGAGCTGCCAAAGTGCCAATGTTGGTCAAGGCTCAGGAAGGCTCTTATGGGTGAAGATCCCAGGTGTTGGTGTAACTAGGTAATTTTAGATTCTGGACTTCATAATCTTGTGGGGGGGGCAGCTTTAGGTGGCCACATGTATTTACTTCAATTGTAAAGCACAAAACTAACATTTCTCTTCTCCCTCACCAGCCTCTATTCTGTGTTTTAAAATTACTTTTACATTCCTGATACGTTAAAACAGCAACACAACTGTTCACCAACCCAGACTTTTTTGTTTGCTTAAAAAAAAATACTCTTGAACATGTGGGCTTTTACATTTTAAACTCACTGAAATCATTGCACCATCATGACTACACGAATACTCAGAATTTGTGTCTGCTGCCCTGATATATTCGTCACCTGCTGTTCTCTATGTGGTCCTTGGGGGGGGGCTCCCCAAAGTGTGAGGCCCTTGACTTTGGCCCCACAGTCCAGCCTTAGGTGCATCATTGGCCCCTGGCCACGTTGGGCTTTAAAAGCCAGAGCGAACCCAAATTGAACCTATAGCAAAACTGGTTACCAATGTAATTGCTGTGATATATTCTGAACGCCTTGTTTAAGTCACAGTGATTGTGCAAACTGGGCCAAATCAGGCCTTTGGGAAAAAAAGGGGAGCCCTGTCACCCCCCCATTTTTAAAGGAGCCAGAGTTTTGACAGTTTAAGGATCTCACTGCGAAGGGGGTGACCGATTGGTTGCCCCCTTTTCGCGAGCAAAGATCACTCACAGCTTTGGTTTCTCTTGACAGCTTGTCTTTTGACAGCTGTCAAGAGGAACCAAAGTGAAAAATAAAGCTGCTGGCATCCTCTCTGGGTCAGTGCCCATGAGGGATTGCTGCTGCACTTTGACAGCAGGCACCCCCCCCTCCCCCGGGCATTGTGCAGGCAAAGCATTCCTTTTCTGACCCGCAAAAGTGCGCAAATGCACACTTGCGCAAGTCTGACTAAAAATAAAATAAAATAAAAAGTAAGAAAAACATGCGCACATTTGGAGCGCAATTTTTTTAAAAGGGGGGAGCTGATGAACCAGTGACAGCCCCTTCAATGTGCCACTTGGGCACTTTGAAGGAGCTGTCACTAGCTGTCTAATCGGAGATCGTTGTTCGCGATCTCTGAAAAAGGAAAAAAAAATATGGGTAAAAGGGACAAAAAAGCAGTGGTGAGTGCAAAAGCACTCGTGATTGCGGCAGGGGGAGGGCAGACAAATTGGTCCTTCCATGGGGATCTCCTGGGATACCTGCAGGAAGACCAAGGGGGAAGGAGGGAGAAGGAGGGGCGAACAACCCAGGGTGAGCCTGTTCGTCCATCGGGCACACTGTGGCTTGTTTGCGCAATAACCAGCCCCCCCCCCCCCCCGTGGCTTATTGGTGGGTTGGCGTGATGTGCGAACGCGCCCATAGATATGCAGATATAGATCAACACAACTGCATATAGTTTTGGACTCTCCCTGAGAAGAGTCGAAAAATACAGGTAGTATGAGGCCATGAGGATTGTCATGATGGGCAGCTGCACTTCAAAATTTACCACTACACCACCGGAGAAGAGGAATGTTATAAAGGCACACAAGCATCTTTGTTTTCAGCGGCGGGATGCTGACAAGCATGTGTCCTGCCTCCACATTCTTATGAATTTTAGTGTTTTTAGCAATCTCCAACCACTGCTCAGAGTTCACCTCTTGGGGGAATGTGCTCTATGGAAACATGCAATTAATACTGCTGCAACCATAATTGCTAATTATTAAATCAATGCAACCTTTGCCCTTCCCCTCCCTTTGTGTGACCTAATTCTGTATGGTGAAACACTCTTAAATAACAGGGGGTGTCGCGGCGGGAGAGACAGTGAAGGACTTGGTGGAAGGAGAGTTGCAAGCTGGTAATGGAGGTGGTTGGATGGCGGAGGAAGAGCGAGGCAGGAGTATGTAGGGGAAAGAAAACTGGGATTAATCATTTTTAGTGGTTCCAAACTGGCCAGGATAAATAGGGTGAAGATTAGAATGTTGTTTCTTTTTTTTACTATTGGAGGAATTGAATTCTGGAACAGTCTCATAAGAGGCGCCTTGCTAGATAAGACCAAAACATCCACCTAGATGTCATACTAAACACGCAGCTGCCGCCGAAAATGACAGCTATGTGTCTAGCTCCACTCTTCTCTCTGTAGTGTCTGGTGACCCACCCTGTCATCACAGCATCCCTAATTCCCTGCCAGTGATGGAGAGAGGATGACATGTAGTGGAGGTGGGTGAAAGTGCAGAACATGGTGATGCCTGGAAACAAACAGGCACATCCCGCTCGAGGGATCAGAAGGAAAGAGGAGCACTAAATAGGTGACCACTCCTTGTTCTTCTCTGTATGGTTCCACGCAGTCCCTGAGAGCTCGCCCTTGCCCTCCAGGCTTGACGGGCCAAGAGAGGAGAGTTGTGACCTTTGGCAGCTAGAAGGACAAACCTTCTGAAGTGCTAGGGATGTACACGTACCTCTTGGGGTGCTCTCCGGGTGCTCGGCGAGCACCCCCGCTGCTCGATACCTCTCGCAGCAGCAGTGAGGCTCCTGGCGGACTTTCTGGAGCCCGGAAGTGACGCAACGACGGGTCCCGGCGCTGTGCCAGGAAGTGTTGCGACGGGACCCCAGCACTGTGTTTTTCACTTAAAAACCATAGAAAACCACCTTAAAACGGCCGCAATTTGCTATTTGCGGCTGTTTTAAGGTGGTTTTCTATGGTATTTATGTGAAAAACACAGCGCTGGGGTCCCGTCGCATCACTTCCTGGCGCAGTGCCGAGATCCATCGTCGTGTCACTTCAGGGTCCCCAGCGCTGCGTTTTTCACATAAATACCATAGCAAACCACCTTAAAACGGCCGCGAATAACGAATCATGGCTGTTTTAAGGTGGTTTTCTATGGTATTTACGTGAAAAACACAGTACCGGGGACCCGGAAGTACCTCTCCCCGGCTCCTCTCTGGGGAGATGTGCTGAGCTGGGGAAAAGGTAAGTTCTGCAGGGCTCGGGGGGGGGGGGAGAGCGCGGCGAGTTCGCCCCATTTCCACCCCCCAATCGAGTCACGCGTACATCCCAAATAGGAACATGTCCACCAACTTGGACGGCTTTAAAGGGGGACTGGACAAATTCATGGAGGAGAAGGCTGTCAATGGCTACTTATCCTGAAGGCTCTCTGCTACCTCCAGTGCAGTAGCAGAGGCAGTCTGCCTACGTACACCAGTTGCAGGGGAACATGGGCGGGAGGGTGCTGTTGCACTCATGTCCTGCTTGTGGGTTTCCTGTGGGCAGCTGGTTGGCCACTGTGTGACCAGGATGCTGGACTAGATGGGCCCTTGGTCTGACCCAGCATGGCTCTTCTGATGTTCTTATGTACACAGGAAGCTGCTTTATGCAAAGTCAGACCATTGGCCCATCTAGGTCAGTATTGTCCACACTAACCTTCCTGGACCTGGTGCTCTCTCCCCATGCTGGTTGGGGGATGCTAGGAATTGTAGGCCAACACATATGTGGAGTACCAGGTTGGGCAAGGGTAGTCTACACTGACTTGGCAGTAGCTCTCAGACAGGGGTCTTTCCCAGCCATACCTGGAGATGCCGGGGGCCGAACCCGGGACCTTTTGCATGCAACGTTCGTGTCCTGCCACCGGGCTACAGCACAGCCCTCGCCCGAAGAGTTCCTTGCTCTTTCTCATCGGTTATGAGATCCGGTTGCCAGAAGGAACGGAGACCTCTTGCGAAGGTTTCCCGAATGCTCCCCCACGCCGATGCTGCCCATGGCACAAAGTGCTAGCGGAGATTTGAGTCTGCTAGGGAACTGACTACGGTCTTGGGGAGCGGCAGATGGCCTAGGAAACTAGACCGTTAATCCAGCCAAATTATGGCAACAGATGTTCCAAGATGTTTGCATTCAAATTCAAACTGTTAGCCCACTTGGATGTTCCACTTTCCTTATTAATTAATAAAAGACACGCAGGCACGGAACATCGGCAGTTGCCTGCCTGCCAAAATTTCCGGAGTGTTGTCGTTTAAAAAAAAACCACACAGCCACTATAATTTAAGGGTTC
The DNA here is from genome assembly GCA_021292165.1 of Shinisaurus crocodilurus. Taxonomy (NCBI): domain Eukaryota; kingdom Metazoa; phylum Chordata; class Lepidosauria; order Squamata; family Shinisauridae; genus Shinisaurus; species Shinisaurus crocodilurus. The sequence goes on along the minus strand of CM037877.1, from coordinate 3,538,776 downwards.
TTTCCTTCTGCTCAGGCTTCTTGATACCTTTCGTTTTCTCCCCCTCAATGGATGAGCCTGAACATTCACGCAAAGGAAGTTAGAGTAAAGGGAGGAGAACGACGGAACAGATATCGGGGTGGTCGTGTGAGGTCGCAATATTTTTACAGACTACAAAATAGTTAAAAAGAACGGTGGGGGCGGGGTGGAACAAACCTCAGCACGGCGCACAGTGTGCCTGAACGACAGCGGGGTGCGCCGCGGGAAAGATTGCTGGACTGTAATGATGTGCCCTTGCCGTATGGAAATGCCCACTAGCCAGCCGCAGTGTCCTCTCTGGTACGCGGAAGGGAGACGCGACTTCATTGGGAAGAGGGAGCGTTATTGATGCCTTTGCCTCGGGGATGGAAGCGGATAATGGATGGCGGGACATCGGCTGTGCTTTGTCATCAAACGAGGGGCCTGACTGATGGGGCACGCTGGAATATTATCAGTCATCCCTTGATCAAGATGTAATACCATCAAAGTCCTTTTCTCCTCTCCCTCTCCGCCGCTGAGTGCCTCGCCATTCAGCGGCAGCTGTAGTCTTGCCTGTATTAAGGGTTTTTTTTGGTTTGTTTGTTTTTTAATACGATGACAACAACAACAACAACTCTATTGCACTGCTGAATTGAGGCATATGTAATGTGCACTGGATCACCATCCTCTGCACTGAAGAACTGTGTGGGCCTAGCGTTATAATACCCTCATTGAAAATGGCAGATTTGGACTCCAAACCTTTGCTCAATTGAAGCAACCCAGAGCTAGAGCACCCCAATGTCCCAGATGCTGTATCCAGATGCCCTCGCTCCAGATTTCCTGCGGCACAGAAGGGGTTGGACTAGATGGCCTTCAAGGTCCCCATTCGGCTCTTGAATTCTTCGAACTGGTTTGAAAAGCTGGTGTGGGGCACTGGACAGGGCAGCCTACCCCAACCTGGCGCCCTCCAGATGTTGTGGACCTCAACTCCCATCAGCCCCAGACAGCACGGCCAATGGCCAGCCATGCTGGGAGTTGTAATCCAAAATATCTGGGGAGCACCAGGTTGGGGCAGGCTGGGATAGAGAGTTGGCTTGGAGTTGAGGCAAGTCAAGATTCAAGAATGTATCTACACTGCAAACTAAAATGGATATAATAGTCATTCCTTCTCTCCAGGGAATCCTGGGAATTGTAGTTCTATGGAAGGGGGAGGGATAGAAATCAATAACAGAGATTAAGAACATAAGAAGGGCCATGCTGGATCAGACCAAGGGTTCATCTAGTCCAGCGTTCTGTCCAGACAGTGGCCAGCCAGCTGCCCACGGGATCCCACAAGCAGGACATGAGTGCAACGGCACCCTCCCACCCATATTCCCCAGCAACTGGTATACTGCCTCTGATACTGGATTCTTAATGGTCCCCTGTTCCTAGCATTCTCATGACTGTTACCTGCACAACAAACTTATATTAGTATGTTCCAACTTTCGAATCTTTCTGATTTGAAAGTTGCAGGGTAGCCTTGAGTAAATGACAAAGATATAGGAAGAAGAAGGCAACGACAAGGCTAGAGGAATGAACAGATGACCAGACAGAAACGGTCACAACATTCAGAGGGTAAGTTGCATTCGACTGCTGCAGCAAAAACAATGAAGAGGCTTCTGGCATCTTTAAAATAAGCAGGCAGCAACAGTGGATTATTAATAACTGGGGCTGCAAACTGTAATTGGTAGCTTAATCAACTGAATTGTTAGTTGATTAATTGGTGGAGGGCTTTCAATAGGTGACAACTAGGGATAGGCGAAGGAGTGATGTTTGAGATCACTAGGATCCTTCAAACATCTCGCTGCTCGCCTCGTGCCCAATTCCTGTTCGTCTTTGCAATCGCTGCTCTCTTTGCAGGAATGGGAGATCTGCGCAAACCAAGCGCCAGTCCCACCGGAGATTTGCACAAAGTTCCTCCGTGCACTAAAGCGAGGCTCATTCAGTCTACTGAGAGAATTTGTGCAAATAAGGGAATTTGCACAAATCGAGCTGGGAATTGGAACGAGATAAATGCGAGCATGTGTTCAACAATTTGTGAAATTTTTTGGTGGAGATGTGCTCGCGCAAGCATTCACATTCGGGGCTTTGAAGGGTGTGTGCTTGCACTCTTTCTGAGCAAAACCAAAATTCACATACATCCCAACAGACAGCGAGAATCATGGGTAAATATGTTTAATTTTTGTTCTGGTGTGTTACCGTAATAATAGGGAATGAAAAAAGGAAATACCACAATGGTCTCTCCTTCTAACCACGAATTGTAGCTTTTGGCCTAATCCAACGGGGCACTTATGCCCCCACCGATTCCTTTCTACCCTGCCAATTCCCTTCCGGAAGTGGTGGGCCTGGCCCCCTTCCCCTGCCCGCTTCTGCTGCATCGCCTTTATGGAGAGCCGCATGGCCAGAATAAGTGGTTGTGGGGCTCTCGTGAGAGACACTGGCAGCCACGTCTTGTGGCTTGCGAGACACCCGCGGCCACTTCTTCCAGCTGCGTGGCTCTCCATAAAGCCAGTGCTGTTGCAGTAGCAAAAAGTAAGTGGGGGGGGCATGCAACAAAGACAGCAGAGGGCGGGCAGCTGCTCCAGAAAGCCCACTGGCTGCTCTCTCACGGCAGCAAATGCCACAGTGGGAGAGTGGCTGGCAGGGCTCTCCAGGGCACCCGCTGCAGGTGGCAGGACATCAGTGGGGAGTGAGGTGGGGAGTGGGGCAATTTGCCACTCCTCCCACTCCACTGCCTGATTGTGGCACCTCACCCTGTTTCATGGGAGAGCCGGCCCTGTCCTCCTCCTCAAGGGCCCCCCCTCCATATATAGAATCATAGAAAAGTAGAGTTGGAAGGGGCCTACCAGGCCATCGAGTCCAACTCCCTGCGCAACGCAGGAATCCAGGTCAAAGCATCCCTGACAGATGGCCGTCCAGCCGCACCTTGAATGCCTCCAGGGTGGGAGAGCCCACCACCTCCCTAGGTAGTTGGTTCCATTGTGTTATTGCTCTGACAGTCAGGGAATTTTTCCTGATGTTTAGATGGAATCTGGGTTCCTGTAACTTGAGCCCATTATTCTGTGTCCTGCAAACTGGGTTGAGAAGAGATCCTGGCCCTCCTCTGTGTGACGACCCCTCAAGTACTGGAAGAGTGCGATCATATCTCCCCTCAGTCTCCTCTTCTGAAGGCTAAACATGCCCAGTTCTTTCAGTCTCTCCTCATATATTGGTCTCTCCCCCTCCCAAATGGAAAAAAGAAGAAGAGAAAACAAACATGCAAACAGAATACTAACTGGTCAAGTAAAACAAAAGGCCGCACATCACTTGGCCAGTGGATCGATCACTTTTATTCCTCAATCAGTTTATTCATAAAAGCCAGAGGTATGTGTGTGGTTTGTTACAGATCCATTTCCGGGCCCAATTCAAAGTGCTGTTTTTGATCTCTAAAGTTGTACGTGTCTTGGGACCTCAGTCCCTAAAGGACCGCCTCGTCCTTTATGTACCTACCCATGCCCTAATTCAGGAGTGGGGGACACGTGGCCTGCGGGCCATATGCGCCCCCCCCACCCATGGCCATTTTTGCACTCCCCCCCGCTATCACTGCTGAATTTGCCGCTGCTGTGATGGCGGCACAAGAAGAGAACACGGCTTGCTGGGAAGTAGGAGCATGATTCTGTTGGAATTCTGCGCCGCTGGGGGGGGGGGGAACAAAGTTCAGCAACTATGTACCCCAGCAGCTGCAGGTGTAGCAGCGTTGAGAATGTGGTGTGGATAATGCTAGTCCAGTAGGTCAAAAGCAAAACACAAGTCTGTTTCTTTAGCAAAAGGTTTACTAAAACTAAGCCTTGTAAAACAGGAACAGAACACATAGAGTGCTAATTACAAAAGTGCAAGCGAACAGTATGTCAGACAAAAACAACGTACAGTCTGGACATACTACATAAACTATCTCTATACTTACACAACTCATATAACCGATAAACTCCGTCTTACAATAAACTCCTTTCCCCCCCCAACAAGAACATAGAGACATTGACCACCTTTTATACCTATCTGTACAGTTACACCCATAGATGATGTAATGCCAGCTGCACCCCACAGAATGATGTAATGCCAGCTGAAAACAATCTATCGGACCCAGCACCAATGTAACCTTGGAGCCAACATGGAAAAAACGGTACGCCCTTCTACACTGGGCCAAAGGTGACATGCTCTCATCCCAGTGACCTTGGGACAGATCTGCTGTTTCCAGGCAGATCCTTCTAGCTCGAAGGCAAACCTGAGAATATGCAGACGCCATATTCCAACAGATTCTGCATGGGAAGAAGGCATGTGTTTCCCACATGCCTTGGTCTTCAAGCAAAATCACTCCCTTTTGCCTCCCACCCACTGCGGCAGCAATTTCAGTGGCAAATTTGGCAGTGGCAATTGCGGCAGCGGGGGAGGGATGCCGCTCTCGGCGGGTTCTGGGTGGAGTCGGTGTGCCCTCGCTGATCCCCAGACATTGCCTACCAGTGCCCTCAGGTCATCAGAGCTCTTCTCCAAATGCCCCCTCAATCTGAAGTCTGGATTAAATTAAACACCAGGTATGGGGGCGGTGGTGCGTTGTGCTGTTGTTACTGCAGCTTGCAGGAGGGGAGGTTGAAGCCTTCCCTTCCCAGCTGTGATTTGAGTCAAATCACCTCCCCCCCCCACTCCATGCAACATTCCCCCCCCTAATGCTAATTATGAGAACCAATGTGGTGTAGTGGTGACGAGAGTGTTGGACTGGGACTCTCGGGAGATCCGGGTTCTAGTCCCCGCTCGGCCATGAAGCTCACTGGGTGACTTTGGACCAGCAAGTGACTCTCAGCATAACCTACCTCGCAGGGTTGTTGTGAGGATAAAATGGAGAGGAGCAGGAGGAGGATTATGTAAGCCACCTTGGGTTCCTTGCAGGAAAAAAGGTGGGGTATAAATATACCTTGCCAGCCAGATGGGCGATTAATAAATGTAAATAATAATAATAATAATAAACAAACAAATAAAATAATTACCGCTGGTTTTTTTTTTTTGGTTTTTTTTTACAGAGATCACAGCATGGGCCAGGGGTTGGTAGTGGGAAGGTTTTAATCTCCCCTCCTTGCATGCTTCAGTGCTAATCACAGCGCTCTCCTTGTCCATTTCCAGAGCATGGCCATTTTAGTCAATTGCATTTGCAGCAAAAAGAAAGAAGAGCCTCGTGGTAGCTTCAAGATGAATACCTTTATTCTGGCACGAGCTTTCCTGGATTAGAGTCCACTTCATCAGACGCATGGAGTATTTTGATGAGTTTCAGCTTTATATGCAGTAGAGATGTGTGTGTGTGTGTGGGGGGGGGGGGGGGCTCAGCAGTGGGGCCAGAAGAACATTAAATGCAGAAAGTGACAATCACATTATTAACAGTGGTCATTCAAAGTGCAGTTGCTGCCCTCTATCCATGGAATTCATTTGAGTGTGGGGACTTCAGTGTTCGTGCAAATCCTGAGGGCCCCCCCATTTCAATAATGGTTCTGTCCTCATAGGGTTCTCCCTCTGAATTAATGGAGAGGCCTGTGTGTGTGTGTGTGTGTGTGTGTGTGCGTGCACGCACGCACGCACGCATGCGTGTGCATGAGATCCATTTGCATTCCTGGGTATCACTAGACACGTCAGGTGCCACATCACATTTCATTCTGCCCAGAAGAGCTCCACATTCACTTACTCTGTGCAGACAGGATTCCTCCACTGAAGCAAATGGAGATGCCTGTGTGTGCAAGAAAGAGAGATCCGCCTGTGCTTCAGAGTTAAGATGCACGTGCGTTCTTGGGGTTGGATCCACATTTATGTTGGATCAACTGCCCTGGCAAAAGTGGACTTCTTGACCTCCCCCTCGCCATGGCAGTCCCTCGAACCCCTGAAAACGCTACACAGAGGGTCAGGAGGCCCTGCTGAATGGGGTGACCAGCGGCGTGGGGGATTCCCCAGGACTGGACAGCGGGTCCTCACGTGAGTGGTCCCTTACTGCCATGGAAGGCAGATTCCGGGTCCAACCCTTGGTGATTACTGGGCATTTCCAAAGAACAAGTGCAGCGGATCCACTCCAAAGGAAGCAGCCAGTTCCAAAACAGGGTGCTTCAATTTACTTCTCCTTTAGAAGTCGCAGTGAAATTTCCCCTTTTCTCTCAGTGGGGGAGTAATAAGCAGATGCTTCAAATGGCTCACACGCGCGGCAATATATCATCGCTTCTGAAGTATGTACATTGAGAGTATCAATAGTAAGATTTACTCCCATGTGCGGCCCCAAGAGAGATATCCAGGGCTTAGTTAAAGATCATTGCCTCTATTCATCATCTCGTCACTGATTCTAGCATCTCTTTAATCTCTAGACGATTCTGTTGGGAGCAAAGGGTTCTTATCGCTAGAGGAGGTGGAGCAGGAACCTGGGAGGCAAGAAACAGGGGCTGTGCTCTTCGGCTTTGCTTTTGGCTTCTGGGTGTGAGTTGGGGGCCGCTTCCTTGGCGCTGTTTTGTACTTGGATGCCCCCGTGCCTGGTATTTAACTTTCTGAAAACCCACACTGTGATTATTAATCACCACCAGCAGCACAAGTTCTCCCACCGACTGAGGTGGGAGGACGTGCACTGCTGCCCCCTTGTGCCCCTCACTCTGAGGGGTCCTTTCCTGCCACAGCAGGAAACCGCCTCTCTGGAGTGCCCATCTACCATGGTACCTTGCTCTCCATGCGTGTCCTGTTCAGCCTCTGTTGTGACAAGGGCTTCATGTTGCTTGGGTGCTAGCCAGGCCTGGGTTACAGGGGTCCGCTGTGGGTCAGGAGTTTACCAAGGTGTAGGGTGAGTCAGACTTCCCAGGGAGGCAGGAATGGGAACAGCACAGCACCTTGGAGAGTCCTGAGTGGTGCTGGAGCTCGAAGCCAGACAAACTCATCAACATGTTGCTCCAACAAGGAGCAGATCAAGACTGAGCTTTAAGTAGGGTGCTTGGCTCCCTTAAGGCTGGTTGGCCCTGCCTCCACACTGGCTGAGGCTTTGTCTCTTAAAGGGGCCTAGTTTGTTTTAGCAGCCTCAGGCTGCAATGATGAGGGGGTGGCTGTGGCATGCTAGACTTTTCATGGCCAGAGTCATCAGAATCTGAGGATGGCAATGCAACCTCCTCTAGATGCAGGAAGACAGGTCCCTGGGGTCTCCCTGGAGAACTGGGTCCCAGGAGGTCGTAGAAGCCTTGTGATGACTTTCTGTCACTGAATCCTCTCCCTTAACTCTGGAGCCGCCTCTTCTGTGGATGAGTGGTCAGGATCCTCTGAGGACGAGCGAGTGGCAGGTGTCAGTGGGGGAAAGGGCCCTTCCAGTGGTGGTGGGTGCACAATCTACCACCTCTCCAGATATACCACCTGAGGTGGGGGATTTACCCTAAGTTATGGGAGGGCCGGCCATGCTAACCACATCATTACTGTAACATTTAGTTAGGTCGTTAGCTCCCACTGAGACACATCACCTGAATTCTCTGCGCCAGCCAAATTCAATAGGTAAAACTATTCCCAGCATGGAAACAGCCATGATGTACATGCCTAACTGGTAAAGATGAGCCTATCAGAAAAAAGAGGCGGCACCCTAGTTCAGCACTAACATGGTTGAATGCACGGAGATTCCAACCCAGGCTGAAATTTGTTTCAGTCCATTTTTAAAATCAGAATGTACCCAGTTTGCACCTTCTGGATCGAACACAGACGAAATCTGCAGTTGAAGTCCATATGTTAATGTTTCCGAACTCGCAACGTGATTCGTGAGCCAAAAAAAAAAAAAAAAAAAAAGCATTCTACATCATGCGCACATCTGAAAAATGAGCATTAAAAAGCATACTTTTGAAAAATGCACACGGATTCAATTTAATCAATGGGAGGAGAATGCATACATTTCAAAGAGGTGCACAATTGATGTGTACATTTGGGAAAATATGTATGAAAATGTGCAGAGATTTTCATGCAAAGGGGGTGGAAAAAAGCTCGCAATCTGATACAGACTCAAGTTGGAACGAGCTTCGGGATGGAATTTGGAGAACGTCAGTTTGCTCCCGTTTTGCTGATTCACACACCATTCATCGTGGATGGATGAATGTGTCAGTTTCACTTTCTCCCAGATTCAAACGTTTTTAATCTCAAGTTCTTTTTGTCCCAAATATGGAGAACTTTGTGAATTCTGGTAAATTCTTATAAAAAAACTGAAGTGAAACAAAATTATCACCCATCCCAAATTATTTGTTACAGCTGCTGAGCTGATAGTGGAGAAGGGAGTCTAGGACAGGCGTCCCCCACCCCTCCTGAGCCTCTGGCATTTGGAACCTCAAGCACTCCGCAATGTTGCCTGCTGCTAAATCCAGCCCTGCTTGGATCATGCCCCTGGGGTACATTTGCACATCCACTTACTATAACAATGCCTATGTTCCACCAGCAACCCCAACCAGGTGGGTTATCCCTAGGTAATCTTAGAAGACCATCTGGGAAAGTTGAAGAACAACTTTGCTGACCAACGTCTCTTGAGTAGCCCAGATCAGATGCTCCAGGGCGTGAAGGCAACAGACACCCCCCCCCCCCGTTGCTTGTCCCCAGCAACTGCTGTTCGGCAACTGCTATACCACACCTGATTGGTGGGAGGTTCAGGACAGATAAAAGGAAGTACTTCTTCACAGAGCACGTAGTTAAACTATGGAATTCACTTCCACATGATGTAGTGATGGCCACCAATTTGGAGGGCTTTAAAAAAGGGGATTGGACGAATTCATGGAGGAGAAGGCTATTAATGGTTGCTAGTCCTGATGGCTATATGCTTCCTCCAGTATCAGAGGCAGTATGCCTGTGTACGTCAGTTGCTGGGGAACATGGGTGGGAGGGTGCTGTTGCACTCATGTTCTGCTGGTGGGATCCCGTAGGCAGCTGGCTGGTCACTGTGTGAACAGAATGCTGGACTGGATGGACCCTTGGCAGGACCGGTGCAAGGCAGTTTGGTGCCCTAGGCAAGATCAGATATTTAGCGCCCCCCTTCCCACTTGAGAGCGCTGTATTTTTTTTTCAAGGTGTTTCTGGAGCCCCCTTTAGCCCTGCGCCCTAGGCGGCTGCCTAGTTGGCCTAGTGGTAGCACCGGCCCTGACCCTTGGTCTGATCCAGCAGGGCTCTTCTGATGTTCTTATGTTCACCTATACATGGAAGTGCCATTTAACTAATATGGCTAATACCCATTGATATACCTCTCGTCCCCCATGAAGGTGTGTATCCCAGTTAATATGAACAGTGCAATGTGAGTGCCCCACCCACCCACTCAGAATGGGATTTTAAAGATCTGGTGCCCTGGGCTCCAAGTTTTTCCCTGGGGAAAAAAGGGAGAAATGTTCCTTAGGTATGGATCTCTGGTCTAACCCTAACTAGCCACTTAAGGGTGCAATCTTATACATGTTTAGACAGAAAAAAAATCTGACAATTCCCAGCATGCCCCAGCCAGCATGACTGGCTGGGGCATGATGGGATTTGTAGGACTTTTTTCTTTTGGTCTAAAGATGCATAGGATTGAGCCTTCAGCTAGTGGCCACTAGTTGTAATGTTTTGTGGGAGCAAACTCCAGTCCTTCCTCCTTAAGAAGAGGGATCCCATTTGAAACATGAGGACCAAAACCCAGTCCAGCTCAGTTTCCCTTATGTTTTTTCCCACTGTGGCTTTGCCCAAGTGTAATTGCACTAGAAAACTAGGAGAACCAAAAGATATTTCTCTGCAGATGAGACAGTGGTTTGTGTTATTATGGTGAATTATGTTACTTTCCATTTGACCAAAAACTTTTCATCTCTAACCTTCGAAGGTGACCCATGGTGAAGAGAGTGTCATGTTTAGCTTTTATTGAGAGCTCAGCTTTCATGAATGTTTTATTGTGGAGGTAAATATCACATTCTCTTAACTTATTTACATCCGCTCAGCATCACAGAGGGCTTGTCGGCATTAAATATTAATCCTTCTCTTTGGAGAATCTATGCTTTTGTCAAAAGTGATGCAGCTCAAGTATAATTTTTTTTTTTTTGGTCTCATATATTCAGAACCAGGACTTGAGTGCAACAGCTCCCTCTCGGTTGTGTTTCCCAGCCTGAAAGGAAGGCAGCCGCTAAGGCAGCCTTGTTGTCCGTCCAAAGGGAGAAGGGTCCTGACATCAAAACCAGGGTTTTCCTTCACAGATGGGTAAGATACTTTGAGAAGGGGCCCACTACGTCTCCAGATAGATAGCGCCTTTAAAGTTCAGGCTGCAATCTGGAGCAGATACACAGCCCCGCTGACATTGGAGCCACTGGTCATGATGGCTATATATTGCCTCCAGTATCAGAGGCAGTATGCATCTGAATTAGCAGTTGCTGGGAAACACATAGATCGTGAGGAGGGCTGACCGCCAAATAGTATTGTGATATCGTTCGCGTCCTTGCCCACCTTTATTCAGCGGTTCACTAGGTAATCTGAACTAGATGGGTGTCTAGTTGCTCCAGCTTCGCAGGGACTAAATCCATCCTAAGAACATAAGAAGAGACGTGCTGGATCAGACCAAAGGCCTATCTAGTCCAACGTTGAGTTCTCACAGAGGCCAGCCAGATGCCTACAAGAAGTCGACCAGCAGGACTTGAGTGCAACAGCTCCCGCTCGGTTGTGTTTCCCAGCAACTCCTAATTCAGATGCATCCTGCCTCTGATACTGGAGGTAATATATAGCCATCATGACCAGTGGCTCCAATGTCAGCGGGGCTGTGTATCTGCTCCAGATTGCAGCCTGAACTTTAAAGGCGCTATCCATGGTGCTGAACCCTATCCCCAAAATAGGTTTGGCACCATGGATAGCTCCTTTAAAGTTCGGAGTAAAATCCGGAGTGGATACACAACCCATCTGTCATTGGAGCCACCAGCCTCTGTTGGCTTCACATGCATTATCTAGTTGTAGCCCTGACAAAACCCTGTAAAGTCAGTCAGCCCTATTCTCCCCCCATAATGCAGATTCAAGGGTTGAGGCTGAGAGACAGTGGCTTGCACAAGGCCACCTAGTGAGTTTAGGGCAGAAGCGAGATTCTGCTACACCAAGCTTAATACCATCCCCTCTCTTCAGAGAACCGTAGTCCTATGGGAACATAAGTACTGTAGAGTCATTCCTTATTTATTTATTATATTTATACCCCGCCTTTTTTCCTGCAAGGAACCCAAGGCGGCTTACATAATCCTCCTCCTCTCCATTTTATCCTCACAACAACCCTGTGAGGTAGCTTAGGCTGAGAGTCAGTGACTGGCCCAAAGTCACCCAGTGAGTTTCATGGCTGAGCGGGGACTTGAACCCGGATCTCCTGAGTCCCAGTCCAACACTCTCACCACTACGCCACACTGGCTCTCGGCTTGTGTAGTCCCGCATTCTCTTCACACAGTGGCCAACCAGCTGCCTGGGGGAAGCCCACAAATAGGACATGCGTGCAAGCCAAGAGCACCCTCGTGCTCATGTTCTGGTACTCAAGAGGCATACTGCCTCTGATACTTGAGGTAATATTTAGTCGTCATGACTAGTAGCTGTTGATAGCCTTATCCTCTGCTTTTACAGCCGCCTACGCTGCCAACTGTCACTACATCTTATGGTAGCGAATTCTATAGCTTAACTATGCACTGTGTGAAGAAGGCCCTTCCTTTTATCTGCCCAAAAATATCCCAGTGAATCACTAGCTGCTGTCTTCTACCGAGCTAAAGAGCAGCAGGACTTGTATGGATTATGGCGGGGGAGAGATCTAACTGGGCAGAATTGATACTAGAACATCATTGAGTCTGTGAGCCATTGTGCAAAATTACTCCCAAGAATTGAGGGTGTGGGGAGCAAAAGGCTCCAGCCAATAAACATTGTCTACAGAGCCAGTGTGGCGTAGTGGTGAGAGTGTTGGGCTGGGACTCGGGAGATCCGGGCTCTAGTCCCCGCTCGGCCATGAAACTCACTGGGTGACTTTGGGCCTGTCACGGACTCTCAGCCTAACCTACCTCACAGGGTTGTTGTGAGGATAAAGTGGAGAGGAGTAGTAGTAGTATGTAAGTCACCTTGGGTTCCTTGCCGGAAAAATGGCAGGGTATAAATCAAATAAATAAAAATAAATAAATACAGAGGTCATTTGTTGTCTGCTTCTTTGGAACTTAAAATCAAAAAGTGGGGTGTGTCAATTAAATGCCTTGGGAACACTTCCCAACTAACACTTCCCACTCTCTAAATCAGTGTTCTCCAACCTTGGGTCCCCAGATGTGTTTGGCCTACCACTCCTAGCATGCCCCAGCCAGCTATGCTGGCTGGGGCATGCTGGGAGTGGTAGGCCAAACACATCTGGGGACCCAAGGTTGGAGAACACTGCTCTAAATGTTACATCCATCTTTATATGACAGGCCTGTGGCTCACGCTGGCTCAGCTTGTCTGAGCGTGGAAAGCTAAGCAGGGTCAGGCCTGGTGATTACTTGGATGGGAGACCCCTCCTCTAGTTTCCTGCATTGAGCAGGGGGTTGGATTCGATGGCCTTGTAGGCTCCTTCCAACTCTATGAAATGTTCCAAACTGAGCCCTTTTAAAACTTCCACTATCCTAAGATTCAGTAGCAGTTTGTTTCTTCAGGCTAGATGTGGCTGACTAGCCATGGCCTCAGGCCAAGTCAGAAAGGGCCAAGTAACCCTTTCTGACTTGGACGTTGAGGAATGGAGCTGCAGGAGTCTTGCCTGCCCGCTGGTGGCCTCTCTTCTTGTTTCTGCACATTTCCCTCTCCTCACAGTTCCAGTTCTTACCGGTTTTCTCAGAGCTAGGTCTGCATCAAAGCATTTTGCTTTTCTCAGTGTAACAAGGGCACCTCTCTCCTATCCGTTATATTTTGGATGATATGGGAAACCCAGCGTGTTTTGCTGGTGTCCCTCTATATTATTGATCTTGAAACCATTTGTGTGTGCTTTTTTTTTTTTTTCCCATTTAAAGAAAAAAATTGATCTCTCGCACTGGATCCTTGATCCCGCTGGAGATTAAGGTCAAGGTTTATGCTCTACGTTCGTGACACAGAAGTGGTCCCTTTAGACACGAGCGGGGAAAGCATCATAATGGAATTGGAAATGTCCAGTCCAATCCATCGACAGGCCTGCCCAGAGCTGGGAGAGCGCATCAGGGACAATCTGTCCCAAGCTGTGCATTTCAAGGCCGTCGACACGAAGAGCAGCAAAAGGGCTGGTCTTTCTTCAAAGTGCCTGTGTTTATGGAAACCATTTTTGTTTTGTTTTGGTTTGGAAGGACAATGGGTTTCCATCTGTTCTGCCATCTTGGGCGCCATTCAGGGGCCCTTTCTGACATTACCCAAGTGCTGTGGGAGCTGCTGTGGCATGTCTCCCTCTCCTGTGCCACTGAGGTAAATTCAGAAGCATGAACTTTCGACAAGGCCTCTGCTCACCCACGTTGCCCTTCCTGGGAACTGAGGCAACACTGGCACACTGGGAATAGCCAGAATGGCAGCCCCCCCCCCACATGAATTCAGAGAGCTTCAGCTATTGGGTGGTATATGATGATGATGATGATGATGATGATGATGATGATGATTGTCCAATTTTTTATTTCTATATAAAACAAACACATAATATCAAACATATAACGATTAACAAAACAAAATAGACCTCCGATTTTCTTCTACAGCAAATACAGGTAACAATAATTTTTCTTACTCGATAATCCAAATGAGAAATCTCTTTCTTCCCATTGTCCCAGATTCACTTATTATTCCATAAATCCACAAACAAACAAATCATTATTTTCCAGTCTCTGCAAAAAGTCAATTAGAGGTTTCCACTCAATAATAAATGCAGATGTTGTCCTTTCTCTAATTAGTGATGTAAGTTTGGCCATCTCTGCCAGCTCCAGCATTTTGACCAACCATTCTTCTATCGTAGGCACTGCTGGACCTTTCCATTTCTGTGCATATAGTAGTCTCGCTGCCGTTGTCATGTATAAAAATAAAGTTCCATATCTTCCTTCTAGCGATGATGATGATGATGATGATGATGATGATGATGATGATCATCATCATCATCATCATCATCATCATCATCATCATCATAATCGAATTTGAGCTTCCAACTTCAGCTCAGCAGTTCTATTGCAACTAGTGTTGCCTGATTCAAACCTGGAGAGCCATTTATACCTTTTGTTTGTTTATTAACAGGTTATTAGATTCCCCCTTACCCCATTTCCCCATACAATAGAAACAGTAAAGCCTTGTGACGACTTGGAAAAAGATGTGAAGGCTTTGTGAAAGAAAACAAAACAAAAAAGAAAATGGGGGGGGGAGGTCCCTCCCCCAAAATGTTTCCAAAAATCTCTGGGAATCCCCCCCCGCCAAATTTTTATGGTCCCCTCTCCCCATTTTTCTTGGCTTTTTTCTAGGCCTTCACATCTCCAGGTTAAAGGAAAGCTGCTGTGGAGCTTTGGAAATAATAATAAACAGTATACTTGTGCATGTACAGAGTATAATTCTCTCGCTACTGAAGAACTATAGCCTCCCTGCAAATATCCACAAGAAGTGAATGAATTCTGAGCAGACATGAAGAACTTTAATTTCCTCCTCCACTACATGAGGTCTGAAACTTTGAATGGAGCAAGCAACCAAATAGACTAAAAATCAGAATTTACAAAATCTACCATACCTTAAAATTCTGGGGTACTGAGAACAGATCTACAAAGCAAGAGAACTGCAATAATAATAATAATAATAATAATAATAATAATAATAATAATAATAATAATAATAATAAATCCCCACCCTCTGAAATCTCATCTTAGAGACTCAGTTATGGGAGTAACAGCACAAGGTCAGCCGCTAATCTCTCCATTAAAGTCCAGCCACCTATTTCTAAACCAAGCCCCGTGCCCTGTATTTAGAGAAAAGTAGCAGCTTTCGGAACCATTAAAGGCTCAAGCCAAGAGGTACGGGTGATTTGTCTTATTGTGCTGATGTCTGGTACACGGAAGGGGACCGACTCTTATGGTCTTTGGGTGACCTGTTATTTAAATAACCCTCAAGTACGGGGATTATGTTGTTGGGGCTGCGATTATTGCGCTTGGGGGGGGGGGAAGCATTATGCTATTAGCAAAACTGTGATTAGATATGAAAAGTGTGATAATTTCCCTTCATTGTCTCCCAGCAAACGTCGCGGTTTAGCTTAGTTCAATTTGCAAGGTGGCTCTCCAAAGAATCCGCTCTGTCTTGCCTTCTCCTCCTTTTTGTTGGAAAGCATTTTATATTTCTGGGGGTCGACGATCTAACCTTTCTGCTCTGGTTTGGTGGCCCTTTGTGAGCTTCTCTCTCATTTACTAACCAGTTAATGATCCCACTAATTAACGCAAATCTAATCTGTTTTCACAGGGTCAAGCTGGATTTTTAGTCAGCCTTTTTGCGGGAGTTTTGAGGTAAGAGTGCATGCATGAATTAACCCAAGATATTCAGGGCAGATTTGTACATGTGCTCACTATGTCAACGTCTGTGGTTTTTCTTAGCTGTGATCGCCCTAACACATACTCTTCAATATCTCTCTCGCCTTCCTTTCCACTCTAAAGTGACTATGGGGGAGGAGGAGGAAGAACACGAACAGGGGGGAAGTTGCTTCCCTGGTTCAGGCTCATTATTGCTTCCGGGTTCCGACTGGTAAAACCATGTTTCTGAAGCCACGCAGACAACCAAATTACCTACTCTCTGTCAAGTGATAATTCCCCTTTACTCGGCACTGGTTAGGCCTCATCTTGAGTACTGCGTCCAGTTCTGGGCACCACACTTTAAGAAGGATGTAGACAAACTGGAGAGGGTTCAGAGGAGGGCAACAAGGATGATAAAGGGACTGGAAACAAGGCCCTATGAGGAGAGACTGAAAGAACTGGGCATGTTTAGCCTTCAGAAGAGGAGACTGAGGGGAGATATGATCGCACTCTTCCAGTATTTGAAGGGATGTCACACAGAGGAGGGCAAAGATCTCTTCTCGATCATCCCAGTTTGCAGGACACGGAATAATGGGCTCAAGTTACAGGAACCTAGATTCCACCTAAACATCAGGAAAAATTTCCTGACTGTCAGAGCAATAAGACAGTGGAACCAACGACCTAGGGAGGTGGTGGGCTCTCCCACTCTGGAGGCATTCAAGGTGCGGCTGGACAGACATCTGTCAGAGATGCTTTGACCTGGATTCCTGCATTGAGCAGGGCGTTGGACTCGATGGCCTTGTAGGCCCCTTCCAACTCTACTTTTCTATGATTCTATGATTCTATAAGCAGGGTTAACTTGGTTGTCTGTATCTTCCTGCAAAATGGGAAAGCAGGATTTTACCACATATCAGATACAGACGTGTGCTAAAATTTAGTGGGAAATGATCGTTTGTGATCACCCACCTCCTATTTTGCTTTTTCAAAGAAATCGGGGATATGTTTCATATGACAGGTTCCTCCTGAAGGGAGGATGTGGTACGGTACTGGTCATTGGCACCAATATCTGAAATTTATCAGCAACTCCGGATCTCAGTTTGATCGTGGTTAAATTAAGCTTGATTGTCATTTGGCAGCTTCAGGCATAGTCCGGCAGTTCCTCTGTTACTGCACTTGCCTGATGTAGTTTGTAAACTCTTTTGGGCCAGGGCCTTTTCACTTACTAGGTGCTTTGCCTAGTGCTTAGTGCTACAAAAATGAAAAGTATTTACAAAAATGTTCGGCGTGAGTTAGGATAGTACAGTAATACCTTGGATTGCAAGTACCGTATATACTCGAATATAAGCTGAGTTTTTCAGCACATTTTTTGTGCTGAAAAATGCCCCCCATGGCTTATACTTGAGTCAGCTTCTGCTGCCAGAAACTCAAGCTTTTGTCTCTTAATTGGTGGTACATCTACATAAACTTTCTTCTTCTAACTTGAGGAAAACCAAAACCTCTATGCACTTATGCTAATCCTACTAACAAACACCAGGATTTGTAATGCTAATTTAACAGCCTCTGGCTACTAGATTGAAAGGCTAGCTAGATTGAAAATATAGACTTACATTCCTACATTTTACTGAAGCTGAAGCTCTGTTTGGACATACAGATGATGATGATGAGAAGTCCAGTTTTGAAGGATTTTAGCTCTTGTGTTTTAGCTTGGTTGCTGATTGAGCTAGGGTTGTTGTACTTTTAAAGTTACGGTATTTTTGATACCATATTGTATTTGTTGACCCCCTTTTCCACTTACAGAGCTAGTTTACTGTTTTTCTTTGAAATAAATATTTAAAAACATTTAACCTACTGATGCCTCAATTAATGTTAATTTTATTGGTACCGGTATCTACCGTATCTTTATTTTTTTAATTTATCAGTAGCTGCTGCATTTCCCACCCTAGCCTTATACTGGAGGGAATAAGTTTTCCCAGTTTTGGGGGGTGAAATTAGGGGCCTCGACTTATGTTAGGGCCGACTTAAAGTCGAGTATATACGGGTAACTTGGTTTGAGAGCGTTTTGCAAGACAAGCAAATTTTTAAATATTTATTTAATTTTTTTTTTACTTGATATACAAGTGACGTCTTGCAATACAAGTACTGTAGTACAGCTTAAATTAAAAATCTCTGTACAATTTTTTTTTGGGGGGATTGTGTTTTGATATGTGGCCAGTGTGGCGTTGTGGTGAGAGTGTTGGACTGGAACTCGGGAGATCCGGGTTCTATTCCCCGCTCGGCCATGAAACTCACTGGGTGACTTTGGGCCAGTCACTGACTCTCAGCCTAACCTACCTCACAGGGTTGTTGTGAGGATAAAATGGAGAGGAGGATAAGGATTATGTAAGCCGCCTTGGGTTCCTTGCAGGAAAAAAGGTGGGGTATAAATATAATAAATAAATTAAATAAATAAATATAAGAGTGTTTTGGATTACAAGCACGTTTCCGGAATGAATTATGCTCTCAATCCAAGGCATGACTGTAAATGCATATAAATGGTATCCCTCAAAAGCTCACATCATTACTATGTGTACTGCTAGAGTAACAATTGACCTGCAGTGCAAACATCTTTCCAGGCTGCAGTGAAGCCTTCATTTGTGATCCTCAGAGCCCTCTGCAACTGGTGGCACCAGGACAGGACTGTCAAGGAAGCAGAGGAGACGCCTAAATATGCCGCAAAATGCCAACAAACTCTGTCTTTTCCAGATGTGGAGGTGGGGCTATGCAGATGAGGGAGTTTGGAAGGACGGCTCTTCTTGTACAGTTGCACCACTAGGTGGCAAAGTCCAGCAGAAGTTCAACGGGGCTGCAATAGAATGGCCAGATATTAGGAGGAGCTGAAGGCAGGTGAAGTGGTCTGACACGCCAAGACTTTGGTGAGGCAGAATGTGTGATCTTTCCCGAGGAGGAAATATCTTGAACCTTGCAGAGGCTCAGGATCCAGTCCACACCCTCCCTAACGTGGGCTCTGGGTTCCTTCACAGTTTCAATTGTCATCCTTTACCCAGCTCTGGTCTCAGAAATCCACTTTTTTTTGGGGGGGGGGGAAGCCTAGTATTAGAAACACATTTTTGTAAACAGTGTGACATCTGTGAATGACTTTCTAATTGCCCCAATAAATCAGTGTGATTGGAAAAATCTTGAGATTTTTATTGGGAAGGAAATTTACAGCAATTAAAACTAATTAATTGTGAGTTTCTATATTCATCCGAGAAAGGTTTCTGATGCACTGATCTATCTCTGTGCTGTCTCTAAGAATGCAGCCTCAGCAGGAAGACTGAGGAATCCACTGATTTTGGGACAGTGTGGTGCTAATGATAAGAGGGCTTTGCAAATTAGTGTGTGTGTGTGTGTGTGTGTGTACCCCCTGAATGGGTTACAAATGCAATTAAAATATAAGGTATTCAAATTTATTTATTTTAGTCACTGTATATGCCTAAAGGAGTGCCTATCCCAGTATCATCCTGCCTGTTACTTGAGATCTGCTGGAAAGGCCCTTTTGGTTACTAAATGAAATCCAGACTCCCAGAACTTGTAACAATTCTGGGAATAGTCTGGATCTATGAGAATGCAATGGATTTCACTGTTTATATTGTTATTGTTTTAACTTTGATATTTTATATAATTTTAATATAATAGTTGATTTAATTACATGTTTAACTTTTGTATATTTCTATTTATACGTTTTAATTGTACAAGTTTTAGTGTTGTAAAGCCGCCTTGAGTCCCAGTACTGGGAAAAAGGCGGGATATTAATAATAATAATAATAACAACAACAACAACAGCAACAACAACAGAGCCTTCTTGGTTGTGGCACCCCAGCTGTGGAACACCTTCCCACTGAAGATTAAACTGGCACCAACATTGATTAGTTTTCAGCACCTGGTGAAAACAATCTTTTTCCACCAGGCCTTTTGATTTACAGTTAGGCCTGTGTATCAGAACAGGATAGTTGAAGGGCAGACTATATAGAATTTGACACCGACTAAGTTTGTGTATTTTATTGGATTGTTATAATGACCATATACTAGACATGAAGTACTAGTTCCCCTCTACTCAGCAGTGGTTAGGCCTCATCTTGAGTACTGCGTCTGGTTCTGGGTACCACACTTTAAGAAGGATGCAGACAAACTGGAAAGGGTTCAGAGGAGGGCAACAAAGATGATCAGGGGGCTGGAAACAAAGCCCTATGAGGAGGGGCTGAAGGAACTGGGCAAGTTTAGTCTTCAGAAGAGAAGACTGAGGGGAGGTATGATAGCACTCTTCAAGTACTTGAAAGGTTGTCACACAGAGGAGGGCCAGGATCTCTTCTCAACCATCCCAGAGTGCAGGACACGGAATAATGGGCTCAAGTTACAGGAACCCAGATTCCACCTAAACATCAGGAAAAACTTCCTGACTGTTAAAGCAATAAGACAATGGAACCAACTACCTAGGGAGGTGGTTGACTCTCCCACACTGGAGGCATTCAAGGTGCAGCTGGACAGCCATCTGTCAGGGATGCTTTGACCTGGATTCCTGCGTTGAGCAGGAGGTTGGACTCGATGGCCTTATAGGCCCCTTCCAACTCTTCTATGATTCTATGATATTGTGGCCATCCTGGGATCATTTTACAATGAAGGGTAGGATATTAAAAAGCATTATAAATAAATAAATACCCCGTCTTTCTGTCCAAGATGCCCCAAAGATGAACAAATGGGAGGGGGAAACCAAAGGCATAGGAACACAGGAAGCAGCCGTATACTGAGTCAGACCCTTGGTCCATCTGGCCTACTATGGTTGACCCTGAATGGCAGCAGCTCTCCAGGGTTTCAGGCAGGAATTCCTTCTTAGCCCTACCTGGAGAAGCCGGGGATCGAACCTGGGACCTTCTGCATGCAAAGCAGGTGCTCTACCCACTGAGCTACGGCCCCTCCTTGAGCTTAGGTGGATAAAGGCTGGTCTTGGATTTACTCCATCGAAAGGCAGCTTCTGTATATGACAACTCAAAGTGCTTTTGAACTAATGTGTTTATGTGTTGACAATGTAAAGCCTTGTTTGTTGGGTGTTCTTGGTTTTGTTTTTTAAAGAAAAAAAATAAATCTTATCCAAATCTGATAATCATTTTTAAAAATATCTGCCCTAAGACTTACATTGCTTTTATTCATCAAACTCTGCACTGGGGAGGAGGGATCAGTGTGTGTGTGTGTGTGTGTGTAAAAGAAGAAAACACCCCCCCCACCCCCTGCCAGCATAAAAGGCAGAAATAATGGTTTGAAAGTACTTAAAAGCTTATGGGTTGGAAAACTTAAAAATGGACTGGATTCAGCCCAAATCCTATCAGATTTTCTTGGTTCTCATAAACCTTTAATCAGCTCCTGGTGGTGTATGTAGGGGGCATGTTTGCTAAACATAAAACTAGTGGTTAGAAAGCACACAAATGGCTGGCAATAGAGCAGCAAGTTGGGAGCTTTTGCTTTCAGCCTGGTTCAAGAATGGGACTGCAGGAGCTGTAACAGATGGCGCAAAGAAGCAGAGGGTGGGTGCTGAAAAGGGCAGCCCCGTTATCAAACTCCATTCCCTCTGTAACATCAAGTTGAAGCTACTCCATTTGTTTCTTTTATATTTTATTTAAAATATGCCTATACTGCTGCTCATGCTGTGGTTTGCAAGTTTAAAACAACAACACATGTTGGCTTGGATCCTAAGATATGTTAACTGAAGGAGATTCATGGGAGAAAGGTTTCCCATCCTTCACTCCTGCATCCACCTCTTTAGAGGGTAGGGGGCCCTCCTGAGCACTGTAGTATGGGGCAGGGGGCACTTCTGGGCACAGGGATTTTCTCTAGATTAGGATCGCCAGATGGGAGGGATTGTGGCTCAGTGGAAGAGCACATTCTTTGCATGCAGGAACTCCCAGGTTCAATCCCTGGCATCTCCAGTTAGGGCTGGAAAACCGTCTACCTGAAACCCTGGAGAGCTGCTGCCAGTCAGAGACTGGGTTCAGACAACACGATAACCCACACACTCAAGGGTTGAGTATGGGTTGAATGTGGGTTGTTGTTGAACTGTGGGTTGTTGCTGAAACATGGGTTATCGTGTTGTCTGAACCCAACTACACTAACAAGCCATGCCTTATTAACCAACAACAACCCATGAAGAGAACCCATGGTTTGTTGTTGGGTTCTGAACTGTGGCTTGTTCACCATGGTTTGTTATCTCAGCTTGGTTCAGACAACACGATAACCCATGTTCCAACAACAACTCAAGGTTCAGCGACAACCCACAACCCTTGAGTGTGGGTTATCGTGTTGTCTGAACCCAGTCAGTGTCGACAATACTGAACTAGATGGACCCATGGGCTGACTTGGTATAAGGCAGCTTCCTATGTTCCCATGTTGACTCTCCAGATGGCCTTGAACTCTGTGGGGTTCATAGTGTCATGACATCATGATGATGTCTGCCTCTGCTTTACATTATTGGTTGCTGCTAAGTGGAGAAATGTGCATCGTAATGGTGTGAGGGATAAGCTGAACAAGACTCTGGCCATGCTGGCTGGGAATTATGGGCATTGTGGGCCAATATATCTGGAGGGCACTAGGTTGGAGGAGAATGCAGTTGGGATACATATTACCATCGTTGTAAGGGAAAACCCAATGGTCTTTGTCGTGCCCCTGCCCATGGGCAAAGCGCTATAGCAGTAAGTATGTGAGGGGAGGAGGGAGTGTGAGAGGAGTGTGGAATGTTGAGATGCCTGCTGATTGGCTGAGAGAGTGAGAAGGGGGCGGGGGCTGAAGCCTGTGATATATATAGAAGGCTCAATGTGCCTGACTGGAACTGCTGAGGGCACGCCCATTTCCAATGCCCAATTCACCCTATATACAAAATGCCTTGTTATAGGCATCTATTTGTGGCTGTTGCGCCATGTACAGCCAAGGTGGCGTCTTTAGACTTGCTGACATGTGAAACCTTTATTTACCTAGAATTCGAGTTGAACGTTGACGTTCCAGCATATCCAAATTCTGTTTGAAAATTGTGGTGGCCATATTGAAACCCATCGTGCTTTTATAGATCTCTTGTATATTAATCCAGAAGATTTTCATTGTTGTCATGCTTAATATTGGCAGGCACCTTCATATATACAAATAGTGAACTCAGGTGGAGAGAGTGTGCTTATTAGTTTGGAAGCAAAATGGGGGCCATTCCAAAATGAGTTAGTGGTTTCTGCATGATTGGGGGAACCTCTGAAACCAAGTAATACCTAGAAGAGAATACATGTGTGAGAATGGCAATGTCTTTTTGCAGTGCTGAGTTTATTAAAAACCACAATGCAGAGCAAATGAGAGCAAAATGCATATACACAATGCAGAACAGATAGGAGAAAGACGGTATGTATGAAAACATCCAGGATCCTTAGCTGAACTGAGCTGTGGTTGACAATATTTGAAGACAGGGTGCTGGATCTAGGCATAGACATACTTTATAAACCCACTGAAATCAGTGAGACTTATGAGGATGGGAGTTGTAGTGCAACACTTCTCAAGGTTGCAACGTTGAGGAAGGCTGGTCTATTTTATGCAATGGAAATAATCACACAATTTCTCTCCCTCTCACCCCGACCCAGATCTGTGATAACTGTTTGGAATTTGGGACACTTATCTGCAGTTATGAACATGTGATTTTCCTCTCCTGAACATGAAAATTATGATTATTCATTGCACCATCCAAGCTACTGTGGAAGCACAAATAGATTTGCAACTGACTCACACATCTGTTTTCCATGTTTCTGAGCAAGGGGGAAGGGAGAGGTTGTGGGTCTGCCCCACAGCAAAATGCATCATCTGATGCTTCTATGGTAAAGTGTGACATCACCCTCAGTGTGCCTCCCTAAGACTTAAACTGATTGCACTTGGTAGAGCTGAAGAGAAATTCTGCAGAAAAAATGAAAGTTGACTTTTGAATGCAACATTTTTAATCTCGTAGCTGGAAATGTACATGCTTTCGGCTTGCTGGTTTCTCTTGATTGTTTTGCTCCTGGGAAGTATTGCATATGAAATCTCACCAGCTGTCAGCTTCAACTACTAAATACTATTGCATGTCATCTGTCAACTATCCATTATCAGTCATTTATAAAATGCCCAATTATAATCTGATGTTAGGATATTATATAGTCAGTGAACTGGAATTCAACTAGAGCTGCATATTCAGAGGTATTCAAATTTGCCAAAATTACAATTCTGATTTAAGATATAAAATAAGAATTTGAATTAAAAGTGTGAAAATGTACATTAAAAATTATTTGCTGTAGATTTGTTGACATCTCTTGCAGGGTTTTATATCAGCAGGCATCAAATGTCAAATCTTAGGAGATGCCAATGCTCAATACATATTGCCTATGAAATCCTTTCAAACTCTCATAGAATTGCATGTCACCTATTAAATCCTTAAAATACAAAATACCATTGCATGTCACCAATCAGATCCTGTCAGATGCTAAATATGGTTGTGAATCTAGCATCAAATACTGTCAAATACCAATGGTCAAATATCAGATGCTGAAAGCAAAGATCGTAGGATGTCACAGATACCAATATAAAATATTCAACAAATATTTCAGTATGCAGAAAGCATCCAGTGAATAATTGACATAAAAATTGTGAAAATTCTGAGGGAAACTTTTGGGAGCAAATTCATTCCAACTCTAAATCAAACACTTATTTATTTATTTATTATTTACATTTATTAATCGCCCATCTGGCCGGCAACCGGCCACCCTATATACCCTATATCATTAGTTAGAAGCAAGTGGTGTCATAGATGCAGGTCTAAAATATCCCCCCATAACATCGTAATAAAATAATTTTAGAGGCAAACCACCAAAAGGTTTCTATAAATTTACTGACTTGCACAGAAGGTTATCTCCAAGGGCTCCTGTTTCAGTATTTCAGGGAACTGTATAGGACTGCATTATACCAATGACTATTGCATTTTTCTGCCATAAGATAACCTTATAATTCCTAATGCTCTATGTCTGCTGAAGGATTACTGTTTGCTAATGTAATAGAATTAGATGCAGACTGAGGCACTGAAGAACTGGTAGAAGAAACAAATATTTCAAGTAAAGTAGGTCAGAAAATGTATTTTGATGAAAAACAACAACTCTAGTGGTAGAAATTAGATGTTTTCAGAAGGAAAAAAAAGTATCAAATCTCACAAGTATCAAATCTCACAAGATGCATCATTATTCATTGATCAGAGGTTGTGCTTGTGTACTGTCTCCTTGAAACATCATGCATGGAAGATACTGCTTATGAAGCTTTAGGACAACAAAGCCGCCTACGATTCAGTTCAACTGCAAATAAGATATACAGGCTGAAAAGTTAGTGTACTGCTTTAAGATCACACACAACCTACTATGGAGCACGATTGTGAGCAAGATACACATGCACAATAGCAATTGGAGGCCATAGTTGGGGTGAGAAATGGCTAATACTGGAGGTATTTGGCACCGGAATCCAAATGGTCAAATGGAGTTCCCATAGAAATATGTCGCTCTTAGCCAGAAAATGGAAACCATGGTGGAATTCCTTTGGGGATGGGGTGGAGGAGGGTCGCATATCCCTAAATTGACCTGGAGATTATTGATTGGACTCTCTCCACAGGCTGTGTCTGAGAGCCGAAGACATCTGTTTTTACTCTGTTCCCTGCGGTGATGCTCAAGATACGGACGGCGTAATGGTGAGCTCTGATGGCTCAAGTGCCGCACCAAAACTCTGTTTGAATATAGGAAGGCTGATGTGCCTTCACTTTGATCTCATGATGTCCTCAGTATTGTACGTCCTGGTTTTATTCTTCATGCTCACGGTTAAGGTAATGCCGAAATGGGCAGTGTGCCTGGTGTCCCACAGAATGCATAACTGTCAGCGCATCTTTTCAATGAGTGTAAGCAAAAGTTATCAGGATCTGCATAGGTGCCAGGAGCTAAAGTGGGGCAGTCTTTTTCACAACACTATGATAAGAATCATCTTCCCCCCACCCCTGTGATGCCACATCTTGTCATGCACGACACCCATTTCATGCATTGTAATAGTTCTTATGAGTTCCAAGCATTGGCCTTGATCATATTGGCCTTAAGGCTGGTCCGGAAGTGGGAGCTAGTGCAGAATGCAGCAACTTGGCTGTTGTTGGGAACTGCCCCTTTTCAGCATGCAACTCCTTTGCTGAAGGAACTGCACTGGCTACCTATTCTCCACCAGGCCAGGTTTAAGGTTCTGGTACTTGTGTACAAAGCCCGAAACAACTTGGGACCAGGTTACCTGAGAGAGTGCCTCCTCCTATACCAACCTGCCTTGTCACTGAGGTCATCGGAGGTTATTCTCCTGGTGGTTCCTCATGGACCTATGGCCCAATTAGAGTCCACCAGGAGAAGGGCCTTCGGTGTGGTGGCTCCATTTCTATGGAACTCCCTGCCTCTGGAGGTCAGGCAGGCTCCGACATTGTGTTGCTTTTGGTGCCTGCTGAAGACCTCCTTGTTCTGGGAAGCCTTCTCTGCTGTCCAACCACCATTTTAATGATACCTTGTTTTCAATGTATTGTTTTTGTTTCCTTTATCTGTTTTTATGTTTTTATAAAACTGCTTAGTTATGGAGTGGTATACAAATACCGTAAATGAGTAAATAAAATAAATAAATTGTTTTAGCTGCTGGCTGGCCACACCTTTAGTCAGGCAAATTGCTTTGTGAGTGGCCCAGGATGGCAAGTAGATGTTTTCTCAATGGTTGGGAGATATGTGGAAATTTATTTGGGATGCTTTCAAGAAAAAAAAAATATTGATCAGAGCTGGAGGGAAGATAACACACCTCTCCTCCTCCAAATTAGGGGACCAAATTGGTGGAGGTGTCTCTTTGTGTGAAGAAACAGCTCGTTTGAAGGGTAGGGAAAGAGAGCGAGGAAGCCATGACCTAAAGCTGGAATTATCTTGGGATGGAGATCTGATGATCTGATTTGTGACAGTGGATTGACTGCCTAGTTGGGCTGTGTTAAGAGGTGATGGGTACACACACTTGCTTTGTAAATTTGAAATGTTTTAGCGGGTCATGAAGAACATAGTAAAATGATGACAACAGTAGACTATGCAAGACTGGAGTCAGTTCATCTTTGCTCTAGACTGAAATCTTCAAGCCACAGTAGCTTTTAGCATGCACCATCTGACAGAACCTAAAAGCCCCTTGCAGCCCTGGGTGAAATTATGATAACAAGAGGAGAAAAAAAAAAGCTATTACTGACACCATGCTTTCATTATGCAAATGATATTAAGATAGGCTGTTCGGATCGCCCGTGGCTATGCTATAATCTCCATGCAGTGATTATAATGTGTCAAACTTAGTCATTTTGATTATGACATGTTAATTACATGCCATCCTCATGCAGACATGAATATTACTCGCAGTCAAACAAAATCACAAATTGGGGGCATTGATTGTTTTCTTTTTGTTTTGTTTGGACTTTTTTGGTTGCTGTTGTCCTGGCCAAAATGGACTGAAAGAAGAAGCGCAACATAATATTGGCAAAGTTATTAACGCAAACTAAAGCTTGGCAAGGCTTGTTGTGAACTGTTCACTGTCATGGCATTTGTGTTACACACACACACACACACACACACACACGTTAATTTTGGTTTCTTTCAGTTTCTCATTTTTTCCAGCCTTAAAATTCTTAAAACAAGTCTGCATGAAAATTTGTATGCATTTTTGGGCACATTTCTCCTAACCTAAGCACTTTTGGCAAGCATTTTTCCTTAATAATATAAAACATTTTTTGCACGTTATTTTTTTTCTCTAATACACACATTTTGTGTACACCTTCCCCCAATTAATGCATTTTTGTACACATTTTGTGACCGGGAGAACTGCAAAAATGCAGAAAAGTGCGCATACTGAAGGACAGCTGCGTCTTGGTTTGCGCATGGCTTCGGGAAGTATGTATTAGGAAGGCTCACATTAAAATGTGAACCAGATGAATTTCTCCCCCATCTCTCTCCCCCTATTATAAGGAGAAACAAAGAACATAAGAACTGATGGATCAAACCAAGGTCCATGCAATCCTTCATCCTGTTTCCAGCAGTGGCCAGCCAGGTAGCCCTGGGAAGCATACAAAGAGGCCATCCCCTTGTGTTCATCGTCAGCATCTCATCTCATCTCATATTCAGAGGCGCACTAATGTTGTAAGTAGATATTCCATTGGGTATCACAGATACGTAATAGCCATTCACACAGACCATGAATTTGTCTAAGCCTTATAGAAAAACACCATCTAAGGGCACAATCCTATGCTTGTTTAGACAGGAAAAAAGTCCTACAGCTCCCAGCATTAATATATATGCCCATTATTACATGCAAAAAAACCTGTCAATTTCATAAGATGGTCACTGTGCCTTTTAACCTTTACATGCACTTATTGTGCGTGTTTGCAGGTCACATTAACCCAGTGTTTCTCAACCTTGGGTCCCCAGATGTTTTTGGCCTACAACTCCCAGCATGCCCCAGCCAGCATAGCTGGCTGGGGCATGCTGGGAGTTGTAGGCCAAAAACATCTGGGGACCCAAGGTTGAGAAACACTGCATTAACCCACCCTGGCAATAAGACGCACTGAGCTGGTTGTTGTACAAACAACCCACGGTGCGCCCGGTGGACGATCGATCTCACCGGGGGTTGTTCTCTCCCTCTCTCCCTCCCCCTTGTTCCTCCTGCAGGTATTCCAGGGGACCTCTGGCAGGACTGACTTGTCTGCCCTCCCCCTGCCATGATCGAGTGCCCTTTTGTGTTCGCCATGGCTTTTTGGGACGCTTTACCCTTTTTCCGGACATTGCAAAAAGCGATCTCTGAGGTGGCAGCTAGTTACAGCCCCTTCAAAGTGCCCAAGTGGCACATTGGAGGGGCTGTCACTGGTTTATCACCCCTTTTTTTAAAAAAATAATAATTTTTGCACCCCCAAATGTGTGAAGTTTCATTCACTTTTTTTTTTTTTTTTTTTAGTCAGACTTGTGCAAGTGTGCGCTTGCACACTTTTGCAGGTCTGAAATGGCATGCCTCACCTGGGCAATGTCCAGGGGGGTGTCTTCTGTTTAATGTGCAGCATGCACCCCTCATGGGCATTGACCCAGAGAAGCTGCCAAGAGCTTTCTTTTTCACTTTGGTTTGTCTTGACAGCTGCCAAAAGGTGTGCTGTCACGAGAAACCAAAACTGCAAGTGATCTTTGCGCGTGAAAAGGGGTGTGTGTGCTAGATCACCTCCTTCATGGCAAGATCCTCAAGGTGGTTTTGTGTGTGTGTGTGTGTGTGTGTGTGGTTTTTTTTTTTGTTTGCTTTTGGACCAGGCTCTTCTGAGGGTCCTCTCACTTTTCCACCCTTCCCCGAGACTCTAGGTATTCAGGAAGGTGGAAAAGTGCAAGCCACCCCCTTTATGGGAGCACTGGAGATTTGACAGCTAGCTGTCAAAACTCCAGTTCCTTTTAAAGGATTTTTTTTTTTTTTTACAGGGCTCCCCATGGTTTTTTTCACAGGCAGGGCCGGTGCTACCACTAGGCCAACTAGGCATCTGCCTAGGGCGCAGGGCTAAAGGGGGCACCAGAAACACCTTGAAAAAAAATACAGCACTCTCAAGTGAGAAGGGGGGGGGCGCTAAATATCTGATCTTGTCTAGGGCACCAAACTGCCTTGCACCGGTCCTGTTCACAGGGACATATGCAGGCACGAATACATTAAAAAGAACCTGAGGATCTCACCATGAAGGTGGTGTTCTAGCAGCCACCCCCTTTTTGTGAGCAAAGGTCACTCGTGGCTTTGGTTTCTCTTGATAGCTCACCTTTCGACAGCTGTCAAGAGAAACCACCAAAGTGAAAAATAAAGCTCTTGGCGGCCTGTCTGATTCAATGCCCATGAAGGGTGCCTGCTGGCTGCACGCCAACAGCAGGCACTGTGACTGCTCTGGACATGGCAATTAGAAAAATGAATTTTTTAAAAAAGTGTGCATTAGGGGGTGCAAAAAATTAAAAAAGGGTGATGAACTAGTGACAGTCCCTCCAATGTGCCGCTGGGGCCCTTTGAAGGGGATGTCACCAGCTATCAAGTTCATGATCACTTTTTGCGAGAGCTGAAAAAAATGGGTAAAAGGGAGGGGGGAGCCACCTCAAGCGCCGAAGGGCTCGCGGATGTGGTGGGGGCACGCAGCAAGGGCCGGTCATCCCACCTTGCCTGCTTGGGCATTGGTGGGGCGGCTTGCCCTGGTGGTGGCCTGGGCAAGCTTGGCAAGAGTGGGAAGGGTTTTTGCTGCTGTTGCCAAGCGACTCGCTAGCTGCTTCCTGGTACCCATGATTCGGATGACACACGACAACCCATCGTGGGTACAACAACCCCTAGAGCAAGCCATGGGTTGACAGGGTGGCTTGTTGCCCACAAACAAGCCACCCTGCCTGAAACAGTCCAGGTTCACATGACGTGACAACCCACGCTGGCTCGTCATCACCCACGATGGGTTGTTGTGTCATATGTACCCAGTCATTCTGAGGGGAAGGCACCAAAAATGCTCTTCACCAGGGGCACCATTTGCCCAGAGGACAGATATGATTCTTTTATCTCATCCATCTGAAGGCCTAGTTCTCTCAGAGGTGGTCCGTGTCTGGCCAGTGTCTGTGGCGGCTCACATGATTGAATGCTCTTCTATAAAACAAACAAACAACATGCCCATATTTAGAAAGCTAGCAAGTCAGGGAAATTTCTAGCCTAGCTTCTCCCTAACATGCTAGTTTTCAATATGCAGATTTCCCCCTCGTTTTCTTTTTTTAAGGGGGGCATTTAATTATGTGAACCCCCAATGCAATCAGAAGAGGCACTGTCCAGGCATGTGTTTACCTTCTTTATATCTAGGCCAAAGTCTGCCTGTCTTCTGGGCTTCCTTAATAGTCATTTTACTCTTTCTTTGCAACCCCCCCCCAAAAAAAAAACCCTTTAAAGAACCTATAGTTCTTTTGTGGCTTGGCACTCTGAAAAAGTACAATTTCAGCAGAGATGGTTCAATAAAGTATTCCCTGATGATGAAATGTGTCATTAAATATAGAAATAGATCCAGCACAGACCAGTCTACAGAGATTCCCTTGAATGGGATATCTAGGCAAGAAAAAGAGGCTGAATTTCTGAACCACCTTTGTAAAACGCAGGGCGGGGGGAGGGGTCCCCACTAGGGAGCAACATTTAAACTAGACATATAAATAGCTGGCATTCTGGCTTGTCTGATTAAATTGGAACAAATAAACCTCGCTAAAAGCAATCTGCAAACACATCAGGTTCTTGCACCTCTATATGGTGTTCACTAATGTTGCAAAGGTATCTAAAGGAGAGCATAATATTTGGTAATTAATTGCATTGTAGTACTTTTACAGCAACATGGAATTTAGCCATTAAAACAAACAAAACATGACTACTTAAGAGGAAACCACAGGGGATAGCTCCTTAGCAAATACAGTAGTCTTATTTATTACATGTATCATGCAATTTTATTTTGAGCAAAAGTTGATCACATTCATAGTCATAGATTTCATAGATCATAGAGTTGGAAGGAGCCTACAAGGCTATTGAGTCCAACCCCCTGCTCACTGCAGGAAACTAGAGGAGGGGTCTCCCCGTCCCATCCAAGTAATAACCAGGCCCCTGCTTAGCTTTCCACACTCAAACAAGCTGAGCCAGCATGAGCCACAGGCCTTTCCTGTGGCCTTTCCTCCCTTTCCTCCAAGGAGCTCAGGGTGGTGTACGTGTCCCCCCCCCATCCCATTATGACCTCACAACAACCCAGTGAGGGGGGTTTGGCTGAGAAGTGATGACTCATGGTTGGATGGGGATTTGAACCCAGGACTCCCCAGTTCTATTCCACACTCTAACCCGGGACTCCCCAGTTCAATTCCACCACTCTAACCCAAACCAACACCCCCCCATCACAACCTCCAATAACAGCCTTGCCTGATAGGCAGAAATAGTGGGAATGGAAACTGGTGGTTTTCTAACACTGCAGGCAGGAACGGGGCCTTTCCTAAAGTTTAGAGAGCTTTAGTAAAAACAACAACAACAGCCCATTCCTGTTTGCCGGAAGTGGATCTCTTCCTAACAAGCTTTGAGCCCAGCAGCAGTTCCTGGAATGACCACGTGACCATGCAATGTTGGCCATTCCAGGAATTTGCTGCTGAGCTGAAAACCTGTTGTGAAGAACCCTGCAACTAGAGGTGTAGCCAAGGCAGGTCTCGGGGGTGGGTGGGTGGCTTGAAGCACCAGGACTTTTTCATTAGCATAGATAATGATGTCTCTGTTCCCGCTGAGCTTAGCTGCCATCTTCACAAGAGCTGGTGGGAAATGGATTTTCTTCCTGGTTTGGGAACAGAAACTCCTGGAAAATCTTGAGCTGGCCGTCTTATGCTGTTTGGAGGCATGTTGTGTTCTTCTTTCCCCCTTTCTCATGCAATCTCAGGTCTCTCCAACCAAAGTCCAGCATGCTAACCCCACTGCATTGGCCTTTGCCAGTTCACTATTCTGTGACTGACCCTAATAAATCGGGTATTACAACATGCAGTGCTGCTCTTTGGTGTGTGTGTGTGTGTGTGTGTGTGTGTACACATACAGAAAGAGCGATCAATAGAGGTACCCGCAGTTCTTGGACTTGCCTCGGAGGTGTGGCTATTGAGACTGTCACGATGAGCAGCTGCATTTTTAAATTTATTACTACAGCACCGCCCAGAGAGCTGTGAGTGCATGGAGGGCATTTTAAAAGTAAAAGAAATAGGCAGAAATAGGTAGAAGACCCCTTGTCCACCTTATACACTGAATAAGGTAGATGGAACCCCTGTCTTCCCCTCTGCATTAGAAATATCTTTGCAATTCTTCCCTTCACCGTGAAAGAGGCATAAAAAGCAGCGCCTCTTTGCGCAGGGAGGGCAGCATATTGATAAAGTGGGGTGCAGGCTTCAGCACAGCACGACATCGAACCTGGATGTTGTGGAAGGGTCGTCATATATTGTGTAGGGATGTACGGATGTTGTAAAATCCACTCCGTCTATGTTTCGTGGCTTGTCGGGTGCCTTTTGTTCCTTCGTCCGCTCTTTGAGGGGATCGGATTTTGTGAAAATGCGTTCGTAAGCACTTGTGCAAATTTGCACCTGTGCAAATTCACACTCCCGAAAATGTGCAGATTCCCCTCCAAAGTATGCAGATTCTCTCTCCCCCCCCCCTGCGTATTTTCATGCTTTAGCCTATGGGGGAAAATGCACATTTTTGGTCTTTTTTTATTTTTCGTATTTTTCTATGACTAAATTTACATAAAATTATGGACAACAGCAACAACAACAATAATAAAAACAACAACAACGGTCAGCAAGTTTGTGGAATCCGTGGGACTTGGGAAAAGTCAGTCCGCTGCAGAATCCGCAACTCGGATTGTTAGAAATTTGAACTCATTTGAGTCCATCACAGATTTCATCCGTGATATTGTGTGCATTCCATATTAGCTTCCATTTTTACATCATGACCCTGACTGAGGGCCAAAATCAATGGTCATTTACTTCAGTGTAAGCACGCATGGCCTGGATTTGGATCAGGACCATGGTGCTCTGGGATTTAAATTTGCCCCCCCCCCCATTTTCATCCCAAACTTTCACACACACCCCCATGGAGACATTTTTTAAAAAAAACACAACCCACACACTTATACTGAAGTAAATCATCCCAAAGTGCATGGTCTCTTATGCGTGATTTGACGAACATTTAGTTTGGCACTGACTCCACTTACCGAGGTTCAGGTGGCATGTGGCTACCTTTTGCTCCTAGTAACTTTGCTGACATCGAAATGGGACCTTGAAGGTGCAATTGACTTCTCTTTAGCAGTTCTCAACTAAAAAATGGTGTCCAAAAAAAAAAAGAGGAAGAAGTGTACGTGCTAAGGAAATGTGTGTACAAAAATGCATATATTAGGGAACACAGCACCCAAGGAACATGTTATGGAAATTTGCATATGAAAACATATGCAAATTTTTGTGCTTTTAAAAAAGCACACCCCAGAATTTGGATGGAAATTGGACGGAATGGCCTGATGAATGAATACATGTCAAGCAGACATGGATGGGAAATCCGCTGCTTCATCCATCCCTAGTGTATGTGAGGGAGAAAGGTGTTTAAGTGATGTCACAGGTGCTAGCCAGTGGGCACTCTCCACAGCCAGCCCTCCCCAGGTTTGAACGGAACCAGCTGAAAACTGACAGAACCAGTTTTTCAGAGCTCTCCCTAGGACAAAAAGGTATGGCATTGGGGTGCTTTCAAACTGCCCCTATTGCTCTTAAAAAACATTACAGCTGTCTTCACCCTAAGGCAGTTCCACATGTTCATTTCCCCAACCTGTTACGGGTGCGTGGTTCGCAGCCAGTTCTTTCTGTTTTGCCCTCTCCTTGTCACTATGCACTAGTTTCCTTACTCTGGTCCTACTGAAACTGACCTCGCAGGTCTAGTTCCACTGAATGCTGCTCCCATCTCAGTAGAACCCACTATGACAATATGCCGAACAGATTTTTGCTTGGTTCCACTGTTCTCTTACAAGCGATTCTCCGACTCTGTTGGCATGATCTTAACTCTACACCACTGCTCCTGCAGAAGCAGGATCTGGCCCATCTATTGCACATCCCTCTCCCTCCCCCAAATTCTTCTCCATCCCTTGTGACAATTGTAAAGTTGGCACTTATACAACCGCAATTGGAGTAGTTCATCTGAGACTTTGCAGTTTGCTTGTAATGTACAAAATAAATTTTAAATAAAATCAAAGGCATCTCCCCCTAAACATTGTGTTTTTTTTACAGAGGGACATTTCAAGTCAAGTTTTACACAGGTTTAGCCCAGAGGGAAATTAAACTCTACATTTAAATGGAGATTGCACACACAGGAATCCATTAGTTTCAATATTTCTCAGCAGGAGGGTTCAG
This sequence comes from Shinisaurus crocodilurus, assembly GCA_021292165.1. Taxonomy (NCBI): domain Eukaryota; kingdom Metazoa; phylum Chordata; class Lepidosauria; order Squamata; family Shinisauridae; genus Shinisaurus; species Shinisaurus crocodilurus. Next base: position 3,504,254 of record CM037877.1, on the reverse strand, counting down.
AGTTATTTAAATAAGTTTGGATATTAAACCTAAAGTAGCCATTAAAGGAATGTAGATTTGTTTGCTTAGTTTTTATAGAAATCTTTCTGTTTTCCAGCTGACTGGTGGGTGGAAAAGAAGAGGAAGATGGAATCCATTGCTTGCGTTATGGTGAATCTTATTAATGCATTAGTGCACTCGGTGGGTAAAATGCCTTTTCAATATGGTATTTCCTTTGAATTTTTAAGCAGCAAATTACAGAATACTTAGGAGTTACAAAACGTCTCCTTTAGCAGAGACAATTTCCCCCCTCAAAATGTTCATTTTGGGTCATCCCTCTGGTTGTTGTTCATTCTTTTAGAGTAATGCTAATCTAACCACTGACATTAAAGCATATTGGTTATGTTAGATACTTTGATTGTCAGCGAGATGATTTTAAAAGTTATTAGGTCCTTGTCTTACATCTCTGCAACTGCGTGGTTTGGAAAAAAAAAAGAGAACAAAAACAAAACAGAAACAAAACCTGCCAATGTTTCGCGATGTTTCTCTTTGCTGGTTTTCTTTGGGGAGTCATAAATATTGACTGTACCGTAAAAAATTGATGGAATCTTGAAAGAGACTGCCGTCTGGGCAGCTAGGGAATTCACTCAATTTTTCTCAATAGCTGCAGTCTATAAAAAGAGGAGATTTTTGTAAATTGTTTCTCACCTTGTCTTTTTAGTATTTAATAGCTCTCAATTCTGCAGCCCTGTGAACCATGCATGCAGCTCCTTTTCCATCACAGCAGTTTCAGCCCCCCCTCCCCCAGTTCAACAGGAATTAAAAAGGGAGCATGGCACCGGAGGGGTTAAACGGCTTTTTCCAGGGAATGGTGGAGGAGGATTCATTAATGGTGGCAACAGGGCCTTTCCCCCAGTGATTGTTATGCTAACATTCTCTCCCCACTCCGCACCCCCAATCTGTTCTTTTAGCCAGATGTAGAAATGGACCAGCGGAAAGTGATTTCAGCTTTCTTGATGAAAAAACTGGGTTCTGAAATGAATCCACCGTAGTGTCATAACATCTCCGAGCAACCCGGGTGTCCCTTATTCCATTTCTGGATTAAAGCAGTAATTCCCAAACTGTGGGCCAGGGCACCTTTGTGCCCCATGAGAAAAAGGCTCGAGTGCCATGAGAAAGAAATTAGTTCAGTCGTTAAACGATCCCATGTGCCCGAGGCACCCGCCGTCCACGGAAGAGACTTCCTGTTGCATCTCTGCATGATCCACTGCTCTGGCCTCACCCCCTTCTGATCAGCCTCCTGCTGGACTTGCATTGTTCTGCATCAAGTGTGCTTGGATCGGCCAGTCATTTCCGCTGAAGTAGCATGACCTGCGCTCTGAGGAAGATGCCCGTTATCTCTCTGTCTGAGTTGCAGCTCTGGGCTTCCGCCTGTTATTCCTCACCACCTTTCTGTCAGAGACTTTTCTCTTCCTGAGACCCTGGAGAGCCACTAGCAACAACAACAGATACAGTGCCTTGCAGAAGGATTCACTCCCCCCCTTTGACTTTTCCACATTTTGTTGTGCTACAATCTTGAATTTAAATGGATTCGATTGGCATTGTTACCACTTGATGTACACAAGATATTCGACACTGCGAAGGGGCAAAATATTTGTATTGTGGCACAGAAGTTAAGTAAACAAAAACAAATGGGCACTTGTTGGCTGCATAAGTATTCACACACACACACACCCGAGTCAATACTTGGTAGAAGCACCTGTGGCAGCAATGACAGCTGCGAGTCTTCTTGGGGAAGTCTCTATCAGCTTTGCGCATCTGTTTCCTGCAATGTTTGCCCATTCTTCCTGGCAAAATTGCTCCAGCTCTTTCAGGTTGGATGGGGACGGTTGGTGAACAGCACTTTTCAAGTCTTGCCACAGATTCTCAATTAGATTGCGGTCTGGGTTTGGACTGGGCCATTCTAAGACTTCCAGGTTCTTGTTTTTCAACCATTGCAGTGTTACTTTGACTGTGTGTTTAGGGTCATTGTCCTGTTGGAAGGTGAACCTCCACCCCAGTCCCAGGTCCCTTGCAGCTTAAAACAGGTTTTCCTCTAGAAATGCCCTGTATTTGGCTCCATCCATCTTGCCCTCAATCCTGACCAGTTTCCCGGTCCCTGCTGAGGAAAAGCATCCCCACAACATGATGCTGCCACCACCATGCTTCACCGTGGGGATGGTGCTCTCAGGGCAATGAGCAGTGTTGGCTTTGCGCCACACATAGCGTTTTGCGGCAAGGCCAAAAACCTTTGATCTCATCAGACCAGAGAACCTTTTCTGCATGTTTGCTGTGTCTCCCACATGCCTTTTTGCAAACTCCAGACAGGCTTTGATATGGCTTTGTTTCTCAGCAGTGGCTTTCTTCTCGTCTCTCTTCCATAAAGCCGAGCTTTGTGGAGCATCCAGGTGATAGTTGTCCATTGGACAGAGTTTCCCATCTCAGCTGCAGATCTCTCCAGCTCCATCAGAGTTACCATTGGCCTCTTGCTTGTTTCTCTGACTAATGCCCTCCTTACCTGGTCACTGAGTTTTGGTGGACGGCCTTCTCTAGGCAGAGTCGTAGTTGAGCCATATTCTTTCCATTTTGTACTAATGGATTTAATGGTGCTCAGGGGGATGTTCATAGCTTGGGATTTTTTTATATAGGCCAACCCTGATCGGTGTTTCTGCACAACGTTATCCCGGAGTTGTTTTGATAGCCCCTTGGTCTTCATGATGACGTTTGTTTAGATATGCTCTCCGACAAACTCTGGGACCTTCCAGAAACAGATGTGTGTGTAATCTGAGATCATGTGGCACCAGAATTGCACTTGGGTGGGCTCCATTCAACTACTTTCTGTACAGTATGTGACTTCTGGAGGCAGTGGGCTGCACCAGAGCTTTTTTAGGCATGTCACAGCACAGGGGGTGAATACTTCTGCAACCAACAAGTGCCCGTTTGTTTTTGTTTACTTAACTTTGTGCCACAATAAAAATATTTTGCACCTTCACAGTGTTGAGTATCTTGAGTACGTACATCAAGCGGTAACAATGTCAATTAAATCCATTTCAATTCCAGGATAACACAACAAAATGTGGAAAAGTCAATGGGGTGTGTGTGAATACTTCTGCAAGGCACTGCATTTGCCAAGATGGAACAGACTAGATGGACTAGTCAGACCTAATTTTTATACTTAAAAGGAAATGATTACAGTATTTTAAAAAATGAATACATGCCTGCTTCAGAAGCCAGTGTGGGATGAACTGGGATGGGCAAATCTTTCAATTTTGGTTTCTCTCTGTTTCACATTTTGCCAATCTTAAATTTGGTTCATCCTTTTTAAAAATAATAATAATTTTTTCCCCATTGTGAATTTCAGCAAAAGAAAACAAAATCACAAAAAGAAAGAAAAAAAATTACAGTTTTCTCACATAAATTGAAATAAATCACTTACAATAGGTGCATATGAAATATGTACCTATGGGTATATATGTGTATATTAAAATAAAGCTATCAATAAAAAAATAATCATGCATAAGCTTCAAGAAAGGTAGACCAAATATCCATATAGTCATCCATTTGCAGGTGGCGTTTAAATACCACCTGTTCAAACGTTGAAAGCGTAGTTAGGTTCTCAATCCATTGTGTTATAGGAGGTGGACGATCAGGTTCAGCTTGTCCTAAATGTTGAGATTTGTTTTTAAAGTTTGCATGGAAGTATTTACACATCTTTGCACACATTTCTCCAAGTACTCACCTTCTTGTATGCAATTTTGCCCAATACACACAATTTCTTTTGCAAGCATTTCCCCCCTCATACAATGCATTTTTTGAACATTATTTGCACCAATCTGTGGTCGTTGTGAGCACTTTCCCCTAATATACACATATTCTGTATGCATTTCTGTTGCAAAATTCAGAGAAGTTGCAAAGTGTGTTGCAAATTTTGAAGGATAACTTGAGTTCTGATTTGAATATTAGATCAAAAGTGCAAAATTAGGTGAGTACACATTAAGATGCAAACCAAATAATTTGTTTCCTCCATCGCTAGGGGACAAACTATTTTGGAGGTAAATATGTCATCTTTGAACTGTTGGAGGGAATGAATGCTGTTGTAGAAAGCACAGTCCAGGCTTTGCAGAGGGAAGGGAGAATCTGTCTGTTTCGCTTTCTCCTGAAGTCAAACCTTTTAGATCTCAGGTAAATTCTTTCCACCCAGCATATGAAGACATTTGAGAGTTTGGGTATATTCTTATCCAAGTGAACTGAAACAAAATTCTCACCCATCTGGACAGACCACTCCCCCATGGAGAGGACTAAGTTGGACCTACCTTCTGGACAGCTATTGAAGATGAGGAGTTCGTTAGGTGGCAACTCTAATTCAGCACTAACATGGTTGAATACACAGGAATTGAAACCCAGGCTTTTAAGAGCTGGGCCTGGATGGATGAAGTTGTCAGTTTCGGTTTCTCTTCTCCCACATTTGAATGCTTTTAAATCTCGAATTCTTTCCATCCCGAATATGAAGAAATATGCACATGTTGGTAAGCCCTTTTCAAAAATGAACGGAAACAGAACTCCCACCTTTCCCTAGCTCTGTCCTCTTCCGAGGAAGGCAGTTTAGGAAAGCATTAGCTGCATTCAGGAAAGACCAAAATGGCTTTGGATCTCTAAGGGCAACAGTAGGAAACGGCCTCTATAGGAAAGCAGCTAAGCATGAAAGGTTCCCTTCTGTCTGCCTTTTGGGCTAAAGATGCAGGTGTGTAAACTGACTCCCAGTAACCTTAATGGGTGAGCTGAGTGAGCAGAGGCTGCCAAAAAGGGTTATTGTTGAGGGAGGGGGGGGAACAGTACATACCACAGGAAGTGTATGTAGGACATGGTTTATGGGGCTAGAGCTTTAAATTTTCATTCCATGTACTCAACGGAGAGCAACAAACACAAACAGATATTGGGATTGTGGTACGAAGTGCTTAAACAAGAACAACAGCCAGAAAGTCCAAATTCTGTGGCCAGGTAACTCAGAAAAGAGGACACAGATTGGTATAAAATGTCCATATGTTAATTTGTAGGTATAGATGCATTTTTTTTAAAAAATGGGGTTGGATCCAGATTTACAATATGCTGGATCAACTGCACCAGTGGAAGTGGACTTCCTCGCCCCTTCCTTCCCATGGCAGGCCTTTCACCCCCCTGAAAATGCTACACAAAGACTCAGGAGACCCTGATGAATGGGGTGAGCTGTGGGGGACGGGGGATCCCCAAAATCAAGTGGAGGGATTTTCCACGAGTGGAGCCTTTCCTTTTGTGGACGGGCCCTTTCTCTCATGGAAGGCAGATTCCTGGATCCAGCCCATCTATTATAATTTAAATCGTAATAGTGTACATCTCATAGTGGGGAAGACTGTGACTGGGTTCACACAACACAATAACCCAGAGTATGGTTATAGGGAAGCCAAAAGAGTTTCCACAGGTCTAACCAAATTTCTCTGGAGGGTTTCACACATTGCTAAATACTATTAATTTATTTAGAATATGTTTATCCTGCTTTTCTTCCACTGAGGAACTGAAAGCGCCTAAGAGCATAAAAATGCAAAACTAAACCAACATCCGACTAACATAATTAAATACTATATGCTAATAAAACCAACAGGCAGAAGAGCCGTCAAGAAAATCCGGCAGTGAACCACCCCTCCTTTGGTTCAGCCTGCTCAAAGGGTCTCATTAAAGAGCCAGGTTTTCACCTGGCCCCGGGAGGCATATATAGGGCCATATGGGTATCCCTGGGGAGGGAATTCCAAAATGTTGGTGTCACAATCAAAAAGGCCCTCCCCCTCATGCCCACCAGCTGAACCTTGGTCAGTAAGGGGAGGTGGGTTTGGGGAAAGACTTTAGATGTTGAATGGAACGTATGGGATGGCATACATGGAAAAAGGCATGTGGAATTTGAGCATGCATGCGGAAATTAGTTCTGTAGTTAAATGCCCCCTCCCTAATTTTTGCTTCCCTGTTTGGTGGCGGCGAAAGTGAGGAGCATTTTGGCTGTTTGGGGGCAGAGCAAAATTCAAGGGCTGGGATGTGCATATCACCATCACCCCTAGTGACTCCTCTGTGCTTCTTGCTGCCATTTTGTAACTCTCATAATGCCCCAGAATGATGCTATATCATGTGATAGCATCATGCTGATGAGAATTATAGGGAAAAATGGAGGCACAAGTGGGGGACTTGCCCCCTTGTGACCACTTGCTTAACCTCAGTTGCGGTGTGTGTGTCTCATCTTTTAAATAATTCTTTTTCTAATTCCCAGAATTTACTCACCTAGAACACATAGCGCTGGTTGGTTTCCACACCTTGTTGTCGTAATGCACTTCTACATAGTCCTAGATGACTTCCAGGGAACAAAACCAGTGAAACCTCCAGGGCCCATTTCCTGCCAAAATTTTAAGGAACGTTGGAAGTTGCCTTTATACCAGGTCAGATTATTTCACCATCTTGAGTGGTCCTGCGTCCTCTTCCTGGAAATGACACTATGTCATGATGTAGCATTGTTCCAGGGCATTATGGGGATTTAAAAATGGTAGCCTGCAGCATGTAGGAATGGATGGAGCACCAGTGATTTTTGTGCTCCCCTGAAACACAAAAGAGGGGACACAGTTTTGTTCCTCTCTTTGTCACACACCTCCCAAACACAGGCCAAGATTCTATTTCGAGAACTTTCTGCCCGACCCTAGCACGTGAAATCCATATTTTAAAATTGGTACGTCAGCTTCAGAAAATGCAGCCTGTGTACAATGCATTCAATTTCAATTACTGGGTTTTTAGTCAGGAGGCAATCCATTGGCAAGACCAATAATCGCACTGTTAATGAAATATTCTCCCTAGCTCCCAGCTTTTTGGGTCAGAAAGAGTTGCCATTTGACCAGTACACAAGCCCTTGCATATGTTTGGAACCCATCCAGCTCATTTTCATGCAACTCGGCTCATGATCCCCCCTTTCCTTGAAGTAGTTTTCAAGTTGCATTAAATAAACAATGGATATAAAGTCCAATTAATTATTGGACACTCCATGCTGCTTAATTTTAAGGCTCCCAATTTGCCGGTATATCTTGTAAGCACAACAAGCCTTGGAGTGCCATGTTGAAGAGGGGCAATTTACTCTTAAGTATTTCCTTAATTAGAAGTTAAAATAAATATGGAGGATTTTTATTTGTAGCGCTGCCTGTAACAGCTCTTCGGATGGCTCTGTAATTTACTCACCTAGAACACATAGCTCTGGTTGGTTTCCACACCTTGTTGTCGTAATGCACTTCTACATAGTCCTAGATGACTTCCAGGGAACAAAACCAGTGAAACCTCCAGGGCCCATTTCCTGCCAAAATTTTAAGGAACGTTGGAAGTTGCCTTTATACCAGGTCAGATTATTTCACCATCTCGAGTGGTCCTGCGTCCTCTTCCCCACCACCACCAAAAATGAGGATAAGAGGACACCGGATTTGCTCAACATTTGTATAATTTATATGTATAGATACAAATGTAGAAATGATTACTATAAATTAAATAGAAATACAGCCCATCTCACCATAGTGTGGAAGACGGTGACCAGATGAGCTGTGTGTGTGTCTGTCATCACCAGTTAGCACCTGTCTGTCAAGGAGCTAACTGGTGATGGGGAACAGGTCTGAGGGTTCTTCAGACTGGTGACTGGACAGGACAGCCCTCCAAATAGAGCAGGGCTCTAGTCTCCTCCAACCTTGGGTCCCCAGATGTTGCTGGACTGCAGCTCCCAGGATCCCTTGCCATTAGCCATGCTGGTTGGGTATGCTGGGAGCTGTAGGCCAGCAACATCTGGGGACCCAAGGTTGGAGAGCCCTGAAATAGAGGACGCCTTCAAAATAATAATAATAATAATAATAATAATAATAATATATATTATTCTTACCCGCCTCTCCACCTAGATAGAGGATGGTCCTCTGGCAGCCCTTCAAATAGGGGACCATTCTCTGTAAAAGAGGGCACATGGCCACCCTAAGAACTTTAAAAAAATACAAATATAATCAAACCTAATGTAAACTCTGAAACAAATTAAAAACAGCCACAGAATTAAACCAAGGTAAAACAAATAGCGCAGGATCTAAAAATACATTTTACTGTTAAACAATTATATATAAATATATTTTTAAAATGCAAGGATCTAAAAATACATTTTTAATTAAAGAATAATAATTTTTTTTAAAAAAAAGAGAAGCACTTTGCGGGCACAGGGGAAAGTAGCCATTGGCATAGTGGTGCTTGCAGGCACCGTGTTGTGGACCCCTCCCCAAATAGAAGATGCCGTCAAGCAGAGTACTGACCACTGACACCCATTCAATTAGAGGACTATAAAGCAGGACACAGCGCCACCTTAACCACATGGAGTGGGAAACAGTGACAAATCCCAGGATAAGACAAAGATGGTGGCCTGTTTTGCACCAACAATGGTTCCCTGTTCAGTTGTTCCTGCTCATATACACTAAGGGTGCAATCCTATGCATGTTTAGGCAGAACCAAGTCCAACATGCTGGCTGGGGCATGCCGGGAGTTGTAGGACTTTTTTTTCTGTCTAAACATAAAAGCAGCATAAGAATGTAAGAAGAGCCCTGCTGGATCAGACCATTTATTCCAGCATTCTGTTCACACAGTGGCCAACCAGCTGCCCATGGAAACGCAAAAGCAGGACATGAGTGCAAGAGCACCCTCCCGCCCAGGTTCCCCAGCAACTGGTGTACATAAGCACACTGCCTCCGATACTGGAATATTGCCTCTGATAGATGCATAGGACTGCACCCTAAATCAGGTGTGCACAACCCGCAGCCTCCAGGAGTGGCCCCCAGGAGGAGCACTGTGCTGGGAAAGTGAGTTTCACCCCCACAGCCCAAGAATTCCACCACCCTGCCCACTTTTGCAGGTGCAGCTCATGAATGGGGCTGCAGAATGGGGCCATTTGGGGCCAGCTCTAATGAGAGATTTCTTCATGCTTCTGATGAAATAGCCTGGAATCAACAAAAGCTTCCACCACAATCAGCGTGTGACAGTCTTTAAGCTGCCACATGGCAATGGTTGTGTTTGCTTCCTTGGTATAAGTTTACAGCCCAAGCCATCATTGGCCAATAAGGGGTTACACGGTTTGGGTCACCTTTTCTCACACTGCAACTTCTCTCCATGTCCTGCAAACAAAAACTTATTAAGCATCTGCCTGTCACCTCTCCTTAATAAATAAGAATCTCTTTTCGGTCTTTGTGTCTCCTTCACCTCTGGGGTTGGCCTCCTGTAAACACACTGCCAATTAAACCTCGTGTCTAGCAAGGCCAAAACTAATGAAAAGCAATAGAGAATTCACTGCCTTTTAATGAGGAAAGCATTGCTTTTTACTGGGAACAATTTATTGGGCCAATTCCTCCCGTCCATCACCTTGGGGAGCTGCCTGCCTTTTCTTACCTCCTGGTAGCTACTTTGTCAAACGCGGCACAAAATTGCACGCCGAACATGGGGAGGTGAAGTCTCTGACTCAATTTATGGTGTGACATCTCTGATCTTGCTCCCTGGATCGGTAAGCGATCGTGGCAATGATATGCATAGAAATTAATTAATGTGCCTGCCGGCTATCTGGCAAGCTCCCGTTGCCCGATAATAGATCAGCTTACAGGAGTTTGTTAAAGGGGCGGCTGTGTCTGTTTCTGTTTGCAAACACGGAGACACTGTCAGTTAAGGGCAAACCACCAGGATTATTGCCATCCTTTTAGCTGTACAAAGGAAGAGAGATAGCAGGCTTAGAAGAAGAGGAAAAAGGAGCACATGGTTTTTTTTTTTAAAAAAAAGTCAGAGAGAGAGAGAGAGAGATGGGAGGTAGGGCAGATCTTGATGTGTTGGGTGCTTATTGCAACAGCACTTTTCAGATTTGTTAGGTCAATCTGCATTATTTGCAGTGGTGACTTAAATTCTAATTCAGACCTTGAAAGACACTATGGGGCCTCCCTTTTGAGTTATGGCACAGTACACCAAAGCCTGGTTCACACAGCTATTTTCCTCATGATAAATTCATTACTTTTTTGGTTTAGCTGCTAAGTTAACTTTAGCATTATGAAAACATATGATGGTTTGTTTGTTTGTTTATTATATTTATATCCCGCCTTTTTTTTCCCTGCAAGGAACCCAAGGCAGTTTACCAGTACATAATCCTCCTCCTCCCCCCTCCTCTCCATTTTATTCTCACAACAGTCCTGTGAGGTAGGTTAGTCTGAGAGTCGGTGACTGGCCCAAAGTCACCCAGTGAGCTTCGCGGCTGGCTGAGTGGGGACTAGCACCCGGATCTCCCGAGTCCCGTTCCAACACTCTAACCACTATACAGTACCACCCTGACTCTGGTTTAGTGTTATGTGAATGAGGCTCAGGTTCTGTGCATGCTGAGGCCCAGAGACATTGTTGGAAATGAAAATGGTGCTGGAGGCTGGCAATTCCCAGTGCAGACTCCAGCCTCCCAATTCAACAAATAATATTCATCGCCAAAAAAAAACCCCTTCAAATATTAAATAAAAACCAGGAGGGGAAGGGGTCTGGCAGGTGCCAAGAGGTTCCGTGGGCACATTGGTGCCCATGGACACCACATTGGAATCGCCAGGGCAAGTTACTCCTAAGGTAGCCAAATGTCCTGTAAAAGCTGCTAGGATTGTGTAGGTTTCAACCTGTTAGACAGCAATGGGGACAAATTAGATTGACTTGGCATGGGGCAGAATTTACTGTTGGTTGGTATATAGGCTTTGACTACTTGTGTTGGCAGGGTTGGTGGCAGGGTTGGCCATATTGGACTGGGAGTTGGGAGATCCGAGTTCTAGTCCCCGCTCGGCCATGAACTCACTGGGTGACTTTGGGCCAGTCACTGCCTCTCAGCCTAACCTACCTCACAAGGTTGTTGTGAGGATAAAATGGAGAGGAGGAGGAGGATTATGTAAGCCACCTTGGGTTCCTTGCAGGAAAAAAGGTGGGGTATAAATATAATAAATAAATAAATAAATAAGTGAATGACCTGACCTGAGTTGCTATTGACTGCCATTGATTGTCCAAAAGTCTCGTGAATCTCTTTTGAGCTGGCGTTGCACGGTATTGGTGCAACTGCTGAACGCATTCTGTTTGTAGTGATGGAGAGCCTTGCTCCAGATGCCACTGCCACCGGAGGTAACATTTCTCCAGTTGTGTGTATGTGTGTGTGTGTTACACATGAGAGAAGATGCAGGTAAAGCACAATCTTCTGAATGCTCTCACAAATGTCTGGATCAAGTCCAGGAATAGCTTTGGAAAGCATGGATCTAGATCTGTGTCACGGCATTCGCAAGGCCATTTCACATACCGAAATCCATGGCCAAAGTCATGATGGTTTCATCATGGAAAAGCTGTGTTGATTAATCCACTGATTAAAGAGATTAAGTGCACAATCCTATGCATGTTTAGACAGAAAGAAGGTCTACAACTCCCAGCATGCCCCCACCAGCTATGCTGGCGGGGGCATGCTGGGAATTGTAGGGGTTTTTTTCTGTCTAAACATGCGTAGGATTGCACCTTAAATGTTGTGGTTCTGTTAATGATGACCTGATCCTCCAGTGGATTCCAAGGCAGTAAAAGCCAGGAGAGCCCCCATCCAGCCAGTGTTTCAACTCTTAAGCTGACTGCTAGTCCTGGCAACCTAAAACTCTGCCACCTGAGTCATACCAGAAAGAGATAGCCAGCTCTGCAATAGTTCTTCCACTAGGGGGCAGAGCAGTCATGACACTAGTCTGTTAGACCACATGCCAGAGTTGCCATTTGTTGCATGCCTGAGTCTCGATTCTCTCTACCCTTCTTCTACCTATGACAGCACTGCCTCAGTCAAGGCCATTTGATTGGCACTTCTGGGTCCCAATGGAATGCAACCATTTAGGTGGTGAACAACACCAGGCTGTACCATAGAGATGCAGGAGTAGAGTGCCTCCTCCTTGGCTGAGTCGGGGTCATTTCTTAGCCCCATGGTCATGATTTCCAGAGTGTGTCCAAGGGAACCTTGAACTTTATAAAGGATTCCTTGGTAAGAAGACCAGTAACGTTGAATAAGCATGTTTGAATTGCAGCATGCTCACTTGACCCATCTTCCTCTGTGATGAACAGCCATAAGGCAGTGTTGGCTGTGTTCTAGGATGCCCTCTCAATCCACACAGGGTGATGAGTGAAGTGCAATAGGACTGACTAGCATTCTGCATGACTAGAACATAAAAACATAAGAAGAACCCTGCTGGATCAGACCAAAAGCCTATCTAGTCAAGATTCTGTTCTCACAATGGTCAACCAGCTGCCTGTGGGAAGACCACAAGCAGGACAATCATCATCATCATCATCATCATCATCATCATCATCATCATCATCATCATCTATTCAATTTATATCCCGCCTATACACAAATGGCCTAGGCACCCTCTCACTTGTGTTCCCCAGCAACTGGTATACAGAGACATATTCATACCAGCCTGCCCTTTTCCCTTGCCCGCTGCCAAGTGCAGTTAGGCTCCTGAGTACAAGGGAGAGGGCCTTTTTATTGGTGGCCCCACACCTCTGGTTTCAGCTTTCATCAGGGGTTCATCAGGCCCATTCTTCATAGATCTTCAGGAAGGTTCTGAAGACCCACCTATTTTCACTGGCCTTTCCATAATCTGTGGGCCGCAGGTTATATTGGTGTTATCTGTTTTTTTTAATAGCATTTTCTGGAATATTTATGTATTGCCTTTCTATTTGCATTTGCATATTTTTGTGTTGCATTATTATTATTATTATTATTATTATTATTATTATTATTATTATTATTGATATTTATATACTGCTTCTCATTTGAAACATATCCCTAAGCAGTTTACAAAAGAAAAAACAAACCAAAATGAAACAAATGAACAAAAAATACCTCCCACACACACAACAGTATCATGAGGCTGGTATGAAGAGAGCTCATGGCTGTGGGAAAACCAAAGCGAATAGATACGTTTTCAATAAATGCCAAAAACACGCCAGCCTGGAGGCCCGACATACTTCAGTGGGAAGATCATTCCACAGGGTGGGCACTACTGCAGAGACGATCTGTCTCTGTGTCATTGACAAAAATAAATTCGTAGGCTGCCGCATGGACTACAGCAGTGTTCTCCAACCTTGGGTCCCCAGATGTTTTTGGCCTGCAACTCCCCAGCATAGCTGGCTGGGGCATGCTGGGAGTTGTAGGCTAAAAAACATCTAGGGACCCAAGGTTGGAGAACACTGGACTACAGGGTCTCCCCTAAAGATCATAATGGCTGGGGAGCTTGGTATAGGGGTAGATGTTCCTTGAGGTAACCTGGTCAGCTGCCTTAAGAGGGTTCCACCCTTAAAGGTGGCCGAAAATAATTTTAAACAATGAATGAATGAATGAATGAATGAATAAAATACTTCCTCTGATCCTGGAGGAATATACAGTAATACCTTGGATTGCAAGTAACTTGGTCTGGGAGCATTTTGCAAGACAAGCAATTTTTTAAAATAAATTTTGACTTGATAAAAGAGCACGGTCTTGCAATACAAGTCGTAAGGATGTAACCGCTCACCTCAAACGGGCGTAGCGGGCCGAAATCGGCCTTGCTCATGCCCGCCAGAGACTCGTTTTGATATAAAAGTGTTTTGGATTACAAGTACGTTTCCGGAATGAATTATGCTTGCAATCCAAGGTATTACTGTATAGCCATGATGACTAGTAGCCACGGATAGCCTTATCTTCCAGGAATTTGCTAATCCCATGGCCATCACTACATCTTGTGGTAGCAAATTCCATGGTCTGGCAATGAGTGCATGGTCTTTCCAGAATCCTCTGCACTGTGCAGGACAGCCATGGTGACAATTTGCCAGGGGCTCCTTGGCAAATGAGTTGACTTGGCGAAAATCCTCTGAAGGTGGAATGTCTTAAAATGATCGCTCTGTGGTCCCAGCAAAAATCCATGCCCCAGGGACACCATTGTTGAGTTGGAAATACATTCCTGGGGTGATGGTTTATATCCCAACGAAAGGTAGTAACTCTGCTAAAAATGTCTCGGAAAGATCCTAGCAGAACTGATAAAAAAAAAGGGAGAAACATTTCACACTCCCAACAAGGGAAATGAAATATTTAAGGGCCACAATGATGGAGATGGATTCACACTTCTCCTGCCCCACCTTCCAGTTCCCCCCCTCCCCCCTTTCTTCCGCGTCAGAAATTAAACAACTTTTACACACCGCCTAGCCTTCAGTACCGTATGCTAATGATGTCCCTGATGCCCTCTTCATCTGATCAAACTTAATTGTCTGTGTCAGGCCGCCAATTAACAAAAGGATCTCCTGCATTACCAACTTCCAGAGCTACCTGCAAGGTTAATTGAATCATGTATACCCAACGCTCCGGCAGAGGAAACTTTGCGATCCCTTTCAAATCAAAGGCTTAGAAAGAGAGCCAATAAAGGAAAAATGAAACATTTGCTCTCATTCTGAGGACAGAATTTTTAAATTTGTTTTTCATCGCATTGGTGGACTAGTAAGTAAAGGTAACAATTGCTGGGAAATATGAATACAGGGACTGCGGGTGGGGAAGACAATGTCACCCAGAGTTCCGTAATGCATGACTAGTTTCTGATGGAGATGAAGCTAAATGGAGAAAGGGGAAGTTTTCTGAATTCCAGTTGCCCCATAATGGCTTGGTTCCACCATACTTATGAGGCCATCTCTTCTCTTATGTCCCATGAAGACCACTAGGGTGGAGGAAGCAACTAGACTTTGGGCTAGATCCTGACTTACTCATACTTAGGGTGGACCAACTGAAACCAACAGGGCTTAAGTAAGTCATGATTAACGTAAGTCCCATTGATTTCAATAGGTCTATTCTGACTAAGTCTTGATCCAGTTCAACATCTGGGACAGCCTTCCCCAACCTGGTGCTTTCCAGATGTGTTGGACTACAACTCCCATCAGCACCAGCAAGCAAGGTCAATGGTCAGGGATGGTGGGAGTTGTGGTCCAAGACATCTTGAGGGTGCCATGTTGGGGAAGGCTGATCTGGGAGTTCAGTTATTGGAATCTTCTGCATCAAATAAATAAAGAAAGAAATAGTTGCATGGGCAGGGGTGGATCAGGGCAGAGTGTGTTAACCTCTCCCCCAGCATAGTTTCTTCTTCTTTTTTTCTGTATTGTGAAATGTCAACAACAACAAAAATTAGAAAAAGAAAGAAGAGAAAAAACAAGAGGAATACACACACACACACTTATATATATGCCCATATCAATGAATACATATGAAATGCATATATATGAAAATACAACTTTCTAGCAATTATACATAAGCTTCAACAAAAGCGAACCAGGTATCCAAATACGGTAGGTATCCATTCAAAGGTGACATCTATACACTACCCATTCAAATGTTGAAAGTGTTATAAAGTGCTCAATCCATTGCATTATAGGAGGTGAGCACTTAGGCTTCCAATGTTGTAATATCAGTCTTTTAGCTGTCAAAAGAGAACCCATTTACGCTGACCGTTCGTTAATTCTCATGACGCAGGTACGGTAAGTAATTTAAAAGAGCGTGTGAACATCCTCGAATATTAAAGACTGTTCCAGTACAAAATGTATCTGTGTAATAACCTCCTCCTAAAAAGAAGCAACAACTACTGGACATTGTTAAAACATCTGTTTAAAAGAAGCATTAGCTGTATTGCACTGCCAGCAATGAGCCAAATTAGACAAACCCTTATCAAAGAGATGGGGAATGCAGGGATTGGTAGGACTTTTTTTCTGTCTAAACATGCATCGGATTGCATCCTTAAAAGTGTGCGGGGTGTGGGTCAATGAGAGATTAGGATGGCACAGTGGGGGGAGAGGTGGCAGCGCAGCCATGCATCAGACCTGGCAGCACCACTGTGTCGTATCGTAACAAAGACTATGGTTAGTAGTGGTTTTTGTATTTGTAAGGCAGGACATAAACAACTGTAATACACACACAATTAATAAATAATCCGGGAAAGAGAAAGAAGCAGCAGCAAAGGGAAAATATGTCACGGAGGCAGCCGCCGCCAAGGGAAACACTGGCACTGAACAAGATATATATAAAAAAGCGAATATTTACAGAACCAAAGTATTTTTCAGGACATTTTTTGTGCCCCCACCATATTTGACTTCAGTCTATTCTTGGCTTAAAAGCTGAAACTGGAGAACATTCAATGCACGCCTGCTGTGTGCAAATGACCCTTCAACAGAATGATAATGTAATGTTCTGGGGTCTACTCCATCATGGGGGTCTGGATATATCCACTGCACCACTTTGTAGGTGAGCCTTGGCTTCCGGTTGGGTCCAAAGTGCTTAACTATTGAGAAAAAGCTGGTTCATTTATCTACTGGCTGTCATCCCTTAATGACACAAGATCTCAAATGGATTATAATTTTGTAATATCTTTGTGTACCACGCAGTATTAGCACTCGGCTGCTTTTTTTTTTTTTTTAAATGATGGTGCTAAGATACAGATGTTGCCGTAATCTGTTTTTTAATTTTCTCTGTACCTCCCCCACGTACATTTTGTCGCAAGGTACTGTATTCTGCAGCAGCTCATTTATTTTAAAAGTTATTGTCCTATATGTCCCTGCGACATACTAATGTCATTTATGCAAGCGCTTCAGCTTTCCCTCGGCAGCCTGGTGGGGATCGCTCCTCCCATTCCTCCCACCTCCCCCCACTTTTCATTTTAGAAGGACAGGATCGGTGCTGTGGCTCGTAACGGATGTTTCTACAGTAACCGCACCCCACACACGTTTTTGCACATGCTTTTTCGGTTTGGAAGTGCTCTTGATGATGAGACATTGAAGAGTTGCAGAACAAACCAGCAAGGATGACACATTTCAAGATGAATTAACATGTATAGAAGGTGCTTTATTGTGGGTGAGTCTGTCCACTGGCCCATCTTGCTCAGTGTTGTCTACTGCAGGGATGCAGAATCTCAGGCCCAGATGCCAAATCTGGCTCTCCTGGGGTCCAAATCCAGCCCTCTCCAGATGGACATGCCTCCTTCCCTTGGCTTCCAATCATTTAGTGGTTTCCTGGCTCTTGTGTACTTTCCACCCCATTCTAAATAATTGAAATGCCTCTCCTAAGGCTGAGTTAGGAGAGCTTCAATCTAAAATACGCTGGTATTTTGACCCCTCCCCTTTTGCCTTTGCCCCCACCCAGCACTGGAATGCGGCCCCCGAGAGCTTCTCTGGAATGGAATTTGGCCCTCGGGCTGAAAGAGGTTCAACATCTCTGGTCTACTTCAACTGGCAGTGGCTCTCCAAGGCCTCAAGTGGACTTCTCAGCACCTGCTACCTGAGAGCTGTCTAACTGGAGATGCCAGACAACAAATTTTTGGGCCTTGTACATGCAAAACACGTGGCCTGCCACTGAACTATGGGCTTCAGATACAGCAGAGCTGGAACTAGCATGGCCACTTCTGAATCACCAAAACACAGGGCGGCAATTTGCGTAACATTTGCATATGCTAATTTATATATGTATAGATGCAAATCTAGAGATAATTATTATAATTTAAATAGAAATACCGTACATCTTGCCATACTGTGGAAGCCCTTGACCAGGTGACCTGTGTGCCTGCCTGTTCAGCCTCCTGCCCAGGTGCTGAGTAGCAGCAGGCCTTTCGGTTCTTTTTCTTTAAAGTCGAATTGGACAGGGCAGCCCTTCAAATAGAGGTCTGTCCTCTGTAAAAGTGGCCACCCGGCCACCCTAGAATTGGGTTGCCAGTGTGGGCAGGGGATGGGAAGGCATTCTTTAAGCGAAATCCATGGAGTTGAATTCCTGAGGGCCAAAGCAGATATTACTTTCTAAAATCTGTATTTAGCAGCTAGTTCTTAGTTTCATTTTTACTCTAGAGTAGTAACTAGGAGGGGTAATCCTGATCTTAATAGCCCCTCTACCTGTACACTGGGGACCCAATCTGGGCCGGGCTCGCTGTACCTATGGTAGAGTAAAAATGGGGAAAAAAGAAAGACGTAGCCGCAAGATACGGATTTTAAAAAGTCATAGATTCCATAGATCATAGAGTTGGAAGGAGCCTACTAAAAAGCTATCGAGTCCAACCCCCTGCTCAATGCAGGAAACTAGAGGAGGGGTCTCCCATCCAAGTAATAACCAGGCCTGACCCTGCTTAGCTTTCCACGCTCGGACAAGCTGAGCCAGCATGAGTCATGTCCACTTCGGCCCTGAAATTCTCTCTATTTCTTTGACAACTCTGCTTTCCCCCTACAGTGAAGCCATTATCTCAGTCTCAGCCCAATTACACTGGATTATCTAAAGCTCTGCCTTGCAAGGTTGTCATGAGACTTTGTGACATAAAGACTGTAAAAGTCATTGGCGCAGGCGAAGGGCAGTGGCACTGGGTTAATAAGAATGGAAACGTGGACGTTCCTTCTGTAAATCCTGGCTCTAGGTTTCTTCACATCACCAAAAAAAGAAGACATGTATTGCCGAAACAGAGAACCAAGGGGGGACAGAGATTCCACGCCCACCAAAAGAGTGCATATGCTCATTAATATGTGTAGATGCATATTTAGAAATAATTATAATGGGACGGATCCAGATTTAGGCATTCCTAGAGTAGACCCATTGAAATCAATGTGATTTAACTTAAGACTAATGTAAGTCTCATTTATTTCAATGGATCTACTCTGAGTATGACTAAATCTGGACCCAAACTCTTAAATTTAAATGCAAGCACAATACATCTCACAATAGTGTGAAAGATGATGACCAGGTGACCTGACATTCCCAATTGAATAATTAAATATGCATTTTTGTGTGTTTTATCCTAAATACGCATTTTATTTGCGTTTTATCCTAAAATACACATTTTCCTACGCATTTTTGATGAGTTTTTGAGCTGAGAACTGTATCACAACATTTGGAGATGTGTGAAAACCGAAGGATCACTGTGTACCAGGCTGCATCTGAGTCTCTCCAAGCCAAGGGGTGGCCCTTCATCTACCTCACCTTGACTGAAATTGGCATCTCTAAACTTGTTCTGGAAAATGTAGGAGATCGAACTGGCGGGGAGGCTTTTGGTTAGACCTTCGTGACCTTTCATCACTGGCCTATAGAGGATAATAATCCCCCTTTTCTGTAAAATGTATTGTTTTGTGCTTTCCTTGGCTCTGAGTGGTATGAAGTTCCAACTATAGACTTCACCTTACATCGCAGGGATGGCGCCAAGGCTAGACATGGTCGGGCACGTGCCAAAGGCCTGTACCCTAGTAGGGTCCCACTGGCAAGATCTCCCTGGAAGTTTTTCCTCCTCTTCACCACTGAGGCCTACTTGTTCACCAACCTCTGGCCCAGCCAACAATGGAACTGAGGAGCAGCAGCAGTAGATGCCACTGCCTATTTGCTCACTGTCTCTCTGCCAGCCAAGCAAGCAAGTGTTAGCAATGATGGGAAAGAGGATGAGGAGCAAGAACAGCTGAGGAGAAGGTTGGCTCACTGACAGAGGAGGCCCATTGCGTGTGTCTTGCCCAGTTGCCCTCCAAATCTTGGAGCCAGCCCTGTTACACCAGCGCCGTCCTTGTGTGAAACAGGAGCGCTGGAGATTTGGGGTGCCTTTGTTAAGAAACTACTATTTTTATTTATTGGATTCAGGTGCCACACAGCTGTCGGGAATGTAACCGGTTGATGAAACAAGGACTTCTATAGAGTTTCCCGGCAGGCCCTTCACACAAGCCAGCAGCAGAGTTGCTGTTATTCCAAGGAAAGAGAGGGAGGGAGACTCTGGGTTGTAGCTTCTGGGGGACAACTCATTCCAGGTGCCGGAATACGATACGGCCATAAGCACCCTTCATGCATTGCACACATGAAAGGGATCCGCATGAGGATTGTATCAGCCCAAGGGCCAGGGCCAGCCAAGGCACCTCACTTTAGATTTGAGGAACATCGGGAGGAAAGAAAACCACTTGTGTGAAAGATAACATACACATTGATTGAATGCAATGATGAAATATGGATGCAGATTATCAATAAACAAGCAAAGCAAAGCTTACTCACATGTCCCTCCAGTCGCAGGGCTTCCTAATGCAACAGATGTCACTCTTATGGCATTAAGATGCTTGGAAACTTGCATGCTCCTCGTCCCAAGCAGAAAGCCAGAGGGCAAACTAACTAGCTAAGGTTTGTATAGATGTCTCCACAAATTCCAGAATCTGCTAGGAGCTGCCAGTGGGGTGGGGGGGAGGGGGGGAGAAGACCCAGCTATCCCAATTAACTTCAACAGAAGGGTGTGTAAACATCTCAAGGATGAGGTAAAGAGTTCACAGCAGCTGGTAGCTGGTGATTTCATGCCTTTACTGAGGCCCCTCTCTACCCTTCAGGTTTCTCACAGCAATTAAGCTTAACACATATCAGTTGCTTTTATGGCTACACTAAAAGCCTGTGCTGGTCCCTGTGAACAGTTCACACTAACTCCTCATCATCACAATGCCTTCCGGTTATCAATCCAGTAGAGCAGTGTTCTCCAACCTTGGGTCCCCAGATGTTTTTGGCCTACAACTCCCAGCATGCCCCCTGGCTGGGGCATGCTGGGAGTTGTAGGCCAAAAACATCTGTGGACCCAAGGTTGGAGAACACTGCAGTAGGCTGATGATGATGGTGAGTGAGCAGCACTTGGCATTTATCCCTATTAAATTTCATTCTGTTGTTTTCAGCCCAGTGCTCCAGCCTATTGAGATCACTTTGAATTTTGTTTCTGTCTTCTAGTGTATTAGCTGCTCCACCCAATTTTGTGTCATCTGCAGATTTGATAAGCATTCCCTGCACCTCCTCATCCAAGCTAGAAAGAAGGGTCCATTTTGCTATATATATATATATATATATATATATATATATATGCATATCTGAGATTATATATATATATAATCTCAAATATACCAATGTACACAACAACACATGCATGGGCAAGATTGAATGTTTCCCCCCAAATGTGGCATGGCAGCAGTTGAGAAATGCTGCTGTCGATGACCACGTTTCCAAAAATGTATTTGCTCTCTGATGATGTGAGCTTTGGGCAACCTGCTGTTCTCAATTGTCCGTTACGTATTAAGGACAGCTCTAGCCATGTGAACTTTTTTTTTTTTAATGTGTTCCTTTTTCACTGTGGATATTTTTATTATGCATGAGCCGCTCGGCTGCGATGCTTCTTTTGTTTTACATTTTGCATTCATTAAAAACCAGTCATCTGCATATTTTGTGAGACCTCAGGGGTCTTTTCTCCCTTTGAGACTGGTGTGTAAGTCCCATTAGCATCCATGGGAATTGAAAACACACTGGGAAAGGAAAATATCGGTTGGTGCCCTTTGGTGCCAAGCTGGGATTTTATATATATACACAATACACACATGCGCGTGCGCGCGCGCGCACACACACACACACTCTTTACTGGAGATCATCCCTGTTAAGAACAAAAAGGCTAAAATGTGTAACTGCAGATCAGGGTCTGAACCCAGAATATTCTGTATGTAGAACATTTTCTCTACCATGGAGCTACAAGCCTTCTCCATTTTTTTAAAAACGTGATACCCACTGAAGGCTGGAGACACCTGGGCCAGTGAGGCTGCTTCTTGTTTGAGCGTCATAGGAGCTATCCATGGTACTCTATGGTGGTGAACCTAGTCTTTGGGATGGAGTTCAGCGCCATGGGGAGCTCCTATGAGCTCAAACAAAAAGATGCAATAGAGCCCCACTGACACTGGAGTCACCAGCTTCCCATGCTGATACCTACCATCCTCTTTGCCCCAATTTCATGGGTTGGAAGGAACCCAGGACCTCTTACACCGTATGTGAGAAACATGGCCACAGACCCATAAGCCTCTTGCCAATAAATCTCGCTTCACTGAAGTCAACAGAGATTTGTCGTTTTATACCCTACTAGTGAATGGACTTGGCTTTGCATGGGTCGGAATAGACCTTAGTTTGATACAGCGATACTTTCAAGCAACATTATGCAGCTGTCAGAGTTGGACCCGTTGTGCCCCCACCCTGCCTGAGTGGCTCCATACATGCTGGCGCCCCAGGTCTGGCCCCTGCCAGGGGCACCCCTGTAGCCCCTGAAAGAGAGGACTGTCCATGCCATTCCCCTGAGAAGGGGACTACCCCACAGCATGAGGTAGGCATATTTATTTATTTATTTATTATATTTATACCCCGCCTTTTTTCCTGCAAGGAACCCAAGGCGGCTTACATAATCCTCCTCCTCCCCTCCATTTTATCCTCACAACAACCCTGTGAGGTAGGTGAGGCTGAGAGTCAGTGACTGGCCCAAAGTCACCCAGTGAGTTTCATGGCTGAGCGGGGACTAGAACCCGGATCTCCCGAGTCCCAGTCCAGCACTCTCGTCACCACTACACCACACTGGCTCTATAATACTGTCCCTTGACCTACTAATCTCCCTTAGCTTCAAACTGTATGGACTACAAAGCTATGTGCTGGTTAAGGAAGTTTGCCCCTAGTGACTGAAGATGTTACTGCAGGCATCAACCACAGGGGCACATTTAAATTAATTTAAATTAATTAATGCATTTAAAAAACAAAATAGCCCTGAGGAGCACACCCCTAGGGTCCCATTAGTATGGACGGCAAGTTTCAGGTATCTAGGTTTCACGCTATGGCACTGACAGATGGATGGACAGACAGACTCACAACTGCATTTATTATTATAGACTACACACTCTGCTCATGTGACATGATGGGTAAATACAGATGAGCAACTTGCTTGAGGAAAATCTCTCCCCTGAAATTGGTACTTGCACTGTGAGGAAATCCCCCATCAGCGCTTCTGGGGGATTTCCCCCACCCCAAAGCAAATATCAGCTCCAGAAGAAGGAATCGGGATTCTCCTCAGGGTTACAGCAGGGGACGGAAGGGTTAAAGGAAGGGAAGGGTTAACCCCCCCCCTCCATCCTAATAATTATCAGCCTCCCCCTCTGATGCAATTTGCATTTTTTTAAAACCTGCATGTTTCATGTCAGATGTAGTTTGGCCCTGTATTCATCCAAAGTGGGTGAGGTTTCTACTGAAAGTGGAACAATGTCAGCAGGTAGGGTGGCCATGGGTCCAGTTTTACAGAGGACAGTCCTCTGCTTGAATGGCTGTCCAGTCCAAGTCTGGTATAAAGATAAAGAACCATCCAAAGGAAGAGCTGGGCCTTGAAGTTGCCCATCAACAACACCTGGACAGCAGACTGTGCAAAGCACACCCAGGTCACCTGGTCACCGTCTTCCACAGCATGGTGAGATGTACTCTCTTTCTATGGAAATTATAATGATCATTTCTAAATGTTCATCTATCGGCCAGATGCAACATATAACTTAGCATTTGCAAATTTCATGTCAATTGGTATCCTCTTTTGTCCCCCTTTCTTTTGGCGATGCATGCCCTCTTCTCTTTGGAGATTCATAAGAGGCCACCCCATCAGCAGGTTTATCCCTACCCACTTGTGGAAGAAATGCTATTCTACTCAGCATGCCGACAGTCTTTCCCTGTGCCCCCGTCCATTAGCTGAAGATGGGCCTGTTGGCCGTGCTCTTGAGCTCCTTGATTAAGCTCCCCACGGGTAAAACTCCTTTCACCAAATAGTCAAACTTTCTCAGCGCGATGCAAGAGCATTTCATGCAGGGAGATACACATACATATATAGATATTTATTATTTATTTTATTTCTTATATTTATTAATCGCCCATCTGGCCACCCTGGGCGATGTACAATTAAAATAATACAGTAAAGCAATACAATAAAATATGATAATTAAAACAGTATAAAAAATTCTTTTAAAATCCTAACCCACCCCATATTCCCGCCTGAACAGCCATGTTTTTAAAGCCCGGCGGAAGCTCATCAGGGAGGGGGCATGGCGAAGGTCACTGGGGAGGGAGTTCCATAACTTGGGGGCTGCCACAGAAAAGGCCCTCTTCCTAGTCCCCACCAGCCTGGCTGCTCTGGCTGATGGGACAAGGAGAAGGCCGTCCGTGGCAGATCTTGTTGAGCGGCCCTACTTGATGTTGCTGGAGATGCTCCTTGAGATAAACTGGGCCGGAGCCGTGTAGGGTTTTAAAGGTCAAAACCAACACCTTGAATTCGGCTCGGCAAGCAACTACATATATAGGTATCAGTGCAATCCAATGAATCTGCCCGTCAGTGCCCTCTGCCCATGGGCAAAGCGTTATAGCAATTAAAAGTATGCGAGG
Source organism: Shinisaurus crocodilurus (assembly GCA_021292165.1). Classification (NCBI taxonomy): domain Eukaryota; kingdom Metazoa; phylum Chordata; class Lepidosauria; order Squamata; family Shinisauridae; genus Shinisaurus; species Shinisaurus crocodilurus. The sequence goes on along the minus strand of CM037877.1, from coordinate 3,479,947 downwards.
GGAGGAAGAGTGTGAGAGGCATGTGGAATGTTGAGATGTCTGCTGATTGGCTGAGAGAGTGAGAAGGGCGTGGGTGAAGCCTGTGTTATAAACAGTAGGCGATGCTGTTCAGGAGGGTAGTCTAGGGAGAGAGGGAAGAGGGGAAAGAGTCTAGGGCGGGGGAGAGAGAGAGAGAGAGAGAGAGAGAGAGAGAGAGAGGGCTTTCAACTATTTAAAATCTATTAACATTATCCATTTCCCTACCCTTAATTGTAAATAAATAAACTTGTTTCCCTTTTAAAACTTAAAAGGAGTAGGTCTGAGTTGGTTACCCTGAAGGGGTTGGTGGGAGCGGAGGAGATTAAGAGAGTGTGGATTTGGTGGGGGGGGGTCTGACAGGTGGTGGTGAGCGGTGGGGCTTCACATCTGCCCCATACCCTCCAAACTCGGAGGGTCACGACTCGAGCATCCTACGGAGGGTGGAAGGAGCGCAGAGGCAAAGGTGGCCTCCGTTGTGTCCCTCCTGCTCTGCAGAGAATGCTTCAGAGGGCCGATTTCGGCCGTCTTATGTTTTGCCCCCGGAGCATGAGGCAAAGAGGCTGAGGCACCGCCGGGATACTATGTATGCTGGTGGAGCCTGACTCCTCCCCTCTCTGCCCCCCTCCTGTCCCCAGAAGCCTGTCTCCAGGTTGCTCTTGCAGCCTCAGAGCCCCAGCCGCCACGGTTCTTTCTGCACTGCCTGCTGGCGGCAGAGGGAGGGCGCTCCAACCTCAGAGTCCCAGCTCCGACCTTGGAGCGCGTTTCCAAGGTCAGAGCTGGGATTCCGAATTATCCTATTGGCCATCTAGACCAGTGTTCTCCAGCCTTGGTCCCCAGATGTTTTTGGCCTACAACTCCCAGCATGCCCCAGCCAGCAGTAGCTGGCTGGGGCATGCTGGGAGTTGTAGGCCAAAAAACATCTGGGGATCCAAGGTTGGAGAACACTGATCTAGACTCTGTCTAGTGGCCACAGGATTGCACCCTATATATATTTGGAATAATGTGTTCATTTTAAAGAACTTTGCTACTATTATGCCTGTGCATCCTGCTTCTGAGGGGCGATGAGAAGTTCCAGGGGTTCCAGTGCTTACCCAGTTTCCTTTGAAGGAGGTTACCAGAGGCTGTTGGTTCTTCTGTGATATAAGGTTTATTTACACATACATGCAAGCTTATTTACACAGCATTAATACCCCAACGGCCTCCTGCTACCCACCAAATATCTAGGGCAGAGATAGGCAACTTGTGGTCCTCCAGATATCTTGGCCTACAACTCCCATGACCCTTTAGCATTCGTTATGCTGTCCAGGGCTGATGGGACTTGTAGGCCAAAAGTTTGGAGGGCCCAAGATATACAGGCCTGTGGCTTACGCTGGCTCAGCTTGTCTGAGCGTGGAAAGCTAAGCAGGGTCAGGCCTGGTTATTACTTGGATGGGAGACCCCTCCTCTAGTTTCCTGCATTGTGCAGGGGGTTGGACTCGATAGCCATTGTAGTAGGCTCCTTCCAACTCTATGATCTATGAAATCTATGAAATCTATGCCCCCTTCTAGTCTAGGGGAACCTATAGTACCATAGAATTTCTTTCAGAGAGCTAAGTTAGCTCTCTGTTCCTTTCTACATCCAGTTCCAGCACAGACTGACTTCCTGCTATACACATAGAACTCACTCACCCCCTCTCTTGGTCTAGCGGGGGGGGGGGAATAAAGATGAGTCATCTCCACCCATCATTATGCCTTCTTTGGCCATCCTAGGTCCTATTGAAACATATCACCAGAATGTTTCCAACCATCACCTGTCCTTTAAGAGGTAATGCATCAAGGTACCTGCACTGGTAGCTCTACTTATGGAAAGTGTCAGGTATTACAGTAGCTGAAAGAGATCCAGAATCTCTTTGCAGTCCCAGGCACTGGGCTGCAAGGGACCCCTGAAAGGTGATTCAGGGCAACACTCAACCGTAACAATATTTTAAATCATATATATTGAATGGAATTTTATATTCTGTGGCCACAATCTTTAGGTGTTGCTCATTGTCAGTTAAACAACATATACCAGAGAAGAAGAAGAAGAAGAAGAAGAAGAAGAAGAAGAAGAAGAAGAAGAAGAAGAAGAAGAAGCCGCCGCCTTGTGCAAGGTAGAAAATGGACACCCCCAATATCACTGAAAAGGGTATTATTATTATTATTATTATTATTATTATTATTATTATTATTATTATTATTATTATTATTGTCATCGTCATCGTCATCATCTGCATTTCTATACCACCCAATAGCTGAAGCTCTCTGGGTGGTTAATAACAACTCATACAATACTAAATGCAAGTACAATAAAAACAACATTAAAATTTCAATACAAAACTTAAAACAGAATTATAACAATTTGAACAAATAAAACAAATTCAATATAACTGGACCTGTTAAGAGAGAGAAAAAAAACAGCTGGCATAAGCCCCACATATGCCATTAAGAGCCATTAGATGACGTTAAATGCCTCGGCATAGAGGGCACTCTTAATCTGGCGCTGAAAGGATAACAGAGTTGGCGCCAGGCGGGCTTCAGTGGGGTGATTGTTCCATAATCAGGGGGCTGCCACTGAGAAGGCCCTCTTCCTTGTTGCCAGCATCTGAGCCTCCCTTGGAGGTGGCACTCAGAGGAAGAACTCAGATGTTGAGCAAAGTGTGTGTCTGGGTAGTTTTAGGTTGGGAGAGGCACTTCAACAGGTATTGCAGTCCCAAGCTGTATATATACTAATAGTGAACTCATTTTCCAAGTGTGGATCCTTATGTAGTTAAGCTAGCATCATCCATGTAGAAGGCTTGGGGGAGCCCCAAGATTTGCAGAAGTACAATAAATCTGGGGGGGGGGAACCCTAAGGGGGGAAATACCCCCAAACAGCCCAATGAAAACTGAGCATGCTCAGTGGTCGTGGAACACTGACTGTTGGGGAAAACAAATGAAAAACTGTGGAGGGAGGGAGAATGGAACGGCGTATCCTGGAAGTGAGCATGGACTGGCTGGAATCCTGAAGAGGAGCATGCTCCATGCTGCAACATTTTAAAAAGGTTTTACTGCAAAACTTTTATTTGCAAATTTTGGAAATGCTGGTGTTGGAACAGCTGTGTACAGATAATAGGTTGTTGTTGTTTTCCCAAATACACTCACCATTTCCAGTGTTAAATGTATTCCCCCCCTTTTCTTTCTGTAATGCTATGGCCACTGGTCAAAAAGAGGCCTTTGAAGCACTTCAAAAACCTGCAAAACATACTTGGCTCGAGGCCAGAGTGAAACAGAAAAAAAACAAGAAAAGAATATTAATGCATTACTGGAAACGGTGGCTGTCTTAATCCTCATAAAAGTTTTGGAAGAAGAAGAAAAAAAACGATTGTCCTAAACGCGGAACAATTTTTTTCTCGTCTCCCCCCCCCCCCCCCCCGCGGGGAAGGGGTGGTAGGGCTAAATGTAAACAGTCAACAGACTAAGAAATTGGATGTACAGAGTGGGATCCCCCCTTGCAACTAGGTGCGCTCGCTAATATACCAGTGGCCATTAGCCAGACGTGATGGACTAGCCTCTCTGGATGACTTGTCAAGTTGTCCACGGTGCCTCGAATGTACCATAACCAATGACGGATGACACACTGAAGGATACGCGAAGACACTCTCGGAGACAATAGCTCCGCAAGAGTAGCAAACATTGCGACGCCAAGACAAAATAGATGCTTCGTGGAGCATATAATACCCCGGCAAAAATGGTGACGGGGGTGGGGAGGAGCAGAATTAATGCCTAATATAGCCATTAACATACTGTTGCCATAGACGGTGTGCCTCAGCAGTCACGCACCCTCATTTGTTTCAATTGTTGGAATGGGGCCGTTGTGTTTAACGCAGCTTTATTCTATTTCTCCAGGCAGCCTCGCGCTCTTATGGGAAACAGTAGGAGATCATTCCTTGAACGGGGAAGCGTGTTTGCTCAGGGGCAGAAAGTGCTGTGGAGTGAACTCCTTTGTGTCGGCGCGATCGGAAGGCGGCGGTTGCTTCTAACAATGCAGGAAATAAATGCCTTATGTTTTGTGCGGTAAGTGTCTCTACGAGGACCCCAGTTTCAAACTTAAGAGACAGCAGAGGGGGAAATCTGTCAGTTCAGTTTCTCTCAGTTTCTCATATTTCCAAACCTAAATTCGATTCATCCCACCAAACTTTTGAGGATATTGCCAATCTTATGTTCGGTTCATGCTGAACTATCAGAATCATATTTTTTTTTAAAAAAGTTCGCACACACAGTCATATGCATTTTGTACACATTTCTCTTGATGTATGTACTTTTTTTTTTTTACACAATTGTGCCTAATATACAATTTTTTTGCAAGTGATTTTCCTAATATGATGTGTTTTTGAATGCTATTTTCATTAATATAGACATTTTTGTGTGCACTTTCTCCTAATATACACATTTTTAATTGGAGAACTCAATTGCAAAATTCGGAGAAGGGCGAATCTCCAAGGACAACTGAGTTTCAGTTCACGGCTTGGTTCAAAATGGCAAAATTAAGTTAAGTTCACCATTAAAATGCAGACCAAACACATTTCTCCACCTTGGCTTTGAATGGTTCAAAGGATTTAAACTTGTCTCTGACACCAAGAATCCTGCAACAGTAATTTGCCCCAGGATTGCTGCGTCCAGGCAAGGCCCGAGGTTGGCTCAGCTCCTGATGTTGCAAATAATGAAATGGGTTTGGTGAACCAAGGTTTTTTTGCCCAAACCTACATCTACATGCCTACTTGACAGTCCTCTTAAGGTGCAATCCTACGCAAGTTTAGATGGAAACAAGGACCTACAACTCCCAGCCATGCTGGGAGTTGTAGTAGCCCTTTTTTCTGTCTCAACTTGCATAGGATTGTGCCTTTTCTTCCTTTTACCCAGCCTTACGTCATGTCCATACATATATCCCCACTTTCCTTGCCAATTGCAAAGCTACAAATCTTTTGCCGAAATATTGCAAACCAGCAAAAAAATATTCAGCTGGCCGCAGCAACAACAATAGTTATAATAATTTCACTTCTACAGGGCTCTTCCTCTAAGGAACTCACCACAGCTTTCAGATCAGCCTTCTCCAACCTGGTGCCCCCCCCCCCGATGCCTTGGTCTGCATCTCCCATCATCCCCAGTCAACATGGCTGGCTGGGAATTATGGGAGTTGCAGTCCCAACACATTGGGAGGGCTCCAGATTGGGGAAGGCTGTTATCTATGGGCTCTCTCACAGGGTTTCCCATCCTGGCTGCTGGCAGGGCTACACTGGCTTAGCTTCAGCACTAGAGATGACCCACCTCCCCCCCCATCTCAATTTGGAATGGCTTTATTCTTGCTCAGCTTTTCCCAAGAGTTCTCTGAAATCTTGGAGAGATTTCTGTCGCATTGCAGATGCCTCCCTGCCCACCTTCCGCTGTCCCCAGTCTTCTCTGCAGCCAGTTTCCCTCCTTCTCTGTGAGTAGGGTGACCAGGTGTCCAGCAGTGGATGGTGTTTCCAGTGACGGTGGGGCAGTGCACCCACTCTGGGTTTCAGTCTGAACTTTAAAGGTGGTGCTGAACACATCTGGGGTGGGGTAGGATTCCAGCACCAGAGATAGCTTCATAAAAGTTCAGACTAAAACCTGGAGTGGCTACACTGCCCCACTGACATTGGAGTCACCAGCCATTTGTCCAACTTTATAGAGTATTGAGCTCTACTTGAAGAACTGTCAGAGGACAGTCTACTATCCGAGGGTGTCCTCTGACTGGACCGGCTGTCCAGCCCAAGTCTGCTTCAAAGATAAAGAACCATTAAAGAAGGCAGAGCGACAGGGGCCTTGGCGTTGCCCTGGATGGCAGACTGAGGAATGGCACACAGGTCACGGGGTCAGTCTTCTCCGCTATGGTGTATTGTATTTCTGTTTAAATGATAAGGAAGAGTCTTGAGGCACCTTAAAGACTAGCAAATAAGTTTATTTTGGCATAAGCTTCCATGGACACCATCCATTTCATCAAACGTCTCCGATGAAGCCGGCTATTATTGTCCTCAAAAACATACACCAAAAATAATTTTGTTAGTCTTTAAGATGCCAGAAGACTCTTCGTTGTTTTTACTGCAAAGGGCTAACACGGCTACCCCTCTGAGAATTATGTATAGTTATTGTTTCTAAATCTGCATCTTTACATCTAAATCAGCAGATGCAAATCTGATGCAGATTGGTGTTCCTCTTTTTTTGTGAAGCATTGCCTCTTTTTTCGGTGACGTGTAAGCATCTACTCTATCTACGAGCATGCCTCCCCCCCCCCGCCCAAAATGTACCTTCCGGCACCAGTGACGGAGTATGTATGTGTGAAGCCTTACCAAAAAGAAGTTCCCGCTGCAAAGATCTTTGGGGATTGTCATTTGCTAGGACTTCCAGGTCCTTACAATGTTAGCCTGATGTGAATGCGTTCACAGCATACTTTGGCCCTGAGCAAACCTGCCTTCCCATCAAGCCCTCTCCCCAAGTGAAGAAACTGGAGTATGCATTTCTGGAGAAATCCCGTAATATTTCCCAGTACTCTCTACTCAGCAGTGCATGTATGGATGACATTTGCCTTGCTTTTCTGGTGGACCTCGCTGCACTTGTGTTGCTGCACTCCTTGACCACAGGAGAAAGCAGGCTCACTCAGGAATATTCCCTCATGCACAGAGATCGCTGTAGTAATGAACAGGTCGGGGGTACATATGCATTCATGGACTCCCATGTGTGCATTGGAACAGACAGGGAGACGGGGTGGGTGGGTGCTGGGGAGCAAAAGTGGAAGGAGCAAAGAATGCCCAGCCCAATTTAAACACATTTAAGCCCCATTGATTTCAACAGGAATGTTAAATATGTGTTTAGCTCTCCCACTGAAATCAATGAGTCTTAAAAGTACTTAACTTTGGCTGGATTGTGCCCAATAGTTTAAACATATAAAGTTCTGCCAAATCTACTTGTTCAATGCCAGTTCTCTTTGGCCTCGGTCTCTGTGCGATTTCTGAGAATGCGTTTGGACCAGAGCTGCTTGCCGGGCATGGGCCAAGGCCAGGGCCGTAGCAGCGGCGCGGGGGGGGGGGCACTGCCAAGCCTCAGAGCTCCCCGACCCTTCTTGTTGTTGAGGCCTGCTCCTCTCCTGTTCTCTCCACATGAGTCAGCCGTGACAGGAGCAAGGAGGAAAAAGCCTCCGCTGCCTCCGCTCCCCTTTGCCCTCTCCCTCTGGGCAGTGGCACCGACAGGGCCAAGAGGGACGGGGCAAGTGGATGGGCAGCGACAACAGTGACATAGAGGAAGTGGGGCTACCCAGGGACAGCCTCACCGAGGGCCCTTCTCCCAAAGGCTCTCCCAAACCTGGAGCCAATACCGTTTGGCACATTGAATGAGGCCGCGCAAGAGGTGGTCATATAGACTCAGGGCTGGCTGGCTCCTGGTTTTTGAGGGCCCTTGGGCAAGACACCCTTGACGGGCCCCCTCCTTCCTCAGTGAGTCCATGGTCTCACCACCCTTGTCACCGGCTGCTCTGGCCCCTCATCCTCTTCCTCATCATTGCTACCGCTTGCTTGCTTGACAGGCAGGGAGCCAGTGAGCAGATAGTCAGTGGCATCTAATGCTCCTCCTCACCACCACCGTTGTCTGGGCCAGCCCGAGAGGCAGATGGACAACCCGGTCGCTGTGGTAAAGAGGAGGAGTGACGCCAGGGGGGGCTCTTCTCAGTGGGCCCTGTGGCGTAACCCCACAATTCAGCTCCCTGGTGTATGTCTGCATTAGTCATCATCATCCATCATCATCAGGCGATCACTCGTGACCGAGTAAGATTGTCTTCCGGGATAAAAGGAGGAAATTCTAAAGAAGATTGTGTAGACTCTAGCGATGGGTCCGTAAGTGACTGTGGAGGCCAATTCTAGATCCACACAGCTTCCCACAGTGAGGACACAGGTTACCAGATAGAAGATGGTCCTGTAAAGGATTCATTTGACGTGCTTTTCGCTTAGCACGTTTCTCCCTTTCTCCTTGCACTCGAGCTTCTTCAAAGTCCATGGAACCTTTGTGAAAGGCCAACCTCCATTTAGATCGTTCATGGGCCAGAGCTTCCCAGTTTTCGATGTTTATATTGCATTTTTTTAGATTAGCCTTATGAACATCTTTAAACCTCTTATATTGACCACCGATATTCCGCTTTCCATCCTTGAGTTGGGAGTAAAGTAACTGCTTTGGGAGACGGCAGTCAGGCATTCGAACAACATGACCGGTCCACTGAAGTTGGCGTTGAAGGATCATTTTTTCAATGCTAGTAGTCTTTGCTTCTTCCAGTACACTGACATTTGTTCGTCTATCTTCCCAAGTAATTCGCAGGATTTTCCGGAGGCAACGTTGATGAAACCTTTCAAGGAGGTGGAAGTGACGTTTATAGATAGTCCATGTTTCGCAGGCATACAATAAAGTTGGTAATACAATGGCTTCATAAACCAGTGTTTTGGTCTTCTTACAAATATCCCGATCCTCGAAAACTCTATGTTTCATTCGAGAAAATGCGGCACTTGCGGAGCTCAAACGATGCTGGATTTCACTGTCGATGTTAGCTGTAACAGAAAGATAGCTGCCAAGATAGAGAAAATGATCGACATTTTCCAGTATTGTCCCGCCAAGCTGGATAGATGGCATCACCAAAGGGTTAGCTTGCACTTGCTGATGAAGCACTTTGGTCTTTTTGATGTTAAGTGAGAGACCAAGTTTTTCGTATGCTTCTGCAAAAGCATTTAGGATAGTTTGGAGATCATCTTCTGAATGTGCGGAGACCACATTATCATCAGCATACTGAAGTTCCACAACGGAGGTTGTAATTACCTTACTTTTTGCTTTCAGCCTGCTGAGATTAAAAAGCTTTCCATCTGTTCGATATATAATTCCCACACCAGTGGGAAGTTTCCCCTTGACAAGATGTAAAACCATGGCGATGAAAATGGCAAATAATGTTGGGGCGATAACACATCCCTGTTTAACACCTGATCCCACTTTAAATGGAGCACCATGAGAGCTGTTGTTGTCCAAAACCGTTGCCGTCATGTTGTCATGGAGAAGTCGCAAGATATTCACAAATTTATTGGGGCATCCAATTTTCATAAGGATAGTCCAGAGAGCTGTACGGTCTACAGTATCAAAGGCCTTAGCCAAATCGATAAATGCCATATAAAGGGGTTGATTTTGCTCCCGGCATTTTTCTTGGAGCTGACGTGCAGTAAAAATCATGTCTACTGTCCCTCTAGAGGGGCGGAAACCATATTGAGTTTCAGGGAGGATCTCTTCTGAAATAGATAGAAGACGGTTTGCGAGAATCCTAGCAAATATTTTACCTGCAGTTGCTAAGAGAGAAATGCCCCGATAGTTTCCACAGTCTGTTCTATCACCCTTCTTAAAGAGGGTGATAATTATGGCATCCCTGAAGTCTTCTGGGATCTCTTCTCTTATCCAGATTTTTTCAATGAGTTTATGAAGATGTTGACCAAGTTCGGGGGCCCCTTCTTTAAAGATTTCAGCAGGAATCCCATCTGGTCCACTAGCTTTGTTGTTCTTCATTTGATTAATGGCTTTTTTTACTTCATCCAAAGTGGGGAGTATTGCAAGTTCCTCTTTAATTTGTTTTTGTGGGATTTGCGAAAAAATCTCATTATCCACCTTAGATTTACGATTTAAAAGGTCATAATAATGCTCTTTCCAACGCAGTGCAATAGACTCTTTGTCTTTTAAGAGTTTGGTGCCATCTTTTGATTGTAAAGGGTTTGTACCATAGGTTTTTGGTCCATAAATGGCCCTTGTGGCCTTAAAAAAGCCCCGTGCATCATGAGATTCTGCAAGTTGTTGAATTTCCTCAGCTTTCTTTTTCCACCAAGCGTTCTTAAGTTCTCTTGTTCTTCTTTGGACCTCAGCCTTTGCGCTAGCGTAGGTTTTTTTCTTGGCAGCGCAGTTAATATCATTTTGCCATATTTGGAAGGCTTTCCTTTTTTGGTCAATTATATATTTAATCTCATTATCATTTTCATCAAACCAATCCTGATGTTTCTTAGTTTCATATCCAATAGTTTGTTCACAAGCTGCAGTAATGGAAGTTTTCAGCTTAGACCAATGGTCCTCAATGTTGTCAGGAGGTTCCGTAGGTAGATGTTCCTTAAGAAGTGATTGAAGAAGAGTTTGCTTAATAGGATCTTGAAGGACTTGGATGTTCATTTTACGCCTTGGTTTCCTTCCTTGAAGCCTACGTTGGGGAGCAATGTTGATAACCATTGTGGACCGGATTAGTCGGTGGTCTGTCCAGCAGTCGTCGGCACTCACCATGGCCCTAGTAAGAAGTACGTCGCGGCGATCTCTAACACGGACAATTACATAATCCAGAAGATGCCAGTGCTTTGACCGTGGGTGCTGCCATGATGTTTTAAGCTTATTCTTTTGTCGAAAGAGCGTGTTTGTAATAGTGAGATTATGCTCTGCACATATAGACAAAAGTAAGAGTCCGTTCGGGTTGCTATTACCAACTCTGTCTTTTCCAATAGTTTCTGGCCATAAATCAGAGTCACGCCCGACTCTTGCGTTAAAATCGCCCAGGAGGATAATTTTATCCTCCTTAGGTATCTCTGACAGGAGAGTGTCCAACTGGCTATAAAAACTTTCCTTGATGTCATCATCAGCATCTAATGTTGGTGCATAAGCGCTCAAAATAGTTACCTGTTGGTTATTGGCGAGCTTTAATCGAAGAGTTATCAGGCGTTCGTTAATGCCAGTAGGAACTTCTGACAAAGAGTTCACTAGTTCATTTTTGATGGCAAAGCCTACTCCATGTATTCGTCGGTCCTGCTCAGGTAGTCCTTTCCAGAAGAAGGTATAACCTCCTTTTTCTTCTTTCAACTGTCCCTCTCCTGCCCTTCGAGTTTCTTGAAGTGCTGCTATGTCAATTTTAAACCGTCTCAGCTCCCTTGCAATAATAGCAGTCCTACGCTCAGGGCGTTCACTATCTATGTTATCCAGCAATGTCCGTATATTCCATGTTCTAAAATTCAAATGTCTTTTTCGACCGCTAAGATGGTGACCCCACTGGACGCGGTAATCCAGTCAGGGGAGAAAGAGGTAGACTATGCCATGGGACTTTTTTAATGTTTGTTTGGTTGGGTTGGGTTGGGTTGGGTTGGATGGGTTGGGTTGGAAGACGCCTGTGCGTGAAACTGTTTTATGTGGGGAGATCGGTGCACAACGAATCACCACACAAACTTGACAGAGTACGGCAGAGATCCAATGGCACGGTTACCCTGACGATTGGAAAACCATTCTCTGCTGCAGCCTTCATCCGCCTTCACAGCCGTTGTAATTTAGGTTTAATTATCTTCCGCCTGTTCTGCCGTTGAGGACTTTATGTTTTGGATCGTTCTTTGTCTGGTTCCTCTCCCCGGACCTTACCGCCATGGGTGACCCTACTGGGAGTACATAGCTCCCGACGGCATTGCTCACAGGATTCATCGGAACACGCAAGCCCACTCACCACTTCAAGGTGACGATCCGGCGAGGGGCCTCTGCATTAGTATGTTTAGTGTGTCTAGAATGTTGAACCGAGTGGGCGTGGTTTGTAATGTCTTGGAAAGGATGGGGGGGAGGAGTATATAAGGAGTGTGTGAGTGATGTCAGAGTTAGCTAAGAAGTAGAGTGTTGGTTGGAGTGGGTTGGGAGTGTTAGAGAGTTTGGGAGTTAGGTTAGGTGGGTTACTTGGGTCTTGTCAGGAGTTTTAAGAGGAATCACTGATCGTATGAGGAGTGAGAGTATTTGGAGTTATAGGGACTTAGGTTAATTACAAAGTGTTTGAGGTAGGCAGGTTTAAAGTTATTTTCTGGAACGAAGATTGTGAGAATTAAAATAAACTTATTTTTATTTTGTTTGCTACCCAAATCCTACGTGTCAGCTTGGCGTTATTAACCTGCTTTACTTTTAAATCTACACCCACACCTTTGTACCCACAGCATCATAAATTTAAAAATAGATCCTTAATAACCAGAATTAATCTTTTCCCTCATTAGGTTTCATTTGACCCTCCACTCAGGTTTTCAAGTGTTGATGCTTAGCCTGAGAAGGGTTTATGCGCCTGGTCCTAAAGTATAAGGGGCCGGGTCGTCGCAGGCCCCTCCTTGCCTCTGGGCCCTTTGCAGGTGCACGGCCATGCCTACCCTCGATGTCTGGCCTGTGTAGACTGCACAATCCCTCTGACTGCATCTCTGCTGTAATGGCTGCACCAAAACTAGAAGTAAACAATTTATTTATTTATTTATTATATTTATACCCCACCTTTTTTTCTGCAAGGAACCCAAAGCGGCTTACATAATCCTCCTCCTCTTCATTTTGTCCTCACAACAACCCTGTGAGGTAGGTTAGGCTGAGAGTCAGTGACTGGCCCAAAGTCACCCAGTGAGTTTCATGGCCGAGCCGGGACTAGAACCCGGATCTCCCGAGTCCCAGTCCGACACTCTCACCACTACTACCAGGCAGGAACATCATCTGGGAAGGACAAAGTATTGTCTAACATCTCAAAAACCCTGAACTCATGTGATCTCGGAAGCTAAGCAGGGTTGGGCCTGGTTAGTACTTGGATGGGGGACCACCCTGGAATACCAGGTGCCGTAGGGAGGGACCATAGCTCAGTGTTGATAGAGCACATGCTTTGCATGCGGAAGGTCCCAGGTTCGATCCCTGCCCTCCAGGAAGGACTTGGAAAGAATCCTGCCTGAAACCCTGGAGAGCCGCTGCTGCCAGTCAGTGTTGACAATACTGGGCTAGATGGACCAGTGGTCCGACTCAGTATAAGGCAGCTTCCGATGTTCCTATGTCTTGAGTACCTGGTCAAAGCCTGACCTGGAAGCTCCTTTTTCCCCGCAGGATCATCAGTGACCAATCTGGAGGATTGTGGGTGGGACCCACCAGAAGGTTGGCAAGAGAAATAGTGGGGCAGAGGGTGCAGGGTAGAGATGACCCCAGTATTGACTAGCATACCATACTAGCAATTGTGTCATGACATCGTTGGAGAGTAGTAGATCTTCCATCAGTGCTAGTTTTCTCCATGGATTTGTGTAGATTCAGTGCCAATTTCTTAATCTGTATAACGGAGCCAAGATCCACTTTGATAACAATGCATATGTAAATGCTTAATAGGCCATTATATATATTTGGTGGAGAGGCTTTGCCTTGGGCACTTTTCTTTCATTAGTAAATCATTTATGGTCCTCTAATGTAAAGAAATCAGAGATGTAAGGGGAAAAAAGAGAAGAGGATAGAACACTTTCCCCATTGTTAAAATAAAGTACAGCAATTTGTTTGCTATATCTGCAGAGAGCATTGAAGGCTACAGGCATTTCCCTTTGTTAAATATTTACTATGTGAGACTCAATTCACAAAACATTGATGGCAGTTTAGCTAAGGCCAAGTGTAACTTTCAGCCGGGGCAATGGAACCATTTGCCAAAGTAGCTAGAGTTGTTTTCTAAAACCGCAGCTCAAGAAAGAGTTGATCAAAAGATTAAAAATGGTGTTTCATTCCAATAGAAGAAAATCCAGAAGGTCAGTAAAATAATAGTTTTATTTTAGGACCAACTAATATTGATGCAATAGAGTAGATGAACTCTCTAGCGGCACAGAACTCTTGGTACCAATTCAGAACTGAGAAGGATATTGTGCTACTCAAAAGCTGATATACCACATTGCTAGTGTTGGTTGGTCCTAATAAAGGTATTCTTTTACTCAGGCTTGTCAACAGCCAGATACCTGCTTGGCTGTGATGAGTAAAGATTGGTAAATGTGAAAGACAGATGGGTAGTAGGCGCATATGCCTCAACATGACCAAGGAGCCCTCTTGCACAGGTACAACCTTATAACCAGAAAACATGAGCATGATGAACTCAACCATCCTGGGACCAAGTGCCAAAGCCTGTGGTCAAAATTGGCCAGGGGATTCCAGTTAGGGATGGGATACCAACAACCTCACAGTGGTGCATGTGCTGCCCTCAAGACCCTGAGGATAGAATGGTTGCTGTGTTTGCCTTGGGTGGACCTGGCTTCTGCAGTTATATTTTCATAAGCTACAGAAATAGCTGTGGCAAGGAGAGCACTGGTGAAGTTATGCCAATGGTCCGTGTAAAGGCAGCCTATCACTTTTTACCCAGAGCATCCTGAAGTCACACGTTTGTTACCTGCAGCCTGCTTTCCTACTAGCTACCTTGAGAGGTTGAACGTTGCATTGCCTTTTACGACGTGCCCCAAGCTCCACTGGGATTGTAAATCTTCCCAATGGTTGCTAGCTGATTTTTCTTTCCTTACCTTTATAGGACCGAAAGCCAGGGAGAGTTTCCCATTTCAGGCAAATCTAGTGGTAAAGCTTTTCCTGGACTGTACCATTTCAGGCTGGGGGTAGTGGTATTTGCACATGCAAATGCTTCCCCCCCACCAGGAGAAATCCCTCCCCCCACACGTGCACACAACAAAATAGTGTGTTAGTTAGACAGCCAGGCTGCCTAATATGCTAGTTTTGTTGGTGGGACTGCAGTGGGGAGTAACATGCAGGGGAATCCCCCTGGTATCTCGGATTAGAGATAACAAAGGGATCCCTCTCCCCAAACCCCCAGTATCTTCCATGCCAGGGGGCAGGACTTGGGGACTTGCACGGGGGCCATGGAGGGAGCCCAAACTGCCGCAGGCCAGATGGGGAACTTCTGCTGGCTGGATTTGGCCCATGGGCCGGAGGGTGCCTACTCTTGTTCTAGAGGTAAGGTGATGGATGGGAAGGATTAGCTCCTCAATAAAATGGACCTTGTGGAGATACTTTGGATGAGACTTGGTCATGCTCACGGTTTGACGATTGTCATGTTTGGAATTAGAAAGGAATTTCCCCTCTTCCAACTGAATATCTTAGGAGTTGTAGGCCAAAACAACTGGAGGGCCACCAGTTGCCCTTCCCTGACATAGATGACCACTTTACAAAATAGCACAGCATTATGGGATTGCGGGGGGGGGGTCCCTTTGTATCCCTTGCAACTGTGATTCTTGACTCTTATGTTTTCTGTGGGTAGAGCTATCTGTGTGGGTAGCCCTGGGGCAATGCTCCTTAAGGCCTTACAAGATTGTTGATAGCCCATCATCTTGTGGTGATATGTCTCAATGGGAGCTAAGAAGGCCCCAGAAAACATATGCGATGGGCAGAGATGGCTCATCCTTAGTCCCTTTCACTAGACGGGGACCGGTGGTAGTGGTGGTGGTGTGGTGGTGGTGGATGAATTAGGTCTGTGTGTAAGCAGGAAGCAAAAAGGTGAGCTGTCAGTTTTGGAGTAGGACTGAAAAAGATGCAATGCTGGTTCTCCGAAAGATCTGATGGGAGAGAAATACCTGTTAGAGTTTTACAGTGTGAATCTCCATTGATGCTCAACTTGTATGCTGCCAGGGAGGGCTTAAGAGCCATTGTTCAGACTGATAGCTCTGCTCATAGATATATCAGCATCAAGAATTGAAACAGATCCCAAGGAACCATCTTGGCCAACTCCCATCCCATAACTAGGGATGGCCAAATCTGTCAGTTTCGGTTTCTCATTTTCTGATCTTGATTTTGGTATGTCCAAAACTGTGAGAATATAATATAGAATCATAGAATCATAGAAAAGTAGAGTTGGAAGGGGCCTACAAGGCCATCGAGTCCAACCCCCTGCTCAATGCAGGAATCTAGGTCAAAGCATCTCTGACAGATGTCTGTCCAGCTGCACCTTGAATGCCTCCAGAGTGGGAGAGCCCACAACCTCCCTAGGTAGTTGATTCCATTGTCTTATTGCTCTGACAGTCAGGAAATTTTTCCTGATGTTTAGGTGGAATCTAGGTTCCTGTAACTTGAGCCCATTATTCCGTGTCCTGCAAACTGGGATGAACGAGAAGAGATCTTTGCGCTCCTCTGTGTGACATCCCTTCAAATACTGGAAGAGTGCGATCATATCTCCCCTCAGTCTCCTCTTCTGAAGGCTAAACATGCCCAGTTCTTTCAGTCTCTCCTCATAGGGCCTTGTTTCCAGTCCCTTTATCATCCTTGTTGCCCTCCTCTGAACCCTCTCCAGTTTGTCTATGTCCTTCTTAAAGTGAGGTGCCCAGAACTGGACGCAGTACTCAAGATGAGGCCTAACCAGTGCCGAGTAAAGGGGAATTATCACTTCCCGCGATTTGGAAGCTATACTTCTATTAATACAGCCCAAAATTGCATTTGCCTTCTTTGCAGCCACATCGCATTGCTGGCTCATATTCAGTTTGTGATCTACCACAATTCCAAGATCTACCACAATTCCAAGATCCTATATATATGTTTGCATGAAAATATGTATGATTGTGTGTGTGTGTGTGTTTCTCCTAATGCATGCATTTTCATATGCGGTTTTGCCTAATATACACATTTTGCAAGCAATTCATTAAATATATAATGCATTTTAACCTTATTTTCACACATATACACAGTTTTGCTTGCGTTTTTTTGTCAGAACTCTGTTGTGCAAAAAACAGAGAACAGCAAATTTTGGAGGGCAACCGAGTTTCAGTTCGCAGATTGCTGCGAAATGAGGCACGTTCACATTAAAATGTTAACCTAACAGATTTCTCCCACCTCCCTAAAGTGATACATGTAAATAAACCATATATCACAAAAACGCCATTACCCTCCAGTGACCTCATTCAAGGGAAACCGAACCCTGGGTAAAATGCTCACACCCCTGGAGTTCTCGCCACTCTTGAGGGTGGAGGTGCAACCGCATAACAACAAGAATTTCCTTGCTGCTTCATGACAAGAGCCTTCTCAGCAGGCATTCTGTTTCTAGCGGAGTCCAACCATTAGCCCCTGTGCACTCGCAAGAAGGACATGAAACTGATGGTCCCTATCACCCAGTATTCCAAGGTATACGGCCGCTGCATACAGTTGTTTCATTTCACTGTCATGGCTAACAGCCACGGATAGATCCGTCCTCCATGTATTTGTCCAAACCTTTAAAAAAAAACAATCTAAGGATGCAATCCTCTGCATGTTTAGACAGAAAAAAGTCCTGCAACTCCCAGCATGCCCCAGCCACCATGGCTGGCTGGGGCATGCTGGGAGTTGTAGGACTTTTTTTCTGTCTAAGCATGCAGAGGATTGCGCCTCGAGTGTCCATCCGTTACCAGATCACATGACTAAAATTCCATAACTGAATTATATGATGTGCAAATGATTAATTCCTTTTTGTCCGTTCTCCGCCTACTGCCAATCGACCTCATTCGGTGAACCCCCTATTTCTAGTGTTTTGAGAGGAGGCGAAAACATTACTTTCTCCATTTTGACTTCATTCATGGTAAAATATGGGTGTAGTGGGCAATGTGATGGCTCCAGCTATCTGATGGTCCTGGGGCAAGGACACCCTCAATGAACCCCCTCCCCGAGAGAGTCTACCTTCTCCCCGCCGTTGTCACCAGCCACTGTTGTTCCTCATCCTCTTTCTTAACCTTTCTTAACCACTTGTTTGCTTGAGAGTCAGAGAGCCGGTGAGCAAGCAGGCAGTAGCATCTACTGCCCTTCCTTCTCACCACCACCGTTGTCTGGGCCAAAGCGCTAGGTAGGCGGCACAAGCAGGTTGCAAAGGTGAAGAGGAGGAGGATCCACTTCAGGGAGTTCTTGTCAGTGGCCGAGCCAGTGTTAGGGGGAGGCCCACTGGCACTGGAGCCCCAAATCTTTCATTTGGAGTCCCGAATCGCTGGGGGGCCCTCTGCCCCACCACCCTGCTGGCCATGGGCACTTGCTGAAAGAAAGGTACAGGGGCCCTGATGATCTCTTTTGCGTCTGATCCCCCTGAATTAGCTGGCTTTGTGCCCACATGTGCTTCACCTCCTGCTGCTTCACCTCCTGCTGCCCCCCCCGAATCTTTCTGCCTGAGTTTTGTTTGTTTGTTGCTGAAATCAAATGCCCTTCTCCTCTCCCCCATCCCTACTTCCCTTTTACAATTATAGGGATGTCCTTAGGAGACAGGATCCTTTAAAGACACATATACGGAGAGGCTTTAGGACATGTGTAAATTAGCATATGCAAACCTGCGCCTGTTTCTGTCCTGTGGGCTTGAGCCACGTATATACAGGCCCGTGGCTCACGCTGGCTCAGCTTGTCTGAGCGTGGAAAGCGAAGCAGGGTCAGGCCTGGCTATTACTTGGATGGGAGACCCCTCCTCTAGTTTCCTGCACTGAGCAAGGGGGTTGGACTCGATGGCCTTGTAGGCCCCTTCCAACTCTATGATCTATGAAATGTATGAAATCTTTTCGGTACCTCGTACTGGCCCTGGTCCATGGGCCCCTGTGGCGATGTGGGCCCTTGGCCGGTGCCCAACTATGCCTACCCTTGGCGCCAGCACTGGCACTGGGGTGAGGATCGCTGCTGACTCAGGGTTCGGAGGACACACTGGGTGACTTGCAGGCAGGAGAGGGGGTTTGTGTCTCAACCTGTGACAAATGTTAAAAAGAATAGATTTGTGTGATTAAGCAGCAGCTCTGCACCCGCCTGGTTGTCTGCCCGCAGAACGCTACTTAACAAACCTCCCTCTCTCTTTTAATTCTTTATTTAGGTTCTCCCCCTCCCCCCCACCGCTTTGAGTGGTTAATTTGTTTCAGTGTCCCTGAATTACCATTCAGCCATTTCCCGCCCCTTTGTATAAGGGCGAGCCGTTACTTTGCTATCTAGGCACTTCTGTAAATGTTTGTTCAAGGAGACCACATATTAATAATGAACGTTTGCAACGGGCAGGCAGGAGGAAGGCGAGGAAGAGGAAAGGGACACTGGGACTTTCAATCAGGAACACGATGTAGCTCGGCTCTATATTAGGTTGCCGTTTCATTCAGTTTACAGAGCTAAGAATAGGGGGATAAAAACTGACGGCAGGCTAATTATAAAGGCTGTCTGCCTTTATAGTTCCTCGGCTGTTGCTGAAATGGACTCACAAGTTGCATTTTCAGTGGTCTGTGCCCATGGTCCTCTCAAGCTTTCTGACTCCGCCCACAATTGACTCATGACCCCTGCCCATCAGTCATGGAACCCCTGCAAGCTGCAAAGGATTCTGGGCCACTTGGCCCCACAGCATGCACACTCAGCGTTGGCCAGACCTGTCGGGCCCCACAATTGTCCTGCTTGAATGATGGTGCAAGGCAGGAACTAGGAACGGATGAATTCGCCTATTTCTGGTCCGTGTAAGTTCTGCCAGTTTTCATCCATAGATCCGTTTCATCCCATTCCTGCGTTAATCCTGTGAATTAAAAAAATAATAATACATGCACGAAAAATCCATATTTAAAGACATATTTTCCAATGTATTTCCTCACAAACAGGTATTTATTCCTGCCGTACCTGGAGATGCCGGGGACTGAACCTGGGACTTTCCACATGCAAAGCAGGTGCTGTGCCACGAAGTGACGGCCCTTCCCCAGCACTCCCCAGCGGCTGCGTATTGCAGGGAAAGATGAGTCGTGCTGGCCAAGCTGTCATTCAGGGAAGCCTGCCTGCTCTTACTGACCTCACTGAGAGGAAGCCCTAAGCAGCTCGCAACGCAAGGTGTTTCCCAGAGTGTTTCCCAGAGCACAGTTCCGAGCATGGTTCGGGAAGTTAAAGTTAGTACAGAACGTGGCTACTAGGTAGATTCATAGATTCATAGATCATAGAGTTGGAAGGGGCCTACAAGGCCATCGAGTCCAACCCCCTGCTCAGTGCAGGAAACTAGAGGAGGGGTCTCCCATCCAAGAAATAACCAGGCCTGACCCTGCTTAGCTTTCCACGCTCAGACAAGCTGAGCCAGCGTGAGCCACAGGCCTGTGGTGGTAGGTTGCTTGTGGGAGCCAGGTCAGCGGAACGTACCACCGGCTGCCTGTTTGTTCCTGGGCCCAACTTAAAGTGCTGGTGTGTTAGCTTTTAGATCCCTAAAGTGGTTGGCAGAGGGCTATTTGGAGGACAACCCACATCTGTATGAACCTGCCTCTGCAAAGAGATGGGCAGCGCGATCCAATGTGGCCTTCCCATAACCCCTCGGACTCGGAGGGTCACGACGGGCATCCAATGGAGGTCGGGAGGAGAGCAGAGGAAAGGATTGCCGGCCGCTGTGCCTGCCTGTGCTTCCCCCCGTCCTCCAAAACACTTAGACGGCCAGTTTCGGCTGTCTAAGTCAGTGTTCTCCAACCTTGGGTCCCCAGCTGTTTTTGGCCTACAACTCCCAGCATGCCCCAGCCAGCTACGCTGGCTGGGGCATGCTGGGAGTTGTAGGCCAAAAACAGCTGGGGACCCAAGGTTGGAGAACACTGGTCTAAGTCTTTTGCCCCTGCTCATGAGGAGGAGGGGCAGAGGTACCGCTGGGATGCATCGTATCCCCGCGGAGCCTCACTCTCTTTCCCTCCCTGCCCCCCCACCCCAGCACCAGCTCTGAAGTCGGCCTCGTGACTTCGGAGCCGCAGCTGACACGGTTCTTTCTGCACCGGCTGCGAGGGCCGAGGGAGGGTGCTCTGAGATCGGCGTCCCAGCTCCAACCTCAGGGTGTTTTTCCAAGGCTGGAGCTGGAACTCCGACCTTTCCTATGGGCCATCTAGACAGCATCTGGCGGCCATAGGATTGCACCCCAAGAGATCTGAGATTTGAGGGTACACGGAGGCGGAGCAGGCCACTCAGTGGTCGCCGCACTTTTGTGGAATCCACTCACCGCCCTCCAGCATCCAGCAAGCTTCAGGCGGTTCCATCATTGCTAGTTAAAAAAACAAACAAAAACTTTAAACTTTCAACCTGCATTTTATTAATTGCTGTCCTGTAGATCGTCTAATGCTGTTCACTGTAGAGGTGTTTGTGTGTATATATTTCACGCACGGTGGTTTCAGATTTGCTGTTATGTATCATTTATGGTTTGTACACTGCCTGGCCAGGGCTTTAAGTCCAGAAAGGAGGCTTAGAAATCCGTTAATATAAATAAATTAGGAACTTACACACCACTTGCTTTCATACTGTGGAAAAACCAAGAGCCCAGTTCTGGAATGAGCAAACCCAGAAGGATTGTTAACACAAGATGATTATCCTGAAATGGGATCTGATTTATAGATTATGCAGGATGAGGTTGTAGACTGGATCGAATGACTTCAGACTGAGTGTGTGTAGGTGTGTGCAAATCATATTTTTTTAAAATATTCCTCCATGGAGAAGGAGGAGGAGGAAGACGAGGAGGAGGAGGAGGAGCAGCAGCTCCCTGTATGTAGTAAGCTGACACATCGGTATGTATGATAGCTATGCTAAACCTTTCTCACTGGGGTGCTAATTTACTACATTTAGTGCAGAGTCCTATGGCCCTCCGACCTTGCCTGGGGGGGGGCATAGCATAATTCGGCATCCCCCTGGTGACCTCAGAAATCCCTTCTGAAGGCGCAGCGGGGAGTCCAAGTGCAGAGGGCCTGCCCGCCCATCGCAGCCAGCGTGCTTCTTTCTGCACTGGCTGGGAACCAAAGTCAGAAGACCATCTTTGGTTCCGGTGGGTGGGACACGTTCCAGTGGGGTGTGGGAAGAGGAGGAGTGAGGCACTGCTGGCTTCCGAGGAATCCAGGCGGTGCCTCAGCCTCTCTTACTCGGGAGGAGGTGTAAAACATTTAGATGGCTGAAACTGGCCATTTAAGTGTTTTTGAGGGTGAGGGGAGTGCGGCGGCAATCCTATCCGCCGCGCTCCTCCTGCCCTCAGTAGGATGCCTGTAATCTTCTGAGCTCGGTGGGACAGGGGCAGCCTATGCTCATTTGTAATATCAAATGCAAAAGGGGACAATGAAAGAAGAATAACTTTAAGGATATTTGGGGTTTATTTTTGGATTTTGTGTTAAACAAGGGGGAAGGGGAGTATGCCGTGTCAAGATATGTTGTATTTTTGGAATAATGAATAACGATAGATTATAGAGACAGAATGTATTATATGGTCCCGTGGTGATGGGAGCACTATATAAGTTGTATGTTTGTTATTTAGTTGTTTTACGTATTGATTGAAAAATTTTAAAATAAAAAATTTATATAAAAAGAAAAGAAAAGAAAAATGTCCTACAGCTCCCAGCATGCCCCAGCTAGTGTGATAGTAGGGGAGGGGCTTTTAAGATCCAGATCAGCCCCCTGTGCTTACTCTCGAGTAAAAATGAACAAAAGACGTAGCTGCTAGACACACCAATTTACAGTAATGTCTGTTTTGGCCCTTAGAATCAAGTAATGCCATGGGCTGATTTGGAAGTATCTCTCTTGGACAATCTGTTCAGATTTGGCCACTTGACTCCACCCAGCAAAGGCAGAAAGGGGAGAGGACCACTTGCTAGTTTTGTGGATAAGGGGTGAGAAAGAGAGCTGGTTCCACTTCGGAAACATTCAGTCTAACTGGTGATGCATGAGTCACCCATTGGGATGAGGTGTGTTTGATGGAGTTAACTCAGGGCAAAAGCAGATTAGTGCCCCATAGTGGAGTTTGCTTTGTGGCATGTCTTGTTTTCTCATTAGGTTTAGGGAGTTTGTGGGATTCTGGGCAGCGGGGAAAGGTTGGCAGTGACGTGGCAGTGCCCGTCTATCAGTGTTGATGTGGCCCCTTCCATGTATCAGGTTCTTCCAATTTTCCCCTGTGGGCACCCCTCAGTAGAGGCCCGGTCGAGAACCACTTACCACGTGATCTGTATAGACCAGCCCTGGTAGATCTGGTCTGTATAGACCAGCCCTGGTAGCAGACTCTTGTTTTCAAGCATGCTATATACTTGCCTTGCCCAGCTGAATTAGCCTAGAAGAGGCCAGAGGTGGGTCCCAAGCAGGAACTCTTTTAATATCCTCCTGAGTTGCTCCGTAGCAGCCTTTTCTGAACCCCTGTGCCCTCCAGATGTGTTGGGTGGCTGGTGCATGCTGGGAGCTGTAGTCCAAGAACATCTGGAGGGCGCCCGGTTGAGGAAGGCTGCGCTATAGCCTGAAAATCAGAAACAATACATGCTAGGGACAGCTGTGGATCAGCTCTGCTCCACGAGAGACCCAGGGAGCATAGAGTGGGAAGCTGGCTGTATCGCTGAGCTCATATGCCCTGGCAAGAGGACTTGTCCTCAGAGAGGGTGAGGCTGGCCAACCACTGACGCATCTCCAAAAAAAGAGGAAACACTTCACCCAAAAGGAGTACGAAAGAAGACACACATTTGCACAATGTTTGCATACGCTAATGTATAGTTATAGATGCAAATCTAGAAATAATGGCTACAATAATTCAAATAGAAATACAGTATGTATGTCTCACTTTGGTGGGGAAGAAGACCGTGACCAGGTGACCTGTGTGCCTCTCAGTCTGCTGCCCAGGTGCTACCTGTGGATGGACGGCTTCAAGGGCCCTGTCGCTCTCCCTTCGTAGGGTTCCTTGACTTTAAACCAGACTTGGGCTGGACAGCCCATGAAATGGAGGACACCCTCCAACAGAGAACTATCTTCAGACAGCTTTTCAAATAGAGGGCAGTTCTCTGTAAAGTAGGTCTCATGGTGACCCTAGGAGGGCGAATGTAGGGTGATATGCAGACAGTTGAAGATGACCTGTCTGCCTCAACTCCCAGTTTTGGCCTTGTTTAATGGACTGTTTTTCCCCCCCTGAAATGGAATAAGAATTCATCTAAGTTCCTTCCTTCCTTCCTTCTGAATATTTTAGTAATTGTATCATAATTTTCTTTCTTTCTTTCTTTCTTTCTTTCTTTCTTTCTTTCTTTCTTTCTTTCTTCTCCTGGCTCTGACGTGCCAACCACATGGGCAGGGCCCATGGTATTTTCGCAGCGACGAGGAGCATCCCTTGTAGCTTAGTGCGGGCCTCTGCTGTACCATGCAGTGAACATAATGTGCCCTCCCAGGGAAAATTTGCATAAAGGATAAATAAGAGAATCACAATGTGAAGTTTATTCATTTTTAAATCCTGCAGCGTTTGTGATTGAAGGCCCAAGCTCAGATGTTTTCCTGATGCGTACCATTAAGGCTCAGGGCTTTGCCTAATGCCTCTTCTGGTACTGCGGGGGGACCTAATGCGGGTTGTTTCCCCACGCTGGAGTCTCATTTTCAGCGCGTACGACTTTGACTAGGGAGTCGGGAGGCTGCATTCCGCATTATCTTTTGCAGGCCCGCTCTCTTTAATTTGCTGTAACCGAGCCAGCACATTAAATACAAAACATATTGATGTTCCTGAAGAACCCTGGAGGGTCTTTACCCTTCCTTGTCAAAGGAGCTGCACATTCCTGGAGGGAAGGAACAGGCATTTTGCCACAGCGAGAATGGCTTGTGCGAGTCTGGCAGAAGCGCAGCTGACAGAGAGTGCTGCGTTCCCATTTAGCTTACTTAGAGCAGGAAGTCGGCGCGAAAGCTATTTTATCATCTTACTCAAGATTAGGGTCAATGGAGAGAGGCCATTTGTAGGCCCGCAATATCACAGCCACGTTTAGACAGGAGATGTTGCATTAAAATAGCATGAGAACCAATTCACATCAGGCTCTACTGATACTTTGGCAGGTGAAATACATTATAATCCTAGGGCAGGCCACTTACGCATTGCCAAAAAAGCAAGGGAAGGCATTGCCAAAAGAAGAGGACAGAAGGAGACACAGATCTGCATAAAATTTGGGCATGCTAGTTGATAGAAATACATGCACATTTGTATCATTTATTATTTTGTTTTACTTAACAGATTTATAAGCCACCTTTTAGGATCAACCCTCTCAAGGCAGCGTACAACAGAACTTAAAACCATAAAACATAATAAAACAATATTAAGAACAAATATTAAGAACAACATTAAGAACAAGAGCCAGTGTGGCGTAGTGGTGAGAGTGTTGGACTGGGAGTCGGGAGATCCCGGGTTCTAGTCCCCGCTCGGCCATGAAACTCACTGGGTGACTTTGGGCCAGTCACTGCCTCTCAGCCTGACCTACCTCACAGGGTTGTTGTGAGGATAAAATGGAGAGGAGGAGGAGGAGGATTATGTAAGCCGCCTTGGGTTCCTTGCAGGAAAAAAGGTGGGGTATAAATATAATAAATAAATAAATAAATAAATGATAAAATCAATATGAAGAATTAAAACCAGATAGCACCATATACACAATGTCCCCAGTGAAGTCCTAACTCACTTATAGGCCAAGGTAAACAGGTGAGTCTTTAGGGCCTGCTTGAAGGCCTGTAATGATGGGGCCTGGCTAACATGGGTTGAAACAGAGTTCCACAAGGGGGGGGGCGCCACTACTGAGAAGGCCCTGTCACTCATGCCCACCAGCCTAATTTAGGTAGGGCTTCTGGTGCTGATTTCAGAGTGCAGGAACCTGGGGTCATCCTATGAAGCTGATTGGTAGAAGATTCAGGACAGGTAAAAGGAAGCACTTCTTCACACAGTGCATAGTTAAGCTAAGGAATTCACTTCCACAAGATGTAGTGATGGCCACCAGTTTGCATGGCTTTAAAAGGCGACTGGACAAATTCATGGAGGAGGAAGGCTATCAATGGCTACTAGTCCTGATGGCTATGTGCTACCTGCAGTATCAGAGGCAGTATGCCTATGTACCCCAGTTGCCGGGGAACATGGGTGGGAGGGCCGTGTCGCACTCATGTCCTGCTTGTGGGATCCCGTGGGGCAGTTGGTTTCCCACCTGTGTGAACAGAATTGTGGACTAGATGGACGCTTGGTCTGGTCCAGCAGGGCTCTTCTGATGTTCTAGTGAAGCTTGGTATGGGCAGGTTGATATGGACGAAGCCAATGCTTCAACCAAACCAGTCCTAGACCCAAACTGTTTAGGGCAGGGATGTAGAATGTTGGCCGGGGAGCCAAATCCAGCCCTCCGGGGGGTTCCAATTTGGCTCTTTGGGGTTCTCCAGATGGCCACACGCACCCTTTCCCCCAAACACTGATGGTTTGGTTGTCTCCTGGCTTCTGTGCAGCTTCCCCCCCCCCCCCGCCCCATTCTAAAAGGTCGAAATGCCTCTCCTAAGCCTCAGGTAGTGGCAGGAAGAGTTTTAAACTAAATACAGTATACTGTTTTGTTTTTGGTTTGGCTTGGTTTTGTTTTAGCCTCGCTCCTTCCGTCCTGCTCACCACTGGAATGTGGCTCCCAAGAGCTTCTCCGAAATGGAACCTGACCCTCGGGCTGAAAGAGGTTCTGCACTCCTGATCTAAGGCTTTTAATATAAGTCAATAGCAACACTTTAAATTGTGCCTGGAAAAAACACACTGGCAACTAGTATTATGTATTTATTTATGTATTACGTTTCTATCCCGCCTTTCTTCCATTGTGGAACTCAAGGTGGCTACGTGTGGTTCCCAGGTGGTCTCCTGGGAGCCACAGGACACGGAATCATGGGCTCAAGTTACAGGAAGCCAGGTTCCGCCTGGACATCAGAGGAAGAACTTCCTGACTGTTAGAGCAACACGGCAATGGAACCAACGACCTAGGGAGGTCGTGTGGGCTCTCCAGCGCTGGAGGCATTCAAGGTGCAGCTGGACGGCCATCCGTCAGGGATGCTTTGACTTGGATTCCTGGGTTGAGCAGGGGGTTGGACTCGATGGCCTTGTAGGCCCCTTCCAACTCTACTTTTCTAGGATTCCCCTCCAAGTCCTGACCACCAGTCCCAGACCTGTGGGAGGTGGCTGCCTCATGTGCCTTCGAACCACATTCATCACATGTAAATCACTGGTATAACTTAAATGGAAATACATCTCTCTATGGTGGGGAAGACCGTGACCAGGTGACCTATTTGCCTGCTGCTCAGTCTGCTCTCCAGGTGCTCCCTGTTGATGTGCAGCTTGAACTGGACCCCCCTGCTCTCCCTTCATGGGGTTCTTGATAGATAGGGCTGTCCTCCGTAAGGTACCACCCTAATCGGCCCAGGACTGACCTGCACGATGGCCCCATTCTCCACTGAGGACCAATACAGAGAGATGCTACTGCTAGTGACATCACCAGCTGCAAGGCAGTCAAAAGAGATGGTCCAATCCAGGGCTCTCCTCCAACCTCGGGTCCCGTCCCCAGATGTTGCTGGACGACAGCTCCCAGAATCCCTAGCCATTAGCCATGCTGGCTGGCTATGCTGGGCGTTGTAGGCCTGCAACATCTGCGGACCCAAGGTTGGAGGAGAGCCCTGGTCTAATCTGACTTCTGGCCTTGTGTCCCTTTTGTAGGACAGTAAGATGGCTAACTCTTGGATTCAAAAATATTGACACCCACCCCGGTATTAAAAGAAGCCTTGAATAACCTGCTGTACCTGTATATGGGGCTAACAGAAGCTTTTTTTGTGGGTTGGGGGGGCGTGATTCATAGCAGGGAAACGGCACAAGAGAAAGGTGTTTTTTTTTTAAAAAAAAATATTTTCTTTAAAAGATTTCTAGGTCATTTTTTAGCGAAAGCTTTCAAGGTGGCATGCAAACAATACCATTTTTAAAAACATTGTTTTTATTTATTTATTTAATGATTTGAAATACCTCTTATCATATTTTTTTTAAAAAAATATCTCTTAGTGGTTTACAAGGAGATTTAAATCCATTAAAATGCATTGTGATATGCAGAGAGAGGGGAGCCATGGGGAGCCCCCCCCCCGAGATATCTTTCCCGGGTCCCCCTCAAACCTGGCAGTGTTTCTGCCAATGGGAGAAGTACCGGTAAATGAGGATGAAGATGTGTTGCGATGGGGCCAGGAAGGGCTACCAGCTTTCCCCATCTCTGCTCCTGTGAAGGAGAGAACCTCATTCCTGGTGCTGTAACTAGGATGGCCACTCATGTACAGGCCTGTGGCTCACGCTGGCTCAGCTTGTCTTCAGTGTGGAAAGCTAAGCAGGGTCAGGCCTGGTTATGACTTGGATGGGAGACCCCTCCTCTAGTTTCCTGCATTGAGCAGGGGGTTGGACTCGATGGCCTTGTTGTAGGCCCCTTCCAACTCTTTGATCTATGAATCAATGAATCATGCATCACCAAAAAGGAGGACAAAAGAAGAAGACACAGATCTGCATAAAATTTGCTTATCTATATGTATAGATGCAGATTTAGTAATAATATGCTATAGAAATACAACAGATTTCACCATAGTGACCTGTGTGCTTGTTGGTTCAGTCTACTATCCAGGTGCTGCAACATCAGGACACCTGCTCACTGCTCTTATGGGTTTTTATCTTTATAGAGCCAGTGTGGCATACTGGTGAGAGTGTTGGACTGGGATTCGGGATATCCGGGTTCTAGTCCCCGCTCGGCCATGAAACTCACTGGGTGACTTTGGGCCAGTCACTGCCTCTCAGCCTAACCTACCTCACAGGGTTGTTGTGAGGTTAAATGGAGAGGAGGAGAAGCATTATATAAGCTGCCTTGAGTTCCTTGCAGGAAAAAAGGCGGGAGATAAATATAATAAATAAATAAATAAATACTGGACAGCTCTTCAAATAGAGGGATGTCCTCTGTAAGGAGGCAGGTCACCCACAATTAAACACTGGCTGGGTTCAGACAACACGTTAATCCACACTCAAGGGTTGAGTGTCATCTGGAGAGTCAACATGGGAACATAAGAAGCTGTTTTATACCAAGCCAGCGCATGGGTCCATCTTACTCAGTACTGTCAACCCTGACTGGGTTCAGACAACACGATAACCCACACTCAAGGGTTGTGGGTTGTCGCTGAACTGTGGGTTGTCATTGAAACGTGGGTTATCGTGTTGTCTGAACCCAGCTGAGATAACAAACCATGGTGAACAACCCACAGTTCACAACCCAACAACAAACCATGGGTTCTCTTCATGGGTTGTTTGTGGTTATGTGGCCACGGCTTGTTAGCACAGCTGGGTTCCGACAACACGGTAACGCACGTTTCAACAGCAACCCATACTCAACCCCTGAGAGTGGGTTATCATGTTGTCTCAACCCGGCCACTATGTGCAAGCAAAAGCCAAAATGAAACCGGAGCTACTGTACACAGGCAGAGAAAGTACTGGCTTGCTGTACCTTCTTCCTTCTGGCTCCATCTTTGGGGCAGAACAGGTGAGGCTTCAGAATGTTCAGTTCTGCACTGGATTGTGGCCAATACTAGCTGATCTATCTATCTATCTATCTATCTATCTAATCGCTTTCCAAGGACATTTTAAATGATAAAAGTCTTCTAATCTATATACTAATAGGAGAACAAGGATTAAAAAGGCCAGCGCAGATAGTCTGGAAATACTTCTGGGTAGGTCCAACTTCAAACTGGTTTACCCAGTGGCACAGTTAGGTAATTTTAAATGTTGGTCTTAATGGTTTTACACCCACCCACCCAACTCTTTTGGATCGTAATGTGTACTACTTCACTTTGCTCAAAACGTGGTAAGCCAGACCTGCTGCGTTTGGGGGCCCTCCTGCTCATTCTGCTGTGTGGGCCCCCAGACATCTGCCCCAAAGCCCTGCCTTGACAGCACCACTGGCTGGTTAACTGCTATAGTTCCCCGTCAAAGAACCCCAGAAATAGTACTTCTGTGGAGGTGTTAGGAATATCAGACATATTGCTCTGAACATCTCCGAAGTCATACTCTCTAGGATTTGGGGGGTGTTGGGAGAGACAGTTAAACTGGTACATGCCAGGTTTAATATGTTGTGTAGATGCACAGGGTGAGTTGGGATGAAAAATAATGCAGTCAATAACATTCACCTCTTCTTTTTACCCAGGGCTTGAGCTAAAGAGCCCTACTTCCTTTGAAGCCTCTTCTGGAATCTACAACTATAGAACAAAGTGTACCCAGACGCATCAAGTCCATGAGGAATATGATTTGCAACTAAATAACTTTGCAGGGAAGGAGTGGTGTCTGGCCCTAACCCTGAAGCTGCCTTCCTTCTTAATCCCGTGATGGATTTTCTTCTCTGTCCTCACACATGTCAAGCTTATGAAGTCACGTTGTGATGTGTGCCACAGGTAATGTTTATTAAAAGCCATATGATGTAGCTTTAGCCACAAGCCCTCAGATCCCATGCAATCACTTGCTGTCCCGTGTATCAGAAAACTATTTGTGCTGAAATATTAAAGACCTGTGGAAACCTCAGATTTGAGCCCTTCGGTATGCATGTTTCCCCCAGATACTGCTGCTCAACATAGTGCAAATAAAAATCCAAGAATCAGTTCTTTAAACCTTTCTTTTTCCTTCAGAGGAATGGCTTGTTCCATTAAAAATAAATGTGAAGAGCCAGTGTGGCGTAGTGGTTAGACTGTTGGACTGGGAGTCGGGAGATCCGAGTTCTAGTCCCCGCTCGGCCATGAAACTCACTGGGTGACTTTGGGCCAGTCACTGACTCTCAGCCTAACCTACCTCACAGGGTTGTTGTGAGGATAAAATGGAGAGGAGGAGAAGGATTATGTAAGCCGCCTTAGGTTCCTTGCAGGGGAAAAGGCGGGGTATAAATATAATAAATAAATAAAATAAATGAAGAAAAAACGTCAGAGTTTCCTGCACCACACACACACACACACACACACACACACCCCTCCACACCTGTAAACAAGATAATCCCAGCTGGAGTTTGAGAATCCCATGCAAATGTACATCGCTTTCTCTGATGGCGCCTCAGAGTCTCCCATGTCCTTGATGTCTCGGTGCCACAGCTATTCACATGCAAACGTGGCCCAAGCACTCTAGTCGTGAGCCAACCCTCCCCCTGCCTGGCCCAGATGAAGTTCATCCTGATTGGCTCAAGACAGCTGGGCTACTGAAAGGAGGGGTGGGGTGGGGAATCGATCCTGCTGCTGTGGCTTCTGGTTTGGGTTGTTGATGTCTGGACGTGAAGAGGCGCAGAGTAGGGCTTTGGCTGAGGCCAGCCCTAATGAAGACCAACCCCCAGGCAAAGAGAGTAAGTGCCTGGGTAGTTATATAGTAAAAGACTACTACAGTATTTTCCCATGTATAAGACTATACTTTTTCCTTAAATTGTTAGACTAAAAATTGAGGGTCGTCTTATACACGGAAGTAAGCCGAGGAGAGAACCGCACGGTTGCGAAACTGCCCAGTGGGGGGCGTCTTATACACAGGGATGGGGACTCGGACTCGAGGACTCGACTCGTGAGTCGGACTGAGTCTCCCCTCTGACTTGAGTCGGACTCGAGTCCCAATATTTTTTAATGGGACTCGAGACTCGACTCGGGACTCGAGACCAAAGACTCGTCAACATCCTTGCTTGATGCCACCTGCAGGTGCTGTCTGGACCTAGTTGCAGTAACAATCCAAGTTTATTTTTTAAAACCATTTTACTAATGTAACCTTTCAGACATTTTGGGTTTGGCTGCCTCTGCCTGCCTGTTTGGGGTTCCCTGCCTCCTCTGCCTGCCTGGTCTCTTCTTAACCAGCTCCACAGTTTGAATTGTCCAAGACAAAGGCCTCTGCCCGCCTGTTTGGGTCCCTGCTATTTTGGTTTGTCTTGGCTGTCTTAAATCAGTGGCACGTTTGAGATAAAAGGCAATTGGCCAGTAGAACACACACTATACTCCTGTGGGAAATGATTAGACTCGTAAGTTTGAGGACTCGTACTTAACATTTTGGAAGACTTATCGGAAGACTCGGGCACGATGCCGAGTGGGGCTTCTGTATACATGGGGGCGTCTTATAGACGGAAAAATACGGTAGTTGTGTTGTTTTGTAGCTCTCCTGTGTATACCAAAGTGTTTCCCCTCCTTTTCTCCTTCCCTCCTTCCCCACCTTTTATTGTAATCTGTTTACCTTAAATAAACTTTCCTGGTGTTACCCCACACGGAGTGTGTGTGGTTCCTCTGTGGTTCAGTGCTAAATCCAGTGTATAGACCCAGGGCAAGGCCCTGAGAGAATCAAGTCAAGACGGCAGAGCCAAGGCTGGCAGTTTTGCACCTTTGATCTCTGGTCTTGAGTAAAGGACCGGTTGGCAGTCCTTCACAATAAATAAAAAATGGAGGGGGTTGTTGCTAATTGCACTGAAAGCAAATTAAAGGCACAATCCTATGCTTGCTAGACAGTGTCTAGACGGCCACAGGACAGGTCAGAGTCCCAGCTCCGACCTTGGAACACATTTCCAAGGTCGGAGCTGGGCCTCTGACTGTGGAGCGCCTTCCTTCCGCCCTCGCAGACGGCGCAGTTCTTTCCACTGCTGGCTCCTGCTCCGAAGTCGCAAGTGAGACTTTGGAGCTGGCACTGAGGGGGCATTCCAGGGGGACGGGGAGAGGAGGAGTGAGGCTCCGCTGGGATAAGATGTATCCCGGAAGGGCCTCAGCTCCTTCTCCTTGCGAGCAGGGGCAAAAGGCTTAGACGACCGAAATCAGCCGCCTAATTGTTTTGGAGGGTGGGGGAAGCGAGGAGGCAATCCTTGCCTCGGCGCTCCTCCCAAACTCGATGGGGATACCTGTAATCCTCCAGGTTCAGGGGGTTACCAGCAGCCACATTAGACGGTTAACCTTATTAATTCATGTTGATCTTTGGAGGTTGAGCGTTGAGTAGGCTTGGGGCTCCCAATGTGGATTTGGACCCTAGTGTCGGGGGTAGGTGGGCTTTTAAGAACTTGATTGGTCTTCCTGTACCTATGCTAGAGGAAAAAGGGAATACAAGATATAGCTGTTAGACACAGATTTAAAGTCATGCCCATTTTGGCCCTGAGAGGTACGAATCAGGACGTCCTCATCTCGAATTTCACCTCTCCTGCAAACTCACTAGGTGGCCTTAGAGCAGGTTAACACACTCTCTCTCACCCTCAGAGCCCATTTGTCATCAGAGGACCACAGGGGGCCCTGATCTGCAATTTGCATAGGGAAAAAAGCTCCTATAGAAGCAAATGGGGGCCAATGCATGAAAGGTTGTCACAAAGAGGAGGGCCAGGATCTCTTCTTGATCATCCCAGATTGCAGGACATGGAATAATGGGCTCAAGTTACAGGAAGCCAGATTCTGCCTGGACATCAGGAAAAACCTCCTGACTATTAGAGCAATATGCCAATGGAACCAACTACCTAGGGAGGTGGTGGGCTCTACAACACTGGAGGCATTCAAGGTGTAGCTGGACAGCCATCTCTCAGGGATGCTTTGACTAGGATCTCTGCATTGAACAGGGGGTTGGACTCGATGGCCTTGTAGGCCCCTTCCAACTCTACTGTTCTATGATTCTATATTACAGGCTGCCCCCCACCCCACCCTGGATCAGGTCAACAGTGGTGGAGAGGAGCCCCATACCTCATGAGCTAGGGTCCAAGCTAAGTCAGGTTCTCCCGCTTACTTACAAATCCAAATGAATTTGAAGAGCATATTTTGTTGTTAGCTGAAGCAGACATGCCACGACAGGTGTCATCTTAGAAGAGGCATTCTCTCACACTAGAGAGGATGCCTCTTTCAAAATGGTGCTCAGTATGTGCCATTTCCTCAACTATTTTCATTAAAAGGTACATATTTGGAGGCTCTTCTCTGAGTGCCTCCACCCATAATGATGCAACGGGTGGCTACCAGGGAAAGAGCCTTTTCTGTAGTGGTCCCTGTTTGTAGAATGCTCTTCCTAGGGAGATCCGCCTGGCATCGTCACTGTATACATTTAGATGCCAGGTAAAGACTTATTCATAGATTCATAGATTATAGAGTTGGAAGGAGCCTACAAGGCTATATCGAGTCCAACCCCCTGCTCAATGCAGGAAACTAGAGGAGGGGGTCTCCCATCCAAGTAACAACCAGGCCTGACCCTGCTTAGCTTTCCACACTCAGACAAGCTGAGCCAGCGTGAGCCACAGGCCTTCCTCTTCCAGCAAGCATTTAATTTTTAATTTGGTGCTCTGATTATTAAGCTAGCTCTCTAATATTTTAACATTTGTAATGTCTGAATATTTTAATATTTGATATTTATTGTTTTGCTTGTTATTTTATTTTATTGTTTGGGTTTTGTTTTTTGTTTGCTTTTTATGATTGCAAACCACCCCGAGGGTGTCTGCCAGTTGGGATGGTATATACATTTAATATATATATATATATATAATATATATAATAATTAAATGCTTTTGAAATCTGATATCCGATTAATCAGGGGCACCCTTTTTAATCAAGGGGCACCCTTTTTGTGGATCAAAAATATTTCTCATCAATTAATTGAACCAATTAACTATATATATCGTTTTAATGTTTGATGGTCAGCCTACTTGAGCTTTTGGAAAGTTGAGGTAAATGTCTTTAAAATAAATTGGAAGGAAAAAGATACTAGAATAGATTTGATCCAATCTGTCGGGGGTCTTGTCATGTTCTTTATGTCACGTTCTTAAATAAATATAATCTGTGTATATGATATACATCTCTTCCATTTCTACTCACACCCAGTAGAATTTTGAGGCTTGGGGGATTTGTGTGTGTGTGTATTTGTGTGTGTGTGTGTGTGTGTGTGTGTGCTTTCTTCTCCACCGGAGTGACTTGTTTGTGCTGTCATCAGCCGTCGTTTTGGTAAATGGCGAGTTAAACAGATATATCCAAGCGTAAAATCTAAAAAATGTTCCCCGTGGGCACCCGGGGGGTGTTGTTTGAAATCAACTACATATCAATTGAGCGTCGGCGAGCGGATCTGATGATACATTCCAGTCCACAGACGCCTTATAAATTACATTTTTTTGCTCACGCTCTACCCTCGCCTCCGCTCCCCAGAGGCCCTGCGATGGAGCGCTATGATTGTGTGGGAGAAATGTTTGCTCAGCTTGAGCGTGACTATTACCATTGCATGTGCCGGTCCTTGCTCGTACCACACCCTGCCCCCCCCCCATCGGCTCCCCCTTTCCCTCCCCCATTTCTCCCCTCCTTCCTCCCTCCCTCCTCCCCTTCAGAAAATGCAATATGTGCCTGGTAATTTTTCTGTTCATTATCTCATTGTTTTCTGTAAGTACAAGGTTAGATTGAATTACCGCTGGCTCTATTGTCTATTTGTAATTCTCCTTCCATGCCGTGCTACTAATGAATGGGCAATTTAGTCAATTCTTTGTAACGGTTTCTTCTGCGCGTCAGCCACTTAATTACTCTGAGCTTCCCTCACTGCTGCTTTATTGCATCGAAACTCTCAGGCTGCTTCCAGGCCTGTGCTCTGGGATCTCCGAGTGCCACATACCGAAAATAGCCGGCCAGGATGGTCTTTCGTGCTTCTTTGACGGCAATTGCAGCGTTTCGAAAGGCATCCTTTATATACCAATAAGTCGGATTTCCTTTCGGGGTTGTCAGAGAGTTGCCAGTTAAGCAAAGGGAAAAGGCGAGTTACATTTTATGTTTGATTGCTGACTGCTTGAAGGTTCAAAACAACAACTGTGATGATGAGTTGGAGGTCTCTGTTCATGATGCTTTATAACAATGCTGCGGGAATCTTTTTTCTTCCATCGGCGGCACTCTCTCAGGGATAATCTGTCGGGGTCACATGCCAGGGATGGGTGGGGCTAGAGCCAAATGTGCCCCCCTCTCCCTCTCTGCACACCGGGCTTCCAGGGGAAGGACAGATCGGTCTTGGCAGAGGTCTGAACTGATCACTTGCAGAGCGCTTTTGAAATTAGGTGGAGGGCCACCACCAGTGGGTCGCCCATAGGATGGACAACATTGCCACAGAAAAAAAGAGGACCCAGATTAACATAAAATGTTCACATGCTAAATAATCTGTTTTTACCATCTATGTTTATATAATTTATACGTACAGATGCACATTAGGAAATAATTACTCTAATTCAAAGAGAAACACGATATGTCTTCTTACCACAGTGGGTAAGCAGCTCAGTCTGCTGTCCAAGTGCTAACTTCAGGGCCCCTGCTGGCTCTCCCTTCTGATGGTTCTTTATCTCTACACCAGAATCGGACTGGACAGCCCTTCCAATAGAGCAGGGCTCTCCAACCTTGGGTCCCCAGATGTTGCTGGACTACAGCTCCCAGAATCCCTTGCCAATAGCCATGCTGGCTGGGTATGCTGGGAGCTGTTGGCCAGCAACATCTGGGGACCCAAGAAGGTTGGAGAGCCCTGCAATAGAGGATGCCTTCAAACAGAGGATGTAAAGTAGGACACATGGGCACTCTAGTTGACCACCCCTGCTTTACAGAGTTTTGCAACAACAAAAAAGCAGATTCTTGTCCCAAGGAGCTTACGGTCTAAATTCTGAGAGCAGTGGAGACAAGAGAAGGAATACAATGAGGTAGAGGCACGGGCAATAATGGGACAATAAATAGAGGCTTCCTTTGAAATGCAAATGTATAACAAAAGCCTGACATCTGACTTCCTTGGGGAGAGAAGCAAATTCAGGGGAGGGATTTGGAGCACTGAAGCACATGGCCTGTTGCTCCAAACCCTGCTCCCTAAACTGCTCCTTCTCCAGTTAGGTTTCAAATATGTCTTTGCCTCTCGAAACACTGTTTTGGGGTGCTTTTGGGGAAAAACAAGGCTTGGGGGAGGGTGATTTGGAGACAGACCGGGGGATCTACCACCTCTTCCCCCACCACTTCTTTGCTCCCTGTCTCCATCCCAAAGATCAAACTGTACATTTTGAACATGTTCACAAAGAATGTGACGGTGGGATGGTTTTTATGCACCCATCTAGTTCCGGAACCCAAACATGAGCGGAGAAATATTCATGTTGAATTAAAACTACTTATTTGCTCTCATTGGCCAAGATCAGCTTTTGATTATTCAAGGTTCCAGTTTCATATAGTTTATGTCATGGATACTACCAGATGCCTGATATGCTCTAAAGAATTATTCAGCTGGGACTCTTCTCCGGTGAATTCACAACAGGGGCCGATTCACTGATGAGTTGTGTGACATGTAACATAATCGCTCTTCTCTGAATTAATTTCAAGAGAAACTGATTCTGTGTAGCCTCTGTTTACATAGTGGAATAACAGTATAGATGAACTCAAGACTAAAGGTGAGATATCTCTGTTTGAATCCACAGGTATGGGGAAAAAATTGAATCTGGGGGCAAAGCACCCCCTTTAAATAATAAAAAGACCCTCTTAGTTGCAATGACTCCTGTTTAAATGCAATTAATGGATAGATATAGAAAGAGAAATATCATAGAATCATAGAGTTAGAAGGTGTCCCTAGAGGCCATCTGTTCCAACCCCTTGCTCAATGCAGGCTCTGCAGCTACAGCATCTTTGACAGATGGCTATCCAGTCTCTGATTAAATACCTCCAGCAATGATGAAGGTGATTAAGAACTTTGGTGATTTGTCCAGCTATTTAATTAATTGGTCAAAGTCGGAATCGATGCCGATTGGAGATAATATATCTCAGAGTGTATTAACTCAGTGGCAATTTCGAGGATGCCCAGATTTTATTACTTACTTGGGAATACTTATCCTTAGAGACATATCCCAAATGATTAAACTTAATTTGAGTAAGTTGATTAATGAGATCTCGCGGGATATAGATAGATGGGCATCTCTTAAGTTGAGTTTGTGGGGTAAGGTTAATACACTTAAGATGAATATTATACCTAGGATGTATATGTTTTACCTGGTATTCCTCTATTTATACCTGGCAATTTAAAAAAAAACACGTAATGCTTTGTTCTGCAATTTTTTCTGGGGTTCCTTGCCTCCACGAATCTCTTTGAAAAGGATGCAACTTGCAACTAAAGAAGGTGGTTTTGGTTTTCCAGATCTTGCCTTATATCATAGGGCAATAATCTAATCTAAGTGGAAAAGACCAGCATGCCCAAGTCAGCTAGCTGTTGGAGGTGTAATACTATAGATGCTTCATTTACCCATAGCTCCTATGAAGCTCCAAATAAAACCTGTAATGGAAAAGGAGCCCCACCAAAAGGGCATGCCTGTAAATTTCCAAAGATCTGGAGCCACATGGCCAAATCAGACGTTATGCCCAACCTGTGGCCCTCCAGATGTTGAACTCCAACTTCCATCATCATGGACCATTGGCAGTGCTGGCTGGGGCTGATGGGAACTGGAATCCAACAACATATGGAGGGCCACAAGTTTCCTACCCCTGGTCTAGTAGAACCTACCCCTGGTCTAGTAGAACCTACCCATGTCCTCTTGGCATCATGAAGTTCTGCATTTCTCTGATGAGAAGAGGAGGTGACCACTGGATTTTTTTTCCTGCCCTGCTCTCATCCTCTTCTCTCATCTGCTATAAGGTAAACTAAAAGTCCTGCTTGCCATAGTAAAGGAGCATGGGTAAAGAGACTGGTGGAATTAGAGATGCAACAGCTATACCCCCTTGTGTTGCTCTAGACCCTCTAACAATATAGGCATGATCTCTGGGTTGACACCTGGCAATGCTATTAGCTAAACCATTCCTCTGATCCAGAGATGCACACATAGAGCATAGGATTGCCCCTAAGAATGTTGGAGAAATCTGCAACAGATTCAAATAGTTCAGATTCCTATGAATCCGGTCCGTGGATTCTGCAGTGGACCAGCTTTTCCCAAGTTGCAGATTCTGCAGACTTGTCAACCTTAAAAACAAACAAACAAACAAACAACTTTCCATAATGTTATGCAAATTTAGTCATAGAAAAATATGGGGGGGGGGAATGGACTGAAAATGCTCATTTCCTCCCCATAGACTAAGGTGTGAACATGCACATTTGCTGGGGGGTGGGGGTGGGATTTGTGCATTTTCAGAAGTGCAAATTGGTGCCAATGCGTACGAGTGCATTTGCGCAAAATCCGATTCCGTCAATGAGTAGACAACAGAACAAAAGGTGCCTGACAATCCGACGAACGCAGACGGGACCGATTGAACCAAGTCTGTACATTCCTATGTGCCTTTCCCCCCCCCCAAGCTAAAAAGCCCCATCATTGTAACCTTTCCCCTCATAGGGGAGTTGCTCCAGCCCCTTGATCATTTTTGCTGCCCTTTTCTGTCCTTGTGGGAGTGAGTTCCATGGGAAGATTGTGTTACTTAGAACACAAGGGACAGACGTTTCCTTGTTTCCTCTGCCACCCCCAGGGAAAGATGCCATGCTGTCAGTACGGCATCATGGTTATTGTGATGATGGTAATGCTAAGAAGGAAGCTACTTCCCTAGTTCATAAATATATATATATATATATATATATATATATATATAGAATCCTCTGCTCCTAGCCAAATACTTTTCTCATTCTGTTACAGTTTTGCTAAAATTGGGTAATTAGAATGACATTCATCTATATTTAGGTGTTTGGATGCACTATGGATATGCCACAGATTTAGTTGTGCTTGTGCCCCATTGCAAAAGCTAAACGATTATCTTGCATTTGGGGCATGATTTCTTTATGCGACTCTTAAAACTTGCCCGCTGCTAGGGTTTCTGCTCAAAGCACCGCCGCAAAATTATTCCCAACATCTCCTGCGATGAGTACAGAAATAAACCCCGGCTCTTTCCCGTATCTGGGACAGATCTGAGTGCTTGGATTCTAAATGAAGCCCACTTGAAATCCCCTCTGGAACAGAAAATTCAGTTTGTCTTTGGAAATGCATGTTATTTAATACCAGTTTATATCTATTTGTCTCTCCCTAACAGTTAATGAGGGAGCAAGGAGAGAGGGAGACGGAGACTCAGCCTAGGGAGAAAAGCAACGGCTGGCAACTCCCAGATTTGCTTCTCTGCCGCTTTGTTATAATCCTTCATTGGAACTGACACATTGATAGCCATAGTTTTTCTAGGAAGTGACCTTCATGTTGTCCATCGATTCCCAGTGGCTATCAACCACGCGCAATTGGAGTGACAGGCGGGGGCAAAGGTCAGTCCTTAAATAAAGCTTCTGGATTACTAAACACCTGAAGTTCAGATGAAAATGGAAATCTGCCACCTCGTTTTATGTGACAGGTTACCGCTAATGACACGTTGGGAGCTGGAAACGACACCCACCCTTTTT
Organism: Shinisaurus crocodilurus; assembly: GCA_021292165.1. Lineage (NCBI taxonomy): Eukaryota > Metazoa > Chordata > Lepidosauria > Squamata > Shinisauridae > Shinisaurus > Shinisaurus crocodilurus. Next base: position 3,440,043 of record CM037877.1, on the reverse strand, counting down.
GACAGTCATGTACATTTTCAGCCCCTGTTTGCCTCCTTTCCTGCAGTTGCTGGATTCCACGGGCTAGGCTGGAGAAGGTGGGTGGCTGGGTGGCTGGGAGAAGCCCTTCCCTACGAAACCCCACCCCTTCAAAAACCCACATAGGCTTTAGCAGGGAGAGAGACATTGGAAGCAATTAAAATATTTTGCCTTCAGTGATGGCCACCAAGTATCCTTCCCTTGACCGGGGTGGTGCTAGGTGCTGAAAAGATCTGGGGCTCAGGCCCACGGGACAAAAAAAAGAAAAAGAAGAAAGCACAAATTTGCATATGCTAATTTACGTATGCTCTAAAACAGTGTTCTCCAACCTTGGGTCCCCAGATGTTTTTGGCCTACAACTCCCAGCATGCTGGGAGTTGTAGGCCAAAAACATCTCGGGACCCAAGGTTGGAGAACACTGCTCTAATGTCTGTAAAGGACTCTGTCTCCTAAGGGCACCCCTATTTGTAAAAAGGGGTGTATGAACGGGGAGGGAGGCATTTGATTTCAGAAAAAAAAATCAGGTATAAAAATTGGGGGGGGGGGAACGACAGCAGGAGGTGAAGCACAAATGGGCCAAAAGCCAGCTCATCCAGGGGGATCAGTGGCAACAAAGTTCATCAAGGCCCCTGTACCTTTATTTCAGCAAGTGCCGATGGACAGCAGGGCGGTGGGGCAGAGGGCCTCCCAGAGATTCGGGGCTCCAAGTCAAAGATTCAGGGCTCCAGCCACGAGTGGGCAGCCCCGTAACACCGCCTCTGCCCTTGACCAAGGGGCAGCGAAAGTAGGCAATTTGTGTCTTTAAACGTGGATTTGCTCCACTGATATGTGTGTGCGCATGCAATTTAAAGTGCCAAAGAACATGGGGGGGGGGGCGGGGGAGTGCAGATGGCTCTTTTTACGCATTGTTCTGACCCCCAACTCCATCCCCCAATATCCCTTTTGCCCCAGCTGAACTCCAGAACTGAAAGTGGTGGCTAAAATCTTTCTCGCGGGGTGGTCTTCAACGTGGTGCCCACTGGCTCCAATGTACTCGCAGACTCCTCTGTTGATGCCCACCAGGCTCTGTGCCCCTCCTCACTTTTATTTTATTTTTAAAATTAAAAATATATATCTTAATTGGAGGCTGGCATGCTGAAAAGCGAAGTGTCAGCCTCCAGTGCCATCTTTATTTCCCCTCAACTCTGAGCCTCAGCCATTTTCCTTCTGAGACATGAGTGTTGGAGCAGAAAACTGTGACCTCAAAAGAGTTATTTTGTTTTGGACCTCAGACCCCATTTCTGCCTTGTACTTAGGTTTTTGGGCAAGTTACTTTTCTTTTAGTATCACCCATTTGGCTTCTTGGAAATGGGTGTGTTGTGACCCACCACACTCATCCAGGCAGCCATTTTGTGAATGGGTGGCAGCCATTTTGTGGGAGTGCCCATGACATTCTCTCAACATTCCAAATGTGCCCACTGAACCCCCAAAAAAGTTGCGGAACCCTACTTTCTAGTGATGGAAGAGCATTCAGCATCTTTACACCTGCTTGCCCCTTTTTGGTGCTTTAAGTTGCACCCCACTCCCCACGGGACTGGGGCAGACCCATCTTTAAAAGACATGTTTCTGCTATTGTCATGTGTCATTTGGAATTGCTAGCCAAAGGGTTTCCTTGTCATGAGCGCTGGCTTTGAACTAGAATGCCAGTGTTTTTACAGGTTCTTGGAAATCGTGGCCAGTTTATGATGAGCAGAGTCAAATGGTAAAGCTATTCCAGGACTATACCATTTTCAGGCGGTGGTGGTGGTGGTGGTGTTGCATCTTGAAATGCTTCCCTTAAAAAGAACCTCCCTGTTTTAGAAATTGGTATGGCAAGGAGAAAGCTAGCCTAGAATCCTTCACCCTGACATGCTAACTTTCTACATGCAGAGAAGATGGTTGTGGTAGAGCGTTCAAACATGCAGAGGGATGGGGTTGAAAGGGGGAAGGAAATGGGAAACAGGACAGCATGGCTGGCTGGGGCATGCTGGAAGTTGTAGGCCAAAAACATCTGGGGACCCAAGGTTGGAGAACACTGGCTTAAGCTTTTGTGTGCTTCTCCTTGGGAATCTTCCATGGAAGGCTTCATACTGTATTGGGAGTAATGGCACTCTTAAAGGGGCCATGATGATGACATTGCATAGTTTTTGACGGTAATATCATTTTGGGAGAGGGGCAGTGGTGAATTTTGTTCGGTCTGCAGTTGTAAGCAAGCCAACTTAATTTGCACTTCACAGACTAATGTGCAGATCAGGACCTAGTTATCGTTTGGATCCCACACTTCTCCGAATTTTGCACTGCTCAGTTCTCTCTCTGCTCAATAATGGCACACAAAAATGCTGCAGAAATCAGGGGGGGGGGGAGAGATAGGTACAAGATAGGTACAAGATAGGTAGGTGTGTATTATGGAAATATGCATACATATTTCCATAATGCATACATAGGGAAAGTTGTGTGGAAAAAGAAATGTGCATTGTGATTTTTGTGTGATTTTTTTAAAAAAATTGTTTTTGCAGAAGATGCAGAAATTGAATGGAAGCAACTCATGACTGGATACATGTGAAATGGGCACAAACTGGGTATACTGATTTCTACATCCCTATGTTATTGAAAATAACCAGGGTATTCCATTAGAACATAAGAACAGCTATGCTGGGTCAGACCAAAGTCCTCTCTTGTCCAGCATTGTGTTCCCACAGTTACCAGTGTGGCGTAGTGGTTAGAGTGTTGGACTGCAACTTGGGAGATCCAGGTTCTAGTCCCCACTTGGCCATGAAACTCTCTGGGTGACTTTGGGTCAGTCACTGACTCTCAGCCTAACCTACCTCACAGGGTTGTTGTGAGGATATAATTGAGAGGAGGAGGAGGATTGTGTAAGCCACTTGGGTTCCTTGCAGGAAAAAAGGCAGGGTATAAATATAATAAATAAAATAAATAAATATCAACCAGATGCCTGTGAGAAGTCCAAAAGCAGGCATGAGTGCAAGAGCAGTCTCCCAGTCCTATCAGGAACTGGTATTTGGAGGACATGATAGAGGTGTAAAATGAAAAAAAAAAAAGTGGCATGGTGATGAGAAAGTGGATAGAGAGAAGTTTTTCTCCCTCTCTCGAAGCTGGGGTCCTCCGATGAAGCTGAGTTGTGGAAGATTCAGGACGCATCAAAGGAAGTATTTCTTCACACCGCACCTAGTGAAACGATGGGATTTACTACCACAAGAGGCTGTGATAGCCACCAATGTGGACAGCTTTAAATGGGATTAGATCAATCTATATTCCCTTCCATGTCAGAGCTAGCAGCATGCCTCCGAATAAACAGTGAGAGGGTGCTATTGCGCTCATGTCCTCCTTCCGGCCGGGCTTCCCATTGGGGCATCTCATTGGCCACTGTGGGAAACAGGATGCTAGACTAGAAAGGCCTTTGGTCTGATTCAACAGGGCCCCTGTTATATTCTTTCTTATCTATGACGCAGTACTTTCTTTTGACTGTCTTGAATCTCCTTTCAACAGTTGACCCCGAGTTCTAGACTGGCAACAGAGGGAGAAATACTTTTCCCTATCTGCTCCCTCCACATTTTTATAAACCATCATCATGTCCCTGCAACTTTCTTTTTTCTGAACTAACCCCGCCCTCAATGTTTTAACCTTTCATCGTAGAAGGGTGTTCCAGATCTTCGATCATTTGGGTGGCCCTTTTTCTGCACCTTGTCCCAGCTGTATGATACCTTGTTTGAGATATCTTTGTTCCTGTCCATTCTCTCTTTCTTGAGATGTCATAAAATCTGGGAGAGAGAGAGAAAAAAAAAGTATGAGAAACACCTAGATCTCTTGTGATAGAACAGAACTTCGTTCAAAACAGCATCTGAGAGGAACAAAAAATAAAATCAAATCAAATAAAGAAAGAAAATGTTTTCCCTTACTCTAAGACCTTATGCCAAGTTTCAGCCAGGAGCAAATTTGTACAGCCAGGGTGATAAATCAAAACTCAGTTTCTAATGAAAATGCTGACACAGGTTTAACTGTAACGAGACTCCCAGGCACCACTGTAAAGAAATTAGAGCCACAAATTCAGTATTCCTGAGACCCGATCTTCAAAAGTACTTCTGCGTCTTGGAAGAGTATAAACAACAAAGAGTCTTGCAGTACCTTAAAGAGTAACTGATTTATTGTGGCCAGACGCCTTTGCGGAACAGAGAATCTACTTACTCAGATATGGAGTCTCTATTGCGTGAAGGATTATGCCACAATCAACTGGTTGGTCTTTCAGGGTGCAATCCTATGCATGTTTAGACAGGAGAATAAGTCTTATAAACCACGCCTTCCCCAGCCAAACATGCATAGGACTGCACCCTAAGTTGCCACTAGATCAGTGTTCTCCAACCTTGGGTTCCCAGGTGTTTTTGGCCTACAACTCCCAGCATGCCCCAGCCAGCTACGCTGGCTGGGGCATGCTGGGAGTTGTAGGCCAAAAAAACCTGGGGACCCAAGGTTGGAGAACACTGCACTAGACTCTTTCGGTGCAACTGACTAACCCGCTACTACTGCTCTGGAAGTTGGAAGAGCATAGAACTGGTTGAGTGATCTCTCTCTCTTGCGCAGTGGTGTAGTGGTCAATTTTGAAGTGTAGGCACTCACCATGACTGTCCCCATAGCCATGCCCCCCCGCCCCCGAGGAGAGTCCAAAAATTCAGGCAGCTGTGTTGATTCATATCAACAAACCAGCTCTGGCAGTGTTCCTTTCCTCCAGGAACAGGTCTTTTGTAAATTAATGGGCCTTAATTGTCAAAATACTTCACACCACCACCTCTAATGATGTCACCTAATTTCATAATCAGTTGGCTCGTTGGTCAAAACTCATTCATTCGTAACACACTCCTTTGTAGCGAACCTGGGTTACAAATTCTCCATTTAGTTCAGAATTTGATTGCGAGGTTGGGAGCAAGTATTACACAGCTTCACCCATATATAATTTTTTTTCATTTGTCCTACTGCCCCCAAGAACTTAGGTATTTAAAATGGTCTCATCATCAGCTGCTTCCCTCATTGTCATTGTTGCCATAGCTCTTGCTTTGAGGAAGAGGAGGAGGAGGGCTCTGCAGGGCCTTCTTCATACCAGCTATTGACGATGGTGGGTAAACATCACATGTCGTCATCACACTGGCAGGCCAGATGCAAACAGCCAATCAGAAAGGGGGCACCTGACACATGACATCATGCTGCACTCAGCAGGGGCTCCAATGTCAGTGGGTCGGTATATCCACTCTGGGCTGCAGCCTGAACTTTAAAGGAGCTGTCCACGGCGCTGAACCCATTTTGGATCTAGAGTTCAGCACCACGGATAGCTCCTGAAGAGTTCAGACTGAAACCCAGAGTGGATACATCGCCCCGCTGACATTGGCGCCACCAGCAGGCGATTCCAAGCTACAGCTCCCAAGATACACCTTGATATCGCACATGCACAAATACTCGCGTACGGGTATGAACGGAGAACTCTTGTCCGAGCTCACATGGATGAATTGGTTTCTTGTAACAAATAACGAATTCACTCGGGGTAAGGTCGCCCATCACTATAGAATCACTGCAGGGAACACCATATTGTTGGTGGGGAAATCCCTTAGTCCCATCTACTGTGAGGATTGCAGCTAAGCTCAGAGAGAACAAGGAATTCTGGGGGCAGATGATGTCCGTCTTCCTGCTTTTCCAAAAATGCCAGCACTGGGTCCCTGTGATCCCTCGCTCCGCTGCACCATTGCTCCTACATAACTGAGGGAGAGCCCTTTTCCCCACGCAGTGGGTTGTGTAGCCCCAGTGGATAAAGCAAACTATGGGAATGGTTGAAGCTGCCATCTCTCTAATGGAGAAATGGCGTCCTCTTAACAGCCACACCCATGAGCCTGCATGGAAGACGCTGAAAAGGGAGGTTGGCGAGAACATCCCAGTCTTGTGTGCTCAGTGTCTGCTGAGTTCTGGGAATCACTTTACTTTCCCCCCAAATCATGAGTTAATTTCTCTCCAGTAAGATGAGAAATGAGAATGTTTTAGGTAACAGACCAAATCAATCCACTATCCAAAGTGTTGCGGTGGGGGGTGGGAGGAGGAGGAGGAGGAGGAGGAGGAGGAGAGAGAGAGAGAGAGAGAGAGAGAGATACATAGTAGTCTTTGTAGCAAAACAAGACTAGTCAATAGCATGTGAGAAAACAAGTGGAACTGAAGACAGTCCCAAAGGTAATTTGCAAATCTGCTGAAATCTCGAACAAGCTTTGATTTAACCGAAGCTTGAAATGGCTTTTATTTACTGTCTATTGTGGAATAAATGACATCTCATAAACAGGTTTTATCCATTACCCCAGAATGGAGATCACTGTGTTAGGGACATTTTTATCCTCTTGATATAAAACAAGATATGCTATCGTGTGTTATTACAAATAGAAAAATCAATGCTGAGGCACACACCTCTGAAATTTCATTTTCACCAAACCCCATTTCAAAAAAAGAGAGAGAAACAAGCATTCTCTAATAAAAAAAGAGAGAGTCTTCATAACTGGAGGGATTTACCAAACACTGAGCAACCAAGAACAATAACAAGGAATGAATAAAGTTTTCTAATAGCTCCCCCATTCAGTTGTACATTAGTCACACACTTGCATATATTTTGGACTGTTGTATTGAGCTCCCACCGGGCACGGAAATCAAGGGCTGTAATTAGCTTCTTTCTCTAGCATTTTGTAAAATGCAATAGCTGTAACTTAGGTTGCGTGCCGACATCCATAGAGGACACTTCTCCTCTGTGGCCATGCAGTAAATCATTTCAGGTTCGGGAAGGTAGGGTTATATTGCTCTCCAAATAAGAGCCCATACACATGACCAAATATTGTTGGCAGTAAGGGAATGACAACACTGCCAATTCTTCTTCTTCAGTTGGTATGTATAATGTAGAAGAGTAAAGCTAGGAAATCTTAATCGTTTTTGGTGCACAGTAGTATTATTGCTACCATAGGGATGCTACTACTGGTGATCACCGGAAGCTCTGTGTACGAATACTCCTTAGGTCATTAATCCCAGAACGTGAAAGATTTCATGTTTCTCCTCATGAGTTTGAAAATTATTGACTCACATTCACAAACATGTGTATTCTGCTCCATGCTATTTTTCTTTCTTCTTCTTTTTTGCTCTCACAATCCTTACCTTTGCTTGCCCACACTGCCTTTTAATTCAGTTGGATGTAGCAACCCTTGTGATTGTAGTCAATGATGTCACAATACTACATGAGACTTGAGGTTGTCATCAGTGCCCATAAACAAAGTCACATGAGTTTCCAGAACCAATTGGATTCAATGGCAGTGTGGACAAATGAAGTGATGGACAGTGAAGGCAAAGATGAAAGAAAATGGTGTTGAGAAGCAGTTTCCAGCCACCAGGGGAAGAAAAGGGTGCCGAATAGTATTGAAAGAATTATGTGCTTGGCAAGGTGAGTTTTCCCTGTTATAATTTAATTATCTCAGCAAATATTCAGTGCAGCACTACTAAGGAAATAAACAGCGAACATTTTATTATCGTTTAGCGCTAATGGCCTTGAGCACCATTTTTTGGTGGAAAGACAAGATATAAAGCAATAATAAATACATAAATAGAATGCTATTCATATTGTAGTAATAATTGTATTTCGGCATAGGAATAATTCAGGCCTTTTGGATATTGTACACATGTTTAATTCAGGCTACTGCAGTATACTTAGCATTTGTATCACACAATGTACTTGTTCAAAGCACGAGTCACTTGTGCTTTGAACAAACATAACGTGTGAAGCTTTACTGAGCATCACTAGTTCTAGTGATGCTACCAAATTTCATAATTAGTTGGCTCATTGCTCGAAACTTGTCCATTTGAAATGCTCACCTTCGTAGCGAGCCTGGATCGATGTATTATGAATTTGCTATGAAGTTCAGAATGCATTGTGAGCTTTGGAACAAGCACAGCCTGCATCTAAACAACACCATTATTGCACATGCGCTGAGCTGATTGGTCGAACTCTTGAATAATCAGGTGCATATGGACAGGCATACACACTGCTTCCCTCATCATGGTTGCTGCTGCAGCTCTGACTCCATAAAGAGGAGGTGGAGGACTCTGCAGGTCCATCTTCTTCTCCATATACCATGGTATGTGTATATATATAAAAGAAGGTGTCCTGACTGACTGACTGACTGACTGACTGATTGACTGACTCATCAACGCCCAGCTCAAACCGTTTAATCTAGGAACGTGAAATTTTGAAGGGACATTGCTTTTATGACATAGACCCCCCACTAAGGAAGGATTTTGGGAAATTCCGTCCCTAAGGGGGTGAAAAAAGGGGGCGAAAATCACCGCGCTCTCATATCTGCAGTTCTGCAAATAGGCCTCACCTCATAATTGCTGCAGGAGCCAATAGCAGCAGTTATGCAAATAGCCCATACGGCACTTAGAATGTTCGTATGAATTCCTGCAGGGGCCAATAGGGCTGGGTAGGTATGCAAATCTCCCCTAGGCCATTTAGAATGTTCTCGGGTGTGTGTGTGAAAAGGGAGGGAAACTTTTTAAATGACTGACTGACTGTTGTGTGTGGGGCATCATCGCATAGGCTCCATCACGTTTAGACGGATCTACCCCAAACTTGGCATGCTCACTCTTCATCACCTGTAGACTCTCAGGATTAACCTGATTTTTCTTTACTAACAGATATTTCTGTCACAAAAGATTTCTGCTGCCAGCACCCAGCCTAAACGTTACACTTTCAGTCAGAGACACTGCATCTTTTCCATACATATTTCTTTTTAAAACAATTATACCAAATCCTAAAATCCACGCGAGCGCAGCCGCGGGCAACAGCTAGTATACCATATATAGCGATGGAGAGTAAACATTGCATCACACAGGCAAGCCCCATGAAAACAACCAATCAGGAAGGGGGTACATGATGTGGTGACACATGATGTCATGCTGCAGTATGCATTTTCAAGCTACAGCTCCCAAGATGCACTTTGATATTGTGCATGTGCGAAAAGTATATACTCAGAACGTGAGAAGGGAGGCCCTTCTCTCGATTCCACCACCATCACAGGCATGCCTGGTGAGAACATGGGAAAGGGCCTTCTCGGTGGCTGCCCCAGCACTCTGGAATTCCCTCCCCAGGGAGGCAGGGTACCCCTGGTAAGCTTCCGGAGGCAGGCAAAGACCTTCCTGTTCTGGCAGGCATTTGGAATTAGCCCGTGATGCAATGGAATGCTGTATTTTATATTATGTATATTGTATTGTTTTAAATTATATATATATATATATATATATATATATAATATTATTGATGGTTTAATTCTATTTTTAACTTTTGTATTTTTCTATCTCTGTTTTAATTGTATGAATTTTAAAGGTTTTGAGCTGCCCTGGGACCCAGTGTTGGGAAAAAGGTGGGATACAAATAAATATGATGATGATGATGATGATGATGATGATGATGATGATGATGGAAAAAACTCATCCGAGCTAGGGATGGATGAATGAGCGATGCTGAGGATCGCCAGGATTTCCCAAACATCGGCTCGCCGCCCGTCATCTGCCTGGTTCCCACTTGCATTTGCGACCGCTGCTTGCTCCGTGCGAAAGGGAAACTTGCACAACTTTCCCAAATGTATGCCAATTTTACACAAATTTCCTAAACTGATGCAAATTTCCTAAATTGACGCCAATTTCCTAAATTTCTTCCATTGACTAAAGCGGGGCTGTCTATGGCAAGTTGATGGAATAAATCTGTATAAATTTAGGAAATTTGCGCAAATCAGATGCGAGCAAAGGTGTGGCAATTTACAAACATTTTTGGTGGATGTGTGCTCGTGATCATGTTCAAAGTTGCGAACAGGGCACATTCGTATGTGTCGTGTGCAAAAACAAAATTCTCATGCATCCCTACGACAATGCGAGGTGAGCTACCATGGGTTCTTCTCATCCAAGGAAATAATGAATTCATCCAGGGTGCATTCTTCTCATTGCAGCTTCCCGCTCTTGTGAACTTAGCTGCATGTACAGACTGGTTCACTCACTCACACACACACACACACACACTCACACTTACTTCATTGTTTGTTTGATGAGAGCATAAGTGGATATAGGCCATCTTAGACACAGTAGTAGTAGTAGGCGATCACTTGTGACCAAGTAAGATTGTCTTCCAGGCTAAAATTACAAAAAGAAAATTATAAAATGAGGAAATTCTAAAAAACTGTGTAGACTCTAGCGATGATGGGTCCGTAAGTGACTGTGGAGGCCAATTCTAGATCCACACAGCTTCCCACAGTGAGGACACAGGTTACCAGATGGAAGATGGACCTGTAAAGGATTCGTTTGACGTGCTTTTCGCTTAGCACGTTTCTCCCTTTCACCTCGCACTCGGGCTTCTTCAAAGTCCATGGAACCTTTGTGAAAGGCCAACCTCCAGTTAGATCGTTCATGGGCCAGAGCTTCCCAGTTTTCGATGTTTATATTGCATTTTTTTAGATTAGTCTTAAGAACATCTTTAAACCTCTTATACTGACCACCGATATTCCGCTTTCCATCCTTGAGTTGGGAATAAAGTAACTGCTTTGGGAGACGGCAGTCAGACATTCGAACAACATGACCGGTCCATTGAAGTTGGCGTTGAAGGATCATTTTTTCAATGCTAGTAGTCTTTGCTTCTTCCAGTACACTGACATTTGTTCGCAACACTAGAGGCAAACCATTCATAGCACTTCAAGCCTGGCACTTTCCCATGATGGCAGTTCACACGTCCAGCTGCCACTCATTCAATGTAGTGAAATGAAGTGATAGACATGCATGTGGGAACCAACCAACCCTCGGTTTAGGGATGGTTCTGAGTGAAACACTTCCAACTAGTTCATACAAATTGGGAAGCTGATGTTAATTCAGTGTTGGGGTGGGCAGTTTGTGCCTAAGATCAGGATCATTTTGAAGAAAGAAAGAAGGGAAAAAAGAAAAAGAGAGAGAGAGAGAGACGGAAAATCAGCCCAATTAATCATTTCTAAAATAAGATTAATTTTGATCCTAAAATTTTATACAGGTTTAGGATTACAACTAACCTCATATAAGTCCTGTTTGTTGGGCATGCATGAAGGGGCTTTCTCCTGTGTTGCTCCCAAACTGGAATGCACTCCTACAAGAACTACAACTGGCCCCCACTCTCTCGGATTTTAGAAAGCGTGTGAAGACATGTCTTTTCAATTTAGGGTGCAATCCTTTGCATGCTTAGACAGAAAACAGTTCCTACGACTCCCAACATTCCCCAGCCAGCCATGAAATTATGTAGCTGCTTTTTTAATGTTTTACTATTTTCAGTGTTCTTGGTTTTTTAAATTATTATTATTATTGTGTTGAAGTGCCATTGTTTTAAATTGTTAATCACTGCCTTGATGCTTTTTTTTTTTTTAAAGCAAATAAGGTAGTATATCAATGTTAATAATAAATACATAAAAGAAATAATAGGATGCAAAATAAATTTCATCTAGAGACTAATTCACAAGGCTGGCTTTCTTCCTCCTCCCCCCCGCCACTGCTTTTCAAAATGCTTTCCAGTTTTCATTCAGAGTCCAATTTTTCCAGCAACTGCCCGCCTGTACTGTGGAAGCCGGCCTGTTTCATAAGCCATTTACGGCAAAGGAAAAAAAAAAACCTGTTTAAGTAGGATTCTGATATCCCTCAGCAAATAGAGAAAGGAAGTGTGTGTGTGTGTGTGTGTGTGTGTGTGTGTAGGTGGCAGAGAAACCTTTAGAAAGTCTAAACCTGAAGTTGCTGGAGGCAAAGCCACCTCTCAGCAGTTTTAAGTGACGACTTTTCTATTTCCATGTAAAACTACCTGTCGAAAGGTCAGGCAACATTTACAATGAGGAAAGTTTTATAGTCTCGCCTGTGCATGAGCACCTGCTTGGGAGATAGTGGAGTGCAGTGGGGGAAAAGATTCAATTTACCTTTCCGTTGAAATGCTGAGATTCCCATTTAAAAGTCTAAGACCCTTGATTACTTATTGATGTCTTTCTCTTCATCGCTGTCTGAGTCTTTACTAGGCTGCAGCATGGCCTAAAGGATTTTTTGAATTAAGTTCTTTCGAAGTCGGTTTCCCCTGGGGGGGGGGGGGATATCCAATGAGACTGTGGCTTGCCAAAACTCTCCTTCCCACCCGGCACACACACACACACACACACACACACTTTTTTTCTTTATACTAGATAAATCTACCTTTTTATTTGTCTGAAATAAAATTAAAAGCACAGTAAAGGAGCCATCAAACAACTGGTCTATTTGGTGGTTTCTTTCTTTCTTTCTTTCATTCATTTATTTATTTTTATATAGTTTTTTCTTAAATAGAGGAGACCTAGAAGCACATTGTAAGATAGATTGTGCTAGCACAGCTCACTTTTTTTCCCCCCTTGGAATGTGTACCGTTTTTGCTTTGCAGAAGAAAAAGCTGGGGAGAATGCTCCTGATCAGTTAAAAATGAAAATGATAACATGCGGAAGAGAATATATATGTTTCTTAACATAGGGTAGGTCAAATATATATATATATATTTTTGCTAAACGGGCCACTGGGTCATCAGGAAGGCTGCCAGTTACTTTATTCCCAACTCAAGGATGGAAAGCGGAATATCGGTGGTCAATATAAGAGGTTTAAAGATGTTCATAAGGCTAATCTAAAAAAAATGCAATATAAACATCGAAAACTGGCAAGCTCTGGCCCATGAACGATCCAGCTGGAGGTTGGCCTTTCACAAAGGTTCCATGGACTTTGAAGAAGCCCGAGTGCAAGGTGAAAGGGAGAAACGTGCTAAGCGAAAAGCACGTCAAATGAATCCTTTACAGGACCATCTTCTATCTGGTAACCTGTGTCCTCACTGTGGGAAGCTGTGTGGATCTAGAATTGGCCTCCACAGTCACTTACGGACCCATCATCGCTAGAGTCTACACAATTTTCTTTAGAATTTTCCTCCTTTTAAAATCTCCTTTTTGTAAATTTTTATTCTGGAAGACAATCTTACTCGGTCACGAGTGATCACCTGATGATGATGATGATGATGATGATGATGATGGTGGTGGCAGCCATCACACACACATGCACACATAGACACAAGATTTCAGCAGTGCGTGTATGTGTGTGTCGGGGTAAGATTCATAGCAAGGTTTAAAGGTCTGGATATATTCAAGAGGGTTGTTTACAGTGGTGAAGTAGAACACAGTGTCAGCACTTTTGTATCAGTAGGGATGCTGACGTCATCCCCACAGTAGCTGGGTTGGGGGTGGGGAAATGCAGCTAAAGTCAGAGGGAATGAGGAATTCTAGTGGGGGTGGGAGATGATGTCATTGTTCCTTGTTGTAATGTAAAGCATTTTGCGGTGTCTTGGTCCTGAATGGGAAATTAGGACCCATTAGCTTTGCAAAGGTCCTGCTCCTAGTAGATGAAAACTCCTAGAACCAGTCTGTTGACATGGATCAACAGAACCTCCTACATTTTTGGATTCTCCTTGAGGGCATAGCTATGAGGACTGTCATGGTGGTGAGTACCCGTACTTCTAAATTTCCCACTGTAACACCACCACCACCAGTCCCCCTGAGCTGTTTCAGGAAGTAGAGAGGGACAGAGGGAGAAAGAGGGCTGTCACAACAGGCATGCCCAAGCCTAAAGCTGATGTGCCATTCTGGCTTTGAGATGGATCTGCTGAAGAAAGACGTGATTCACAGTTCTTACTTACAACGCATACTGGCTCTTCTGCACTGATACCTGGAAAAGTCATGGAAGTGGTCTGCCCAAAGGCATTTTGGGGTAGCTTGGTCTTGTTGAATGGGCAACGAGGACCTATTCGCTTTGCAAAAGACTTGCTCCTAGCAGACACACACTCCTAGATATGGATCAACAGAACTTCCTACATTTTTGAACTCTCCTTGGGGGCGGGGCTATGGGGGCGGTCAGAATGAGTGCCTGCCCTTCCAGATGTGCCACTACACCACCAGGCATTCATACAAAATCTCTCACACATCCATTGAATGTGCGAGAGGGGAGGGGAACTTGCCCACCAGCCACTGCCTCTGCTACTGATGCACCGGCATGCCCATGCGCCAAGGCAGCTGCACATTTCGCATGGAAGGGGCTCTATGCGCACATAGCTGCATGTGTGCAGGCCCCTTTCGGATGCATGAATTGCAGCTGGGGACCTGGCCAGTGGGTACATCCTGCTGGGGAGGGCAGTGTGGCGTAGTGGTTAGAGTGCTGGACTGAGACTCGGGAGATGCGGGTTCTAGTCCCCGCTCAGCCATGAAACTCACTGGGTGACTTTGGGCCAGTCACTGCCTCTCAGCCTAACCTACCTCACAGGGTTGTTGTGAGGATAAAATGGAGAGGAGGAGGAGGAGGATTATGTAAGCCACCTTGGGTTCCTTGCAGGAAAAAAGGTGGGGTATAAATGTAATAAATAAATAAAATAAAATAAATGGCCAGTGAGCACAACCCCGTTCCCTCCTCATGCATTAATGCGAGGGGTTAAGAACACACTTAAGAATAAATTGCAAGAAAAGCAGTGTGTTTGATGAGCATTCCTTGTTTTTACTTTTTCTTCTTCCGCACGCACTGTTACTGACAGGTCAAACAGGCACATTTATCTTCAGTAAAGGATTGGTGTGCCTTTGGCATGCACACCTAGTATACAGGGCCCGTTTAATTGTTTAGAACAACAGACCGTGTATAAAACCAGAGAGATGGTGTGACATATTAGTGCTCCTCAAGAGTAATTTCACACAGTCTGAAATGGGGGGGGGGCTTCCCTACTTTATAAATGGTGCCCCCCTGGGGTCAGCCATGTGGGGGATTAATTGCACCAGTGAGGCAATATCATCTGTTAGAGAGAGTATGCATGTTTTGAGTTAGCCTAATACTTGGCAAGCAGACACTTCAAGGAAGACAGCTCTAAGCTGCCAGGCATGGGGAATCCAGGCCACTGGGGTTGGCTCTGGGTTTGGGAGGGCAGACATCAGGGCAGTGGTGGGTCAGGTTGTGCGAATCAGCAAAACTCGAGCTTGCTTGCCAAAGTTCTCCGAATTCCATCTTGAAGCTCGTTCCAACTTGAGTCCATGTCAGATTGTGAACTTCGTTGTTTTCTTTTTGCATGAAAAGCCATGTGACTCTTCATGCATATTTTCCCCAAACATATGCATGGACTGTGTGCAGCTTTGAAATGTATGCATTCTTCTCATATTGATTAAAGCATATTTGTGCACATTTTTCACAGGTACGCATTTTTTTCATGTGGCCCTTTCGATTGCATGCATGCTGCTGAATGCATTTGTGGGGGTCTGCTCATCACATTGTGTGCTCAGAAATGTATGGACTTCAACCACAGGTTGCATCTAGTTCGCCCCCTAGTGGTGGGCTGTGCCGGGGGGGGGCTTTTGCCTGATGATGTCACATGCTGACAACAGACCTGACTGGTTTTATACCAATGTAAGTAGGGTGGCCACTAATGAATCACCCCAAAATAGGGAGCAATTTGCATAAAATTTGCATATGCTTTAAATATGCAAATTTAGATGCTATTATAATTTACATAGAAATTATTATCTCATCATAGCTGACCTGTGTGCCTGCCTAGTACTCAGTCTGCTGTCCAGGTGCTGTCGATGGGCAACTTCAAGGCCCAGCTCTTCCTTCAGATGGGCAGTATCCAACACTGCCATTCCTCTTACTCTATTGACACGGCACTAGCGTAAGTGACTTCTAGCGGTGTGCCAATAGCGTAAGAGGGTGTAACAGGTTTCCCCAGAAAACTCATCACGCCAGCTTACACTGTTGGCATGCCACTAGTGGTCACTTACGCAAGCAGTATGACAATAGCGTGAGTGGAGCGGCAGTGTTGGATACTGTCCTTTATCTTTAAACTTGACTTGGACTGGACAGCCCTTCAAAGAGAGGACTGTCCTCTGTAACAGATGACACAAGGATGCCCTAATGTCATGGTTTTCCTCAAAGAATTCTGGGAATCCTAGTTTGATGAGGGGCTGAGAACAGAACTAAAAATGTCCTGACTGTCAGAGCAATAAGACAATGGAACCAACTACCTAGGGAGGTGGTGAGCTCTCCCAATCTGGAGGCATTCAAGGTGCAGCTGGACAGCCATCTGTCAGGGATGCTTTGACCTAGATTCCTGCATTGAGCGGGGGGTTGGACTCGATGGCCTGGTAGGCCCCTTCCAACTCTACTTTTCTATGATTCTATGATTCTATGAATGAATGACTATTCAGGGTGCAGAAAAAAGGCCTACAACTCCCAGCATGCCCCAGCCAGCATAGCTGGCTGGGGCATGCTGGGAGTTGAAGGCCTTTTTTTCTGTCTAAACTTGCATAGGATTGCTCCTTAAATCTGTTTAAAATGACACTGTTGCTAATGCTATGTCATTAGACTTTTGGAGCACGTCCAGATGGGTGTGAGGGATGACCCTTAGGCTGTACACCCTGCATGGCTCTTCCCCCTCCGCAACCTCCAGGTAACAGGGATGTTAATAAGCACATGAATTAATGGAGTGACCTCCTTATTGACACACTTTCATTTCACTTCTTCTTAACCACCATGGGAGGAAAACCCAGAAGAACTGTTAAGAGAAGAGTGAGTACATTTAGAGAAAGAAAACAGCTCCCGTTAAAGGGAGCGCAGCCGAGCCTGGCCGAGGAGGCACAGAGTGATGTCACGAGGAGCAGTCCATTACGGACAGATCTACACCTTGCAACTTTGCTCTTCCCGCCCCGTCCCTTCGGAGAGTTTTCCACCTTAAGTAACTGATGAAATATTTAAAGGCAGAAGAAGAAGGGATACATCTTTGCAATGCAGAGGAGAGGTCTACATTTATAGATCACACAGAGTGAAGCCTCTAAATACCACTCAGTACCGTAGCAATTTTTTTTTTTTTTTTAAAAATAATAATGCTCATGATTATTATGGGTAGGAGATGTGCAGAGGGAGGGGTTGTACCGTATTGGCAGCCATTGAGAGCAAAGCTACCTGAGATTAGGGGAGCTTTCCCCAACCTGCTGCCCTTCAGGTGCATTGGACTCAAACTCTCATTCCCAGCTGTGGGTCATGCTGACTGGGAATGATGGGAGTTGTAGTCAAACGCCTCTCGAGGGCATGACATGGGGGAAGGATGCCCTAGATCAGTGTTCGCAACTGGGAGTTGTAGGCCAAAAACATCTGGGGACCCAAGGTTGGAGAACACTGCCCTAGATTGAGTAAAGGGTATGTCTTGCCATCAGTATAAAGAGCCAGTGTGGCATAGTGGTGAGAGTATTGGACTGGGACTCAGGAGATTTGGGTTCTAGTCCCCACTCAGCCATGAAACTCGCTGGGTGACTTTGGGCCAGTCACCGACTCTCAGCCTAGCCTACCTCGCGGGGTTGTTGTGAGGATAAAATTGAGAGGAGGAGGAGGAGGATTATGTAAGCCGCCTTGGGTTCCTTGCAGGAAAAAAGGCCAGATATAAATAGAATAAATAAATAAAATATTGTCATCATGGACTTTACTTTGTTGCAGACTTCCCAAACCTTGTGTCCTCCAGATGTTTTGGACTTCAACTCCCATCAGCCCCAGCCACTATGGCCAATTGTCAGGAATCCTGAGAGTTGTGGTCCGGAATATCTGGAGGGAACCAGGTTGGGGAAGGCCTCTTTACCACATATGATGAAAATGTCGACCCCGTGTGCGGCTGCTGTGAAAAAGGTGAATTCCATGTTGGGCATAATTAGAAAAGGAATCAAAAATAAAACTGCCAAGATCATCCTGCCCTTATACAAATCTGTGGTGTGACCGCTCTTAGAATACTGTGTACAGTTCTGGTCACCGCAACTCAAAAAAGAATATTGTAGGGTTGGAAAAAGGTGCAGAAAGGAGCAACCAAAATAATCAAAGGACTGGAGAAACTCCTGCTACAAGGAAAGGCTACAATGTTACCTTAGCAAAGCTGAATGTGGGGAGACAATGACAGAGGTGTACCTGTACAAAATTATGCATGGTGTGGAGAAAGTGGATAGGGAGACATTTTTCTCCTGCTCTCATAATTCTGGAACCTGAGGTCACCCCATGAAGCTGAATGGTGGGAGATTCAGGACAGATAAAAGGAAGGACTTCTTCACAAAGCGCACAGTATATAGTTAAACTATGACACGCAGTGCACTACCTTAGGATGTGTTGATGGCTACCAACTTAAATAGTATTAAAAGGGGATTAGACAAGTTCATGGAGGAGAAGGCTATCAATGGCTCCTAATCTTCATGGCTATACGCTACCTTCAGTATCAGAGGCGATATAATACCTGTGTACACAAGTTGCTGGGGGACATGAGTGGGAGGGTACTGTTGCACTTGTGTCCTAATTGTGGGTTTCCCACAGGCAGCTGGTTGGCCTTTAGGTCTGATTCAGCACGGTTCTTCTTATGATTCTCTGGAGAGAGGGGGTGGCATTAAGCTAGGCGCAGCAGAATCTCACTCCTGCCCTAAACTCTCTAGGTGGCCTTAGGCAAGCCACTCTCTCTCAGCCTCAGTCCTGGCATCTGCGATATGGAGGATAATGGGACTGACTCACCTTACAGGGTTGTTGTAAGGATTACGAGCGGATAATTCACGTGAAGTGCTTTGAACCCTTGAGAGTGATATAACAGCCTTTCCTAACCTGATGGCCCCGACCCATCAACCCTGACCATTGGCCATGCAGGTTGGGGCTGATGGGAGCTGTAGTGAAGATGTTTTGGACCACAACTCCCATCAACCCCAGCCAGCATGGCCAATGGTCAGGGGTGATGGGAGCTGTAGTCCGAAACTCCTGGCTGGGGAACACTGTGCTATACAAAACTCAAGTATCATTATTAAACATTAGTGAACATATGCCCTTTAACAGGACTTTAAGGGGGGGCGGGGGGGGACTCATGACTTCCCCATACATGTTGAGTGGGCCTCATGAGTTTGTGCGCCTAGTGCCATCACCATGTTCTGCTGCTATGCTCCACAGAGGAATATCCATTTGATGTTCTTTTCAGAGAGAGATCCCAGTGTGCACTTGGAGATCTCCTACATGTGCAGAGAGAGACCCTGGCCAACAGGGCTGGTGCAAGGCAGTTTTGGTGCCCTAGGCAAGATCAGATATTTAGCGCCCCCCTTCCCACTTGAGCCCTCCCTCTCTCCAGCCCTATGCCCATTATGAAATAAAAGTCAATTGGCAAAACCTAAAAAAAATATTATCATAAACATTGACAAACAAGCTTGAAATATGCATTTTAGCGCTGTATTTTCCCCCCAAGGCGTTTCTGGTGCCCCCTTTAGCCCTGCGCCCTAGGCAGCTGCCTAGTTGGCCTAATGGTAGCACCGGCCCTGCTGGCCAATCACATACAGGAACTCTCTGCGCATACATCTGTTTGCGCAGAAGACTCTTTCTGATAAATGTCATTGCGGACGTACAGGTGGGAAATGAAGAATCGAGACACTCAGTTGGTGTTTAACTGGGCCACGTTTATTTACATATTTACATACAATGACCTGCAAAGGGATCGAGTGCGGGTTATTCTATTCTGGCCTCGTAGGCCGCTCTGTTATGCACTTGGGCGGAGCATCAAAACCGGGAGGTGGCGAGGAAATCCGCCGCCTCCCCCTTTTGCACTTTCCAGTGTTGGGTGCCTTTGTTGCGTCGCTCCCTCTCGGAGTCTCACGACAACAAGCTTGGCGAGAACAAAGGCCTCACAGGCGTTCCTGACCCCCAGCTGTCTGAGCCTATTGACCCATCCATCTGAGGCATCCTGAAACCGCCTGTCACCTGAATGGTGCCAGGGATGCTCACCTCACCCTATCAATACCCTAACCCGCACTTACCTGCCAACTATCTATCTGTGACCATTTTTCTTGCTATGTGCCCTAACTATAATACTCCCAACCCTGCAGTAGTATGGAGTAGGCGAAACGCGCCCACCCCCCTAATAGGGATAAGCCAAAATTCCTACTCGGCCCACAAAACTGACATTTAATGGTGGTGGGTGGGACCAGCTCACGCGGCCCCATGATCCCCCTCTGTGCATTCATTCAACACATGGAGGGGGTCATGTATACTCCTTATAGCTGACATTCAGTTGTGAAGTCAATACACCACTGGACCACAGTGGCCTTCATCAATGAGAATTTATGATCATAATGTGATGCTGTTCATTAAAAAAATAAAAAAAAATAGCCCAGAAGGTTTAGAAAATGGAAGCATATACGTTAAACATTCATTGATTTATATATTAAATCAAACTCATAGGAAAATACAGTGTGTGTCTGTTGTGTGTCTGTGTGTGTGCATGTGTGAGTTGATTTCTTTTTTTAAAAAAAGAAGAAGTTACAATCACATTAAAGAGGCGTCTCCGCATTATTTTGAAGCGTATGGCTGAAATGCAGCCATGGAAAACAGTTTGTCCTTGGTTAAAAGTCCTGTAGGCTTCACTCATCAAGATGGGAAACTCTAAGCAATGGCATTTTCCTACCACCACAATTACCGACATTGATTATTCTGTAATATTGAATCTACCTTGATTGGCCTCCATTTAATATTTAAGATTCATTGGAGACATATCTTGGAATATTTAAGAGGTTAAAGGTGCAATCCTATGCATGTTTAGACAGAGAAAAGGCCTACAACTCCCAGCCATGGCTGGGGCATGCTGGGAGTTGTAGGGCTTTTCTCTGTCTCAACATGCATAGGATTGCACCCTAGGTTATTTCAGAAAGAAAGAGAGAGGGATGGGGATAGGGAGATGAAGGAAAAAAGAAAACTAACTGTTCCTAATGAGGTGGAAATACAGAGAAGGCCGTTGATGTTTCACAGTGCTGTGTTTTGGGGATATGTTCTTTGTTGTGTCATAGATATTTAATATGTGGTAAATTACCTTTTACCAGAGACCATTTGTCTTTAGCACTGTCTTCACTGGTGACACTTTGACTCATGTAATTGTATGGATAATCAGAATCATAACAATTAATATTTTTCCGTGTGTGTGTGCATGTGTGGTTTAAATTATATCCTACCTTTCTTTGAAAGGAAAACTCAAGGCACCTGACAACTAGCCATTGAAAACAGTCATAAAGACATTAAGGGTGCAATCCTATGCATGTTTAGGATTTCTAAACAGCGGTCAAACAGCACCACAGTCTGCCCCCACCCCTCAAGAAAGCCAGGTCTCCATCAAGTCATGAAAAGTGAGCAGTAGTGCTGGACCCAGGTAGGCTTCCCTGGGAAGGGCATTCCACAATAATGGTGCCATGACCAAAAAGTCCCTGTCTTTCACACCCACCCACCATGCTTCTGGTGGTGGTGGTGGGACAAGGAGCAAGATGTCTGCTAATCATCTGAATGTACAGGATGGGACACATGGGAGAAGGTACTCTGTAAAGCAGTGGTGTTGAACCTCAGATCTGCAGGCAAAATCCAGCCCACCTGGGTGCCAAAACTGGCCTGCCGGGATCCCCCAGATGGCCACGCCCCCTTTCCCCTGACCACCCATCTGTAAGTGGTTTCCTGGCTTTTGCACAGGTTTTTTCCACATTCTAAAAGGTTGAAATTCCTCTCCTAAGGCTTTAGTTTCTGGCAATACTTTTGGTACCGTACTTTGGGCCCTGCATCTTTTGCCTTTGACCCACCCACAGCTGGAATGCAGCCCACAAGAGCTTCTCTGGAATTGATTCAGCCCTGCGGCTGAAAGGGGGTTGACACGCTTGCCATAAAGTAACAGAATCCCAGGCTATTTGGGTTATTCGAGGCATGGACCTTATAATAATTATGTTGACGCTCGGATCCAAAGAGCTACATCAGGCATGCCAAGCGAGAGTTGGGGGAAGTTTAAGGAAACCTAAACAGCCAACTCCTGTGCCGTATCATGGATTGCTTTTGAAAGCCTATGACCAGGGGAAAGTCATCTCCCCTGGTTTGAAGGGTAATTTGCCCTATGACCAGGGGAGATGCCATACGAGAAGCCAATGCACGAGGCTCTCTTTAGGGCACAGAAGTTTATGTATTTTATATTTTCTGCTGTTCCCCACCTCAATCTAGACGGAGAGGTGGGTAAGAAATAAAATGATGATGATGATGATGATGATGATGATGATGATGATGATGATGATGTAGCAGTGCAGTTCTTTGGATCCTGACATTCTGATATATAGAAAAGTCAATTCCCAGGGTCATCACACTCTTGCATGGTCAAGGTACAGAGCCCAAGATGTGGCCATGTAAATGAAGGGGTGGCGTTAGACAGATACAGGGTAGAAGAAGGCTTGATTCTCAGCATCTGGAGACAACTATGGGCAAGTTTAGCCCCAACATCAGTAGTGCTCCTATTGCATCCTTCTACTTTCTCCCGTACAAGCAGTGGAGGCTGGTGGCTCCCATGTCAGCGGGGCTGTGATCCGGTCCGGATTTTACTCTGAACCTTATCCCCAAAATAGGTTTGGCACCATGGATAGCTCCTTAAAAGTTGAGAGTAAAATCCGGAGCAGATACACAGCCCTGCTGACATTGGAGCCATCAGCCTCCACTACATATAGTTAGCTGTTGCTCTCTGATGGAAAAAGTAGAATGCTGCAGATGAGGACTCTTGCTGCAGTGACAAATATATTCTCAGTCTCAGCCACTGAGACTGGGTGGTGCCAATCGCTCCCAGAGGGACCCCACAGAGGAGTGCAGTGTGTGTCAGAGATAACCTATCAGGGATCCTTGCAAACACCCTGCCCATCATGATGCTAACAACAAGAACAACAGGAAGTTCTTTCACACAAGTATAACATTGAAGTGAATGAGATTTCAGTTTTAATTTGTTTGTTTATTTGGGGATGTAGCTCACTCGATTTCAAAGGCTCCTGGTAGATAACTGAGTATGAAGCATATATAAAACCACCAGATTAAAAAGCCAGAAGGCTCAATCCACCAGGATGTTCTCCTCCGCGGCCCCATCAAAATGAATGGGAGGGAGTTGCTCAAGAGCAATCTTGAGAATGTTCCACTGGATGGTGCCCATTGTCATAAAATATTATACCCTTGACTTAAACTCCAATCTGGTGGAACTCTGGAACACCCCACTCCTCTTGATCTTAAAAAGCATTATAGGGATGCGTGCGGATCTTGTTCGGGGGGTGGAAGTCCAGCGAACTCACCAGGCAGGCTCGACCCTCTGAGCTCTCTTTGACCTACCTGCTTCCCCAGCTCAACTTGTGTTCTATGGAGCCGAGCCGGGGAAGCAACTTCCAGGTTCCCGGTGGAGTACTTTTTATGTAGAAAATGACATATAAAATACATTAAAAATGGCCGCAGTTTGCACAAGTGACGCAAATCGTGACCACTTTTAACGTATCTTATGCCATTTTCCACTTTAAAAGCGCTCTGCCGGGAACCCGTAAGTCTGCCAAGCGGCTCGGCCGGCATCCGCCTTCGGCTTGGCTCGATGGGTGCAGTGGCAGCACTTGCCAAGCGCCCAGCGGGTCGGGTGGTGGGAGGGTCGTCCACCACTAAGCGTGAAAGAGCCACTGCTCATGCAAACTTCTGTTCCTAGAACATATAATAAAGTGCCCAACTGCACCCATAATTGTTTATACAGATGACAAGGTTAATAATGTATTGGTGACGTGGCATTACTAGGGTTTGTTTGTTTTTATGACAGTAATTATTATGGGTGCAATCTAGGATATTGTTGGTTCTCCCATTCAGAGCCCCATGTGCACTGAATGTATACGTGGAGCTTCCATGTATGCAGCCTTCCCCAATCATTTCAATGGTGGGAGTGGTTCCGTGTGTGCGAAAGAACGTGCACATGGATTCCTCATATTGAAATGAATGGGGAACATTTTTCTGGGTGGGGCAGGGAGGACATTCCATGTCTGCATAGGAGCCTTTGTAACTAAAAGAGATTTTTGGGTCAGTGCATATAGCTGCATTATAAAAACAACTGTAACATATTTTATGGGTTATAGATTTCATAGATCATAGAGTTGGAAGGAGCCTACAAGGCCATCGAGTCCAACCCCCTGCTCAATGCAGGAAATTAGAGGAGGGGTCTCCCATCCAAGTAATAACCAGGCTTGACCCTGCTTAGCTTTCCATGCTCAGACAAGCTGATGAGCCAGCGTAAGCCACAGGCCTTGTTGAACCTGTGGCCATCAGAGGTTTTTATCTATTACATTTTGATCACATCCATTATCCGTGGAGTTCAGAGCAATGTACAGGGGTCTTCACCCTCCCTCTTATCCTCAAAACAACTTAGGTTGAAAGATACCAACTGGCTCAGGGTCACCAATGAGCTTCAGCATAGCTAAGCGAGGATTTGAACCCAGATCTCCCCAGCCCAACCATCTAATCCAGCTTTCCTCAACCTGATGTCCTCCAGATGTGTTGGACTGCAACTCCCATCATTCCCAGCCATGCTGGCTAGGAATGATGGGAATTGCAGTTCAACAAATCTGGAGGGGCACCACATTGTAGAAGGCAGATCTAATCACTGTACCACACAGCCTCTTTGAATACTGAGCTTCCATATTTCGCTACAAGGGCTAAAAGATCTATTCATCTCCACGAATTTGCCTATTTAAAAGCCATCTAAGCTGGTGGTCATGGTCACATTTTGCGCTGATGAATCCGGTAACTTCATCATCTCTTCTTTCCTGTTTCCGAAGAGTTTCCCATTTCCCAGTTTTCATCTGGTAAATTCTTCCCAGTAGTATTTTCCTGCCACCTGTCTTGTTGAATTGCTGTGGTCAGGCATAATTAACCCAGGTTAGCGAAAGCGCATTGAAAACTATGAATGAGGAGGTTCTAAAGTGGAGCCATGAAATTATAGACGGTAAAATGGAAATCACCCATGTCAACCTGTTATTTTCCCCCACTGGTGCCTATAAATTATATTTTACTGAATGTAAGTGCAAAATGGTTTCATTAAGGTGAAATATGAGGCCTCGACGTGTTGACAGAATATTGCAAAACACACACACAACAACAATTTAAAAAACCAAGCTTGGGAAGAAATAATAAAATACACCCACACCTCAAATGGCAATGAATAGGAGGTTTCCGGAGTGAAGAGCTAGATTTTCTCCAGAAAGAAATACTATCATACAGTAGCAACTGCCATGGCCCACAGGGGCAAGTCAACTTTACAGTGTAAAGTTTACACAATCATATGAAGATATGAATCTGCCAATCAGAACCCTGACCAATCCCAGCCCAGCGGTTTTATCCAATCCTGCCTTCCACAACTTGGTGCCATCCAAGTGTTTTTGACTACAGCTCCCAGCATTTTTGAGCATTGGCCATGATTTCTGATGGAAATTGATGTCCAAAACATCTGGAGGGCACCAGGTTAGGGAAAGATGATCTAATATGACTGGCAAGTGGCAACTTCTTCCCATCATGTTCCCAGGCAAAGGTTTCTCAAAGCCCTGCTAAATGAGGTCCTTTTAACAGGAGCTTTTCCACCCAGAGAACATTCATTACTGGGAGGATCATTCATTCATTCATTTATTATATTTATCCCACCTTATTTCCTGCAAGGAACCCAAGACAGCTTACATACCGTATTTTTCCGTGTATAAGATGCCCCCATGTATAAGACACCCCCCACTGGGCAGTTTCGCAACCGTGTGGTTCTCTCCTTGGCTTACTTCCGTGTATAAGACGACCCTCAATTTTTAGTCTAACGATTTTAGGAAAAAGTATAGTCTTATACATGGAAAAATACTGTAATCCTCATCCTTCTTTCCATTTTATCCTCACAACAAGCCTGCGAGGTAGGTTAGGCTGAGAGGCAGTGACTGGCCCAAAGTCACCCAGTGAGTTTCATGGCTGAGTGGGGACTAGAACCCAAATCTCCTGAGTCCCAGTCCAATACACTAACCACTACACCACACTGGATTAGAAATGTAATAGATGATGATGATGATGATGATGATGATGATGATTACGGTTTAACCTCGAATGCCTTTGCTCTGCCCTGGTTGGGTTAGTGATGGGTGGACTTACCCTGAGTAAATTCGTTATTTGCTCAGAAAACAACAAACTCACCCATGTAGGCTCAGGCGAGAGCTCTCCCTCAAAGTGAACTCTCATGCCATGTAAATGAGCTTTTGAACATGCACAGAATCAAAGTGCACCTTGGGAACTGTAGTTTGGAATTGTGTAGTGCCATCTCAGAGCCTGAAGTGTGGTGGCAGCGGAAATGACAAGGGAAGCTGCTAAGGCAGGGCTCTCCAACCTTGGGTCCCCAGATGTTGCTGGACTACAGCTCCCAGAATCCCTTGCTATTAGCCATGCTGGCTGGGTAGGCTGGGAGCTGTAGGCCAGCAACATCTGGGGACCCAAGGTTGGAGAGCCCTGTGCTAAGGAGACTGTAGGAAGACTAAACATTTTTTGTGGGTGCGGGCGCTAGTCCTCCTCCTCCTTGCAGAGCCAGAGTGGTGGCAGTGGTGAGGAGGGAAGCAGCACCAGATTAGGCAAGGAAATAGTTCATCCAGCCTATGCAGCACATGCACAGAAATGGCATTATTTAGATACCCTCTGCACATGAACAGAAGCTTGCGATCAATTCTACACTTAATAGTGAGTTTGTAAACCACCAGTCCAGGCTTGTTAAACAGGTGAGCTGTTACGAACGGCTGAGGTTCGACCAGTGAGTGGACTAATTACAAAATTTGGTGGCATCACCAGTGAGTGTGAGTAGAGATATGTATGATAAATTCATTTCAGTTTGTTTCTGACCACAATTGATCCACTTCTCACCTCCCAGAACCAAACACGAATGCAATCTGCAGCTGAAATTTGTACATTTCTGAGTTTGCAATTTATTTTTATTTTATTATATTTATATTATACCCCTCCCTTTTTCCTGCAAGGAACCCAAGGCGGCTTACATAATCCTCCTCCTCCTCCTCCTCCTCTCCATTTTATCCTCACAACAAGCCTGTGAGGTAGGTTAGGCTGAGAGTCAGTGACTGGCCCAAAGTCACCCAGTGAGTTTCATGGCCCAGCGGGAACTAGAACCTGGACCTCCCGAGTCTCAGTCCAACACTCTCACCACTACGCCACACTGGATCTCAGTAAAATTTGCAAAACAAACAAACAAAAAAATGATTTTGAGAAATGTGTGCGTTTGAAAAAATGCATACAGAAGTGTGTACTTTGGAAAACTGCACAAACAAGCTTCAATCAATATGGGAGAAGATGCGTACATTAAAAAAAAGCTCACAACCGATTAATAATAATAATAATAATAATAATAATAATAATAATAATAATAATTTTATTTATACACCGCCCAACAGACGAAGCTTTCTGGGCGGTTCACCGATGTGTACATTTGGAAAAATGCACACAGAAATACACACAATTTTTCACGCAAAGCCTCCCCCCGCCCTCCACCATGAAGCTCCCAATCTGAGATGGACGTGAGTTGAGACAAGCTTCAGTTTTGGAGAACCTCAACAAGCTCACACATCCCGAAGTCTGATCTGACCACACAAATGGTGCAGCGAGAGCCCTTATTTGCTGATTAATTGACAGCGACAGTGCCAGTGCCAAGATTAAAGGGAGACTTTGAATAACAAGGCACCCCCCTTAAAGAGACGTTTCTAGCAGATCAATCGCCATTGCTGTGACCCGTCGCCAAGGGCTGTAAGGTTGGTGCCAGGGATGGGGACCCGGACTCCAGGACTCGACTCATGAGTCGGACTGAGTCCCCCCTCTGACTCGAGTCAGACTCGAGTCCCAATATTTTTAATGGGACTCGAGACTCGACTCAGGACTCGAGACCAAGGACTTGTGTTCCAAAATTGTGTTCCTCAAATGCAACAAGGCTAGGTTTTAGGAAGTACAGCAAGTTTATCTTTTAAAATCATTTTCCTAAAATGCAACCTTTCAGACATTTTGGGTTTGGCTGCCTCTGCCTGCCTGTTTGGGGTTCCCTGCCTCCTCTGCCTGCTTGGTTATTTTGGGTTTGTCTGCCTGGTCTGTTCTTGCCAAAATCAGTTGCAGAGTTTTGAAATGAAAAGGCACACTTGTGCCTGGAATTTATTTAAGCCACACATCTGAAATAGCCTTATTTTGCTGGGAAAACCCCCCATTGATTTTAATAGGGACTCGTGGAGTCAGCTTTGGGAGTGACTCGTGAGTCACCATTTTGGACCAAGGACTCGGACTCGAGACTCGGGTCCAAAGACTCATGACTCGACTTGTGACTCGAAACCAAGGACTCTTCAACATCCCTGGTTGGTGCTCTTCCCCCCCCCCCTCCTGTCTTGTATCATTTTGCCCGGAGTGGAAAGAGCCACTAGTGAAGTTTAACAAAAGTTTGGCATTTTTATAAAATTGCTTTTGTTACTATATATATATATATATATATATATATATAATATCCAGGAAGGAAAGGTTGCATCTACCAGACCTCAGAAAGCAAATACTAATTCAGAAGTCTAGTCACTCTGTCAAACATTTAGTGTATCGGGGTTGATTGTTCTCTGGTAGGGATAGGCCTGGGTATATCCACCAGGCCTTTTGTCATGTTAACTGCTACCGATCAATGGATTGAGGTCAGGACTTCTGATGTAGGTGGAAGCTTAGAGGGAAAAAAGTCTCAAAGATTCATTTTTTCTCGTCTGGTAACACTCCGGTCACTTATTTTTTCTCAGTTAGCCTCTGCTGTTCCAAAGTGGATATTGATCAGTGCTTTAATGCAAAGCTGTCAAATTAATTTTGCAGAGCTGGGATATGACTGGCCTAAAATGGCTTCTCCATCTGTTCTCTGCTACAAACCTATGAATTTTAATCATGACCAGATTGGGCTGTTGGCTTTTTTTTGTTCGAAACTTGAATAGGAAAGGTTTAAACTGTAAATGCCATGAAATGGTGCTGTTTTGTTCTTTTCAGAGGCTCATGTGGCTGGGGTCAAAGAAATTATTATGTCTGCGTATTCTTGTCAGATGCTTGGAATCTTTGCGGGTGTT
This sequence comes from Shinisaurus crocodilurus, assembly GCA_021292165.1. NCBI lineage: Eukaryota > Metazoa > Chordata > Lepidosauria > Squamata > Shinisauridae > Shinisaurus > Shinisaurus crocodilurus. The sequence goes on along the minus strand of CM037877.1, from coordinate 3,410,956 downwards.
TTATTCTGCCTCATTCATTTTTCTGCCTGCCTTTCCTTCTGGTGTGTGTGTGTGTGTGTGTGTGCATTTTCTCAGGGCAAAGGCATGTTCTTAAACATTTGCAGACCAATCAGAGAGTAGCAGCTTCCGTATCTAATGTATAGATATTAATGTTCAATTTTCCTTTACTGGCTCATCAAATGATCTTACTATTTTGGAGAATAGTACCTCAAGAAGGACAGACAATCTATTGTGAGTGGAATGTGAGGGAGTCTGCCCCCCCTTCCCAATAAAGTCATCTGAACCCACTGTTGAACGAGGTTTCAGATCTTCATCTCAGTTTCTTATAATATCCTATTTGCATTGATGAAATACTAATGGATATATGCATGTATATCATTCCGTTTTTGGAGTCCTGTATCCAGTTCTGGGTACCACCATTTTAAGAAGGACATTGAGAAACTGGAGTGCGTCCAGAGGAGGATTTCCAGTGTGGCAAGGGGTCTGGAAGCCAAGTCCTATTGAGAGAGTTGGGTATGTATAGCCTGGAGAAATGATGGGAAGACATGATAGCAATCTTATCTAAAGGGCCATCATGAAGAACATGAAGCAGACTTGTCCTCTGTTGCTCCAGCGGGCAGGACTAGAACCAATGGGTGGAAATCTGCAAGAAAGCAGATCTTGGTGAAACATTAGGAGAAACCTCCTAATGTTAAGCTGTTCTAATGGAAGAGACTACCCCAGGAGGTGGTGGGCTTTCTTTCACTGGAGGTATTTAATTAGAGGCTGGGTGGCCACCTGTCAAGGATGCTCTGGCTGCATCCTGGATTGCGGATTCTGCATCAAGCAGAAGGTTGGACTAGATGGCCTTCAAATTCCCTTCCAACTCTTTGATTCTATGATTCTGTAGGTGAATGTTTGAATTCATCTCCACAGACAGGTATTATGTTTGAGGTGTGGTGATGTAAAAGCTCTGCCTGTGGTGTTTCATCTGTGATGGCTCATTGATATATCAACGTTATCACTTGGGTGATGCATATGCATGTGTGAACTCACCTTAAGTCCAGTTTCAGGCAAGGAGAATTCAGAATTTTCTAAAGCAGAGATGATTTTCTAAGCCAGAGCCTGGCAAACCATGAGTCCAAACCAGCCCCCAAGCCAATTCTATTTGCCTCCTGGCATCCCTATCAAATTTTAATTGTGACATGGTGAAAAGTACATGTACAGTCATGCCTTGGATTGAGAGCATAATTCGTTCCAGAAACGTGTTTGTAATCCAAAACACTCTTATATCAAAACGAAATCCCCCCCCAAAAAAATTGTACAGAGATTTTTAATTTAAGCCGTGCTGCAGTACTTGTATTGCAAGACGTCGCTTGTATATCAAGTAAAATAAATAAATAAATAAATAAATATTTAAAAATGTGCGTGTCTTGCAAAACGCTCTCAAACCAAGTTACTTGCAATCCAAGGTATTACTGTAATGGGGAAAAATGTTTTAGCACTGTAAGAAAGAGAGATATTTTACATGTCAACCTTACATCTCTCTTATGGATTTTGTACATAGTATGTATTTTTATATATTACGATCTCTCGTGCATATAAGCTCTAGAATTTATTTAATGTATTTTTATTTTTAATTTTAATAATAATTTTATTAAAAATTTTCAAACAATACATAAAACAACTAAATAACAAACATACAACTTATATAGTGCTCTTGTCACCACGGGACCATATGATACATTCTATCTCTATAATCTATAATTATTCATTATTCCAAAAATACAACGTATCTTGACACGGCATACTCCCTTTCCTCTTATTTAACACAAAATCCAAAAACAAACCCCAAATATCCTTAAAATTATTTTTCTTTAATTGTCCCCTTTTGCATTTGATATTACAAGTTAACATATCATTTAAAGCCATATCCCATACTTCTTTATACCAGTCAGTGATAGAGAAAAAACTTGCTGAATTTTCCATTTTCTTGCTATCATTAATCTACCTGCCGATAACAAATTTACAATTAATTCTTTAACATTTTGAGGACCAGCCACCTTTTCAGTTATTGATATCAATGCTAATTTAGGACAAACTTCTAAATCAACACCAACAATTTCTGATATTTCTTCAAACATCATTTCCCAAAAATCCATTACATTTTTACAACTCCACCACATATGAGCATACGTACCCAGCTCCTGACAGCCTCTCCAACACATTGGAGAACATTTATTATCTATTTTATATTTGCCTATCCCATATCTTATTCCACTCTTCCTTTGCTATTTCTTCTTCAGACACTGTATCCCAAACTATCTTAAGATTTTCCGCTTGCTCTTCTGATTTCTGCATCATTTTATATATCATCTTTGTAATACCTCTAGCTGATACATTTCCTTCTATAAGTTCTCTAGACATAACCAACTGCTCAAATGCGGTGAATTCTCTTTCATGCTCCTGTCTCCTCTTCCATTTCTTCCCCCAATCAACTAATTGGATTAAATTTAACCACGAAATTCTTCCTGGTCCAACCCTTTCAATTATTTGCTGCCTTGTCTCCATTTTTTCCAGCCAGTCCATTAATCTTATTACCTTTTTCTCTCTATAAATTCGTTCTAAATGTCTAATGTTCTCTGGAAAGTCCTCCATTACCACCACTGGAGTAAGCAGGTGATATATCTGGTATAAATATTTTCTTATTTCTATTCCAATTTTCTAACATATTTTTTAAAATTAATGTATTTTTATTTATGACACTTCTATACCACCCAAAGCCGAAGCTCTCTGGGTGGTTTGCAACAATTAAAACCATAAAATACAACAACAAGAAGATAAAATACAATATACAAGTTTAGAAGTTAAAAACTACAGTATAAAATAAAAATAATAACCAAATGGAAACTAGCAGCGGTACAAAGATTTAAGATACAGTAACAGATTTAAAACAGAAACTGAAAAACTTAAATGGCTGGGGAAATGAAAAGTATTTATGCAAAGTCACGTACAGTGTGTAATTGGAAGTCTCCAAAGCAACCAACTAAAGAGCAGTGGGCTGATAAAATTTGTGAGACTATGACTTTGTATAAACTTACTCAACAAGTGCAGCAAGCAAGGCTTCCTGACTAAGCTAGATATTATGGCACCATGGTCTCCATTTATAGCTTATGTTGAAGCTCTTCAAACTTTTCATCGAATTCCAATGAAGTACAGTTGCCTATATTTTTTTCTGACTAATACTCACATAGACACAAAATAAAATTTCATGATAAAAAAGAAAACGGTCTTCATCTGGCGCCGAAAAGGGCACAAAATGGAGAGGAAGAGGAGGGTTATGCAAGCTGCCTTGGATAAATAAACAAAATAAACAAACTCTCCCCTAAATAGTCAAATAAGAAATCACAATCAGAGTATTTGTGTTCATAATTTCTTGTCACATCGTTTGATATGTGTGAACGGTCTCCACTGAGAAGTATTGTGGTTCGAGCTGACATTTATTTATTTATTATATTTATATCCTGCCTTTTTTCCTGCAAGGAACTCAAGGCAGCTTACATAATCCTCCTCCTCCTCTCCATTTTATCCTCACAACAACCCTGTGAGGTAGGTTAGGCTGAGAGTCAGTGACTGGCCCAAAGTCACCCAGTGAGCTTCATAGCTGAGTGGGGACTAGAACCCGGATCTCCCAAGTCCCAGTCCAACACTCTCACCACTACGCCACACTGGTTCCCATCAGGTATTTGTTTAACCCCATGGGTCTCCAGTGTGATGACCATGGGCACCAATGTGCCCACAGACACCTCTCTTAGCACCTGCCCGGCTCCCTGCCCCTCCTGACTTTAATTTTATTTTTAAAGATTTCATTTTATTAAAAAAAAATAACTGGGAGGCCGACATGCTTCAAAGCAAAGTGTCAGCCTCCAGCACCATCTTAATTTCCAAGTAATACCGCTGGTGCCCACATCTTTCAGCCTCAACAACAGTTTGCCTTCTGTGAAATCAGGTGCTGGAGCAAAAGGAGTATTGGGTTCAAAAGAATAGTTTTATGTTTCGGAGCTCAGACCTCGCCTGGGCCAGTTTGTGAATGAATCGGCAAGCCCCGCCATGGCAGTCATTTTGGGGCACTCTCACAATCTTCCAAATGTTGCCCACCGGCCCAAAACTTTTGAGGACCCTTGGCAACCTATGGCGGCAAGTCATCCTTTGATGCTACAGTTCGCATGTAATGAAGAGTCATATGAACTAAACAGGCCCTTAGGAACGCAAAAAGAGAGGGCTGGAAAAATCATAACACCATGTAATACAACCCCTTCCCATTAGCTGGATCCATCAACCCCAGGTACCCATCTTCCCTTGATCAAGTGACATAATCTTGACCACATTGTGCCAATAACAGAAAGAAAGCATGGACACTAACAGAAAGGGGTTTTGTCCGTGCAAGAGTATGCCCAAAGGAGAAGCACCTAAAATTGTTTTGAAGAGAGAAGTTGTATTCAAGATTCCCACATAAACTGTGTGAACTGGCTCAGAGAGTGCATCAAAATGTGGCAAGGATGGAAGGCTGTGCTGAACATTCTCCTGGCTGGATTGAAGAGCTGAATATAGAAATTTGGGGGCGGGATAACTGGGGTTAGAAATATTTCCCCCCAAGTACTTTGTGATAATAATACCCACCCTTTTCAGTTCAGTTCAATTTGTTTTCTCTTCTCTGCTTTTGCTTCAGTGCCATTTTTTCTCCTCATTGACACTTCTTTCCTCTTCCCAGATGAGTTGCGTGGACAGACTTAGCGAATAAGGGATCACATATGGATGGGGTGGTGTCATGATGCTACACTGCCAATCTGATTTGACTATATGATGATGAATGATGTCTCCCCCCGGGTGGAAAATGAAGTGATCTGAAACTGAGAGTGGTGCTTCCTGAATAAGTCATGTGGGTGAGCCTAGCAAATCAGGGATCCCGTAGTGAATGAGATGAAGCCCGGGCAGGCTATCAAATTTGGCTATGTGATCACGTCATTAGCAGAACATGAAGCCAACTTAGATATTATGAAAGGCAGTATAAATGAATAGGCACCCATTTTCACAAGTATTACTGGCGGGGGGGGGAGAGGTTAAAATGGAAGTGTTTTGTGTGTTGTTTACACCGGGGATGGGGACTCGGACTCGGGGACTCGACTCGTGAGTCCGAGTCCGACTGAGTCCCCCCTCTGACTCGAGTCCCACTCGAGTCCCAATAATTTATGTGGGACTCGAGACTCGACTCGGGACTCGAGCCCAAGGACTCCTCCTCCTCCTCCTCCTCCTCCTCCTCCTCCTCCTCCGCCGCCGCCGCCGCCGCCCTCACCTCGCCACCATCCTCACCTCGCCACCGCTGCCGCCCTCGCCTCTGCCGCCTCTGCCGCCACCGGCCTCACCACCACCTCCTCCTCCTCCTCCTCCTTCGCCGCCGCCGACCTCGTCGCCATCCCGTCGCCATCGCACGACGCGTCACGCCACCAGCGCCGTCGCCTCTGGTTTTGGCGGGGTTGCCTGTGGTTCCTCCCGCCAAAAAACAGAGCGACGGCGCTGGCGGCGTGACGCGGCTGACGCGCGTGCTGTGTGCGACGGCGATGGCGACGAGGTCGTCGACGGCGGCGGAGGAGGAGGAGGTGAAGGCGGTGGCAGCGGCGGCGGCGAGTCGAGGGCGGCAGCGGTGGCGAGGTGAGGGCAGCGGACGGTGAGGTGGGGGGCGGGCGCGAGGGCGCGGGGCGCGGGGCAGAGGGAGGCGGCGGCGAGGTGAGGGCGGCGGAGCGGTGGCGAGGTGAGGGCGGCGGCAGAGGGTGAGGAGGTGAGGGCGGAGGTGGGGAGTGAGGGCGGCAGCAGCAGCGGCCCATGAGGAGCAGGAGGGTCTCCTCGGGAGGATAGGGCACCTCTTCTTCCTCTCGCGGAGACCCTCCCGCTCCCTCCATGGGCCGCCGCTTTGGGAGTGACTCGGGACTCGGGACTCGACTCGAGTCACCATTTTGGACCTCGGACTCTAGACTCGACTCTAGACTCGGGTCCAAAGACTCGGGACTCGACTCAGGACCAAGGACTCTTCAACATCCCTGGTTTACACCAATGAAAATATTCCTGAAAAACAACTTAGCAGTTTCAGTTCAGCTGAAATTTAATTTCTAATGGCAGGCCTCCACAAATTGGTGACCCACCAAGCCAAACACAACATGCAAGCCATGCATTGTGATTGGCCATGTGCTTGAAACTCCCTTGCTTTTGCAGTCCCGTTCAGACAGCCAGTTTATTGAACCCCTGATGGTCCACTGTGCTTGGTTGCTGGGCTTTGTTCTGCTTGGTGGACATAATTTGTGCAGGCCTGGCTGACATCTATCTTGCACATCGAGTGTTAGATTTGGCTTCTATCGAACTCGTACGAACTGGCATCAGGAGGCCCTCATCTGACCTGCTTTTCGATGTGAATGCTATCATTGTGCAGTAAATGTCATATCTGTGCATGATGGATTGATGATGTGGCATCGCTGTCACCCCTGCTGTTTGGCTGGCAAGGCGTGATGGGAGGAAGGGAGCCTCTAAGTTGCCACAAAGAGGGTCTCTTGAACTGAAGCGGCTCTCTTAAAATCAATCCAGGTAGAAGAAGGAAGAGGGGGAGAGCTGGAGACACAAAGGAAGAACAAAGTGAGACCATAAAAAAAAAAATCAATAACCTTTCCCTATAAAATAAATTGAGATTTGTGAAACTCACTTCCCCTTGACGTCAGAGGTGCCAATTCAGTGAATTCGTTTAAAGCCAAATTGAAAACTTATCTCAGCCTCTCTGGCTTGCGGTCTGTCTTTCCTGAAGCTCACTAACTTAGAAGGGTCTCACTACTAATTATTTCCCCCACAGCGCATGGGGCCAGGAACAGGATCCTTGAAAGTGATGACTACAGAGATGTTCAGCTAGAATTGCATCTGTGGACGGCATGCATGTCAGTGCTGGGCAGCCAGCTGGCCACAAGCTGAGGTGAGCCAGGAGACAGGAACCAGGAGCTCTGGGCCATGCCAGTAGTTATGACTGAGGAATACGGTAGAACCAAAGGGCCAATCAAGAGGTAGGAGCAACAAACTGCCAAATTGGCATCACTAAAAAAGTGGAAATGGAAAAGAAAAGTGGAAAAGTGGAAATGGAAAAGAGAGCCGGTGTGGTGGTGACAGTGTTGGACTGGGACTTGGGAGATGCAGGTTCTAGTCCCCACTCAGCCATCAAGCCCATTGGGTGACTTTGGGCCAGTCACTGACTCTCAGCCTAAGCTAACCTACCTCACAGGGTTGTTGTTGTGAGGAGAAAATGGAGAGGAAGAGGAGGGTTATGCAAGCTGCCTTGGGTTCCTTGCAGGAAATAAGGCAGGATATAAATATAATAAACAAACAAAATAAACAAACCCTCCCCTAAATGGAAGAGAACCATGTAAGCTGCCTTGGGTTCCTTGCAAGAGGAAAAAAGGAGGGATATAAATGCAATAATACATATAATAATAATAATAATAATAATAATAGAAGACCAATATTTGCATTAAATGTTCACATGCTAATTTATAGATATAGATGCTCACTTAGAAATAATTACTATATTTAAAATAGGAATGAAATACATCTCACCATAGCGAGGAGGACTGTGACCATCTCTGTGCCTGCTCGGTCTGCTGTCCAGGTGCTGCTGATGGGCAACTCCAAAGCCTCTGCCCACCGTTCTTAGGTTTCTTCATCTTTAAAATGGATTTGGACCAGACTGCCCTTCAGACAGCGCAGGGGTGGGGAACTTGTGGTCCGCCGGATGCTGCTGGGACTGCAGTCTGCAGCTCCCACCAGTCCCTAAAGGGCACAGCGAATGGTGAGGGGTGAGGGGAGTTCCAGTCCCACATGATCTGGAGGGCCACACATGCCCCTTCCCTGAAATAGGGAATGCCTTCAAATAGAGGACTGTCCTCTAACAGCCCTTCAAATAAAGTAGGACACATGGCCACCAAAGGATACAAGAAGACACACCAGAGCTCAGGAAGACCTGTGGTAGCTCAAACTAGGCTTAACTGGAACAGGAAGTAGTTCTCTTACGGTCTTTCCTATCCAGGAGGATCCAAGAACCAGCCTGGGTGGGGTCAGTCTCCTCTCTCTGCCTTTCCAACCTGATGGACACGCCCATATGAATAAACAGACTGTAAGTAAAACTAATAAATGTCTTTATTAGTTTTAAACCTTGTTTGGACAATCCATTTCTTTTAAAAAGCCTTTTTAGCAGGGTTTAACAGCCCCCGTGGTGTGATAAAACAGCTCTCCCTGTTTCGGATGACACAACAAACAATCATTGTAAGAACAAACCCTAGGACAAATGGTTGTTTCTTATAGATTTCATAGATCATAGAGTTGGAAGGAGTCTACAAGGCCATCGAGTCCAACCCCCTGCTCAATGCAGGAAACTAGAGGAGGGGTCTCCCATCCAAGTAATAACCAGGCTTGACCCTGCTTAGCTTTCCACGCTCAGACAAGCCGAGCCAGCGTAAGCCACAGGCCTGTATTGTTGTTTCTGAGGACAAAACAGACCATTGTCACTCACAATGACCTGAGTTTGGACAACCCGACAAGCAACGGTTGTCTGTTATCATTTGCTTGTCGTGTCGTCCGAACCCAGTCTCTGTCTCTCTGTCTCTCTCTAACTGGCCTTCCTACACTCAGTGTCCTCCCTCCCCCCATTGCTCTGACCCCATATTTTTCCTTGCTTGTTTTGGTACACCTCCTCTCCAAGGGCCGTGTATTATATTGTATGTGTTATACTGCAGAGGGCATGTGCTCTATTGCCCATAGACAGTATGTGCAATAGAACACATTGCACAATGTAATAAAGGAGCCCTGGCAGCCTCCGTCAGCTGCAACTACATAAGAAAAATGATGGATGTCAAAGTGGCAGGTCAAGGGGACAACCATCGCTGTCCCACAGTTTAATTGAGTAACACAGATTTAACTTGTTCTAGCAGGGTGCCTGGCTCATGATAGTATGGGAGAAGCTGTTACAAAGCTTTAAGAGAAGGTACCAGTCCACAAGGACCTGGTATTCTTTGTTGGGTTGAACATTTAATGATCTACAAATGGATATAAATGTCTGAGAGAGAGAGAGAGAGAAGAGGTCTAGGGCAGCCTAGGGAGGCACAAGGGGGCATCTCAATCAGTTGGCAGTGTTGTTATGTTTCTCTGTGGAGGTTAACTCCTGCGTTCTCAGCTCAGTCATTCCGTGGCTGAGAGCAGATTCTCGATTTGACCTCCTCAAATTGAATGTTCACTTTAGCCTAGATTTGCAGAGCTATTTGTTAATGCTTGCATACAGGGGCTGTTTTCTCCAGGGTTTTAAAGAAAAAACTCATTTCAATGTAAAATTCACAGCGTCAAATTGAAATTTATTTTGAGAAGAGTTAGCGTTCCTGATTTTCAGGCTCGTACAATCACGTCTATGTCAGATGGTAATTACACGTTTTTTTTGTGCATCAGCTGCCTTTGGAGAGTGGGGGAAAATGGGAGATAATGTTGTTCCATTGAACTATTGAAAGTTCTTTTGTGCTCTTCGCCCAGGGAGATTCCTAGCGGTAAAAGGAAAGAGGGCTACATTTGAATCAATCGCTGCAAACAAAAACATTATTATTATTTTTTAAGACCGGTGTTCTTAGACAAAAATCTAGTTTCTCTTTTGAGAAGCTTCAGTCTTAGCTTTCATTGAAGGGTGCCATGTTATTAACAAGCAACTCCATAGAAATGTTCTTCATGCAAAGAAAAGCTATTAAACAAGCTACGCAGCCTTTGGACAAGAATTGTAAGTCTGCTCATTACGTGGATGGAATTTTACTCATTTATCTAATACAGCCTTCCCCAATCTGTTGACCTCCATATGTGTTGGGCTACAAATCCCACCATTCCCAGCCAGCATGGCTGTGGATGGTGGGTGTTGTAATCCAACACATCTGGAGGGTGCCAAGTTGGGGGAGGCTGATCTAATACATTTATTTGCTGCCTTTCCTCTAAGGAGCTCAAGGTAGTGTACATGTTTTCCCCCAACCACCACCACACCTCCCCCTTTTATCCTCACAACAACCCCATGAGGTAGATTGGGCTGGGAGATAAGTGACTGGATCAAGCTCATGCAGTGAGCTTCATGGCTGAGTTGAGATCTGAACCTAGATCCCCCCCCCCCCCAGTCTGAGTCCAGCACTCTGGCCATTAGACAATATTTGGACTAGAAGAACACTTGATGTAACAGCAATGCTGTTGTGTTGTGTCTAGTGAAGAGAGTACCATATTTTGCTAGATTCACTTGCTTGCTAAGAGCACTGCTGCTGTTCAGTTGACATTTCGAGAGATAGCCAAAAATACTTACTACTAGGCATGGGAGATAAATTCATTTGGTTCACATTTTAAGAACATAAGAAGAACCATGCTGGATCAGACTAAGGGTCCATTTAGTCCAGCATTGTGTTCACACTGTGGCCAACCAGCTGCCCGCAAGCAAGACATGAGTGCAACAGCACCCTCCTGCCCATGTTGCCCCATAACTGGTGTGCATAGGCATACTGGAGGTAGCATAGAGCCATCAGGACTGGTAGCCACTGATAGCCTGATCCTCCACAAATTTGTCTAATCCTCTCTTAAAGCCCTCCAAATTGGTGGCCATCACTACATCTTGTGGAAGTGAATTCCATTAACTCTGTGCTGTGTGAAGAAGTACTTTTTTTATCTGTCCTGAATCTCCCACCAATCAGCTTCATGGGATGACCCCACTGGGTTCTAGTATTATGAGAGAGGCAGAAAAATGTCTTCTTGTCCACTTTCCCACACCATGCATAATTCTGTACACCTCTATCACATCTCTTCTTACTTCCTTTATCTTTCTAAGCTAAACAATCCCAGCTGTTGTGACCTTTCCTCCTAGGGGAGTCGCTCCAGCCCCTTGATCATTTTAGTTGCCATTTTCTGCACTTTCTCCAACTCTACAATATCCTTTTTTTTAGGTGTGGTGACCAGAACTGTACACAGTATTCTAAGTTCGGTCGTACCATTTTAATGCAAACTTACCTCATTTTGCACCTTTGAACCAACATATGAACCAAATCTCAGTTATCCTTTGAAACTTGCATTTCTCCAGTTTTTTCAATGGAGTTCTCTAACCCCAAAATGTGTATATTAGGCAGTGGTGGTGCAAGATGTCACACCGCCAGCATGTGTGGCACTGCTCTGCCACCGCCACCACCGCTGCACCACTGATGGCTGCCCACGCACCAAATCTCTTGTTCAGGGGACTCTCCCAGATCAAGAGAACGGGCAAGCAGGTTGTCCTCCAGAGAGCCTGCCCCACTTGATCTCTTGCCCTGAGCCCTATCCGAAAGTGAGAGATTGAGTGGGTGGCCTCTCTGGAGAACACGTCTGCCTGATCTTTCACTTTGAGAGCGGGCTTAGAGCAAGACATGTGGGGAGCGGGGCGTTCCTCCAGAGAGCTGTGCTCGCTGCTTTCCTGCTGTGGCATTTGCCACAGTGGGTGAGAGGGGCTGGTGTGGTGGCAGTGTCCAGGAGGGGCCCTCCCAGTGGTGGTGGGTGTGATCTGTCACCCCTCCCAATCCGCCACCTGAGCAGGGTATTTACCCTACCTCATGGGAGGACCAGCCCTGAAATGAGGGGAAAGTACACAGAAAAATGTGTATATTGGTGGAAATAATGTTTAAAATGCATTGTATTAACAAAATTACTTGCCAAGAAATTGTGTACAGTATTTTTCCATGTATAAGACTATACTTTTTCCTAAAATTTCTAGACTTAAAATTGAGGGTCGTCTTATACACAGAAGTAAGCCGAGGAGAGAACCATGCGGTTGCAAAACTGCCCAGTGGGGGGCGTCTTATACATGGGGGTGTCTTATAGACGGAAAAATACGGTATATTAGGTAATACTGCATAAAAATTGCATGTATGAGGGGAAATGTGCATAGAAACACACATGAATTTTTATGTTGTTGTTTTTTTAAATCTCAAAGTGCAGGATGAACCAAATTTAAGATTGAAAAAATGTGAAACTGAGAGAAACCAAAACTGACAGATTGACCATCCTGAATTTACGGATAAATGCCACACATGCCTTTGGCAAATCAATTGCTACTTCAGTATGTTCATCTGCAGACCATTCCAGAAGTAATGCAAGAATGAACAAACATAAAACCTCCGGAGAGCCGCATTGTAATGCATAAGATGTGCAGTGAACTTGGAACTTGTCAGGCAAGGTTGCTTCTCAGGCCTTCTGCATCCTTTCCAAAAATTTAGAATGAGCCTCTTGGCTATCGTTTACTCTGATATTTGGGAACTGTGAGTCGAAGAAATGCTACAAGTGCTGCATAAACATGAGCGAAGATCAGTGAAGGGCTCTAGCCTTGCAAAATTGTTGTGGCAATGACCCCCTTTCTCTGACATTCTCTTGAAGATGGATGGTATTTTCAACATTTCAAAACGTTGACCTTCTTGACAAGACCATTGGTGGATATCTTCAGAGCTTCCCAACTAATCCTCGGATACACAAAACTATTTTTATCAGTTATTTAGGCCGCAATCCTATACGTGTTTACCTGGGAGTGATTTCCATTGAACTCAATGGGGCTTACTTCTGAGTAGACATGTATCGGATTGGGCTGTTATGCTTGCACCATCCTGAGCATAGCAATGTATGCTCCACCTGTGCAAGTAAGAAGCAAGTCCATGTCTCCTTCCTTCTTTGAGCAGAGTTCTTCATGAGAAAGTGAGTTCATGCATGTTGATGCCTCAGCTGTATTTTGTTCCATTAGGTAGAGGGCATTTTCTGTGCTTTTCCCAATCTCTCTCTCTCTCTCTCTCTCTCTCCCGTTTCTCTCTCTTTCTCTCTCCTACCCCTTTCTTCTGTGTTTTTGTCAGCAAAACATCTGTCTTGTCTTGCCAAACATCTTCTCTCAATACGGCCCTCTTTGTCCTGCTATGGCTGGGTCGGGCTCAGACCTGGGGCCAACTATGGGGCAAATGAATCAGATAGCAAGTTGGCAGACAGGCAAAAGGTCAAGAGCACAGTTTTATCAGTCTGGCAAGAGGGCAGTTCAAAGCAGAAGTCAGTAGGCAGACAGGCAAAAAGGTCAAGAGCACAGTATGATCACTCCAAGAACAGGTCTGAGGTGTGGCCAAGGTCAAAACACAGGTAAGCGGCCCAATACAGATGCAGTCCAAAAGAACAGAGTTGAGCAGGAGTCCAAAGGTCAGCAGCAGAGGATCAGTCATGAAGCAAAGGTCAAGGAAGCAAGGGTTCAAGGCACTGGAGTTGGTAGAAAGACACACCATTGCAGCAGGTGCTAGACTGGAACTGAAGGCTCATATAGGGCTCAGCCGCAGTTTATCAAAGGCCCGCTGGCAAAAGTCCTACTCATGAGGAGGCCTTTTATCTTGAGGTATCTTTTTTTCTGAAAGTGCTGGGCACTCCTTTGCCTGGCCACGGTCTTAGCCTGTACCTTCAGGTGCCGGCATTCTCACAGCTCGGGTGGTGGCACAACATCCCCCCTTTGTCCAGGAGCACAGCTTTCCACTTTTTGAGGGGAAAGATCTGAAGCCCTCTCTCCTGAGGTCCCAGGACTTTCCTGGTCAGCTGAAGGCTCCCTTGAAGTTCCCTGGGGACATCCCGTTCAGGAGGCTCCAGATCATCCTCTGAGGAGGATTCCTCCGGGGATCGGGGTGGGGGTGGGCATGACATTCTTCTCCAGATTTTTTAACAAACTGGGTGGCCATTTGAGTCAAATCTATCAGGGGATCGTTGGTGGTGTTCACATTTTTGAGTCTTTGTTACATCCTTTTTTATTTATTTATTTATTTATTATATTTATCAATCGCCCATCTGGCCGGTCACCCGGCCACCCTGGGCGATGTACAATTAAAATACAGCAAAACAACACAATAAAATATAATAATTAAAACAATATAAAAAATTCTCATTAAAAACCTAACCCACCCCATATTCCCGCCTGAACAGCCATGTTTTTAATGCACGGTGGAAGCTCATCATGGAGGGGGCATGGCGAAGGTCACTAGGGAGGGAGTTCCATAATGTGCGGGCCGCCACAGAGAAGGCCCTCTTCCTAGTCCCCACCAGCCTGGCTGCTCTGGCTGATGGGATAAGGAGAAGGCCGTCTGTGGCAGACCTTTTAACTACAGTCATGCCTTGGATTGAGAGCATAATTCGTTCTGGAAACGTGCTTGTAATCCAAAACACTCTTATAACAAAACGAAATTCCCCCCAAAAAAATTTGTACAGAGATTTTTAATTTAAGCCGTACTACGGTACTTGTATTGCAAGACGTCGCTTGTATATCAAGTCAAACATTTTAAAATACATATTTAAAAATTTGCTTGTCTTGCAAAATGCTCTCAAACCAAGTTACTTGCAATCCAAGGTATTGCTGTATCTATTGAAAGCTGCTTTTCTCTTGATGTGTATCTGCATCTATCAAATTGGATGGAATGGACAAGAACATTCCAGGGCAGTTAGGAGAGTCAGAGAACCTGGGTTAATTAGAACAGGGCGCCAGGTAGTCATGTGTTCCACTCAGTGCTTTTTTTCTGGAGAAAAAGGTACCGGAACTCTTGGATTACATTTCCTCGGGAGTAGATGGCGATTAAATTGTAATGCAATTAATAGAAGAAAAGGTGCTGGAACTCAGTTCCAGTGAGTTCCACCAGAAAAAAAGCCCTGGTTCCACTTCACAGAGGACAGTCCTTGATTTCAAGGCACTATTGAATGGTGAGCTGGGCCATTGTGCAGGTTGTTCCTGGTCACTTGGGGGGGTTGGTTGGTTACTGTTGTTTCACTGCAGATAACCAATATAAATAAATAAATAAACAAACAAACAATCCAGAGAACACAGTGGTCAAAAACATGATTTTAAAAACTCTTCAAACAGATGGGGGGAGGCAATACCTGCAGGATATAAAACACTTAAAAATGGCAGCAGAGTTAAAACAGTATATGGCCCAAAATATTTCCTAAAAAAGAAGGTCTTCGCAATTGGAGGAAACACCGTTAACGAACGGCCAGGTGGGCTTCCCTCGGGAGGAGGTTCCAAAGCCTAGGTGCAGCTACTGAGAAGGCCCTGTCCCAGGTCTCAGTCATATATAGCTCAGACATATTGGACCTCCACTGATGATCTTAGTAAGTGGGCAAGCTCATATGGGGAGGGAGGGCCCCTCAGATATCCAGTGGAGGCCAGTGGCTCCAATGTCACTGGGGCGGAGTATCGACTCTGGGCTTTGGTCTGAACTTTAAAGGAGCTGTCCATGGTACAGAACCTAGTTTGGGATTGTGGTTCAGCACCATGGATAGCTCCTTACAAGCTCGGACTGCGACCCGGAGTGGGTACACTACCCCACTGACATTGGATCTACCAGTCTCCACTGCAGATATCCTGGTCTTAACCAAGGCTGGCATACGTATGTTAAATCCTTGGACTGCTGCCAAGCCTCCAGCACCCTGGCAGGGGCCAGTGCTGATGCCCATCCTGGGTTCCCCCTAATTTCTGGCCTGGCACAACAACAGGTGACTGGATCGAGCCACCCTTTGAAATCCCCACAGTGCACCTGACCTAGCCTCACTCTGGAGCACTGTGGGAAGTTTAAAGGATGGTTAGACCCAGCTGCTCAGCACTGCTTGGAGAGCTGCCACCATGACCAGGTAAGCCTGTGAGGACCCACCAGCAGAGGAGAGGTCCCACCAGAGGACACTCCTGACTCAAGCCTGGAGCCAGCCCTGTCCTAACCCCTAAAGGACGTTATCAGACAGTACTTTGAAATGGGCCAAGAAACAAATCGGAAGCAAGTGCAATCGTTTCAACGGGGGCTTCACAAAGTCCCAAAAAGTGGCACAGGTTAATAACCTAGCCACTGTGTTCTGAAACAGTTACATGCCTACACAGTAGACTTGCATTCTAAGGACCTGAGGATGGAGCTGAAATCTTAGCAACTCACACTAACAACATGTTTAAAAGAAATCTCCAAATCCTCTCCAGACTTATGGACAATGATTTACTAGAAACCAGTGCCAGAAAACAGGGATCCGTAGTAAAAAAGGGGTAGTTACATACGGTACATGGTTTTATGCATGTATTTATTTATTCATTCTTCTTTTTAACTTCCCAATAACCCAAGTTCTCTGAGTGGTGTACATACATTAAAAACAAAATGCAAACATTAAAACAATGAATAAAAACAGGACGCAATAAAAACCAAGATAAACTCAGCAGCAAGGAGTAAAAACGCTAGAGCGTCAGTCCAGCCAGAGGCTGAGGCTGTTCGTTTCTTCCCAAGCTTACCCAAACTCCTGTAGGGGCCTGCTGTGGCCTTCCCTGTGCGCTACAGTCAAAACCAGATGATCATGACTGCATCCACTCATAACAATGTGTCCTGCTTTACAGAGGACAGAATGCAGTCCTGTATTAGAAACCACCCTTGATTTGAAGGGCTGTGCAGTCCAAGTTTGGTTTAAAGTCAAGGCTGGACAGGGATAGCTTGGCCACAGTGATACAGGTGCTAGTAACCTCAAGACTGGATTACTGCAATGCACTCTGTGTGGGGCTGCCCTTAAGGCTGCTCCGGAAGCTGGAGCTAGTGCAGAAGGCAGCAGCTCAGCTATTGTCGGGAGCTGTCCCTTTTCAGCATGCAACTCCTTTGCTGAAGGAACTGCCTATTTGCTACCAGGCCATTTGAGACCAGGTTATCTGAGAGAGCGCCTCCTCCCATACCAACTGGCTCGGTCACTGAGGTCATCAGATGGCATGCTCCTGGTGGTTCTTCATGGACCTTTGGCCTGATTGGAGTCCACCAGGAGAAGGGTCATCAGTGTGGCGGCTCCATTTCTGTGGAACTCCCTGTCTCTGGAGGTCAGGCAGGCTCCAACATTGTGCTACTTTCGACGCCTGCTGAAGACCTCCTTGTTCCAGGAAGCCTTCTCTGCTCTTCAACCACCAATGTAATTTTAGTTTGTTTTCAGTGTATTGTTCTTATTTATTTTATTTATTAAATTTTTAAATCGCCCAACTGGCTGGCCACCCAGCCACCCTGGGCGATGTACAATCAGGATAAAACACCATTAAACACAATTAAAACACAATTAAAACAATATAAGAGTTTTGTGGGGTTTTTTTTAAAAAAAAATCAGAACCCACCCCATATTCCCGCCTGAAATTGTTTCTTTTATCTGTTTTTCTCTTTTTATTGTTCACTGCTCCAGAATCTGCTTGATGTGGAGTGGTATACAAATACTGTAGATGATGATGATGATGATGATGATGATGATGATGATGATGATCCCTAAGAAGGGAGAGCAACTGGAGCCTTGACCTTGCACATCAAGAGTTAGCACCTGGACAGCAGACTGAGCAAGGCACACAGGTCACCTGGCCATGGTCTTCCCCACTATGGGGAGATGTTTTGCATTTCTATTTAAATTATAGAAATTGTTTGCAAATGTGCAAATCTAGGCATATCAATGGACATATGCAGGTTTTCTGCAAATCTGTGTCCTCTCTTTTGGTGATGGATGTCCTCTTTTTTTTTTTTTTTTGGTGATGTGTAAATCTCCACCCTGCCTTCAGAGGAGCTGCTTTAATGACAACCTCAGCAACGGAAATGAGGGGAGGAGGTCTCGCCTAGGATGTTTCTCCTTTTACAAGGGGAGATAAGGATTTTTTTTCCTTCGGTAGCAAAGGACCTCGGATGTCTCGAATAATGTATGTAGCTTTGGGGTGGTTTCTGACAGTGCAATATTGTGTATAATAACAATTACCAATGACCTCTATTAGGTTGTCCAGTCACATTAAAACCAGCACATTTGGTACCTGCCACAGCCAATTTGCCTCAAGAGAGATTTTATTCGGGGCGATATGATAGAGTTGTAAAGCAATCTTTTTTCATTTAAATAGTTTAATTGAGGAATGCTATCTGATGTCTCAAAATTTAATGTATACAACAATTTGTTCTCTCTCTCTCTCTCTCTCTCTTCCAGAGCCGAGTTGGAAGAAAATGACATCTGATTCTTCTAGTAAGAAAGCAATTACATTTTGGCGTCTGCCTTGCCCATCTGCATATGTTTTTAAACATAAAAAGAAATTCTTAATATGTAATTGTCAGGTAATAAAAAGGGGGAAATATTTTAGTTTGCATTTATGAAGTAATTTTTCAAAAGCATAAGGGAATTGCATGTTAATGTTCTCATGTTTATTACCACTCTCCTAATGCTACAAGTTCAGACACTTGGAGAGAGAAAAAAGAAGAAGATATGGATGCAAAGCTCACATCGAAGTATGATAATACACTCTAAAGTAATTAGGGACAGGGAAAATTACAGAGGGAGTGATCAGTATATGTAGACTCCAAGGGGTGATTCAAGTGCTACTGACATCAAGGGGGAAACTTTCAGCTGGATTCAATAGGCGGCAATTGAATATTATTAGACGTGTCATTAACATTTAGTCCATTTCTATCTTCTAATGCAGAGGGCAGGATTAAGTGGGCCAAAGCTGATGTGACGCGTGCAGGGTTGAAGAAGCCCGAGTGCAAGGTGAAAGGGAGAAACGTGCTAAGCGAAAAGCACGTCAAACGAATCCTTTACAGGACCCTCTTCCATCTGGTAACCTGTGTCCTCACTGTGGGAAGCTGTGTGGATCTAGAATTGGCCTCCACAGTCACTTACGGACCCATCGCTAGAGTCTACACAATTTTCTTTAGAATTCTCCTCCTTTTAAAATCTCCTTTTTGTAAATTTTTATCCTGGAAGACAATCTTACTCGGTCACGAGTGATCGCATGATGATGATGATGATGATGATGATGATGATGTGCTGGAGTGACAAGGGCTATATCTCAGCTTTCTTGCCCACCTCAAAACCGTCTCCTTTGTTTCAATTATATGACAGGCGTGATGCAAAGTTCTTTTTCTCTTTTAGGGGGATAAGAGAATCAGAGCAGCTGCCAATTTTTTCTTCTTCTTCTTCTTGCAGGAAGCCCTGCTCTGAGGTGCTTTTTGGATTCTAAGAAATTCAAAATGGCAGCCACCTTAAAAAAAAAAAAGGCTGCCTCCTTTGCACTCACTACAGGCCACCACTACAGTGGGCAGCAGTTGAACATCAACAGAAAAGGACACACCCTTGTAGAGGGGACAGATCGTTCCTTCAGTAGCTCATTTTGTTTGAGACGTGCAGTCTTCAGTAACCTTCCAAAGAAAGCCTGTTTTTAAACTACTAGGGAACATGTGTTATGTTTGGATTTCTTTATATCTTCTTTATATATTTATGCCTTGCAAAAACAAACAACCCCCAAAACAAATATGCTTTAGTTGAAAGCAGCAGACCCAATTATTTAAAAGGCATCCCCTGCCATTTTGGAGGTGGGTGGGTGGCTAGAATCAGAGATAAACAGTGTACTCTTGTCTAGTCAGAAATATGCATGTCTAGTCAGAAATACGACTCGCTGGTCCATTGGGACTTAATCCCAACAAACACACACGGCTACCCCTGAAAATGATAGCTATGCGTCTAGCTCTCCCTTCCCCTCCATAAGGTCTAGTATAGGGTGCAGAAACTCAGGTCTGGAGTCCCAAGCCAGCCTTTGAGGATTCCCCGTATAGCCATCCCACCTTCCCCTGACTGTACCCCCTTCCCCTAACTACCCCAGCTACCAACTGCTTTGTGGTTTCCCAGCTTTTTGCATTCCCCTCCCATCCTACAAGGTTGAAATGCCTCTCCTAAGGCTTGGTTTCTGGCAATAAGAGCTTTAAGCTAAAATAGGCTAGTATTTTGGCCCTGCCCCTTCTGCCTTTGGCCCCACCCATCACTGGAATGTGGCTATCAAGGTTCCACCTGTACCAGGACACCTTGATCACCTTGATTTAACTGTTGTAAACCGCCCAGAGAGCTTCGGCTATTGGGTGGTATAAAAATGTATTAAATAAATAAATAAATAAGCTTCTTAAAGATATCTGCCTCTTTAAGAGCCCCTCCTGTATCAGGATGCCAATTCTCTGCCTTTTACCTTCTCTTCCCAGTAACGTGGCATTAGGCCTTATTAGGCGTGGTGCAAAAGACACTCCAACAACTGAATGTTAACAATAACTGTTTACTTTAGTAGAATTTGGTATATTAGATTCACAAAAACTTAAGGTAATTACACAAATAGAGCTGTATACTTCCAAAAAGCAGGTATAATAGAAATAAAAGAAATAATAACGCAGTTCTCCCTAACCTAGGTACTCTTTCACCTGTAACCTTAATAGAGACTCCTTCTCGGCCTAGCTCTGGCTGTTCTGCATTCTTCAGTGATATTCAGACTCTGCTTCTCTGTCTGTCTCTGCTTCTTGCTGCCTGCAGAACCTCTCCTCTCTCTCTCCAGTTTCACTCTCTCCCTTCTGCTGCTTCTGCCTCCCCTTTATTATACATTCCCACAGAACTAGAAGGTTACAATCATGTGACCTAAAACTGGGGAAATGAAACTTAACTCTATTAGGGGGGAAAGGAGACTTCTCTTAATGAAAAGGGAACTTTAACTCCATGAGGGGAAATGAAACTCACGAATGCCCCCTTCCCATCAGGAGAAGTTTGGGCCTACAGGCTTCAAACTAACTCAAGCCTGTGTAGGCCTCAATCCTTCACAGTGGCCCCTGTGAGCTTCACCAAAGTAGTATCCGGCCCTCAGGCTGAAAGAGGTTCAGTACCCTTCTACTACACACACATACACATACATACACATACACACACACTTCATAATATCTACCTTTACCCAAGTCTCAACTGATGTAATCAGGTGCAACTGCATGGATTTCCAGGCAACTCCATGGCTTTTCTTTACCTAAGAACATGCCTCATGGGTATATGAACGTCTGATGTCACCAACTTAAGAACCACACTGTTGTTCAAATTACAGGTACACCTACATAGTGTACAAGATGAGTTATGTTATTCACCGAAAAAGCCTCATCTGTGTTTTTTTTAATCTGCACAAATTAGAAAGAGGAACAGCTTTTTATTTTTATTATTATTATTCTGATTGAGGTTTTAATCAAATTGTATATCCTGCAGTATTTCTAGGCCCTATTTAAAACTCACATAATAGTAGAATAGCTTCCTCCAGACTCTATAACCACTTAGTGTTGCCCTAACAAAGGGGCAGGCAGAAACTTCAAAGAAACCCTCAAAGATGCAATCTGCACAGCTGTTTTTTTAAAGCCCCACTGAATGACTGCTTGAAATGTCTTTGGCTTCCATTTCTGGCATACTTAAGATCCCAATGAAATAAAAAAATGATACCTGAACCAACTGTGCTGGGCTATTGTACACATGCTCGGCCCAGGCATTCTTGATAGTAATTTAGAACATTAAGTAATTGCTCCAGTGCCTGCTGTGAGAGTTTCAAAAATCCACTCCAGAGCGAGAGAGACAAAAGGGAAGCAATGAAATCCAATCGCGCTAGGTTGGCAGACAGCTGGGGCCCTCGCTCTAATACCATCCAGTCTATTCATGGCAGAATCTTTGGAGCACAGTAAGGTTCTAGTCCTTACAAGATGAGCTGCAGTAACAACGACGAAAAGGGAAGTGAAGGAAGTTCTGAAGATCGATGCTCTTATGCTACGAAGTATGTTTACATTTCATGCACCTGGGGAAAGAGTTTTGTTAAGCCTTGGCTATACATGGTTGAGTCTTCATAATCAGAGCCTAAGTCCTAAAAGCACCACCAAGCTGTCCTTCGGGCAGCCATTTTCTGCGACTTTTCCAGGTATCAGTTTAGGAGAGCCAGGATGAGTTGTAAGCGAGAACTGTGTATCACTTCTTTCTTCAATAAATCCATTTCAAAGTTGGATTGGCACATCAGCTTAAGGCTTGGGCACACCTGTTGCCAGCCCTCTTTCTCCTTCCATCCCGCTCTACTTCCTGAAACAGCTCAGAGGGACTGGTGTTGGTGGTGTTGGTGTTACAGTGGGAAATTTAGAAGCGCAGGTGCTCACCATGACAGTCCCCAAAGCCCTGCCCCCAAGGAGAGTCCAAAAATGTAGGAGGCTTATGTTGAACCCTACCACTTAACCAGTTCTAGCCGTTTTCATCTGCTAGAAGCAAGTCTAAAAGGTCTTAATAGTCCATTCAGGACCAAGACACCCCAAAATACTTTACATTACAACAAGGAACGATATATTGTTGTCGGGAAAATTCATTCTCACCCCACCCCAGCTACTGTAGGGATTGCAGCTAAAAATCAGAGGGAACAGTGAATTCTGAGGGGGGTGGCAGATGATGTCATCATCCCTGCTGATAAAAGAATGGCGGTGCTGCGTCCCAGTGGGCCCTGGCTCCTCTGCACCACTGCCTGGTGGAAGAGAGAAAGAGAGGAATGAGTCAGCAAGAGGAGAAGTGAGGGTGTGTCAGGAACTGCTGGGTCTCAAACAGGGAACCTTCAGATATGTGTGTGTGGCCACCCCGTGTGCTGAACCACTGAACTGCACGTTGCAGCATCTGCTGAGATATCAGGCTTCCAGATGACCTGAGCTCAGAGAAGGAGACCCCCAGGAGGACTGGGATTCCACAGCAAACCCCACTCCCACAGAAGATGTGGGGGAGCCTATGGAGTCCCGTCGTAGGGATGCCTCACCTGGGGTCCCAGAGAACACCTTGAGCTCTGCCTTGGTTCCTGACTCACTTCCCTCATCCCATGGCTCCACAGAGCACTTCTTGGAGGAGTGGGAGTTTAGGAACATCATAAATAAATATGATTGTGCAGTGATGACATCCAGCCACGGTCGTAATCAGTGATTAAAGGAAAAATCAGAACTCAACAACTACAGAATTCAGTGGAATCTCAGAGTCTGGTATAAATCTGTCACCACAACCACTGTCTCAATGGCAGGGATGGGGACTTGGACTCGAGGACTTGACTCGTGAGTCGGACTGAGTCCCCCCTCTGACTCGACTCGGACTCGAGTCCCAATATTTTTAATGGGACTTGAGACTCGACTCGTGACTCGGGACCAAGGACTCTTCAACATCCCTGGGCTGTGCCAGAAGGAGTGGAGAGGAGCGTGATTGCCGGCGAAGAGCGCATGGAAGCGAGGTGTGCCGCTGCTCGGCCACTATGGATGGCTACCAGGAGTGCAGCCCCAACAGTGTGTTAAGATTTATTTTGATTGATGTGTTGCGTACTTGGGAGAGGCAGAAGAAGGACCTGAGATTACTCTGTGTGGCTGCTCTGAGTGTGTTTCTGGTTCCAGCAAGTTCATCACCAGTGGAGCGGGTGTTCAGTGAGGGTGGAATTGTGATGAGATCTCACCGTTCCAGAATGGGGGCTAAACATTTAGAAAAAATCATGTTCCTCAAATGCAACATGGATAAGTTTTAGGAAGTACAGCAAGTTTATTTTTTAAAATCATTTTCCTAAAATGCAACCTTTCAGACATTTTGGGTTTGGCTGCCTCTGCCTGCCTGTCTGGGGTTCCCAGCCTCCTCTGCCTGCCTGGTCTCTTCTTGACCAGTTCAACAGTTGAATTGTCCAAGACAAAGGCCTCTGCCTGCCTGCTTTGGGGTTCCCTGCCTCCTCTGCCTGCCTAGTTATTTTGGGTTTTTCTGCCTGGTCTGTTCTTGCCAAAATCAGTTGCAGAGTTTTGAAATAAAAAGGCACACTTATGCCTATAATTTTTATTTATTTATTTATTTATTTTATTATATTTATTAATCGCCCATCTGGCCAGACATCTGGCCACTCTGAGCGATGTACAATCCAATAAAATACAGGGGGGGGGGGGTAACACACATACACAGTATAAAACACAATTAAAAACAGAACAAAACTTAAAAATCTTAACCCACCCCATATTCCCGCCTGAAAAGCCACGTTTTTAATGCATGGCGGAAGCTAATCAAGGAAGGGGCATGGCGGAGGTCACTGAGGAGAGAGTTCCATAAATTGGGGGCTGCCACAGAAAAGGCCCTCCTCCTAGTCCCCACCAGCCTGGTTTCTCTGGCTGATGGGACAGGGAGAAGGCCATCTGTGGCAGATCTTGTTGAGCGGCCTACTTGATGTTGCTGGAGGCACTCCTTGAGATAAGCTGAACCGGAGCCGTATAGGGTTTTAAAGGTCAACGCCAACACCTTGAATTCGGTGTTTTTAAACCACACATCTGAAGTAGCCTTATTTTGTTGGGGAAAACCCCCATTGATTTTAATAGGGACTCGTGGAGTCAGCTTTGGGAATGACTCGTGACTCATGAGTCACCATTTTGGACCAAGGACTCGGACTCGGACTCGAGACTCGGGTACAAAGACTCGTGACTCGACTCGTGACTCGAGACCAAGGACTCTTCAACATCCCTGCTCAAGGGGTGAGTATACAACCAGTTAGAAAACACACACACACCAATTAGGGATGGACTCAATTTCAGTTTCTCTCAAGGTGCAATCCTATGCTTGTTTAGGCAGAAAAATGTCCTACAGCTCCCAGCATTCCCAGCTTGGCTTGCTAAACATGCATAGGAGCGCACCCTCAGTTTCTCATTTTTCCAATCTTAAATTTGATTCATCCTGAACTTTGAGAATTTTTTTTTAAAATAGTTAGGAAATTTTGTAGTTTTTCTGCACCTTTCTCCTAATACATTCATTTCCATATGCAATTTTCCTAACAACCACATTTTCCACAGGCAATTTTACTAAAATAATGCATTTTAAATATTATTTTCCCCTAATAGATGCATATTTGTGCATACTGTCCCCGAATATACACATTTTGGACACATATTTTTGATTTATTTTATTTCATACATTTAATAAATATTGGCTGATTGGTCAACTCCCTTGCAAAATTCGGAGAAGGGTGAATTTTGAAAGATAACTGGGTTTCAGTTTGTGTATTCATCTGAAAGCGCAAAATTAAGCTCGCATTAAAATGGGAACTGAATGAATTTCTCCTCCATCCCTAAATTTTTCCATATCCTAATCAGGAGGACTCTATTTCTAATATTGCCTTCCAAACAGTATTAAGCAGTCAGCAGCTGATGTTGACTCGGCATCAAAGGTGTATGAGTCAGCAGAACTGGCCAGCATGTTATTGCAGATATGCATCACCCTGATGTGATTTCTGCTTGGTGCTTGGTAGTAGATATTAATGAAGCAATTAATAGAGTTTAAGAGTGATTTCCGTTGCCAAATGCTGAATCCAGCTGAGCCATTTTATTACGGCAGCGTCAAAACCACCCTCAAAGGTCCTGTTCGGTGTCATCCCCGCCCCTTCCTGAAACCACCAATGACTTCTGAAATTCTCTTTTGCTCCCTTTGTAATTATGTTGCAATTAGAGTTGTCACCAAATTCGGAATAAACTGGAATCTAGCAGCGGACATGAAATTCTGCTCCTCCCTGCTGAACCATTTCAGATCAGGTTGCAAAAACCATCTGGTGTTCCATGTCTTGTCCAAACTGGCTTTATCTTGCTCATGGGTCATGTGGATCAAGTAGTTGGGGGTACTGAGGCTTGTTTGTTTGTTTTTAAAAAATATTTTTAGGCTGCCTTTAAGAGTGCAACCCTCCCAAGGCGGTGTACACAATAAAACAAACAATAGGAAGCAGTAAAAATCCACAAAAGCAGCAATTACAAATACTATTAAGAAAAGGCCTTCAGAGCTTTCCTGAACACCTACAAAGGAGGAGCCTGTCAAATCCCCAAATGGAAGCTTATTCCATAGGTGTGGGGCCACTACTGAATAAGCCCTCTCATATCAACTTCCCTTGGTGGCTTCTGTTGATGACCTCTAAGCATGGTCAGGCTGGTAAAAGTGAAGGCGGTCCTTCAAGTAACTTGGGCCCAACTGTCGTAGAAGGGCACAATCTTATGCGTGTTTAAACAGAAAAAAGGCCTACAATTCCCAGCCTGCCCCAGCCAGCCATTCTGGCTGGGATTGTACCCTAAATGTAGGAAAGTTGTTGTAAAAGAATCCTAACTACATCCCATTGAGTTCAACCGGACACTTCTGTTTAAATATTCTTAGGATTGCAGCCTATGGGCGCAATCCTATGCAAGTTTAGACAGAAAAAAAGGCCTACAATTCCCAGCATGCCCCAGCATGGCTGGCTGTGACATGCTGGGAACTGTAGGCCTTTTTTTCTGTCTAAACTTGCATAGGATTGTGCCTTAAGTCTCCCACTTTTGGATTGTCACAATTCGGGAGAGAAAAATAATGATTGTCTGCCTCCACCATGTCCCTAGGTATATTTATACAGTCAACCATTTCAGCAAGAGCTTTCCTTCATTCTTTTTTTTTTTTTTTTTTTTTAATGCTGCATTCCATCCATGGAAGAAGCTTGCTGGTGGGAAAGAGAAATTATAAGAAGCCTCTGTTTTCGTGATGGTTATTTATTTCCACAATTAGCAGCTAAGTTCTGGTGCTGTGCCCAGAGAACCGTCTTAATTTGTCAACGGTGTCACTTGGTGCGTAAGACGCTTGCAGGAATGGTGGATTAAGGCGGGTGATTGTGGGTGGTTTATGAAACTTTTTATGGGCATCTGTACAACCAAACCTTTCGAGGATCATCTTAATGGGCTCGCCTGCCGTACGAGACTGCACACCAGCGTTTCTCAATGGTTCAGAGCACCCGTATTAATCAGAGATTCAGCTGGCAATCAGCACTACTGGTTATATATCTATTTTTCTGAATAAGAAACAAATTGTAAGTGAGCACATTTATTTGTTGACTAGTTAAAGGCCAACGATATTTCATGGGCTGCAAAGGGGTTGCTTTTTGGAGTGGGGGCATCTGGATTTGATCTGAATCCTTCCCAATCCTTGCCTTCCCCTTTTCCACTGGTTTCTAGCTTTAAATATCTCTGACATGCTCGGAATGGGCAAAGAGACTGAACATTGGCAACTGGCAATCATACACTTTGAGATTCTTTAATTTACCTGTTATTTGACTTTCAGAATATATAAATAAGTCAGGGAAGAGTGAATATGAGGACGGAAGTGCAAAACATTTTCAAATCATTTTTCCCTATTCATCTAAAAGCATGTGAAATATAAAATTATGCTTGATATTTATTCCTCCAAATAATTAAGAAGCCATTAGGGTGTTAGCCATTATGCTAAAAACACCCCCTGATTTTTTTGTTGTCTCTCATTTACTCCAGGAATGGGACATGTGTACTCCTCCAGATGTTGTTGGACTGCAATACCCATAATCCTTCTACACTGGCTAGGGATGATGGGAATTGCAGTTCAGCCCATGTTCCCCATCCCAGATTTACTGGACATAATTAGTTAATTTTTACAAAATCGCCTAATGAAAAAAATCTTTATTTCCCATTCCTTAACAGTGAGAATTCTGCTTGATCTCCAAAACTTTACATATAATATTTTGGAAAGAAGCAGTGATAATTGACTAACTGTAACCCACAAACTAGGTTGTTGTTGTTTTCCCCATGAACCAGGCCTTAGGCGAGGCAGGTGACTCCTATCTTGGTGGGGCTCCTTATCCATTGCAGCTTTCATTTGAGCTTTACAGGAGCTATCCATGATGCTCCATGGCCATGAACCTATTTTGAGGATGGAGTTCAGCACCATGGATTGCTCCTATAAAGCTCAAAATAAAAGTTGCAATGGATAAGGAGCCCCACCAAAATAGGAGTCACCCTGGCCTCCCCTGCCAGACCTTGAACTTGCCTTAAGGGGCTTGGGGTGAACAACATTAAAAAAGAAGCCGAAAGAAACCAAGGAAATTAAATACCCCTGAAATATAAGATGTCGTAAACGGGGAGACGACCACACTGTTTAAATCTGCCCATTAAAAAGGCAGGGGCTTCTTTTCTTATGATGATGATCCTGCCCCTGCCTGTGGGAAGGCTTTTCTTGGAGGAATGATCCACTGATCTATGCCGCCCTTTTCCCTATGAGGCACACAGGAACTCACTAGGCCAGGCATGGTAGTGCACCGTCCACCTTCAGCCAGGCTTCCTCTGATCAAGCTGGCTCAGCTTGTCTGAGCTGTGGAAAGCTAAGCAGGGTCAGGCCTGGTTATTCCTTGGATGGGAGACCCCCTCCTCTAGTTTCCTGCATTGAGCAGGGGGTTGGACTCCATGGCCTTGTAGACTCCTTCCAACTCTAGGATCTAGGATCAGATTCTTTAATTTACCTGTTATTTGACATCGCCCAGGGTGGCCGGGTGACCGGCCAGATGGGCGATTAATAAATATAAGAAATAAAATAAATAATAAAATCTATGAAATCTTATGAATCTATGAAGCCAGGTATAGCACTCGCACCAGGAGTAGACGTAAGCCTGAGTCTTTCAGGGATGTGCAGACTTTGTCTAAATCCGTACCATCGGTGTTTCACGGATTGCAGGATTGTATTGTCTTTCGTTCCGTCATCCGCTCATTAACAGAATTAGATCTCGCTCTTTTTTTTTTTTTTAACCAGAATTTAATTCTACTTGAGCTAATGCACATTAACACACATCATGCAAAGTAACACAAATCCCCCCCCCCAAAATGTGAGAAACGGGTCGGCAATTCCACGGTATCCGCGTGATTTGCCAGTCCACCTGCAGAATCCACAGGTTGGAGTCATAGAAATCCAAACTCATTTGATTCCGTTGTGGATCTTTGCGACATCCGTAGGCACACCATCTGCCATCGCCACCCCCACCCCCCAGGGGCAGGAGAGTTGAAGAGAAAATAGGGTGACGAAGAAGAGGAGTGGGGAAATGAGACTTTAGGAAAAAGAAGCATGGCCAAAGAGGAGTAGAAGCTAGTGCAGTGTTCTCCAACCTTGGGTCCCCAGATGTTTTTGGCCTACAACTCCCAGCATGCCCCAGCCAGCTGCACTGGCTGGGGCATGCTGGGAGTTGTAGGCCAAAAACATCTGGGGACTCAAGGTTAGGAGAACACTGAGCTAGTGGATGACAAAGCCTGTCTGTAACAGAGAGGGTGCTTCCAAATGAGGCTTTTAGTGTCCAATCGCCCTGCCTCAAACACAGCATTTTTCGGTGGGCGGGGTGTTTCCAAATGACGATGTCTTCATCTTGTAACCCTCCCATGCTTTCCCACAGTTTCTTCCACTTTTTTTTCTTACCATAAAGGAGGGAAAAAACAGAATAATAACGGCACACTGTATTTTGATGGGGAGCGCTAGCAGCTGTCCATCTGGAAGCACCCCGAGTTGCTGCTCACGTCCAACTAGTGATGGATAAGGTGACCCTCTTGCTGACTGATCAAAAGCGGTTTGATTTTAAGTTTGCGTTAACTGCCTGGATTCCTATTCGAAAGAAATAGTGCTTAAACATTCGTCTGTCTAGAGCTGGATGCCTCGCCTCGTACCTGTGATTGAGAGACGCCGTGTGCATTACAACAACAGGGTACTCTTGTGCCAAGCTGTCTTGCTGGCACAGAGCCGAAAGTGCCAGGATCAGGCCACTGGAGTTCCTTGGTTTGCGAGCTGTAGCACCATACACTTACCTCTTGAGGGTTGGCTGGCATTTTTCTCGATGCACTTTGACTTTTAATTCACCCCTTGAATGTCCTTTAACCTCAGATTCACCCTGCAGCAAACCAGAAGATGAACTGAGTTCAGAGGGTTGTTATATCTGAAGATAACTTGCACTAGTTCTGGAAAATGCTGTAGGGACAATGAGTTGCAACGCTAGTGGGGCAGCCCCACCCCCCAAGAACACCGTATTTACAGCCCCTCATCTCCTATGATTGGCACAGACGTCACTGGCAGAGTGACATGACTACTCTGGTTCAAATCATTTTGCTGGGAAGATGATTGGCAATGCCCAGTGCCAACCAAGCCAAAGCTTATAGCCAAAAGGAAAGAGCACATTTCAATTTCATATGGAGACCACCTGCAATAGGCAGCAAATTGCTTCATGACGATGATTAATTACTATCATATTTAATTGCAGGATCACAGTTCAGAGAATCTCCAGGGGCCGTTTATTGGGCTTTTTAGCTGGAATCCCCTTTATCTATCCATTTTGAACATTGTATGCGTAATTGAGGGCGAAAGGTAGGAATTTGTTAATGGCTCCACTTCTCCGTGGATGCAACACGTGAACGGGTAATGAAGAAAAATGGAATGGGAAATGCATTCGGTAGAGCTGAGACTTGTTGTGATCAAGGGCAGTAGAACTATCGGGGGCAGTAATAGAACATAGTCATCCTGTAATTCTGTTTAATATGATTTTGTTTCTCAACTGGCTCTAGTGACAGTTGTTATCGGATGACCCACTGGGGCTGGAGCCCCAAATCTTTCTGGGAGGACATCCACCCTGCTGCCCGCGGGCACTTGCTGAAATAAAGGTCCAGGGGCCCTGAGGATCTCTGTTGCATCTGATCACCCTGGATTAGCTGGCTTTTGGCCCACACGTGCTTCACCCCCTGCTGCCCCCCCCTTGAATCTTTCTGCCTGAGTTTCTTTTTTCTGAAATCAAATGCCCTCCTCTCCCCTGTCCATACATCCCTTTTTACAAAGAAGGGTGTCCTTAGGAGACAGGGTCCTTTAAAGACACATGCAGAGAGGGAGACTTTAGAGCATATGTAAATTAGCCTATGCAAATTTGTGCTTTTTTGTGTGTCCTGTAGCCCTGAGCCCCAGATCTTTTCGGTACCTAGCACCGCCCCTGACTACGGTCAATTTTACTGTTGCCTGACTCATTTTGTACCTGGGCCCTTGCAATGTCTGGGGGCAGGCAGGGCTTGGCCAACAATTACATTTACTTGTGTTCAAAACTTGCATACCGACTTTCTGCAAATTGCACCCCAGGCAGCTTTATTTTCTTTATTTCTTTATTTCTTTATTATATTTATACCCCGCCTTTTTTCCTGCAAGGAACTCAAGGCGGCTTACATAATCCTCCCCCTCCTCTCCACTTTATCCTCACAACAACCCTGTGAGGTAGGTTAGGCTGAGAGGCAGTGACTGGCCCAAAGTCACCCAGTGAGCTTCATGGCCAAGCGGGGACTAGAACCCGGATCTCCCGAGTCCCAGTCCAACACTCTCACAGCTACGCCACACTGGCTCTTTAAAAGGAGCCATAAAATAAAACACCACAAATACCAAGAGGCAGTGTTGTGTAGTGGTTAGAGTGTTGGACTGGGATTCGGGAGATCCGGATTCAAGTCCCCACTTGGCCATGAAGCCCACTGGGTGACTTTGAGCCAGTCACTGACTCTCCGACTAAGCTACCTTACAGGGTTGTTGTGAGGATAAAATGGAGAGGAGGATCACGTAAGCCGTCTTGGGTTCCTTGGAGGAAAAAAGGCTGGATATAAATGTAATCATGAATAAATAAATAATAAATAAATAAAGCAGAATAAAAGTATAAATGACAAACCACATAATGATAGCAAAATTAAAATGCTCTGAATAAAAGTGAAGAACTGTGAAAACAGTTGATTCAATACCGTGTGTCCAGTGCCAGAACAAACAAAGCTAAATTAAATCAATACCAAAATTAAGCCCCGAAACCCCACTGAAATGGGAATCTAACTTTTGAGGTGTGTGTGTGGCGGGGGGGGGGGAAAGCTTTTTAGTTCTTGCTGCTGTTAGGCAATTGGGAGTCAACAATAACCCTTGCTGGCCTACTGCAGATTACTCAGAGATCTACCAATTGATCTCTGCCTACCTTTACTCTTAAAGTCTAATGCAAATATCTTTCCCATACAAACCACCACCACCCCACAAATACCAAGGATGGGAAATGGGACCGTATGCATGCAAAGGACGATCTATCACTACGTTACGTCCCCTTCCTCGCTTTTTATTTTTTTAGATGCCATGTTCCACATCATCCCAGCTCAGGGGAGGACAGGATTGGAACTCACAGCCCAATGAATACAAATACTATACTACAAATTTGTGCCAAACCAGCATTAGCTCCAAATGGTAAATGACACGACCTCCTGGACTGATACAATGCGGGAGCTCATGTTGCTCAGCGGGATGGTGGACGTGGGCCACTTCAGCTCTGGACGGGCATGAATGCTAAAACATGAAGAGCACAAGAAACCTCACATGTCTGCTCCACCTCCCCGAGGGTTTCATTGCTCACATTGTCAAGATGCGCTTGCGGATCGGACTGAAATACCCTGTCACATGGATAAGGAAAGCTCTATAAACTCAGCCGCAGATGCCTGCTCCGGTCTGCTCAAGTAATCAGCTGGTTTTCACAAACGCTTTATTCTAGTGTCATATCAGAAGGAAATGCACTCTGAAGGCTCCCACAACCAAAGGGAGCAAGGAAACAAATTGATTATGTTATTATTGCTCGGATGGAACTGAGAAAACGGAGAGCTCAGCTATTAAACCTTCTGCGGCACCTTCTTGACCCTTCATGCTCTGTCAGTGAGTGCTAGTGCAATCTGCACTAGAAGATAAAGAAAGTAAATGACCACACAGTGAGCTTCTGGGCAGTCCTAGTGATGGTGTGGAGCAAGCCGAAACCGGGAAAAGAGTCCACTGCTCTTGTGGAACTGAAGGGAGGAAAACATTAGGGTAGGGATGGCAGGCAATTGACTGGTCCAAGAGACCACTTATTATTTGACTGTAGTCAAATATTGTCAGTTCATTGGTCAGTGGATCACTGCTGATGTTACAAAAGTTACAGATAAGGCTACAAGTGGGGTGTGTGTGATCCGCCCACCGCCTGACTCGCAACACGCTCGGCGAGCACTACTGCCGCGCCTGCCAAACCGGACTGAAATCGAGCACCAGCCAAGGCCCTCGCCAAACTTCCAGGTTCCCGGCACTACATTGTTTACGTAGAAAATGGCGTGAGATACGTTAAAAGTGGCTGCAATCTGCATAACTTGCACAAATTGTGGCTTTTTAAAAATGTATCTTACACCATTTTCTACACAAACAATGTAGCGTCAGGAACCTGGAAGTTGCTTCCCTGGCTCGGCTCATGAGAACGCAAGTTGAGCCGGGGAAGCAGGTAAGGCGAGTGGAGCTCGGTGTGTGTGTGTGTGTGTGTGTCAAGCCTGGCGGGTTTGCCAGACTTCCGCCAATTGAGCTCTGCACACATCCCTAGCAACTGTAGGGATGTCCGAATCAGAAAAACTTGAGCTCACCAGAGTTCTCTCAATTCCATCTTGAAGGTTGCTCCGACTTGCGTCCGTATCAGATTTCAAACTTTGTTTATTTCTTTTGCATTAAAATCCGCACATATCTTTGCAATGTATGCATTCTTGTCCCATTGATTAAAGCAATGGTTCTCATCCTTTTTTGCCCCATGCACCCCTTTCACCTTATGCCAGAATGTCGTTCCCCACTTTCTGAGATTGTCTGATTTAATCTGTGCCCTACAATAAGATGTAGATTGTGTACGATCTGTAGAATTGTAATTTGTAGAAAGATCAGTATTCCAACAGTTTGAGTCTGTGGTCCCAATTCCCCCCCCCCAAAGCCCTAAAATTCCCCCCTGGTTAAGAACCGTTGGATTAAAGCATATTTGTGCACAGTTTTCAAAAGTACACATTTTTTCATGCAGATTTTTCAAACATACACGTGCTTTTGAACACATTTTTTTTTTGGTCTCCGAATCACATTGCAAGCTCGGAAATGTACGGACTTCAATTACAAATTGTGTCTGAGTCTGTATTTGGTCCAGAAGGTGCAAACTGGGTAAATCCTGATTTTAAAAAATGAACTGAAACGATAAGCAAATTTCTCATACATCCCTAGCCTACAAGTCATGATGGTTCTATATTATATCCAGTGTCAGTGGTGGTATGCCTCCCAATAGCAGTTGCTGGGAAACAGAAGTGGGAGGGTGCTATTGCGCTCATGTCCAGATTGCTGGCCTCCCATTGGGACATCTGGTTGGCCACTGTGGGAACAGATTGCTGGACTAGATAGTCCTTTGGTATATGATCCAGCACAGCTCTTCTTATGCTCTGTGACATGTTCCACAAAGTGAAGAACTCCCACATGTTTGTGGCACCCTACCTTGTAAGCGCATCATGGGGTCATCTGAAAGCAATGGTGGGAGTGAGGCAGAGGTGGTGTTAGTGGGTACGGCCCACTAGGGCTGGAGCCCCGAATCTTTCATTTGCAGCCCCGAATCTCTGGGAAGTCCTCTGCCACAGCACCCTGCTGTCCATGGGCACTTGCTGAAATAAAGGTACAGGGCCCCCCAATGAGCTCTGTTGCATCTGATCCCCCTAGACTTGCTGGCTTTTTGCCCACATCACGTGCTTCACCTCCTGCTGCACCCCCCCCCCCGAATCTTTCTGCCTGAGTTTCTTTTTTCTGAAATCAACAGGGATGTTGAAGAGTCCTTGGTCTCGAGTCACGAGTCGAGTCACGAGTCTTCGGACCCGAGTCTCGAGTCCGAGTCCTTGGTCCAAAATGGTGACTCACGAGTCACGAGTCACTCCCAAAGCTGACTCCACGAGTCCCTATTAAAATCAATGGGGGGTTTTCCCAACAAAATAAGGCTACTTCAGATGTGTGGTTTAAATAAATTCTAGGCACAACAAGTGTGCCTTTTTATTTCAAAACTCTGCAACTGATTTTGGCAAGAACAGACCAGGCAGACAAACCCAAAATAGCCAGGCAGGCAGAGGAGGCAGGGAACCCCAAAGCAGGCAGGCAGAGGCCTTTGTCTTGGACAATTCAACTGTTGAACTGGTCAAGAAGAGACCAGGCAGGCAGAGGAGGCTGGGAACCCCAGACAGGCAGGCAGAGGCAGCCAAACCCAAAATGTCTGAAAGGTTGCATTTTAGAAAAATGATTTTAAAAAATAAACTTGCTGTACTTCCTAAAACTTATCCATGTTGCATTTGACGAACACAATTTTTTCTAAATGTTTGGCCCCCATTCTGGAACGGTGAGATCTCATCACAATTCCACCCTCACTGAACACCCGCTCCACTGGTGATGAACTTGCTGGAACCAGAAACACACTCAGAGCAGCCACACAGAGTAATCTCAGGTCCTTCTTCTGCCTCTCCCAAGGACGCAACACATCAATCAAAATAAATCTTGACACACTGTTGGGGCTGCACTCCTGGTAGCCATCCATAGTGGCCAAGCAGCGGCACACCTCACTTCCATGCGCTCTTCGCCGGCAATCACGCTCCTCTCCACTCCTTCTGGCACAGCCCAGGGATGTTGAAGAGTCCTTGGTCTCGAGTCCCGAGTCGAGTCTCGAGTCCCATTAAAAATATTGGGACTCGAGTCCGAGTCGAGTCAGAGGGGGGACTCAGTCCGACTCACGAGTCAAGTCCTCGAGTCCGAGTCCCCATCCCTGGAAATCAAATGCCCTCCTCTCCCCTGTCCATACATCTCTTTTTATAAATTGGGGTGTCCTTAGGAGACAGGGTTCTTTATAGACTTTCAAGCATATGTAAATTAGCATATTTACATATGAGAGCCAGTGTGGTGTAGTGGTTAGAGTGCTGGACTGGGACTTAGGAGATCCAGGTTCTAGTCCCCGCTCGGCCATGAAACTCACTGGGTGACTTTGGGCCAGTCACTGACTCTCAGCCTAACCTACCTCACAGGGTTGTTGTGAGGAGAAAATGGAGAGGAGGAGGATTATGTAAGCCGCCTTGGGTTCCTTGCAGGGAAAAAGGCGGGGTATAAATATAATAAATAAATAAATAAATATGCAGATTTGTGCCTTTTTTTTTTTGTCCTGTGGCCCTGACCTGATCTTTTTGGTACCTAGCACCATCCCTGGAGTGGGGAGGGCTCCTGGCTCCCCCAGCATTGCAGAAATCACTCACACATACATCCCACTCTTTTAGAAGCAGACCCCGCCTTGCTCCATAACATTCTGCAGAGAACCCAACCCAATCTGTCCTCTCTCCTCCCAGTTAAGACACGATTTAGCTTCCCTTACTGGCCATGCACTGTAACTGCAGGCAACGGGAACTGGAACACAAGGTTCAGAGGGAAACAAGAAGCCATCACACTCAAGCAGTCATCACCTTGAAACAAGTTAAGTGCTCAGGACAGAGGATTACAATCAAATTTTGGGTGGAGAGGAGACCCCCAGTGTGATCTGGCATGGTACTCTGTAAATCTTCTGGAAAGGATTGGACCCAGGAGACTTCTAGAAAGTAGTAGGTTTTCTAATTGGCATAATTATCTCTGTTCTTTGCTACTGTTCTATTAAACAAAAGCTTTCAAGACTTGCCTATTATCTGGAAATACTTCACCAGTTAATTGACCAGTTAGGGGAAAGTTTCCTATGATGCCATTTTTTCGATATAAAAATGTAGGGTACTATCTACACCATAAATGTATATCAGTTTTATATTAGTTCTCCCTAAATAATCCTGGGAGGTGTAGCTCTATAAGGGATTGCTAATAATTTCTCTGCACCCTCAAAAATACGATAAGTCCTAGGGCTCATTGGAAGAAGCCATGCCAGTTAAACTAATTTAAAACCATTGTGTAACTAGTGTACAGCAAACCAATTATTTTTTTTAAAAAAGGAAAGAAGTGTAGTGCCATATCGTTTAGGAAGAAATCAACCAGCCAACGTATGTCATGTTCTCCCTCAACCTTCCCCACGTAGCTTTGAATTTGTGCCTATTTCATTTTCAAGCAATAAATTCTGGTGCTGCTTGAATCAGCTGACACACTTAGTCCAGATGCAGTTGTGATATCAAATATTCAAAATAAGTAATCAATAAGTAAAAGAAAAAATGTTGAGGAAGGATATTCTCATTCAAATCCTCAAGTTATGAACCTCTCTATTTGAAAAGTCTCAGTAAGTTTTCCAACTGGCAGGTGGATACCTAAAAGTGTGTGATGTACTCAAATCCTGAATTTTGAATTAGATGTTTGACTTTTTAAGGTTCCAGCTGATTTCCCTCCCCACCCACCCATTTTTGGGGTGAATTTTATGGGTGAATCAGAGGCAGAATTCCCATCTACCTTGGTTGCCCTCTCTTCCTTGCCACCCAAACTCTACTTCATTTCAACCATGTGGCAGTGTGCCCCTCTAGGCTTCACCTAGAAGACTATCTCTATCAGTGGCTTCCTTCCTGCTTTCCCCTCTAGCCATAGTTGGGAAGCCACTGAGTAAATTTCAGATGTTCTCATTAGGGCTTTCCACTAACAATTGCCTGCTTCAGTTACAGACACCAGATGTTTCCATGTATCTATGGTTCACTCACAGTTGCAGTGGATCATGGGGTTTGTGCTCTTAAGGCTGCAGAAAGAATAGACCAGACACCGCGAAACCAATGTGAATTTCTGTAAGCCTGATCCCCATTACAGAAGGTAATGCCATCTTAGCAGGACCCCAAACTTTGCCCCAAGTTCTATTTTATTTGGAATTCTTTGACAACCCTAGTTCTATGTGTGTGTGTGTGTGTGTGTGTGTATTTAGTGTACAGTTTAGTTGCATACACAATATACTATGCATATAGGTTAGTTCTTTATACACTTGAACAAAATAATTCAAGGTGTTGGTTTTTTGACCTTTAAAACGATATGGCTCCGGTCCAGTTTATCTCAAGGAGCGTCTCCAGCAACATCAAGTAGGCCGCTCAACAAGATCCGCCACGGACGGCCTTATCCTTATCCCATCAGCCAGAGCAGCTAGGCTGGAGGAGACTAGGAAGAGGGCCTTTTCTGTGGCGACCCCCAAACTGTGGAACTCTCTCCGCCATGCCCCCTCTTTGATGAGCTTCCGCCGTTCATTAAAAACATGGCATTTCAGGCGGGAATATGGGGTGGGTTAGGATTTTAACATTTTATATGGTTTTAAGTGTATTTTAATCTGTTTTGTTTTATTGTATGTTGTACATCGCCCAGAGTGGCCGGGTACCGGCTAGATGGGCGATTTAAAAATACAATAAATAAATAAATAAATAAATTCAGCCCCATTATCTTTACTGAGTCCCAGTACTGGGAAAAGGCAGGATATAAATATAATAATATTAATATTACATCAGGTCTACATACAGACTTCTGACAGGAACTACAATCCCACTTGAAACAATTCAATCTCCAAATTCAGAATTGATCATCAAACAGCTGTGCATACCAAAGACCCCTCAGAAAGAATGTCACTGAAAAGTGGAGTGGATTCTGGGTAATTAAATGTATAAATTAATGATTCCCTGAAGATATGCCCTTCTCCATTTATTAGGTTTGTCTCTGGCAAATTCCTTAGGGCGGGTCTGCAGAGAAGTCTTGCTACTTCAGACGCACACCGTGTCCCGGTGTTTTTGTGGGGCTTTCCCCACCCCCTCAACATCCTGCACCTGCAGACGACAATTAAAATAAGTGACATGGATATGTCTTTAAAAGAGAGATCTATGGAAAACTAAAGGATTGTCTGTCAGACAGAGGGGTGGGGTGGGGGTGGAGGAAAATGAAAAATGGACGCTTCGACTCACTGAATGGATGAGTGGGAGAAATTCTTGTCCGTTCCAGCACCCAAAGGGATAAAACCCAATGATAGCCTTCTCAACTGCTTAGTAGATAATGCATGTCCTGTTTGGATGCGAGTAATGTGTTTTTTACTTCTTTCTATCTGGGAGGAATGAATCAAATATGAGGAGCAGTGGAAACGTGATTTTCAACCCATTGCTTTTGATTAAGTGCTTGAACATGCGGGTCTCGAGACTTGCAATAATACTAATGGGGCATAAAGCACTCTAAAGAGGACACGCTGACGTTTTGCCCAAATGCCATTATCCTGGAATCAAAGAAAAGGAAAAAGGAACAGCAGATGCGATATGTCCACTGTTAACCTTTCTTTAGTCATCGCTGCTGATAGGAAATGTGTGTCACACCCCCCCCCCCCTCAATAACTTCCATCCTCATCCAAGCACATGATGGTCCCTTTGTATATTTTGCTGCGTTTTTCCAGAATGCTGTGAGCAACTGCTTAATTTCAGCAGACAGGTGTGTGTGTGTGTGTGTGTGTGTGTGTGTGTGAAATTTACGACGTATACCGTGGCGCAGCACAATGTTTCACTGTGAAAGTTGGACTGTCCGGAGAAGTGCAATGTAGGTGTGTGATCTGTGGAACTCTGTCGTGATACTAGAACTCGAGTTCAGCCAACCACATTTTTGGAATGTGCTGTCACGCAAGCTGTGGTGGCTGCCACTAGTTTTTTGATGGCTTTAAAAGAGGAATGGACAAATTCATCCACGGCACGGGGAGCCCATCAATGGCTATGAGTCATGGCAAGTGGGACCTGCCACAAAATATGTGCTGCAGTGTGGAGTTTAGAATTCCGGCCACCTCACACCATGGCCTTTCTAGGATGCTCCTATCTTCACCCCCTGCCCATTTCTATTCACTCCCCAACAGTCAAAGGGCATTCCACGCCCACAGAGCATGCTCAGTCCTTATTTATTTATTTATTTATTATATTTATACCCCGCCTTTTTTCCTGAAAGGAACCCAAGGCGGCTTACATGATCCTCCTCCTCCTCCTCTCCATTTTACCCTCACAACAACCCTGTGAGGTAGGTTAGGCTGAGAGGCAGCGACTGGCCCAAAGTCGCCCAGTGAGTTTCATGGCCGAGCGGGGGATTTGAACCCGGATCTCCCGAGTCCCAGTCCAACACTCTCACCACGACGCCACACTGGGTTCCCTTCCTAAATTATTAAAGGAGTAGGAATAATTTTAGGAAGGTGTTTTGGGAGGTGTGTGTCCCCCCCCCCCCGCCGCCGACCCGGCAAAAATACTTTTTGCACTTCTGCAAACCTGTGGGATGATCTTCCAAGCCTGCTGAGACCTCCTTGTTGTGTGTAGACAGTGCTGCTTTTGGCTACGTAAGAGAGCAGCAGTGGGAGAACTGAATTCACTGTTAGCTACTACTTCCCCCGCCCCCCCCCCGAGGCTCCTGACCATCAGGTTGGGGGGCTTTCAGGTAGGGCCAAGCTGCACCTTTCTAGCAGAGGCCAGACTCCCAGGCATCTGCTGTGTAGCTGGGCTCGATGAAAAAATGCCACAGCTGCCAGCGGCGATCAGTGCAGAGGAAGGTGATGGGGTGGAGTGGCAGAATGGCACTTCTCAGTGTTCTCCCACCTTGGGTCCCCAGATGTTTTTGGCCTACAACTCCCAGCATGCCCCAGCCAGCTATGCTGGCTGGGGCATGCTGGGAATTGCAGGCCAAAAACATCTGGGGACCCAAGGTGGGAGAACACTGAGCTAGATCATGGGAGTTGAACTTCAGGCTGTGGGCCAAATCCAGCCTACCAGGGGGGTCCCAGACAGCCCCCTTACCCTGCCCCCTTTCCCCTGACCACCAATCCTTTGGTGGCCTCCCAGCTTTTGCGTAGGGTGTTTTTTTTTTTTTTGCATTCCAGAAAGTTGAATTCCTCCTCTCCCAAGGCTT
This sequence comes from Shinisaurus crocodilurus, assembly GCA_021292165.1. NCBI lineage: Eukaryota > Metazoa > Chordata > Lepidosauria > Squamata > Shinisauridae > Shinisaurus > Shinisaurus crocodilurus. The sequence continues at coordinate 3,370,570 of CM037877.1, read as the reverse complement.
AGTTAATGGAAGTAAGCGCTTTAAGCTAAAATATGCTGGTATTTTTGGCCAAGCCTGTTTTGCCTTTGGCCCCGCCCCCCACTGTAATGTGCCCCCCCCCCCGCCAAGAGCGTCTCTGAAATTGAATTCAGCCCTCAGGCTGAAAGAAGTTTGACACCCCTGACCTAGATGAATAGTCCCTTTGTCAGGAGGCCAGTGCGGTGAGGCAAGAGGAAAGGAGGAGAGAGACAGAGGACACACCAAGGAAGGAAGGAAAGAAGGAAGGAAGGAGCTAGACAGCAAGCACCGCGGAGCCAAGGGAGCAGCAAGTAGCTGGCTGACAGCGGGCTGCATCTCCGGGATGCCCGCCCCGGTGGAGCCCTTTCCGCCCGAACACCTCCTTCCAGCCCAACGGCAACTATGTGGAATGCTGGGACTGCCGTTGAAGAATAATCTTTAGCGATTTAGCTAATTTTTAGTCTAAAGTTGCATTCCCATAACAGTAATATTTGCAGTTAACCTATCCAAATCCCATTTGGCAGATCAAAGGAATGCCCTTGGCCTCATGGCTCCACTCGTTGCAAACTTTCATATAATAAGGGGATTCCCATTAATGAAGCTGAATGCAATGTTGCAGATAGGCACATTCAATGGTTGTCTCCAATGTTGGCCAAACTTAAAGCCCATTTATTCCGATGGGTCTCCTCTACGTAGGAGTAACATTGGCTATAACCCAATGTGTGGATGTCTAGGAAGTGGACGATACAGGGTGCAATGCTGGGAGAGGGCCAGGAGACATAGCCCCGTTCCGCCCTCCACATGTTAGCCCTATCTGTGGAGGGAATGCATGAAGAGGAACTCCTCATTTGTTGTGCTGCACCAATATGAGGGTTAGATGTAAGGTTGTACATTTTGTGCGTTCTGGGTATGGCGAGAGAATCAGCGGCAGAGGAGGAATAGTTGCGATGTGCCATGTTTAGTAGATGAATGGCTTTGCCAGTATGGCCGTTGATAATATGTTCAGAAGAACATAAGACGGACTCTGATGGATCAGCGGAGGCCGGTGACTCCCATATTTTGGTGGGGCTCCTTTTCCGTTGCAGGTTTATTTGGAGCCTCAGAGGAACTATCCATGGTGCTGAACCCCACCCCCAAAATAGGTTCACCACCATGGAGCACCATGGATAGCGCCTATGAAGCTCCAAACAGAAGCTGCAAAACCTGTAATGGAAAAGGAGCCCCACTGAAATAGGCGTCACCAACCTCCCCTGCCAAAGGTCTATCTGGTCCAGCATTCTGTTCACACGGTGGCCAGCTAGATGCCCCAATGGGAAACCCACATGCAGGACGACATAAGTGTAGTAGCACCCTCCTGCTGATGTTCGACAGCAACTGGCATTGAGAGGAAGACTGCTTTTGGATACTGACAGTTATAGCCATTGATAGCCTTACCCTCCATGAGTTTGTCTCACCCCCCTTTAAAAGCCATCTAAATTGCTGCCCAGCAATTCCATACTTTAACCATGCGCTGCGTGAAGAAGTCCTTCCTCTCTTGTCTGTCCTGAATCCCCCGCCACTCAGCTTCATGGAATGACCCCGCTGGGTTCTAGTATTATGAGAGAGGGAGAAAAATGTCTCCCTGCCCACTTCCTCTTCCTCCACAAGATAGCCCTTCAGATCAGCCATTAAAAGGGATGGCATTGCTGGGCGACATCGACAATCAGATTTGGCAGCACGACAATGCCACGAAAGAAAGGCAACTGAAGCCAACTGAGAACAGAAGGGAGGGAAAGTGAATCTTTCCACGGGCTTTGCTAGAAATTGATTGAAAAAAGACAGTGGAGGCTGGCGACTCCTATTTCGGTGGGGCGCCTTACCCATTGCAGCTTTTATTTGGAGCTTTATAGGAGCTGTCCATGGTGCTCCATGGCGTCGAACCTATTTTTTTGGGGGGTGGGGTGGAGTTCAGCACCACGGATAGCTCCTATACAGCACCACATAAAGCCTGCAATAGATTAGGAGCCCCACCTCTTTGACTTTGTGAAAACCTTCCCCTCGAACAGTGAGCATTTTTAGATGAGCCCTAACCAGTGTTGCCCTAGCCTGAAGGTGACGCTCGTCAGTCTCACTGGGGCTTTGCTTCATGGCACACCTGCTCAGTTTGCGATACATTCCCCCCCCCACTCTCGGTGAGTTGCCGATCGGCGAGCCATTTTGCCCATTTCTTGCAAAGTGGGATGGGGGAGAAAAGGAGGAAGGGTGGAAAAACTCCACGATGCCTCACTAACATAGTCCTTGGTGTAAATCAAACATTCCCTGTCATGTTGATGACTTGTGTTAGTCTAATGTATTTTATATTACTCAAAAGCATTGAAACCCTGCAGTTTTCCTCATATAGGCCGTTATGTGGTTATCATTAAATTGTCTTGCAAAAGAACATTATCGGTAATTATAGCAGGCACTAAAATCAAATGATCAGTCTGGGACCTTTAACACCAAGAGGAACCATTAGAAGTTAATCAAATAAAAGGATGAGAATAATTATGTTAGGATTAAGCAGTAATATGCCAGAAGTTATACACTTTGCTGGCTATATATCTTTACACACTCCAGCTTTCCTGCACTGACTCCAAAAGTCCGCATGTTGATTGTTATAATAATACGTTGGCACAGAATGTAAATGCCAACCTCTCCCCTGTCCCAGCGCCCCGTGTCATGATCAGAAAGTTAAGGGTTCATAAGAGATTCAGGTCGAAACGGCATCCAAAAGCTGCACTCTGGTAATGAGGGAGATCAAAATAATCGTAATAAAAAAAGTGCAAAGCTGGTAGAATAAAACCCGAATCCATTGGTCAATGAAGCAGAAAGGGATGATAAAAAAAATTGGTTGCAGGCAGGCAAAGGTAGAACTTAAATGGTTATTGGTTTCTCACTCCATTCTGGGATTATCGTAACACGCTGGCAGGTTTTGTCAAACTTTATGAGCTTTGGGGGAGGTGGAGGCTTCTAAACTTGCCCTGCCTTGGAGCTGGCCACTGGAGCATATTATACACCCCGGTCTTCTTTGATCTGCACCTGGCTCAATTTAAGATGCTGGCTCCTGTGTTGTTGTAGTGGTCAATTTTGAAGTGCAGGCGCTGGTCATGGCAGTCCCCATAGCCATGCCCCCAAGGAGAGCCCAAAAATGCAGACAGCTATGTGTTGGTCATTATTAACAAATCAGTTCCGGCAGTTTTCATCCCCCCCCCCCCCGGATTCCTTTTGTAAAGCTAATGGGTTTCAATAGCCCATTCAACAAGATCAAGGCACCCCAAAATACTTCCCATTACAACAGGGAACAATATATTATTGCTGGGAAATTTCATTTCCCCCGCCCCACTGCTATTGTAATAGCAGCTAAGCTCAGAGGGAACAGGGGATTTAGATGGCGGCGGCGGCGGCAGATGATGACATCAGCATCCCTGGTATCAAATAAGTGCCAGCACAGAATCCCTGTGAGCCCTGCTTCCACGACACCTCTGTCTGGTTCTGACCTTTAAAGCACTGCCTTGCTTCGGGACTGGGTATCTGCCACCCCACACGCTTTGTTGTACACCTGAGTCTGTTGTGGCTCAGGGGTCAGACACCTTATGATAAGCTGAAAGACCTGAGGACATCAAGAGGAAGAAGGTTGGAGGCAGGAAGTACCCCCAGAATGAACTCTGGAAGGCTACCCTCTGCCAGAACTCTTAGCGTGATGGGGAACTCCAGGAACCCACTCAGCCGCCATCCATATGAGGAGGTTGCTCTGCTTTTCTTCCCAGGCTCCAGAGACTCCACTCCAGAACCCTCAACAGAGCCAGAGGCATCCCAGCTCTGCCAGAACCAATGCTTGCAGAATTGAGCAGGGCCTCTTTAAGAAGCCACCACTTCCTTGCTGGGTGTACAGCTGGAAGCCCGGACCTGCAAGCAGCCTAATGAAGCCTGCAGTTGGCTCCAGAGGTTTGCTGGAGCAACATCTTACACTGGCTGCCCTTGGATGTGTGTAGACAGCTTGCTCCCTACTCAACTCCACTTGGAGCTCTCCATGGTTCTGTATCCTTACCAGAACTTTGCCTTGCTTTCCCAGTTCTCTCTTCAGTCTCCACCTGGAACAGGATAGAGACCTTGCTCCGGTTTTCCTTGCTGAATGAGGTGTGGGGGATATCCACCAGGAGCAGGGTCTTTTCAGAAGTGGCACCAGCTTTTTGTGGAATGTCCCCAGCCCTGCCCGAGAGGTGTGCCAGGCCTGTACACTGTACTTCTTTTGTGATGTGGATTTGTATATTACATGTTGTTAGAGCCTGGCCAAGACATTTTTCTGCCTGAGGCAGAGTAACAAATGCACCCTCCCCACCAGCCAAGGTACATAGTACCCAAGAACAGCCAAGTTATTTTGGCATCAGAGGCAGAAAATCACACAAGAATCTGTTCCCCCTCCCTGGCAAAAAAAAAAAAAAAAATAAAATACTACTACAACAACAATTTTCTGTGCTTTCATGACAACCAAAATTAGCTGCCTGAGGCAGCCACCTCACTCTGTCTAGTGCAGGGCTCTCCAATCTTGGGTCCCCAGATGTTGCCGGCCTACAGCTCCCAACATACCCAGCCAGCATGGCTAATGGCAAGGGATTCTGGGAGCTGTAGTCCAGCAACATCTGGGGGCCCAAGGTTGGAGAGCCCTGGTCTAGTGCTTATGGCAGCTAGCTGGACTCTCTGGATGGAAAGGGAGGAGAGGTGTTATCCTGTGACATGACTGCATTTTAATACTTTATTACTCTACTTTGCACAGTGGGTTGATGTTGTATCTGGTTTTTGTAAGCTGTTTTAGGTCCATTTATGATGGAGAAAGTTGGGATATAAATTATTTTTTTAAAAATTAATACCTACTGTGGGGGGGTGTATGACATTCTGAGCTGAAATTTAAGAATATAAGAAGAGCCCCGCTGGATCAGACCAAGGTCCTTCTAGTCCAGGGCTCTCCAACCTTGGGTCCCCAGATGTTGCTGGCCTACAGCTCCCAACATACCCAGCCAGCATGGCTAATGGCAAGGGATTCTGGGAGCTGTAGTCCATCCAACAACATCTGGGGACCCAAGGTTGGAGAGCCCTGTTCTAGTCCATCATTCTGTTCAAACAGTGGCAAAACAGCGTCCTGCAGGGGGGAAACCCACAAGCAGGGCATGAGTGCAACAGCACCTTCCAGCCCATGTTCCCCAGCAACTGGTGGACATACTGCCTCTGATACTGGAGGTAGCATATGGCCATCAGGACTAGTAGCCATTGATAGCCTTCTCCTCCAGGAATTTGCCTCTGGAGGAATCCCCACTGTTACAGCAGGGATGTAGGAGGCAGGGACCCAGCCAGTGCCAGAAGGAGCTTTTCCCAGCATCAGCTGAGCCTGTTCATGCGTTGCGCACCACCCCCATGGAGACCACATATTTCATTCATTCATTTCATTTATTACATTTTTCTACACAGCCCGATAGCCAAAGCTCTCTGGGTTTTTTTTACAAAGGTTAAAACCTTAAAAATAGATTATATACACACAAACATATAAAAGATACAACACAGAGAGAGACGCACATACATGTAAAAACAATTTTAAACAAACTACGAGGAAAAATTCAAGACCTGATTGAAAACCTCATCATATGCTGCCAGATGCCTGAGAGAAGAAGAAGGCCTTAGCCTGGCGCCAAAAAGATAGCAATATAGCGTCAGTTGGTATGGCCGCACCCACTAACATCACCTGACCCACAGGGAGTCCGGGGGGGGGGGTAATTAAGTCCCCCACCTGCAACATGTTCCCCGCCGTTGATATATATACCATCCCAGGCTATTTGGAGGAAGGTTGAGATTTAAATGTGTTGTGGTTCTGTTTTTTGTTTTTTAAGAATGGGTTGAGAGCGCATAAAAAAAAAAAAAAAAAGTCCCGAGAGCACATAACGCAGCAGGCCGCAGGCCGAAGCTCAGCAGGTATGAGCCGGGTCAGTGCTTGGATGGGTGACTGCCTGGGCTGCCCGCATCTGTTCTCCTGCATTGAGCAGGGGCTTGGACTCCATGGCCTTATAGGCCCCTTCCAACTCTACTATTCTATGATTCTATGATTCTAACTGTAAGAAGTAGAGATAGTTCACACTTCAGTGTTACATCTCTCTTTCAGATTTTGAATGTCACATACAGTTGAGATGCAAATTTGAGTACATCTGCATAGGTAATCCTGTCCTGTTGACATGTGCTCCAGAAGTGGGAAACCCTTTCTGCTACATGGTGCCAATACGGAGTCAGAGCAGGTCACTTTGTGCTGCAGTGTAGACTTCCCGTCCCCAAACCACTTCTCTATGGAACAGATTGGACCCTGGAAAAGAAAAGAAAAAAAAAAACTGGCCAGGCCATCCCTCCTATAAAGGAATGGACCCTTAAATCACAGTGTCCCACAGAAAATGGGATTCTCTTACAAATCATATTTTATAGTAATTTTGCCTTCTCTTCTTTCTGCCTTTCAAAATGAATGCCCACTTCCAGAATGCCATTAGCATCTTGATGTTACGTACAGATTTACCTGAGAGTAAAACCTTGTTCGGGCATTTGGCTGGACAAGTGAGGGCTTCAGATGGGTAGAGCAATTGGGCCGTGCACGCTGGCCCCGCCCCCTATGTCACCATGCATGCTGGGCCCGCCCACTCAGACCAGAACTTACTGTGTTGATTCAGCTCTACTCACTTTCACGGCAAGTGTCACATTTAACATAATGTGTAGTTCAGGCCTTGGGATATCAGCTTTCATACACACACACACACACACACACTGAGGATGAATGACTTCCTTTAAAATCCAATAGTCATAAAAGCAAAGTTGCCTTTCAACGTTAAGTAAATACTCAAGTTTTACTTTCCAAGATTATTTGTCAGTGGTAACTAATGTTAAAAATATGCCCTGTCAGGAAGATGGAAAATATAACTTCTTAAAAAGTCTATTTTTGTTTGTTTTATTTAGCAATTACTTGGGGGAAATTTAGGACCGAGTCAAAAAGGTTACCCAGTGAGCAGCTCTTCATAAATTGCAAACATCCTACTCAATACACATTGTCATCCCGGCAAGTCCTTCTAACTGATTTTTCCCTCCCTCCTCTGCCTTGCTCCAAAAGTGTATTTTATGAGGCTGTTACCAGCCACTGCTGCAAGGCTTAGCCTAATGAATCTGTCACCCAACACTATTGATTGACATGCCGCTGTAAGTGGGACATGTGATTCCAATTGACTTCCTAATTACTGCTGCTGTGATGTCTCGCCAACTGGTGAGGTCAGAGGTTAATAGGTTTGATGCTCAGTCCTTGCTGCTTCTGGAACCTGGAGTTAAACTAGCTCCTTAGAAGTCAATATCTGAATCAAGTTCTCAAGGCTACTTCAGAAGCTGATCAATTAAGTCTTTCTTGTCTCTCAGTTGCCTGACAAGAGGCTGATGGTGGTGGTGGTGGTGGTGAGGGGGGAGGGTTTTTTTTTTTTTTTTGAAGGGACACGGAGAGTTCAAAAGCAGAAGGTTTAAGGTAGTTTATGGATGCTTTCGAAAGAGATGAGCAATTGCTCAAAGGCATAAAGCACTGCAGTGAGGATGAGGCGTCAGTGGCGGCCGGAACACGGAAAATATTGGCGGGCAGTGCCGTTCGGTGGGTTGCCTCTCAAGTGAGAGGCACTGGGTCTCAAGCTACCACATTATTTCCCTCTAGAAACCCTATATCCCCTAATCCAGGGGTGTTAGACCTCTTTCAGCCCGAGGGCCAAATCCAGTTTCGGAGGAGCTCTCAGGGCGCGTTCCACTAGTAGGCGTAGACTGAAGACTACGGGCAAAAAGGGACAGAGGCCAAATATTTAAAAAAAATATCAGCGTCTTTTAGTTCAAGGCCTTTACTGCCAGTAACGAAGCCTTAGGAGAGACATTTCAAACTTTCAGAATGGAGGGGGGAAAACACCCAAAACAAAAGCTGGTGGCAAACCACTGAATAATCGACAGTTGGGGGAAGCAGGAAGTAATGTGGGGAAGGGGGCATGGCCATTGGGGGAAGTCTGGAAGGCCAGACTGGGAACCCAGATGGGCTGGATTTGCCCCCCCAGGCCAGAGGTTCGACACCCCTGCCAATAATTAATCCCAGGTTGATAGATGGATAGCCAGCCTTCCCCTTCTACACTGCTACTGAATGTATAGCAGATAGGTGCACTGTTGCATTGGTTACTGGCAGTGAGAGCTTTAAGCTAAAATATGCTGGCGTCTTTGGCCCCGCCCCTTCACCCTTGGTCCTGCCCCCTTGTGCCCCACCCCCTTTTTTCCTTGGCTCCACCCCTTTGCCTCTGTGCTCTGGCCATCCTAACCACAATTTATAGGCAAAATTGGTACAAGCATTCATTGTATTTTTTTTATTTGTTCATGCATATCCCAGTTTTACACTGAATAGATTCGAAGGCCACTCACACACACACACACACACACACACACACACACACAGAGAGAAAAATAAAAAGAGATTAAAGCAATCCAACAGATTAAACAGTATAATTATTGGCTTGGATCCTAATGTTTTACCCCTTGAATGGAAGGAGAGATGCACTCATGGAAGCTCCTGCCATTAAGGGAACAAAGCATTATGGTCCAAGCCACCGCCATCATAGCTGTGATGCTGCCACCGCCGCTGCACCCCAGACCACCCAGACAGCAGGTTGAAGTCTGCAGGGAGGTGGCTGGAGAAGGAGGCAGGGCTAGTTGGTGAGATAAGACCCTTTAAATGGCTCATGGGAATGCCGGAGGGGAAGGAAGGAGAGATGATAGAGGAAGGTGAGCTGAGGAGGGATGAGGAGATGAAGAGGGAAGGAGAGAGGTGACCAAGGGTGTAGGAATGTAGCAGTGAAGGGGAAAGCGGCAGACCCCCAGCCAGGGCTGCTGTAGGCTGCCAGCTTGGAAGCAAAGGGCAGGAAGGGAAGGCATAGGGCCCTTCCCCTTGCAAGAAAGCTTAGGGGTGTGGGAGGGGAGGCTGGACCACCCTAGGACCCTGCAGCCACCCTACACAGGGAGAGGGGCAACCAGGCGGCAGTCCCACCAACCCCTTACAACCGGGCCAGACCCCAACACCTGGGAAACTGTGGGCCTTGAGTGGGCCAGGCTTACAACACGTTGCATGTGCTCTCACTCCTCCTCCATGGAGGAGATGGTGGCCTGCCCTGGGCCGAAGACACCCACGCCTCTTTCCTGGAAAAACATGAGCAGGCATTAGCAGAAGGAGAGCTCAGCCTAACCCTGAGGTGGGCGGCGGGGGGGGGGGGGCAACCTCAGTGGAGTTGGGGGCTATTTCCCCACCCCCCTCAGAACCCACCAGCGGCTGCATCCCTCCCTGGCCTGCCTCCAAAATTGCCACTGCCAGGCTGTCGATTTGGTGGCACGACAGCGGCAAAAAACCCTCACCACGAGTTTCATTTAAAACAAGGTGCGCGGGGAACGTGTGTGCCTTGTTTTCAAGCAAAATTGTGCTCCTGGGAAGCATCCTGCAGTACGCTTTTGCCTGAAAACAAGGTGCTCGCTCCCCGCATGTGCCTTGTTTCAAAGCAAAATAGCCGTGTGTGTTTTTGCTGCTGCTGTCACTGAATTTTTGTGAGGGCTGCAAAAAGAGAAGGGCTCGGGGGCATCGGGGGCCATAGACTGTGTGTTGTCCCTCCCTGCTCTAGAGGAATTACCTTCATGGGCAGGGGGGAGTAGGGATGTGTGAGGAATCCAACAGGGGGTTGAAAATCTGATGGATTTCCATTGCACGGACTTCCATTTTTTAAAGCAGGCAGCAATGGACATATTTCTTTTTTTTTAAGATGGGGAAATCTGCACAACATCTTGGCCTCCACTCTGCAAATTTGCACAAATTGTGGAACGGATGCCCGAATTTTGCACAAATGTGAAATTAACCGTCAAGGTAGGCAAGGTAGAGCGTGTGCACATGCAGCGAGAGGAGGATGCTTCCTTCCATACTTTCTCATGTCATGTTAAATGTGCTACAACAACAACAACAACTCGAATCTAATGAGTCAACCCTGATTTGTGCAAATTGCGCTAGAGATATACAGATCTCGGCTCCAAATGTTTTGAGCAATTTCACAGAAGCCAACACACACACCCCAACTCGGCCTGCTTTTGGCTGTAGGGTCGGAAATATGTCAAAAGTCCATCGAGGTCAAACAGGACGAGTTTCCCAGGGTCTCACACCCCTAGCGGAGAGGGCATTAGACCCCTAACAAAATGCAGTGGGGGCAAGAGAGACTCTTTGCCTTGAGGGAACAGGCTGTTACCTGGTTTTCTGAAGCTATCCCTGACACTGTAATTAGGGAAGCCGATAAAGACTGACCTTGTAAACTTACTTACCTCCAGCTTCTTCTTGGAGGAAAGGATGGAGTAGGGCAGCTTAGACATTCTCCCTCTCATGAAACCTTTTGGGGCATTTCAAGTGCTACCTGTGGACGGGGGAGAATAAAAATGAGGGGGGTTACTTTTCAAGGCATGCAAAAATGTTCATCAAATATGACCTCTCCCAGTTTCACTCAGCACTGCATATGATTTATTTATTTATTTATTTATTTAATTAATTAATTATATTTATACCCTGCCTTTTTTCCTGCGAGGAACCCAAGGCGGCTTACATAATCCTCCTCCTTTCCATTTTATCCTCACAACAACCCTGTGAGGTAGGTTAGGCTGAGAGTCAGTGACTGGCCCAAAGTCACCCAGTGGGTTTCATGGCCGAGCGGGGGACTAGAACCCGGATCTCCCGAGTCCCCAGTCCAACACTCTCACCACTACGCCACACGGGCTCATTATCTGTATCCAATCAAAAAGTCTTCAACCCTACCAGAATTCAGATCCCTCCTCCTTCGTGCCAAACCAGCTTTTAATTCTGTACCCTGTATGTCTGCCTTTTCTCTTTGTCCCACTAGGGCAGGGCTAGGCACCATGGTGCCCACTTCCTGACCGTTGGCCATGCTGGCTGGGACTTATGGGAGTTGCAGCAGTCAATGACATCTGGAGGGCAGCCCGCTCTAGAGTGATTCAAAGCAGGACGGGGTCATGAAGCTTCACTGGCTGCATGAAAGAGAGACTTTTGTCATGTCTAGGGACATCAGAGAAATCTGCAACGGGGTTAACATGAGTTCAGTTTTCTATTAATTGGATCTGCAGATTCCACAGTGGACCATCTTTTTCTGAGTCACGTGGGTCCTGTGGATTTGCAGACCAAATTTTCACTTTTGGGGTGGGGTGGCATTTGCAATGCGCAATTGTGCTCATGTGCGAATTAGCTCAAGTAGAATGAAATTCTGGTTAAAAAAAAAAAAAGAGAGATCTGATTCCATCGATGAGCACATAACATAATAGAATAGTACAGTTGGAAGGGGCCTACAAGGCCATCGAGTCCAACCCGCTGCTCAATGCAGGAATCCAAGTCAAAACATCCCTGACAGATGGCTGTCCAGCTGCACCTTGAATGCCTCCAGAGTGGGAGAGCCCACCACCTCCCTAGGTCGTTGGTTCCATTGTCTTATTGCTCTAACAGTTGGGAGGTTTTTCCTGATGTCCAGGCGGGATCTGGCTTCCTGTAACTTGAGCCCAGTATTCCGTGTCCTGCACTCTGGGATGGTCGAGAAGAGATCCTGGCCCTCCTCTGTGTGACAACCCTTCAAGTCCTGGAAGAGTGCTATCATATCTCCCCTCAGTCTTCTCTTCTGAAGGCTAAATGTGCCCAGTTCTTTCAGTCTCTCCTCACAGGGCTTTGTTTCCAGTCCCTTTATCATCCTTGTTGCCCACCTCTGAACCCTCTCTAGTTTGTCTGCATCCTTCTTAAAGTGTGGTGCCCAGAACTGGATGCAGTACTCAAGATGAGGCCTAACCAGTGCCGAGTAGATGGAACAAAAGATGGTGGAACAAAAGATGTCTGACAATTCACGAAACACAGACAGAGTGGATTTAACAATATCCATAGATCCCTAGTCATGTAGGGGTGAGAAAATTAGGGATGTAACCGTTGGCCCTGTGCGGGCGTAGCGGGCCAAATTGGCCCTGTTTACGTCCGCGCGGTGCTCATGCGGGCCTACGGGCCTAACTTGTCCAGCGGCGGCTCGCTTCTCCGCGGCGAGCCACCCACGCCGGTCCTGTCGCGTCACATCCGGCCCCGGAAGTGACGCGACGAGACCCTGCGCAGGCGCAATAAATCGCGCGGGGATCCAGCGCGCCTGTGCAGGGTCCTGGCTGTCGCGTCACTTCCGGGACCGGATGTGACGTGACAGGACCAGCGCTGGCGGCTCAAGCGGTGCGGAGAACTGCTCCGCGCCACTCAGAAGATCGAGGCGGGGGAGCCACCCCCGCGGAGATGCAAGTCGGTGGAGAGGCGACCGCCCCACAGGTTCGTGGCACATCCCTAAGAATTCCGTCTTCTACTTAGCTATTCATAGTGAACAAGCTCCTTTACATCTCCTTCCTTCCTTCCTTCCTTCCTTTCTCAGGCTAGAGGCAGATAATTGGTTGTTGTTTTCAAAAATGGTCCAGACTGTCTAAATTGCTGCTAGAGAAAATATGAGAATGAAAATGGATCGTTGTTTTTGAGGAGGAAACCAATTGTATCTTTTGGAGATACAATCAGCCCCCTCTCTGCTGATTCTTTAGCCCTATTTTCTTTTCACTCAGTGTGAGTTCCCAGCCAATTAGGGATCCTCTAGTCATCAATCTACATAGCCAATCAGTTTTAGCTATGGGACAAGGGCAAACCAAGCTTCATTGATCTCTCTCTTGGGAGTCTGGCACCCAGGGCAGTGCTCCCTGATTTGCTGTGCTGTGTTGCTTTCATTGCAGTCCAGCCCAGCAAGACCGGGAGTGTCAGCCTCATTGCCTTGGTGATGGGGATGTGTCCCTTACCCTCGGTGGACATTTTCATGCCCTTTCCAGCTTTTGCCCCCACATTTCAAAAAATGGGGAATATTTTTTGGGAGGCTCAAAAATCACCTCTTTATTTTGGTTCAGCCTAAATTTGGTATACCAGAACCATGTTGCCCACAGTGTTCACAAAAGTGTATGGTTCCCAGACAGGGTAGGGGGGCTGATTCTCAGCATGGGATCTTTCCAATCAAGAAACTGAAGCAAAGCACTAGGAAAAGAAAATGTGGAATGAACCACGTCCTGGTTCCTACCGAAGGTTTATATTGACGTGGCTAGGGCCTTGGTAGCTACGCTCTTCCTGGAACCTTAGCTGGGACTGGCACTTACATGCAAGAACCTTGTTACAAGGCAGCAGAACTGGAGTGCCCAAATAAAGCTAGTTTGTTGTAGTCCACTATGTAAATTGCAAAACTGGGTTCACACTGTGTCTATATTCATGAAGAACTGACTGGTGGCAAATTCTGTTTTAATGTAATGCCTGTTTTTTTCACCTTGATTTCCCCATCCTTAAAATGAAGAAAATATGCCACATAAGAATGTGACACACATTGAGGACATTGTCAATTTTTCATCTTTGACCTCCTGGTTGCTGTACCAAGAGGTAACTGCTGCATTTGCCTAGGGAGCTACAAATCTCTCTCTAAGTTATGGTTGCATATGTATTGGTGAGTAATGGGGACATTGCAGGAGATGGGCTTTAAAAAATAATAATAAAAAACAAGAGCGCTTCCTCTAACATAGCATAGCACTGGCGGCAGTTACCTTGGATAGTTTTCAATAGTTTTCAATAGTTACACAATCCACATGCCCCCACCCCAAACTATAAATCCTCGGGGGACCAGGACTGTATTAATTGGGGCCATGTAAGTACCTTAGATAGGATGTTCTGAAACTGGATTAATTTTCTTTGCAGTACCTCAGAGGGACCCGAAGCAGGTTCGTGACGCACCTGAGGGAAACTATCTGAGACAATCAAAGAAGCTACCTGAACAACTTTCACATTCACTTGATGTATAAAATTAGGTCAGATCCAGACTTGGGACTTCAGTATGAAAGAGGCTCCTACTTCCAAGGTCCCTCCCAACCCCTTCAATTCTAAATGTGCGACACCAGAAGCTGAAAACTCTCTTATACCTTTCTCTCAAAGTGCCATTCGTGTGTGTGTGTTGTGTGTGTGTGTGTGTTAACAACAGCTTATTAGTTTGTCTGTTTTTTTCATTTTCCAACACAATACAGGCCCTCCCGCCCTCCCTCCTGCCTGCCTTTACTCCCTCCCCTTTATCTTTCCACATCAACAAACTACAAGCTTTCAACCCAATGAAGGAGTGAACCCCAGCAGCTGTTCTATGGGCTTGTACCTCCACTCGTCTGCTTCCAGTTCTTCAACTAAACCCTCCCCTTTAGGTTTCCTTCTCCCTTCTTCATGCCACGAAACTCACCGGGTGACTTTGGGCCAGTCACTGACTCTCAGCCTAACCTACCTCACAGGGTTGTTGTGAGGATAAAGTGGAGAAGGAGGAGGAGGAGGAGGATTATGTAAGTCGCCTTGGGTTCCTTGCAGGAAAAAAGGCGGGGTATAAATATAATAAAATAAATACATACATAAATAAATGCATAAATAAATAATCCTGTATTTAAAGAGAAAAGGTTTCATGTCTTAAGTAAAACCATTAAGCAGACATTGGATAAATTAATAGTTATATAGAGATTTATTTATTTTTTAAAAAAGAATAAAAACAAATGGGTAGAGCAATCCTGGCCATAGGATCACTCTGACCTTGGAACTAGGGATCTGCTCTCGGATCGCCCTCCTCACCCTGGTGGCTTCTCTGAGGTTGCAAAGCAACGTCAGAGAAGGGATTTCGTGGGTGTTCTGGGTCAGCGGGCGGGGGGGGGAGGAGACTGGCACTTCCAAGATATGACCTATCATCGCGGCACCTTGGCCTCCTTCCCTCCTTCTCCGAAACGCTGCAGTTAGACAGCCAAAATCGGCTGTCTAGCTGTTTTGCAGGACGGGGGGAACACAGAGGCGGCCTTCACCTCTGCGCTTCTCCTGCCCTGCATAGGATGCCCTACAAGCTACAACCCTAACCCTAACCCTACAAGCTCGGAGGGGTTACGGGGCATCCCCATAGGATTGCTCCCGTTATGAAACTAAAGGGTTTTGTCAAGCACATCTCTTTGCTGGCCAGCACTGGTTCTGTGATCGATCATATCCAGTCTGCATATAATTTAAGAAAATTTCCCCATGTGCATGAGAATTTATTTTCTTTCGGTCATTTGGTGGAATATGCCTTCTCATGGGCAGCTGAGGGCAATGGATCTCGAATCCAATTGTGTATATTTGGGAAAGCGTCGTTCTTCTTGAGTGGAACTGGGATACGCTTTTCCCATACTTTTCGTAAAGCCACGTAATTCTCTCTATCTTGATGTAGGAAAAAGCGAGAGGTCCCCCCCCCCCCCAGAACGGAGTATCGCAGAAATCTGTCACACGAAGCCGGGTGGTACGATATCCACAAGAGGTGTGAAATCTACCCTGCCTTGCAATGTTGGGGTTGCTGCTTGTGTGTTCCAAACCCCACCCACAAATGGGTGGGACTTCGGACAGATGGAAAGAGGCAGCGCATGTGATCCTGCGGGGAATCTTGGCCCTCCCACAGCTATTTCTCTTCTCTCCACTCTATCTTTGTGTGTGTGTGTGTCGGGGTGGGGAGGAGGCAGTAGGAACATCGGAAGCTGCCTTATACTGAGTCAGTCCATTGGTCCATCTAGCCCAGTATTGTCGACACTGACTGGCAGCAACAGCTCTCCAGGGTTTCAGGCAGGATTCTTTCCGAGCCCCACCTGGAGAAGCCGGGGATCAAACCTGGGGCCTTCTCAATGCAAAGCACGTACTCTATCACACTGAGCTGTGGTCCCTCCCTACAGCACCTGGTCTTCCAAGGTGGTCCCCCATCCAAGTACTAACCAGGCCCTGACCCTGCGTAGCTTCTGAGATCAGGCGAGATCGGGCTGTTCAGTTGTGCCAACGAGGTGAGTAGGGTGAGGGGGGGCGGATCTCCCAAACCACTGGGCAATTTTACATATATTCACAATGGAAAAGGCAAACCAAATGGGCAATCTGATTTAAGAGGTGAAATTCTGGGGTGTTAATCAAAAATGTAAAATGAACAATCAAATTATGCATGCTGTAGACTAGAGCAGTGTTCTCCAACCTTGGGTCCCCAGATGTTTTTGGCCTACAACTCCCAGCATGCCCCAGCCAGCGTAGCTGGCTGGGGCATGCTGGGAGTTGTAGGCCAAAAACATCTGGGGACCCAAGGTTGGAGAACACTGCTGTAGAGAAAACAGAATTCACAAAAAATAGGGGGTGGGGGAGATGTGTGGAAATTTTTAAAAAAGCGGTTGGCAACCATGGGCAGCCTATTCAAGGTGCCGCTGAGGCACTATGAAGGGACTGTGCATAGCCGTCAGTCAGAATGGGGATTGAGAAAGCCGGCTTGACAGTTGGCCTTTGTGATCTCAAAGAAAAAGAAGTTAGACTGCAAAAAAGCTGTGGTGAGCCAGAAATGGCTTGTGATACAGCGGGGGGGGGGGGACACGACAATTTGGGCCTCCCACGGTGTCCCCTGGGATACCCGTGGGAGGACTGAGGGGGAGGGAGTGGTCCAAGAACCCATGGTGAGACCAATCATCTGTCAGGCACACCGTGGGTTGTTCGTACGTACGACAACCAACCCACCGTGGCTTATTGCAAGGGCGGGTTGTGTCATTATGTGCACATCATGCGCCTGGTGTGCAGAGCCAGTGAGTTGGCCAGAAAGATATGTGCTCCTGAGGATAACAGGAGATGTTTGTGGGTGTGATGAACCCGCCCCTCCGTGCGCCCCCCCCCCATAAACCACAACCTGGCTGTTGGCATTTTTCCCCTGTCTTTTCCTGTGAGGAAAGACTGAGGGATTTGGAAGGCTGTCTAGTTTCCTCGTGAACTTTCTGAATCTAGTTTAGACTCAGGTTTCTAATGGAAATTGATTACATTACCCTATCAGTCATGGGACAGACTCTCCTCTAGCTCTCTGGCTTTGTAGAAAAGGAAGGTGTGTGTGTGTGAAGGGGGGAGGAATAGCTCAGCATGGTCTGGATTCTGATTGATTACACACCAGGTTGTATTAGACAATGTAGATCATTTTGCCAATATGAATTTTGAAGATGTTAAAAACACAAGTCTTCCGGAAAAAAAAGAAAAAGAAAAAGAGGGGAAACAGATTACACAAAAGAGGAAAAGAAAAATCATTAGACACTGAAGAAGGGCAACAATTCACCCATATCTCTGTGTTATGTACAGATAATGCCCGGGGGAGCTGGCTACACATATCATTTTGTCATCTGTCTGTTGTGGCTGACGGAGCTCAGGTCCTCATTTTTTGCTGCCAACTCCTTGCCGCTTTTCCAAGCGCAAGGCCAACGATGGGAGGTCCCAATAACACTTTTGATCTCTCGCCTTTAATTATTACAACCGAGTCTGCTATAAGTAAATACATTCATTTCAAAAAGCGGCGCGCAGAAGAGGCGGCAGTGGCAAACTCAGTGCTTAGCGTCTCTCTGGGACGCAACTTGCGCCAAGATCTCATATTTGCCGTTCCCCCTAATTCCAAGTGTATAAGACCTGCTTTTATTTACTCAGCAATTAACTAAATAGTCCAGCCTTCCCCAACCTGGCACCCCTTAGATGTGTTGGGCTACAATTCCCATCATCCCCACCCAGAACGCCCAATGGCTATGCTAGCCATTGGGAATCATAGTCCAACGCGTCTGGAGACATCGGGTTGGGAAAGGGTGCAACAGTCATTTAAGCTGCTGTGCTGGCTGGGGATGATGGAAATTGTAGTTCAGGACATCTGGAGGGCACCGGGTCCGGGTAAGGCTGCAATAGTCATTTGGGTTCTTTAAGGTGCACTCAGATGATGGCCTTTCTGAGTCAGTGCTCAAATTAGAAGGGAAAGGGCAGCAGGCCCGTAATGAAACCTACAAGCCTCAGCCCCCCAACTCCCCCTATTTTTTTTTTTTTGCCAAATGTGGTCCCCTGTAGCCTTCTAAAACAAAGTAGCTAAAGAAACTGTCACAGAAGGTAAGGGGCTGCCCCGCTCTGCCTCCTGTAATTCAAACATTATTCCGAGAGAGAGAGAGAGAGAGAGAGAGAGAGAGATCTGAAAGGACAACTACCTCTAAAAAAAAAAGAAAGAAGAAGAACAGGTCAGTATCTGTACTGCCCACCACGACATCATCATATAGCCAAATCTGATTGTGCATGTGGCATTTTGATGTTGTCCCATTCATTGTGTGTTTCCTGATTGGTTGGGTTTGCTCATGTGACGAGGAGGAAGAGGAGGAGCAGGAGGAGGAATGAATTAGAAGGGGAAATGGCATGGAAGTCAGGGGAAGATAAGGGAAACAGTGGCAGGAAACAGAATTGGGGAGAAAAGGTGAACAATGAATTGTTCTTTTGGAAATATTGCCCACCCTGCCTGAAATCACTATTTTCAGCCTAAGAGAGGGAACACGCAATGCGACCCCAGCAAAAACTGCTCCAAAATTTGGTGGATATGCTGGATCTGAAACCTGATGTGTCATCGGATCCATGCCTGTTCCTGCCCTCTTATTTGTGGCACAGGACTCAGATACCGCCCGCCCCCCCAGGTGCATAGCATTAGGAAAAAGAAACCCAGATGGGATATGACAAAGATGAGTCAAGGGTGGACCAGAAAATCCCTCAGCCATTCCTTTCTCCATCACTTCACTACTGCAGCGGTTGCTGTCAGGACGGGAACCTGTTGTAGCGTTTTGTTGTAAATTGCTGTGGGAACCAATCTGCAGTCATGCAATAAAACCTTCCTGAGACACTGATGAAATTGTTCAGCTTTTTCTTCCCCCGGCATGAACATCTATCATTCTCAGATATTGCAAAATCAGTAAGAAGAAGCTAGGGCTGGTGCCAGTGAGACAAACATTTATGTAATCCCAGAGAGAAAGAGAGAGAGAGTGAAATATACCTACTGTAAAATCAAATACAGTTAATTCTGCTGCATAGGAAGACACGAGGGATCCTGTGAAAGATATTCTGATTGGGACCTTTTCTATACAGGTAAGCAGTGATGCTGGTGTGTGTGTGATCTCCTGCAGCTAACATTGATCTTGTATCTTTTAGCCCCTCCCCTCCCCCAATAACCACACCCAATCATTAATGTACTTTCAATTATATTTATTATAAACTTCCAGAGAGGGCTATAATTTACCGTTAAAGAAATTTTACCCACACACACACACACACACACACACGACAGTTTCAAAAGTTGCTGTAGCTCAGGGCTCTCCAACTGTGGGTCCCCAGATATTGCTGGCCTACAGCTCCCAGCATACCCAGCCAGCATGGCTAATGGGAAGGGATTCTGGGAGCTGCAGTCCAGCAACATCTGGGGACCCAAGGTTGGAGAGCCCTGCAAATCCAAGAAAAACTAACAATAACTACATCCTAAAAGGATCGTCTGCTTTATCAGTTGTAAAAACAGATTCAAATCTGTTTGGCCAGCCACTGTGGCGTAGTGGTTTGAGGAGGCCATTTGATTTCAGAAAAAACCTCAGGCAGAAAGATTCAAGTGGGGGGGGGCAGCAGGAGTTGAAGCACAGGAGTTGGAGAGGGTTCAGAGGAGGGCAACAAGGATGATAAAGGGACTGGAAACAAGGCCCTATGAGGAGAGACTGAAAGAACTGGGCATGTTTAGCCTTCAGAAGAGGAGACTGAGGGGAGATATGATCGCACTCTTCCAGTATTTGAAGGGATGTCACACAGAGGAGGGCAAGGATCTCTTCTCGATCATCCCAGTTTGCAGGACACGGAATAATGGGCTCAAGTTACAGGAACCTAGATTCCACCTAAACATCAGGAAAAATTTCCTGACTGTCAGAGCAATAAGACAATGGAATCAACTACCTAGGGAGGTTGTGGGCTCTCCCACTCTGGAGGCATTCAAGGTGCAGCTGGACAGACATCTGTCAGAGATGCTTTGACCTAGATTCCTTGCATTGAGCAGGGGGTTGGACTCGATGGCCTTGTAGGCCCCTTCCAACTCTACTTTTCTATGATTCTATGATTCACATGTGGGCAAAGACCCAGCTAATCCAGGGGGATCTGATGCAACAGGGCCCCTGTACCTTTATTTGGACTGGGACTCAGGAGACCTGGGTTCTAGTCCCCAGCTCGGCCATGAAGCTCACTGGGCGACTTTGGGCCAGTCACTGACTCTCAGCCTAACCTACCTCACAGGGTGGATGTGAGGATAAGATGGAGAGGAGATGAAGGATTATGTAAGCGGCCTTGGGTTCCTTGCAGGAAAAAAGGCGGGACATAAATATAAAAAGTAAAATAAATATAAATATTCAAAAGCTAGGCTTTAAAAAAAGAGATCTTTGCCTAGAGTTGGAAAGGCAAAAGATCTGGTGCCAGATGAGTGTCCTTGGGAAGGGAATTCCAGAGAGGAGTCTCCATCAGCAACAAGGCCTTTCATCTGGTGTTTACCTCCATCACCCTGAAGCAGGGCTTTTTTTCTGGTGGAACTCACCGGAACTGAGTTCCAGCACCTTTTCTTCTATTAATTACATTACCATTTAATCGCCATCTACTCCCGAGGAAATGTAATCCAAGAGTTCGGTACCCTTTTCTCCAGAAAAAAAGCATGCCTGGCTCTGAATGATCGACGTTTATTATATTATTATTTTATATATACCCACCTTTTTCCTGCAGGAACCCAAGGCGGCTTACATATCCTCCTCCTCTCCTTCATCTATCTCACCCCTGAGGTTAGCTGAAGCAGTGACTGGCCCAAGTCACCCAGTGAGTTTCATGGCGAGCAGGACTAGACCCGTCTCCGAGTCCCAGTCAGCACTCTCCCATACGCACACTGGCAGGTGCTGCGGAGTAGCATGGCTTGCGACTCCATCTGTGATCCCTTTAAGCAGGTTCCAAAACCAGAGCTACAACTCCCTTGCCCAGCCGCAAAGGGCTGGGCATGCTGGGAGTTGTAGGCCAAAAACATCTGGGGACCCAAGGTTGAGAAACACTGCTTTAAAGACAAGCTGATATGAAGTAAAATCATGAGCCGTGCATAGGGCAACCGTGTGTCCTACCTTACCGAGGACAACCCTCTATTTCAAGGTGTCCTCTATCTGCAGGGTTGTCCAGTCCAAGTTCAGTTTAAAGATAAAGAATCGGAAGAAGACACAGCACAGAGGCCTTGAAGTTGCCCATCCACAGCGAGCACCTGGACAGCAGACTGAGCCGGCACGCAAGTCACCTGGTCACATCCTTCCCCATTATGCTGAGATGTCTTGTATAGCCATTATTTCTAAATGTGCATCTACGCATAAAAATTAGCATATGCACGTGTGAATGCAAATTGGTATTCCCTTTTTTAAAAATGAATTTCCTGTTTCTTGGCATCGCATAATTAGAATAATTATATAAGACCTTTAAAAAAAAAAAAAATCCATGGAGCAGTTGCATAGTGGTGAGAGTGTTGGACTGGGACTCGGGAAGTCCGGGGGTTCTAGTCCCCACTCTGCCATGAAACTCACTGAGTGAACTTTGGGCAGTCACTGAACAGCGCATCAGCCTAACCTACCTCACAGGGTTGGTTTGTGAAGGGGAAATTGAAATGGGAGAGGTAGTGATAGGAATTATAATAAGCCCGCCTGTGGGCTCCTTGCAGGAAAAAGGCGAATATAATATAATGAATTAATTAATGAATGAAAATAAATTTGCTCCAACTCGGAGACTGAACCTCGCCTTATATCTCGCCTTTTTTCCTGCAAGGAGCCCAAGGCGGCTTATAATAATCCTCCTCTCCTCTCCATTTCATCCTCACAACAACCTGTGAGGTAGGTTAGGCTGAGAGTCAGTGACTGGCCCAAAGTCACTCAGTGAGTTTCATGGCAGAGTGGGGACTAGAACCCCCGGACCTCCCGAGTCCCAGTCCAACACTCTCACCACTATGCCACACTAGCTCTTGATGGCACCGGAATCAGTCCAAGCAGAATCAGGCTATTTCCTGAAGCACCACATCAGAGTTCAAGTCAAATCTTGTAGCCACTGCACCTGTCTACATACTATGCACCTTGACTTTTTGTGTGGGAGTGGCATTTGCTGCTCTGCCCCAGACAGAAAAATGTCTTGGGCCATCCCTGGGCATTTGCCCACTTTTCTGCCACAGTCCAACCCACACTCTGATGGCATTCCACATTTGAGATCATTTCCAGCCAAGCCACAGACAGGGAGCAGGGTGCTCCACAGGGGATTAGGATCCAGCTCCTGATCAGAGACAGCTTGGAGGACTCCAGGGTTTGAACAATGGAGATAGTTCACTGGGAAGTTCTCCCCTGCCAGCCCCAATAAAATAATAGTAAGGCAGTATTCTGGCACCCTTCCCATCAATTTCAGAACTTCCTGGTAGGTTGTACCAAATGTTGGGAGACGGGGCTGATGTTTAATTGAACATTAATAGAATGTTGAGGGACAGATGATTTGGGGGGGGGAGAGAACTACTCAAGTCTTCAGAATATGGGGTTGGATTCAGATTTAAGTGTGTGTAACTGGGTTGGCTGAAACGGTCCTCCCTTACCATCCTCCCTTCGGAACGGAAGCCCCTCCTGCCCCCTGAAAATGCTACAGAGATGGTCAGGGGACCGTGCTGAATGAGGGTGTTGCAGAAGGAGGGGGGATCCCTGAAAATCGGGTGAAGGCATCTTCCGTTAGTGGAACCCTTCCATCTGCAGAAGGCAGGTTCTAGATCCAACCCATGATCGTCTATATTTAAATAAAGAAAGAAAGGGTCAGAAAGAATGGAGTCAACAGAGGCTTCCTTTGTTTTCCCTGGGATGAAAATTAAATCTGCACCCCTACCTTCCTAATCATCTGCTCCCATCAGTGGTTCATGCCTTGGTCTCCTCTCGCCTTGACTTCTGTAATGCGCTCTACGTGGGGTTACCCTGGAAGACAGTTTTCAGAAGCTACAGCTGGTACAGAACGCGGCGGCTCGCCTCATTAAAGGCAGCCGCCGGCGTGATCACATCACTCCGGTGCTCAAGGAGCTGCACTGGCTACCAGTTGTTTGCCGAGCCGAATTCAAGGTGTTGGTTTTGACCTTTAAAACCCTCTACGGCTCCGGTCCAATTTATCTCAAGGAGTGTCTCCAGCAACATCAAGTAGGCCGCTCAACAAGATACGCCATGGACAGCCTTCTCCTTATCCCATCAGCCAGAGCAGCCAGGCTGGAGTGGAGGGGACTAGGAGAGGGCCTTTTCTGTGATGGCCCCCAAACTGTGGAACTCTCTCCCCAGTGACCTCCGCCATGCCCCCTCTTTGATGAGCTTCCGCCGTTCATTAAAAACATGGCTTTTCAGGCGGGAATATGGGGTGGGTTAGGATTTTAGCATTTTATATGGTTTTAAGTGTATTTTAATCTGTTTTCTTTGTTTGTTGTATGTTGTACATCGCCCAGAGTGGCCGGGTACCAGCTATATGGGTGATTTAAAAATACAATAAATAAATAAATAATAATAAATAAATCAGAACCTGACAATAATTTATAGTGCTGTGCTGTGCTTCTCCATCTCCATCTCCATCTCCTGCTCCTTCTCCTCCTGCTCCTGCTCTTTCTTCACCTTGCAACATTTGCTATTCTTTTTCTTTTCTTTTTGGTGTGTGTGTGTGTGTGTGTGTGTGTGTGAGCGTGAGTTTGTTTTATTGACACTGGGATAACATACACCCTGCCCTATGATTGTTAAACTCTGTTGCTTTTAAAAACCCATCGTCCCGTTTGTCACCAATGACCTTAGCAAACATGGCCCGTTGTCCTTGAATGTGTGGGCAAGAAAGTTGTCAAATTCCCACCTCCTCTTCCCCCCCCCCTTCCTTTTTTCTTTTTGGAAGCTTACTATCCCAAAAAAATCAATTTCAATCAACACGGAGTGTAATATTATCAAATGTCAGCTGTTCAGGCCGTGTGCTCTGAAAATTATACTTGACAGGTTCTTGTCGACTTAATTAAGTGCACCAAAAGAAAGAGGGGGGGGGAAGCAAAAATTTCTCAATTGCCAGCTCCTTGTCTTTGTGCCCCCAAATGTTCTATTGGCAGCTCCAGGAAAAAAAACGGGGAAAAGATTACCTTAGGGGGTTTTATTGATAGATCTTTTGCCTGATATTGGAATGATTCTGGGGCAGATAAATCACATTTAGATTTGTTAGTAATTGAGTAGAATTGATTGAAGTGTTCAGATGGCCCCAGAGGGAAGGAAGGCTAGTCCTTCTCAGTTCTATAGAGGTTGTCATCAGATAAAGGACCTCGTTGGGCAAGATGGATAAAGGTCTAATTGTTTATATGATCAGCAAGTGCTTCCACCACAGCTCACCTCCTTTCTCTTTAATTTTCCCACTCCAAACTTACGTGTTGCAAATGTCATTAACACACGCACGCACGCACGCACGCACAGCACGCACGCACAAACCACAGGCCATAAATAAAAATTAATGTTGAGTGATTGTGAGTACGATCAAAAGCGTCATGGCCATTTTGAAGGAGTCTATAATTGTTTTGCTATTACATATGAAATGTACATAATAATGACCGTGGCATTTCCCCGCTCTCCGCCTGCCTTTTTAACATTCATGCGGAGGTTTTGCTACCATTGCAATAAATTTCTTTCTGGACAGTATCATGTAACCCAATTTAACAGCATGTTGATCCCGGCTAATGTACACTCATTAAAATCATATTCCATCAAGGCAAGTTTTGCTTTTCTTCAAATGGCTGCACATTTGGGATCCTTCTGTCAAATGCATGGGAAACGGGACAATTTCTCTTTCTGACTGAGTTTAAGGCACTGTGGCCCCCATCTCCTGGATGTTGTCCACCCCTGTTGTAGAGCCAAGCTGACAATGTTGCAGAGGAAATTTACTGAGAACTCGGGACCAATTCTGCCATCTGTTTTTGGTGCAGAACAGAGCATCTTCCCCCTGCTTGGCTGTCTGCTCGTGTCTGATATTGGAGTAACATACAGTCATGCCTTGGATTGAGAGCATAATTCGTTCCGGAAGCGTGCTTGTAATCCAAAACACTCTTATATCAAAACGAAATCCCCCCCAAAAAATGTGTACAGAGATTTTTAATTTAAGCCGTACTACAGTACTTGTATTGCAAGGCGTCGCTTGTATATCAAGTCAAAAAAAATTAAATAAATATTTAAAAATTTGCTTGTCTTGCAAAACGCTCTCAAACCAAGTTACTTGCAATCCAAGGTATTACTGTACTGGTTTGGATTTCATGGGTTAACGCTGTGATTGCAAGAAGAGCCCTCCTGAATCAGACAAAAGGTCTATCTCTTCCTGTATCATGTTTCCCACAGGGGCCAACCAGTTGCCTATGGGAAGCCCACAAGCAAGGCATGGAATTATAGAGTTGGAAGGGACCTTGGAGATCATTTAGTCCAACCCCTTGCTCCATGCAGGTCCTGCAGTGCAGGGTGCAGCTACAGCATCCCTGACAAGACGGCCGTCCAGCCTCTGCTTAAATGCTTGCTGTGAAGGAGAAGCCACTACCTCCTGAGGCACGACCATCCTTCTAGCCCTCAGGGTTAGAAAGTTTCCCCTAATATTTAGCCCAGATCTGCTTCCTTGAAATTTCTGCCCATTAGTTCTAGTCCTGCCCCCTGGAGGAACAGAGAACAAGACCGGTCCATCTTCTGCATGACAACCCATCAGATATTCTCCAGGCTAAACATACCCAACTCTTTCAACCATTCTTGTTAGGATCTTGTTTCCAGACCCAAGGCCAAACCAACCAGGGCAACAGTCCTTTGACCACTCAGCAGAAACTAGTATTCACTATTCAGAGGTCAACTACCTCTGAACCTGGCTACTCCATCTAACCACAATGCTTAATAACCATTGACTGACTCCACTCCTCCTCCTCCTCCTCCTCCTCCTCCTCCTCCTCCTCCTCCTCCTCCATGGATTTGTCTAGCTCAGTGTTCTCCAACCTTGGGTCCCCAGATGTTTTTGGCCTACAACTCCCAGCATGCCCCAGCCAGCTTTCGTCTGCCCTCTGGGCCTTGCCGCAGCCTGCCTGTCCTGCTACAGTCACAAGAAGGTCTCTACCCTACTGCCAGGTAGCCCAGTCCAGTTCACGGTCACGGTGGACTCAAGTCCCACTGCTTTTTTGTAGGACCGTCGCATATTAATTATGGTGAATTGAGATCCTGGACTGAGATCCTGCAAAGAGCCTAGAGTTACTGAGTGCCTGGCAAAGAGAAGCTCCTGGTTTGAACAGGAGGTCACCAGTTCTGCTTTGAGGCAGATGCCTCCAGTGGAAGATCAGGGGCACCATTCAATGCTGGCTGGGGCATGCTGGGAGTTGTAGGCCAAAAACATCTGGGGACCCAAGGTTGGAGAACACTGGTCTAGCTCCTTTTCAGAGGCACTTCTCAGCACATGACCATCACAAAATCTTGGGGCAGCAAATTCCATACATTAGTTATGCGCCCAGGAATCTACTGTCAATTTAGTTTTATCAAGTTGCCCCATGTTCTGGTATTATGGGAGAAGGATTAGTTCTCTCTGTCCACTTTCATCACACCAGGGGATGCGGGTGGCAGAAATCTGGAGGATCTGGCCGTGGTGCAGGGACTGGGTATGGACAGAATTTGGTGCGCTTAACCAGATCAATATCATATGACTATCAGTTACCTTTCAAAGTGGGCCTGCTCCTTTTAGGACAGCACGCTCTTTAAGAGCGGTGGCAAGGGTTCTCAAACGCCCTATCTTCAGAGGCCCCTTGGGAGGGCTGAAAATGACTGAGGTCCACCGGTCATCATCCCAAGCCCCCGGTAGCCTCCACGGGTGGAGCTTGAATGGGGGGCAGGGCTTGGGAAGTGCAGGGCATGGGGCCCACGGAGGGAGCCAAACCTCCATGGACCAGATGAGGAACCTCTGTGGACTGGATTAGGCCCATGGGCCAGTGCGTCTCCATCCCTGGTAGAGATTCTGGTATAGCAAGGATAGGGAACCTCTTTCAGCCCAAATTCAATTTCAGAGAGGCTCCTGGGGGTCCCACACATTCTACTGGTGGGTGGAGCCAGAGGCAAAAGGGGTGGGGCCCAAAATACCAGCATATTTTAACTTAAAGCAAAATACAAAACAACAACAACAACAACAAAAAACAATCCCCCCCACACACATATTTTAGCTTAAAGCTCTTCCTGCCAGTAACTAAGCTTTAGGAGAGGTATTTCAACATGTCAGAATGGGGGAAAACGGGGCAAAAGCAGGAGGAAGCCACCAAATGTTAGCTGCTATGGGGTCATCTGGTAAAATCCAGGGGGCCAGACTGGGACCCCAGGAGGGCCATATATAGCCCCCAGGCCTGAAATTCCCCACCCCTGGAATACAGGTTGATGTTCTAGCCGTATGTCTCATGCTACATTCAATGCGATAGGGCAGAGGTGAAGGTTAAGATAAAGTAATTGCAAATTTGTAATTCCCACTTAAGGGTACCTAGCAATTAACTTATTCTATCTATCTATCTATCTATCTATCTATCTATCTATCTATCTATTATATTTATATCCCGCCTTTTTTCCTGCAAGGAACCCAAGGCAGCTCACATAATCCTCCTCCTCCTCTCCATCTTATCCTCACAACAACCCTGTGAGGTAGGTTAGGCTGAGAGTCAGTGACTGGCCCAAAGTCACCCAGTGAGGTTTCATGGCCGAGCGGGGACGAGAACCTGGATCTCCCGAGCTCCAGTCCAACACTCTCACCACTACGCCTACACTGGCTCTCTTTTTCCCAAGGGTAAAATGAGGTCCTTTCAGGTATCTTTATCATTTCTATTCATTAACAATAATAAAGAGACTACCAATAATTGCCCTGCTTCTTACCCACCATGTCAAAGGTAAGAGAAGTGAACACAGTTTTGTAGAATCTAAGGGCCGTGGGACACTAACGCAGTCACTTCAGATTGTGTGAATCGTTTTATAGCTGAAAATAGCTGTGGGGGAAGCAATCAGGACTAGGCCACACAAGGGCTAGTAGGAGGAACTGAACCCCTTCCCTGGCTTTGGTCCCAAAGAAAATCACACACATACCCCTCTGAAGTTGCTATTTGCATCAGGAGGGAAACAAATAGACATGGGGCTACTGGAGAGATGGCCTGTTATGAAGATCTTAGATGATGGGAGGTTTGTGTTGGAGAAGTGGTGGCACCCAGACTAGAACTCTCTTCCTAGGCATGTCTTCCTCTCTGGTTTTTAATGGCATTGGATAGGCTTTTATGATAACTGGTCCCCCTTTTAAATGGATGGTTGTTATGATGTGCAGAAAAAGAGCAGCCAAATGATCAAGGGTCTGGAGCAACTCCCTTTTGAAGAAAGGTTACAATGTTTGGGGTAAAAAGCAGATGGGGGGGCATGATACTGGTGTATAAAATTATGCCTTGCATGGAGAAAATAGAGAGGGTGAAGAAGAACCCTAAGGTAATCCAATGAGATTCAGGGCAGATAAAGGGAAGGACCACTTCACAGAGCACATAGTTAAACTATGGAATATGCTACCGCAAGATGTAGTGATGGCCACCAACTTGGATGGCTTTAAAAGCGGTTTAGACAGATTCATGGAGGAGAAGGTTATCAATGGTAACTAACCCTGATTGGCTAATGGCTATATGCTACCTCCAGTATCAGAGGCAGTATACCTATGTACACCAGTTGCTGAGGAACATGGGCGGGAGGGTGCTGTTGCACTCATGTCCTACTTGTGGGTTTCCCTTGGGCAGCTGGTTGGCCACTGTGTGAACAGAATGCTGGACTAGCTGGACCCTTGGTCTGATTCAGCACAGCTCTTCTTATGTTCTGAAGGGAGGGCCACCACTGAAAAGATCCTCTCCCTTGTTCCCACACAACAAACTTCCCTTGGTAAAAGAACCCAGGGAAGAGCCTCCTCTGGAGATCTTAAGATATGGGCAGGTTTCTTAGGCTTCAATTCAGAGTGCATTCCCCAAGCTCCACCAGCTGTAGAAGTTGAATTAATATCACAGCTGACAGAAGAAAAAAGGGGGAGGGGGAGGAACTCCCCCCCCTCCTTTCTTCTATATTTCTGTCGTCAATGCTTGTTTTTATCGAGTTTTCACTCCACTAAACCAAGCTGGCACCCGACAAAGATCACATACGTAAAGATGTCTTAATCTTAAATATAATTAGATATGATACTACACGTGGCGCTGTATGATTAGTAAACTATATGATCATTAGTTATTAGATTAATGTGTCTGCTTGTGTAACGGAAGCCATTTGCAGGCAGAAATGAAATAGCTCAATTTGCTGTAATTGACTGATCTCCCATAGAGATTACGGGTGCATTTGCAACTTCAGTAGATGTTTCTGTCGGATATTAGAAGTGTGAAGAAGCCAGACACTACCTTTCCGGGCAGGGATGGGGGGAGACTACGGCAGTGGTGTCCAAAATTTTATTCTCTGAATGATTCTCTGAAGTTCCCCTTTACTCGGCACTGGTTAGGCCTCATCTTGAGTACTGCGTCCAGTTCTGGGCACCTCACTTTAAGAAGGACATAGACAAACTGGAGAGGGTTCAGAGGAGG
This sequence comes from Shinisaurus crocodilurus, assembly GCA_021292165.1. Lineage (NCBI taxonomy): Eukaryota > Metazoa > Chordata > Lepidosauria > Squamata > Shinisauridae > Shinisaurus > Shinisaurus crocodilurus. The sequence goes on along the minus strand of CM037877.1, from coordinate 3,340,916 downwards.
GCAACAAGGATGATAAAGGGACTGGAAACAAGGCCCTATGAGGAGAGACTGAAAGAACTGGGCATGTTTAGCCTTCAGAAGAGGAGACTGAGGGGAGATATGATCGCACTCTTCCAGTATTTGAAGGGATGTCACACAGAGGAGGGCAAAGATCTCTTCTCGTTCATCCCAGTTTGCAGGACACGGAATAATGGGCTCAAGTTACAGGAACCTAGATTCCACCTAAACATCAGGAAAAATTTCCTGACTGTCAGAGCAATAAGACAATGGAATCAACTACCTAGGGAGGTGGTGGGCTCTCCCAGTCTGGAGGCATTCAAGGTGCAGCTGGACAGACATCTGTCAGAGATGCTTTGACCTGGATTCCTGCATTGAGCAGGGGGTTGGACTCGATGGCCTTGTAGGCCCCTTCCAACTCTACTTTTCTATGATTCTATGATTCTATGATCTACCAGAAGGACTGAGAATTGGATTCATACAATCTTTTTTTTTAAAAAAATATTTAACTTTATTTCAAACATTATGTAAAACAAATTTTAAAAAAACATACATATAACTACTAAGGTGCACCCATCACCACGGGACCAAGAAATAATTTATATCATAGTAATCCATTATTTTTCAATATTCCAAAAATACATCATATTTTGACATGGCTTACTCCCCCTTTTCCTTTACTAAAACATAGATACGATGGCCTTGTAGGCCCCTTCCAACTCTACTTTTCTATGATTCTATGATTCTAGTCTAGGAATAGTCCCCAAATATCCTTGAAGTTATTTTTCTTTAATTGTCCCTTTTTACATTTGATACTACATGTTAATTTTATCATTTAAGGCAATATCCCACACCTCTTTATACCAATCAATAATTGAAAACTGATGCTGGACTTTCCATTTCCTTGCTAACATACAATCTTTTTATAACATGGGGAAATTCCCATAAGTTGTGTGATGCTGGAGTTTTGTTTGCTTTGTTTGTTCAGAAATCACAGGGAATCTTTCTCTGGTTGCATTTCCTGATCGCTGCCTGTCCTGGATGTTTTGCAAAGTCGAAATGCAGTATCTCAACCAGCCTTTCCTGTCCTGCTTCCTGCCAGATGTGTTGGACTACAACTCCCATCAGCCAGGCTGGGGTTGGAGGGCACCAAAATGGGGAAGGCTGAAAAGCCACATTCAGTACCTCCTTCCTTTCAAGTTTTAGTTTTGCAAAGAGAGGGAAGGAATGTGATAGATACAAGTGTTTCCGTCGGGTATGATAGAACAGCCTTCTCCAACCTGGTGCCCTCCAGATGTTTTGGACTACAACTCCCAGCATTCCTGACCATTGGCCATGCTGGCTGGGGCTGAAGTGCAAAACAGCTGGAAGGCACCAGGTTGAGGAGGGCTGTTATATAAGCATGAAGAAGCCAGACACTACCTTTGTGCAAGGATTGCAGGTACCACTGGTGGGGTCTCTAGCAGTGGTGTTCAAAGAACTTTTACCATCTGGATGATCCACCAACAGGCCTTCTGAAAGGTGGGGGTACAATAATTTCCATAAATAAGTAAATAAATGAAATGTGGAGAAGGTGAATAAGAGATAATAATTATTCATGGAGATGGTCTACACCAGTGGTTCCCAACCTTGGGTCCCCCGATGTTGCTGGACTACAGCTCCCAGAATCCCTTGCCATTAGCCATGCTGGCTGGGTATGCTGGGAGCTGTAGGCCAACAACATCTGAGGACCCAAGGTTGGGAACCACTGGTCTATACCAGGCATTCATTCTGCACTCATCATTCCCTACTCACGGTTGTTTACGGGTTCTTGAGATGATGACGCGACTCTCCAGTTTTGCTTCTGTTTTTAAACAGCACTTTCAGCGAGTTTTTTAGAGTAAAAAAACCAATAAAATGTGGCTTTATTTGTGAAAGCGAAATAAAATGCTTTTTCCACTTGTATAATTGTGCTATTCTGCTACTACACAGTGCCACCTAGAGACTATGTACTATAAAAGCAGGAGAGGAAATGCTCTCCTGGTAGTGCTCAGATGATCTCAATTCTTCAATAAAACCACAGATTAACAGCCTCATGTCTCTCAAAAACATGAAAACACAGATGTGTCCCTTGTTAGAGGGCAGGATAAAGACCTAATTGATCTACTAGTCTGTCCAAGCAAGGTCATTGTGTTCTTATATTCTAACCCATGGTCACTTCATTATTTTAGAAAATGTTTGTGTCAATCTGCCCTGATGGCCCACATTGGGAAATATGTGCCTGTGCCTTTAAGGGAGACCGCAACAGCCCACTTCCTGTTCCAGCCTTAATCTTGTTCTCCCTTCCTCTGCTTCCTTACCCAGTCACCCATGTTTAGATGGATAGATGGATGGATAGATAGATAGATAGATGGATAGATAGATGGCCTTGATGGAAATGATAGCATTGATTACCTGTTATGAGCCTTCAAATCAGGGGTGGTGCTAGGTACTGAAAAGATCCGGGGTCAGGTCCACAGGACCAAAAAAAGTATGCACAAACTTACATATGCTAATTTACATATGCTCTAAAGCAGTGTTCTCCAACCTTGGGTCCCCAGATGTTTTTGGCCTACAACTCCCAGCATGCCCCAGCCAGCTATGCTGGCTGGGGCATGCTGGGAGTTGTAGGCCAAAAATATGGGGGTTACACGAACCTCTCCGTGGCTCGGGGTTCTCCGCAGCTCGCCCCTCTGCACCACCGCCAGCCCGCTCTCGATCTTCTGAGTGGCACGGAGTGTTCTCCGCGTCGGTCGAGCTCCTGGCGCCGGTCGAGCCTTTGTCCTCCGTCGCGTCACTTCCGCCTGCTCCGGCGCACTGGACCCCCGCGCTATGTTTTTGGCAGGGGGAACCAGGGCAACAGGGCTTAAACAGCCCTGTTGCCCTGGTTTCCCCCGCCAAAAACATAGCGCAGGGGTCCAGCGCTCCGTGGCAGGGTCCCGTTGCGTCACTTCCGCTGCGCCAGAAGTGACGCGATGGGACCAGCGCAGCCGGCGCAAGCATGAGCTCCAAAGCAGAGGCAGAGCCAAGCTGAGGAGCCGCCGCCAGGACCAGGTAGGCCCGCACGAGCCTCGCGCAGGCGTGAGCAGGGTTGAGTTCGGTCCCGCTCAGCCCGCGCGAGGCGAGCGGTTACATCCCTAAACATCTGGGCACCCAAGGTTGGAGAACACTGCTCTAAAGTCTGTCTGTGTGTCTTTAAAGGAGCCTGTCTCTGAAGGACACCCCTATTTGTAAAAAAGGGACGTGTGGATAGGGGAGAGGAGGGCATTTGATTTCAGAAAAACAAACTTCAGGCATAAAGATTCAAGGGGGTAGCAGCAGGAGGTGAAACACATGTGGGCCAAAAGCCAGCTCATCCAGGGGGATCAGATGCAACAGAGACCATCAGGGCCCTGGACCTTTATTTCAGCAAGTGCCCACAGACAGCAGGGTGGTGGGGCAGAGGGCCTCCCAGAGATTCAGGGCTCCACATGAAGATTCGTGGCTCCAGCCCTAGTGGGCCGCCCCCTAATACCGCCTCTGCTTCATATCCCTGTCTCATTTCAAATCACGAGGACATGCTTTGTGGAAGTTAAATTGCATGTAGGCTTGCTTCCTGAACCTACAAAATAAGTGAAACAGAATTTCTTTGGTTCTAGGGTCCATTGATGGAGAAGCCCACCAGAGAGCATGTTGTCCGGGGCTCCCACAAACCTGGAACAAGCCCTAGAATGTGTATATGGTGTTTTCCTGCACAACAACCCTGTGGGGAAAGTTAGGCTGAGAGATGTCGCCTGGACCAAGGTCACCCAGCAAAACGTCATGGTTGGGCAGGGATTCAAACCCAAGACCCACCCCCTAATTATTGCATCACAACTGGCAATTCCAGCCTTAATGCAATGGGCTTCAGGGACTGTCAAGGTTCCACCTGTACCAGGACACCTTGATCAGCTCCTTAAAGATATCTGCCTCTTTAAGAGCCCCTCCTGTATTAGGATGCCAATTCTCTGCCTTTTTACCTCCTGTTCCCAGTAACGTGGTATTAGGTCTTAGCCATGGTGCAAAAGACACTCCAACAACTGAATTTTAACAATAACTGTTTACTGTAGTAAATATTAGTAAAGTAGAATCACATTAACTTAGGGTAATTACACAAATAGAGCTGTAAGATTACAAAAAGCAAGTATAATGGAAATAAAAGGGGAAATAACGCAAGGTTCTCTACCCTAGCTACACTGTCACCTGTAAGCTTAGTAGAGATTCCTTTCCCCAGCCTTTCTCCTAGCTGTTCTGCAGTTCTTCCGTGATAGTCAGACTCTCTTCTCTGCCTGCTTCGCTCTCTCTGCCACCTAGTGCAGCTCCTTATAAACACTCCCACAGAACCAGAAAGTTACAATCATGTGACCTCAAACTGGAGAAATGAAACTTAACTCTATTGGGTGAAAATGAAACTCACAAATGCCCCCCTAGCCCCCCCCCCCGGTCCTCTGAAAATGGTATCCAGAGAGTCAGGAGACCCTGCTGAATGGGGTGGGCTGTGGTGTGGGGGGGAGGGGGTACCCCCCAAATTGGGCGGAGGGACCTTCTGCAAGCAGAGCCCTTCCTCACACGTCACGCACGGATCGCGGATCCAACCCCTTCACTGCACCACTGTGAACAGCTCTCAGCCAGACCACCCCACATAGTGTAACTGGTTGTCTGAACAGGCCCCGTGGGTTAGGCTCAGTTTGTTCTTGACTCAGGAATGCCCCCTACAAAGACGTTTCAGGCATTCTTGGGCGAGAGAGGAATCAAAAAAAAAAACTTGGTTATTCAGGTGGGAATATGGGGTGGGCTAAGATTTTAAAATTTTATACTGTTTTAATGTATTTTAATGGAGAAAAATGTTTTTTAATGTATTTTGTTCTGTTTTATTTTCTGTACATCGCCCAGGGTGGCCGGTTTGCCGGCCAGATGGGCGATAGATAAATGCAAATAATAAATAAATAAATAAAATCATGCAGCAGAAATGTGGTTTCTCCCATTCATCCGGTGCTTGCCAAGTTTTAGGAAATAAAGGTGCCGAACTTGGATCTCTTCATCTCTTCATCTGCATTGCAGGAGCCTCTTCTGCGGGAAGCGCCTCCTCTCGATTCCAGTGCGCGCGGAGTGCCAAATGCCGGAGGAATAAGCAATTGAGCATCTTCTTTGGAGACAAGATCCGCCGGGCCCTTAAATTATCCACTGACACCTCATAACATACCCGAGGTGCTGTCGGCACCCCACAACTCTTAACTTCTCCCCCCTTTTCTTAAATAGGTTTCCTTATGGTTTTTAATTTGGATTTATTTATTTTTTTCAATTTTTTTTTTTTTTTTTTTTTTAGCCACAGCAAATAAGTGAACCATTCAAATTGAAACGCCGGAATGAACTGAGCTGAACAATAAACTAAAAGATGCCTAGAGCAAGTTGAGCAATAAACAGGTTTTTAATTTTCCCCCCCCCACTTCCATCTCTCTGGTGTCTGTCTCTGATAGATGATGTGACAATGGAAGACTCCTCCATAAATTCTAAATTCCGAATACTAAATCAGTGAGCAAGAACCAAACTCTAGAAGACGTCCCTTCTGCCAGCTCCTTTACTACTGCAGCTCCTCAACGTAGATTAGAATACATCGCACACTACAGATAAATAGACAGACAGATGGGAATTTAAGAAGAGAGACCAAAATACGCATACATTCCTTTCTGTCGTATACTTTTGGCTTAGTCTAACTCAGTCAGGGTTCAACTGGTGATATCTTTTGCAGGTATGCTCTTCCGCTCCATCAAACTTTCCGAACACCTTCGCGAGAGATTGAATCGCCAGAAGAGTGATGTGGGTCTTTCAGTTTGACTTTATTCCTAGCAATCATCACAGAATTTCACATATCATGATTTGGCGTGGGGTGTGTGTGTGGAAGGATCTAATACAAACAAAAGGTCCCTGTCTTCACCTGTCAACCAAAAAGATGGGGCTCAGAGATTCACACTGTAAATAAATATTTATTGATTTAAATTTCTCCTCTTACTTTTCCATGGTGCTCAGACTGAGTATTAAGAGTCTAGGGTGCAATCCTATGCCTGTTCAGACAGCAAAAATATCCTACAACTCCTAGCATTCCCTAGTCAGTGTTCTCCAACCTTGGGTCCCCAGATGTTTTTGGCCTACAACTCCCAGCTACGCTGGCTGGGGCATGCTGGGAGTTGTAGGCCAAAAACATTTGGGGACCCAAGGTTGGAGAACACTGCGCCTAGCTGGAATAGAAAAGGATGGGGGGGGGGTTTGCTTACAGAGCATAAGCTCTAAATTGTGAATGCAAGAAAGGACTGAAAATCCTAAGCATGCCCACCGAAACTGATGGGACTCTTGAGTCATTAGGCAGTGCAATCCTATGCTTGTTTAGGCAGAAAAAAAAGTCCTACAACAACTCCCAGCATTCCCCAGCCAGCCAGTATGGCTGGCTGGGGAATGCTGGCAATTGTAGGACTTCTTTTTTTCCTGTCTAAACAAACATAGGATTGGTGCCCTTAGTGGCCTTCGTGTGGGGTATATTATGGCCTATATGCCATAAAACTCTTACACTGCAACCCTACCCCACCCTCTCTCAGAATATTTTGTGAGCTTCTCGCAATCCAGTGATTCATAGCAGGAGAAGAAGAGTGTGAGCTATGATAAACAAAACAGCATTGCTAATGCGTCATCTGCAGCTTTGCTTAATTTGCCTTGATATTAACATTTTAATAGAAAATATAATTTGATGGCATTTTAAAAAAAAAGAAGTAAAATTTGATTTTCTGTATGAAACAGAAATATTATGAATCATAAGCAAAGGTGTCTAATATACAAACAGGCATTTTAATCGGCGCTTCTATTAGCGAAATGAATACTTTTAATACATTTCCGTGTGCTAATTCAAATCACCTGATGCCTCTCCGAACTGATTAAACCGAAGCTCACACCATGCTCCCCAGCTCTGTGTTGCTGTCAGTGTCATTTTCGGTATTGCCTAGCAGTTGTGCATAAGTTTGGCATTAACAAGAGAAGGAAAGCACAAAATGTGCAGTCTCAGCTCCTTGCACTGCACCCATAAATCAAATAATCACTCCCAACCCAAACACCTTGTGAGAATATTATTCAGGCAGAGGGTGAATATTTATATTATTTGCCCGGCTCTGCCTGCCTAAATATGTATTCAGGCAGAGCAGGGCAAACCTCAGTCTATATTAGTCACTGCCAGCTCCAGGTTTTGGAGGGCCCTTGGGCAAGACACCCTCAACAGGGGCCCCACCCTGGGTGAGTCTTCCTTCTCACTGCCATGGTCACCAGCTCCTCCTGCTCCTCTTCCTTGTCATTGCTGCCGCCCGCTCGCTCGAGAGGCAGAGAGCCAGGGAGCAAGTCGTATCTACTCCTCCCCCTTCTCACCTCCACCGTTGTCTAGGCCAGAGCAAGAGGCAGGTGGGCAAGCAGGTTGTAAAGGTGAGGTGGAGGGGCAACTCCAAGGCAGACCAGTAGCCAGCCTAAAAGTTCTGCGGGGCCACCAACCATGTAGAGGGGCACTTCATCTGGTTTTCACGCCTTTTAAAGACAAAATTCTAAACTGGTTTTTTTATTATTATTTGTGTGTGTAAAAAAAAATGAAGGGGGGGGCAGAGAAAATTTAGGGGGAGCAGCCCCCCAGCCCCCTGGATACAAGCCCACTGCAAGGGGCTTCTGTTAGTGGGCCCAGGACCGGTGCAGGGCAGTTTGGCGCCCTAGGCTAAATTATATTTAGCGCCCCCCCTCGTGCCGTGGGGGGGGCCCTCCGGAAAGCAGCCCTGCTCTGCAACCTCCCACCGCCGCCGCCGCCACCGGACCCCCCCCCGCACGCTGCCGCTGCCGCTCCCCACCTACCTTCCCACGCCTCCTCCGAAAAGGGACCCCCGCGCTCTGTTTTTGGCTGGGGGAAACCAGAGCAACAGGGCTGTTTAAGCCCTGTTTCCTCCCGCCAAAACAGAGCGCGGGCGGGGCTCCGGAAACAGCGCGGAGAAGGTAGGTGTCGGGGGGGAGGCGGCGCGGAGGCGAAGCGAGGCGAGGTGGGGGGGAGGCGGCGCGGGGGGGGGAGGTGGCGCAGAGGCGAGGCGAGGTGGAGGGGAGGCGGCACGGAGGCGAGGCAAGGTGGGGGGGAGGCGCCCAGGCTCTGCCCCACCACTACTCCGGGCGCAATCCCCCGCACTGACCTGGCTTTCTCGGTGAGGCGGGCGGGCAGGGCAGGAGCGCGCCGGCAGCGAAGAGGAGCGCAGCGTTCTGCGCCCTCTTCCGCTACGCGCCCTAGGCAACAGCCTAGTTGGCCTAGCGGTAGCGCCGGCCCTGAGTGGGCCCCTATTGTAATGGGGAGCCCTTGGCAGGTGTCCAACCATGCCTACCCTTGATGCCGGACCTGATATCAGTGCTTCTGGCTGGAACCTTTAGCAGACATCCAACAAATAAGCTTTCCCTGTCGCAGCCTTTACATGGTGGAAGAGCTCCACTTGCTGCTGCTTGCTTGCTGTTGAAAGCACAGAAGCCCTTCTGAGGGGAGGTCTTGCTAGCGCTAATTGAGACTTCGGTGAAAATCTTCTGTGCCACGCCAGCCCTCCCCCGATTCCACTGGGTCAAGGAACATGAGCTCCAAAGCAGGGATGGGCAATGTGTGTGGCCCTCCAGATGTTTTGACCTTCTTCTACTCCCACCATGCCTCACTGTTGGCTATGCTGGCTAGGGCTCATGGGAGTTGTAGGCCAACACATCTAGAACAGGCTACACAAGTTGTCCACCCCTGCTCTAGAGTCTGCATTCCTTCAGCAAGCGCCGGAGAGAGTTCTGGACAGGTATATGGGAGATGCACACAGACTTCCCATTCCCCATAAGGGTCCTGGCACAGTGAGAGTAAAACAGGGCTCTGTCAAGTTCTATGAGGGTTCCTCTGTTGTTCCCCCACTGAATTCAGCCCCAGTATGGATTTTCTCCCTGTGAGAAGCTCAGACTATCACCAGGCATGCATACCTGTGGGCAATGCACGGACTCATTGATCATGGATATGATGGAAAGATCCATTCCCAGCGTTTACAACAACTGTAAAAATTACCACGTTAATCACAGTATATGGCTGTTCACAGTATATGGCTGTGATCACCCAGTTAACACATTAAGTTTATCCCCAAGGGTGGTTTGTGACTGCTCGTGTAGAGATACATATCTATATTTCTATATCTATAGGCCTGCTCTGGATTTCACGTGGATAGAGATATAGAGTTAGAGACAGAGCTAGAGGGACAGAGACAGAGGGATAGAGAAAGAGAAAGAGAGAGGGGGGAGAGGGATAGAGGTAGAGTGATAGGAATAGGGATAGAGATATAGAGGGATAGAGAGACAGAGAGCTGGAAAGATAGAGGGACAGAGATAAGGGTTGGGATAGATAGGCAGTGTGGTGCAGTAGTTAGAGGACTGAACTGGGATTCAGGACTGAACTGGGATTCCACTTCACCATGAAGATCACTTGGGTGACTTTGGGACAGTCACTGCCTCTCAGCCTAACCTACCTCACAGGCTTGTTGTGAGGATAAAATGGAGAGGAGGGAGATCATGTAAGCTGCCTTGGGTGCCTCGCAAGAGGGGGGGGGGAAGGTGGTATATAAATGTAATAATAAAATATAAAACTAAATATAGCTGTATGTCATGCGTGGTGGTTGCGCATGCCGGCCCCTCCCCTTCAGTTCCTGACCTCCCCTGCATTGGGCAGAGAGAGGCCTGAAGATGAGCTCTCCGTGTGTTTGCCGGAACACAAGCAAGACTCTCTGCACAAACGCTCACAAACTCTTTCCGGTGGAGAGCTCTACTCGCTTTTCTTGAACGAAAGTAGAACTCTTCCTCAGACCTTGCCGCTCAATGTGGCAAAGTCAGGAACCAAGGGGGCAGGGCCTGGCGCACATGGAAATGTATCGATTAATTGATCTATATAGATAGATAAATGACAAACATTCTCAACCAGTCCACTCTTTGCTATTAAGCTCAAGGATATCGCCCACTTAAAGAAATCTGAGCCTATTCATCTTAAAAGTGTCAGGGCGCAATCCTTTGCAGGCTTAGACAGAAAAAAGTCCTACAGCTCCCAGCATTCCCACCACCTCCCTAGGTAGTTGGTTCCATTGTCTTATTGCTCTAACAGTCAAGAATTTTTTCCTGATGTTTAGGCGGAATCTGGGTTCCTGTAACTTGAGCCCATTATTCCGTGTCCTGCAAACTGGGATGATCGAGAAGAGATCCTGGCCCTCCTCTGTGTGACAACCCTTCAAGTCCTGGAAGAGTGCGATCATATCTCCCCTCAGTCTCCTCTTCTGAAGGCTAAACATGCCCAGTTCTTTCAGTCTCTCTTCATAGGGCCTTGTTTCCAGTCCCTTTATCATCCTTGTTGCCCTCCTCTGAACCCTCTCCAGTTTGTCTACGTCCTTCTTAAAGTGTGGTGCCCAGAACTGGACACAGTACTCAAGATGAGGCCTAACCAGTGCTGAATAAAGGGGAATTATCACTTCTTTCCCCAAACCTGGCTAGATTCCACATGGGGATGAATTTGGAGCCGCCCCAGCCAATGCTACATAATGGACAACAGGATGTCCTAGCTAGGTCCGAGTCCACCAGACCGCATTGCCTTGCAATACAGTTGCAGTCGTTTCTCTCACCAGCCAAGCAGTACGTGTTGTTAGTTACTCGCTGATGATTATGAAGCTAATTAAAACATACTAAGAGATGCACTATAAACCTGAGCAGTGCAAATTAACCAAGTTCAGCTTGTCTGTTTCATTGTGCTTTTATTATGATGTTTTCAAATGAATTTTGAATAGTTTCCTTAATCTGTTTTATTTTGCTTTGGAGCAACCCATACTTGCCACGGCCCCCACAGGAATGATTTTGAGGAGTGTGATGTGATAGCAAAGCACATGCCTTGATTTTCTGACTGCTTACTTATAATTAAGCTGTTTCGAGGTGTGAAATTAACAACAATAAAAGCAGACGAACATCCTGTTTATTGATCCAGGTGCAACCCATGGATGCATCTGAAAATTTGCCTTCAGCACCATCTTGTAATCCCACTAGCTTGTTAAAGCAGTTGAATCTTCATAGAATCATAGAATCATAGAGAAGTAGAGTTGGAAGGGGCCTACAAGGCCATTGAGTCCAACCCCCTGCTCAATGCAGGAATCCAGGTCAAAGCATCCCCGACAGATGCCTGTCCAGCCGCACCTTGAATGCCTCCAGACTGGGAGAGCCCACCACCTCCCTAGGTAGTTGGTTCCATTGTCTTATTGCTCTGACAGTCATGAAATTTTTCCTGATGTTTAGGTGGAATCTGGGTTCCTGTAACTTGAGCCCATTATTCCGTGTCCTGCAAACTGGGATGATCGAGAAGAGATTCTGGTCCTCCTCTGTGTGACAACCCTTTAAGTACTGGAAGAGTGTTATCATATCTCCCCTCAGCAGGGATGTTGAAGAGTCCTTGGTCTCGAGTCACGAGTCGAGTCACGAGTCTTTGGACCCGAGTCTCGAGTCCGAGTCCGAGTCCTTGGTCCAAAATGGTGATTCACGAGTCATGAGTCACTCCCAAAGCTGACTCCATGAGTCCCTATTAAAATCAATGGGGTTTTTTCCCAACAAAATGAGGCTACTGCAGATGTGTGGTTTAAATAAATTCTAGGCACAAGTGTGCCTTTTTATTTCAAAACTCTGCAACTGATTTTGGCAAGAACAGACTAGGCAGACAAACCCAAAATAACCAGGCAGGCAGAGGAGGCAGGGAACCCCAAAGCAGGCAGGCAGAGGCCTTTGTCTTGGACAATTCAACTGTTGAACTGGTCAAGAAGAGACCAGGCAGGCAGAGGAGGCTGGGAACCCCAGACAGGCAGGCAGAGGCAGCCAAACCCAAAATGTCTGAAAGGTTGCATTTTAGAAAAATGATTTTAAAAAATAAACTTGCTGTACTTCCTAAAACTTATCCATGTTGCATTTGAGGAACATGATTTTTTCTAAATGCTTGGCCCCCATTCTGGAACGGTGAGATCTCATCACAATTCCACCCTCACTGAACACCCGCTCCACTGGTGATGAACTTGCTGGAACCAGAAACACACTCAGAGCAGCCACACAGAGTAATCTCAGGCCCTTCTTCTGCCTCTCCCAAGTACGCAACACATCAATCAAAATAAATCTTGACACACTGTTGGGGCTGCACTCCTGGTAGCCGTCCATAGTGGCCGAGCAGCGGCACACCTCGCTTCCATGCGCTCTTCACCGGCAATCACGCTCCTCTCCACTCCTTCTGGCACAGCCCAGGGATGTTGAAGAGTCCTTGGTCTCGAGTCCCGAGTCGAGTCTTGAGTCCCATTAAAAATATTGGGACTCGAGTCCGAGTCGAGTCAGAGGGGGGACTCAGTCCGACTCGCGAGTCGAGTCCTCGTGTCCGAGTCCCCATCCCTACGCCCTCAGTCTCAAATCTTATCATTTGAGCTGCCCACCTTCTCCAGTACTTAAGCATGCATGCAGTCTGTTTACTTGAAAAAGTCAATATTTGGGGCAACAGTGGTCCCCCTGGCAGTTTTTATGTCTCCCTCCCACTCAGTGAGTCTATCCCCTATTTTGCATTGGGACTGGAATAATGCTACTAAGAACAGGAGGTTCGTCAAGTCAAGTATCCTGCTTCCCACAGTGGCCCACCAAATGCCTCTAGGAAGCCCACCAGCAGGTCATGAAGGCAACAGCCCTCTCCTATTCAGTGGCATCCTGCATCTGAAAATGGAGGTTCTGTAGAGACATCACTCCTTCTAATAGCAAACTCAGGCGGTGAGTGACACCAGGATTGCAGGACATAATGGGCCCACTGAGAAACAAAGGGGAAATATCGATATGCTTGAGAAAACCCCACGGTTTGCAGAAGTACATTATTTTTTAAAAAAACAAAAAAACACCCCTAAGGTGGCAATGCCATCCCCCTCCCAAAAAAACACAGCCCGATGAAGAATTAACATGCTCAGTAGCTGTGGCATGTAGAGTCACCATTGGAAAGGGAGAATGGAACAGCGGTGTGTGTGTGTGTGTGTGTGTGTGTGCGTGTGTGTGGTGGGGAAGGGGAGAAGTGGAATGCCTTGCATGGAGAGAATGGCTGGTTGGAACCCTGAGCAGTACTTGTTAGGCTCAGCTTGTCTGAGCGTGGAAAGCTAAGCAGGGCCAGGCCTGGTTATTACTTGGATGGGAGACCCCTCCTCTAGTTTCCTGCATTGAGCAGGGGGTTGGACTCGATGGCCTTGTAGGCCCCTTCCAACTCTAGAATCTATGAAATCTATAAGTGCGGTTGCACTGCAACATTTTGTTGCAGGCCCCTCTTGTACTGACTAATGCCCATTGATAGACCAATTCTCCATGAGGAGGAGCCATACTAGTATTGATTACAGTCTAGTACTCTGGCAAAACTGTATTCTTTTTTCCTAAATATTTAAGAACATCAGAAGAGCCCTGCTGGATCAGACCAAGGGCCCATCTAGTCCAGCATTCTGTTCACACAGTGGCCAACCACGGGAAACCACGGGAAACCCAAAAGGAGGACATGAGTGAAACAGCATCCTCCCGCCCATGTTCCCCAGCAACTGGTGGTGTACACATGCATACTGCCTCTGATACTGGAAGTAGCATGGAGCCATCAGGACTAGTAGCCATTGATAGCCTCTTCTCCATGAATCTGTCCGATCCCCTTTTAAAGCCAGCCAGATTGGTGGCCATCACTACATCTTGTGGAAGTGAATTCCATAGTTTAACTATGCACTGCGTGAAGAAGTCCTTCCTTTTATCTGTCCTAAACCTCCCACCAATTAGCTTAATGGGATCACCCCATGGTTCTAGTATTATGAGAGAGAGAGAGAGAGAGAGAGAGAGAGAGAGAGAGATGTCTCCCTATCCACTTTCTCCAAACCATGCATAATTTTGTACACCGCTATCATGTCTCCCCTTACTCACCCTTTTTCAAAGCTAAACAGTCCCATGTTGTAACCTTTCCCCATAGGGGAGCTGCTCCAGCCCCCTGATCATTTTAGTTGCCTTTTTTTTTTTTTTGCACTTTTTCCAGCTCTACAATATCCTTTTTAGGTGCAGTGACCAGAGCTGTACATAGTATTCTAATTGTGGTTGCACCATAGATTTATATTGGGGGGCAGGATGATCTTGGCAGTTTTATTTTCAAATCCTTTCCTAAATATTCCTAACATGGAGTTTGCCTTTTTCACAGCAGCCGCACACTGGGTCGACATTTTCATCGAGCTGTCCACCACAGCCCCGAGATCTATTTCTTGGTCAGTCATCGCTAGCTCAGATCCCATCAGCTGATACTTGAAGTTGGGATTTTTTGCCCCAACGTGCATCTCTTTACACTCGCTTACACTGAACCGCATTTGCCATTTTGATGCCCATTCTCCCAGTTTGGAGGGATCCTTTTGGAGCATCTCACAATCCCCTTTTGTTTTAACCCACTCTAAATAATTTGGCATCATCAACAAACCTGGCCACTTCACTGCTTGCTCCTGATTCCAGATCATTTATGAATAAGTTCAAAAGCACTGGTCCCAATACAGATCCCTCTGTGATCCCATTGTTTGTATCCCTCCATTGGGAGAATGTACCATTAATTCCTAATCTCTGCTTTCTGCTCTCTAACCAGTAACTGATCCATAAGAGGACCTCTCCTCTTATTCTGTTGCCTTTCCTCTCCTCTCCTCTTATTCTATTTGCATTGCTTTAGGTCAGCCTTCCCCAACCTGATGCCTTCCAGATGTGTTGGACTACACCTCCCATCATGCCAACCCACATATTGGCTGGGGATGATGAGAGTTGCAATCTGTCACATCTTGAGGACACCAAATTGGGGGAAGGCTGCCTTAGGTGCTTTTGGGCAGAGAGTATGACACAAAAATATTATAACTAAATGCAGGCTGAAAACACAGGTAGAAGCTGACTAAATCAGGGGTGGGCAGAAGAAAGATCTCCAGATGTTTGGGACTTCAACTCCCAGAAGCTCCTGCCAGCATGACCAAAGGTCAGGAGTGTTGGAAGATGTCCCAAACACCTGGAGATCTAGCTTCTGCCCTCCCTTAGTCTAAAGGAACTGCCATGCACCCAACAGATTCTGCCAAACGCTGGCTTCTACTGAGTTCCAGCTATCTAAAAGTATCAAGTGTGGATTGCTGTTGCAAAATGTGGGCGCCGAATATAAAATGTCTGAATTTTTGCGCATTCAGAAAACATTCGGTGTCAGAATATGTAGAGGAAAATGCTGAGAAGTTTTGTTCATTGTTGTGTTGATGAGCACGTGTATTTCAACTCTCTCTCTCTCTCTTTCTTTTTTTTAAGAACTCACAACAACCTGCCCTTTGTGGGACCTACGGGGGGGGGGGCAGTGTAAAACCCGACAACCTCATCCTAGAGATTTGTCAGCCTGTCACACAATGGAGGGATCTAAGCCCCACCCCCACCCCACCCAGCAATCAACAAGCCGGCTTTTCCCCAATCTGGGATGTTAGCACTTAAAGCCTCCATTTTAGCACCATCCCATTCTCTTCCACTGCCAGACACTGAGGAATGAAACCTTAATGGCTCAGTTGTGCATTATGTCCTTCATTACTGCTTAAAAATTTATCAGGCCATTATGTCTTTAGTGGCTGGGAAGGGTTAAGGTCAAGTGAGGAGAAGGGGTAGTTGGGGCAAGGTGAGGAAGGCCCCCCCCCTCCGTGCATTTGCCACCGCCCAGGAGGGGGTTAATTACTCCCGGCCGAAATCCCTGAAAAGTCAAGCAGGCAGAATGATGGAGGGGTGGAGGTGGGGATTAAAAGGGGAATGCGTTATTTACAGATAAATAAATGTAAAGTACGTAAATCCCAATCTGTGCTTAATGCTGGATTTCTCCGTTTGGCAGGGGCGAGGATTAGAATGTGTCGAGTCCAGGGCTTCCAGATATTCATGCCACAGTCTCAGCTGAAAAAAGTGAGCCCCTATTTTCGGCGCTCCATGGCGGCGAACCTATTTTGAAGGTGGGGTTACAGCACCATGGACAGCTCCCATAAAGCTCAGAAATACACGCTGCAGTAGACGGGGGGGAGCCCCACTGACATAGAAGTCATCACACCGGCCTCCCGCCTTCACGTTCTTTTAAGAAAGATCAGCTTTAGACCGAAGTCTCATTCCAGACTGTTGCTAGCGATGGTACAGGAGGGAGGAATTCGCCACTGTCTCACAACACCTTCCTGAAGTGACTGCGCAATGACCTTTGCTATGCGCTGCCTTAGGATGGGCAGATTCGCATTATGTTACCCCTGATGGGAGAGACGATGTTCCAGTGGATATGATGATGAAGGCCGTGCCTTTCATGTTCCCACCCTTGCCGCATTGACGTTATATGGCTCCCGTGTGTCATCGTCGGGCCTCTGCACGCATTTGCAGAATAGCCACCCAGCCTGACCACTGTTGCTGCACAAGTATGGAAAGTAAAGGAAGAGAGGAACCAAAACTGGCACTGAATGGAGAATGAATTATATGGAATACAAACATCTACTGCAGTGTTCTCCAACCTTGGGTCCCCCGGTGTTTTTGGCCTACAAGTCCCAGCATGCCCCAGCCAGCGTAGCGTCGCTGGCTGGGGCATGCTGGGAGTTGTAGGCCAAAAACATTCTGGGGACCCCAGGTTGGAGAACACTGATCTACTGCATGTTGACAACTATAGCATCAGGTATGATATATGTCAAGAAATCTATTTTGTGCGAGTGTGTCTCTGTCTTAGCATCCTGCTGTAAAGTTCCATTCTATAAGGCTGAGGCTGCATGCATCTCATTCGGACACCTGAGGGTGTTCTCTTGGCTGTCCCAGGCTTCAAGGCCACAGTAAAAAAAAACCTCACTAAATGGACCGGATGAGTTGAGCTGAGTGCTGGTGGGAACTTTCTGCCCCACTAGAAAGTCTGGGTAGATTGTTCCCAGCTAGCTCGTAGATTGGATAATAGGGGGGTCACCTCAAATGTGTTAAAGGCTTTGGGGTATAAAACCCAAGAACAGGGAAAGAAGGCTTTCTTTGTCTTCATCTGCTTTCATTTTGCCCAGTCCAAGATTTGCTTTGGGAGGGTTTGCTTTCTGAGGTCCTGTTCTTTTGAAGTCTCCTGCCACTGGTGTGTACAGGCAGGTTTAGCCCGTTTTGTCTCGTCAGTCTTGTTTCCACATCTTGCTCTGTTCTTTTCTTCTAAATAAACTTACCACCTATCTTGATTGAATGTGTGTGTCATTCCAATTAAGTCTCGGTACTATGTCCAGAGCTTTCCTCTTGGTTATTTATTGCAACTGTTTAAGGTTTCAGGCCCAGGGCTTTGAAATAGAAGGCCTGCCAGCTCGGGCCCTTGTTTTGCAAGTGTCAGGGGCATCCTGTAAGGTCTGGGAGTCCCCTGGCTCAGGCTGAGTTGGACATAAGGGGTGGCAGCAGCCTACCTTGCTGGGGTGGTGTTCAGTCCAAGCAACCTTTTGTCCCCTGCCTACACTGCTGGGCGTTAGGATACAGCCCTTCCTCCCTGCACAATATATATGTAGCAAAAGGTGACATCTGTGTATGATGCAATGGTTATAACCCTTTTCATACAGGCACAGCTCTGGTGGGACTTCTTATCAAGTGGGGTGTGGTACCAAGGAGAGCAGCATCACGGTGGGGGGGGGGGAGAGACCGGCCTGGCCCCAGACATCGGCTGGAGAGGGAGCAGCTGCAGGGAGCTCGCTTCCCCCCTCCCTGCCAGAAGGAACACACAGCTCCAACTGACAGTTTATTTATTTATTATATTTATACCCCACCTTTTTCCCTGCAAGGAACCCAAGGTGGCTTACATAATCCTCCTCCTCTCCATTTTATCCTCACAACAACCCTGTGAGGTAGGTTAGGCTGAGAGTCAGTGACTGGCCCAAAGTCACCCGGTGAGTTCCTCGGGGTGGCAGACTCTGGCCTCATCCATCAGCCAGAGACCCAAGGGCCACTGGGAGGCTGCACCCCCTGCCTTCCAGGATTCACAACACGGCAAGGGGGAGACCAACCTGGCCCCATACATCGGCCAAAGAAGGAACAGCTGCAGGGAGTTTACTTTGCCCTTCCCTTCCAGAAAAAAAGAAAAGAAAAAAAGAAAAAGAATCTATAAGAACCTTGTTACTAAGAGCTGGTGCCTGAGTTTTGCCTTCTTCCTCCTCCCTCCCAATCCCTTTTCCTTTCGTGTCATGTCTTTTAGATTGTAAGTCTGAGGGCAGGGACTGTCTAATATTAATCTTTGTAAGCCACTCCAGGAGCCTTTTCTGGTTGAAGAGCAGGGTAAAAATGCTGCAAATAATAATAAATAAATAAATAAATATGGCACTGTCTTCCCTAGAGATCTCCCCACTCCCCGGCAAGGTGTCCTCCTGGTCTCCCCTCGAACCCAGCCCCCTTTTCACCGAGCAGGCTGATCAGCAGTGGCAAGAGGTGGTAGCAGCAGTAGGGTGGCCACTTCCACGTTGCCAAAAAGAGGAAATGCGTCTCCAAAAAAAAAGAGGACACCGATTTGCATCAATGTGCACATGCAAATGTATGTGTATAGGTGCAAATTTAGACATCATAATTATTATAATTTAAATAGAAATACAATATATCTCCCCATAGCGGAGAAGACTGACAAGGTGACCTGTCCTGTGCACCTGACCCAGTCCACTGTCCAGCTGTGAAGTGTTGTGGGCAACTTGATGCTCCCTTTCCCCCCCCAACTGCATTATGGGGGCCATAATAACACTGGCCTACCTCATAGGGCTGCTGCAAGGACAAATGTCCATGAAATGCCATGAACACTCAAAATGCACTCTATAGGAGATGGTGGGGAAGAAGATGATGAAGATGTTGGTGATCACAACAACAACAACAACAACAACATATCAGCAGTACTACTACTACACAAAGAATAAAGCACATGGATTCCTGCCAGAATGACTTATAATCTAAGAGGCAGGGACATATAAAGGAAGGAGAGAAGCGGAAAACAAACCCACTGAAAGATCTTGGGTGTTTTCACTTTACAGTGTGACCGGACCACGTGGCCGGTGATGTGATAGAGTCAGAGCTAGAGAGGTGGAGCCACGTGGCAGGTATATGATTAACATTCTGATCCTGTGAATGATGTTGTCCGTGGCAAGCAGGCTTACAAAGAATCTGTCCACAAATCTATACATGCAGTGAAGGAATTTCTTCTTGCGACGTCAATTGATTTATCGCTATTGCGTTACCGTAATTATACTGGACTTTGTCAACCAACGGAAAGGTCCCACCGATTCCAGCCAGCCATGGGTGGAATCCAGCCAGTTTCTCCGATTTAAAAACAAACAAACACAAGTTCTTAAGGTAAACTTATGGCGGCTCCATGAAATATTGTTCATTATAACGGAGCAGCAGAGATAATGCTGTTTCTAATTTCCCTCTCTCAGTCAGAAATTAAATAAAAAGTCATGTCTAATTTACAATACTGGATTGAACGTAGACAAGGACCCCATGCAGGGAACTTATGATATATCCTTCTCAGATTTTATAGCCATTAAGAAAGATTATAGGATTTCCCCCTCCCTCTCCTTCTCTTTTAGCCCATTTACATTTCTTCTGAACTCTGTGTATTTTATTTGATGCTCTTAAAAGTGCCAATGTACATAATAAGTCAATCGAGAAGTTAGATTAAGAAAAAAAAAATCCCAGTGCATGCAGGGGCGGAGTAGGCGGGGGGGGGACACACACACACAACAACACATTCTGCTTTGTCTATAGCAAACACATGCACTTGGTAATCTGACCTCTCCCACCTAATGGCTTTGGTGACATTGCAATGAAAATTATTAAGCTGAGGAGGGGGTGAAGCGGGGGCTGTCATCCAGCTGCCAACCCATAGCTGGGGGTGGGGTGTGCGTGCAGAAGCGGATTGACTATTGCCTGTACAGAGGGTTCTCCAGGCACAATTTGACACTTCCAGACTGCAGTCTGTATTTACGCACTTACCTTGGAGTTAAGTCCCATTGAACTCAATGGGGCTTACCTTCTGAGTAGACATGCATAGGATTGCGCTGGTAAGATCCCTTGGATTTTATGGAAAGTTGCCTTGCCTCATTGCTTGTTTCTCTCTCACACACACACACACACACACACACACTTTAACATTGACGATAGGCCTTCCAAAATCTCCTGGTGGGAGATTCAGGACAGATAAAAGGAAGGACTTCTTCACACACTGGCTCAGCTTGTCTGAGCGTGGAAAGCTAAGCAGGGTCAGGCCTGGTTATTACTTGGATGGGAGACACCCCTCCCCTAGTTTCCTGCATTGAGCAGGGGGTTGGACTCGATAGCCTTGTAGGCTCCTTCCAACTCTATGATCTATGAAATCTATGAAATCTACGCAGCACATCGTTAAACTATGGAATTCTCTTCCACCAGATGTAGTGAAGGCCACCAATTTGGAGGGCTTTAAAAGGGGACTGGACAAACCCATGGAGGAGAAGGCCATTGGTGGCTACTAGTCCTGATCGGCTATATGCTTCTTCCAGTATCAGAGACAGCATGCTTATGTAACCCAGTTGCCGGGGAACATGGGCGGGAGGGTGCTGTTGCCCTCATGTCCTGCTTGTGGGATCCCGTGGGCAACTGGATGGCCACTATGTAAACAGAATGCTGGACGAGATGGACCCTTGGTCTGATCCAGCAGGGCTCTTCTGATGTTCTTAATAGGTTGGATCCAGATTTATGGAGGAGAAGGCTATCAATGGCTACTAGTCCTGATGGCTATATGCTACCTTCAGTATCAAGGCAGTATGCCCATGTCCACCAGTTGCTGGGGAACATAGGCAGGAGGGTGCTGTTGCGCTCATGTCCTGCTTGTGGGTTTCCCGTGGGCAGCTGTTTGGCCACTGTGTGAACAGAATGCTGGACTAAATGGACCCTTGCTATGATCCAGCAGGGCTCCTCTTATGTTCTTATGTTCAAATTAAAGACATCCCCCCCCCCCGTGGGAGCACTGGACACATTCATGCTACACCGTCTCACATTGAAATAAATGAGACTTTAACAGTGCAATCCTATACATTTCTATTCAGAAGTAAGCCCCACTGGGTTCAATGAGTCTGATTCTTAGGTATGCCTGAATAGGACTGCAACCTTAAATGTTTAACTTTGGGCAGGATTTGTGCCATATTGTCCCACCACCACCACCACCACACACACAATACCTTGATCCTAACTAAAATAGCCCCACTGTTTTTAAAAAGAAATGTTTAGGATCAGCATCAGATTCCCCCCCCCCCCAATATACATTTTGCCAGTGAAAGCTTTTCAAAAGCCTGATTGCTGTGTGAGGGTTTTTTTGGGGGGAGATTTTCAGGAGGGGGAGTGTGTGCTATATGTGAGTGTGTGTTTGTGTGTGTGCGTGCGAGAGAGAGAGAGAGAGAGAGAGAGAGAATTTGTGTGTGTATGCAGGAGAGGCTGACTGACTCCTGTGTCAGTGGGGCTCCTTATCCATTGCAGGTTTCATTCTGAGCTTTATAGGATCTATCCATGGTGCTGAACACCACCCCCAAAATAGGTTCACCACCATGGATGAGCAGAAGGACACCACTGGGGAGTTCAGGAGGAATTGTCAGAAGACTGCCACTGCTGCCCCCTAGTATCTGCCGCCTGAGGCGATTGCCTCAGTGTGCCTTAATGGTAGGGCCAACCCTGCTACTGAATACTAAGCCTGGAGTGAAAGTTCTCCAGAGATAATATTTGCTGAAATTTGGGGTTGTTTGAAGCAGGGCCAACCCGAGACATTTTGCTGCCCGAGGCAGAGCAGCAAATGGCACCCCCACACCACCAACCTAAGTCAAGGTGCAGAATATACCGAGCCAGCCGACTTATTTTGGTACAGGAAGCAGAAAATCCCATAAGCGCCTCCTCCCATCCCTGGCAGTAGAACCATAATAACAACACAGTTTAAAAAAAAAAAAAATCACTGCCCTTTTAGGACACCTCCAATATGCTGCCTTCCTAAGGCAACTGCTTCCCTCTGCCTCATGGTAGGGCTGGCCCTGGTTCCAGGAGCCAAACCTTGGCTGATTTGCCTCCGTTCACCTGCTGATGTTATTCTGCTGCCTCACTACCTACTGTCATGGTGGTGAGCAGTGGTTCCCGGTAGTAGTAGCCGCTGTGCCAATGTGCCATGATCCCTCCCTTCTCCCTTGGAGTGACACCACATAACATAATTCTGAGAGGGGGGGTCTCGGAGGAAATGGCAGGGCACCCACATTGGTGGTTGCCACCTTTTACCCAGAATTCCCTTGCAACAATGTGACATGATGATGTAGTATTGCTACCAGGGAGATTTGGGAGTGGAGTGGGGTGTGTGTGTGACAGCTTTATTTTATTTATTTATTTTATTTTATTTTATTTATACCTCGCCTTTTTTTCCTGCAAGGAACCCAAGGCAGCTTACATAATCCTCCTCTCCATCTTATCCTCACAACAACCCTGTGAGGTAGCTTAGGCTGAGAGTCAGTGACTGGCCCAAAGTCACCCAGTGAGTTTCATGGCCAAGCGGGGACTAGAACCCGGATCTCCCAAGGCCCAGTCCAACACTCTCACCACTACGCCACACTGGCAGCTACCAAGACAGGCGCTACTGCTGCTTCCACATCCGGTAAGTTTCATCCTGGTTTCAAGCGGAGCCACCCCTGAGCCAGGCAGAGGGGATCTCTACATCACTAGTATTTAATGGTCCGAATGTGCTCTCCTGTGTTAGGCTGCAGGCAGAAGACCAATGAAAAGCTGCAATTGCGCTACTCTGCCTGGATCTGTTGCCCTCACCAAAAATGTCTCCCCCCGCCCCGCCCCACAGCCTGCAAAGTGGTGGCGGCGACATTTTGGGGGGAAATGGAGATGTGCAAAAATATACACGTAGATATCACACAACACCTGCTGAGCGAGAGCAGTCTATCTGAGCAGTGAGACATGGTGGGGAAGGTCAGCAGCAGCATGTCCAACAACCATTCCTCATCCACACACACCCCAGGATAGAGGAGACATCCAATTGGGGGCATAGAACTGACTAGCTGGAGCGCTGCCCTGCTTTTCAAAGACTGGAGTTGCTGGTCTTTTAAAGACTACGCTGTGTTTAAAAATAAATAAAGAGCCTCGGTTGCTGCTCGGAGGCCGTGATTTAAGCAAAAGTTACATCGCCAAATAATTTCTTCTCCCATGACTCATGTAGTGCGTCTGCCTGACCATTTAAACAGTAACCCGCCCACCCACCCTCCACCACCCCATTGCCTTATCATGTTTAAATCTGTCACGGATGTCGGATATTGCTTTCCTAAGTGGGCTCAACTATATCGCAGGCTGTTGTGGTAATGCTGGACCGGAGCATCTCTCCATTTTATGTCCTTAAATATTCATAAGAAGATTTGCAGCATTAATATCTTAGAGGGCTTACAAGAACACTTAAATAATGTGTCTTAGCTTCCCATGTGCCCCCTCCTTCGTCCACTCCCCCCCCCGCCCTTAAATGTCCCAGGCTGTTCTCATTTGTGTAATGCATTGAGCTATGTTTAATCATTGCTCTGGGACTCGGTCAGTGGTTCTGTACTTCACTGCTAGCCAGTGTAATTACAATCCCCATGACTTTCGCATGGGCAAAGCCTGTTCTGTCGTACAGGAAGGAACGGGAAGGTTCCTATAGACAAGGTGAATGCATGGGAAATCAGTTCCACCCAATTTACACACACACACACACACGCCCATTCCATCTTTAAGTAGACAAGGAGAGATCATTCATAATGTCGCCAACTCCAGGTCCTTTTAAAAAATTATTATTATTATTATTATTATTATTATTATTATTATTAATGGAGAAAGGTAGGCAAGGTAGAACTCACAACAATATTAACGTGGCCATTAAAAAGCATTTCTCACAAGCTCACAAGCATTTCTCAATTAATCGGTAAAATGGATTGATTTATTCCATCTGGCTAGGATATTGGCACAGGACGAGGAGGAGATTGATTGATTTGAAAAGGGAGGGAGAAAGAAGTACTTGCCTCCAGAACGCTACTGAAATTCCAGTCTTAAAAAAAAAAAGTTGCATTAAAACTTTAAGTAAAAAATAGCCAGAAATTCTTATGGGTGTTTTTGTAGGACTACTGCAAGCATTTTGCATGTATATGGTCCTGGGTTCAGTCTTTAGGATGTCCAGCAGCAGGGCTGGGAAAGACCTCTGTTGGGACCACAGTGGTCTGCGGGAAGGAGTGGGGGAGAAAGTCATTCAGTTCACATTTTAATGTGAACTTGGCTAATTTTGCACTTTCAAAACTATACGGGAATCAAAATTCAGTTATCCTTCAAAATACACACTTCTCTGAATCTTACGATGCCGTTCCCCATTCAAAAAAGCATACAAAACTGTGTGTATTGTGAAGTGCACACAAAATTGCATATATTGGTGCAAATAACATTCAGAAAAAGCATTGTATTAGGGAAACGTGCTTACACAATGCACATACGAGGCAAAATTATGCACAAAAATTGGTTTCAGTTCATGATGGATTAGGATTTTACCCAGTTTGCACCTTCTGGACTGAACACGGACTCCGATACAGTCTGTGCTCAAAGTTCAAAAAAGCTCATGAAAAAAAATGCCTACTTTAAACCACACAAGTAAGGTTTAATCAATGGGAGAAGAATGCACACATTTCAAACATGCACGCAACTGATGCTTATATTTAGGGGAAAAAAATATGCACGGATTTTCATGTGAAAAGGAAAAGAAACAAAGCTTGCAATCCGATATGGACTTGAGTCGGAAGAAGCTTCGAGATGGAATGTGGAGAACTTTGGTGAGCTTGAGTTTTGCTGATCCGCACATCCCAAGCTGGCACTCAGATCAAGCCAGGAAGAGATTAGGACCTTGGATTGGTCCAAGTGGGTCCTGCTGGCTGGAACTCTCTCCTACTAAAATAATTTGAGGATGTTGTCTCAGCAGCGAGCTAGAGCCATCTGGAGCCTTATGTTGGCTGACAAGACCTCCTCCCCTCCGGGAGGAGTTGACTGGATTGTTAAAGGGCCCTCACCTGATTTTGTAGCCTGAGACTTCTGCAAGGCTGGGGAGATGGAGGTTCTGCCAAGGACTCATCCTCTGAGCCATGGGACAATGGCAGGGCTGTGTCCTCTGTTTGGGAGGGCCGTGAATATGGCGCTGATTGTTCTGCCCCCCGAAGAAGAAGTAGTGTGTGCCTCATCCTCATCAAAATCCTCTGCTGCACACTGGAAGGCCCAAGGGCGGTATGGTACTCACCATCGTGAGTGCGGTGAGTGGATTTGTCAAAGCCTGGTCAGCTTCATGTCTTCATAAACCTATGGAGGTTGGGGTAAGGTGTAAATAAAACTGTGCTGGGGTAGGAATGTTGGAGAAATCTGCAACTCATTCAAATGAGTTCAGATTTCTATGAATCCAACCTATGGATTCTGCAGTGGACCAGCTTTTTCTGGACTTGTGGACCTTTTTTTTTTTTTTTTTAACTTTTGGGGGCGATTTGTGCAAATGCACATTAGTGCAAATGTGTCTTTGAAAACAGGAACAAAATTCTCGTACATCCCTAAAAAAAAGAACAACACCCTGATTCTATCAATGAGCAGACGATGGAAAGATAGATGCCGGACAATCCACAAAACACAGACAGAACAGATTTAACCAAATCCATACACCACTATTCCGGAATCATCACAGGTAGGGATGTGGGAGGATTTTGTTCGGGGGGTGGAAATCCGGCAGACTAGTCAGGCTCCACCCCCACCCCACCCCAAACTACATCCTGGTTACCTCTTCACCGGCTCGACTCACGTTCTCCCAAGTTGAGCTGGGGAAGCAACGTCCGGGTTCCCGGCAAGCCGCTGTTTATGTAGAAAATGCCTTAAGATACACCCAAAGTGGCCAAATTTGCACAAATTGCGACCGCGTTTGCCGTATCTAAAGGCATTTTCTACGTAAAGTGGCCCATCAAGAACCCGGACGGAAGTCCGGCAAGCACTGCTTTTGGCCTGGCTCACCAGGAGCACGAGCAGCATATGCCGAGCTGGAGGCGGGGTGGGTCCCAGCGGATCGCCCACCCCTAATCATAGGCCCATCTGACTACAGTCATTGAGCTACTCTCCCGACATGAGTCCATCTAGCTATGTAATCCAAATGTTAGATCATTCTGTCTACTTACTTCAGACGATGGAACATGATTTACCTTACTTGAATCATTACATGCATTGCCATAAATAATGCGACGTCTCAACTCTGACAAGGCACCATGGCTTAAGCATGGAAGGAGGAGGTACCTGTTGGAAACAGCTGGTCTGCAGCAAATGAAGAGCTTTGCCCTGTGCACGTATGTTGCACATTTCCAAACTTTGGTGATGTGAAATCCAAATTGGAATAATCCCGGATGCTTCTTCTGCGGCTGATCGCTTGAACACTAATCACATGCCTGGTTAATTCGATAATGCACATAATGTTTCGGGAACTCCCCTGTTTTCATTTCTGCCTCTTCTCTTCAGGAGATTAATGAGGTGAAGAAAGAGAAGATTGTTACAAACCTGCAGCTTCCTGTACCTCCCAAGAAGACGACGCGGGGAAACAAATGTGCCAAACAGCCTTTTCACACCACTGTGTACAAAGCATAATTATAGTAGAGCTGGTGCAGTCCATTATAATTATGCACCGATAAGCAATGATCCAACTGTGCAACGAATGGCAGAGATTAAGATGTTTTCTTCCATGGTGCGCAAATTGCTTAAAGTTTCCCAAGAATGTCACCGGGGGCAAGGAGCAGCATTAGCCCCCGCACCCTAGTGGTGTCCCCACGTACAACTCTTTGCTTTCTCCCAGTGAGAATCGATGCCATTCACTCTCGTACAAAGAGTTGCAGTGAAGGAAAAATCTTCAACCCACCCCTGACACTGAGTGGGCCTGTCCCTCAGTGGCTCAGATCCCGCAAGGAGACGTGCGCACATGTAATGCAACCTCCTCCAACCAGGCACTCTCCAGATGTTTTGGAGACTACAACTCCCATCAGTTGCAGCCAGCATGGCCAGGGGTCAGGGATGATGGGAGTTGTGGTTCAAAACATCTGTTGGGCACCCAGTTGGGGAAGGCTGATGCAACGTGTCTCTGTGCAAAAAGCACACACTCCTCAGGGAGCCTCGCAATATACAGACCCTTCCTCCGAACGCCATTGCAATGGTGAACATTTTGCTTATCTTTCATAATATGGAGTGGCAGGGCCGGCCCTATCACTTGATGATCTTAGGCAGTTGCCATGGGCATCATTTTGTGAGGGGCTGTATTTTTGCTGCTTCCCAAATGGCATTCCCCCATCCATCAACTGTTGAATGCAAAATCATCCTCCATAATTTGCCCTGTTCTTCCTCTTCCAAACTCCATGGGCAAATTAGTTGCAAGAAGAGGGCGAGGAGGAGGTAAACAAGGGATGGGGAAAAAAACAGCCAGTGGCTCCTCTGTGTGTGTGTGTGTGTGTGTGTATGTGTGTGTGATATCTCTCCCCTCCAATTTTCTCTGCCCGTTCTTGGGTGAACCTTCAGAATGTTCAGCAAAGACCTCTCCTGTGGTGAGTGTACTGTGTATGTAGCCAAGTTCTAAGTATTCCAGAATTCTCTGCAACATGCAGGGTTTCTAGGGCAGATCTGCAGAATTTCCTTGGCAGATGTTAATGTAGAAAGCCTTCACTAAATAGTTGAAAACTATGGTGACGTGAAAATGCATATCAGCTGTCAGGGCTATCAAATACTAAATGCTCTGGTGCATCAATTAACAAACACTGTCAGCTGTCTACCACCAGATAGCAGGTCTTGAATTCAAATATCATAGGGTGAATATTTGACATCAAAACGCATGAAGGAGAAATTTGGGGGAGCAAAATCATCTCTACTTAACAGTGTAGGGCCATTCACAGGTTGCTCCCTTCTTTCCTAACCTGGTAACCCAGTCTAACAGGAAGTTGTTTCTCCCTTCCCTTCCTGGAAAAGGAGGAGTGTTGTTTCATAGATTTCATAGATCATAGAGTTGGAAGGAGCCTACAAGGCTATTGAGTCTCTTCCATGATGTCACGTTCCCTTGGTTCTGAGCCTCCGTACTACCCTGAGGAGGCCTCGGAGGATTCACCTGGGTCACAGGTCACCCCACTTCAGGGGAGCCTGCAACACCCCCTTCTCTACCTTCCTGGCCAGAGGATGTAGCTCTCTCATCATCTGCAGGGCCGGTGCTACCATTAGGCGAACTAGGCTGCTGCCTAGAGTGCCAGGCTAAATGGGGGTGCCAGAAATGCGGGGAAGGGGAGGCGAAAGAAGTGCACCCCTCCCTCTCTCTCCTCCACCTCAGGGCTCCGTCTCCAAGCTGGCGCCGCTGAAGCTTCAGGCAGGCTCCTCCTCACAACCAGCATCAAAAGAGGCAGAGAAGGCGACAGGCTGGAGGAGGCGGAGGCAGGCAGCGGCCAATGATGGGAGGCTGGTGGGCGAAGGGAAGGATGCACCTGCAAACACCTCCTTTGTCTTCCCGGGCAGGGGCCAATGATGGGAGGCTGGTGGGCAAAATCTCCCCTTCCTTCCAGCCAGTCTAATTTTTCTTCCTTCCTCTTAATCTGTTTTGTCTTTTCCCCTTCTCCAATGGTCTACTTCAGTTCATTTTGTGTTCCTCTTTCTTTCTGTATTTCTTTCTTTCCTTTTTCATCAGTCTCCCCCCCCTCTTCCCCCCTTAATCTTTTTTAAAATAATCTTTCTGTGGTTTCCTTTCTCTTTCGCGCGCCGCTTTCCTCTTCCTTTCCTCCCTTCTTTCGCCGCCTCCCCCCTCTTCCTTCCTTCCTTTCACCCCCCCTCCTTCACCCACGCTCCAAAACGGCTCCGGATCAGCCGGGGTGCCTCGCTTTGCCTCCAGCAGTTCCAGATGTGCTTAACCGTACAGGTCCACTCCAAAGTAAGCTCCGAGGGAGCTGGAGGGGGGAGGGCTCAAGTGGGAAGGGGGCGCGCTAAATATCTGATTTTGCCTAGGGCGCCAAACTGCCTTGCACCGGTCCTGATCATCCGACTCTGAGGATGACTCCCCTGCAGCTTCTCCTGTCCTTGACCCACATAGGAGCAGGAGCCTGCAGAAACTGACACTGACCCTTTGAGAAATACAGTCAGTGTCTGGCAGGGATGGAGCCACTGAAAGACCAGGCTCAGCCAGCCTTCTGATGGCCTCACTTGACTGCAGTCTCCTGCTGGGACATCAGCTCCTTATGGGAGAATACTCCATTCCAACCAGGGACTTCATACAGGGCACTCTCCAAGGTCCTGCCTTGCTTAGCGTAACCCAGAAAAGACAGCAAGCACCATTGTGCAGCCCACTTCCCCTGGGCCTCACGCTTAGCCGGGACACAGGAATGGGTTGACATTCACATAATGGCAAATCTAGGTTTGCCACTAAAAGTATACTTGACAAGGAGTTACAGCTGTCCTGGTTCCCTATATGTGTGATATACATGTTTGCAAACACAAGTTTGGCTACACACTTGCTGTTCACGTTTGGTATTTGCAAGTGTACACCTAAACAAAAGCTATGTGTAAATGGGCCCAATTCTTGTTATGTCAAGCCACTGGGGAGTCATAGAATCATAGAAAAGTAGAGTTGGAAGGGGCCTACAAGGCCATCGAGTCCAACCCCCTGCTCAATGCAGGAATCCAGGTCAAAGCATCTCTGACAGATGTCTGTCCAGCTGCACCTTGAATGCCTCCAGACTGGCAGTAAAGTGGGGGGCTTGGGGTCCAGGATCCTTTATTCTCCTGCCAACATTTCAGGAACCCTGATGAGAGATCCAGATGCTTTGTTTCTCACACACCTCTTGTGAATTTCTTGAGAGTGCTGGATTCTCCAGGAAACGCAAAGCTCAAGATGTTTTGCATCAGCCAAGCTCGGAAACTTCATCCTCGTACCAACCCAGAAAATTAACCTCATATCTCAAAGTATACAGCAAATGGAGGGATTTGCCGTCACCTTTTGATCAATGGCATGGGCAAGCTTGATTTCCACTTACCAGAACACCAAAGATAACTCTGTCAACCACATTAATGGGGATCCACATACCCTCCCCTGTTGTTGAATGAGGGAGGCTAACCATGCGGTGTTTCAGAAGTGAAGTAATTGCATGCATTGCCTTTGATTACATCATAAATTGACACTTGGCCAAGAGATAAAAACCTGGGTTTTAGTCCGTGGAGGAAGCTGCACTTGAAATCTCTCCCCCTAAGCTAACTCACAGGCCGTAACGGAGCTATAGATCACATCTACAGTCCTGTGGAGTTCATTATGTCCTAATGCTGTTTTCTTTTTTAGATCATTAGAATGAAACTTGACCTGACCTGTGAACTATGCAATTGATTGTTGCCTTTAAACGGTCAACAGCCCATTTTCTAATCGATACGATGGAATAATTTTATACATATTTAAATTATATATTACTTTAATGCTTGTTACATTTATCTACCACTTTCCTCCTGGAGCTCACTCTGAGTACGGTCGGCGCATTTGTGCTACTTTGCGGTAGATGAAGAAGAAAGAAGACGGCGAAACAGACAGGAAAGGAAACAGAAAACAGAAACAAGGAAGCAAACTGGAATTTAATTCTCCTTTATTACGGCTATTCTAAAAAGATGCCTGGAGCAAAGGGGTTGTGTGGATTTAGGTGACTTCGCTCCCTTGTGGTTTAAAAAAATAAATAAATCAAGAAATTAATTATATATATAAAAAGATGTGATGCACAGAAGATTTGTGATCAGATATGCAGACTCCCCCCCCCTTTTAAAGAAGCTGGGGGCGGGAAGGGAGGAGGTCCAATTTTGATTGGAACAGCAGCACACATCTTTTGCACGTGTGTTCTGCTCATCGATCGTACGTCTTGAACCCCTCCCCCCATCCCATCTTCTCGATCAATATTTATCCCCCTGAAGCTGCTGAACTGGCCCTAACAGGGGAACAAGAATGTTTCCTGTATAGCTCCCTTTATGGGTGCTTCCAAACAGAGGGTTGCTAGCCAGGGATGTCAAAGAAATCCATCCACAACAGATCCAAATGAATCTGGATTTCTATACATTCGACCTGCAGATTCTACAGCGGACTAGCTTTTCCCAAGTCATGCAGATTCTGTGCTAGTGGTGGGCAATCCGCCTACCACCTGACCCGCTGGACGCTCGGCAAGCGCTGCCACTGCACCCACCAAACCGGGCTGAAAGCGAGCACCAGCCGAGCCACTCATCGGACTTCCAGATTCCCGTTGGAGCATTTTTTTACGTAGAAAATGGCGTAAGATAGGTTAAAAAGCGGCTGCGATTTGCGTAACGTGTGCAAATCGTGGCCATTTTTAACGTATCTTGCACCATTTTCTACGTAAAAAGTGCTCTGCCAGGAACCCAGAAGTCACTTCCCCAGTTCGGCTCGGGAGAACGCAAGTCGAGCTGGGGAAACAGGTAGGTGGGATGGAGTTCAGGGGGTCGATCCCAGAGAGTTCGCTGGATGTCCACCCCCTGAACAAAATCCTTACACATCCCTACTGCAGACTTCCAGACTGGTTTTTTACTTCTTGGAATTGTATGCAAATTTAGTGGAACAAAAATATGAAAGTTGCAGGAGAATACACCATTAAAACACACACACACACACACACACACACACACACCATGTTATGCATTTCTGATCTCTTTTCAGCCCCTGCTGTGAAGCAATCTTTTGCACGTGTGTTCTGCCAGAGCCGGTGCTACCATTAGGCCAACTAGGCAGCTGCCTAGGGCGCAGGGCTAAAAGGTGCACCAGAAACTCCTTGAAAAAAAAATACAGCACTCTCAAGTGGGAAGGGGGGGCGCTAAATATCTGATCTTGCCTAGGGCACCAAACTGCCTTGCACTGGTCCTGTGTTCTGCTCATCGATCGTACGTTGAGCTAAGAAAAATACACAAAGTGTTGCGTGCTACTGAAAGTTCCATAAATCGTGGCAGACATTTTTGCGTACCTTTCCAAAGGTGGGGGGGAATCCAAATCCCTCAAGGAGTGGGATGATGGAGCGAAAGTCTCCTGACAATCTGCGAAACACAGACAGGATGGATTTAATAAAATCCATACACCCCCTACTCTTACCTATTCTATCTTTTTTTTCCTTTTTAACAGGTTTTCTTTTTGGAAAGAAAAAAAGATGGAAGACGTGGCGGGAAAACACGGGGGGGTTACAACGTGGAAGATAATATCATCTGGACACCCCTCCCTCCATCAAATTCTGTAAATGAGGAAGGGTGATTGCACCAAAAAAAGCCTCATCAGGAAAAGCACCCTATATATATATATTTTCCAGTAAGGCAGATAGCAGCTGCGGTGGAGGAGGTGATTTTGATCAGGAATATGGGATGTGAGAAAGGATTCAGCACCCTTATCCCACCCTATTCCAGTACTCTGAACAAAACCAGAGATGCCTTCTGCTCCCTAGCTACACACACGCGCGCACACACACACACACACCCCACACACGGGTGCTTTAAAGTAGGGAGGGGAACACTACATCTATTTTGGTCCTTAGTCGTCACTAAAAAAACGTGGCTACCGCTAAAAAAACAAAAAACAAATATGCAGCTGTGGGTATGATTCCCCGCCCCCAACCCTGGATCTGTTTAAGTTAGAGTTGCTACACAATCCCCTTCTCTGCTTCTCTCTGAATCTTCTCAAAGTTCCATTCCAGGTGCATAGCTTACCATCAGTTCTCTGAGGTCACTGTCCTTGCTGCTATTATTATTATTATTATTATTATTATTATTACGGGTTGGGTAATTTAGGGATGGGAGAGACATTTGTTCAGCTTGCATTTCAATGTGAACTTACCTAATTTTGCACTTTTGAACCAATTTGAAAATTGAAGCTTGGTTGTTGTGAGGATCAAATGGAGAGGAGGAGGATTATGTAAGCTGCCTTGGGTTCCTTGCAGGAAAAAAGGCGGGGTATAAATGTAATAAATAAATAAATAAATAAATAAATTGTTTGAAAGTCACGCTTTTCTGAATTTTGCCATGGAGTTCCACGATTGGAATATATATATATATATATATATATATATATATGCGTACAAAATGCATATATTAGGGGGAAATGTGGACAAAAATGTGTATATAAATGAAAATAACATTGAATTGTGTTATATTGAGAAAATTACTTGCAAAGAATGTGTGTATTAGGCAAAATTGTGCGTAGATGCACGTACTAGGAGAAAAGCACACATCAATGAGTACGGATTTTCATGCAAGCCTTTTTTTTCTTTTCTTTTTGAAAATCTCAATGTTTGGAATGAAGCAAACTTAAGATTGGAAAAATAAGAAATCAAGAGAAACCGAAATTGACTGATTCGTCCGTCTCTAGTTGGGTTTAATCATCCTGCTACTGTTATATATCTGACAATAATTTAATGGTTATTTTAAAATAGTGAAGAGCAAAAAAGCCATTAGAGGGATATAGATATGATTAGCTACTTTTTGTTTTCCCCATTGGGAGACTTCAGTTGTAGTAGGAGACTTCCTTTCGGTTCTCATGGTAGGGCTACCTTTTTGCTAACGTTATAAGAAATTTAGCCGTGAGCCCGTGACGTGGGAGAAATGGCTCTCTTTTAATATGGGGCAGTTATTATTCATATTCCAGTTTTGATCCATGCAATGCAATGGGGCATACAATGTACTGGTAAATAATTAATCTGTTTCCAAAAAGGAGACCCATCAGAAAAGATGACAGGCTTGTACTGCCGATTGTCTTACGGAAGGCTGAATGAAGTGAAGCTGCCCCGTCACAGTGGACGAGGCCTGAGATGCTGGGAATGAAGTGAATCGGGGAATATCTTCCCTTCAAGTAAGACAAATTTGTGTTGGGTAACCACCATGCCTTGCTGGGGAAGCCAATTGGAAAAGAATGATAGCGGCCCCAGCGCAGGAAGTTCATCAAAGTCATCTGTTTCAGGTAAGCTCATTTTTCACCAGCCAAAGGGATATTTACCTGAAGTACACCTGTAAGGTATAGACGACAAGATTGAACAGAATGCTGCTTTATTATATTTCACACCCTGATGATTCAATACGATGGGAGAGAAGGAGAGCAAGATAGAAGAGAGTTATTAAAAAAAAATAATCATGTTGTGTGTTTTTTCTTTCGGCAGAGTCGAATACGTTGCTTAGGTCAGAATACTGACCAGTGTGGTTTGCACTGAATTATGTGTACTTCTAAATACCTGTTTCATTGAAACTTAACCCTAGGGTGATGTCAGATGCAGAAGTCTCAGGCTACAAGACTGAGGAGCTGACCAAACTACAGTTCTTGTCATCCCTACATAAGGCTTCCATTGGCTTTAGCTCCCTGCTGAGACAACGTGCTCCTATTGCTCTTGTAGGAGAGGGTTCCTCCTGAAGCCAGGAGGACCCACTTGGAGCTAAGGTCCTATTTCCTCCCTGCCTTGACCTTGCTACCAGCTTCCCCTGCAAGCCTCAAGGGACCAGAGAATGAGACACCTACCAACACAGGGAGAAGTGACCTTACCTCATCATTGGCTTGGGCTTCCGCACTATTGAGTTTGTCTGTCCTTGCCTCTAACAGAAAATGGGGATCTGTCCTCAGCCTTGGCAGCTGGACACTGGAACTCCAGACTGATCCCCTCAGCGAAGGGGGACAACTGCCTGAATATGCTCTTTGCAGCTCCTCCCTTTCATCACCAATGACCTCCATCACCCTCTTCACTGCTTTCTACTCACTGGCTTCTCTCTTCCCCAGCCTCCATGGAAAGGAGCCTTAGGTTCCTGCTGCCGAGGGTTGGGTGACCTGTGCACTGGTGCCCACATCGCCAGAGCACTTCCAGACCTGGCCATATAGTACCAGCTCCAGATTTTTGAGGGCCCTTGCGCAAGGCGCCCGTTAATGGGTGCTCAGAGAGTCTGCCTTCTTACCACCATTGTCACCAGCGGCTATTGTTCCCCCTCCTCTTTCTCATCATTACTACCGCTTGCATGCTTGCTTGCCGGACAGACAGACAGAGAGCCAGTGAGCAAGTAGGCAGTGGCATCTCCTGCTGCTGCTCCTCCTCCTCCTACAGCCATGCCATGCCTACCCTGTATGAAGGTATATGAAATTGTCCTATAAAGAATCAGGACATTGGTCCATCTAGCCCAGTGCTGTCTGCTCTGATTGGCGGCAGTTCTTGAGGGTCTGAAACAGAGGTCTTCTCATCACCTGCTACCTGGGACTGTGCATGGACTGTGATGCATCTTTACATGTCCTCTCCGACACAGACTTTTGTCCTGTTCACATATCTTCCTGAGAATATTCACCCGTCTTTCAAAAAACACACACATGAGACAGCCATTGTGGGATTTGCTCTGTCAAAACATTTATGTTATCACTGAGATTTTGGTTGTTTAGTACCTTCAGCAGATAGATAGCAATATCCAAAATTACCAGTGGAACCATTAAAGACGGATTTGGGGGCAGAATTCCAGGATTCGACTCAGCAGAGTGAGCAAGAGGGCCTCCAAACACAGCAGGACTGGTTTACCACATTTTGAAATATTACCCAAGGCCAATACCATCTAAAGAGCCCCCCCACACACAAGACTATTAAGTCCAGAGTCTAAAATTCCCTAACTGAACCAATGAAAATGGTATCCATGTAGGTTTTGAAAATACACTCACTTTAGTTTTACATTTTGTCGCCTTCTTTCACGCCAGGAAATCTAACAAGCTGAGGTAAGAAGAAAGGAAGGGTGAAGGCAAACGCTCCGAAGGGTGATGGAAGTGCTTTGAGCAGCACGGCCAATATATCCTGAGAGATCCCAGAGCCGAGGCTGTGTGTTCAGATCATCTCTGCCACAGCTTAGATCAGTGTTCTCCAACCTTGGGTCCCCAGATGTTTTTGGCCTACAGCTCCCAGCATGCCCCAGCCAGCTACGCTGGCTGGGGCATGCTGGGAGTTGTAGGCCAAAAACATCTGGGGACCCAAGGTTGGAGAACACTGGCTTAGATTGTCTTTGTCGGGAACTATGCCGTGGTTGGCTTTCCTGCAGGACTGTAGCTTGGTCTGTCTAGCAAAATGTTCCTATGCAGGGCCACATCAAGGGCAGGCATGGGCCCAGCCAATGGTGGTGGTGCTGGTGGTGGTGAGGAGAAGCAGCAGATGTCACAGCCTACTTGCTCCTTGTCTCTCTGTCTGTCAAGCAAGCAGGGGGTAGCCACGATGAAAGAGAAGATGAGGAGCCAGAGCAGTTGGTGATGAGAAAGTAGGCTCACCGAAGAGGGAGCCCGGAGGTATCTTGCCAAAGGGGCTCTCAAAAAAAACCTGGAGCCAGCACTGTCTTCCTATGCTGAGATAACCACACATTATTTTTTGCCCATGGCTAAGGAATTCTAAGGTGTACCGGCCACAAACTCTTGCCGAACATCTTGTCCTTGATCCTCAGTTTGCCTCCACAGCCAGCCACAACATTGGAATGGCACGCTTGTGTTTAATACTCTGCATTCCGAGCTGGGAAATATTAATTTGCTCGCAAGGCAGTGCAGGGTCGGAGAAAGAATACTTTCTTTGCAGAGAGGTTAATGCACCTGGGTGGGAGCCGAGAACATTTGCATCCGCAGCGGTCATTAATCCACGGAGTAGTAATTCGTGAAAGAGAAATCAATCTGGGGAGGGAACAAAGCCTCTAGTCTCAAAATAATGGGCGGCCTTCCGCACTGCATCTCGTTAAGCAAGGCCCAGGTACATAACGCCCTCAATTTTCATGCAAGGTCTTGCAGCAATCCACAGAAACTAATAGCCAGCCAAAACAAAAATGTATCCATATTCTCCTGCCTCCCCCTGCATTGCTAATGGCACAACAGTTTGGGGCCCCGGCAGAGTATTCTTAACAGGGGGAGCATGGCTTTGATACATGTGCCAATTAAAAGCAATTGATGACCTGATGGGTTCATTCTGCAAAGTGCTTTGCACTATGGACTCCCACTGAAATTAATAGGACTCAGAGAAACATTTAGCGAGTGAAGTTTTGCCTGCCTTTTGAGAGTTTGGTACAAACGCCCAGTGTGGCGTAGTGGTGAGAGTGCTGGACTGGGACTCTCGGGAGATCCGGGTTCTAGTCCCCGCTCGGCCATGAAACTCACTGGGTGACTTTGGGCCAGCCGCTGACTCTCAGCCTCTAACCTACCCCACAGGGTTGTTGTGAGGATAAAATGGAGAGGAGGAGGAGGAGGAGGAGGAGGAGGAGGAGGAGGAGGATTATGTAAGCCGCCTTGGGTTCCTTGCAGGAAAAAAAGGCGGGATATAAATATGATAAATAAATAAATAAATAAAATATAACAGCGGGACAGTTGCTTTCTGGTTGATTGGTGGGGCAGATTCAGGACAGATAAAAGGAAGGACTTCTTCACACATAGCGCATAGTTAAGCTACGGAAGTCGCTACCGCAAGAGGTGGTGATGGCCGTCTAAGTGTTCTGTAGGGTGGGAGAAGGGCGAAGGCGACCTTCACCTTTGTGCTCCTTCCACCCTCCATAGCATGCTCATAATCCTCTGAGTCCGTTGGGCTACAGCAGTGTTTCTCAACCTTGGGTCCCCAGATGTTTTTGGCCTACAACTCCCAGCATGCCCCAGCCAGCATAGCTGGCTGGGGCATGCTGGGAGTTGTAGGCCAAAAACATCTGGGGACCCAAGGTTGAGAAACACTGGGTTACAGGCAGCCTCATTGGATTGCTCTGTGAGATGATCTAGTAAGAAGCTCACTGGGCCAGTGTATCTGTCAGCTGGATACACAATTGAATTGGGAGGCTGGTACTTAGAATGAGTACTTACTAATCCCTCCTTTTTCAGCTATTGGGACTAGACGCCGAAGAACAAAAATACTATTACCTGTTAAGCTATTAAGAACTAAGAATCTTTAGCAATGCTCTGTTTAACAACAAGAAATGCTTTTGTTTTATTTATGCAAGTTATTATATTTTAAATTTTATTTACAGCATTTGTATACTGCAGTATACAATTTATTTACAGTATTTATTTACAGCATTTGCATACTGCTCCATATCTAAGCAGATCCGGAGCAGCGGTGAACAATAAAAAGATAAAAACAGATAAAAGAAACAAAAACAATGCATTGAAAACAAGGTGACATTAAAATGGTGCTTGGACAGCAGAGAAGGCTTCCCGGAACAAGGAGGTCTTAGCAGGTGCTGAAAGCAACACAAAGTTGGAGCCTGCCTGACCTCCAGAGGCAGGGAGTTCCATAGAAATGGAGCCACCACACTGAAGGCTTTTCCCCTGGCGGACTGCAATCAGGCCATAGATCCATGAGGAACCACCAGGAGAATGCCAGGGATGGGGACTGGCATGGGGACTCGGACTCGAGGATTCGACTCGTGAGTCGGACTGAGTCCCCCCTCTGACTCGAGTCTGACTCGAGTCCCAATATTTTTAATGGGACTCGAGACTCGACTCGGGACTCGAGACCAAGGACTCGTCAACATCCCTGGGCTGTGCCAGGAGTGGAGAGGAGCACGATCACCGATGAAGAGCGCATGGAAGCGAGGTGCGCCTGCTGCTCGGCCACTATGGCCAGCTACTAGGAGCGCAGCCCCAACGATGTGTTGAGATTTATTTTGATTGATGTGTTGTTGTGGGGGCTTAAGGTTAGGGGCAGACGGCTGCCTCTGCCTGCCTGTTTGGGGTTCCCTGCTTCCTCTGCCTGCCTGGTCTCTTCTTGACCAGTTCAACAGTTGAATTGTCCAAGACAAAGGCCTCTGCCTGCCTGCCTGCCTGCCTGCCTTGGGGTTCCCTGCCTCCTCTGCCTGCCTGGTTATTTTGGGTTTGTCTGCCTGGTCTGTTCTTGCCAAAATCAGTTGCAGAGTTTTGAAATAAAAAGGCACACTTGTGCCTAGAATTTATTTAAGCCACACATCTGAAGTAGCCTTATTTTGTTGGGGGAAAATCCCACTGATTTTAATAGGGACTCGTGGAGTCAGTTTTGGGAGTGACTCAGGACTCGGGACTCGTGAGTCACCATTTTGGACCAAGGACTTGGACTCGTGACTCGAGACCAAGGACTCTTCAACATCCCTGGAGAATGCTCCCTGGTGACCTCAGTGACTGGGCAGGTTGGTAAGGAGAAGGTGCTCCCTCAGGTATCTTGGTCCCAAGTTGTTTTGGGCTTTGTACACAAGTACCAGAACCTTAAACTTGGCCTGGTAGTGAATAGGTAGCCAGTGCAGTTCCTTCAGCAAAGGAGTTGCATGCTGAAAGGGGGCATTTTGATGAGATGTTACAAGTATATTTCTAATAAAAATGAAAAATGGATTCCCACCCCCCCCCCTTACTAATTCTTGTTAGTACAAAACCAAAACCAATTCCACCTAAAACAATTTTTGGTGTATGCTTTATTTGAAGTGTATTGATCAGCTTTGGGTAGTTAACTGGCAGCCAAAGGCTTCCTAAATACTGGGACTATAGTTTGAAAACACTCGGCAAAGGCCAAATCTGTAACCGTTTGTATGTAATATGGAGTTCTCCCTTTGCTGGGTTCTGGGTGAATAAGGACAAGTTCACACATGCAAGGACATCACTTGATTTCTCACTGCTTGATTACTCAACTCTCACTAACTCACCGCTGAATGTGTGAACTAAGGTTGCAAGCCTATATCCAATTACCTGGGAATAAGCCACATTGAACTAAGTGGGACTTACACCTGAGTAGGCAGGTATAGGATCACACTGTAATTCTATTAAAATGCAAGTAGGCATATACCCGGTATCCCAGCCAGGAACACCCACAAAGCTCAGTAGGTGCCAGCTCAGCCTTCCTGAATACTTGTTGTTTTCTTTTTACAATTCCTAAAAACCAGTCCTTTAAAATAATCGGGTGACTTCTCTAAAGCCCTGGGCATCCTCAGTGGACTGGGGGGTTATCATCAGTCAAAACAGCTATTCTTTGAATTGACTTAAGAGGATTATTCTAGTTGGATTTTTGACTTTGTCAGTATTGTATGCAGCCTGTTCAACACTCTGGGCTCTTTGCCACCCTCAGACAGGTGACCTTTTTGATACAAGTGAAGGGGCTTGCAGGTTTTACTTCTAGTCTTCCTGTGCAAAGACGCACAGACTCCCAATCCCAGGTATTTGCATAGATATGCGGAAGTGCTTGCAATGGTACCTGTGCAGCTCCAACAGCATCCTGTATGGGGCAATGAAACCAATAGATATGCAAATTTAGAAATGGCCAAGGGGCCTGTTTTTAGTGGATGACACCAATTGCTTTACTGGACATAATGTGTATCTAGCACACCGCACACACACACACACACACACACACCTCCCATATTCTAAAATCAGCACATATTTATACCCTTTTTAAAACATACCAAAAAGCATACACAAACACATTGCAGGCTAGGTAAGATCAATTTTGAATCATACCTTTGAGGAGAAAACTCCTTACTTAACATTTGCTAATTAAATCTAAGTCTATAATTTTTTAAAAAACATCTGTATATCAAACTTTTTGATGTGTATACCTTACACCATAGTTTTTGCTCATTAATTGATAAGCAAAAACTTTCAAGTACACTTTTTGACGCATTGGGAAGCAACAGTGGGAGAGGATGATTACCTCCATGTCCTCCTTGTGGGCTTCCCAGAAGCCTTGTGGGCTTCCCATGTCCTTCCTTTGTGGGCAACTAATTGGGTTTGCCCCTGTGAGAAGCAAGGTGCTGGACTAGATGTACCCTTGGGTCTGATCGAGCAGGGCTCTTCTTCTTAGGTTACGTTATTTTAATCACTACCTCATAGTTCCACTTTTTATGAAAGCTGCAAATCATGGTACACACAGATAGAGCCTCCTATCCTGCAATGGCCTGACCTGCCATCCACCAAACCATCTCAGTTCCCACTGAATTCACCTCTGGTGAATTCCTCCTAGGATCAGTCTCACTGCATTGAGCTTTCCAATATAACTATCCGCTAGCTACCAGCAAGTGTTGTAACTGGTGGTGACTTGATCAATAATTCTTCGCACGGATCTCATTCTTGGCATTCGTCTTCCACCTAAATCTCTTCGACTTTCCCCTCCCCATTTCCTCATCTTGACATCCATTAAATTCTCAGCCTTATAGCCAGCACCTCGGCTTGTCCAAAGCTTACAAATGCCATACTCTGCTTTATCCAGTCCAGTCAGTCCATCAATAAACCTGAGTGTCGAGTTTGCCTGTTTTTCTGCTCTTTGTGGGGGGATTACTGTAAATTATCTAGTTGTGTTGGCTGGCATGAGCCTTGTATTTTTATTTGCACTTGGAAAACATGAACCGCTGTATCTCATGCTACTACTAAGCAAACCCCAGGCCTGATACGAGTCTGGAAGCAGAGATGGATGCGGTCCCTTAATGTGCTCAGCTTCAAGCTGGTTACAACAAAGCTCCTGGTTTGAAGTTGATGGAGCTGATGGGCATTCCTGGAGAGCAGCACAACGGTCATGAATAAACACAGTGGGTTGGATCCAGACTTACAGTGCAATCCTGCCCATGTCTACTAAAAAAAAAAAAAAGAAGCCCCATTGAGTTCAGTGGAACTTACTCCCAGGTCCATGTGCATGGGATTGCAGCCTTAGTCATACGTCGAGTGGATCCACTGAAATAAATGGGACTTCAATTAGTCAGTGACTTATATCATTGACTGATATCAATGGGTCTACTCTAAATATGACTAAGTTTGGATCCAACCCATTTACCACTTGAAATTGCCACATATAGTGGATCCCTGCCGATGGTGTTGTTGTCGTTATCCTCATCCTCATCCTCATCCTCATCCTGCTGCTGCTGCTATCACTACCACCATCTTTTTCCAAGGTGGTTTAAATAAAATCAGAAATAATACAAAAATACACTTTTTTAAAACTGCCTAAAATATCAACATTACTCCAAGTCAATCAGGGCCAGCACAAGCAGTCGTGCTGCCTGAGCTGGGCGAGCGCACATACAGCTGCCGCCTGCTGCTGTTGCTCCTGTTGCTGCTCTCTGAAGAGTCTTGTCAGTCATAAGAAGCGGCCGGCACAGCTCTGCAGAGCGATGGCCAGGCCCAAAGGCGCGGCCCTGAAAGGGCCTTCCCCAGCTCCAGACGTTGTGGGAGGGGGTGTCCCTGGAGATTGCCCATGGTACAGGGGATCTCCAGGAACACCCCTCCAGAGGGCCCGCCCACCTGTCTCCAGAGCACCCGCTGTTGTGCTGCCAAGCCAGGCAGCACCTCCAGAGTGCCCCGTCGTCAGCTCCGCTCCTCCTCTGTGGCAAACGCCTCAGGGAGCACCAGGGCCGGATTAAGAGCATTATGGGCCTGGTGCTGAGGATTTTGGTGGGCCTTTTTATGGAAATAAATAAAATGAAGACGCAATTTTATATTAAAACAAATTAAATATTTTAATTACCATTAAAGAGCCAAAACTCAAAAACTCCTGCAGCTCATCAGTAAGGGTCTCCCCAATTTCCCCCAAATTTATTTATTAAAAAAGAAAAAGCAGCCACAACAAAAAGCCAGGAAGCTTTGCTTGACCAAGAATAATTGTGTTGTTCTTGTTGCTTTGTTTCGTTTTCGTTTTCGTTTTTTTGTTAAACTAGCATTTGAACAATTGAGCTGCGAATCAGAAAGATCTTTGCTCGAGGCTGGAGAGAGAGGTCCCTTCTAAATCTGAATATTACAGACCCTAGCAAGCCCCCATGTGCTTCAAAGAAATGTAGTAACAGTGATTGAAATGCAAAAACCTACCGAAATGCTAATTTGAGAACAACAGTTCTTGCTAGGTCTTGCCTCAAGCCTGTAATGCAGATGTGCTTAGAACACCTTTCTAATCTTGAAAAAATCATTAATTATGCTGAATGATAACGATCAGAGCTAACTCAAATCGTGCGGCGTGTCCCTATATTGTGGGCCTATTGTCTGTTATGGGCCTGGAGCAGCCACTCCAATCGCCCCTATGTTAATCCGGCCCTGGGGAGCACCCACCCACCGGCCCCGCAAGGCACCCACCTAGCCCTAAACGTTTGCATTAACCAGTGATGGGCAAGCCGATTCTGTTGCCATTTGGAATCCGGCAGGTAGTTTTATGAGTTGAGCGATCTAAATTCAGATGAAGGCTTTTCTGCGTCCCAAGCTTTTGAGACACATGGGTGAATTTTAAAAGTGTCTGCATCGTGTCACTTTGGGAACGTGGTGTACTTCAGGGGCTCCCAACCTTTTTTGGACCTGTCGGCTCATTTGGGAATGTGAGGGACTGCTGCTGTGGAAACCACCACAAAATGGATCCCATGGAGGATGTGGCCGCTGTGGGGGGGGCCTGGCTGGGTAGGAAGTGGGGGGGGAGAAACAGTGAGGCTGCAGGCTGGGAGGGAAGCGGAAATGGAAAGGGTGGCTTCCATCCTGGCCTGCCCAAGCTTCTTCCATCCACACAAGCCTTTCCCCTTTGGTTTCTCTCTCCACACTCCAGTCTTTAGCCTTGCTATTTCTCTCCCGCAACCCCTTTGCTCGCTATTTCTCTCCCTTCCCCATCCCTGGCCTTCTTCTTTCTCTCCCTTCCTAGACCCTAGCCAGTGTTCTCCAACCTTGGGT
The DNA here is from genome assembly GCA_021292165.1 of Shinisaurus crocodilurus. Taxonomy (NCBI): domain Eukaryota; kingdom Metazoa; phylum Chordata; class Lepidosauria; order Squamata; family Shinisauridae; genus Shinisaurus; species Shinisaurus crocodilurus. The sequence goes on along the minus strand of CM037877.1, from coordinate 3,297,136 downwards.
CCCCAGATGTTTTTGGCCTACAACTCCCAGCATGCCCTAGCCAGCATGCTGGGAGTTGTAGGCCAAAAACATCTGGGGACCCAAGGTTGGAGAACACTGCAGCCTCACTCTTTCTCTCCCACTCACTCCTTTATCTTGCCTTTTCTCTCCACTCCCACTCCCAGCCTCAGCCTCGCTCTTTCTCTCTCTTTTGCCTTACTTTCTCAGTGGCACGTTCAGGAACAGAAAGGAGAACCTGCCACCCTAACGGTTTTTTTAATTTTAAAAAAATGGTTTTTTTGAAGGGGGCACAGAGTGAAGAGCTGTGTGGGCACCACTGGAGATATTCTTAATCCACCCCTGTGCATCATGACATCACTTATCGCGGCACACCCTTCTCTGACTGGCTGTTATTGTATGTGTTTCATTACAAACTGAGTAAATAGACCTGGAGCCACAGATGGAGGCAGCGGCTGTGAGGGGAGCATGCAGAATGTACAGGTGCAAAAGGAAAAAGAAAAGCAATTAACTCATTAAAAAAAAATCTCAGTTTTAATTATGAACATATTATAGTTTGGGTACATCGGAGTCAGAACGACCTAGTTTTGTGAAATGGTCCACATAATTCTGAGTTTCCACTCCATCAGTGGCATTAACTGATGTGGCGCAAAACTACACACATTGGAAATAGTGCATGGTAGAGCCCTCCCTGGACTGTGCCACTTCAGAGTGCAGGTGAGGGACTGGAAATTTTTGAAGCTTCTCCACATCAAAATAGAACCAAACTAGCACATCAGAGAGAAAGGTTTACCACAGTCTCCTCCACAACGACCTTGTTTGCTATATGCAGTGAGATTTTTTAAATGGGGGTGCATTCAAAAACATGGCCCACCCTGCATCTAGAAATCTAGCATGTCAGACAGGCAGCTCTCTATTTCTGGCACACACACACACACACACACCTCTCTTTCTCTCCTTCTCCCCGCCACCCCGCCCTCCCTCTTCCACCTCATCCAGCGGACTGCCAGGGGAGGAAGAGACGGCTCCTGCCACAGGTCAGAAGTGATCACTTGTAGAGGGCCACATGAATTAGGCTGAGGGCCAAATGAAATTAGCCCAAAGGCTGCATGTTGCCCTAGGGCCCTAGGATGCCCACCTTTGTTATATTGACTGGGCTGAGACAAAACAATAACCCACACTCAAGGGTTGAGTGTGGGTTGTCATTGACCTGTGGGTTGTTGTTGAAACATGGGTGATGGTGTGGTCTGAACCCAACCGAGATACCAAACTATGGTGAACAACCCACAGTTCACAACCCAACAACAAACCATGGGTTCTCTTCACGGGTTGTTCGTGATTAAAAAGCCATGGCTTGTTAGCGCAGCTGGGTTCAGACAACCCATGTCTCAGCAACAACCCATGGTTCAACGATAACCCACACTCAGCCCTTGACTGTGGGTTATCATGTTGTCTGAACCCAGTCATTGTGCCCAAAGGTTAATCACTTGTCCTTTTCTTCTGCAGTCAGAATCAAAAGGAAGAACATCTAAGGTGGGAGAATACTTGAGGGGCCATCACTCAGCGGAAGAGTATGCACTTTGTATGCTCAAGTTCCCAGGTTTAATCTCTAGCATTGCTAATGAATGTTGCTTTGACCTGGGAGAGAGTCCCTTCCTGTCAGCTGGAGTGGTCAATAGAGGGCTACCTGGACCAAGGGTTTGACTCAGAAATATCAAGGCAGCTTCATAACAAAGCAGGGATCCAGGCTGCCATTGGTAAACAAGCATGTTCAAAGAGTCTTCTCCTTGCAACTCTTCTAAGGCTTCCAAAACCCAGAGAAGATGCTTAATTTTACCATCCCACTGTTTCACTCTCCACATCGTGCAAAAATGACCTCATGCAACAAACTGCTGCTGTTGTGTGTGTGTTTGCGCGCGCATGTGTGTGTGTAAGTAATTTGTTTTCTTGCCAAGCCATATCAAAAATGCAGAGCGAGAGAAATTAAGGCAAAACAAAAGGAATTCCAGTCAATTGAAAATCCCCTTATTTGGGTCTAAGGTGGTGGGGGGGGACACATTCTCAGCTCTGTTTTATTTGTCATCTAAATGCAGACAGGAAGAAAAAATATAAATATGGAAGACTACCGCCGGCACTTGTATTCTTGTTCTTCTATTTATATCCCCTTAAGGTGCATGCAGGGTTATATCAATGCTTTGGATAAGTTTCATAATAAAGGGGGTTGAGGGGGGGGCGAGACGGTTGCTCCCTCTTATTATTTCCCGCATGCGGCACATTTGTGCGTGCGCCTGTGCGTCTCCCTTTAAAGCAACTCTATTAGCACCGAGCAAGCCACCTTAAGCAGCGTCTGACATGTACAAACTGTTGCCTCCAGGTTGGCCCGTTTGCCTGATTTCTCTGCAGTGTGAAGGTTGACTCGAGTCATTTTGCACCCAATTACTTTGCAGTAAATTCGTCGGATGATTCTTGTCGCGCGGTATTGATCCGATGTGTCACCTTGAACTTGTTTATTGACACATCAAATTCCAAAGGCAGCCCCGGCTCAATTTACCACTTCCCAATTATGGTATTTATATGATGTCACCGAAGCTTTTTGCCACGTTCGGATGGGGGTTATCCCCCCCCTTCACTTCCACAATTCCCACCACCACCACCAATCAACAGAACGATGGCTGCCATTTTTCTCTGACCTTTTCCGAGACAGATGGCAGCCCATAAAACACATCATTAACACACATGTCATTTTTATCTCGCTTGGTTTGCAAGGAGTACTTTGCTCAACGGAACATTTTTCAATTTCTTCCTTGATTGCGGCCTTCCTAAACAGCCCTTCCTGGCCAAGGAGCCACCAAACCAGCTCAACTGCAATACATGTTGCCTTTTTTTAAAGGGGTGTTGCAGTCTCAAACCCACAGTACCTATAGGCACCAAATGGGAATGGCTGAGAATTGGGATTGGTGGATTTTTTTAAAAAAATAAAAACTTACCCAAATTTGCAAATTTCTTCATAAATGGAATGGAAAGAACTGAGTTGTGTGTTTTTTTTAAAAAAAAATTGAAATGTGGGAGAAAGCAAAACTGAAAGCTTCATCCATCTAGACCAGGGGTCTTCAAACTAAGGCCCACGGGCCACATCCGGCCCGCCTTGCCTTTTTATCCGGCCCGGCGGCCGATCAGCGGAAGCAGACTTTTTTTTTAACTCTTTCGCTTCAAGCACCGATTCTTTTGTCGAGTATGCTCATTTGTGTGATGGCAAAAACAAAAGTATATTCGTGTTAGGCATGAAACAATTGTGCAACTATATATGTAAATACCATCAGCCCTGCCAGGAGTATTCATTAATATTCCCCCTTCTTCCTTCCCCATTCCTTTTTCCTTGTGTGTCGTGTCTTTTTAGATTGTAAGCCTGCGGGCAGGAACTGTCTTGTTAATTGCTGTAAACCGCCCAGAGAGTTTCAGCTATTGGGCGGTATAAAAATGAAATAAATAAATAAATAAATAAAATAACTTTCCATTTAAGGGGGGAAAAAATTCACCCCTATCAAGTAAAAAAAAGGGACCCGGGACCTTTTTTTTTACTTGATCCATTCATTCATATTTTTTTCAAACTATAATCCGGCCCCCGAACAGTCTGAGGGACAATGAACTGGCCCCCTGTTTAAAAAGTTTGAGGACCCCTGATCTAGGCCCAGGACTTTGAGTGCTTAGCTTTTTAAAATCTGGCTTTGAATCCTGTAGTATTCAACCATATTTGTGGTGTTGAATCAGGGTCGCCACCTCTTTTTACTGGCAAGCTCTTCATCTTTAAAAGCTACATGGTAGGCAGGTCCTCTCTGTGCTGGGAACAGCTATTCCTGTTGAACTTGGCCAGTGCAGATGGGTGAGAAGTTTGTTTCATTCGTGTGTGTGTGTGTGTGTGTGTGTGTGTGTGACCCGAATAAAACTGGCAGATTTCTTCACATACAGGACAGAGAGAACTTGAGATTTTAAGAATCTGAATGTTGGAGAATGTGAAACTGATAGATCTGCCAACCCCTAGCACTGAATCTCTGTCTTATGTCCAACTGTGTTATTCATCCCCAGACTTGAGTAGGCTGGGCGGGCCCCCCCAAAAAGAAAAGAAAATCAACCGAAATGAACCTTATATAAGAACATCTCTTCAGATCTTTCTGTTAACCCTCTCCTCCTGAACTGTTTTGCCATTTTGAGGGGTAAGTGGTAGAGGTACTTATATAAGAGCTGAGAGGCCAGGGAAGGTAACCAATTGTGGTTGCAGAACCTGCAATCTTTCACCTCGGAGAGAACACCAAAATGTCCCTTCCTCCTAGGAACAACATAGAGCAGGGTTGGAGAACCTGTGGCCATCCAGATGTTATTTATTTATTATATTTTTGAATCGCCCATCTGGTCAGTCATCCGGCCACTCTGAGCGATGTACAGTCCAATAAAATACAAGAAGAAAACAAGAGTGTAAAACACAATTAAAAATAGTACAAAACTTAAAAATCCTAACCCACCCCATATTCCTGCCTGAAAAGCCATGTTTTTCATGCACGGCGGAAGCTAATCAAGGAAGGGGCATGGCGGAGGTCACTGGTTGGGGAGAGAGTTCCATAAATTGGGGGCTGCCACAGAAAAGGCCCTCCTCCTAGTCCCCACCAGCCTGGTTTCTCTGGCCTGATGGGACAGGGAGAAGGCCATCCGTGGCAGATCTTGTTGAGCGGCCTACTTGATGTTGTGGGACTCCTAACTCCCATCAGCCCCAGCCAGCATGGCCACAGGTCAATGCCAATGGGAATTGTAATCCAGCATCATCTGGAAGGCCACAAGTCCCTGTCATACTGAAATACCACTGCTTTCTCCTGCTTAAGTGAGAAATCAGTGTGTTTGGGGCAGAATGAGCAGCTACACCAGTTGCCACTCTCTTCTCAGATCTATCTGCGTGATTGCAATGAGCACAGCAAGGACACAGGCAAAGGTGGCTCTGCATAACCAGCTTAGAAGCAAAGGGGCAAGAATGAGTGTAGGCACACCAAAGAGGAGCAGCAGCCAGAAACAATACTGAAGGAGCAGGGATGTAGCTCCCAAGCCTTGGGGTACTGGTGGATGTCTCACCAACATGGGGGTAGAGATGGGGTTGAATGTAAAAAAAAAATAGACTGGATTAAAAAGATGACATAACCACCACCCCATGTGCTATTTGCAGCTATTAAATGCCTCAGCATAGAGCAGTGTTTCTCAACCTTGGGTCCCCAGATGTTTTTGGCCTACAACTCCCAGCATGCCCCAGCCAGCATAGCTGGCTGGGGCATGCTGGGAGTTGTAGGCCAAAAACATCTGGGGACCCAAGGTTGAGAAACACTGGCATAGAGGGAAGTTTTAACCTGGCGCCGAAAAGATAGTAAAGTTGGCACCAGGCGGGCGTCAGTGGAGAGGCTGTTCCACAGTTGGTTTTGACACAAAACCAAACATGCATGTTCAATGCAGAGATGCATTTGATGACCCCGAGTCAAGTCTGGCCCTGTAATGAGGGTGAACTCTAACACTGGAACCAGGATCCATGGCTGATCCCGCAACAACTCGGATCCCGCCGTCCCGTTATGACAAGATTAAAATGCCGTAAATTGTGCAAATGAGCAGCGGCTATTTTGCCACGGCACATCCCCACAAAAGAGAGAGTGGGTGACCATTTAATCAGGTTATCTTGCTTGAACCTTCTTGGTGCTCAGGGCGATGTTAAAGACAAATAGGAGACGTCTGTACTTGTCTGGTAGATAACTCATCACTCCTGACAGCCTCCAGTTGCTGAAATGTACTTGGGAAACAATTGTGGGGGGAGGGATGAGAGAGAGAAAGGACAGGGCAGACAAATCGCCCCTAATTTTTATTTTTCTAACTTTTTATCTATGACATGCAGCAGTCTGACACAAATTCAGGATTGCTTTTCACTCTTAGCTCCTCTCGTGCTATTTCTTAACATTTATTTTAGTCTCCTAATGTTTCCCGTCTCAAGGATTCTTTTATTTTAAGAGAAATCACACAGTTGTAAAGGCTTGCTCCTTGTTTCGGAAAAAACCTCGCTTCGTAGTTCATCATGGTATCTTTGCTATGACCATGTTTGTGACCTGATTAATAGCGTTGTGACCTATGGTGTAATAGGCAACAAAGAAACAAAAAATCAGGCAGCTGGGTTGTTGCATGTGGAGTGGAGGGCATCTAAACAGAGATATTATCAATATACATTGTGTTAATGTGTTAGGGAGGACCCCTAAAAATCACAAACTAAGAAGCTGGCTTTTGAATTTCACAGAACCCTTCCCTCAGGATTGATGTGAAATCCAAAAAAGTAAGGGGGAGAGGGATTTGGAGGCAGAGAGGCGTTGCTCGTAGAAGACATGGTAGAAGCATCATCCACAATAACTTAGACCAGTGTTCTCCAACCTTGGGTCCCCAGATGTTTTTGGCCTACAACTCCCAGCATGCCCCAGCCAGCATACGCTGGCTGGGGCATGCTGGGAGTTCTAGGCCAAAAACATCTGGGGACCCAAGGTTGGAGAACACTGACTTAGACTGTTGTGGTGGTAACTTTAGGATGCATTTTATGCAAACTAAGTGACAAATATTGATATGGTGGGGACATCTGTTTGCCATGTTTGTTCATGTCTCTGCCCTGGGCTGGATCCACACCTAAGATTTATTTGCAGTACTGTATTGCTGCTGTGACTTGTGGAGCACATGACGCATGCACTTGTCAGTGCTGGTCATGCTAGTCCTGCGTAAGTCTTTCTTTGTTTCTTCTGGAATTCCATCACGGTTTGTCACGTTTTTTTGCAGCTATTGCGGTTCGCTGTCGCAGTACGTGGCTAGTGTGTGCTAAACTGGCAACTGTTGTTGCCTGTCTCAGGTGTGGCCACAAAAGTGTCATCACTGGAGTTAGCCAAATAGTTTTCGAGGGGCAGTGGAAATGCGGCTTTACGTGTGTCTCCGAAACTAGTGTGGAAGAGAGGCACTATCCACCACCATTTGTTGTTGTGCGGAGGTTCGACTTCTTCCCCGGAAGCTTGTTAATGTTTTGTCTGTTTGTAAATGTTCCTGCACACCTCCGCACCTCTGAGCAGGCTGCGTTTCAGTGCTTTTTTTTTTTTTTTTTAAAACACAATTTTGTTCCTGCACACGTGCGCACCTCCGCATAGACAGCGGACCAGGAAAAAAACCACTCTTGTTCAATGGCTGTTTCCCCTGCATGTGAAAGGCAATACCCCCAGGAGTTTGAGAGGGGACAGTTGTGGGAGGCTTCCCCCCCCCTTTTTTAAACAGCCATGTTAACCCCCTTGTCCAAAGAATAGGGAGCAGTAAATTAGCCAAAAGGCATGTCTGTTCTGAAGTAAATCACATTACTCCCAAATGAATCACATTGATTTAACAGGAGCCTTGTACTCGGGAAACTCAGAACGGGAGGAACGCTACTTTGGGAAATTGCATTTGGGTGGAGAGGAGGGGCGTGTAGATCCTGCTGGCTTCACCCTGACCCAGTGGGAGGGCAGCGGTGGCAGCAGCCGCATCCTTCTCCTCCATTTTTGTGAGGGGGCGGGGCCAGAGGAGCTTTTTCCTTTCTCTTTTTAAAGATCGCTCCTGTGCTCATCCGCACCTGCACAGAGATGGCGAAGCACAATAATAATTTTTAAAAGCCCTGTGTAGCGGACGGGACCCCTCCTCCAAACCTCACACTATTAATGTGCACTTCACTCTCACCAAGTGCCACCTTGTGTATTGGTCACTTCAGACTTTAAGCTGTCTTGTGTCTTAAGCTGCGTTAGCCGATGATATATGTCTTAGGGCTTATAATGTAGCTGTTCACCCACAGTTTGTTTGTCTTTATTAAGAGCAGTTTGTTTTATTTGATTACTTGAAGCAGGGTGCCCCTCCGCTCATTCACTTCTTACTTTCCTGTCCACCAGTCAGACTCTGGAGACTTAAAACTTTGAATAAAAAGATTGATTTATCGTTCCGACAAAGTCTCTAAACTGATATTCAACTCAGGCACAGATAACTTGGAATTTTCGACGGTTACGTTCAAACTTGTTCTTTGCTTAGATTCAGGTTAAAAGGCAGGCAGATGTTATACGGTGCTCTTTGTATCAACTTGGCTTGGTTACTTGAAGTTACAGTATCAGACCAGGGAATTTAACTGTCCCTCTCACTAGTCATAGAATCATAGAATCATAGAAAAGTAGAGTTGGACTCGATGGCCTACAAGGCCATCGAGTCCAACCCCCTGCTCAATGCAGGAATCCAGGTCAAAGCATCTCTGACAGATGATTGTCCAGCTGCACCTTGAATGCCTCCAGAGTGGGAGAGCCCACCACCTCCCTAGGTAGTTGATTCCATTGTCTTATTGCTCTGACAGTCAGGAAATTTTTCCTGATGTTTAGGTGGAATCTAGGTTCCTGTAACTTGAGCCCATTATTCCGTGTCCTGCAAACTGGGATGATCGAGAAGAGATCCTGGCCCTCCTCTGTGTGACATCCCTTCAAATACTGGAAGAGTGCGATCATATCTCCCCTCAGTCTCCTCTTCTGAAGGCTAAACATGCCCAGTTCTTTCAGTCTCTCCTCATAGGGCCTTGTTTCCAGTCCCTTTATCATCCTTGTTGCCCTCCTCTGAACCCTCTCCAGTTTGTCTACGTCCTTCTTGAAGTGTGGTGCGCAGAACTGGACGCAGTACTCAAGATGAGGCCTAACCAGTGCTGAGTAAAGGGGAATTATCACTTCCCGCGATTTGGAAGCTATACTTCTATTAATACAGCACAAAATTGCATTTGCCTTCTTTGCAGCCACATCGCATTGCTGGCTCATATTCAGTTTGTGATCTACCACAATTCTAAGATCCTTCTCACTTGTTGTAGTATTGTTGAGCCAAGTGTCCCCCATTCGTAAACTCTGCATTTGGTTTCCTCTCCCTAGGTGCAGCACTTGGCATTTATCCCTATTAAATTTCATTCTGTTGTTTTCGGCCCAGCGCTCCAGCCTATCGAGGTCACTTTGAATTTTGTTTCTGTCTTCCAGAGTATTCTGTCTTCCAGAAGGCTAAACATGCCCAGTTCTTTCAGTCTCTCCTCATAGGGCCTTGTTTCCAGTCCCTTTATCATCCTTGTTGCCCTCCTCTGAACCCTCTCCAGTTTGTCTATGTCCTTCCTAAAGTGAGGTGCCCAGAACTGGATGCAGTACTCAAGATGAGGCCTAACCAGTGCTGAGCTTCACCTTCTTCCTCAGACAGAAGGTCCTTCACTCCCTAAGCGGAAACTCCTGTGAAGTGTTCTTCACGAACTCCTTCATGTTTGCTTTCTCACGACTTAGTTACTAGATTTCACCTGTCTGAACTCTTTTTTTCAGTACCAACTTTCCCTGCCTACTCTATTAACCTCCCACTCCCTCTCATTCGAACCCACTCTCTCCCCAACTGACAACCGACTCCCCTTAACTGCCAACTCCCTGGGGTTCTATGCTCTCTGCTTCAACCAATCAGAGCCTCTGGAACGTTCAGGTTGGCCCCTCCCCGGGCTTCTGCCTGTCACTCCGCCACACCCTGTTCAAGGCAACACCCAATTCTACCGCTACAGAGTTAGGTGTGGGGTGGCAAACCGGGATGAGTGCAGTACATTTAACGAGAGTGTGCCCTGTGAGTAGTGACTGCGGAACGTGAATATAGCAGTACCGTTCTGCTAACTTGATGATATGCAGTGTGATGTAGATCCGCCGCTGGTCATGTATAAGGTGAGGGTTAGGAGGGGTTACATCAAAAGGGGGGCGCAGGTGATGGGGAGCTGCACCCCCTCCTGCCACACTTCACCATGAATTGTCCTCCACGACTGGAAGCAAGATGATCGGGGGTGGGGGAATGCATGAAGTGAGGAAGCACATTTAGCTCTCTGCACTTGCCTGGAGGGGCGCCGGTGAGGTCCAGCGCCCTGCAACTCAGAGGGCCCCAAACCCTACCCCCCCACCAAGGGTTCAGCACCATGGATGGCTCCTTTAATGTTCAGACTAAAACCCAGAGTGGATACACCACCACCCTGACATCTTCCCTGACCATTGGCCATGCTGTCTGGGGCTGGTGTGAGTTGTGGCCCAAAATATCTGGAAGGAACCAGGTTGGGGAAGGTCGTGCTAAGCCCCGAAGCATCAACTACAGTTTCTGTACCACCAGTTTAGCCCAGTGCGAACACTGATTCAATCTGGCTTGTGGACGTTCTTTCCAGTAAACACATAGATTGAGCGTCCCTTGATAATAGATTGGCTTCTACCGGATCAATATATACCACTCAGGTCAATTAATCTTGATATTCACTTCAACAGAATTCAATAACCAGTTACTGATTTTAAGGGTAATGAAAGTAGTATAAAAGGTCCGGCCTTACTGTGAACTCAAAAAAAAAGATTCATAGATTCATAGATCATGAGTTGGAAGACCTACAGGCCGATCACCCCGGCTCATGCATGAACTAGAAGGGGTCTCCAGCCAGTAAACCAAGCTTGACCTGCTTAGCAAAACCGACAACTGAACTAAAGCATGCAGCCAGACTCCTGGCACGGGGTCGTCACCTGGCCAGCGTTGACTGGCCATTCTGGCTTGTTAAGAATCAGGCCAGTTTTATATTTTATGGCTTGTTACTTTGTCCCTTTTTAAAAAGGAGGGGGGGGAACAGGTAGTAAGATTATTTAACCTAGTTTTGATTACAATACAATTTATTGACTTAGAGCACAATCCTATGCAAGTTTAGACAGAAAAAACTCCCAGCATGCCCCAGCCAGCTCTGCCCAGTGAGCTTTATGGCTGAGTGGGGACTAGAACCCGTATCTCCCAAGTCCCAGTCCAACACGCTAACCACTACACCACACTCACTGGCTCTGGAAATAAATAAAGAATGAAACCCCCTGTCATTCTCTGGGTGGCCATTTGGGCAGCTCTGGACTGTGCGTTTGGGCCCAAGTTCCAGCCCTCGCTGCACTGCTGCCGAAGACATATAGTCCAGCATTGTGTTCCCATACTGGCTAACAAGATGCCTATGGGAAGCCACCCACAACCAGGACACGGGTGGGGGGTGCAGTAGTCTCACAGGAGTTAACCAGGACCAGCCCCGCTGCCCCTCCTGATGTTAATTTTATTATTTCTTAAGAATTCTTTATTTTAATTTTTAACTGAGAGACTGCCACGCTGCAAAGCAAAGTTCTGCCTTCCAGCTCCATCTTGATTTGGGTTCAAAAGAGTGGTGGTTTTGTGTTTTGGAGTTCAGATCCCAACTCTGCTTTGTACTTACCGTAGGTTCTTGGGCAAGGTAGTACTTTTTCTTTTTTCTTTTTTGCCTCATCCTTTTGCCTTCTGGGAAATTAACGTTTTGTGACTGGTCATGCCCACCATGGAAGCCATTTTATGAACAGGCAACCCCCCCCATGGCAGCCATTTTGTGAGAGTGCCCACACAACCCTCTCTCAAAATTCCAAACATGCCCACTGAGCTAAAGAGTTGGGGACCCCCTGGAATATGCAATAAAATGGAAATAGAACTTCCCAAAGTAGGGAATAATAATAATAATAATAATAATAATAATAATAATAATAATAATATGCTTCCTTCCAGGTAAGGTTTAGGGTGCAATCCTATGCCCCTCTGACCTTGTCTGAGGGGACATAGGATTTGCCAAAGAAGGTGCTGCAGCAACCTCGGAAATCTCTACCGAGGTTGCAGTGCCTCAGAGCGGCTGGGGGGGGCACCTTGTAACAGGCGTGTTTCTTTCCATGCTGGAAGGGAAACGAGCACGGAAGTCTGTGCTCGGTTCTCCCATGGAGGGAGCATTCCTGCGGGTGGGGAGGGGCGAGACTCTGCCACATTCCAAGGGATCCAGGTAGTGCGTCAGCCTCCGCTCCTCACGAGGAGAGGGAAAACATCTAGACAGCTGGCTGAAATCAACTGTCTAGGTGATTTTGAGGGTGGAAGGAGCGCGGAGGATGTCCAAACCTCCGCGATCCTCCCGCCCTCAATTGGATGCCCGTAATCCTCCGAGCCTGGAAGGTTACGGTCAGCCTCATAGGACTGAGCTGCCCATTTATTTATTTGAGCCACTTATATCCCACCTTTGATCCTCCAAGAGACAGTGACTGGCGCAAAGTCACTTGAACCACGACACCACGCTGGCTCTCAGTGAGGGCTTTCTCCAAAACTGGACCTTCCCAATGATCCTAGAATTTGCATGGCTCCCTGTTCAAAAGAAAGCAATCGTGTGTGTGTGTGTGTGTGTGTGCGTGTGCGTGTGCGTGTGCGTGTACAGGAGTTCAGACCTCTTTTCTTTTCTCTTTGCCCATTTACCAGTTTAATTTGTTAGGGAATATCTTTCTATAGGAAAAAAAACAAAACCGCAACAACAACAAAAACCACAACTCTTTTCAAAAGAGACGAACAATCGGCAGCAAAACTTAGCTACCGGCATGTAAACTAACAGAAGAGGAAGCTGACAATGGGTTTGATTAGTCGCTCGTGGGGATCAATTATTCAGAAGTTGCCATCACGACTGGCGGGTGCGCACGAGACTGAAATTGGCACCAAGGTCAATTGGTCGCTAAGACCTGCCTTTAGTCAGCCAATATTGTTAGTAAGTAGAATGGATGCTATTTTAGAGTTTAAGCTATTATTATCATCATCATCATCATCATCATCATCATCATCATCATCATCATCTAAGGAGGTTTGGACAAAGAGAGGCAGGTCTTGTCCTCCAAGGATATGGATGTCATGGAACTGATGGGTAGTCCCAGCTTGCACTAGGAGGAGGAAAAATCCTGTACTGTTTGATGGACTTGAAAAATGAATCCTCCCACCCCACCCCGAATCTTGGCCATGTTAAGCCTTATGGATGCTATTTAAACTTGACATGTCATCAATCCAATAGCTACAAACAGGGTAGCATTTGTTTTCTGTCCAGTCTTATTTGGCTGCCGGGAACGGATACCGATGCCATGAGCAGAGAGATTGCCATTCAACCCCCAACCCACCCACCCACCGCAAAGTTTTTATTAAGGGCACATCCAGCCCTGTAATCCTGGAGATCGAATGAGCTGTTTTCAGCACCGCTACTGGTGGTGGACCAGAACGGCAGGATTGTGCCGGCGCTGGTTGCCCACCATCCACATGGCTGGATCACAGGCAGGCTGCAGGAGAAGGATGGGGGAGAGAAATTTCTGGGGTCCACATCGTTCTGTGAGATTTCCAAACTCGCATTTCCCAGAACTGAATGTGAACGTGAACGCAATGTGCGGTCAGAAATCTGTATGATTCCAAGCTTGTGATGCTGCGATCTCCCCTCCCCCCCTCAAAAATGCATTTGATCATGCGCGCATATTTGGCTATTGTGGAAAGAAAAATGTGCACATTTCTAAACATGCTTTAGTCAATTGGCATGTGCACACTGAGATGTGTCCATTTGAAACATGTGCACAGAAGTGCACTCAAAAATACATACAAATTTCTGTGTGTGTTGTGGGGCAGTGTTCTCCAACCTTGGGTCCCCAGATGTTTTTGGCCTACAACTCCCAGCATGCCCCAGCCAGCTACGCTGGCTGGGGCATGCTGGGAGTTGTAGGCCAAAAACATCTGGAGACCCAAGGTTGGAGGACACTGTTGTGGGGGAATCCTTCTGTGGTGGTGGGGAACCTTGCATGAAACCTGGGCAGAACAAGTTTGGCAGTGGAACAACTAGAGAGCCAGCGTGGCGCAGTGGTAAGAGTGGTGGGCTGGGACTCGGGAGATCCGGGTTCTAGTCCCCGCTCGGCCATGAAGCTCACCTGGTGACTTTGGGCCAGTCGCTGACTCTCAGCCTGACCTACCTCGCAGGGTTGTTGTGAGGATAAAATGGAGAGGAGGAGGAGGAGGAGGAGGAGGAGGAAAGGAGAGATAAAAATGTAATACATAAGTAATGAGACCCTCAATGAGATCGAGATCGGCAGATTTGCCCGTTCCTCCTGGGGGAGAGGACAGACAGATGCCAATGGAGTTTTCTCTTTCTTTCTTTACCCTGGTGCAGGGGAGAAAATTTAGAGGAGGAAACGGCTTGGTGGGAACGTTGCCATTACCTGAACTTATCTGATACATGTGAAAGGACTTTCTCCTGTATTGCCCCTAAAATATGGAATGTGCTCACTCAAGCAGCATTACAATGGGCCCCCACTCTCTTGGCCTTCCAGAACAATACAAAGAAGCATCTTTTCAATTTAGCCTTTTAAAGTGTATATTTTAATTCCCCCCCCCCTGTTTTTAACAGTCTTGCTTTATTGTTTTAAAATGTTATTGTTTTAAGTTGCCGTGCAGTGCTTTTATGACTTTTTAGCAGAAAAGGCAAGGTGTAGTGATGGCCACCAGTTTGGAGGGCTTTAAAAGGGGATTGGACAAATTCCTGGAGGAGAAGGCTATCAATGGCTACTAGTCCTGATGGCTATATGCTTTCTCCAGTAACAGAGGCAGTCTGTCTATATACACCAGTTGCTGGGGAACATGGGTGGGATGGTGCTGTTGCACTCATGTGCTACTTGTGGGATCCTGTGGGCAGCTGGTTGGCCACTGTGTGAACAGGATACTGGACTAGATGGACCATTGGTCTGATCCAGCAGGGCTCTTCTGATGTTCTTAGGTGGCGTATTAATGCTAATAAATAAATAGTGTCTCACTACAGACCTAGAAACTGTTGTAAAATCTGAAGAACAGATGGGCAGTGGGCACTGCCCCAGTCTACCTGAAGCAACAGAGTGGTGATACCAATAGAGAAAAATATACATCAGATGCCCCCAGTGCATTCTAATTTGAAATAAGGAGGAGGATTATGTAAGCCTCCTTGGGTTCCTTGCAGGAAAAAAGGTGGGGTATAAATAAAATAAATAAATAAATAAGGGCAAAGGGAAGAAGACGACCTCCAGGAGCACAAGAAAAAAATAATCTATTGAGCCCACCATATTTTGAACACAGTAGGGCTGTACTTGAACACTTTCAACTTGGCATCCAAAGAGTGCTGTAACTCAATTCTGTTCTGTTTCCTGAACCTCACAGAATTTTCTTCAGGGACCATGAAAGACAACGCTCCCTGTTTCTCCTAAAAATGTAGCCAATCCTGGTTATGCAGTTAATCATAAAACCCAGCAGGTATGCCAGTTATGATATATTCTTCCCATGTTGAAAAGCTTTTGTTTTAGGTATATTTTATTATGCTAAGGGTTTTAAAAACATTTTGGAAGACTTGTGCTGCACTGTCCACAGGAGAGAGTGTTTGTCTTGCCCCATCTTTTAAAAGGGGGATAAACAAAAATTCAACTAGCTATATCCTATCACGGCTAATATCCTCCCAATAGCCCATAATAGATGGGCTATTATGCTGTTTTATCTGAAAAGTCAAAGGATGCTTTGCACAGTGGTCAAACCATGTTCTTGTCAGGCTCCAATGTCTGTCCAATGTTCTGGTGGCTCCAATATCAGTGGGGCAGTGTATCCAGTCCGGGTTTCAGTCTGAACTTTTAAGAAACTATACATGGTGCTGAACCCCAACCCCAAAATCCATTCAGAAACATGGATAGCTCATGTAAAGCTCCGACTGAAACCCAGAGTGGATACATACACCACCCCACTGCCATTGGAACCACCAGACTTCGCTGCTCTAATATATTCCCTAATAACAGTCCTCTACTGTAGCCTTCCTGGTTCTCCCTAGATGGTATTGGATTGAAACTCTCATCATCCCCAAACCACTGGACATGCTGGCTGGGGATGATTTATTTATTTATAGCATTTATATACTGATCCATATCAAGACAGATTCCAGAGAGGTGAACAATAAAAAGATAAAACAGTTAAAATAATAAAAACAAAGCATTAAAAACAGGATAACGTTAAAACCGTGGCTGGTCAGAATGGAAGGCTTCCCAAAACAAAGATGTCTTCAGCAGGTGCCGAAAACAACACAGGTGCCTGCCTGACCTCCAGATGCAGGGCGTGCCATAGAAGTGGAGCCACCACACTGAAGGCCCTTCTCCGGGTGGACTCCAGTTGGGCCATAGGTCCATTTCCATAGGAACCACCAGGAGAAAGTCATCCGATGACTTCAGTGACCAGGCAGGTTGGTAAGGGAGGAGGCGCTCTCTCAGGTATCCTGGCCCCAAGTTGTTTAGGGCTTGTTTGTACAATAGTACCAGAACCTTAAACCTGACCTGGCAGTTCCTTCAGCAAAGGAGTTGCATGCTGAAAAGGGGCAACTCTGGCAACAGCCATGCTGCTGCATTCTGCACTAGCTCCAGCTTCCAGAGTAGCCTTAAGGGCAGCCCCACACAGAGCGCATTGCAGTAATCCAGTCTTGAGGTAACTAGCACCCAGGGCCGGTGCAAGGCAGTTTGGTGCCCTAGGCAAGATCAGATATTTAACGCCCCCCCTTCCCACTTGAACCCTCCCTCCCTCCAGCCCTATGCCCATTATGAAATAATACAAGCCAATTGGCAAAACCTAAAAATTTTATTATCATCAAGATATGTGCCTTAGTTTTTGTAAAAGCCTGCATTCTACACTACATCTTTAATTGAACCTCCACCACAAACAGAATCCAAGGGCAAAAAAAGAAGCCAAATTAACAAGGTGCCAGCCCCTAGGACAAGAAAAGTCATTGTTTCAGACAACTATTTACTTACAGTATGGGTTTAATCACAACAAAACGTATGTTAGGACAACATCCTTCAAAACTGCAGCATTTTCCTATGCAACGGACCATATATATTATACACACACACACACACACACACACACTTTTAAGAAACAACAGAATACTAAAAAAAACACAACCCAATAACGTCGAGTATCAAGGGCTTTGTTTTAAAAACATCCATTTGTTTAAAAAAACGCCCTCCTCATGCGCTTCGCCCCCCCCCCGCACAAGACCACGAGCTGAAGCCTGATGGGGGGAGGAGGGAGGGGCGCCTCACCCTCCTTGGAGGATAAGGGATGCCTCGCTTCGACCCAGGGGCGAGAGGGAGGCACCCCCGTGGGTGTCCCGCAGAGCGACCCCCGCACGGCTGCCCCCCACGGCTGTTTGAGTCGCGCTAGAAGCGGCCGCCGAGGAGAAACCGCCGCTGCCGATCTCGCCGCCCGCCCCGCCCGCCCTGATAGGATGGATGGAGAGGGCGGGAGGAACCGGAAGACACGGTCGGCACGCACACGGCGGAGGGAGGGGGTGTGGCTGGCCCGCGCGAGCGAGTTCGGGGCAGGAGCGGAGCGTTTCTGCGCCCCCTTTAGCCATGCGCCCTAGGCAGCTGCCTAGTTCGCCTAGTGGTAGCACCGGCCCTGCTAGCACCTGTCTGATGGGATTTGTATTCCAGCACGTCTGGAAGGCACCCGGTCTGGGGAGGCTGCTCTGCTATATGACCACAAGCTTCAAAAGTTAAGATGCTTCACACACACACACACACACACACACACACTTTTCCATGCACATTTTAAAGAGAAGATACACTTAGAGGACTAACGTCAGAACACGGCTATTATTTCCCACCTGGGAGGCAATTGAGAGCGTTCACAGGATGCCCCATGCAGCCAGTCTGGAGATGCTAGTTTGCATACAGTTTCTGATTTATTGGTGTTATTGAAGACCTCGGTTGTTAAAGGAGCAAACAGCAGAACTGTTCTGACATGGCCGCAGATCCCTTGCAGTGAAGCACAACAAGCACAACGAGCATCACCAACACAGCGGGAGAGGGGTGGGGGGATGTTATTCAGACACCTCCAGCAACATGCCGCCATCATCATCATCATCATCATCATCATCATCATCATCATCATCATCAAAATGTCGATCATTACAAAAGGCAGGGGAAGGTGGAGAGAGAGCCCATGTGTTGCGCAAACCCTCGGGAGGGCAAAGCGCATCCAGTCGGCATGAACAGGCAGCTGCTGACTTGCTGGAGAGCCAGCGTGGCGTAGTGGTGAGAGTGCTGGACTGGGACTCGGGAGATCCGAGTTCTAGTCCCCGCTCGGCCATGAAACTCACTGGGTGACTTTGGGCCAGCCACTGACTCTCAGCCTAACCTACCTCACAGGGTTGTTGTGAGGATAAAATGGAGAGAGGGGTGCAGGCTTATAACCTTGCCTTGTAGTGTTTTGCTTTCTTCTGCTTTGCTAATTTGCTCCTGCTTAAAAAAATCTTTCCTTCACCCATTAATGTGTTCATTGTATTCTGAATCTCCTAAAAAGAACCATTGCCTCTTGGCAACACAATAGGGTATTATGGCCCAAGACTCAGACTCCGTGCTATCAAATGAGGGGTGTGATGAATTGGGGTTGCGGGGGGGGGGAGATCAGGCTCAGGAACCACCCCAGGAGAGAGGCACGGGTGTCAAACCTCATTTGGCCCAAGGGCCAAATTCCATTTCAGAGATGCTCTCGGGGGGGGGCACATTCCAGTGGTGGGCGGGGCAGAGGGCAAAAGGCGTGGAGCCAAAATAGCAAAAATACCAGCCTATTTTAGCCTAAAGCTCTTACTGCCAGTAACTAAGCCTTAGGAGAGGCATTTCAGTCTTTTAGAATGGGGTGGACACACTCACAAGAAAGATGGGAAACCACCAAACTATTGGGGGAAAGGGGGTGCTGCCAGGGAAAGGAGGCATGGCCATCTTGGGAACCCGGAGGGCTAGACTGGAAGCCCAGGTGGGCTGGGTGTGGCCCATGGGCTTGAGGTTCAATACCGTGCTCTAAGGCAAGCTTTCCTAACTCGGTGTCCCACAGCTGTGTTGGACTGCACTTCCCATAATTCCCAGCCAACATAGCCATTAGCACTAATTGGCACAGAGGTGTCCAGCCAAAGAGCCCTTGGCTGGACAAACACTGGTAGGAGGCAGTGGCTAGATTCAGACAACACGATAACCCACACTCAGGGGTTGAGTATGAGTCGAGTGTGGGTTGTCGTTGAACCGTGGGTTGTTGTCGAAACATGGGTTATCTTATTCTCTGAACCCAGTCAAGATAAGAAACCATGGTGAACAACCCACAGTTCACAACCCAACAACAAACCAGGGGTTCTCTTCATGGGTTGTTCATGGTTAACAAGTCGTGGCTTCCTAGCACAGCTGGGTTCAGACAACACAATAACCCACATTTCAACAGCAACCCACAGTTCAGCAACGATCCATACTCAGCCCTTGAGTGTGGGTTATCGTGTTGTCTGAACACAGTCATTGTCTTCCACCACACCTGAGGCAGCAGGCTAATTTATGGGGCCCAGGACAGGTTGTGTAGCATACACAGCTCTGTCCTCCAACAAACGCCGGCTCAGCTAGTCTGAGCGTGGAAAGCTAAGCAGGGTCAGGCCTGGTTATTACTTGGATGGGAGACCCCTCCTCTAGTCTCCTGCATTGAGCAGGGGGTTGGACTCCATGGCCTTGTAGGCCCCTTCCAACTCTATGATGTATGAAATATGAAATCTATGAAAAGGAAACAGCTGGGGAGTTCAGGGGGAATAGCCAGAAGACTGCCACTGCTGCCCCCTAGTATTTGCCCCCTGAGGCAATCACCTCAGTCTGCCTAGTGGTAGGGCCGGCCCCGATTCCCACCCACTTTTGCTGTCAACCTCATAACTGACTGCAGACTATGGCTCTTCTCAATGACTGTGCAACTCTCTCTGTCTGTGCCATTGATAACTACCCAGTCATATGTTCAAGAATCAAAATCCTCCTGCATCCTCTTATTGACTGCCCACCATTGAGGAAGTCCAAACTGCTCTTACAGACACTGAAGCTAAATAAAGCTATTAAGATCTTCTCTATCCCCTCCCACCCTGCTTCGGGACTGCGGCCTCTTAATTGCTTCAGAGATTACAGAGCGCTGTCCAAAACTCATTTGAAAGAAGGATCACACGGTCGCTAATGTGAGCGTCGGAATAATAATGGCAATATACTAAAATACCGCAGAAAACGAGAGATGACTCAGCAAAGTGGGATGCTATTTTGGGCATGTGGGCGCTTTCCAGATTCTTACATTGAAGAGTGTTGACCAGTTCCATTCAAAATGTCTCGGAATGGAACTGAAATCGATGCTGCACAACCGGCTACTTGAACCAACAATATATTTTTTCTCCTAAGACAGAAGGTTTCACTTTGGGGACCAGAATCGATATCTTCTTCTCTGCATGTTGTGCTTTCAGAATATTAGCAGTGCTGGAGCTGAAATGTATTTGTTCCTCAGAATTGTCCTCCTGCAAATTTGTAGGCTTAATATTATTCAGTTATTCCCTGAATCTCTGCTTAGCTTTTGATAGCCTATGAAGTTTGATTTCAATATTCGGTGGTTTCACCATAGTTGATAGATGACATTGTGAAAGATGTTGAAAAAAATGACAAATTATCATTTAGCCCCTCAACCCAAAATGGGTATCATTTGATTTATTGGGTGATGCGTACACACCTTTTAATTAGATATTTCCTAACTACTGCCAAATAAATTACTGCTCCAAAGAATTACGGTAGCTGTAACCCAGTAGCCCCATCAGTAACCAATCAGACCACTAAAGTTTGCTAGATTGCCATACTGACCAACATGGGTGAAAATGAAATTGTTGAATTAAGGGAAAGGAGACAGAAATCTAAGCCTAACCTACCTCAGAGGGTTGTTGTGAGGATAAAATGGGGAGGAGGAGGAAGATCATGTATGCTGCCTTGGGTTCCTTGAAGGGAAAAAGGCAGGATATAAGCGTAATAATAAATACAAATAAATTAATAAACAAACAAGTCTAATGGATTTGAATTTCAAAGTTGGAAAAGTCCACATTCAAAACTCGTGTGGCAAAACCCAGACATTTTGGCAAATATTTTTTTCAGCTATAGTATACATATACAAAACAAACTCATTCCCTCACAGCAAGTAAGGTCCGATTCAACAACAGAAGTCAGATTCAACAACAGGCTGAACCTGATGAGGTTTGTGTTTCCTTCCCCTTGATAAAGAGGTGTGAAGCATTGCTTGTAAGGGGAGAACAGGTTTTCCTATCATTCCAAAGACCAGTGGGAAGAAATGTGTGGACTGATGTGTCTCCATGGATTATTATTTTTTTGCCAAACCGTCCACAGAACCGCCAAAACTGGCAATATGCCTATATGAAAAAAGTACGGTCATGTTTGCTGTTCCCTCTGTGAAAGCTTAGCTGTGATCAAGAGGAATCCATTTTCACACTCCCTGTGAATACAGATTCCAAGCTTGTCCTTTTCCATATGCATTTGTTTCTCTCCTGAGCTACTTTACAGAGCACGAGAGGACAGTTCCCTGCCCCAAGGAGTTTACAATCTACAATTCAGCATAGGACAGACAACAGAGGAAGGGGAGAAAAGCAGAGACAGAGGTAAACAGGAGGGCTATTATACAGTTGTTAATGTTGTACATGCTTAGGCTTAAATCACAAGCTGAGTTATAATAAGGCATGGGAAATAAGGCAGGGGTCCCCAAACCTTTTGGGTCTGTGGGCACATTTGGAATTTTCAGAGCTGTCATGGGCACTCTCACAAAATGGCTACCATGGGGGCCTCTTGCTCATTCATAAAATGGCTGCCTTGGTGGGCATGGCCAGTGACAAAACCGTTATTTCCCAAGAAGGCAAACTGGTAAGACTAAAAGAAAAGTCACTTGCCAAAGAACCTAAGCACAAGGTAAGGTGGGGTCTGACACAAAACCGCTCTTTTGAAGCCAAATATAGATGAGGCAGCACTTCACTTTGCAGCAAGCCAGCCTCCCAGTTTTTCTTTTTTAAAAAAAAAAAATCTTAAAGAAATAAAAGACAACTCAGGAGGGGCAGGGAGCCTGACACCCACAGGCACCACATTGGAGACCCCTGGAAACAGGCACTTGTGCCAAGAAAAGATGGATTTTCAGGAGGGTTTTGAAGGAAGAGTCTAGACCACACAGTCTAGGAGGCAGTTCTGAGAATACGGAGCAGCGAGAAAGAAGGGCAGCATTTTTAATAGGAGCAGGAGAAAAGTGGAGGGTGGTGGAGCTGGACCCGGAGGAGTGAAGGTGGTTGTCAGGGATGTATCAGGATACAAGAGTCAAGAGATAAGGAGATGCAAGGCCATGATGGGCGTTAGAGCAGTGGTTCTCCAGATGTTTGGGCCTACAAGTCTCATCAGCCCTAGCCAGCCTAGCCAGTGGTGAGGGAAGATGGGAGCTGTAGGCCAAAACATCTGGAGGACCACAAGTGGCCCACCACTGCTTTAAAGGTAAGGAGAAAGACCATTAAGCCTCACAACGTGGACTGTGTAGACCTTTCGTCTGCCCTCTGGGCCTTGCCGCAGCCTGCCTGTCCTGCTACAGTCACAAGAAGGTCTCTACCCTACTGCCAGGTAGCCCAGTCCAGTTCACGGTCACGGTGGACTCAAGTCCCACTGCTTTTTTGTAGGACCGTCGCATATTAATTATGGTGGATTGAGATCCTGGACTGAGATCCTACAAAGAGCCTAGAGTTACTGAGTGCCTGGCAAAGAGAAGCTCCTGGTTTGAACAGGAGGTCACCAGTTCTGCTTTGAGGCAGATGCCTCCAGTGGAAGATCAGGGGCACCATTCAATGCTGGCTGGGGCATGCTGGGAGTTGTAGGCCAAAAACATCTGGGGACCCAAGGTTGGAGAACACTGCTCTAATGTGATGCTGCTGAGCATGGGGTGAGGCTCTAGTTAGTACCTCCAGCAAGATCAGCGCTCACGTGTCACTTGGAAAAAACAACATCTGAATTTCAGCTCTGGTCTCTCTGTATCCTGTTTTCTCCGTGACCTTGCTGTGCGTTTGGACTTCTGTGCTACTGACCTCTCTGGACTTCTCCCTGGCTCTGCTTTCGGACTGCGTTTTTCCTTGACTGATCTCCTGGCTCTTGACCTTGGCTGCACCTCACACCTCATTCTGGAAACCCCCCCTACATGCCTGGTAAAACTGTGCTTTACCGTTTGACTGCTAAATTGAATACTCTGTGGTATGCATCCCTGCATTTGCTTGGCAAAGAGCGAGGGACTCAGTTTTAGAGCAGGATGGGGGATCCCCCAAAAAATCAGGTGGTGGAGAAACTATTTCCGTGGGGAGCCCTTCCTCTTGCGGATGGCATGCATGGCATTGTGGGAAGGGACTGTAGCAAAGCACAGGATTTGCATGCAGAAGGTCCCAGGTTCAGACCTCAGCATCTTGAGCTCAAACAGGAGCAGGGAACAAGTGATGGCAAAGAGTTTCTGCCTAAGATGTTGGAGAGCAGCTCCCAGTTACAGTAGACTGGCTATTCAGGAGTAGGGCTTTTTCAGTGGTAGCCCCCCCCCCCATTCTGGAATGCACTCCTCAGAGAGAACTGCCTGGCCCTTTCTTTCTTGTCTTTTTGGAGCCAAGCAAAGACCTTTTTGTTCTTGTAAACCTTTTGTATACCTCTTATATTTCTTCTACTCTGTTGTTGTTTTTAAGTAGTTTTTATCTCTGTCATATTTTAGACTTTCTGGTGATGCCTGTTTTAGCCTCTGCTGCTTTTAATTAATTGCTGTGTTTAACTGATTGTTTTAATTGATTGCTTTGTTATGCTGTTTCTGACTTGATTTATATGGATCTTATTTGTGTTTCTATTGTACATCACCTTGAGAGCAATTAGCTATAGGGCAACTAATAAATCTTACAGAAACAAAGTTAGCCATGTTGGCCATATGAAAAAGAAAAGAAAAGAAAAAATTCCAAAATCCATTTCAGTGTGATACCTTTATTAGGCCAATTGGAAGATCACAAAAATGTGCTAGCTTTTGAGATTGCAAGATCTCTTTATTAGACAAGATGTTACAAATGTCTTTCCTGATGAAGCGATCTGGAGATCTCAAAAGCGTGCCCATTTTTTTGTGATCTTTTTCATTGGCCTAACAAAGGTATTACATTAATATGGATTAGGCTCCTTCCAACTCTATGAATCTATGAATCTAAGAAATAAATGAATGAATATACAATATTGGGCTAGTTGGAGCAATGGTCTGACTGTGTATAAGGCAGCTTATTTCCATGCTCAGTGTGTTAAAAAGACTTTTAAATCCCTGGAATTTCTCACTTGAATCTTGGATCCCATGGAAATGCTCCCTGTGCTGGCTTTTGACACACACATGCATGTGTACACACACATGCGACGCACACACAGAGATTTTGCTGATCTGGCATGCATTCAAGCTCCACTTGTACCTTTTTGCATTTCCTTTCCCTCTGACATCACTGTTTACAATGCTTTCCGCCCCCCTATCCCCAACCATGTGTAAATGAGGATAACACTTCATGGAGTGGGCTGTAGTCCATGCAGACGCAGTGTTAGGGGCGGCCCACTAAGGCTGGAGCCCCAAATTTTTCATTTGGAGCCCCGAATCTCTGGGAGGCCCTCTGCCCCACCACCCTGCTGTCCATGGGCACTTGTTGAATAAAGGTACAGGGGCCCTGAGGATCTCTGTTCCATCTGATCCCCCTGGATTAGCTGGCTTTTGGCCCACCTGTGTTTCCCCTCCTGCTGCCCCCCCCCGACTCTTTCCGCCTGAAGTTTTTTTCTGAAATCAAATGCCCTCCTCACGGCTGTCCATACATCCCTTTTTACAAATAGGGGTGTCCTTAGGAGACAGGCTCCTTTAAAGACAGACACACACACACACACACACACTTCAGAACATATGTAAATCAGCATACACAAATTTGTACATATATATATATATATTTGTCCTGTGGGCTGGGGCCCTGGATCTTCAGTATGTAGCTCTGGCCCTGAGTCCACGAAAGCTTATGGCAGAATAAATCTGTTAGTCTTTAGATTGCCACCGGACTTTTTGTTGTTTTTGTTGCACCGCAGATGAACATGGCTACTCCATGTTCTGGAAACCATCTACTGTATATAATAACGTCAGTGTGATGAAATAGATGGCATTAGGATAAACAAGGGAAACGCTCCATGATCCAATCTTCTTTTATATTGTTGTTGTTTGTAAATCACACACTTAACTAAACAATAATCATGACCATAAGTAAGTGACATTTCTAAGCCTTGAATCCAATCTCTCTCTCTCTCCCCCCCTCCCTCTCTCTTAGTGGATTAATATTAATTCTGAAAGCTGGTGCAAGGGGCTATTATGAAAATATGGCTGGATAAGATGATTAAGCGTTATTTACAGAAAAAAGGAGAGGGAAGCTGAGAAAATCACCCAGGGGCCCCTTTCATGTTATAATCTCAGAAGAAAAGAAAAAGTATGTTACTTGACAAAGACATTTGTCTCATTTCAATAATTAGAGACCAAAGCAAGTTGGACAGCCTGTCAGTTTCAATATGGCGGAGTAGACTGGTTGATCATGTAAATAAAATCTCTTTTATTAGATGGAAAATTAAACTGCTATTAGGTTTTTTTCCCTGGGTTATCTTTCGATACCTATTATGAAAATCCATGACACAAGATGACTTACCCCAAACAGAATGATCCCAGGGCCAGATTTTCAAAGGTATTCTTCAACTGGGATGATCCATAATCCCTTCTATTTCCTATGTCCAGGCTGTATGTGCTGTTGTTTATGTAGTCAAAAAGCACCACCCGCACTCAAGAGAGAGGACACAAGAGTTTGCAGAAGTGCAAAACAAACAAACAAACAAACAAACTTAAGAAGTCTGTTTGTCAGGGGTCCCCCCCAATAGCCCACTGAGGACTTGGTTTGCTCAGTGGTCACAGATTGTTGACCACTGGGGTGGGGGGGGGGTAGAAAACTGGGTGGGAATAGAATGGAATGGCTAAAATCCCGAATAGCAGCACTTTATACTGCAACATTTTGTTGCAGTTCTCATTTGACTAGGTATCATCTAAATTAAGTGCTGGGTACCTCTCTGAGAAATGTTGCTGGTCTTAGAAAACCTTCCCCCCCTCCTTCCTTTAAAATTGCTTGGATGCATGTTTCAGTCATGATAAAGAGGTAAAAATTTCTTGTTAGTCTAAATGACCGTGCCCTAGAACAGTTGGGCACAGAACTGACCAGAGGGGAGGTGACCTTGACCCTAATCTTAAATGCCACCCAGGACCTAATGAAAGATGTGATTATTGTTGAACTGATTGGAAGCAGTGACTGCAGTGCTATCAAATTTCATTTATTTGTAAGTAGAAAATTGCCAGAGAAGTCCGTCCATCACAGCCACATTTGATTTCCAAAGAGGAAACTTGAAATGAGTGAACTGGTAAAAAGGAAGTTGAAAGGGAAAGTCAAGAAAGTCAAATCTCTCTAGATAATGTTTGGGGGGCTACTCAAAGCTACAACAAGAGACGCTCAGCTAGAATGTAAGCCACAGGTCAGGAAAAATTGCACCAAGTCCAAGAGATCACCAGCAAGGTTAACGAACAGCATCAAGGAAGCTGCTAGACAAAAGAAGGCTTCCTTCAGAAACTGGAAGGCTTGCCCAAATGAGGAGAACAAAAAGGAACACAAACCTGCCCAAAGGAAATGCAAGCAGACAAAGAGGCAGGGTGTTGGAACCTCTTTTAGTCCAAGGACCAAATTCAATTTCAGAGAAGCTCTCAGGGGCTGCATTCTAGTGGTGGTTGGAGCTGAAGGTAAAAATGAGGCAGGGGGGCCAAAGGCCAAGGGGGCGGGGCCAAAAGACAAAGCAACAACAACCCAGCATATGGGAGAGCCAGTGTGGCGTAGTGGTGAGAGTGTTGGACTGGGACTCGGGAGATCCGGGTTCTATTCCCCGCTTGGCCGTGAAACTCACTGGGTGACTTTGGGCCAGTCACTGACTCTCAGCCTAACCTACCTCACAGGGTTGTTGTGAGGATAAAATGGAGAGGAGGAGGAGGATTATGTAAGCCGCCTTGTGTTCCTTGCAGGAAGAAAGGCGGGGTATAAATATAATGAATGAATGAATAAATAAATAAATAAATAAGCTAGTTTAAAGCTCTTTCTGTGAGTAACTAAGCCTTAGGAATTAGAATGCTTTAGAATGGGGGGGGGGACATGCAAAAGCCAAGAAACCACCAAATGATTGGTAGTCAGAGGAAAGGGGCTGGAACTAAGGGAAGGGTCATGCATGACCATTTGGGAAACCCTGCAGGACTGGATCGGGACCTCAGGCAGGCTGGATTTAGCCTAAGTTTCTGCACCCCTACCCTAGATCTTGTGGTTGAACTGTAACTTACCATGCAATCCTATACATCTTTACTCCAAAGTAAGTCCCACAGTGTTCAGAAGGGCTTACATCCTAGTCAATGTGTTTAGGCCTGCAGCCTAAAGGACACTGGCACATATTAGATTGTAAGCCTGCGGGCAGGGACTGTCTTGTTAACTGATTATATGTAGTTGTAAACCGCCCAGAGAGCTTCGGCTACTGGGTGGTATAGAAATGGAATTAATAATAATAATATTCCGTTACTTCAGATACTTTGGTCTGCCTCTGATGATAATAAGGAGGGGCCAAATGTTTGCCAGTTAACTGAAGGCACAACCCTCTCTTCTGGACGTCCTGCTCACCTCCCCCCCCCCCCGCCCATATGCCTCTGAGATTAAATCAGGCATTACTCACATTTTTACAATCTCACCTTAAGGACTAGCAACTTCTCTATTTTATTTTATTTTTAAACATACACCACTCTGAAAGTTGACATTTTCAGAGTGTGGAACCCTGAACCTAGTGCCAGTTTCTGTGTCTGTGTGAAGCTATTGCAAAACACACTCAGCCCTGCCTGTAATTTCTTCTCGCCATGTATATTTGTAAAACAGTTTTCTCTCTCCCTCCCCCCTCTCGCTTCCTTCTATGACATCCTTCAAGTTACAGTTGGTACCACTAAAAACTCTGTGCTCAACTGCCACAGGCACTCGTAATAACGATAGTGAGTTGCTGTCTTCTCATTATAATCAGAGCTACCCTGGTACTGTTATCTCTGCGGAGTGACAAATGCGGTTTTAATGACATGTTCTCTCCCTGTAAACTATAATTAAGAAAGAAAGGAAGGTACCTGGCAGTGAAATTACCTGCTTTATGTGGATTTATGGGGCAGAGAATATGTGTAAATTAGGGATAATTTTGTCAAGAACCAGTTATTAGAATAAACAGGATGTGACTGTGATATTCCTCTCTTTCTCTCTCCCTACCCGAGGTAATGGAGCAAAGTAGGGTGGATCTAATCTAGCTAGCCTCTGCCAAGGAAGTTGCTAGACAGCCTAAGGCAATCTCTCCTGTCTCTAGACCTCAGTTCCCCCATCTGCAATATGGGGATAATAATATTGGCCCACCTTACAGGGTGGTTGTTGTAAGGATTGCGGCAAGATAATGTATGTGAGGTGCTTTGGATGCTCAAAACTGCTATGCTTTGTAGGTATGCTTTGTCCTGTAATGGCATTTTAAAAATATGTTCAGAACAACAGCAACAAAACTGCAAAGCTAAATTTGCAGCCTACAATCTGCAATCAAAGGGAGAGTTTTGATGTCAACATATTGATGCCTTAAGTGGAAAATCCAAATAGCCCCCCGCCCTGCCCCCCGCCCACTGTAAGTAAGCAACAATTGAATGCAGTGTTCTCCAACCTTGGGTCCCCAGATGTTTTTGGCCTACAACTCCCAGCATGCCCCAGCCAGCATTGAATGGTGCCCCTGATCTTCCACTGGAGGCATCTGCCTCAAAGCAGAACTGGTGACCTCCTG
Organism: Shinisaurus crocodilurus; assembly: GCA_021292165.1. Classification (NCBI taxonomy): domain Eukaryota; kingdom Metazoa; phylum Chordata; class Lepidosauria; order Squamata; family Shinisauridae; genus Shinisaurus; species Shinisaurus crocodilurus. Next base: position 3,268,427 of record CM037877.1, on the reverse strand, counting down.
TTCAAACCAGGAGCTTCTCTTTGCCAGGCACTCAGTAACTCTAGGCTCTTTGCAGGATCTCAGTCCAGGATCTCAATCCACCATAATTAATATGCGACGGTCCTACAAAAAAGCAGTGGGACTTGAGTCCACCGTGACCGTGAACTGGACTGGGCTACCTGGCAGTAGGGTAGAGACCTTCTTGTGACTGTAGCAGGACAGGCAGGCTGCGGCAAGGCCCAGAGGGCAGACGAAAGCTGGCTGGGGCATGCTGGGAGTTGTAGGCCAAAAACATCTGGGGACCCAAGGTTGGAGAACACTGCATTAGAGGCTGGTCAGATGTCCTCCTCATCAGGAGAGCCCAACTCATGAGTAGTCCTCTTCAGTAAGCAAGCACTCCTTCGCCTGGCCACCATCCTACTGTGGATCTTAAGGTGCGGGCATTCTTCTCAGGGGCTAGGTGGTGACCCAGCATCTCCCTCTGCCTCAGAAGCTGAGCTCTTTCTTTCCCTCTCCAGGAGGCATATACAAAGGCACCACCCCTGAGGGTCCCGGACCTCCATGAGTGGTGCCAGGGTCTCTCTGAAGGTTCTGGCTCCCCTTCAGAAGATTACTCCAATGGCAGCATGACACCTGGGACCCTGACATCCCCCCTCCCCCTCCCACACCACAGCTCACCCCATTCAACTGGGTCACCTGTCTCTCTGTGTAGCATTTTCAAGGGGACCGGAGGGACTGACTGCTATGGGAGGGAGGGGGCGGGGAAGGCCACTTCCACCAGTGCAGTTGATCCAGCGTCAATCTGGCTCCAGTCCTATATACCCGGGGTGCAGAACCTCTTTCAGCCCGAGGGCCGAATTCTATTTCAGAGAAGCTCTCGGGGGCCGCATTCCGGTGCTGGGAGGGGCTAAAGGCAAAAGGGGTGGGCCCAAAATATATAATAAACAGCAACATAGTTTAGCTTGAAGTTCTTACTGCCAGTAACTAAGCCTTAGGAGAGGCATCTCAACCTTTAAGAATTGCGGGGGGGGGCTGCAAAAAGCCAGGAAACCACCAAATGATCAATGGTTGGGGGAAATGGGATGGGACCCGAAAAAAGGGCCAGGTAGAGACTACCCAGAGGGCTGGATTTGGCCTGTGCCCCAGAGGATCTGCACCCCTGACAGATAAAGATATAGATATATAGAATACTACTCCATAAAATGAAAATAAAAGCGCTCCTCTGAAATAGCCCTCCTCTCACCGCGTTCCCAATAACCATCTTTAACACTGCCTATTATCTATGATAATGCAGGCATGCCCAGCTACCTTACCTCCCAGAGACCTAATCCGTGCAGGATCAGTCTAGCCCCGGAGACAGGGGGGTACCAAGAAGGAGTAAAGCCATTACTGAGCTGACAGGGCAGTGCAAAGAAAGTACGGTGATGGACTAGCCGTCGCTTGACCCGAACGCAGAACTCATATCCTATTGGATTGACCTTTTCCTGGAAAGTAATGGATGGTCTCGCCTGCTGACCGTACCAGCCAGTTCAGGTTTTGTGCGTGCGTGTGTTGTGCTGCTTTACAATCGAGACAGATAATTCTGCCTAATCCACCGCCGATGGCAATCAATACACCGCTTTACAGAAATATTTCCCGGTTACTGTGTGTTGGTGTGACTTTTTGGTGGGCGGGAGAGGGCAGGGTGGGATGTTGCATCTGTGGCACGCACCACTGGCTTAGAATGAGCAAGTGAGCCGGGGCGACTGTCGAAAACAGCAACAAAAACCGCACAGGTGCCAAGCCAGTACATGAAAAGCACAGCCCTCTTCTGGGTGAAACAGGTAAACGCTGAGGACCCAGCTGGCTGTGTATGCATTATGCTGGAGATTTGAGCTTGGATCTCCTGCCATTGTTGCTGATGATGGAGATGCTGCTGCTTCCAAAATGCAGCCATTATTAGGGGAGACCAATTTCTTTCAAGCAGTCCTAGAGGGGGGTAATGTTTGACCCTTTCCTCTGAGCCATTTTCCCAGTCATAAGTCACACACCCAGCCCCTACACATAGACATCCACAACTGTATTTCCCACCCAGGGCAAAGAGCTGTATGGGCAATTGTACTCGCTGGGAACATGCCCTGCTAAATCGCATTTGTCCTAATTTTTGCCTTTCGGGGATGCCTTGTTAAAACATTGCTCATAAGAACACGAGGAGAAGAGCCCTGCTGGGTCAGAGCAAAAGCTTGTCTAGTCCAGCATACGCAGGGCTTTTTTTCTGGTGGAACTCACCGGAACTGAGTTCCAGCACCTTTTCTTCTATTAATTGCATTACAATTTAATCGCCATCTACTCCCGAGGAAATGTAATCCAAGAGTTCCGGTACCCTTTTCTCCAGAAAAAAAGCACTGAGCATACGTATCAGTCCTCCCCACAGTGGCCAACCAGCTGCCCCAATGGGAAGCCCATAAGCAAGACATAAGTGCAAGAGCACCCTCGCACTGGTATTCCCCGGCAACTGCTATAGAGCGTCATAGTTCCTCTGATACTGGAGGTAATATAACATAGCTATCATGACCAGTAGCCATAGAAAGTTACTGGCAATCACTACATCTTGTGGTAGTGAATTCCACATGCTGCAGGTATAACCTACTACTGTATTACAATTGTGTTTTTCTAGTATGTTGTGTGCACCCCACGTCTGTGAGACGTCTTAGGGACACAGCATTTACTCGCCATGGTTTGGTTTGCTCTTGTGGAAGGGAAGCGAATATCCTAGGCCTGGCGGTTGTTGCACTGAGTGAACACACTGGATATCTTCTCCCAGAATCATATGCTACATGCAGAGATTGTGCAGCAGACAAATCAGTGTGGAAAGGCTTCCTTGAGGACAGGAAGCTGGAAAACGACTGTGGTTGGAGGTATATCTCTCGGTAATAAAATAGAACAGAAAGCACTACCTTTATAGTGCCAGTTGCTGGCAGGACCAAAACCGGAATCCTTCACATCTGTAGACCAGAGCATCAACCAGTTGGCCAACCTGGAAGTCCTGACAAAGCATGGAACTTTGCCCAGCTCTCTCTGAATGATCACATGCTCTCCCAAGCCATGATTGGCTGGGAGGTATATATATAAAGCCTTCTTGACTGGATCAGCTCCAGTCCTGCTGCATTCTGCAAGTGGCCTCAGCCAGCAACCCAAGGCTCCCCTCTCAGCCCCAATGTTCACTTGCGTTCTCCTTGCTATGTAGCAGATCTGACAAGAACTATTAGCCATCATGCTCTGTTTTGGGGCTTCCTGTAGGCATCTGGTTGGACACTATGGGAAACAAAATTCAGGACTAGATAGACCTTGGGCCTGATCCAGCAGGGCCGCTCTTATTTTCTTAATAGCATTATAGGCCGTGTATATGTGTATGGCTGGGTGCTGCGGATGGGTGACGCTATCAGTTTCATTTCTCCTGCATTTTAATTTTTTTTAAAAAAAATCTCAGGATTCTTTCTCTCCTAAAATATGAAGAACAAATCTGGGTGAATTCTCATCAAAAATGAACTGAAACCAAATTCTCACCCATCTGCACCAGCCAAATGTGATAGGCACAGCTATTACCAGCATGAAGAGGGCCATCTTGTACCTACCTCTCTGCCACATAGCTGTTAAAGATAACATAGCTGTGAGGTAAAAAAAAGAAAAAGAAAAAAACCAGGAGGCAACCCTAATTCAGAATCAGAACTAACGTGGTCAAATACACAGGATTCAAACCAAGACTCTTAAGGTGCAATCCTATGCATGTTTAGACAGGAAAAAAAAGTTCCACAACTCCCAGCATTCCCCAGCCAACGCCAAGAAGGAGTCTCTTGCCTTGGGCCTTAATAAACTAACTAATTCTTGGTTTCCAACTTTGGAGATCTCCTCCTCCTTGTTTCTTCTAAGACGGTGCCATTTGTGACATGTGTGTGCCTCATCTGAAAACAAAGTATGGTTTCCACCCTCCAGTATTTCATACATGTGCAAATTTAATCAATTAAGGGCGCAATCCTATGCAGGTTTAGACAGGAAAAAAGTCCTACAACTCCCAGCATTCCCCAGCCAGCCAAGCTGGCTGGGGAATGCTGAGAGCTGTAGGACTTTTTTTTCTGTCTAAACATGCATAGGATTGCGCCCTTAAGAACTAAGTACTCAAAGGCCCCTCTGCCTGGATGGACGCATTTGTCAGTTTGGGTTTCTCCCGCATTCGAATCTTTTTAAATCTCAAGTTATTTTTGTCCCCAATATGGAGAACTTTGTGAATTTTGGTAAATTCTTATCGAAATTCAACCGAAACAAAAATTCTTACTCATCTCTAGTGGGTGCCCGGATGTTGGATTTAATGGACATTTGGTCTGATCTGGCACAGCCCTTCCTGTGCGCTGAACTGCCTCTTAAGCCTTCAACCTGGGTTTCTGCTGCCCAGCTAAAATGGCAGCCTGACTGACAGGTATCGTGTGTGTGTGTGTGTGTGTGTGTGTGTGTGTGTGTGTTAATTTAAAGTTGCTTTGGCCAGAAAGTCAATCTAAAAAGATATAACCAAGCAGCATCTGTCAGAAAAACTAATGGGCAACTGGTAGACATCTCCTAGCCACACACACACAAAAAAACCCCCATACCTTTCTGATCTCCCATCAGAGCACATTGGACTTCTTTCTGGATAACTACCCTGGGTATGCTGCTGCAACACATTGAATGAAGCTCCCGTTTGTAATTGCTTTATTAATATTTATTAAGTGAGCACTAGCTTCAGGTACATTCTTTAATAACTTATTTATAAAGCATGCTTATGAAGTACATTAAAAATACATTCTTTAACAGATAACGCTTTAACAAAGCCGCTATAAAGCGGACTACCCAAAGGCAGAAAATGATGACCATATCAGAACCTGGGAATGCGCCGAACCTGCAGAAAGGAGAAGAGGGAGGCCAGGGAGCCGTCTGGCTTCAGAACTCTTTGGAAGGAACAGAGGGTGACATGACAGTAAAGTTTATTAAAGGCACAAAGTGTCTTTCTTGCCTGTGCTGTGTACAGATTATGGGGCATTATGCAATCCACTCACTCCAATTCCCCACTAGGGTGGCAGCGACCACTTAAGAATCAACAAAAAAAGAAGAAGCGGAGACTGCGCCACCGAAAAACAGGACACCAACTTTCATAAAATTTGCATATGCTGATTTTTTTATGTATAGATGCAAATTCAGCAATAATGATCATCATTTAGATAGAAATACAGTACATCTCACCACCGCGTGGAAGACTGTGACCAAGGGACTGTTGATGGGCAACTTCCAAGCCCTTCAGATCTTCCTCCGGATGGTTCTTTATCTTTAAACTGGACTTGGACTGGACAGCCCTTCCAATAGAGGGCACTTTCAAAATAGAGGACTGTCCTCTGTAAAAGAAGATACATGGTCACCCTATTCCATCCTGACTCTCCACAATGTTAGCCAGGATCATGTCCCTCCATATTGCAGCATCACAAAATCCCCTTTCCCCCGCCCCCATTTCAAGCACATCATATTTCTGCAATTCTCTTCGCTCCTGGACTGTGGACCTTGCATGAGCTTGGGGTGCTAAGAGCCCTGAACCCCTACTTCAGGTGGGTTCTATTTTTTTTACTCTGGAAGGGGAAGGCGTTTGCTGACTGCAGTGCAGAGGACACACAAAAATGGTGCAGTTTCCCCAGGGTGCTGTGTGATCTCCTGGGCCTTCCCATTAATGACCGCTACAGATACGGCTCTGAGAGAAATGTGATCGGTTCCCATTTTAATGCAAACCTACCTAATTGCACACTTTCGAACCAATGTGAGAACAGAAACTCAAGGCACGATTCAATGAGGCCGCCTGTAAGCCTCCAAACTCGGAAGATGATAGGCATGGCATCCTATGCAGTGATTTGGAGCAGGAGGAAAGAAGGCTGAGGGACCGCCAGGATGCGTCATATCTTGGTGGCACCAGTCTACTCCCCTCCTCACCCCATCTCACCCCCTAGCCCCCTTACTCGAGGTTGCTCATATGACCTCAGAGAAGCAGCTGGCATGTTGCTCCGAGGTTGGAACTCTTTTCTGACCTCGGAGCTGGGAATCCGACCAATCCTATGGCCCTCTAGATGCTTTCTAGGGACCATAAGATCGCTCTGCCTGTTGTCCTTCGAAATTCGCCCTTCCTCAAATGTTGCAATGGAGTCCTCCAATCAAAAAAAAAATATGCGTAGAAATATGTGTCTGTTAGGGGAAAGTGAACAACAACAACAACAACAACAACACAAAATGCCTATATTGGCGAAAGGAACATTAAAAAATGCATTATCTTAGGAAAATTACTTGCGAAAAATATGGATATTAGGCACAATTGCGTACAAAAGTGTATGTATTAGGAGGAATGCACAGGGGGAATTGTGTATGAATTTTCATGTGAACTTAAAAACAAAACAAAAAACACCTCAAATTTTGGAACGAACCAAATTTATGTTTGGAAAAATGAGAGGTACTGAAATGGACAGATTTGTCCATCCATTTGCAGATCACAAGAGTGGTACTGCACTCAGAGAGTTTGCAATCTGAAGGAGGAAAAGAGTAAGACCAAGCGATGGAGAAGGGAAGGAACACACTAAGGCTGCAATCCTATGCAAGTTTAGACAGGAAAAAGGCCTACAACTCCCAGAGCTGGCTGGGGCATTCTGGGAGTTGTAGGCCTTTTTCCTGACTAAACTTGCATAGGATTGTGCCCTAAAGGGCACATTTCCCAGGACCCCCTTCTTCCCTCCAAGTATGGCGTCCTGGTCCAGTTCTTGGACTGAAAGGGCACTAGGAAAGTTGCCTTCTAGTGGGCTTCCTCCTTCCCTGCTCCATCAGTCTGTCTCCTCCTCCTTCAGTGTTCAAAGCTTGATGGGTTCCAAATTGTGCAAGCCTGTTTAGAAGTAGCCAGGGAAGAAGTCGAGGAGGAGGAAGGAACCCAAGTATCACTCCAGCCATCATAATTTCCAAGGGTGATTATGCTTGGAAACTTTGCATGCGCAGGATTACTCTTGGGTTTTCATTTAATATTGCCAGGGTAAAAATAAAAACAGCATGTGTTTGGCAAAGCCATGCTTTAAAAAAATAATAAAATGGGTTGGGTTGTTGTTGTTGTTGTTTTCCATAATGTCTTTGGTATTCATAAAATGTTTCCTTCTGCAGTTTTCCAATTGCCATTTAATTAAGCACATTTAATGTCCATTAAATGAGCAGCTTTCACAAACATTTTATTATCATGTTTTATTAAAAAAAAAAAAACTTTTTACCCACTAAAAATGCTGCCATACACTTAAATATTGATGGGCACCAAAATTAACATGAAGCAACATCTGTGTTTAGCCAATAAGTAGTTAAAATGTATTCTGAAAAATTCCAGTTAAGAAATGTTCATACATAAATATTATCCTTACAGAACTCTGCATTTTTAATTTTAAAGAGGAGGATCGGCTGCCTTTAAAACAAAACAAAACAAAACAAAATAAAACATCTGTTTATTACCAAAAAATTGGATTTAAAAACCATCATTGTGTTAAATTCTTCTATTGTGAAAATAAAATGCTCTTTTCGAGAAGGACAGTCCTGAGTAGTAATATACCGAACATAGATCAGGCCAAGGGTCCATCTAGTCCAGCATTCTGTTCACACAGTGGCCAACCAGCTGCCCACGGGATCCCACAAGTAGGACATGAGTGCAACAGCACCCTCCCACCCATGTTCCCCAGCAACTGGTGTACATAGGTATACTGCCTCTGATACTGGAGGTAGCATCTAGCCAATCAGGACTAGTAGCCATTGATAGCCTTCTCCTCCTTGAATTTGTCCAATCCCCCTTTAAAGTCATCCAAATTGGTGGCCGTCACTACATCTTGTGGAAGTGAATTCCATCGTTTAACTATACAGTGTGTGATTCCATAGTTTAACTATGCACTATTCTGGGTAACCCAGGCATTTAAACTGTTGAAGAGCAGGGTATTTCAGCTTGAAAATTCTTTAAATCGCTCTTATCTCTGATCACTAAGTGGAGATAAGAATGGGGTTGCCCTGCATAAAGCAGAAGAAAGCCTCCGCCCCCTCCCAGTGGTCCCAATCCGTATCACTGTTCTCAGAACTGCCCAGAGTGGTGTTTCCCTGAGTGCATCTGATCAGCTGGGCTGAGGGGGAAAGTGGTTGGGGGCAGACACCCTATAGTCGAGGACCTTGTGTGTGCACTCCTGCCCTAGAGCGACTGTTGTAGTAGCACATCAAGGGTGCAGAATCGCAGGCCTGGGGACCAAATCCGACCCTGCAGGGTCTCCCTGGCCCCACCTCCTTCCTCCCAGCTTGTCTGCAGTTTTCCCCCCATTCCAAAAGGTTGAATGGCTCTCCTGAGGCTTAGTTGCTGGCACTAAGAGCTTTCAGTTAAAATATGCTGGTATTTTGGTCCCGCCCACTTTTGCCTTTGGCCCCTACCCCTTTTGCCTTTGGCCCCACCCACTACTGGAATGTCGTCGTCCCCCCTAAGAGCTTCTCTGAAATTGAATTTGGTCCTTGGGGTGAAAGAGTCCCTGCATCCCTGGACTACATTGTGGATCTACTTCTGTGTAAATTCTGCAAGGAAAAGTGCACCTGGGTTAAAATTTTGCCCCACGAAGATTTTGCCCCAAGCCAAGAAGGTTAAATCCTCCACTCCAGATACATATATAGTCTATGTCCCCAATCACAGTGTCTTCGTAGATGTGACTCCATTCGCCCATATTCGTCCCTTGTTATGTTCGTCTCGCCCCTCCCTCCATAAAACTATGTCATAAAGTCCTTCAGGCAGACTGGCTCTTTTCCTTCTGCTTCAAACAATACCACATGCAACAATGGTGATACACTGATAATAATCATATTCATTCATTCATTCATTCGATTTATATTGAGTGCCAGTGTGGCGTAGTGTTGGGAGTGTTGGACTGGGACTCGGGAGATCCGGGTTCTAGTCCCTGCTTGTCCATGAAGCTCACTGGGTGACTTGGGGCCAGTCACTGACTCTCAGCCCAGCCTACCTCACAGGGTTGTTGTGAGGATAAAATGGAGAGGAGGAGGAGGAGGAGAACTATGTAAGCTGCAGCATGCTTTGCTTTGCAGCATGGCAGCCTCTCAGTTAAAAATTAGAATAAAAAATTCTAAATTAAAATCAGGAAGGGCAGCGAGGCTGGTCCTGGCTGGCTCTTGTGAGACTGCTTCACCCCCTCCCCAAGCAAGGGAAGCGTGGGGGCGCATGGCATCATGGTTACCTCTATGGAAGCTGGGCGCTGCCACTGCACTCGTGTCCTGGTTGTGGGTGGCTTCCCATAGGCATCTTGTTAGCCAGTATGGGAACACAAGGCTGGACTATATAAGTCTTCAGCAGCAGTGCAGCTAGGGCTGGATCCTGGGGCCAAACCCACAGCCCAGAGCTGCCCAAATGGCCACCCAGAGAATGGCAGCGGGGGGGGGGGGTTTTTTCATTATTTATTTATTTATTTATTTTATTTCCAGACCCAGTGTGGCGTAGCGGTTAGAGTGTTAGACTGGGACTTGGGAGATCGGGTTCTAGTCCCCACTCAGCCATGAAGCTCACTGGGTGACTTTGGGCCGGTCACTGACTCTCAGCCTAACCTACCTCACAGGGTTGTTGTGACGATGAAATGGAGAGGAGGAGGAGGAGGAGGAGGAGGAGGAGGACTATGTAAACTGCCTTGGGGTCCTTGCAGGAAGAAAAAGGTGGGATATAAATGTAATGTTGTAGTAGTAGTGGTGCTGGTGCTGATGATGATTTCATAGATCTCATAGATCATGGAGCTGGAAGGGGCCTACAAGGCTATCGAGTCCAACCCCCTGCTCAAGGAAACTAGAGGAGGGGTCTCCCATCCAAGTAATAACCAGGCCTGACCCTGTTTAGCTTTCCACACTCAGACAAGCTGAGCCAGCGTAAGCCACAGGCCTGTATGATGATGATATATCCTCCCATATGCTGAAGAACGTAGGAAGTTGCCTTCTACTGAGTCAGGCCATGGGTCCATCCAGCCCAGTCATGTCAACACTGGCTGGCAGCGGCTCTCCGGGGTTTCAGGCAGGATTCTTTCCCAGCCCTACCTGGAGATGCTGGGGATCGAACCTGGGACCTCCCTCGTGCAAAGCAGGGCCCCTATCCCACTGGGCGATGGCCCGTCCCTTTAAGAAGCCTTGGGTGACTCGCAATAATTTAAAACGATCAAATCTTAATGATACAATAAAATTAGTTGTTGGTTTAAAAAAAACAAAAAAACCCCAGTATAAACAACAAACGACTTTGCAGCAAGGGCAAATACGACAGTTAAATATTTATTTATTTGTAGCATACTGCTAAGTATAATAAAATCCCTAAGCGGTTTACATATCAATATTAAAATCACATTTAAAATATCAATATTAAAATCACATTTGAAATACAATTCTAAAAACCATTCCAGTACTAATTCTAATAATACAGAGCGATTCATGAGCAGTGAAAGATGAAGCAGCATGATTAATTTAATGATAAGCCCGGGAAAGCCTGGGTGAACAAGTGTGTTTTCAGGAGGTGTTTGAAACATGCCACATTTTCTACCTCCCGCACTGCACAAGGGAGGGTTTTTCAGAGGGTGGGCGCCACTACCGAGAAGGCCCGCCAGCAAGGTATCACTTGGTGACATTCCGTTAATTTCAGAATGACCAGCAAGGTCTCCTCTGACAATCTTAAAGGTTGGTTGGGTATATATAAGGGAAGGCGGTCTGCTAGGTATCCTGGCCCCAAGTCGTTTAGGGCTTTGTATGGCAGCAGCATAACCTTGAACATGGCTCAGTGGCCAAATAGTGTAAGACAAATGTCATGTCTCTTGTAAACACCAACTTCTTCATTGACTTCCTCAAAAGGGGGGGGGGAATCGAGGAAGGGAGATCCACCAGGGGGTGCAACCACCAAGAATGCCCTGCCCCTTGAACCAGCTGGTCCCACAACAGATATCCACTTGGAACAATGCCCCCTCTGTTGACCTAAAGTGCATGAGGAACCTAATGTGTGTGTGTGTGTGTGTGTGGAGGGGCTTTGTAGGGCAGCCACTTACGCATCAACCCCCAAAAGAGGACATGTAGTTGCATAAACATTGCATGTGCTGATTTGTATGTATATACACATGCCAATTTAGAAATACTTGCTATAATTTAAATAGAAATACAGTACATCTCTCACCAGAGTGAGCTGTGACCGCGGTGGTGACTGAACCGGGGACCTTCTGCAAACAAAGCCGGTGCTCCACCACCGAACTACGGCCCTTCCCCACTCTAGATTTACTATCGTTAATAATAACAATTCAAATAATAATAAATATTACTCCCAATGAAGTGAGTTGGAGAACCTCAGCTCCACGGCTCTGAGCCTCCCAAGCCTGTACAGTGTCTCATTCCCAGCATCTCCCAGTGGAGCCACTAGACTCGGGGAAAACCTTTGCCAGGCTCGGCTGAGTGCAGGCCTCGCTTCTCTCCTCTCCAACGCCGTCCCGAGTCCTGACCTCCTTCCACAATTATTGGGGGGGGGAACCCTCCACGGCCCATTCTTCCTGTGCTATCTTCCCCCCTGCTGGAAGCTAAAATGGCATGGCTAATTTCATTTCCTTTCCGTTTCGTTTGTCTGTCTGTGACATCCTTTCTGATGTGTTTAATTCATTCTCAATTTCTCATCATCAAGCGCAAGGTGTCCCCTAAGGTTAGGAAAGAGCTTGTCAAAAACCAAAAAAAAAAAAAGGGGGAAAAAAAGGAAAAAAGAAAAGAAAAACAAAGGAGGGGAAAGCTGCATAAATTTGCAGAGGTAATCACTAGTTTACCTCCTCTTTTTCTCTCTCACTGCCCATGGAACCATTAACTAATATCACTGAGAAAAAAATCCCCCCCCCCCTTCTCTTCACTACTTATTTATTTTGCAACCAGAAACTCCGGTCATAAACAGTCCTACTGTCAAAACTTGTCATCCACATTACCTTAAGGCGGGTGCCCAGCTCCCTTCTTCTAATTTCATAGTTTCTCGAATTTACAGCCGCTGGAAATTGAGTACAAAATCCATTATCATTTGTATATTTTAATTATGTAAATGAGGCAGCTCAGCTGCGCTGTCCGAGACCTGCAGGGATGCCTAACTTCAATCTGGGTGATTACAATTTATCCAGTCGAGTCACTTTAATTGTAACAAGCTAATTACATTGTTTCATTTGGCTTTAACAAAAGTCGGAGGCAGGCGGAGTTTCGGGAGGGTGTGTGTGGTGGTGGTGGGGGGATTTGTCCAAGAGGATGAGGAGAAAAGGGAAGCTTATTGGCAAAGGCCTGGAATTACTTCTGTGTGCCTGACATTTTTAAATCGGAGCTAGTTATCCCTACCCCTGCAGAACAACCCAGAGCTCAGCGACGGAGGCAAAAGAACTCCGGTTATATTAGATCCGAGAAAGGAACCGCCGGTGTGAGACCGAGTTGAGACTGGCCTTTTGCAGGGCTCAAATACGGAAGGAATGTGTTCATTAGGAGGCTGGCCAACTCCTATTCCTCCCATCTGTGTTGGCCACCACGACAACCCGTGGTAGCCAATCCCAGGGTCTGACTATGCACCGAGTAAAGAAGTGCTTCATTTTGTCTGTCCCGGAACCTCAACCATTCGGCTTCATGGAATGACCCCACTGGGTTCCGGTATTAGGAGAGAGGGAGAAAAACTGATCTCTGTCCACTTTCTCCATGCTGTGCATAATTTTATACATCTTCCTCATGTTCTTCCCCATACCCACTTTTTTTTCTGAACAGAATAGCCCCAAGCGTTGCGACCTTTCCTCGTAGGGGAGAAGCACCAGCCCCTTCACCATATTGCTCTAGCCCCGGGGTGGGCAACTTGTGGTCCAAGGCCAGATGTTTTGGCCTATGCCTCTCAACATCCCCCACCATGGGCAATGCTGGCTAGGGCTGATGGAAGCTGTGGGTCAAAACATCTGGAGCAGTGTTCTCCAACCTTGGGTCCCCAGATGTTTTTGGCCTACAACTCCCAGCATGCCCCAGCCAGCTACGCTTGCTGTTTGCCCACCCCTGCTCCAGCACCTTGGCCATATTGCTGCAACTGTTCCTGCTTGCCAGGGACAACTCCTGTTTTTCTGGTCGCCGTCTCAGGTATCTCCTTTCGGGTGGCCAGGCATCCTCTTTTACAGAGGACAGGTCCTCCATTTAAAGGGCTGTCCTGTCCAATTCCAGTCTAAAGATAATGAAGTTGAACCATAAGAACTGTTGCCCAGTCTCAGATCACCAGGTCACCGCCTTCCACACTACTATGGTGAGATGTACTCTCTATTTCTATTTAAATTATAATAATTATTTCTAAATTTGCATCTATCTATCTATCTATCTATAAATCAACATACACAAATGTTATGCCAATCACTGTCCCCTTTTTTTGGTGATGTATTTCCTCTCCTTTTTGGCGATTCAGAAGTGCCCATTCCAGTCGCTGCTGTTGCTTTTTGGGGGGATGCCTTATTAAATTTTGTTAGTGTGATTTGCTCGAGTTGTGTCAATCCTCAGAGTTCAGCTTCCTTCACCAAGGATTCCAGAAGTTAAATCTCTGAGCAGGGCTGGTGCTACCATTAGGCCAACTAGGTAGCTGCCTAGGGCGCAGGGCTAAAGGGGGCGCCAGAAACGCCTTGGGGGAAAAAATACAGCGCTCTCAAGTGGGAAGGGGGGGCGCTAAATATCTGATCTTGCCCAGGGCACCAAACTGCCTTGCACCGATCCTGTCTCTGAGTGTGTGTGTGTGTGTGTGGGGATGCATCTATGTTGCAAGTTCCACCTGAATATGCTTTCTTTACAGACACAAGTGCAGCGCTTAAATGGAGACTACCAAGCACAGACTCAAGGCAGAACCTCCATGCAGAGAGCAACTTGTGCAGGCTCCTTCCTAAGGCTGCTCCACTTTTTTTTTAAAGCTAGTTTCTGTGCTCCTGGAGGATGGTCAGGATTGGATCCATCCCCCTCCCTTAATGACCCTGTGAGTGAGTGAACGTCAGTCAGTCCCAAGAACCTTACATTTATATGTTTCACAATAATCCCCCCCCCCCCATGGCAACAAGTATGCGTAGAGAGAGAGAGAGAGAAAGATAAATGTACCTTTAAATGGGTGAAGCTGTATTCTTCTTCAGTCTATGGACTTTAGTTTATTCTTGCCTATTTGTTTATTTGTTTTATTTATTTGATTTGTCACTAGAGCAAGGCTGGGCAGAAGGTAGTCCTGAATCTACTGGTGGATCTCTGGGTAGTTTGCAGAGGATCGGCAAAGATCTCTGCCCCCCCCCAATTGTGTGACAACAGAGGCAACAAAATGACCTGCCCCCACACTGAAGAAAGCTTGGGGGTAACCTGGAGTGGGTTTTTGTGTGGAAGGGCTGTGAGTGTGGGCTCCATTGAGTTCTGGGACTCAAAACAAATTCCTGGGCTGAGAATTCTTTAATTCGAAGGGTATGTCTTTTGCACCAGTATCCATTTGGTGGATTTTGAGGGTTTTTTCGGGGGGGAGATGAAATAGGTCCAAGAAGCCTGACATCTGCCCACCCCTGGTCTAGAGTGCTTCTATATGGCTCCTCTAACACAAGTGTTTCCAAGCCCTGCAACCGCACGTGAGCAGATGTTAATGAAAGGAAAACGTGGGCCCGGATCCCATTTTCCCAGGATGAACATTCTCCCAGCCCCATTCAATAAAGCAGCAGTAACCACCATCTTCCTGCAATCCCTCGCCAGCTACAAAATGATCTTATGGAAAGGAAATTAGTACATTAAACACACCCACAGAGATGCCGCTGTGCCCATCAATTTTTTCCTCGGGTGGGGGGGGGGGAGAAGACTGAGAGACATGGAGTACTTCCTGTCTTCCTCTATTGTCCTCTTCCAAAATGATCTCATTTGTTTAATGGTATAGCAGGAAAGGGCACATGGAACAGGTACGCTTAGCAAAGAAAGAACTCTCAGCTGACTATAGAAAGGGCCACTTTTAACAGTGTGTGTGTGTGTATGTTTATTTTTATTTATAAGAGTTCCGGTACCCTTTTCTCCAGAAAAAAAGCACTGGTGAGATCTGATCTACAAGTGCAGCATAATCTCATGATGCTTTTTCTGGACTGTGCCATAAAGGAATGCAGTGCTGTGTGTTGTATATTTGAAGCCCCCCCCCCCATGCAAATAGCAATGGCAAAGTAAACCTTGCTGTGCACAGGGAAAAGTCTGGTTTAAAAACCTTTGTTCCCTTTAGACTATACTTTTTATAACATCTGATATCTATTATTTCTTCTTAGTTCTTTTTCTGATAAAACAACATATAGCCATTAAAAAAAACCAAACTACTTATCCCTGACATTCTAGTTTTCTGTGTCCACTGATTCTTTTGTTCTGTCCCAGACACTTTCACAACAGCTTCTGCTGTACATGTAGATTTGCCACTGGACTCGGGTTTCTACAAGGGACGTTTCTTGGAATGAGAATCGTCCCAAACCTTAGGTTGGTAGCAATTACAGATCATCATTCTGAGGCAATGTCGCTGTGCTAAGGAACCTGCAACCTTATAGGCCTGCAAGCTTCAGTTTCCCTATTTTTTTTTTCTTAAACCAGAAGTTAGAACCTTCTTCTATGAATTCATGACCATTAAAGATTCCCGGCGGGACACATAATCGCAGAGTCCGGTACATGGGCTACAGAATGTAAGCACTGCATAGCTCTGTCTTGCTTTGGCCCACCCGATGCCTTGTTTACTCCTCTCTGCCTCTCACATGCACAGCCTAGAAGAGAAAGTGATTCCCAGCGGGGTGATCTGTAGAGCAAGTATGGGCCCACACACACTGTCTGGAGAGCCAGGTGATCATGAAAGGCACGGGAACTTAGGCTAAGGGGCCCACCTCAGAATTAAAGCAAAGCTTGTGATGGTATATATTATTAAGAACATAAGAATGTAAGAAGAGCCCTGCTGGATCGGACCAAGGGCCCATCCAGTCCAGCTTTCCGTTCACACAGCAGCCAGCCAGCTGCCCACGGGAAACCCACAAGCAGGACATGAGCTCAACAGTACCCCCCCCCCCCAGCCATGTTCTCCAGCAACTGGTGTGCATCAGTATACTGCTTCTGATACTGGAGGTAGCATAGAGCCATCAGGACTGGTAGCCACTGCTAGCCTGTTCCTCCACAAATTTGTCTAATCCTCTCTTAAAGCCCTCCAGATTAGTGGCCATCACTACACCTTG
The DNA here is from genome assembly GCA_021292165.1 of Shinisaurus crocodilurus. Classification (NCBI taxonomy): domain Eukaryota; kingdom Metazoa; phylum Chordata; class Lepidosauria; order Squamata; family Shinisauridae; genus Shinisaurus; species Shinisaurus crocodilurus. The sequence goes on along the minus strand of CM037877.1, from coordinate 3,252,156 downwards.
TGGAAGTTAATTCCACAGTTTAACTATGCACTGTGTGAAGGACTTCCTTTTATCTGTCCTTCTATCTTCTTATTATTCTTATTCTTATTAGGCACCACCATCATAGATTTCATAGACTTCAAAGATCATAGAGTTGGAAGAAGCCTACAAGGCCATTGAGTCCAACCCCCTGCTCAATGCAGGACACTAGAGGAGGGGTCTCCCATCCAAGTAACAACCAGGCCTGACCCTGCTTAGCTTTCCACGCTCAGACAAGCTGAGCCAGCGTGAGCCACAGGCCTGTATCAAAGTACATCGTGCTTCAGAGCAGAGGCGTTGAACTTCCTTCAACCCGAGGGCCAAACTCCATTTCAGAGAAGTTCTCGGGGGCCACATTCCAGTGGTGGGCGCAGCCAAAGGTAAAAGGGGCAGGGCAAAAATACCCCAAATACTGGCATGTTTTAGCTTAAAGCTCTTACTGCCGGTAACTACATCTTAGGAGAGGCATTTCAACTTTTTAGAATGGGGAATAAACTGTGCAAAAGTTGGGAAACCACCAAATAGTGGTGGGCAGTTGGGGGGGGAAGTGGGTGCAGCTATGTGGTGAACACCAGAGGGCTGGATTGGGACCCCAGTTGGCCTGGATTTGACACCCAGGCCTGAGGTTCTGTGCCCCTGCTTCAGAGCAACATAAGCAAAAAGGCAGTTCCCTGCCCCAAGGCTCTTACAAACTAAACCTGCCACTTTACCAAGGCTTCTGCTTCCAGATTCTTTGTGGGATGAAGATTGGCTCCTTTACACGTGTTTCTTTTCCTGCGGTTTTTTCTTTCTCTGCCTTTCTATATGTTCCACCACACAGCCACAAGGTGGCGCTGTGGTACAGCGGAATTGTGAAAATACACGAGCTTCTCGTGGCGCAATTTCCAGATAGTACCAGACTTTCCTCGACCTAAACAAAAGCAGCAGAAATGGGTGCAAAGCACGGGAGAGGCCTTGGAGGATGACGACCTCATGTAAAGCACCCACAAACGACCATGAGTGAGGAATCACGGGCACATAATAAAGAAGCCCTGAATGTTGACAGCATCAGAGCTGGCAAACGGAGGAGACAATGGAGTAACAAACAACAGAAGGAAGCAATGATAGAGGCACGGGTGATGAGCATAAGAAGATCCATCTAGCCCAGCATCCTGCCTCCTGCAGTGACCAGCCGGATGCTCCCAGGAAGTTCTCAAGCACAGCATAAAGGCAATAGCCCTCTCCCGCTATTTCCCCCCAGTATACTACCTCTGACCATTTAGCTATCACAGCCAATAGTGCTGAAAGAGTCCTTCCTGCCCATGAATTTGTCTAATTCCCCCGTTAAAGCCATCTAGGCCAGCGGCTCCCTCCGTACCTGGTGGCAGCAAATTCCATAAATGAATTATGCATTGCATAAAGGAGTCCTTTCCTTTTGTCTATCCTGAATCCCCTGCCGATCACTTTCATACTGGATGATCTCCAAGTGTTAGTACTATGAAAGAGGAAGGAGAACGTCCTTGGCAGGAGACCAAAGGGATGACAACGCAGAATCGATGAAGCGTGAAAGGCCGTAAGGGAAATCGAGGCAGAGGGAGTTACAAATAGTCACTGCCCGAAATGATACAGTCCTGTCACATGGCTATACCACGCCAGCTTTCACATGGGAGAATCCCTCATTTTGAAGCCGCCTTCCCTGACGTTTGGGACTTCAACTCCCATCAGCCCCAGCCAGCATGGCCAATGGTCAAGAATGCTGGGAGTCAAAGTCCAACACATCTGGAGGTTGGGGAAGGCTGTTTGAAAGCATTGAAAGTTTTTAAAGTGGACCCCGTGCTGTCAGTTGGAGCTAGAGGTTCATAGATTCATAGATCATAGAGTTGGATGGAAGGGGCCTACAAGGCATCAGGAGAGGCACATTCCACCTCAAGCCAGCAGCAAGCATTTGAATTGCAACCATAGGCTGAGAGGGAAAAGCTTGACAAATGAGGACTAGAAGCTTGAGTTTGATGTAGACTGTGATGCACGAAAGCAAGCATAAGGACTTAAGTGGGAGAGGTGATGGGAGCAAAAGGCACCATGACTATTTACAAAATAAAATGGGGGTGGGGAAATAGAAGGTCATCTTCACAGTTTACCTCAGGACCAAAACAGGATTAGCGAAAAAATAAATGGTACGAGAACCGCAGCTGCAATAAATTTAATTTATATCGCTATGTGTATCTTTGGCAGCAGGTATTTGGTTTCGCAGCCATGGTGATGACAAAATATATTTATTGGCCTCACTCAGTGGTCCTGAACAGGATTTGTCCTGGTTTATTTTGTTTCTAAATGTCCTAATAGCCTGGATTTGGGGGTATATATTGCTGTAATTTTCCTATGTGTATTTACTGTTACCCATAGTCTATCCTTACAATAACTCAGAATTTATAGTATCCACCTTGGCTTTATTTCCTTGTCGATCAAAGCCTTTGCCAGTCGCTGTTTTCAGAAGAAAATGAACATGGCAGCTGCCAAACAATGCAGTGCTTATTGCCGTTTGTACAATATGAGCTGCCAATGAAATATCCAGTATAGCCAAAAGGATCTGGCCAAAGGGGAGGAGGGATTTGTCAAGCAGATTCTCCCAACTACAGTAAAAATATGCAGCAAACCAAGCTGGGTTCTGCGACCGGTACTTTTTATCTAAAAAAAACGTGCAATTAGAGACGTTGGGGAAATCCTCAATGGAGTCAACTGAGTTTGGATTTCTATGAAGCCGACCTGCGGATTTTGGAGCGGACCGGATTTTTCCAGGTCATGTGGATTCTGCGGACTTGCGAACCAGTTTTTCACTTTGGGGAGGGGATTCGTTCGTTCTAATTCACATTAGCGTAGAACAAAATTCTGGTTTAAAAAAAAAAATCTGATTCCATCAGTGAGCAGATGACAGAATGAAAGATGCCTAACAATCTGCAAAACACAGAGGGAATGGATTTGTAATTGTTTATAATTATTATTATTTTCATTTCTATACTGCCCAATAGCCAAAGCTCTCTGGGTGGTTTACAGCAATCCAAAAAAAACACAAAACACAGATACAATAATAAAATGCAGCATAACGTTTCAATATACACAATGTAAAACAGTTTAAACAGCTAAAACAGTATCAATTTAAAAAAAAAAAAACTAGACCTGTTATTAAAACAGCTGACATGTCCCATCATATGCCATTAAATGCCAGGGAGAAGAGGGCAGTCTTAACCTGGCTACTGAAAAAGATAACAGCATTGGCGCCAGGCAGGCCTCAGTGGGGAGATCATTTCATCATTGGGGGGCCACCACTGAGAAGGCCCTCTCCCTTGTTGCCACCCCCCCCCCTGTGCCTCCCTTGGAGGTGGCACTCGAGGAAGGCCTCGGACGTAGATTTCACAAAATACATACATCCCTTCTCACAATATGCTTTTAACAGTACTACATTTAGGGCTGGGCCTTGGGGCCAAAGTCCATGACCCTGCAGCCTGAGGGGGGGTACAAATGACCACACAAACAGTGGCAGGTGATGAGGGCATCAAGGCAGCAGAAGCTGCCTGCTGTAGTCATGGTGGTGCTATGTGCAAACCTGCACATGCTCAGAGTATTTGTTTTGTTTTGTTTTGTTTTGTTTTATCATCAGGGTTGGCAAACAGTTTTTTCTTGTTGCGCTAACATATCAGGAAGACAGAAACAGTTTTAAAGCTTGGGGTAGCAGCTGGGGCAGAAGAGAAATGTTAGTTGTGTGTTTCACAACTAAAGTAATACCCGTGGCCATCTAAAGGGGGCCCCATGAGATCATGAAGTCCAGGGTCTAAAATCACTCATCTACACCACTGCCTGGTATTCTCACGATGCTGAATGTGACATCCATGTTCTTAACAAAGTTTTGCATTTGTGTAAAACTGCAGCACGCGCACACACACACACACACACACACACACACCACGCTAACAAAGAACTTTGGGGTTTCCACATGAGCTCAATTTTAGGGCACTTACTGCTTTTATACACCTATTATTGATAGTGTGGCCGGCTGGCCGCAACTCTTTCTAAATTTGCACACACATGCATCAATTAGCACATGCACATTTTGGGTGCCTTCTTTTGTCCCCTTCTTTGTGGTGCGTTCCACGTGTTTCCCTTCTTTCTTTTTGGTGATGCCCAAGTGGCCACCCTAACTATTGATGTCTCGAAAAATGAGAGCCCTCGGTGGTCAAGCACATGCTTGGCCTACAGAAGGTTCCAGGTTCTGGCATCCCTGGCTAAAAAGATCAGGGCGAAGGTGATGGGAAACTCCCATCCTTGAAACCCTGAAGATCTGCTGCTGTCAATCAGAGAAGATGGTGTTGTTGATTGTGTTGAACCCCTTACCTGGCACAAGGCAGCTTCCGATGCTTCTATGCAGATTTGCTGGGAAACAGTCATTTTCCAACACACACACACATACAGACACACAAAACCATTGCCAAAATCCACAATTGTGGTAGCAAGAACTACCACCTTCAGGAGTGCTGGTGCCACACGGGTGCATACCTGTTCAGAGTTGAAAGGCCCCAAACAAACTCTTTGGTCTCAGGTGCTGTGATTTGCTTGGCCTGCCATTCAGTCCATTCATTCAGGGCACAAGCCTATAATGTGTTTAGAGAGAGAGAGAGAGAGAGAGAGAGAGAAAAGTCCTGCAACTCCCAGCATGCCCCAGCCAGCCAGCCAGCCAGCCAGCCAGGCAGCATGGCTGGCTGAGGCATGCTGGGAGTTGCAGGACTTTTTTTTTCTCTCTAAACACACATTAGGATTGCACCCTCTTTCGTTTATAACGTTTCTATACTGCTCGACGACGGCCAAAGCTCTCTGGGAAGTTCACAGCATGATCAAACATAATATAAAACCTTTAACTTTCGAAAATTTAAAACAGTTGAAACACAAGTTTAAAACAATTGACAATAAAGCTATCAGGACCTGATTATTTTAAAACAACAACAACAGATAAAACGAAACTAAAACACCCCATCATATGCAGTCAAATTATTGCCTGGGAGTAGAGGAAAGTCTTCACATGGTGCTGAAAAGATGAGAATGTTGCTGCCAACCGGACCACAGTGGGGAGAGTCAGAGGACCACGGTAAAAAAAAGGCTCTCTTTCTTGTTGTCATCCTTTTTGCCGTGTGTGTGTGTGTATGTGTGTGTGTTTGCACAATAGAACATTCCCAGCTGCCTCCCCGTTCCAGCTGAACTAAGCAACCCAGGGGACACTCCATCCCTGAGTTGTTGTCTGTGATGTCCGAATCTGGAATCGTGAGTTGCTGGGGGAGGAACAAGCCACACTGGTAACCCAAGAACAAACCATGGCTTACAAGTGTGGGCTATTTCTCCTGAAAGCCAGGGGTGTCTTGTCATCATGTTGTCTGAACCTAGCAGCATGGTTTGTTAAGCACGCACAAGCCACTCTGGCCGGGATCAGACAACACGACAAGGCACCATGGCTTATTGTGTTGTATGAATCCAGTCAATGTTGGCTTGTCCCTGGGTTGTTTAGCTCAGTAAGGAGAGGGCAGGCAGCCGGGAGCCGGCATGCTTGCTCGCTCGCTCCTGCTCATTCGTGGCTAACCAGGGTTGGTTGAAACCTGGGTAGCCAAGACATGCAAACCAGGTCATTTTTTCAGGCTGTCAGTTCCACCAGGGGATCTGGAGACCAAAGAGTTTGTGTGACCCTCAGTCTCCATCGCTTTGAGCTCCCGGAGTGGCTGCCAGAGAAAAAATCCACGCACGAGTTCTTGTGGGCTTCCACTGGTATCATAATTGCTTCCAGGACCCCAAGAGGGGGGGTGGCTATAGGATTCACAACTTGCAGGAGCTAGGAAGTCCTTGCAGCAAGTTCAAAGCCTGACAGGCGAGAGATGGAGGCCCTTAAATAATTCAAGAGCATCATTTTGTAATGCGCTGACCCTTGAGCACTGCACATCATTCACTCTGATACTTCCACTCCCTCTAATCCAGTCTGCCTGGGCCTCCCAGTCCAACCCGCACATCATTAATGACCTTTTATGAGAATTAACGGAGAGAAAAGCATCAACTACATCTCTCCTGCATTTTTAAAAAGCACCAGCCTACTTTATCTGTTTAGGTTTTTTTTGCCCACACAGATTAGTTTTGTGAAAACAATTAGGGTGATTTAAACAGTTGGTTATGGAAATGGCTATTGAGCTGCTTCAGTAGCTCTCTGCTCTATTCATAGAAAGCATTAGGCTCTGTTGACAAGAGCTAGAATGGGAGTTCGTTCAATTTAGAACCACCTTGGAATGTTCAACCGTTTCTAATTTCAATTTTAAAATGCAGTTCTTAAGATACTTAGGGTGCAATCCTATGCATGTTTAGACAGGGGAAAAAAGTCCTACAACTCCCAGCATACCCCAGCCAGCATCGCTGGCTGGGGTATGCTGGGAGTTGTAGGACTTTTTTCCCTGTCTAAACATGCATAGGATTGCACCTTTAAAGTATGTCCCTCCCGTGCCATTCATTATGAAAGGTTGGTAGATTTTCTTCCACTAAATGTCTCTTTTTTGCTCCATAAAGCTATCTTTGGAAGGTTGCACACTCATCTTCTGGACCTCCTGGATCATAAATGTGGGGATAGAGAGGCAGAGTATATATACTGGTCTCCTCTGCTGTGGATTCATGACACTTTGCCCTCTCTTTGTCAGGCTGCGGTACCAAATCTGGGTCCTTGCTATCCATTGCTGGGAAACTGAAGTGTAGAAGTTACATGTGTAAACATTTAGGTCTGCCCAGTTTGGAAGCTCCATGCTGCCTGCCAATCACAGGAGGCTGGTGTTGCATACCCACAGGCCTAATCCTTTGTGTGCCCCCAAAGTGCTGACATTCCTAGGAATCTCACTAGACAAAATCGCAGTCCAGTCACTGGAGGAGATGGGCTAACCCATTTGAGTGTTCCAAAAACAAAGGCAACCATGTCGGCCATAAGAAAAATTCCAAAATCTATATATTGCAATACCTTTATTAGGCCAACTCTAAATCCCCCCCCCCCATGTGCACGCTTTCAAGATCTCAAGATGTCTTCATCAGGCAAGATATTACAAACATCTTATCTGGTGAAGACATCTGGAGATCTCAAAAGCTTGAACATCATTTTGGTGATCTTGGAGTTGGCCTAGTAAAGCTTTCGAGATCTCAAGGGTTCTTCATCGGGCAAACTGTTACAAACATCTTGCCTAGTGGTGAAGAGATCTGGAGATCTCAAAAGCTTGCACATTTTTTGCAATCTTTTCTTTGGCCTAAAAAAAAATTATTATTATTTACATTAATATGAATTAATAAATCTTAGAAATAAATGAATGAATAGACAATATGGGGCTAGATGGACTAATGGTCTGACTCGGTATAAGGCAGCTTCCAAGATCACCAGAACTCTTCATTGGGCAAGATGTTACAAGGAGCCACATTAACCTGCTCCTGGTAACATTTTACCTGATGAAGAGATCTGGAGATTGGATTTTGATAGATCTCCAGTTGTGAGGAGTAGTTACCAAGAACACCTGCCTGAGACCCTAGAGCAGTATTCTCCAACCTTGGGTCCCCAGATGTTTTTGGCCTACAACTCCCAGCATGCCCCAGCCAGCTACGCTGGCTGGGGCATGCTGGGAGTTGTAGGCCAAAAACATCTGGGGACCCAAGGTTGGAGAACACTGCCCTAGAGAGCCATTACCAAAGCAGATGAAACTGTCTATAGACTTGACCTGCTATAAGGCAGCTTCTTGCTGGTGGATTCGTGAGGGATTGAGGTCGGTGAGGATAGGCCCAGGGTATGGTGGCCACAGTGTCCTATTTTACAGAGGACAGTCCTTTGTAAAAGAGTGCACATGTAGAATCATAGAATATATAGAGTTGGAAGGGGCCTATAAGGCCATTGAGTCCAACCCCCCGCTCAATGCAGGAATCCAAGTCGAAGCATCCCTGACAGATGACTGTCCAGCTGCATCGTGAATGCCTCCAGTGTTGTAGAGCCCACGACCTCCCTAGGTAGCTGGTTCCATTGGTGTATTGCTCTAAGAGTCAGGAAATTTTTCCTGATGTCCAGGCGGGATCTGGCTTCCTGTAACTTGAGCCCATCGTTCTGTGTCCTGCAATCTGGGATGATCGAGAAGAGATCCTGGCCCTCCTCCGTGTGACAACCTTTCAAGTACTTGAAGAGTGCAATCATATCTCTCCTCAGTCTTCTCTTCTGGAGGCTAAACATGCCCAGTTCTTTCAGTCTCTCCTCATAGGGCTTTGTTTCCAGTCCCCTAATCATCTTTGTTGCCCTCCTCTGAACCCTTTCTAGTTTTTCTACATCCTTCTTAAAGTGTGGCGCCCAGAACGGGACGCAGTACTCAAGATGAGGCCTAACCAGTGCGGAGTAGATGGGAACTAGTACTTCCCGTGATTTGGAAGCTATACCTCTATTAATGTAGCCCAAAATAGCATTTGCCTTTTTTGCAGCCACATCACACTGCTGGCTCATATTCCACTTGTGAGGTACAACAATTCCAAGATCCTTCTCCCTTGTAGTATTGTATTTGAAGGTCTGTCCAGTCCAAGTCAGTTTTAAAGATGAAGAATGGAGAGCAAGGCCTTGGTGACCCATCAATAGGTAGCACATGAGCAGGCACACCGGTCATCAGGCCACAGTCTTCCACTTCATGGTGAGATGTATTATGTTTCTATTTTGCATCTAGTTTGCAGTGTACAAACCAGTGTCTTCTTTTGTCCTCTTTTGTGGTCATGCATTTCCTCTTCTTTGGCAATGCAGAAGTGGGCACCCTACGAAGGATGTAAGGAGAGAAGAGGAAATAATACCTTCCAGGTTCCAAAGGTTGCTGCCTAGGGTGGGGTAGGAAGTGATTGCTGCTACATTAGAGGGCTTTTTAAAAGGATTATACAAATTCAGAGAAGGTAGGTCTATCAGTGGCTATTACAAATATGAATACTACATGGGACCACTCTGTGTGCGGGAAGGGGATTGTTTCGTACATGCCCTGCTCCTGGGCTTCCTGGAGACATGTGGTGACTGGTGGACAAGGTGGGCACTTGGTCTAATCCAGAAGAACCAGTGTTATGATCAAATGTTGAAGAGTTAGGTTCTCTAAACAAGCAGCTATCTTGGCAATTTTGTCATCATCATCATCATCATCATCATCATCATCATCATCATCAGGCGATCACTCGTGACCGAGTAAGATTGTCTTCCAGGATAAAAAATTTACAAAAAGATTTACAAAAAGAAAACTTTTAAAAGGAGGAAATTCTAAAGAAAATTGTGTAGACTCTAGCGATGGGTCCGTAAGTGACTGTGGAGGCCAATTCTAGATCCACACAGCTTCCCACAGTGAGGACACAGGTTACCAGATGGAAGATGGTCCTGCAAAGGATTCGTTTGACGTGCTTTTCGCTTAGCACGTTTCTCCCTTTCACCTTGCACTCGGGCTTCTTCAAAGACCATGGAACCTTTGTGAGAGGCCAACCTCCATTTAGATCGTTCATGGGCCAGAGCTTCCCAGTTTTTGATGTTTATATTGCATTTTTTTAGAGTAGCCTTATGAACATCTTTAAACCTCTTATACTGGTTTAAATACTGGTTTAAATACTGGCAATACTGGCAAAATACTGGTTTATACTGGCAATTTTGTGATGGGGAGGGGAAATAATGGATGTAAGTGTAGCAACAGGCATGGGCTGAAATAGCAGAATTAGTCATTGATAATGATGGGCAAACCTACCCCGAGTGAATTCGTTAATTACTCATAAAGTAACAAAGTTGTCCGTGTGAGCTTGGTCGAGAGTTCTCCTTTAATACAAAATTTCATTCAATGAATATGAGTTTTTGCACATGCATGCGCAGTACCAAGACGCATCTTGGGAGATGTAGTTTGGCATAGTGCGGCATGATGTCATGCGTCGCCATGTTATGTGCCCACTCTCTGATTGGTTGTTTTCATGTGGCCGGCCTGCATGATGAGGTCATGTAGTGTTTACTCACTGTGGTGTTTGGTCATTGTTGCTTATCGCTGCTATGAAGATGGTCCCACAGAGTCCCGCTCCTTCTCCTCAAAGCCAGAGTTATAGCGACAATGATGATGAAGGAAGCCGCTAATGAGACTGCTTCAATTCAAGTAAGATATTGGGGGGGGGGGTGTCTAGGTGATAGGACAAATGAAAGGGGGGGGGAATCTGTGTAATATTTGCTTTAAACCTCTCAATCAAATCTGAACTTAACCACAAATTCATAATATATTGATCCAGGCTTGCTACAAAGCATTACGAATGGGTGCGTTTTAACCAACAAGCGGACTAATTGCAAAACTTGGCAGCATCGCGAGTCATTGAGTGTCTTACTTCAAGGGGTTTCTTTCCACATTCTGAAGGCCACCAATCCTTCCTTTCAAAACTGACGGGGAGTCCTTTCTGCATAACTACATTTACAACAATATCCTTGGCATAAAGCAGTACTCTCGGGCACCCTAGTGTTTGTGCCTGCAGGGGATGAGCCGTAGACATCTGTCAAACTGGATCGAGATTGAAGCCAGGAGTCAAGAGTCGTGCCAGGGGTCAGAGGCGTTGCTGAGAAGGTCGAACTAGGAAAGAGGCAGAAAAAGGGAACCATTAAGAAACAGGAACTAAGAAACAAGCCCAGATTCAGAACAAGACAAAGCCAGACAAAAGCTTGTCACTGCCCTGCCCTTCCTGTTGAAGGCAGCCAATAGTCAGCCCAGATGAGGTGATCCACTCCAGTTCCTGAGAGCATTTCACTGCATGGGGGAGATGCTCCAGGCGAGCCCCTCCCCAACATGGTGGCCTCCGGACGTGTTGGACCACGAGTCTCATCATCCCCAGGCAGCACAGCCAATGTGAATGATGGGAGTTTTGGTCTGGAGGTGACCAGGTTGGAGAAGGCTGCTCACCCTGATGACATTTTGCTGGTCTGACGAGACATTTTGCTGCCCTGGGCAAAAGACAAAGTGACTTCCCACCACCACCACTCCACAGACAGAATCCAACCAGACTGGCAGCTGAATATTATTTCAGCCTTTCCAATGGCACAGCGCCTTCCACCACGCACCTGAGGGCAGCAGGCAAGCTTCGGAGGTGCGGGGGAAGGCTGGACACCATGCACAACTCTGTCCTCCACCACATCTGTCCACCATTCTATGTCCCTCCAAGCAAGGAGGCCCTGTACAGCATTGTACAGCATAGTGCCACTGTTAAGAGGATATTGGAAAGGAATCGGCCCTATACTGGTTAGGACGAATCAGAGTTTTCCCCCTTATGCGCAGCTTGGTTATTGAAACTGGTCATCACCACGTGGGTTGTTAAACCCTTGCTACAAGTCTCTTAAAAGGAATGGATTGTCCATACAAGGTTTAAAACTAATAAAGACATTTATTAGTTTTACTTACAGTCCCTTTATTCATATATGCAGGATGCATATAGGCAGATTAGAGTTAAGAGTCCGCTTCATTGGAGATCATTGGAGATCACTGCTCAGACCGTGTGTCCGTCAGGTTGGAGGGGCAGAGAGAGAGAGAGAGAGAGAGAGAGAGAGAGAGAGAGAGCTGGCCACAGAGAGGCCGGAAGTAGGGAGGAGGGGTTACAAAACATGCACCCTGGGGATTGTCCAAGTAACCCTTTCCTCCCACTCTAACTAGTGGTTGCATTACCTCAGGGGTCTTCAAACACATCCGGCCCGCCTTGCCTTTTTATCCGGCCCGGCGGCCGATCAGCGGAAGCAGACTTTTTTTTTAACTCTTTCGCTTCAAGCACCGATTCTTTTGTCGAGTATGCTCATTTGTGTGATGGCAAAAACAAAAGTATATTCGTGTTAGGCATGAAACAATTGTGCAACTATATATGTAAATACCACCAGCCCTGCCAGGAGTATTAATTAATATTCCCCCTTCTTCCTTCCCCATTCCTTTTTCCTTGTGTGTCGTGTCTTTTTAGATTGTAAGCCTGCGGGCAGGGACTGTCTTGTTAATTGCTGTAAACCGCCCAGAGAGTTTCAGCTATTGGGCGGTATAAAAATGAAATAAATAAATAAATAAAATAACTTTCCATTTAAGGGGGAAAAAATTCACCCCTATCAAGTAAAAAAAAGGGACCCGGGACCTTTTTTTTTACTTGATCCATTCATTCATATTTTTTTTCAAACTATAATCCGGCCCCCGAACAGTCTGAGGGACAATGAACTGGCCCCCTGTTTAAAAAGTTTGAGGACCCCTGCATTACCTCGTTGGTTTAAGCAGGCAATCTTACAATTTCCAACAACCACAGCTCTCTCTGCCAGTAAGCACACCCCTGGAGAAAAGATGGAGAATGGGTTCCCCAAGGCAGCCTGTGTCACGGCTAAAAGGAGCAGGGGAAACCTGGAAGCATCACCCTCGCCCAGAAAGCACCATCCCAGCCCTGAGTCCTGACGGGCTGGGCAAAGGGGAGGGCGGCCCACTGGGAGGTGACATGAACTGGGCTATCCCACATTTGCAAGGAGAATGACTGCCCATTGTTCTAGAACCTGCTCCCCCAAGCTGGTGCCCCCCCCAGATGTGTTGGATCACACCTCCCATCAACTCCAGTCTGGGGCTGATGGAAGTCGTAGTCTGACACATCTGAAGGGCGTCAGGTTGGGGAAGGTTGTTTGAGGAGTTGATGGAGAAAACCTCTCTCTTCTCGGACTGTGTTACCAGTTTTAATTGAGAAAAAAACAGTGTCCCCACATGACAAAAATGGGAGAAGCACAGGGATAAAGAAGTATTGACCTGTTCATCCTAAAAAAACTGGGATATATTATATAAGGGGGTGGTGGGCGGGAATGAAACTGTAATGGGTTTATTAAAATACGCACATACTCACCCCACTGAAGAGTCTTTTCCTTCCTAATCTCATTTGCCTTTTCCCTTCCGGCCATTTGTTTGCATTTACGAACGACACAAATGATCCTAACATTTGTGCACACCATCAACAACACATTTCTTCCTCGAGGCACTTTGCAGTGTTAATTAATGAATTAAACACTACTAGATAAGTGGGTGGCATGATACCAACAGTCAGGCGATGCTCGTACTTTTCGACTCCACTAGGGGTCAGCAGCTGGAAGCCCCGGAGCCGAAACCTGCCCACTGAGAGGGGTAATTATTGGCAACTCCCCCCCCCCCGCCACAGTTCTCAACATAGAGGCAAATGTTATGGCATCAGAACATGATAGCAAGCCAGACCTCATTGTCTTTTCGACGTGGTCCTCTAGTAAAACTGGTGACTAATACTGTAGCGTATTTAATTTTTGTTCTGTTCTTTTAAGGTGCAATCCTATGCAAGTTTAGACAGAGCAAAAGGCCTACAAGAAAAAGTTGTAGGCTTCCCTCCCCCTGCCCCGTCTAAACTTGCATAGGATTGCACCCTTAATGAATTTCTCTATAATAGGTGCTGTGCTCCTTTTCTACTGGGGCATAATACTAAGTAACAGCACAATCCACAGGAAGTTGTCCTTGTCCATTGAAAAAGATGAAGAAATGATGGTGGATTATGATGGCGGATGGGCAAATCTGCCAGATTCGCTCTCTCCCATCTTTGAATTTTTTACATCTCAAGTTCTTCCTCTCCCAAATATGGACCTTGTGAATGTTGGTCAATTCTTATTTTAAAAAAAACTGAACAGAAACTAATTTCACTCCCATCTGCATCGGCCAAATTCAACAGGTAAAGCTATTTCCAGCACAGAGAGGACTGTGATGTACACTTGCCTGCCATGTCACCGTTAAAGATGAGAAGCCTATCAGAAAAAAGAGGTGGCAACCCCTAATTCAGCACTAACCTGGTCGAATGCACAGGGATTCAAACCCAGACTTATAAGAGCAAAGTCTTGGGCATGGATGGATGGGTCTCTCAGTTTCAGTTTCTCCCACATTTGCATTTTTTCCTTTTGTCCCAAATATGGAGAACCTTGCAAATTCATATCAAAACTAAATGAATTTTGCACTGATCCCTGATGATGATGATGATGATGATGGTGATGGTGGTGATGGTGATGGTGACGCTTAAGCATTTATATAGCACTTTAGGCTACAATCCTGAACACACTCGATAGGGTGTAAGCTGCATGATGGCACACCGTGGGACTTACTTCCAAATTCACATGTTATAGGATTGCGCTGTTAAGAGCGTTTGAAGTGCTTCGTGAATCTTATTTATTTATTTCTTTATTATTACATTTATATCCCACCTTTTTTTCCTCTTTAGAAGGAACCCAAGGCAGCTTACACGGTCCTCCTCCTCTCCATTTTATCCTCAGAACAACCCTGTGAGGTAGGTTGGGCTGAGAGTCAGTGACCGGCACCAAAGTCACCCTGTGAGCTTCATGGCCGAATGGGGACTAGAACCCGGAATCTCCAGAGTCCCAGTCCAACACTCTAACCACTACGCCACACTGGCTGTCAACACACTGGCTTTATCTGAACAAGCCATGCCACAACCCTGTAAGGTAGGCCAGTATGATTATTCACATATTATGGGTTGAAAGCAAATGAGGCTTTAAAAAATAGTGTCTTGACTAAGGTCTTCTAGTATCTTCATGGCTAAGATGAAATCTGAAGCAAGGGTTCACCGGTTCCTGGCCCAGTGTCCTAATGTCTATGTTACACACATTCTTGCTCCATTTCTCTTGCTCTACACAGGGCTCCTCTTGAAAAGCTCCTTCTGATGGGGTGTGCATGAGAGAACTTCTGGGTAGGTAGATTAGCACCCAAGGCCAGCCAACAAATTATTTGGGCACCTAAGGCAGAAAACCCCACAAATGCCTCTCCTCCTCCCCGGCAGTAACAACACAGTGATAATGAATACATTCATATAACTAACCAGTGCTTGCCTTTTCATGACACCAAAAATCTGCTGCCTGCAGTGGTAGAGTCTCACTCTACCTAACAGTAGGGCCGGCCCTGATTCTGTGCTTTTAAAACAAAACAAAACAAAACACACCTGTCCCAAGGCAAGCCAAGGTCTGTGCACCAACAATCTGGATGTGTTCATGTTCAGACCTTTCTGCATGCTAAATGCATGTTCAGCGGTTGACAGGGAAAGAGGTGAAGTTGAAATATTTAAAAGAATGAATTACGGCATGGGCCAGGAGGTGGGAGTTTTGGCCCGAAGAACCTTACAGGGGCCCATGGAATTTGTAGCATAAAAGTTCCACTGAGCATGTTTCGCCTGCTAAATGCGTGTTCAGTGGCGATGGGGAATGAAGAATGTGGCAATCAAGTCAGAAAAAGACACTTCTGCTAACGCCTGAAAATCGTAACGGAAGTATAAATGGGAAATTAAGATAAAGCTGCTGGGCTTCCCGCCCTTGGCTTCTGAATGTGAAGGGTTGTCACACAGAAGAGGGCCACAGCCTGTTCTCTGTCATCTAAGTCTGTAGAATATGGAATAATAAGCTTAAGTTAGAATCTAACTTGGCTGGCTCTAGCATGGCTGGCTGGGGAAATGCTGGGAATTGTAGGACTTTTTTTCTGTCTAAACATGCATAGGATTGTGCCTTAAAAATCTTCACTTTGGCTGGAGCGGAGCGTGCTTAGTACGTTTGCTGCAACCAATGCTTGGGTTTGACCCGGATTTGTTTTCAGAAGGTGCCCTCCAATTAAAGACGTGTTTTACATGAGATTCAGAAACGGAGTGCTGTGCTGCCCACCCGTCATCATTTGCCGTCTTCTCTTGTATATTCCTGTATAAGTAATACAAATTGGTGCGAGCAATTAATCAGTCGGTAATTAGGAGCTGACACAAACATTTACTACCATCAGGCATAATTTGTATTATTACAGATGATTAAATAAAATGTAATTGAGTGAACAGGCAATTTGTTCAGTGCACATTCGTGCGGCCCTGTCACTTCGGGCTGTGGTCTTGTCAGATCTTACTAGCTTAGCAGGGTCAGGACAGGTCAAGAATTGGAAGGGATACCAACGAGGCTGGAAAACTGCACTGGTGCATTTATTAAGGACTATTGTTCTTCATGGACCTCTGGGATGCATCCTCTAGTATGACAGAGGGGTGTAAGAGCCCTAAACTGCCTCTTAGGCAAGGACCTCACCATGTTATAAAGTATATCCTAAAGATACTTTCACACACCGGAAATCACTTGTCCGATAGCCTATTTTATTTGCCAGAGGCCCAGAGTCCTGTGGCATAAAAGATCAGAAAGAACAAAGGTCTTGGCTACAAGCATTGCACATAATATATCCGTAGTATTCAAAGACAGAGGTGTCGATACTTGTCAACAAAGATGTGAATGTTCTCCTTGATGGAAATTGTAAGATTGCCTGTTTAAATCAACGAGGTAATGTAACCACTAGTTACAGTGGGAGGAAAGGGTTAATTGAACAATCCCCAGGGTGTATGTTTTGTAACCCCTCCCCCCTACTTCCTGCCTCTCTGTGGCCAGATCTCTCTCTCGATCTCTCTCTCTCTCTCTCTCTCTCGCTCTCTCGCTCTCTCTCTCCAACCTGACAGACACGCGGTCTGAGCTGGCTTCTAGCCAGTGATCTCCAATGCAGTGGACTCTTAACACCAAAGACTCTAACCTGCCTATATGCATCCTGCATATATGAATAAACGGACTGTAAGTAAAACTAATAAATGTCTTTATTAGTTTTAAACCATGTTTGGACAATCCATTTCTTTTAAGATCCTTTTAGCAAGGGTTTAGCAAGACACGTGGTGATAACCAGTTTCAATAACCAGGCTTTGCATAAGGGGGAAAACTCTGCTTCATCCTAACCAGTGTAGGACCAACTCCTTTCCAATATCCTCCAACAGTCCTTGGGGGTACCCTGAATGGGCCAGTTGATGAAGCATGATACCACTCCCTTCTCTCTTCCCCTTCCAAATGTTTCCAGTACAGCAACTATCATTATACTTCTGTGGAGTCCAGTGTGGTGCCGACATGGACCAATAGTGCCTGCGCACAGTGAGGGCTGGTGGCTCCAATGTCAGTGGGGCTGTGTATCTACCCTGGGTTTCAGTCTGAACTTTTAAGGAGCTATCCATGGTGCTGAACCCTATCCCCAAACATAGGCTTGGCACCATGGACATCTTTAAAGTTCAGACTGAAACCCAGAGTGGATACACCACCCCACTGGCATTGGAGTCGCCAGGCACTGCTGCCTGTGGACATGTCTCCCGATGCCCACCAGGATCCCTGCCCCTCTAGACTGTAATTTTATTTCTAAGATATATATTTTTTAAAGAAAATTAAACTGGGCGGATGGCATACTGCAAAGTCACGTGCTGCTCCCTAGCGCCATCTTTATTTGGGTTTAAAAGAGTGGTTTTGTGCATAGCCCCCTCTGTGCCTTGCACTTGGGTTCTTGGGCAGGTTACGTACTTTTCTTTTAATCTTACCAGTTGCCTTCTGGGAAATCAGTGTTTTGTGGCTTGCTATGTTCACCATAGCAGCCATTTTCAGAACCGGCAAGCACCCCACAGCAGCCATTTTGCAGGAGCACCCATGACACTCAATCAAAATTTTAAATGTGCCCGCCGACCCAAAGAGGTTGGAGACCCCTGTTGTTGTTGATAGCTGGATTCCATCTGTTTGTCACTGCACAGGTTTGAGGTTTCTCATCTACTGTTTTGATTTCCTTTAAATCCAGGATGAACATAAATGGGGAGCAAGCACTCGATCTAAACTTGTTCAGCTAATAGCAATTCACTGGTTATTACTTGGATGGGAGACCCCTTCCTCTAGTTTCCTGCATTGAGCAGGGGATTGGACTCGATGGCCTTGTAGGCCCCTTCCAACTCTATGATCCTCATCATCATCAGGCGATCACTCGTGACCGAGTAAGATTGTCTTCCGGGATAAAAGGAGGAAATTCTAAAGAAGATTGTGTAGACTCTAGCGATGGGTCCGTAAGTGACTGTGGAGGCCAATTCTAGATCCACACAGCTTCCCACAGTGAGGACACAGGTTACCAGATGGAAGATGGTCCTGTAAAGGATTCATTTGACGTGATACCCCCCTCCCCCCCCAAAAAAGAGGGTACCTATTTGCATAAAATGTGCATGTGCTAATTTGCGAGTATGCATGCAAATTTAGGAATAAGCACTGCAATTTAAATAGAGAAATACAATGTGTCTCGCCATAGTGGGGAAGGTTGTGATGATCAGATGACCTCTGTGCCATGCTCAGTCCGCTATCCTGGGCATCCCTGTTGATGGGCAACCTCAAGGCCCCTCTGCTCTCCCTTCTGATGGTTCTTCATCTTGAAACCAGACTTGGACCAGGCAGCCCTTCAAACAGAGCAGGGGTGTTGAGCCTCTGTCAGCCTGAGGGGCAAATTCCATTTTGGGGGAAGCTCTTGGGGGCTCTATTCCTGTGGTGGGTGTGCCAAAGACAAAGAGGGCTGGGTCAAAGGCAAAAGGGGCGTGTCCAACAGTACCACAAATGCAGCATGTTGTAGCTCAAAGCTCTCATTGCCAGTGAATTCAGCCTCAGGAGAAGCATTCCAACAACCTTTCAGAATGGAAACAAAACTGCACAAATGCCGGGAAATTGAAATTACCAAACAATTGGCAGTTGGGGAAAAGTTGGTGTGGCCTTCTGGGGACCTAGATTGGGGGCCCCCGGGGTAGCCCCAGGCCTGAGGCTCTGCACCCCTGATAGAGGATGCCTCCAAATAGAAGGCTGTCCTCTGCAAAGTAGGACACACGGCCACCAGACAAGAACACGAAGGCACAGATGGGAACTTTGGTGAAGGGTCCTTGGCACAAAGGGGGCCCTTTGCACGGCAACAACGAGCAACGGCAAGGCCAACGACCAAAGGAGGGAAAGCTGGCCGATAGCACTTTTTCTCCCAGATCCCTTTCAGGCACTTGCTCAGGAATCCAGACAAACAGCCACCACGAACCTCCCAGAGAAGAGAGAGCAATCCACTTTTCAGAACCTAAAGTTTGTTTATTTATTTATTATATTTATGCATCGCCTATATGGCCAGACATCCGGCCACTCTGAGCGATGTACAGTCCAATAAAATATAAGGACACACACACACACACACACACACACACACTATAAAACACAATTAAAAAACAGTACAAAACTTAAAAATCCTAACCCACCCCATATTCCCACCTGAAAAGTCACGTTTTTAATGCCCAGCAGAAGCTAATCAAGGAAGGGGCATGGTGGAGGTCACTGGGGAGAGAGTTCCATAAATTGGGGGCTGCCACAGAAAAGACCCTCCTCCTAGTCCCCACCAGCCTGGTTTCTCTGAAGTCTTCAAGTCTTCAAGTTTGGGGAGGGGAAAAGGTAACCAGCCACCACTTATGATGGGGAATGGTGGGGGAGGCATTCCCTGCATCTTCAAACATGTGAGAAATTTGACATGTGAAAATACCACGTTGCATTCTTCAGATTCCAATCTAACCCATTCTGGTGCTTACAACTGATGAAATTAAATGCTATTGAAATACCTGGGCCTAGCAATTCATCTAAATTATGAGCATTTCATTGTGGTTGCCTTTATAACCATGGCTATTATAAACCCTTATTATACATTCAGAAGAGACTGAAGATCAGATTCTGACAGATCTCCAGTTGTGGGCAGTGGTCCTTGCATTTCTTTTGCTGCTTCCATCCGGCATGCAGATAAGTATAATCAAGAAGGCTCCTTTGGTTGATCACAAGATCATGGTGGAAAATAAGAGGAGGCACTCTCTAAAGCAGTGATGCAGAACCTCTTTCAGCCTGAAGGCCAGATGCCATTTCGGAGAGGATCTCGGGGGCACATTCCAGTGGTGGGTCGTGCCAAAGGCAAGAGGGACTAGGCAAAAATACAAAAACATAACAGCATATTTTGACTGCCAGTGACTCAGGCTTAAGAGAGGCATCTCAACCTTTTAGAATGTGTGTGTGTGTGTGTGTGTGTGTGTGTGGAACTGCACAAAAGCTGGGAAAACACCAAGCGGTCAATGGTTGGGGGAAAGGGGATAGGCTCTTTTAGGAAACCTGGCAGGCTGGATTGGGACCCCCAGGGCTGAAGTTCTGCATCCCTGTTTTAAAATGGATAGGCAGATGTTAGGCTTGCAGGATCTACTTTGTCTTTTACTAGAACCTTGAGAGCAGTGGGGGCTGGTGGCTCCAAAGTGAATGGATTTCAGTCTGAACTTTTAAGGAACTATCCATGGTGCTGAACCTTACCCTCAACCTAGTTTCAACACCATGGATAGCTCCTTTAAAGTTCAGGCTGCAGCCCAGAGTGGATATGCCGCCCCACTGACTTTGGAACCACCAGCCTTCACTGCCTGCTTGAGAGCCAGGAGCAAAAGATATACACTCAGAATTAAAGAATTCTGAGCCCACAAATTTGTTTCAATCAAGTACCAGAACTGAACTGAGTTCCCTGTCCTTCCACATACAAATCCTCTCCTGGTTACCCAAAGCCTTCTACATTTCTGCAGTATAGTTTAGGGTGGGGAATTATTTTGTCGCCCCTATTGTTTGGGAATCAGAAACATAACAATAGACCAAAATGTGTGGGATAAATTACGGATGACTCAATCAAAGAAAACTGCATCAACGATCCTTAGGAAGAATTTTAAAAAATTGTTTCACCAGTGGTATATTACACCAGTGCTCCTGGCAAGGATAGCAAACACAACATAAATTGTCAGAAAAACTTTCATCAGCAAGGTAGGTTTATATATTCATACATGGCGGTCATGTCCTGTTGTGTCACACGTTTGGAACATGATATTTTCAGAAATGGTAAATATTATACATCAAACTCTATATGTCAGACCAGCATTGCCTCTGTTAATCATATGGGAAGAACAAAATGCAAAAATGACATCTAAGTCAGAAATTAATTCTGTTCATGCTGGTGGCAGTATGAAAGGTAATAGGTAGAAGTTGGAAAACTTCAGAACTTTTGACACTAAAGTCTTGGTACATGGAGCTGCGGCAAATAGCCACGGCAGAAAAATTGACGTATCAGCTTAAATTAGCTAAAGGCATTGTTAAAATATCTGACTTTTATACAATATGGCAAGATTTTGATTTCATATATTAATCAGGGAAATATGCAGCAACATCTGTCAAAGCCCTTCTTCAGATTACAGAAAAGAGACTTGGGGTGCAATACTATGAATGTTTAGACAGAAAAAAAAGTCATGCAACTCCCAGTATGCCCCAGCCAGCCATGGCTGGAGGATGCTGAGAGTTGTAGGATGTTTTCTGTCTAAACATCTGTAGGATTGCAGCCTTAGGCTGCAATCCTGTATACCAGGGCTCTCCAACCTTGGGTCCCCAGATGTTGGTGGCCTACAGCTCCCAGCATACCCAGCCAGTATGGCTAGTGGCAAGGGATTCTGGGAGCTGTAGTCCAGCAACATCTGGGGAACCAAGGTAGGAGAGCCCTCTATATACACTTATCGGAGAGTAAGTCCCATTGTGCTCAATGGGGCTTACTTCTGAGTAGACATATATAGGATTGCCCTGCAAATACAGCTTGTTATTATGAAGAACCATAAGGAAAATCTCCAAGCAGCCAATAGATTCCACCCGTATTTTCACCTGTAAAGTAACAAGGAAAAAATACACTCTCTCAACAGTGAGACTTAAACTTGATGTAATTTTCTTTTCTTTTTGTTTGTTTGTTTATCTTTGTGCTTGGAAAATAATACAATTTATTTAAAAGAAAAAGAAATCCCTTGCTGATCCACTGCAGTGCAAATCACCCAGAGATCTCCCAGTAGATGCGGTAGATCCAGGTCTACCTTGTGCCTGCTCCCGGCTCTAGAGTGCGCAGGGCCCAAGCTCTTTAGGGCTTTTTAGGTCAAATGAAGAAAGACTTGGAAATGGTCTTTGATTATTAAATGGATACTTATGCAGAGGGATAATCGGACCAGGTTCAGCAGGATCGGACATAGATGAGACCCGGCAAGCACATGACAGAAGGATTAAAGGCAGAAGTAATGCAGGCCTTCTTACGTAGACCAATAAACAAAATCACTTTCCTGACATTAGGAGGACCCCTCGTCTATCCTGTTCCTTTTACAAAGTCTACCCCTCAGCCTTGGGCACACGATTTGGGTCAGTGTGATGTTTGAACTCTTAAGTGGTGCCACTAATCTCCATTAATCTGACTTTAAAGATGGGATATAACGCTTAATGCGCAAGGCTAAGACTGCCTGTTAATGCATGCGCCAGGCCTGCAGTACATTAGTGTACAAACTCCTGCAGAAAGAATAACCTCTTTGGGATTGGATTGGAGGGTTAAAAATAAAAATCAATTTTGGGGTATGGGGGGGGAGGATGTCCTTGGGAAGTCTCCCCCCCCCCCCAGTTCTCCAAGCCCACTTGCACGATTTCCATTTCTACATTCCTGCAGGGTTGCCAACTTTTCAACCACCCGTTGTAGGTGTGCCTTTAACAGCAGCTAGACATGCAGATGTGTGGGGACAATCCTGCTTATTCCCATGCTGCAAAAAAAAGCTCCACTTGTTGATTTCTCAGCATCAAACTATTGCTAAAGGCACAAGAAAAAGCGGCGAAAGCCAGGCCGGGATTTTTCTGGACATAATGTCTGGCAATGTTGCAGTGTACCCAGACTGACCATGTGCTCAGCGGAGACTGACCAGAGGAGCAGAAGGCAATGAAAAGGTTCAATTATGCCTTATGGCGGAGATGTCCCATAGAGTGGATTTGGCCCTTAAAGCAATTTTCTCTCTCTCTTACACATACACACATGCACGCACGCACAGACCCTACCAAATTGTAACCTAAAGGGCTGTCT
The DNA here is from genome assembly GCA_021292165.1 of Shinisaurus crocodilurus. Taxonomy (NCBI): domain Eukaryota; kingdom Metazoa; phylum Chordata; class Lepidosauria; order Squamata; family Shinisauridae; genus Shinisaurus; species Shinisaurus crocodilurus. The sequence continues at coordinate 3,229,312 of CM037877.1, read as the reverse complement.
TTTCCCAGATCAACACCTAAGGCCCTGCTTAGTGTCTTCCTACACTCTGAGGTTGATAGGACCAGAGACAGGGTCTTTTTGGTTGTGGCACCATAGCTGTGAAATGCAGTCTAGACCCAGGCATTTTGGGGAGGGGAGAGAAATCCACCTGACTCCATCATTGCTTGCCATCACTGCAGGCCCTGCCCAATGCATCTTGCCCAGTCAAGGGAGGCGGCAGTGCTGCTGCCGCTGCCTATCCACCCGTTTGCTCGGCTGGCCAGCTACTTACTTGGCTGGCCGGCTGGCTGCTCCCCCACTTGCTTGGCCGGCTGGCCCAGCTGGCCACTCCTGCCTTGTGCCCCAGCCATGGGGCTCCCGCAAGAGGTCAACTGACCTCTCAGGGGAGCCCCACAGCTGGGGCACAAGGCAGGAGTGGCCAGGCAGGCAGAAACGAGAAGCCAGCTGTGCTGGCTAGCTGAGCAAGTGAGGGAGTGGCCAGCCAGCTGGATGGCCAAGCAGGTAGGGTGGGCAGGCAGTGATGGGCACCCCAGGTAAGAAGCAGCGGCAGCTGGCAATGCACCCAGCAAATGCCGCAGAGGGAGAGTGACTGACAGGGCTCTCCAGACAGAGCACCCTCTGGAGGTGGTGAGGAGGTGGCAGCAGGTCCTCCTGGCAGGGGTGGCGCGTGAGGAGAGTGGCACAATCACTGCTTGCTTTCTGGGGGCAGTGAAGACTGTTTATCACAGATGGTTTGTGAGGGGAAATAACAGGTTGGTTCGTTTTACTGCTGTTCCTTGAGAGGTTTCTACCCTTAAAGGCGGCCTAGAGATATTTTTAGACTTAGATTCCTGCTGCCGTGTTTTGTGTGCTGCTTTCATGATTTTGAACATTGCTTTTATGATATCACGCAGGCCGTATTTTTACAGTCATTTTTATTCATGCCTGTAGCCCCTGTGGAAGTCTTTTGGAGAGAAAAGCAGGAGAACTGGAGGTCGGCCTTTCACAAAGGTTCCATGGACTTTGAAGAAGCCCGAGTGCGAGGTGAAAGGGAGAAACGTGCTAAGCGAAAAGCACATCAAACGAATCCTTACAGGACCGTCTTCCATCTGGTAACCTGTGTCCTCACTATGGGAAGCTGTGTGGGATCTAGAATTGGCCTCCACAGTCACTTACGGACCCATCGCTAGAGTCTACACAATCCTCTTTAGAGAATTTCCTCCTTTTAAAATTTCCTTTTTGTAATTTTATCCTGGAAGACAATCTTTTACTCAGTCACGAGTGATGGTCGCCTGCTACTACTAAGAAATAAGTAACCTAAACTGAGGTTAATTGTGAAGATATGGTAAAATGTTTGCCCACCATTTCACTCGAAAGGAAAAGGTGAACATTTCCAAATCAGTTTTCTCCACACTTTTAGATTACACCTCTTGTTTTGAACTCCGAGTATGATTGCCTTGACTAGGCCTGAGGGCATAGGAACATCTGAAGCTGTATTATACAGAGTCTGACCATCGGTCCATCTAGCCCGCTATTGTCAACAACACTGACTGGCAGCAGCAGCTCTGCAGGGTTTTCAGGCAGGAATTTTTCCAGCCCTACCTGGAGATGCTGGTGGGGATCGAACCTGGGACCTTCTGCATGCAAAGCAGGGGCTCTACCACAAGCCCTTACTGCAGAATGACACCAGCCCTATTATGGAGCCTAGGGTGGCCATGTATCCTCTTCTTGAAATGCTGCCAAAGGACTGTCCTCTGTGTTGAAGGCATCCTCTATTTCAGTGTTCTCCAACCTTGGGTCCCCAGATGTTTTTGGCCTACAACTCCCAGCATGCCCCAGCCAGCTATGCTGGCTGGGGCATGCTGGGAGTTGTAGGCCAAAAACATCTGGGGACCCAATAAAGACCCATCAGAAGGAAGAGCTGGGCCTGGAGGTTGCCCATCAGCAGCACCTGGACAGCAGACTGAGCAAGGCACAGACACAGCTCACCTGGTCACAGTCCTGCACACACTATGGTGAGAGTCACTGTATTTCTATTTAAATTGTAATAATAATTACTAAATTTGCATCTATACACATAAATTACCATAAGCAAAATGTTATGCAAATTGTCCTCTTTTGTCCTCTTTTTTTGGCGATGTGATGTGGCCCTCCTAGTAGCAAAATATACCTCTGGCCCTTGGACCACTCTTTGACTAATTCAGTGCACAATTTTACAGAAGTTGCCTATCCTGTCTTATGGAGATGCCCTTTTGCCCTTACACATCTGCTGCATGCGAATTCAGAAGAGGAATCATAGAAAAGTAGAGTTGGAAGGGCCCTACAAGACCATCGAGTCCAACCCCCTGCTCAGTGCAGGAATCCAGGTCAAAGCATCCCTGACAGATGTCTGTCCAGCTGCGCCTTGAATGCCTCCAGAGTGGGAGAGCCCACCACCTCCCTAGGTAGTTGATTCCATTGTCTTATTGCTCTGACAGTCAGGAAATTTTTCCTGATGTTTAGGTGGAATCTGGGTTCCTGTAACTTGAGCCCATTATTCCGTGTCCTGCAAACTGGGATGATCGAGAAGAGATCCTGGCCCTCCTCTGTGTGACCACTGGATGGACCACATGCACGGAGCTTATGTTTAAGCCAGACTTTCCAAATCATAGCTCTCCAAGTATTCTTGGACTAAAATTCCCCATCATCCCTGACCATTGGTCATGCTGGCTAGGGGTGATGGGAGTTGTAGTCCAATGCCGTCTGGGGACCCAAGGTTGGGAAAGGCTGGCTGAAGCACTAAAGGCAATCCTCCTATCAAGATGTGCTTTTGTGTTGTTGTTAGTTTCCAAAAATGAATGGAGGACACGGACCCACTTCTCCTCAAGGTGGGGATGATATAATCCCAAAATTTGGTTTAATCTGTTTTGTCTGTGTTTCGCGGATTGTCAGGTGTCTTTCGTTCTGTCGTCCGCTCATGGACAGAATCGGATCTTTCCCCCCTTCGGAAAACTACGCAAAAAGGTCTGCTGCAATTTCCATAACTTTCACTGGCACATAACATTTTGTGTATTTTTCTCAGCTGCGCATACAATCCATGAACAAAGTGCAGAAAAAAGAGTGCTACACAGCGGAGGCTGAAGAGAGATCAGAGATGTATAAAATGTTGTTGTTGTTGTTCTTATTAAATGGTCTATATATTAGCATATTTTCCTATAACTTTCATATTTTCATAAGACTCAATTTTTGTACAATTCCAGGAAGTGAAAAAAAGAGTCCGCAAGTCAATAGAATCTGTGCAACTTGGAAGATGCCAGGCTGTTGTGGAATCCTCAGGTCGAATTCATAGAAACCCAAAGTTATTTGAATCCATTTCGGATTTCTCCAACATCCCTACGAAGGAGCTCATTCCAGAGCCTAGAGTTCCTATCAGTGATTTCACATGCCTAGTCCTTGAAGGATCTGGAGCAAGGCCAAATCACCTCATCATAAAAGTGAAGAAACACAGCAGGACAGGAGTTGTGCACACGAGAGTGTTGGACTGGGACTCGGGAGATCCGGGTTCTAGTCCCCGCTCAGTCATGAAACTCACTGGGTGACTTTGGGCCAGTCACTGACTCTCAGCCTAACCTACCTCACAGGGTTGTTGTGAGGATAAAATGGAGAGGAGGATTATGTAAGCCGCCTTGGGTTCCTTGCAGGAAAAAAGGCGGGGTATAAATATAATAAATAAAAATAAATAAATAAATGAAACAAAAGCCAAACTTAATTTGCTGCCAGCCCACCTAGTGTGCCCTCAGCTGGAAGCTGCAGCCCATCACAGAGCTCCTGGATCAATGTGGCACCTGTACTTGCAGACGTGTGCTAGTCCATCCGCATTTTTAGGTGGGCATTTAAAAGACCTTAAGTGAACCGCTAGCAAATGTGATATGAAAAGTGGCTCCTATGATTTGCCACTCAATGAGGGCTGGCCCTATCATTCATTCATTCATGCATCTACTTATTTAAAGTATTTTCATTCTGCTCCTCAGCCAAAAATTCTCCCCGAGTGGCTTACACAGAACAAGAGAGTCCTTGCCCGCAGGCTTACCATCTAAAAAGACACAACACACAAGGAAAAGAGGATTGGGAGGGGAAAGGAAAAAATGAAGTAGTCTTTCTGCAGCGCGGTTGGAATGGCCCCGCTTCCTCGCTCATCTCCCTCTGTACAATCTGCTGTTATGGCTGTTGGCGGTGGCATGAGACAGAGAGTGAGGCGGCCTCAGACACCTGAAATTGCACATCACGGAGGGTAACAAATAGGTTATTTCATTTGTTGGTGTAATTTTTTTTACTACCAGGGAGGGAAAGAGACACTTGTATGATTTTCTGCCTCAGGTGCCAAGGTATCTGCTGGCAGCAAACTGTGCTAGAGCCTTAGGAAGGACAAATGCAGCTTGAAAAAGGCTAAATTTGTCCTTTCCGAGGCTCTGTAGTGGTTTGCCACCAAGATTCAGTGGCAAACCGCTGATCTTTTTTTTTCTGCTGCCTGCTGCCATGCCATCAAATTTGGCAGTGTGGCAGGGACTGCACAAGAGGAGGAGGGGTGCATGTTACCCACCCCAGCCCTATATCCAGGAGTCGCTATATCCTGGTGATCCCCTCTTTTGGTGGGGCTCCTTATCCATTGCAGGTTTTGCAGCTGTCATTTGGTGCTTCGTAGGAGCTATCCATGGTGCTGAACTCCACCCCCCAAAATAGGTTCACCACGACGGAGCAGCCATGGATAGCTCCTGTGAAGCTCCAAGTAAAAGGTGTAAAACCTGCAGTGGAAAAGAGCCCCACCGAAATAGGGGGCGTCGCCAGCCTGCCCCGCCTATATCCACCTTGTCTCTGTCCATTTGTGTACTTTATACTTTGGAGGAGAAGAAAGCCAATGCTTCATACACAGCGGTGCCTTTTGCAACCGAAGAAGTGATGAACACAACACACACGTTTTGTCCTCAGTGGTCCATTCCCGAGTACAAGACGCATCATACCAAGTGGCTCTTCCTGGAGGCTCGGTTTATCAATGAAAGAGTTTTCAGGGTTTCTGAGCACTCTCCGGCCTAAAGTGCATACTCAGCGGATGAATTAACCACACATTTCGGAACCCATTGACACAAGAGGTAATCATAAAGAGCTCTGAAAGAGCTGTGATGGGTTATCATCAGCAGATGCTCTTTTATTTTCCTTAAGCCTCTGCAAAGCAGTTGGGTAGGCTGAATCGTAGCACCTGGGAACAGGTTTCGGTACTTTCGGGGCACAATCCTAGGCATGCTTAGACAGGGAGAAAGTCCTACAACTCCCAGCATACCCCAGCCAGCGATTGTAGGACTTTTTCCTGTCTGAACATGCCTAGAATTGCACCCTAAAGAGCTTTTACATCTATCGGGTTAAATAGAGTCATATAGTGCAAACATGTCACTCTTCTGAAACCTCGTGATTCACCACCAACACCAGACAACCATGAGAGAATTTGTGAGAGATTCCCTGTGGGGCCAAGACCATGGGAGAGGCTATCTCCCTTATATACGTTACTGCAGTCCCACCACCATCAAAAAATAAATAAATCTTCTCTTATATATATATTTAAAAAAAGAGGAAAAGAGAGATTGATCTCTCACTGGAGAAGGTTAGGATTAGGCAAGGGTGCCCCTCCAGCAGCAGAAAGAAGCTCCACTGGGTAGGGGGCTCCATCAGGCCTGGTGTTCCTCATTCTATGGAAAACTCCACCAATGGAAAGCTCCTGCCAGTGATGCTCCCATCAGCCATAACGGACGCATGTCCCCAAAAGGGGGAGTTTAAGCTTTAAGAGTTTTACGCTACAATATGCTGGTGGTTCCCCCCACCCTATTTTGGCCCCGCCTCCACCCCGCCCACCCCTGGAATGCAGCTCCCCCCCCTCCCAGCTTCTCTGAAACTGAATTTGGCCCTTGGGCGGAAAGGGGTTGCCCACCTCTGCTATACAGTCATGCCTTGGATTGAGAGCATAATTCGTTCCGGAAACAGGCTTGTAATCCAAAACACTCTTATATCAAAATGAAATCCCCCCACCACCAATTTGTACAGAGATTTTTAATTTAAGCCGTACTATAGTACTTGTATTGCAAGATGTCGCTTGTATATCAAGTAAAAAAAATATTAAATAAATATTTAAAAATTTGCTTGTCTTGCAAAACGCTCTCAAACCAAGTTACTTGCAATCCAAGGTATTACTGTACATGCTTTCCTGGGAGTAAGTCCCATTGAAATCAAAGGGACTTCCTTTTGAGTAGATGTGCATTGGATCGCACCATTCAGTGTCTAACCTTTTCTGCAAATTTCTACAGGCTGTTTGCATATGAAAATGAAATTCTATCTATTCGCTTTAAAGTATGGTATGTGGGGTTTTCTTCCCCCATTTCCAGTTCGATGTAATCTCTGTTCTAGATAAAAATCAGTGGGACACAGCTTTACTTTGCTTGGTTTCACAGACAGTTCTTCACAAGCCATGTAACTTGGCAACAAGACTTGCTTCAGAAGCTGCAGCTAGTGCAGAATGCAGCAGCTGGGGTGCTCACTGGCGCACCCAGCTATGCTCACATAAAACCTGTGCTAAAAGAACTGCACTGGCTGCCGATTAGCTACCAAGCCATGTTCAAGGTTATGCTGTTGTCATACAAAAGCCTAAAACTTGGGGCCAGGATACCTAGCAGACCACCTTCCCTTATATATACCCAGCCTGTATTTAAGATCATCAGATTGCTGGTCATTCTGAAATTAACGGAATGTCACCAAGTGATACCTTGGTGGCAGGCCTTCTTGGTAGTGGCACCCACCCTCTGAAAAACCCTCCCCTGTGCAGTTTGGGAGGTAGAACATGAAACAAAAGCCAAACTTTTGGCATGTTTCAAACACCTCCTGAAAACGCACTTGTTCACCCAGGCTTTCCCTGGCTTATAATCAGGGATGTTGAAGAGTCCTTGGTCTCGAGTCACGAGTCGAGTCATGAGTCTTTGGACCCGAGTCTCGAGTCCGAGTCCTTGGTCCAAAATGGTGATTCACGAGTCATGAGTCCTGAGTCACTCCCAAAACTGACTCCACGAGTCCCTATTAAAATCAATGGGGTTTCCCCCCAACAAAATAAGGCTACTTCAGATGTGTGGCTTAAATAAATTCTAGGCACAATTGTGCCTTCTAATTTCAAAACTCTGCAACTGATTTTGGCAAGAACAGACCAGGCAGAAAAACTCAAAATAACCAGGCAGGCAGAGGAGGCAGGGAACCCCAAAGCAGGCAGGCAGAGGCCTTTGTCTTGGACAATTCATAGATTCATAGATTTAATAGAGTTGGAAGGAGCCTACAAGGCTATCGAGTCCAACCCCCTGCTCAATGCAGGAAACTAGAGGAGGGGGTCTCCCATCCAAGTAACAACCAGGCTTGACCCTGGGAACCCCAAACAGGCAGGCAGAGGCAGCCAAACCCAAAATGTCTGACCCTAACCCAAACCCCCCACAACACATCAATCAAAATAAATCTCAACACATCGTTGGGGCTGCGCTCCTGGTAGCTGTCCATAGTGGCCGAGCAGCGGCACGCCTCGCTTCCATGAGTTCTTCACTGGTTATCGCGCTCCTTCTGGCACAGCCAGAAGACTCGTCAACAACCCAGGGATGTTGACGAGTCCTTTGTCCCGAGTCGAGTCTCGAGTCCCATTAAAAATATTGGGACTCGAGTCCGAGTCGAGTCAGAGGGGGGACTCAGTCCGACTCACGAGTCGAGTCCTCGAGTCCGAGTCCCCATCCCTGCTTATAATTAAATTAATCATGCTGCTTCATCTTTCACTGCTCATGTATCGCTCTGTATTCTTGTAACTGAAATTGCTTTTAGTATTGTATTTTAATAGTATTTTAAATGTGATTTTAATGTTTATATGTGAGCTGCTTAGGGATTTTATTATATTTAAGTGGTATACATATATCACAAATAAATAAATGACTGCAAAACTAACCAGAGGGAGGGGGCACTGAAGCCACCCCTCACCCAGGGAGTTGTTTATCCTAGGGCTGACCTTGCCTAGTGCTTTTAGTATATTTTTAACACAGATATGTTTTCAATTTTGTTTTATTGTGTTTTTAAAAAAAATTTCGCAAGCCACCCTCTGAACTTTATCAAAGGGCAGTAGGTATCCATTTCCAGAGGGGTAGGTAAGTAGATTTCATAGATCATAGATTTGGAAGGAGCCTACAAGGCTATCGAATCTAACCCCCTGCTTAATGCAGGAAACTAGAGGAGGGGTCTCCCATCCAAGTAATAACCAGGCTTGACCCTGCTTAGCTTTCCACGCTTAGACAAGCTGAGCCAGCGTGAGCCACAGCCCTGGATATTAGTCCATCTAACTTAGTATTGTCCTCTGACTAGCAGTGGCCATTCAAAGTATTAGACAGAGGTCTTTTGGTGGCCTTCCGCATGAGATATTTTAATCAGAGATTGACCATAGAACCTTCTGCATGCTAACTCTTCCATGCCTCCTATGGCAGCCTTCCGCAAGCTGGGGTCCTCCGGATGCTTTGCACTACAAGCAGTGGTGTGGTGGTAAATTTGGAAGTGCAGGCACTCATCATGACACTCCCTAAGGGGAGTCCAAAAAGGCAGGCAGCTGTGTGGATCCATATCAACAAGCCAGTTCTGGCCATTTTCAACTTCATCAGGAGCAGGTGGTCATAGAATCATAGAAAAGTAGAGTTGGAAGGGGCCTACCAGGCCATCGAGTCCAACCCCCCACTCAATGCAGGAATCCAGGTCAAAGAAGCATCCCTGACAGATGGCCGTCCAGCCGCATCTTGAATGCCTCCAGAGTGGGAGAGCCCACCACCTCCCTAGGTAGTTGGTTCCATTGTCTTATTGCTCTAACCGTCAGGAAGTTTTTCCTGATGTTTAGGTGGAATCTGGGTTCCTGTAACTTGAGCCCATTATTTCATGTCCTGCAAACTGGGATGATGGAGAAGAGATCCCGGCCCTCCTCTTTGTGACAACCCTTCAAGTACTGGAAGAGTGCGATCATATCTCCCCTCAGTCTCCTCTTCTGAAGGCTGAACATGCCCAGTTCCTTCAGTCTCTCCTCATAGGGCCTTGTTTCCAGTCCCTTTATCATCTTTGTTGCCCTCCTCTGAACCCTCTCCAGTTTGTCTACATCCTTCTTGAAGTGTGGTGCGCAGAACCGGACGCAGTACTCAAGATGAGGTCCTAACCAGTGCTGAGTAAAGGGTAATTATCACATTCAAGACCCAAGACACCCCTCACCCACCAAAATACCTGGCATTACAGCAGGATGAGCTCACAACAATGGGCCAGTTCACATGAGATGACAACTCATCGTGGCTTAATTTACCCTTTGAGGAGCTGTGGTGCATGCCGGCCGCCATTATGAATATGCAACCCCCAACTGGGGGTTGTTGGGAGTTGTCCTGTCGTGCTAACCCAGACAGAGGGGATTATCTGAGGATGAAGCAAACCTCACATAACCCTACAACAGACCATAGGTTATGGGTTGTAAGGGTCGTTTAACCCTCAAATATACCCCTGCCAGGTGGGTTTGCATGACACGAGAACCCCACATAACTCCCAGTCAGGGGTGGCATATTCATAATGGCGGTCAGCATGTCCAGCAGCCCCTCAAGGGTTAATTAACCCACGATGGGCTGTCGTGTCATCTGAACCAGGTCAATATATCAGTGCTGGGAAAATCCATTTCCCCACAGCTACGGTGAAGACTGCAGCTAAGCTCAGAGGGAACAGGGAAGCCTGAGGGGGGTGGCTGATTATGTTATTATCCCTGCTCATCAAAAAAAAAAGTGCCAGGGTTGTGTCCCTGAAAGCCCCTGGCTCCACTACGCCACTGCGAAGAGGTATGTTGGGAATGTGCAGTCAAAACCTCAAGCCATGCATAGGTGCATGATGTAATTGGGACCACAGAGTCTCTGCATCCTAGAGCAGACACTCTGTGGAATGCTATGCTACCCAGGACTCCCCTGGTGCAGGATGTGGGCGTCGCCAGTGCCTTCTCTTCCTGCCCCAGGAAAACAGTCTGAGCCATGAACTTGTAAGAGAATAGCATGTTTGAAGATGTAGCTAGAGAGCCAGTTCTGAACTTTTCCTAAGTTCAGAACACATCAGCCACCACATGACTCCTGCATGACTGTAAATATTTTCTTAAGCCTGCCTGTATCCAATCTGCAAGATCTGAGTGAGTAAACTCTGTTTTTAACCTCCAAAAGACTATTTGTCTTGTTGGTAGTATAAAGGGGGGGGGAAACCAGGTAAAAGCCCCAGTCTGCCCACACAAAGGGACAGCCTGTAATTACCAATTGCTGTGACTGCTTTAACCAGCAGCTCCACACATCCACGTTTTTCCGCTGTAGTTGAGGGAGGAGAGAGAATAACTTTGAATATCCTCTCCCAGCCCTTTTAGCAATCCCCAACAACTACGACTCCCAGAGTTCCTGACCATTGGCCATGCCGCCTGGGGCTGATTGGACCTGAAGTCCAAAAAAACGTCTGGAGGGCATCCGCTCAGCGAAGGCCGTCCTATGCATATCACGTGCCTCGCGCAACATATAATAACTTACACATCTTGGAACTGTAGGACCTCTCTGACACGTGATGGGTTACCGCCTTACAAGTCCTTTAAAAGGCTACATAACTATGTCTGCAAAAGAGGGCTTTTGCGTTGTTAAAACACACACACACACACACACGCCCCAAAAAACGAACAGTTTTTGTCCTCTCCATTCATCATACATCTAAAAGCGTTTATTAATGTCCCCCGTCACCAGGCTCCTTCTCCCTCTCAGCTGTGTGCAAACAAACAGTGGTGATTAAGCACCAGATTAAACATCCTCATGAATAGTTAAATGCCTGTTTTTGAAAGTTTCCTGTCCTTTTACACTAATAGCCCCATTAAAACCTGTTTACAAGGCGGTCATGAGAGTAACTGTGTGCACTTAAAACACGAGAGACTTCCCCAAGAGGAGCACTCCAGCCATGTTAGGATGGCCTCGGATCAATAGGGTTCTTAAAGTAAGACTGTCTGCCCGCAGCCAATGGAAATGGCCCTTGCGAGAGAGACATAATGAGCTGGCCCAGGCCCAACTGGTTAATTAGTGAAGCAAAATTAGTAGTAGTATTAGTCGTTCACAGGAGTGGGGGGGGGGGCTAAAAACCGTGTAAACCAGTAGAGTTGCACTTAAAACTGCTTGCAAAATCATGGGAATACAAGGGCAGGTTGGGACATGCATCAACATTCATGCCATTAAGTAATGACTTGCACATGTGATTGGACATTGTGGGAACAACACTGCCAATATAGGACCCACATCAGCTGAAACTGCAACGCTGTTTGGTGGAGTTGCTTTGCACATTCAGCTGCAACCCGTCACACAAAGCGTATACTCCAGGATCAGGGGTCGGCAGAAAGTAGATCTCCAGATGTTTCAGACTTCAACTCCCAGTATTCCTGACCATTGGCCATGCTGGCAGGGACTTACCATAAGAACATTAGAAGAGCCTTGCTGGATCATAGCAAGGGTCCATCTAGTCCAGCATTCTGTTCACACAGTGGCCAACCAGCTGCCCACGGGAAACCCACAGGCAGGACATGAGTGCAACAGCACCCTCCTGCCCATGATCCCCGGCAACCGGTGTACATAGGCAGACTGCCTCTGATCCTGGAGGAAGTATATAACCAATCAGGACTAGTAGCCATTGATAGCCTTCTCCTCCATGAATTTGTCCAATCTCCTTCTAAAGCCGTCTAAATTGGTGGCCATCGCTACATCTTGTGGAAGTGAATTCCAAAGTTTAACTGTGCACTGTGTGAAGAAGTCCTTCCTTTTATCTGTCCTGAATCTCCCACCAATCAACTTCATGGGATCACCCCAGGTTCTAGTATTATGAGGGGGGGGGGGAATGTCTCCCTATCCACTTCCTCCACACCATGCATAATTTTGTACACCTCTAGCATGTCTCCCCTTACTTGCCTTTTTTCTAAGCTAAACAATTCCAGCTGCTATCACCTTTCCTCATAGCTGAGTTGCTCCAGCTCCTTGATCATTTTAGTTGCCTTTTTCTGCACTTTTTCCAACTCTACAATATCCTTTCTTAGGTGTGGTGACCAGAACTGTACCCAGTATTCGAAGTGTGGTTTCACCATCAATTTGTGTAAGGACAGTATGATCCTAGGCAGTTTTATTTTCAATTCCTTTCCTGGTTATGCCTAACATGGAGCTTGCCTATTTCACAGCAGCTGCACACTGGGTCAACATTTTCATCAAGCTGTCCACCACAACCCCAAGATCTCTTTCTTGCTCAGTCACCGCTAGCTCAGACTTCTGGGAGCTGAAGTCCAAAACATCTCTGGAGATCTACCTTCTGCCCACCCCTGCTCTAGAGTATCCTGGGAGAAATCAGGCGATGTATATGCATCTGTGCACTGTAATGGGAGTTGCGGAAGATGGCGAGAAGTGCAGTGTTGCACAACAGTCCTGCCTCAATGCCCTGTATTTTGCTTTGCGTGATACTATGTTCTGTATTATGCTCTCTATGGTATTATACCCTGTATTTTGCTCTGTAATAGCAAGGCATGACCTTGCTTAAATTGTGAGTTGGCTGCTAGCCAGGCTGATGCAATCTTCAGCAACTTGCTGGCATGTGACCTGGCTGCAGGCCAGAGGAGTGACACTGCACAACAGCCCAGGTGCTACCCAGTTAAGCATGAGGTCTGCAGCCCATGGAGTTTGGTGCTAGAAAAGTATATAAGACTAGCAAATGCAGACTAAGGTGTTGGTGGTTGGTTGGTTGTGTGTGTAGTGATGGAGTGCTGAAGAATTGGAAGGAGGAGCAGAGGAAGCTGTTCAGAGAGCCCTGCTGAAGCCCCAACGCTGAAAGCTGATACCCAGGCAGAGAGCTGCTGGAACTAGCAGGGTTGGTTGGAAATAATACAGTGACTGTGTAGCTAAGGGGTGGGAGTTCCACCAGGGAACTTGGAGGAAGGCATAGCATAGTTGTATTTCATGCTCAGCTTTGCAATAAAGATGTTTGGCTTTTACTTCCAGGAGGACTATTTATTATGGACTGAAAATCCTTTAAAGAACCTTTGCCAATCCCTTTTGGGGAACCTGTGGCAAAACATGCACCTGCCCATGATCCTGTCACTCCTGTGTGCACGAAGTCAGTTGAGAAGCATTGTGTTTGAGGAGAGGCAATGTGAATGGCTCGCTTGTGGGGTTTGATCCTTGATGGCTCATTCACATATTTGCATAATCCTGCAAATAAACCCGGAATAAATTCCCAACCAAGTGGCAGAATGGCTTTGTCACGGAGGAAAGGAGTATTGGGTATTGAATATTTTAAGCTGCAACCGTATACACAGTTACCCAGGAGTAAGCTCCATTGAAAACTGTGGCACTTACCTCTGAGTAGACTCATTCCAGACTATGTGTTGATTGGTATCCCATAATTCCAGTTTTGTATATACTTCCAAAGATGTGTAAATCCAGATGTCCCCATCCTGGGAAGCCTATTATTTCAGGGCCTGGTTGTGCATTCCTTCCACAATGAATGAAAAATTGAATGAAATGGACCCCATTCAGCTCAGCTCTCATGTGTTCCAAAACAAATGCCAAAAGTAACAATGAGTACAAATGACATCCATTTTTGTTACTCCCATTTGTGCCTATTCATCACGCATTCATGGAGTGGGTGGTGGAGCTTACGTTGTCCAGGTCACAGCAGAAGTCCTCTCTGTGGCTACCTCCTGGTGGCCACCATTTTGTTTCCCCAGAATGCCCCAGATGCAGCATCATTCTGGAGAATAAATGACAGCCACTACCCACACAACACAGTGAATGCCACATTCAAAAAGGTGGCCGCCACCACTTAGGGAAGCCATTTTCCCCCAGCATGCCTCAGAATGATGGAACACCTGAGGCATGCTGGGAAAATTAAAAGGCACTTGCCAAGAGATGGCTGTTGAAATTAGCCTTGCTGCTGCCATTGCCACAAACAGTAGTGAAGGAACACCTATTTGCATCCAGTATGCTTTGATGGTATATTTGTAAATAAAACAAGCATTACAAAGACATCTGAAGTCTCATGCACCCTTCATTCAATGGGAAACTAAACCCTGTAATGTGGCCAGTTAATGCCACTGTACAGATGCTTAATCAAGTCCTTGGTAGGACAACATACATGGCTGGTAATGCTATCAGAATTTCAGTTTGCCTAAACATCATCATCATTCATTATTATTATATAATAAATTTCAGAAAGCACTTCTTTCATCCAGTAGTTTCATTTTGTCTTCTAAGGAAGAGGTAGGTTAAGAACGCGAGGATACCAACTTTAAACACAATTTTGGATTGATTGGCAAGGGATAAATGGGATTAAGCACAGGAAAAATACGTTTTGGAGTGGTTTTTTAAATGAATATTGATCCCCTTAAAATTCATGCCATCTTCATCAGTTTAACTGTTTGGCAAAACTGCATTATGTCAATAAAGCTGTGTTGAGTTCTGAGCAGTATTGAAAACTGCAGATTTTTGGAATCAGCTTCCCAAAGAGGTGTGCCTGGCATCTACCCTCTATTCTTTCAGGTCCCAGGTGAAGACCTTTTTATTTGCCCAACATTTAAATGGCTGATTTTATTCATTTTATTATCACCACTGTACCTCTGGATTGAATTTATTTTGGCAGCTTGTTTTTATCTTGTTATATTTTGATATGTCTGTATTTTTATGTTATTATTGTTGATGCTTTTGTTTTAGGATGATTGCTTTTATCTGTTGCTTTGTTTTGTAAACCGCCCAGTGAGCCTTTTGGCTGATGGGCAGTGAATAAATAAATATATTAAATATATTAAATAATAAATCAACCAATAGGCATTGCTGCACCAATTCCGCCTTTGCCTCCTTAACAGAATGGGGAGGGGGGACAAAAAGACAGAAGAAGCAGTTGGAAAATAGGAGTGTTACAAAGGGCAGATAACATCAGCTGGACCCCTGTAAATGTCCGTATTGAAGTCCTTCTGGATAGGTTGTCTGGGTTGGGTGTTGGAGACACTGCAACACTCCAGTGGTTCGGATCCTACTTGGGCGGCCGATTCCAGAAGGTGGTGCTGGGGGATTACTGCTCTGTCCCTTGGCAGTTATGCCATGGGGTGCCATAGGGCTCTATTTTATCTCCCATGCTGTTTAACATCTACATGAAACCACTGGGAGAGGTTATCCAGAGGTGTGGGCTGAGATGTCATCAATATGCAGGTGACATCCAGCTCTATCTCTCCTTTTCATCTAATCCAGGTGAGGCAGTAGCTGTTCTGAATCAGTGCCTGGGCACGGTAATGGACTGGATGAGGGCTAATAAACTGAGACTCAATCCAGATAAGATGGAGGTACTGTTAGTGGGTGGTTTGTCTGCCTTGCTAAGTGATATTCAACCAGTTCTGGATGGGGTTGCACTCCCCCTGAAGGATCAGGTTCATACTTTGGGGGTGCTCTTGGATCCACAACTCTCACTTGAGGCACAGGTGAACTTGGTGGCATGGAACACCTTTTATCAGCTTAGGCTGATATACCAACTACGTCCTTATCTAGACAGAGATAGCCTAGCTACAGTTATCCATGCTCTGGTTAGCTCTCGTTTGGATTGCTGCAATATGTTATACATGGGGCTGCCTTTGAACACGGTCCGGAAACTTCAGCTGGTCCAAGATAGGGCAGCGAGATTATTAACGGGGACTAGCCGACGTGAACATATTCTGCCATTGCTTTCTCATCTGCACTGGCTGCCAGTCTTTTCTGGGCCCAATTCAAAGTGCTCGTACTAACATTCAAAGCCCTAAAGGGACTGGAAATAAGGCCCTATGAGGAGAGACTGAAAGAACTGGGCATGTTTAGCCTTCAGAAGAGGAGACTGAGGGGAGATATGATCGCACTCTTCCAGTACTTGAAGGGTTGTCACACAGAGGAGGGCCAGGATCTCTTCTCGATCATCCCAGTTTGCAGGACACGGAATAATGGGCTCAAGTTACAGGAACCCAGATTCCGTCTAAACATCAGGAAAAACTTCCTGACTGTCAGAGCAATAAGACAATGGAACCAACTACCTAGGGAGGTGGTGGACTCTCCCACTCTGGAGGCATTCAAGGCGCAGCTGGACAGCCATCTGTCGGGATGCTTTGACCTGGATTCCTGCATTGAGTGGGGGGGTTGGACTCGATGGCCTGGTAGGCCCCTTCCAACTCTACTTTTCTATTATTCTAAACGGCTTGAGGCCAGGGTATCTGAAGGATCATCTCCTCCCATATGTACCTGCCCGGACACTAAGATCCTCTTACACGGTCCTTCTCCGAGAGCCCCTGCCAAAGGAAGTGAGGCAGGTGGCTACCAGGAGGAGGGCCTTTTCTGCTGTGGCACCCCAGTTGTGGAATGAGCTCCCCAAAGAGGCTTGCCTGGCGCCTATATTGTACTCTTTCTGGTGCCAGGTGAAGGCCTTTCTATTCTCCCAGCCTTTTTTAAGATTTTAATCATCTTAATCATTTTAATCTTGTAGTTTTTAACTCTGTTACTGTAATTTTGAACTGCTGCTAGCTCTGCTGTTTGTTTTTAATCTGTGGTTTTAAATCTTATATTTATATTATATTGTATTTTATGGTTTTAACTATTGTAAACCGCCCAGAGAGCTTCGGCTATTAGGCGGTATAAAAATGTATTAAATAAATAAATAAAAAGTGCAACTAGTTGCCATTGAGGTGTGTAATGGGAGTTGCGGAAGATGGCGAGGAGTGCAGTGTTGCACAAGCACAACAGTCCTGCCTCGATGCTCTGTATTATGCTCTGGATTACACAATACTCTGTATTATGCTCTGTAATAGCAAGGCATGACCTTGCTTGAATTGCTAGCATGTGAGTTGGCTGCTAGCCAGGAGTTGTCAGCCGACAGGCTGATGCAATCTCCAGTAACGTGTGACCTGGATGCTGGCCAGAAGAATGACACTGCACAACAGCACAGGTGCTATCATTTAAACACAAGATCTGCAGCCCATGGAGTTTGGTGCTAGAATTATATAAGACTAGCAAATGCAGCCTGAAGGGACGGTGGGTGGGTGTAGTGCTGAAGAATCGGGAGGAGCAGAGGAAGCTGTTCAGAGAGCCCTGCTGAAGCCCCAACACTGAAAGCTGATACCCAGGCGGAGAGCTGCTAGAACTCGCATTCTGGTTGGTTGGAAATAATACAGTGACTGTGTAGCTAAGGGGTGGGATTTCCACCAGGGAACTTGGAGGAAGGCATAGCATTGTTGTATTTCATGCTCAGCTTTGCAATAAAGATGTTTGGCTTTAACTCCCTGGAGGAGTATTTATTATGGTCTGGAAATCCTTCAAAGAACCTTTGCCAATCCCTTTTGAGCAGTGTTTCTCAACCTTGGGTCCCCAGATGTTTTTGGCCTACAACTCCCAGCCCCCCCAGCCAGCTATGCTGGCTGGGGCATGCTGGAGTTGTAGCCAAAAACATCTGGGGACCCAAGGTTGAGAAACACTGCTTTTGAGAACCTGTGGCAAAACAAGGTGCAGCATACTTGTTCTTTCCTTGGAGGACTCCCAGTGCTACCAATCAGAAGGCATTGTGAGGCCACTCCATCCCTTCCCCCCCCCCCCCCTGATGGGATTGCTTTGTAGAAAGAGGTGGAAGAAGAGGTGGGAAAACACGGGAGGGTTACAAGTGAAAGACAACAATGTTGGGAGCCCCGTAAAATTCTGTGAATGAAGCAGAGCAATGGCACTGCTATAAAATCCTAGTCTCAGAGCACCCCATTTGGGGTGAAGAATTAAATGTGCCTCATTTTAGTTCAGAGGAGGAGGAGCCCTCGGCTATATCTGACAACTGGAAAATTCTGTCCTAGGATGAGCGGCAGCAAACATTACAGGCCGTAATGTAGTAAAACAGGAGTTCTTACATTGTTACAATATGTGCTATGGGAAAATGAGTAACACTTCATTTTATTATTTATTTGTTTGTTTGGAATATTTTTATCCTGCTCCTCAGTCAAAGAGGCTCCCAGAGTGACTTACATATAGTCAATAAAACAAGGCAGTCCCTGCCCGTGGGCTTACAATCTCAAAAAAAAACCACCCAAAAACAAAACCCACAAAACAAAACACGGAAACAACACACAAGGAAAAAGTAATGGGGAGGGAAGAGGAACAAATTATGTCTTTCAGCAGAGCTGGTGGAATGGTTCCAGTTTCCCCCTGTCATCTCCCTCAGTACAGTCCCCCCCACCAAAAAAAAAATATTAGGTATAACTTAGGAAATGTATAGACAGTCCCTAATGACAGGCAGCCTCCTGGTGAGATGTCTCCCCACCCCACCACCCAAATGGGATTTCCCTGAACATTTACTTCCCAGGATATTGTATATTTTACATGTGTGGGAGAGAAAGAGAAGTGGGGAAGGAGATTGCAGAAAGAGAGAGGGAAGTTTACATACTTTTTAGGAAGGGTAAAAGCATTTCCCCTCACTTATCACCTTTCTGGAGTTTAAGGTGATCTAAAAGGTGTGGGCGTGCATATATTATATACGTAGATAATATATGTTATCCCCAACTTTTTTGGCACGCGCACACACACACACACACACTGCCGTCAGAACTTTTAGGCTGAGTACAGGCCTGTCCGCACATGCTGTAACCTATATCCAAATCCCACCACCATGCTCTCTCTCTCTCTCTCTCTCTCTCTCTCTCTCACACACACACACACACACACACACACAGACTTGCATGGCAATTAAGCTTAGAAGAAGAAACCCATTGGTGCTAATGAAAGCTTTTTTCTAAACTTAATGGCATGGGGTGGGGGCAATTTTCCTCCAGATGGGAAAGAGCATGTAAGAAAGGGGGCAGAGAAAGATGGGGAATAATATATGCACGCACACACACACACACACACACACATATATAATATATATATATATATGAGGGTGAGATTATGATCTTGAAGAAGGACTGCAGTGCAAGCTCTAGCATCGCCCAGGGTTGCAATTCAAGAAAAGTTCCTGTGTAGGGGCCGGATCCACTGGGAACTTCACAGTTGAAAGCGGCTGAAGAAAGGCAAGCAGCTGGCCATTCATTTTCATCATGGGACTTGATCAGGACACAGGAGGACTTCCCGGTGGTGAATTACGGCCCCATTGGAAGGATCTCTCCAGCGGCAATCATATTCACGCTTACCCGACAGAGTCGGGCCTTTTAAACTCAAGAGGGCTTGCTTCTGAGTAGACATGCACAGGGGTTATCGTTGTGGTAAGAGTCCCAAGATGGTCTTAGACACAGCCAAGCGCACCTGCCTAACGTGATCCATATACGAGCTGGAAAACCTGGGACTGGGGACCTCACCCGAATAGGTGCACCTGCGGAAATTCCCTTTTGTATGCAACTATTGAAGAGACAGGGGGGCGTCCTCTCTTGCAGCAGGCCACCCTACCAGTGAAATGAGAAGACTGTTCTTTGGGGGGGGGAGCAAAACAGATCTTACTTTAAATGTGTGCCTAGCAGCATTGTCTTCTTTTCATTTTTACCCTAGAATAAGTGTAGGGGCCCGATCCATATCTTTAAAGCTGCCTCCCCCCCCACCTCCACGCATGGGTCCCCAATCTGGATCAGGTCCCTGTGCCTACTCTGGAGTAGGGATGGGCGGGAAAGTTGTAGCTGCTCGACACACATTTAAAGTGATGCCTCTTTTGGCCCTAAGGCTTATAATCCTAGACATGCTTACTTGGGAGCAGGGGGGATGCTGGTGACTGACTCCTATGTCAGTGGGGCTCCTTATCCATTGCAGCTTTTATTCTGAGCTTTATGGGAGCTATCCATGGTGCTCCGTGGTGGTGGACCTATTTTAGGGATGACGCACAGCACCCTGGATGGCTCCGATACAGCTCAGGATAAAACCTGCAACGGATGAGGAGCCCCACTGACATAGGCGTTACCAGCCTCCCCCTGCTTGGGATTCAGTCCACTCCCCGTTGAATACAACGGTTCTGACTTACTTCTGAGAAGTGATGCATAGGGCCAGGCTGTAGAGCTGACTCCAGCCCATTTTTTTTCATTTCTTTGCCCGAACCAGGATCGCCGCGAGTGCCTGGAATCAAACACAGGTTTGACAAGACTTGTACCCGCTAGCTCTGTAGATTTCCGTGGGGGGAAACCCTGCATTGGGGACACGAAATGGCAGGAAAGAATCATTTCTCCTTCCAGATCTCTTTGATATCTACGTGTTGTTGTTGTTGTTTTAGAACAGGGCATTAACATACAGTTTTCTTTCTTGCTTCCAACCCCCCTGCATTGGTTAAAGCCCAAGAAGCAGGAGAAAAATTAACAGCATAATCCTATACATGTCTACTCAAAGGTATAATTGAGTTCCATCGTGCTTATTCCCAGGTATTTAAAGGGTTGTAGCCTTAAGGCACAATGTTGTAAACCGCCCAGAGAGCTTCGGCTATTGGGCGGTATAAAAAAATGTATTAAATAAATAAATAAATAAATAATGCATGTTTAGACAGAGAAAAGACCTACAGCTCCCAGCATGCCCCAGCCAGCTATGCCGGTTGGGGCATGCTTCGAGTTGTAGGTCTTTTCTCTGTCTAAACATGCTATATAGGACTTGTGCCCTAAGTTGCCCAGTTCTTTTGCTTTAAGTTTGTATAAGATGCAGTTTCTGCTGTTTACTCTGGCAATTCAGTAGCAAGCGGATTTCTGAGCCTGCAATCGTACAGACCCGCTTTTCAGGGAGTAAGCCCCATTGAACTCAGTGAGAGTTACTTCTGAGTAGACATAGATAGAATTGTGCTGTGAAATACATGTGAGTGAGTGCACAGAGGGAGAGGGTAGATCCAGAGAAAGTTCTACATGTTGCCCCTTCCTAAGTTTCACGGCATTATGCAATTATGAATGACAGACATATGGTGATATGACTTGATGATGGTGATGGTGATGATGAT
Organism: Shinisaurus crocodilurus; assembly: GCA_021292165.1. NCBI lineage: Eukaryota > Metazoa > Chordata > Lepidosauria > Squamata > Shinisauridae > Shinisaurus > Shinisaurus crocodilurus. The sequence continues at coordinate 3,208,303 of CM037877.1, read as the reverse complement.
GATGATATTTTATGCTTACAGTTATGGGAGGCTGCTGACTCCTATTTCGGTGGGGCTCCTATTCCACTGGAGGCTTTATTTGGAGCTTTATAGGAGCTATCTATGGTGCTCAACTCCTTCCCCAGAACAGGTTCACCACCATGGAACACCACGGACAGCTCCTATAAAGCTCCAAATAAAACCTACGCAAGAATCGGAGCCCCACCAAAATAGGAGTCACCAGCCACAGTGTAACAAGGGCAGAAAAAAATAGATCCCACCTGGGGCATTGCTAGTCCTGGGCCCAAATCAATTGCCTGGGGCCCCGGATTTATTTCCCAGAACCTTGAGTGTCTATTCGTGCCAATTGAAGGTCTTTCTTCCCCCCCCCCAGGTAATTTTCTAGGGGAACTCAGCTGGGGAGGGAACCATTAACTCTTTCCTCCCCACAAGTAACCAGGGGTGGGCTAAATTTCCTCAGCCCCCCCCACTATTTTTTTCTGCAAACAAATAATTTAAAAAACAGTTTACACTTTTGTCTTTAAAAGGACCTGCAAACCAGATGAACTGCTCCCAACTTCCCCCCCCCCCAGAACTTTTAGGCTGATTATGAGCCTGTCCCCACATGCTGTGTAACCTCCATCTAAATCCCCCACTTGTATGACAATTAAGCAGAAGAAGAAGAGAAGAAGAAGAAGAAGAAATCCACTGGTGCTAATGAAAGCTTCCCCCCCCCCAAATGGCATGGGGTGGGGGAAACTTTCCTCCAGGAGGGAAAGAGAGAGAGTAAGAAGGGGGGTGCAGAGAAAGATGAGTGGGGAAAGAAGGAAGGAAGGAAAGCATTTATTTCCACATCATTGTAAATTCATTGTAATGGAAGACCTACTGATATTTGGGATGATCATGGGTGGGGTGCAAATTAATTGAAGAAATTATTTTATTTGATATTATTTGGATGAGAAATTAATTGGCTGCATTTGCCTTCTGAGAAACTGGAATACATTGTAGCTCTTATTTCCAAATTAGCATACATAGGTAAATATAAATTAGCATATCCAAATTCCATGCAGATTTGTGTCCTATGGGCCTCCACCCGGGCCCTGGATCTTTTAAGTGCTTTTCAAGCCCCCCCCCCCAAAGCTTGCATGCTACATTTCAAGAGGGTGGGTGGTTGCAGGGAGGCCAAAGGCAAAGGAAGGTCTCAGGGCTCCTGTACCTTTAACACAGTGTTGTCCAACCTTGGGTCCCCAGATGTTTTTTGCCTACAACTCCCAGCATGCCCCAGCCAGCTATGCTGGCTGGGGCATGCTGGGAGTTGTAGGCCAAAAACATCTGGGGACCCAAGGTTGGACAACACTGCTTTAACAGTTGCACAGAGGATGGCATTTTGCAGGCATCGTTTGTCATGGGGAGGAACCTACAGACATGCCCCGCTCAGACACCACTATTAGAGGCTCATGAGACTATTCCACAGCCGTGGCTGGCGGCTCCAATGTCCGCGGGGCGGTGTATCCACTCTGGATTTCAGTCTGAAAGTCAAAGGAGCTGTCCCTGGCGCTGAAGCAATTTCCTGTGTTTCAGCACCATGGATAGCTCCTTAAAAGTTCGGACTGAAACCCAGAGTGGATATACTGCCCCACTGACATTGGAGACACCAGACTTCACTGCTATTCCAGTAACATATACCATGGGAAGAGGAGGAGAGAGGTGTAGGGAAGAGAGGAGGGCAGAGGTGTAGGGAAGGAAGGAAGCAATTGCAATTACATTTAATAGCAGTGCAATCCAATACCCATCTACTCCAAAGTATGTCCCATTGAGTTCAATGGTCCTTACTCTGAAATAAGCCTGGGTTGAGGAACAAAGGAGTTAAACAAAGGCTTCAAGGCCAAACATGGGTGTGGTGGGGTGGGGGGGCAGGTTATGCTGACTCAGCTTGTCTGAGCGTGGAAAGCTAAGCAGGGTCAGGCCTGGTTATTACTGGGATGGGAGACCCCTCCTCCAGTTTCCTGCATTGAGCAGGGGGGTTGGACTCGATGGCCTTGTAGGCCCCTTCCAACTCTGTGATCTATGAAATCTATAAGAAGGGATGCATTATGTATTTCTTCCTATGCATCTGTATTAGGAAAATGCAAGTGACAGGTGTAGAGATCTATTATGTGGTGCTGAAGAGAGAGGGAATTTTGGCAGGTGTGCAGCTAGTCATTGGGGGTGGAGAGCAGTACAAACTCCACCAGCTGAAATCCCCTTTTATACACTAACTAGTTAAAGGAACCGGAGCTCCGCCAGTCTTCCTTATTGCCCCTCTTGTCTGGGAAAAGACTGTGGTAGAAAGCCAGCTTTAGGGAGAAGCCCACGTGTGCTTCTGAAGGCAGCCACAAGGCAAGGAAGAGTGCTCTTTCATCTACTCAGAGAGTCTGCCGAATTTTGAGTTTCCCCAGCACTCTTCCTCCAACGACCTCTGTGAGCCCTAAAAGCCAGCAGTGTCCTGCACTAACACCAACCTAAGATAGGAAAGGAAGAACTTCCCTTGCTGGATCCAGTCTACAGTCCTGTGCTCCAGTCTCCGTGGCCACCCAGCCAGATCCTCTGGGATGGTCCAATCAGGTCATGCATTGCTAAGTCTTCTCCAGTTTCATCCGCAGCACTGCCTTCTAGAACGCAGTAGATGACTTCATCTGTTTAGAGAGGCTCCCTTTAAACTAGGGTGTCGCATAACCTCATAATTCAGTTCCCTGGTGTATGTCAGCATTAGTATGTTTGGTGAGAGCATAGAATATACAGGCATAGAATATACAGGCCTGTGGCTTATGCTGGCTCAGCTTGTCTGAGTGTGGAAAGCTAAGCAAGGTCAAAGCTGGTTATTACTTGGATGGGAGACCCCTCCTCTAGTTTCCTGCATTGAGCAGGGGGTTGGACTCGATGGCCTTGTAGGCCCCTTCCAACTCTATGATCTATGAAATCTATGAATGTTGAAAGAGGGGGTGTGGTTAGTGATGTCTTAGAAAGGGTCCGGGAGGAGTATATAAGGGGGATTGAGTGGTGTCAGTTAGTCGTATCCTTGTTCTTGTTTTAGTCTTGTCGTGTCTGTTGGTGTTTGGGGTAGGCAGGTTTGAAGTTTTTGTTTTTGGAACTAAAATTTTGGGAATTAAAATAAACTTATTTTTATTTTGTTTGCAACCCAAATCCTATGTGTCAGCTTGGCGTTATTAACCTACATTACTGTTGAACCTACATACACACACCTTTATACCCACAGTAGAATATATTTGAAATAGAACTTTGATAAACTTTTTTGTTCTTTTCCCTCATGTGTAGGGGAAGGGTTTCATGTGACCCTCGCCTCAGGTTTTTAGGTGCTTGTGCTTAGCATGAGAAGGGTTGATGTAACAGAGGTCACTGGACTGCAACTCCCATCAGCTCTGGCCATCATAGGCAATGGTGAGGGATGCTGGGAGTTGTAGTCCAGCAACATCTGCAGGGTCACATGTTCTCCATCCCTGTTTTTGACCAATGACTGTTGACAGAGTCTCCAGGAAATTGCGAGATCTTCATCATATAATTAACTCCAATTTATTTATTTATTTATTATATTTATACCCCGCCTTTTTTCCTGCAAGGAACCCAAGGCGGCTTACATAGCCCTCCTCCTCTCCATTTTATCCTCACAACAACCCTGTGATGTAGGTTAGGCTGAGAGTCAGTGACTGACCCAAAGTCACCCAGTGAGTTTCATGGCCGAGTGGGGACTAGAACCCGGAGCTCCCGAGTCCCAGTCCAACACTCTCACCACTACGCCACACTGGCTCCATGTGCTAAAAGGCACACTGTGTGGCAAAGTACTTAGGAACATCAGACGTGGCCTTATACTGAGTCACCTTGGTCCATTTAGCCCAGTATTGTCGAACACTGACTGGCAGCAGCTGTCTGGGGTTTTAGGCAGGAGTTCTGCCAGCCCTACCTAGAGACGCCAGGGATCGAACCCGGGACCTTCCGCATGCAAAGCGGGTGCTCTACCACTGAGCTATGCCCTGTCCCTTCCCTTCAGACTGTCTGACCTCCAATCAAAACGATGAGTGTGATTCAGATGTTATCTTTGCCAGTTACTCGTTAGGGAGTCTTGAGGGCACAATCCTACACAGAAAAAAGGCCCGCAACTTTTTGTGGGCCTTTTTTCTGCCTAAACTTGCATAGGATTGTTTCCCTTAAGCAACAATTGTTCAGTCTTTTCTCTCTCTAGAGCAGTGTTCTCCAACCTTGGGTCCCCAGATGTTTTTGGCCTACAACTCCCAGCATGCCCCAGCCAGCATAGCTGGCTGGGGCATGCTGGGAGTTGTAGGCCAAAAACATCTGGGGACCCAAGGTTGGAGAACACTGCTCTAGAATGTGGAAATAATTCTGTTTGCCTTACTGGACTGTTGAAAGGATTACCGAGAGCCTGGACTGAGCAGGATTAGATGATCTCCAACATACCTTCCAACTCTTATGATTCTATGTATGCAACATGCTTTGAAAAACAGTGAAGAACTACAGCAATGTGAAGGGCGTTTCTCTCCTGGCCTTTGGAAAAGGTGTAAAGATGCATCTTTCCCATTTGACCTTTCAAAATGTGCAGTTTTAATGTTTTTATTGCTTTCAATGGGCTTGCTTTTATTGTTTTAAGGTGTTATTGTTTTAAATTGCTGTACACCGCTTTGATTGCTTTTTTTAGTAGATAAGGCGGTATATACATGTTAATAAAGACATTATACATCTCCGCCGCAGACTCAAACTCATTATTTCTCCCCAAGGAGCTGTAGTCTGTGGGGAAGGCTCTCTATAGGATAGGCCAGCCTTCCCTGAGCTGGTACCCTCCAGATGCTTTGGACAACAACTGCGATCAGCTCCAACCAGAATGCCCAATAGCCAGAATGCTGGAAATTGTCAGCCAAAACATCTGGATGGCACCAGGTTGGGGAAGGCTGGGATAGCCAGATGCAAAAGTGGACTGGGGTGGGGGGTACAATTAATGACCGCATGCAGGAGAGGGGATTTCAGCAAGGTGCAGTCAGCCACCCTAGCTCTCCAACAAGGAATGCTCACTCAACACCTCCTCCTAACTACAATTCCCAGGGCAAGGGGAGAGGAAGAGAGAGGCGGCTAGCACAGATTTGTCACGTGGGGCTGTTTATCCACTCCAGGTTTCAGTCTGAGATTTTTAAAAAAGAGCTATCCGTGGTGCTGAACCCCATTCCCAAAATAGATTCAGAGCCATGGATAGCTCCTTTAATGTTCATACTGAAGCCTGAATACAGCCCCATTGACACTGGAACCACCAGCCTCCACTGCATGTGGATGTGCCATTATTATTATTATTATTATTATTATTATTGTTAATAATAATAATAATAATAATAATAATAACCCACCTTTTCCCCAGTACTGAGATTCACAAAATAACAAAATATATTTCAGTTACTTGAGTATTCTTGATGCATCATCCCTGGCTTTAAGCACATTCATGGAAGCTTACTTGGGAGTAAAAGTAACCACTCAGCCTTCCCGCTGAGGAAATATGTCATAGGCTGGGGCTGCAAGTCCTCCTGCTTAACTGGCTTGTGCGCCTGGCGTTCTCGTTCTCGTTCTTCTCCTCCTCCTCTAGACTCTCTCATCTTGTGGTGGTGCTGCTTGGCGTCCCCCTGGGCCTGTGGTTAATGTAACTTCCCCAATCTGCGCCTCCTCCCCTTCCAGCCAGCTAAGGGCTGTTCTCTTAATGAATTACTAATGAGTTAAAATTGGACAGCAGGCTTAATTAAAGCGTAGAGGCAATGTGTTTACCACATTGTAATTGAACTCATTAGGGCTATGAGGGTTGGTGTTTTGTGTTTTCTTTTCTTCTTCTTCTTTTTCCTATTCTGTTCAGTTTTTGTTTTCAAACCACCGCCTGTTTGGGGTTTGTTTTGGGGGGGTTTCCCCCCTTTCCTCCCTCCAAAATGACAAATCTCGTATGGAAACGGTTTATTGGGGAAACTGGAGCGGGGGAGAGAAAGAGTGTATATATCAATTATTTGGATGAAAAACACGGCGGCGTGCGGGAAGAATGAAACCACAGCCGTTTCTCCAGGCGCGGATGGGGCGGGCGGGCGGGGGGGTGGCTGAGAAGTCCCTGGGCACCATCTAAAAAGAGGGCATGTCTGGATATCTCTTAAGTGGAATGGAGCCTATAGGGCATACGTTTTTGGGGGGGAAGTGATTGCTGAAACTGAAAGGGTGGAGACGGGAGAACTCTAGGGACACGTCTTGAAGGTTATTTAACCCGGAGTGATTACCCCTTTAAGGGCCCGATTCCGAACCCGGGTACTTTAAGAGGGTGGGAAAGGGGTGGGTGGATAAATCGCAACCATCTTTTGGATCGCTTATTGTGAGTATTTTTTAAAAACGGGAGGTTGAATATATGGGAACCATGATGCGGCCGTTATTCCTGGCTGACTAGGGCGCACTCCTTTGCAAGTGTTAGACAGAAAAGGGGCCTACAACTCCCAGCATGCCCCATCCTTTAGAATAAAAGGATGCAATCTTGCGTGTGTGGCCCAAGCCAAGGAAGTAAATGTATTTGGTGCAATGTGCAGTCCGTTTATTTATTACATTTGCCTTTCTTTCACGGAGCTCTGTGGCTTCCCGGCACCACTTTATCCTCCCAAGAACCTTGCGAGGTAGGTTAGGTGGCGAGGTGGTGGCTGGCGGTCATCCAGTGAGCTTCAGGGCTCACTCTAGCCGCTTCCCCACACTGGCTCTCCGGAGTACGACGTGTTGTGGATCGCAACACTTACCAGCAAGGGGCTGCTGTTACTCGATCTTTACCGTGCAATCTTAAGCGCGTTTACCCATTGAGTTCAATAGGGCTTACTCCCTAGTAAGTGTTCTCAGAGGTGCAGACTTAAAGCATCTTTCCACCGCAAGTGTATTCAGGGATTACGCAGGAATTCAGATTTAGGATCCCGAGCTTACAAACCAGTTCTGCAGAGAGAGAGAGAGACCTATCAAAGATGCCAAATGGATGTAAGAGTACTTCAGTTTAACTGGCCGGTGGACCGACCTACTAACAGGATACTAAGAACTGCAGAAAGCTGCGATGTAGAGGGATACGGGGCAGGAGCGGTGCTAGGTACCAAAAAGATCCGGAGCTCAATCCCACAGGACCAAAAAAAAAAAAAAAAACCCAAGCACAAATTTGCATTTGCTAAAATCTGTGTGTGTGTGTGTGTGTGTGTGCGTGCGCGTGCGCGTGTCTTTAAAGGACCCTGTCTCCTAAGGACACCCCTATAACAAATTTTAAAATGGGATGTATGGACAGGGGAGATGAGGGCACTTGATTTCAGAAAAAAAAACCTCAGGCAGAAAGATTCAAGGGGGGGCAGCAGGGGGTGAAGCACATGTGGGCAAAAAGCCAGCTCATCCAGGGGGTTCAGATGCAACAGAGATCCTCAGGGCCCCTGGACCTTTATTTCAGCAGGTGCCCACGGACAGCCGGGTGGTGGGGCAGAGGGCCTCCCAGAGATTCAGGGCTTCAAATGAAAGATTTGGGGGTCCAGCCCTAGTGGGCCACCCCTTGACATTGCCTCTGATACGGGACAAGTTTGGACAACCTATGCTCACCTAATCGGGAGAAAGGTCCAAATGGGATTCATCCCTCCGATATGTTTGGGAAACGCTATACCATGTCTACTCGGCAAAATGTCCCATCGAATTCAGTGGGACTTACTCCCGAGTAAGTGCATGTAGGACTGCAGCCTTATTCTTGTGGATCCCGCTTCCAAATTCTGTTCAGTTTAATGGGGCTTGTAGAACTCAGTACGTTGGAAGTAAGACCCACTGGATTCCCCGGGACTTAACTTCTAACTCATTTAGGCTCGGCGCCAGCCGCCGCTCAGCTTCAGTTCAAGCACTTCGGTTTCACCGGGTCATGGAAAGGGCTGGAGGGGCTTCCTTGATCCGAAGTGGACCTTAGACTTGGGACTCATAAGGGACCGGGGGTGTTAAACACCTGGAAACGGAGAGCTAAACCTGGGAATTACTAGAGAGAGCAACTAGCAGGTGTGAAAATCAGACGAAACGCCTTCCTTTCTCTTTCTTCCTTTCAGATTGGCTGAGGCTGCGATCCTAAACACACGCGCGGTGCAATCCTGTACAGGTCAGAAGTAAGCAGACCCGTAGTGAGTCTAAAAGTTCGGGGGGGGGAGGTTTGCCAACAAAGTGTGTATGTGGGGGGGGTAGTTCATCTGGTTTGCAGGCCTTTTAAAGACAAAATTGTAAACTGATTTTTTACAACTATTTGTTTGTTTAAAAAAATAAATAAATAGGGGGAGCAGAGAAAATTTAGGGGGGGCAGCCCCCCACCCGTAACGCACCCTTGGCTATAAACCCGGAAGTAAGTAAGCCCTGTTGACTTCAGTGGCTCTTACTCCCAGATTAGGATGTGGCCGCTGCGCTGCCTAAATTTCATTGAATTCCGAGGGACTGTCGTCTTCGGCTTCGTAACCATAATTAGGCGCGGACGGCGCCCTAAAGCTGCCCTACCAAGCACGCTTCGTGGGGGGCCCTCGGGTCACGACGAGTCCCCATTGCCCTCTGTGGGGCCTATTTCGGAGTGAATACGGGGAGGATCGCCCCGTGCGCCAATTCCCCTCCTGGTGGGGTTTCTAGGGGCGGGCTAGTCGAGGCAATTGGCTTGAAGGGCCGGCCGGCAGCAGATACATACTCCGGGTGCCTTCCGATTCAAGCAGGAGGGGAGGAGAATAGGTTGGTTCTTTGGTTGGTTGGTTCCAGTAGCTGCAGAGCCCTCGAGGCGGCGGCGGCGGCGGCGTCCTGGCTGCCTAGGAGAGGGCAACCTCCGTCCTCCTCTCTCTCTCTCTCCCCCCCACCCCATCGCCACCCCCGCCGCCTCCAGCCCACAAGAGGGAGGGCGAGAGCCGCCGCCTGCCTCCAAAGTCCCCCAGCGAGAGACGCGCGGCCGCGGAAGAGGGGAGCTCCGTCGAGCCGCCGCATCGCAAGCGCCGCTCGGATGGCCCGCGCGCTGAGACGCGCTTTGCCCGGCTGCGGGGAGCGGAGTCCGCGGGGCTGATACAGGTAAGGCAGCCGTCGCGCCGAGGCGGCTTGGGGTCCCGCTGGCTGGCTGGCTGGCTGGCTGGCTCCCCTTCGAGAAACCAGATTCACACCGGGTGGGAGAAAGCAGGCGGTTAGTTTGAAACCGGTTCCCGTTTTCGAATACTCGCGGCCAAACACGATCTCTTGATTTCAAGGTGTGGGACCGCAATTGTGTGTGTGTGGGGAGGGGGGGGGGGTTGTCGTCTTCCATTCTTAGGTTTTCTTTCTGACTACTTCTCTCTTTTTGAGTGCCTGTCTCCTTGCGTCTTTTCTTTTCTTTCCTTCTGTTTCAGGGTCTTCTATTGTTTTCTTTCTGTTTCTATCGCTCTCTTCTCTCTCTCCCCCCCCCCCACCCGCCTTACACTCAACTCGCCAACCAATCGCCCGGCCAACTCCACGCTATTATAATTGTCCTATAATTTGTTGCTGGCGACGTCTTAATTTGCTGAGGGTGGATCTATTTGATTAAGACAATTAATCTTTGATTACAGGACTCTGATGTCACTTGACAATAAAAACGCTTTCGTGGTGTTTATTTGACGTTGATGCATCCTCCCGCCCCCCTCAAAAAAATTGAGTTTCGTTCCTGCAAAATAAGCCTCATTTGCGGTTTTTAATTTTTAAATAAATAAATAAACAAACCAACAAACAAAATTGGATACTGCGAGTGGATGAATGAATCTCAGTTTGGAGGACTGCTAGTGGAGGCCTGAGTCTGAGAAGAAGGGAAACCGGAGTTATTTGGGCTCAGAGTTTTATTTACAAATGGCGTTAGAAAGGGTTGGATCCGCTCCACTGGCATCTGGTTTGTCTTTGGCTCTCTCTTTTTTTGTCTTTCCTATCCTTGAATAATCAGCATGGGTGAATGGCTAATACTGAGCCCCGAAGGTAGGCGAGAGTGTTCATTCCTGCCACAGAAAAGAAATTGTGCTTTATAGTCTGAAATTCTTCAAAGAGGCCAGCTTTGGCTGGAGGTGGGTGTGATCAGCAGCAATTTAAGCTCTGAGAAGGGAGCCAAACATGTCTCACTACTTCTTCCCCCCTCCCCCCCATAATAGTTCTCTGGTTTTGCAGAGAAAATCCGGTTCCCATCTCAGATCATTCAAGAGAGTCCTGGAATCCTTGACTCCATCATCATCATCATCATCATCATCATCATCATCATCATCATCATTTTGGGGGGATTATTTTAAAGTATGGAAGAACTTTAGTCTGGTGGTGCTGAACGGACAGCGCAGAGAGCTCTCCGTTCAGCACCACCAGACGCTGGTGGACAGTTCAGCACTCAGAGACGGCGTTCAAACAAAGTGCTTTGAGATTCTACCCAAATCGCCAAGACGGCAAGATTGAATGTAGCTTATTTCTTCGCCTGATCCGGCGGGTGTTGCCGCAATTCCTTAAACCCTATTCGTTAATCTTGACTGAGGAGCGACCTCTGGCTCGCAAGCACGTCCTCGAAGTTGGAAGGCGTCCCATTGATCTCCGTGTAGGATTTGCTGTTCTTAGGATCGCTGCCGGCGTAGTGTTGGAAGCGATTCACAGTCTATTTGATACAAATCTCTAGCACAACTGGAATCCACAACCCACCTAGACCAAAGTAATTTCTTTGATCTTGTCTAATCCCATTGATGCAAGTGGAATCAAAAAAGAAAAGAAAAGTGTGGACTCGTATGGGCGTCTTTCGTTTAACTGCTGGTCTGTTCTTTCAGATAAGAGTAGCCTTGTTTCTCCCACATACGCCGTTATTCCGGGAGAGGGGGGGGGTATCTTAGAGAAATGTCAGCGCAATCCTATACATGTCTACTCAGAAGTAAACCCCATTGAGTTCAATTGGGCTTGCTCCCAAGACCGCAGCCCCCTAACTTCTTCCATTTCCCTCCAGGGAAAATAATCAAAAAGGGCTCTTTTTACAAGTTAGAACTTTCGATTATTGGGCCTTCGTCATTTTTGCCTAGATACGTACCCGTATCTAGTGGTATCTCCAATAATAATTAATACTAATTAATAATAGTGTTTTCTTTTTCCAAACATAGAAAAGTTTCAGACCAGCACATTCCTCCCCCCACCCAGTATGTTGCAAATTCCCTTTAATAACGGTACTTTCCAGCCAGCTTCCTTGGGACGCAGTTCGGTATCATGATGGAGCTTTAAGAAGCTGGATCTGAAAATAGCCCTGCCGTGTCGGTGTCTTGAGAAGGTAAACCTGGCACGTGCATTTTTACAACCCTGAATTGTCGAAAAGACGCCTGGTGTGCAAGTGGAAAGAGGTAAAGGAAGAGTAGGCTGAAGGTGACACTTATCCATCACAATGCAGAAAGGCAGGCAATACCATTGTCCTTTTGAGAAACGTATATAGATAGGCCCACGACTTGAGTTTTGGCGGTGGCGACTAGTGGAGAAAATCCCCATGGCTCTAACCTTCAGAAGCAATTGCTTCAGTTACTTGCAGGATCTAGGCTTCCCTGTAGGCCAGGGGCTTGACCAGTCGGAAAGTCCACACAGCCGACACCAGGTCCAGAAATCACTTGGTCCGGCCCCGCGAGGCAGGGAATGATAGCACCGGGTTGAGGCCCCTTTTGTGGGAAAGGATATCTGTTATGCTCTCTTCTCCCGCAGCCGGCATTTCCCACCCAACCGGGATTAATCACCGCGCCGTGTCCAATGCACATTTACTCGGAAGTGGGTTCGATGCGGCTTACTCACGAGTAAGTGTGAGAGGATTGCAGCCTTCAGGATGAAGGACGGGCGTCTTTCCTAAAATGCGCAAACGAAGCGCCCGGGCACAAGAAAGAAGAATTTGGCTGTTGCTGCCGCAAACGGAAAGCGGTGTGTGTGTGTGTGGTGGGACAGAATGCACACTATGAAAATCGAAGGCTGCTTGTTTGTTTGCTTTTGTTAAGGCTGCGATCATAAACATATTTGGGCGCAAGAATGTAAGCATCTTTAAAGACTCTGAAAGGAAGGCGTGTGGCGACATGGTTGTTCTTTTAAAATATATCTCTCCTTATCTGGTGAAAGGAAAGCGGGGGGGGGGGGACACCAAACCAAACCAACCCAGGGCGGTTTACGAAATATAATCATTAAAACTAAACGAGCCAATCAAGACTTATTCCCAATAGGACTGTAATCTCTAGTTCCGTTCTTTGGCATCGAAATACTTTAATAATAATTTTTAAAAACCCTACTTGAGGCTGCAATTCTCTACCCATTCACCTAGGAATAAGCTCCATTGAACTCAATGGGACTGACTTTGAGTAGACATGTACAGGATTGCTGTATAAATGTTTGGTCTCCTCTCCTGGTTCTTTTCCTCCCCCACAAGCTTTGGCTGTTCTGTCTACAAAACCGCCTGTGATGAACTTGGTGTGGCTTCTGATTAGGGGAGGTTAATTAACCGTCCCTAAGATTTAAAAGCACCCTGTTAAAACCCGATCCACAAACCACTTAAGCCGCGGTTGCTGGATCTCCACTTAAAACATTCCCACACAAGTTGGGTTTTTGGTTTTGTTTTGCTCTTCACCCAGCCTGCTGGTAACAAACACATTTTACAATCTATGAGTTTGCAGCATGTTTACTCAGAAACAAGTCCCACTGAGTTTAGTGGGAGTTACCCTATATGACGGCAACTCGTGGGAGCCTCTCTCTCTTTCTTTTTTACTAAAAGCGGGGATGGATGATAAAATATGCTGGTAATACACGCAAAAACATGTCGGGAATCAAAGGTTTACAAAAAGCAGCAGAGAGACGGGAAAGAGCCCAATCCACCTCAAAGGCTGCAATCTTACGCACTTTTACCTGGGAGTAAGCATTATCGCATACAAGCCGACCTCTTAAGTTAACATGTGTAGGTAAAACGAAGTGCTTAGATTTAATCCAGTGCGCACAGCGAAACAGACTCCTAGCCAGCCTAAAAGTTCTGCGGATGGGCTCCAAAAACGTTGGGGAGCGGGACACTAGGCATATGGTTTGCAGGTCTTTTAAAGAGAAAATGGTAAACTGTTTTTTTTAAAAATATATTTGTTTGTAAAAATAAAATAAAATAAAATAAGGGGGCAGAGAACATTTAGGCGGGCAGTCGTGTCCCGTCCCCCCCCCCCCCGAATCCCGCCCGTGGCTACAGGCCCCGCTTCGAAATAAAAGTCTTCAAGGGCTGAAGTAAGTCACAACACGATCATTTCAGCTGGATATAGTAAATTACGGATGGGGTTTGTGGCATTAGGAAGCCCAATTGTGATGGCACGGGCAGATCCTGGCCACCTAGGCAAACTGAGACTGCTTGATTGTGGAACCCAGGCTCAAACTGGTAAGGAATCGAAACGCTCCGGATAAATGGGTTTGTGGATCGATGGTGTGTAAAGAGTTGCTTGTGTGTGTCCTAGTGGGTAAGAGCTGGCCTTGGGGGTGGGTTCGTTTGTTTGAGTAGACATGTACAGGATTGCTACATGTCTACGGGCAGGCAGGAACCCAGGGTTGCAGCCAATCTTAGTCCTACTGAGAGTAGCCCCACTGAAATGAGCTGGACTTAAGTTAGTCATGGCTAACTTTAGTCCCATTCATTTTAATGAGTTTATTCTAAGCAGGACTAACATTGGCTACAACCCCTGGTTGGTTTATTTATTCCAAAGAAAGAAAGAAAGAAAGAAAAGAAACTCTCCCTGAAGCAGGAAGTTACTGCAAATGTTTTATCAATAATGAATGAATCTCCTGTAATAAAAGACCTACATCATCGGCCACATTTAAGTTCGTCAATTGGTGCGGAGCCTGGTGCTCCTCTCTCGGCCTGAAAGCACGGACCTGAGGAATCCTGAATCCGAGAGGTAAGGCGTACTGAAAAGTTGATGGCTTGCACTCTCTCCCGAAGCAGGTAAAACCTAGGAAAGCTGAAGAAATCCCATTAGGAAAGCATTATACAAAGAGCTATTAGGACTGAATTACAGTCTAATCCCCTCCCCTCATACTTGCCCCCCCTCCCCTCATACTGGCTCCCCCTCCCCTCATACTGGCTCTAACACCCCTCATGGGTTTTCCTTTTTGCCCTATAGGTTTGGTAATGCCTGCCTAGACGTATCTCCTAATCTGTATTATTAGGTGCCATCAATGTGCGTGAGAATCTTTACGCAATATGCACAGAACAAACATTAAAACGGACATGTCCCTGCCCCGAGGAGCTTACTAATGAAACAAGAGGTGAATGCGATATATGCAACAACAACAACAAACAAGGCTGTGAATCGGTTAAAGAATATAATTGATGATCATCTGGTTTTTTGATGAATTACCAAAACCTCCAGGGAGATGCCTGTGAAAGATATTCAAGGAAGTGTAAGAGAATTTACAGTCGCTAGCACTCGTTATTAAGCCGTTAACCACTCGCCACCGTTTGCAATTTTCTTGTTCACTACTCTAACACACCAAAAGCAAAAGACCGTACTGAAGCCCACTACTTAAAACTGCACTAACGGTTCCGTTGAATCATCTACCTATTAAAGGTTGCAGCAGCCTCTCTGCGTGCATGTCACACATGCAGGGTGTTAGAATTATAATTCAGATATGTCAGTTGCCTGATCCCAGTCACGGTGATGCTCTTGGGAAATCCCAGTGGGTTTTTTTTTTTCGACGCGAAGGCAGCGAAATCATACGCACGTTACTTACAGCACAATCTATGCGTGTCTACTCAGAGGTAAATCGCACCGAATTCAAAGGAACTTGCTGCCGGGTAAGTGTGCCTAGGATTGCAGTCTTTGAAGTGTTTTTTTAACTTGGACAGGAACTTGGCCTAAATGTCGACAGTGGAAGAAGGAAAGAAATAAAGGTAACAAAGGAAGAATGTGTGCGAGTTCTGCATAGAATAATTTGCCTTTCGGTTCTTGTCCCTTCCCTGTTTTGCCTGGGTCCCTTCTCTTCTTTTTTTTTTTTAACGTTAAAAAATAACCTTCAGGGGCGAGTGACCTTCTTTTCAATAAGAATTCGAACGTTACCAAAATGCCCCGTTCGGGAACCAGGCAGGTCCACCTCCGTTTTCCAAGTGTAAAACTCTCTTCATTGTAAAGTTTTCCTGAAATATACTAAAGAGAAGGGATGCGGAGAGACGGGACGGGAGGGGGCGTCAGAAAACTCTCTTTGGTGAATTCCGAAGCGTCATTAACATCTCGCTTTAAGTGAATGTTAACAGTAAATAAAGAATTCTCTTGATTGTAATAGTTGGAACAAAGCAACCATAAACCAGTGGGTGGTCATCAGGCAAGATAGATGCTGCCTTATTATCACTGTGTGTGCGGATTTTGCCAAGGAGTTTAGACGGGGGAGGGAGCTGCAGGTTTAGTTGGTGCTTGTCACGGATTCGGTTCCACGCGCCCGATCCTAGCGCATGCTTACTCAGAAGGAAGACCCACTGTGTCCAATAGGGCTCCTTTGCGAGCAAGCGGATTGCTGCCGAAGCGGGCTGAAGGAGAAGTAAGTAAGCACGTCAACAATGCTTTCCAGGAGGACTTGAAAGGAAAATAAACTTTAACCGGCTTACAACATTTTGAATTTCCAGATGGTGACACTGGTTAGGGCCGGGGTTGTAACTTCTCCTCCGAAGGCCTCTGCGCGCAGGATCTAATAAAAAGGACTTCAGGAAAGTAGCTTGGGCCTACTTTGACGGGGATCAGAACATGGTCGTTTTATTTCCGCGGTTCTGCACAGATTTACTGAGGAGTCCTCAATAAATTCGCGCAGAACCGGGGAATAAATGGCCAACTTCCGGTAGCTTGATCCTCCTCTAAGGGCGCAATCCTATGCGTGTTTAGACAGGAAAAAAAGTCCTACAATTCCCAGCATTGTGGGACTTTTTTTCTGTCTAAACACGCATAGGATTGCGCCCTTAGGCTGCAATAACACGCTCTCAGAGCAATCCTATAGGTGTCTTCTCAAAAGCAAGTCCCATTGCATTCAGTGGGGCTTCCTCTCCCAGGTAAGTGGGCCTATAAGACGGCAGCCTCCGCATGACCTAGCTCCCATTTAAAATAAGTGGGAATGGCTTCTTCTGAGTAAACACGCTCAAAGTTGAACGGTCCCTTTTCTTCTCAAAGTGGCAGAGCTGAGGCCGGATCCGAGGGACGTTTTCCTCGGAAGCAAGTCCCACTCCGGTGAGCTCCGTGGGCGTTACTCGCAAGTAAAACCAACCCTATAATAGCTGCGACCCGAGGCACGCTAGCCTGGGAGTAAGTCTCCCTGGAGATTCAGCGGGGCTTCGTTCCGAGTAGTCCTGCGGGTGGGAGCGGATTTGCGACTACTTAGCGAGGCCCCTGCAATCCAGCGCGATTCCCTTCCGGAGGAGTAGGCTGCGGGTCGGGGTTCAGCACCATGGATAGCTCCTTTAAAGTTCAGGCTGAAACCCGGAGTGGATACACCACCCCGCTGTTCATTGGAGCCACTGCCGGATCAGGCTACACCCCCACCCCAAAAAAACCTGTGTTAAGACTGCAGCCTTAAATAGCTAATGGGTCTACCTAACAGCAAAGAGTGGGCGCTTTCTCTCCTTGGCTTTGTTCCTCCGTCACTTTCTCAAGTGCTTTCGAGTGGCTTCAGCTGTTCCCAATCGCATGAGACACGAACAAGCCACCGAGAACGTCCGCAATCCATTCCTACGTTAAACCTGTCAACCTGCCCCCCCACACACACCCCTTTCTTTTTTTTGGAGTAGCTCCTTCCTTCCCCAACATCCAAGCTCTTCCCACACCCGGCACCCTTTCGATGATCTCCCTCCTTCCTACGCCTACCGACTGCGCTAAAGGCGGGGGGGGGGGGAGAGAGAGAGAGAGATCAGGACATCGGAAAACCAAACCCGGAGAGAAATGGCTTCTCCAGAGACGCGTTTGCTGCTCGAGCGAGGGATGGCTGGGTTCCCTCGGAGACGGGAGAGCGCCTATCCCAAGGAGCGCACCAGCTGCGTCTTTGGGGTTCCCATTATTTCATTTATGTATATTCTATACTGACTAGTCTTGCAGAAAAGAGCTGGGCCCTTAGGTAAAGTATGCCTTGGGTTATTGGGGGAGGGGATAGGGCGGGATCTCCCGCTCCAAACATGCTCCCACCCCGCGCGTAAAGTCAACCCAAGCACCAACATACCGCCTTCGACCCTCTGCGCCTTTTCCTCTCTCTCTTCCGGCGTTAAATTTTTTTTAAAAAAAACTGCTTTGGAAGAAATCGCTCTTCTTTGTAGAAATCAAACTCGGTCGTCTGTAAATCGGGCTGCTGTTTGTTTGTTTGTTTGTCTGTCTGTCTGTCTTTAAGGCACCGGGAAATGGGGCTCCCGCGATTGTGCTTTCCGCCTCCAGCCGGGTCTTTTCCAGATTATTATATATTTCCCCCCTTCTCTTCTTCTTGGAAGCACCGGAGCTCGCTTGCCGGGTCTCTCCCCCCCCCCCGCCTCCCTTCCTGCCTGGAAGGTTATTCAGGAGACTAGACGCTGGAGGAGCGAAATGGGTGGGGGGGGGCGGAGGGGGCACACCCTGAAGTGATGCGATCTAATTGAAGCTGCCAGCTTTTCCAGCTGGGTCCTCTCTTTTTCAAAAGAGTCGCTTTCCCTTTCAAATTCAAATGACCATCGGAATTATACGTGTGTGTATCTCACATTTTAAAAGAAGGGAAGCGATCTTCACAATAATGTCTAAATGTCTATTCTTTTAAAGGTAAAAAGAAAAAAGAAAAAACCGGCGCGATCTGGCCAAATTTAAGTACTTTTAGACAATTGATTAACTCTGCCACTGAAATCAATGGGACTTCTCAATGTGCTTAGTGCTGGATGGATTGTGTCCCTACTGTGTGTGTGCTTTGTCCCTCATATCGTGTGTGTGTGTGTGTGTGCGTGCGTTCGCGTGTTTAAAGAGTTTTAAAATATCTGTGTTTGGGTGTGTGCCTAATTAAACCAATGGGATGGTGCGCCAGTCCGATCTACAAGACAAGCCTCTTGAGACACGTAAATTTTGTTACGCAAATCCCATGTTGTTCATTCTATGGAGGAAACTCTTGAATTAAAATCGGACGGGGAGGGGGAGAAGGAATGCGATACAGATATACAGTTAGAAAACTGAGTTTGGGGTCGTGTGGAAAACCGAGACTCAATTCAAAGCCCTCTTCAGGTATGAAGCTCTTTGGGTAGACTTCGGCAAGTCACCACCTCTTAGCCCAACCTACCTTAAAGGGTTGTTGTGAGGTTGAAACATCACTAATTGACCTTTGGGGTAAAACAAAAACAAAAAGGATACGTAATCGAGGTCATCCACAACGTACTTAAGCATGCAATCCTACGCACACTTACATGGGATGCGAGTAAGCCTTGCTGAATACAGCGAGGCTTGCTTCCGAATACACACGTGTAGGATCGGGCTTCGCGCACGAATACTTTGGCTGAGGGTTAATTCGGCTTTAGCTGGTCCTCGTTTGCACTCGCTTCTCGAACCTCTGCATGTTTACTCGGAACAGGTCCCGCTGCCTTAGACTGAGATTAATTCAACGCTTCCTCATGTAAGAAAGAAAGAAAGAAAGAAAGAAACCTCCTTGCATGTAGTAAACAAGCACATCCAGGAGGGGGTTTATATTAAGCCTATGGGTTAGTCCTACATAGAGTGGACCCATTGAAATGAATGAGGCTTCAGTAAGCTTTTTGATTAACTTAAGTCTCGTTCATTTCAATGGGCCTACTCTACATAGGACTATGCTTGGACACTAGCCTTTGCTTTGTTGGTTTACTACATGGAAAGAGGCCGAGATGTGTTAGGGGAAGCGCCTTGAAAGGGTAACCCTCCATCATCACAGCCGAAAGTGGTAGCAGTCCTGCCGTCACCCCCCTCAGTCGGCCTAAATGCAAATTCAAAGCATGGTGGATATTTCTATCTACCAATTAACCAAAAGAAAAACAAGAAAAACCAACCCCAAACGAAGTATTATTAGCAAACATTGCAGAAACCACACATCATAAAATGGGGGGGGGGGGCCTACAGCTAGTTTGGTAAAATCAGATTTTAGAAAATCAAGAGCAAATAGGTGTGAGTGTTAGTGCTTTTCTCCTGTTTCACCTTGCATGGTGTGAGAGGGGGAGCCCTTTGAGAGTGGAAAGCAGTCCCGCTCCATTCCCAGGGGGAAAGGGCACACTTTTTGGAATGTCCGGCTGATATGAGAATTGAAATAAAAACATGCAAATATGACCTGCAACAAAATGTTGCCCTGTGAAGTACTCCTGCTGCTGATTATCCCAGCCAGCCAGCCAGCCAGCCACACCCTTTTCCGGGCAACTCCATTCCACCCTTGCCCAACCCGATGCCCTCCAGATGTGTTGGATGGCAACTCCCAGCATCCCCATAGCCAACATGCTGGGAGTTGTAGTCCAACTCACCTGGAGGGAGCCCAGGTTAGGGAAGGCTACTGCGTTCCATTCGCCTCCCACCTGGTTTTCTTCCCCCAACCCGCTTGACTGTCAGCATTCCAGGGTCACTGAGCATGATCAGACTTCATTGGCCTGTTTGGGTTTCTTTCCCAGGCACCGCTACTTTTTTTCCTCTTTAATTCTGCAAAACCTTGCTGTCCTCTCCCCTACAAAGGACCTGCTGGGGCCTCCCTCTTGTGCCATGTTGGCTACATAAGGACTGGCACTTGGATAATTGAGATCACAGTTAGATGATGATGATGATGATGATGATGATGATGATGATGATGATGATGATCCCACCCATAAGATTACTAATGACGATGTCCAGGGATCCCAATAATCAATACCAGGCTGCAGGAGCAGGGAAGGACAGCAGAAAAAACCTTGAATGAGATCAAAAGAAAAAGCTTGAATGAGATCAAAAGACATCCCCTGGCATATGGCCAGACAGTGCTGCTGGAAGGGCTTAAATAAAATAAAATAAACTTCTCCCATTTCTTTTAGAAGCAGGTCCTTATTGGGAGGAATGAGGATGAGAAATTGGTCAACCAGTCCCAATAGCTTTGTCCTCTTCCATCCTACCCACCCACCCACCCATCCATCCACTGGGTCGTGTTTTCACTCCCTTGTTCTTAAATCTATCCTGTTCCCATTATTTACTCAGAGGCATGCCCCATTGATTTCCAATCAGGCTTACTTTTAGGTAAGTGTTCCTGGTTTTGCACACTTACATGGAAGTTAGAACGTGTCCCTCTGCAACTGCATCATTTTGTAGAAAAGGTATATTTCAGAAACGTTGGTCTAAAAAATATTGAATAATTATGTCAGTTTGCACATGGCATTCAGATTTCTTTTCTCAGTTTTTCTTGCTTTGTTTGTTAGCAGGCCAGCTCGGCTGTCCTTCTGCCAAAGACTGCTTTATTCAAGTGGGCCTTTGGTATGTAGGTGGCTCTGTTGAGCTCAAGGCTGTTTTTTTTCCTCTGTTACTGTTGAATTTTAAATTGTTTTTAAATTCTGTTTAATGCATTTGTTTTATTATTTTGATCGAGTTTTATTAGTGATTGTAAGCCACCTTGAGTTCCATTTTTGGTAGAAAGGTGGGATACAAGTCAAATAAGTAAATAAACAAACACAGTTGTCTATATCCATAAGAGTGGAGTGCTCACTGATCCCTTATGGTTGTGATCTTAAGTATGCGCAGCTCTCTTGACTGACTTCCAAGTAACAGTGATTAGAAATTTAGAATTGGGTTGCTCCAGCAATGTCAATGTGACATCAGCATGCTTAATTTCCCCCAAAGAATCCCCATTGATTTACCTTCCTTCATTTCTAGTGCTAAAATCCTAAGCATATTTACCTGGAAGTTCTATCTATTGGAATTGATGGCTGGTTCACACGTGCATGTCTTATTATCACTAGATTTCTTTTCATTTGATGACTAGCAGCTGAATGTGTGAACTCACTGACACACATACCCCATTGAGAAGCTGTTGTGTCTGGGCTGGGTGATGCCAGTGACTGGAACATTCTATGGGTTGAATCCAGAGTCTGCCCTATGCCATTGAAATGATCATATCTAGACCCAACCCAATGGCAGGAGGTTGATCTGAGAAGATGGCTCATTCATACCAGCATGTCACCAGTTGATGCTGAAGTTAAGAGGCCTCCCCTTTCTTTCTTTTTTTTACAATGAACAAGATAATCCAGCCCAAATAAAATGGTCTTGCTTACACTTGAACTGGGCTGTACCACTTCAAGCTGCAAGTGGGCCTCACTTGATTCAATGCTGTTCCATACCAGCAACAGCAAAAATCCCTCCACATAGAAAACTAGTATCTATATCAGGGAGAAAGCTGGGCTCGAGCCTTGTTCCCTGATGTGCTAGTCTTCCCTGTGGAGGGATTTGTCTGTTTTCTATAGCGGACCATTCCATCATATGTGTCAGATCTGTAGCCTAAAGTGATACAGACCAGACACAGGTTTACCACTTCTGTGAGAACTAGGTCTGCAGTTCACAGAAACACAAGTGATGCCCAGTAAAGAACTCCTCTTTCCTACAGTATAAGGGCCATTGACTCTGAGAAAACTCTGTGTGTGTGTGTGTGTGTGTGTGTGGGTGGGTGGGTGGAGAGAGGGGGCAAGCAGATGGTGAGTAGAGCCTGAACCAATTGTAAGCAGAGCAAGAGCCCAAAAATAGGTAGAGTCTGCACCATTGCAGGTTTGCAGCTTTCTTTATTTTATTAGTCAATTGATTATATTTCTATCTTGCCATTTTTCCTGCAAGGCATCCAAGCTTTCATAGTCCTCCTCCTCCTCTCTATTTTATCCTCACAACAACCCTGTGAGGTAGGTTTGGCTGGGAGTCAGTGACTGGCCCAAGGACACCCAGTGAGCTTCATGGCTGAGTGGGGACTAGAACCCAGATCTCCCAAGTCAACAACACCCTAACCATTACACCACTCTGGCTCTCACACAGTGGCTCTTCTTCTTTGACCGTGCCACTCCAGTCCAGCCCCTCTCTACCTCTCGCTCATGCACACATGCACACCCATGGAGCAGAAGAGAAAGTGATTCCCAGAGGAGTGCTCCAGAAAGGCATGGATGAGCCTGCATCATCTGGAGAGCCAAATAATGCTGAGGACTGCAGGAAATTTAGCTTTCTTTCTTTCCTGCCATTCCTGTTGATTCTTATCAGATCAACATTCAATCTGGTAACTTTCAAGTGACATGGAATTCTTCATCAAGGTTCTATATTCAGAGCAAAAAAAAAACACAAAAACCCATAAAAATGGACGTCGCATGGCCAAAATAATGGTAGATGGAGTTTTCCTTTGTAACACTTTAGGGAAAGAAATCTTGGTAGTGTTGTCATTCTAGATAAATTATTGCAGTAAAAGAAAGAGGTTGTATGTATGTGGAAGAGATGACATGCTGTCAGATCACTCTCAGTCCCCTGAAAAGGTTGCATTAGTAAAACCTTTAGGGAGACCTTTGATGGGGGATGGAGTGGGAAAGCGTCGTGTGTGTGTGTGTGTGTGTGTGTGTGTGTGTGTGTGAGAGAGAGAGAGAGAGAGAGAGAGAGAGAGAGATTCAGAAGTGGTTCTGCCCAATTGTTTAATGTGCACCTTTCCTTTGGAGGGTGTTTTTGAGATCCTCAGGTATGTAGAATGTTGGTCTGAGAAGCAGAGCACTGATTGCCACATGCATTTCCACCCCTTGACCCCTCATCACAATGAGTAGCCATTTGTATGGATGGGCTCCGCTGAAAAGCCTTCTGCATAGGGGCAATATGAACACTCTGTCCCATTCACACATATAAGACAGCACTTGATGTTGAACAAGGGATGGGCATGTAGGTATGTGCAAACCAGGCCTTGATTACCAGTGGCAGCTTAACGTGTGAAATGGGCGCCATTGAACAGCATTGTGCCTGGGGTGAAGTGAAGGTTCCATCTATAGGCAAGTATAAATGGCCCATTTATACTAACTTGCCATTCTCTCCCTATACGCACAACCACCACTTTCCCTGAAACCACTTGGCCACATCCTGGACTTTCCAGAAACTGCTGGCCTCAACTTCTCATTCCACCACCAGATTTGCTTGGGGCGCTGCCCCCCACCCCAGACTAGCTGCTTTTCCACCACATGCAAAGGTCTGCACAAACCTGTGCATGATGTCCCTCTGCCGCATGTGTGAATTGCCTCCACTGAAAAGTATATTGTGTTTTGAGTGGGTGTTTGGCATGACAGATGCTCCGTCCGTGGTGATGAGTCCCTGACGGCTGGCAATTACATGCAAGGAACACTGTACTGTGCATGTAACGAACTAGCTCATAATTTCTCCATGGATGTGAAAACTAGCTATCTCTTCTGGGAAAGAAAAAGAAAGACAGACAGACACCCATCTTGCTGTGTCATTGAAATTAAATCATGACATGCTTACTTTTAAGCAGTTGAGGGTTTTGCCCCAAAACTGTTGTCTCACCTATCTTCAGAGCCAGGGCTTGGTTCAGTAATAAAGCAATAGTTAAAGTAAAATGTAAAAAAAAAGTATTTGAACCCGTAAAGCAGCTGTCTCCAACCTGATGCCCTCCAGATGTGTTGGACTGCAACACCCATCATTCTCAGACAGCATGTCCAATGGCAATCCAACACATCTGCATGATACACAGTTGGGGGGGGGCTGCTATAAAGATTGCCTTTATTTTTTTTAAGTTTGTAACCATAAGCATTCCATTGCACATCATTTTATGCATTAGATGTTTTTCTTGTCCTGATCTTCTAGGGAGCTCTGGATGGTTTACATGTGTGGGATATTTAAAGTGCAGTAAAAACCAATGGCTCATGTTTCACCAGTTAGTTGAATGAAATGGTTAAGGCCACTGGTATCTTCTAAGGTGGATTCCCTAAAAGATACTCAGTGTGCGTTTAGCTGAGCCTCAGCAGGAAGTGGGCGTCGCTCTCAGCTCTTCTCCTTCCTACTGTGACTCTGAATGTGGTAGTAAGGGTTGTTGCCTCCACACTGTTCTAAGAGCAGCATGTAACCAGAGTTGCTGGTCTGGACTCCATAAGTTCAGACCCCAAGTATTTCCAAATGCACTGTAACCAACTGTAAGAAACGCTTTTAAGCCTGCCTGAATGAAACTTCATAATCTGAGTGAGTAAATGTTACTTTTAACTTTTACAAGACTGTGTCTCTGATTATTGTTCTGAGGGAGAGAAAAGGGGGCAAAACCAGGGAAATCCAGTCTGCCTTAAAGCATCCTGGATCACCAAATGCTAACTGGCTAACACTAGCCAAATCTAAGCTTCTTTTGAGCTGGAAAGGGACTCTACTCTGCTGACCTCACTAACATGAGATAGGAAGGATAATACTCAACAATATATCCTCTCCTAGCATCTTTTTCCAGTCCCAACAACATGGTTGCCCCACCCCCATTTTGTCCTCACAACAACCCTGTGAGGTGGGTTGGTTCCAAGAGTGTGTCTGACTTAGTGAGTTGCACTGAGTTCAGTGTGGCTTTGAAGATCCACCTTCTGCAGGCTCAGTCTAATCAGTGAGATGGACCATAGTGGAAGGGACCATAGCTCAGTGGGTAGAGCACCTGCTTGGCATGTAGAAGGTCCCAGGTTCAATCCCCTGCATCTCCAGATAGGGCTGGAGGTGGGGGGAAACCCTAAATCAGTGATGGCGAACCTATGGCACGGGTGCCTCAGCTGGCACGCAAGGACCTCTCTGTGGGCACTCGAGCCATTGGTCACCAGATTGCAAAAAGACTGTCCCCTTCTGCAAAACACTAATGATTTTGTTCTTTTTCACAGTGTGGAACAGAATGATTTTATTCTAGAATTCCTGTTACAGAATTCTTTTCTACATTGTTATCACATTTAAAAGATTTTGAAGAATGATGCACAGAGCATGGCTTGGATGTAAAGCCCTAACAGTTGACCTGAGTGCTGCATGTGTTGCTCTCAAACTAACGGAGTATGAGCCAAGGTTTGACAAATTATCAGCATGCAGGCAATAGCAAAAATCACATTAATTGTGCAAAAGCACGCCCAATGCAAACTTTTACCTAATGCAGTGTTTGCAGTCCAAGACATAAAGTGTTTAAAATGTGTTAAGCACGTTTAGTTTTCTTGTTTATCTTGCTCATCTTAGTACAGGTTGACTTTTACTTTTACTAATCCGACACCTGTAGAAGCAGGGAAAGGACCCGGGGTAAAGCTTGCCCCATACCATTTAAGTCTGGCATATAATCATATTACAAGTTGAGAATCCCTTATCCAAAAATACATGTGCCTAATTATTTAAAAAGTTTGTATAAATTCCCTTCAGGCTATGTGTACAATGCAGTACTATAATAATTTTTTGAGTTAATTTTTTTTCCAACAAAAAACTGTTCGTATCATTGAAAGCTCTGTTGTTGTGTTTTTCTTTTAAGACAAAAGATGTTAATTAGTTCGGACACCTAAATGAAGCCCTAGAGAGCCACTGTCAGTCAGTGTTGCCAATATTGGGTGGAATGGACCAATAGTTTGACCCCGTACAAGGCAGCTTCCTATGGTCCAATACACACAGTGCCGTGGCTCTAATCTGGGATTAGGGAGAAGGACTTCAAAAACAGAGAACCCCAAACCGGCTCATTTTAGAACAGAAGTGCTACCTTTAAACCAAATGCAAAAGACACACTCACATATGCTGGGCTGGAATGTGGCCTCTCTTAAGCCAGAGAGAGAAGATCGAGAGGGGTACAAAAGGACAGAGATTCTTCATTCCTCTCCCATTGGTTTTTACCCTCCAGATACTGAGATAAAGGCTTAGTTAGGATCAAAACTGTGAGAGGTGCCATTGCTGGGCCCCATGCCTGAATCAGCCCAAAGGACTCTGCTTAGAAATCTGTAGAGACATGCAGGGGGTTGAATCAAGAGGATCCATATGCTAACCAATTAAATTAGCTTTAATTTTAAACAACTTAATCAACTTAAAATTTTAGATGATTAACTGATAGGTGTGAATTTTAATGGATATGGGTGAATTTTTATCAGTCTGGCTGTAAATTAAAGACACACACAGTTGCTTTCTTTATGGAGGCCTTCTTGTAGATGGTATTTTACAGTAATAGCAAATGCAACAGACAGTGATAAAGACAACCTACTAACAATGAGTGATGGGTGTCTGTTTATTCAGTTAAAAGCTGTCTCAAAAAAAAACACAACCACTTACCTTTACATTTAGGTATGCAAATATTTTTTAATAATTACATTTAACTAATAATCTACCTTCAAGCCAATCAACTAACCATTATTTAATTAGCTTATAATGTATAGTATTGGAATTGTGAACCTAGCCAGCTGGGAGCAGAGGGAGAGTTTTAATTTACCTCCTAGTTAAACTTTGCTTTACTGAATGAAGATCCTTTCTAGCCTATGAGGCCAAAATAGAAAAGCAGGACTGGAGGAGGCCCAAGGTTTATGCAGTCCTCCTCTGAAATATTATACCCCACCTTTTTTCCTGCCAGGAACCCAAGGCAGCTTATCCTCCTCCTCTCCATTTTAACCTTACAACACCCCTGTGAGGTAGGTTAGGCTGAGAGTCAGTGATGGGCCCAAAGTCACCAACCTGGGTCTCCAGAGTCCCAGTCCAACACTTTAAACACTACACCAAACTGGCTCTTGTTCTTTGACAACATTCTTTGCACCCATATATGGAGAGCTGTTCCTTTTGCTCCTTTCCTCCAGAACTGTAGTTCTTTTGAATGTTCAGGGGACTTTACCATTCTTGGTCCATTTATCCCAGGGGTTCATAGATTCATAGATCTGATAGAGTTGGAAGGAGCCTACAAGGCTATCGAGTCCAACCCCCTGCTCAATGCAGGAAACTAGAGGAGGGGTCTCACATCCAAGTAATATAACCAGGCCTGACCCTGCTTAGCTTTCCACAGTGTTGAACCTCTTTAGCCCAAGGGCTGAATTCAACTTTGGAGAAGCTCTCGGGAGCCACATTCCAGCAGTGGGCGGGGCCGAAAGCAAAATGGGTGGGTCCGAAGGCAAACCAGACTGGGCCAAAATACCCACCCATTTTAGTGTAAAGCTTTCACTGCTAGTAACTAAGTCTTGGAAGGGCATTCCAGACTTTTAGAACTGTGGGGTGGGGAAACATGCAAAAGCCAGGAAGCTCGCCAGGCAAAGGCAGCATGGCCAGGTGGGCTAGATTTAGCCCATGGGTGCCTGAGCTTCAACACTGGTGATTTATCCCATCTCAAGGATTCGGGGTGGGTTGGAATGCATGCTTTAATTTATTCTTGCAGCCACCTAATGGGTGGGGTTGAAGGAGAAAAGGCCTTTCCTGGGGTGAATGCTCAGGTTGGGTCAATAAATACTGAACTAGACAGCAAGCTCCTCATCACATGGGCCTTTCCCTTTTTTTTGTTCATTACCCTATAAGACACTGCAACAATAGTGAAGGGCAGCATACATGTCCCAACACATTAGCATTGACCAGTCGGATGTTCTGGAAAGTTCACCAACAGGAGACAGTCATCCATCCTCTGTATGTTCATTTATTTTTTTAATTATATTTATATCCTGGCTTTCCCCCCCCCCCCCCTATAAGGAACCCAAGGCAGCTTATACAATCCTCCTCCTCTCCATTTTAACCTCACAACAACCCTGTGAGGTAGGTTAGGCTGAGAGGCAGTGACTGGCCCAAAGTCACCCAGTGAGCTTCATGGCCGAGAGGGGACTAGAACCCGAATCTCCCGAGTCCCAGTTCAACACTCTAACCATTATGTCACACGTTTGTTTTTCACCCCAGTAGCTGGAAGTATACTGCTGCTGAACATGGGGCTACCACCCATCCACAAGCCAATCTCCCGTGTTGCTCCTTACTACCTTTTAAAGCCCAATCCTTCCTTTGCATGCTTACTCAGAAATAAGGCTCCCTGAGTCTGCAGATAGGTCTAGCCCTAGGAGTGAAGCATTAGCCACCTTGGGTGACATGCTTTCCCAACTCTTTCGATTAGTGTTACCAGATTTGGCTGGAGTAGTTGGATAGATTATACACAGTTTTATAACCTTAATTGACTCAAATGGTGCCCTGATTAATAAATATCATATAGAATAATTTTAAATAGAAGCACTTAGAAAACCTACAGATGATGGCAAGTGCCATCTTAGAAGAAGCATCCCTGCCCATATAAGGGTGAATATGGAATGCCT
Source organism: Shinisaurus crocodilurus (assembly GCA_021292165.1). Lineage (NCBI taxonomy): Eukaryota > Metazoa > Chordata > Lepidosauria > Squamata > Shinisauridae > Shinisaurus > Shinisaurus crocodilurus. The sequence goes on along the minus strand of CM037877.1, from coordinate 3,180,072 downwards.
CTTCTAAGATGATGTCTGGTGTGAATGTGATGCATGTCCATTGTCATCTAAAGACAATGAAAATAAACTCCCACCTCCCCCACTTTTAGAACTATTGTTTATTCTCATATGCAAACTAATGCAGATTAATTAGGCAACTATAATAGTGTGAATTTATCAACTGAATTTTCTTTAACTGAGTAATAGCCCTACTTTCAATGCATAATTATAAGGTGAAGGATTCATACAAATCCATTTGAATGATTGTGTGGAAGCCAGAGGTGGTAGCTTTTGCAAATTAATGAATGCAGAGCAGAAGAGGAAGGGCTGGACTTTTCAAGCCAAGACTGGACCCCAGAGCACATAACAAATCCATACCAGAACTTGATAAATGTACACTAGTTGATGAGCTTAGGGCCAGGACACAGGACAGCCAGTGTGGGGTGTGTGGGATAGGGCAGCTTTCTCTGACCTGGCTTCCTCTGGATCAGGGCTCTCCAACATTGGGCCCCCAGATGTTGCTGGACTACAGCTCCCAGAATCCCTTGCCATTAGCCATGCTGGCTGGGTATGCTGGGAGCTGTAGGCCTAGCAACATCTGGGGATCCAAGGTTGGAGAGCTTAGTAATTGTGTCTGCTCTCTGGATGCTGTGAGACTATAATTCCCATCATCCCTGACTTTTAGCTGATGGGAGTTGTAGTCCAAAACATCTGGAGGGACCCAAGTTGGGGAAGGTGGGTTAAACTGTTAGATTAGGACTGGGGACACCCAGGCTCAAATCCCCATTCAGACATGTGGTTTACTGGGTCACCCTGGGGCAGCCACTATCTCTCAGCCTCGCCTACCTCATAGGGTTGTTGTGAAGATAAAAATGTGGGGGAACCATGAACTCTTCAGAGGAAAAGAGGGATACAAATGAAATAAGTAGGAGGGAATGTTGGCAGTTCATCGTTCTGGCTTCATGTTGGTTGGTTGCTTTTTGTTGGATTTTGATGGCGCAACCCTATTTACTCGGAAGTACATTCCACTGGGTTAAAGGGAGTTTACTCCCATGTAAGTGTGCATAGGATCCCAGCCTTCTTTGCCCCTAACAGAGCCTGCTTACCTAGCTGATTCCTTCTGTACACTTTTAATTAAAAGCCAATCATGGAGTTTGTTGCTGCTTTAGCTTGTGATGCTTCTGAGCTCAGTGGCAGGAGATGATGCTTACGCTGGCTCAACTTGTCTGAGCGTGGAAAGCTAAGCAGGGTCAAGCCTGGTTGTTACTTGGATGGGAGACCCCTCCTCTAGTTTCCTGCATTGAGCAGGGGGTTGGACTTGATAGCCTTGTAGGCTCCTTCCAACTCTACCAGGACCTATGAAATCTATGAAATCTTGAAACTGGGGCATCAGCTATGCGTCACTAAGTGAGGAGGAATCCCTGGCACATATTACGACTGCGTAGAAAGCTGAAAGGAGCCTGCACCTACACCCAGAGCAACTGGAAAACACTGACTTAGGCTGCCTCAACACTATACCCACTTACCTGGAAGTAAGCCCCATTGAAATCAATGAGACATACTTCTGAGTTGACATATGTAGGGGTTGCCCTGCAAGGCTGCTGTCCAAACTGCACAATTACTAAGCCAGTTTTTCCCAACCTGGTGCTCTGCAGGCATGTTGGACTACAACTCCCATCATCTGGCAGGCACCAGCTTTGGGGAGGACTGCACTAAGCAATTGGCCCTATTAAACACAGTGGGATTTACCTTTGAGGAAATGTGCGGTGCATTGCACAACACTTCTCCAGAAGCCAGTTTCCTGAAACTAAGTGTGTCCCATCCATTTCCAAGGGATATTAATAGTGCAAACGTAGGGCAAGCCTATTTAGTCAGAAGTAAGTCCTGCTGAGTTCAGCAGGACTTACTCCTTAGTAAGTGGAGATAGGATAGGACTGTAGCTTTAGGGCACGATCCTGTGCATGTTTGCATAGGGAAAAGCCCTACAACTACCTGGTTGTTACTTGGATGGGGGAGACCCCCTCCTCTCGTTTCCTGCATTGAGCAGGGGGTTGGACTCGATGGCCTCGTAGGCCCCTTCCAACTCTGTGATCTATGAAATCTATGAAAGCTATCCCGGCTGGGGAAAGCTGGGAGTTGTAGGGCTTTTTTTCTGTCTAAACATGCACAGGATTGCCCGCATAATCTATGTTTAGCCCCTGGGTGTAAAAAAAAAAAAGTACAGGTGGAGGTAGTAGTTACCCTTGCATTTTCACACAACATATTGTTAAGCTCCTTGGGGCAGGATCCCATCTTGTTTGTCTGCTTCTGCAGTAATGCTCTGTAGATTATGCTAATGCTGATTAAAGAAATTTATTATTATTATTATTATTATTATTATTATTATTATTATTATATAATAGGAAAGAACGCCTCCTCTCAAACAAATGCCTAGTTCATTTTCTCTTAATATAATTGTTTCCTGTCTCTTTATGCATAACACTTTTGTAGTGTACAGTTTATATATACTAATATTAGATATAGTAACTCATAATGTTATATAAGTTATACCCCGCAATTTATATCACTTGTGATATAAATATACTCTGTGTGTGGGGGTGTTTTTATTTGCGTGTGTAAAATATACTCCTTGGTGTTATGGCTAAGATCAAAGACAGAGCAAGACCATTCCCCAGGCTCGCCCACCCTTTGCCCTGCCATGCAACTGAGCACACGGAGAGGCGACTACAAGTCTACCCCATCACCACTCCTGACGACTGGGCATTTCGTTGGTGTACACCAGCCTTCCCCATCCTGGTGCCAACCGCCATCATCCCCAGCTAGCTGGCTGGGGGTGATGGGAGTTGTTGTCCCGGAAGGCCCCTAGTTGGGGAAAGCTAGTATACGCCAAAAGCACCCACGCCATGCCGTCTACGTGGCCTCCATTTCCTCTCTATGTCATGCGAGACTCCAGCACCAAGGGACGGACGAGGAAATTTCTCCCCGCTAATAGACCCTGCGAGGGGGGTGGATGGCATTCTGCTTTAACCGATAAGGCAATTTAAATCAATTAGCTGGAGGAGGAGGAGGAGGAGGAGGAGAGGAGGAGGAGGAGATCTGATGTGTAAAATCCATGTCCGCCCGGCTAGAAGCATTGATTAAAATGCCACGGGTTCCGAGGCGAACTGAAGAGTCCTCCTTCCTGGCTCACATGAAAACAGCAGGCCCCGTGGCACAGAAGGCGAGTGGGGAAGCAAGAGGGGAATCCTGTGACACCGACAGTCGCAAGCTGAAAGCTGGCTATAGTTAAAATGAAGCCAGAGAGGGCAGGAGCAGGGCGATCCACACACACTGCACTTAAGCCGGAATTGAAGCGGTTTAACATCTCCTTCCACCGGCCAGGGGTGCTCCGGGAGCGGGGCTCCTGGCACTATTCTTTCTTAACGGATTATCTGTGGTAGGAGAAAAGATGGAAGCAGCAGTGGGAAAACACGGGAAGGTTACCGGTTGAAGACTATAACGTCTGGACCCGACTCCTGCCGCATAAAATTTAGTGAATGAGGCAGCCCGATTGCACCGTAAACTCCTTGTCTAGAGGCAGCTCAATTTTAGGTGGAGTTAGAGAGGTTCAAAGCGCAGCTTTTACCATGTTTACTCAAAAGTACATCAGATTTATATGAGCGGGATACACCTCCTCGTAATTCTTCTTAAGAACTGTAGCCTCGATTCCATCGGCTTGACCAGGATTAAGGCTGCAATCCTGTGCAGATTGACCATAGAGTAAGCCCAGGGAAACAGTCGGACTTCCTTCTGACTAAAGATTCGTGGGGTTGGGTCTGTTAGATTTCCCATTCTACCTTTATTTCATTTATTTGAATGGAGCTCCTAGAGAAGTGTGAATGCGTCGTTAGTTGCGAATTTAATGCGTATTAGTACTAACAGTTTTAAGAGCTCTTTCTTACTCCTGATCAGTGTTGTGTCAGAGAGGTAGTGGGGCGGGGACCAGGAATTCTGCCTTTCCAATGCACGCCAATTGATGCGAGTTTCAAGACGCGTTTGTGACTTGACAGCAGAAAACGAGGCAGTTATTACAGATTAAGAATGCGTCTTTGTGGCACGTGTTCAGAATCGGAGGATGCCAACGGGGTTCCTCCTGAGTTGCAATGCAATCCTATACATGTCCGCTCAGACGTAAGCCCCATTGGGTTCAATGCGACTTACTCTTGGGTCAGTGTGTGACTAGGATTGCAGCCTTATGGATGGTTAGCAAGTGAAAGAGAGAAACGTTTAAAAGCTGGACACACACACACGCACCCACGCACGCTTCCTTGGAAGAAAATCCCATTCAAATCAGTAGGGCTCTCACTTTGAAGGATCTGAGCTGGAAGATTTTAGAAATTCTATGATTTCTAATGAGCATTTCTATGCCAGATGCTGAGGAAATTGTCAGACATATCCTTGTCCCTCACAAACGCCCACAACGTCATACTTTGAAATAAAAGAATATTAATACTAACTTCAGATGGAAAGTCGTCACACACACACACACACACACACACAGATTTTAAAAACAAAAATCAGTATTTTAACATTCTGGTTTCCTTCCTGGATCCATCTATGTCCTCTTTTTTTATATTGTGACCCTTTCAAGAGATATTCTGTTTACAACTAAACTGCAGTGACATAGCCGGAGTCCTCGGAATAGGGCAGGCTATGAATCCAAAATCATAAATCATCCAAAAGCCAGTGTGGCGTAGTGGTATTGGACTGGGACCCGGGAGATCCGGGTTCTAGTCCCCGCTCGGCCGTGAAAGTCACTGACTCTCAGCCTAACCTACCTCACAGGGTTGTTGTGAGGATAAAATGGAGAGGAGGAGGAGAACTATGTAAGACGGCTTGGGTTCCTTGCAGGAAAAAAGGCGGGTTATAAATATAATAAATAAATAAATAAATAAATAAATAAAATAATCGATAATCCCAAAAGATAGGAGCCATAACCCAGCCCAGGAGTTGAGATCAATATTAAGGATGCAATTCGAGTCTCTTACTCAGGAGTAAGTCCCATTACATTGAATGGGCATTGCTTCTGGTTACACCTGATAGAGTTGGGCCTGAATGCCTTCTTAACACTGAGTTTGGTGGATTTGGGCTGATAAGACTGAAAAGCTGAAAACCCAACTTAAAAGGGAGATAGATAGATAGATAGATAGATATGTAGATAAAGTGAATTACATATTTCAAAACGGATTGCAAGTAATTTGTTTTTCGTACAGTCCTTCTATTTAAGTGGACCTGCTTTCAAAACTATAAAGTGTGGTTTCCGGTCTCCGCACAAAGCCCGCGGGTTATTTGGTCGTTTGAATCTGCGCCCGGGCAGCTCAACCCGCAACGTCCCGCTTAAGCGAAAGTACCTTTGGATCTGAGCCGGTGGTTGACACTCGCCTCTTAAACGCGTTTTGTGGGAAGGCTCCGTTCCGGAGTGGAGCGCAAGGCCGCCCAACATGCGCGAAGTACTCTGGCTTAACTGGGCTGCAGGGATGGACCCGCCACTATTGGCCAATACCTACTTTTCTTCTCATGCTTGGTGAAAAACTTGTCCAAGCCAAGGGAGGAGAGACGCCACGGAAAGTCCATACCTTGTTTTCTGGTGTTTTCTCAAAGCGCTAAAGAGTCTGCGACTGGAGAGCGCGATCCAGTTTGTCCCAGAGCCCAGATGTCTTTACCGCCTTCCTTTTCCCCCCTGGTGGATCGTGAACTCTGCCAAGACTCCGATTCCTTAGACGTTTCGACAGAAAGAAGTCCTACAACTCCCAGCATGCCGCAGCCAGCCATGCTGCCTGGGGCATGCTGGGAGTTGTAGGACATTTTTCTGTCTAGACATACATAGGATTGCACCCTAAGGCGGTGATCCTAGAGGCACCCTTGCAGCGCAATCCTATGGTTACTCAGGGTTGTATCCAATGTTAATCCTATTTAGAGTAGACCTGTTGAACTGGATGGGATTTAACTCAGACTAACGTTGGATACAACCCTCTACCGCGTTCACTTGGGTTTATTCCCACGTTGCACAGGATTGCAACTTTTATACGTCGGAAGGCATTTCCTCCCTTTTTAGCTTATTGGACTTACTCTGGAGTAAACATTCATAGGAGCCGGGATGCACCCAGTGACTCGTTTGCATCCACACTTCGGCTTTGAACCAAGGAAGGACTCGGTTTCCACCCGGGTCCTGAGAATGTGTGCAGGGAAAGGCGTCGTGCTGGGAGAGATCAAAATATTTCTGGCAAGTCATGGGCCCTGAGAGCGAGGGTTGAGGGGGAAGAAGATAAGCAATCCCGATCCATAAGCCGGTTAAGCCCTTTGACGTTCCGCTCCTGTTTGGAACGGGGCTTACTTTTGAGTAAACTGACCCAACGTTCAGTTTAACCCCTCTCGGTACTAGGAAGCAGAAGTCCCAGGGATTTCAATCTGCGGACAGAGTTGGATTATTATTATTATTATTATTATTATTATCATCATCATCATCATCATCATCATCATCATCAGATACACGGTATGTTTCAAATGGGTGCTGTGGATCGTAACGGAACCTACTTCGAAGTAAGTCTGCACTCCACTAGCAACCAGCGGGAGTTTTGCCATTGGTTTCTGCAGGAGGGTGCACACTTACTTGCGAGTACGCCCCATTGGACATCGTACGGTTCAGTTCTGAGTCAACCCGCATAAGACTGGCCTGTGTTTATCTCACACCCCAATCCTAGGTACATTGGGTTGCGACCAATGTTAGTCCTACTTAGAGTCGGCTCAGTGAAATGAATGGGACTTCAGTCAGACTAACGTTGGATACAGTCCATTTACTTGGAAGCAAGAAAAGAACCCGTCGTGATCCATCAGCCGAAGCCTGGGGCAAAATATAGACATATATTTGGGGTTACTCTATATCCAATGTTAGTCTAACTTAAGTAGGACTAACATTGGATAGAATCCATAGAATTAAATAATTCTGAGTCCAGGAATTTGGTTCGAATACCAAAGCTGAATGCAGCCCACACAGTACTTTCAAACCAAACTCCGCTCCAGGTCGTCGTCGTCCCCCCCCCCCCCCGCTTTCTTCCTATCACCAGTATAGGGGGGGGGGGTGTCGTGTTTAGTGGCTGCTATTGTTAAACAATTGGGAGTTAGAACTCCTTGTAGATCTGCAAACCACGCATATTTTTGCAAGCTCACCTATTTAAAGGAGATTTCTTCTTGTTTGGAGTTAATATTTACCACTTTTAGCACCTGCCCGACGAAAGAAGAAGAGATTGAGCAGGCTAATGAATTCCTCGTGGCTAATTGTAGCCCCATTGTAGCCCCATTTCTCATAATATTTCCTCATGCAGGGACGAACATTTATATGAGCGTGCTATACCGCCTGGTAATTCTGCTGAAGAATTGTAGCTCCTTCGATTCCATTGGTTTGACCAGGATTAAAAGGCTGCAATCCTGTGCAGATTTGACCATAGAATAAGCCCAGCGAAACAGTGGGACTTCCTTCTGACTAAAGATTCGTAGGGTTGGGTCTGTTAGATTTCCCATTCTCTCTTTATTACATATTTTTCGGGGGGGGGGGTCTTTTGGAGTCTTGAGGTAGAAAGATGATTCTTAGATACTATCGGCAGAGAGAGAACGTTTGAAAACATCATATAAAGGAGAGAAATTACAACATCTCCTTTTAAGATTTCTCCATGATTCCTTTCTTCTTTAAATTCCTATTTTAAAGGAGTTCACGGCTTGCCTCCATATATACGCTCTTCTTGAGTTCTTTATAGGTCTCGCTCAGCGCCAGCTATCCATGCCTACTCAGAGGTAAGCCCGGCTGAGTTCAGTGGGACTTCCTCCCCTTGTAAGTCTGTGGATGTGACTGCAGCTTATATTTATATTATTGTATCTCTCTGCAGAAGCGTGCATATTTGCATATCCTATACTTTTTGAGGTTAGCGATTGGGGAGGGACGGTGGGATGAGGGGAAACCCATATTGCGTGTCATCTTGCCCTCAAAAAAGAAACAAAGAAAAAGTGTGCCCCAATGTTTTTCATATTTACTCAGAAGAAGTATATGCACACCTTGAATTCAGTTGCGTCTCCATTTAATCTTATGCACGGTTACCTGAGATTAATATTCCAATTCTTGGGTTTGGGGTAAGGGTACCGGATACCTAGAACGTATATTTCGGGCATTACAAACCTTTTCCTTGGGGAGTTAAAAATCACTGAGCTCAATGACATTTTACTTCCAAGTAAGTGTGCTGAGGAAGTGCCTGATACCCTGCACGTTTACTCCTAAGTAAATGCCACTGGGTTTAATGGCATTTACTTAGGAGCACTGAGCCTAGGAATACAATCTTGTGCACACTTACCTGGGAGTAAGCCATACGAACAAGGCTGCACAATTGAACACTTACTTGGGAGTAAGCCCCATTGAACTCGGTAGGATTTACTTAGGAGTAAAATACACATAAGGATAGAATTGGGCTGAACCTCTGTTGTACTGGTGTGTGTGTGTGTGTGTGTGTGTACTGTTTTTTGCATATATTCAGCATCTTATTGGAGCACCCCTGGTTAGTACAAGAGAGCCACAAATTAAGCTGAGCAATGGATAAGTGGTAAACCAGTTGATCATAGCATTATGGTGACAGAAAGGATGGGGTGAATAATCAGTTGTTGTTGTTGTTGTTTTAAAGGACATCCATAGTTTATTAGGATGAAATACACATGATAGCAACAGCTCTGGATAGCTGGTGTATTATACACTATTTAGTTGTAAAATATGCCTATGCACACCAGTATGCCCATGTACACCAGTTGCTGGGGAACATGGGTGAGAAGGTGCTGTCGCACTCATGTCCTGCTTGTGGGTTTCACACGGGCAGCTGGCTGGCCACTATGTGAACAGAATGCTGGACTGGATGTATCCTTGGTCTGATGATCCAGCAGGGCTCTTCTGGTGTTCTTAAAAAATCTCAGCTGCAGTGGAGGCTGATGGCTCCAGTATCAGCGGGGCTGTGTATCCGCTCCGGATTTTACTACGAACTTGTAAGGAACTATCCATGGAGCCGAACCAACTGGGGGGGGGGGTTCAGCGCCATGGATAGCTCCTTTAAAGTTCAGACTGAAATTCGGAGCGGATACACTGCCCCGCTGACATCGGAACCACTAACCTCAGATGTTTACATATTTTATACATCTCCCCCCCCCTTTCTTTTAAATACCGTGCATTGAAATAATGCAAGGGGGGAGTAGTCACACAATTTCCACCTCACCTAAGCAAGTAAGGGCGCAATCCTACGGGTGTTTAGACGGAGAAAAGTCCTACAACTCCCAGCATTCCCCAGCCAGCGAAGCTGGTTGGGAATGCTGGGAGTTGTAGGACTTTTCTCCGTCTAAACACCCATAGGATTGCTCCGTAAACCAGCCCCACGGATTGTTCTCAATGAAACTTACTTCCCAGGACACGCGTCTTTTAAAAAGCACCCGCCCCGCCCCGCCCCAATGGCAGCCCTTCTTTGAGCTGAGGTTGGACGAGGCTAAACGGGATGACCTCGAATCTCTGCGTTCGATGTCTTGATGCGGAGGACTCGGACCCAAGAGAGGCGACTTCTGCGGCGTTCACACGGAGCTGGGACCTAGTAGAAACCGGCTCGGAAGCCTCGCAGGCAGCTTGCCCTGCGCTCGAGTGCTTTGTGGATCGCGCAACGGAGAAGTGCACACACCCCCGGGCGGGCAGCCTTTCCCTGCGTTTCTGCGAGGTTTTTCCCCCTTCCTTGTCTGAGGAAAGAGCGTTCGGGAGCCGGTGACGTCACCGTGCCCGCTGGGTGTCGTCCTTTCGGTCCGCCTCAGAATTCAGAGGCAGAGCGAGAGAGAGCGCGAGAGATGCTCAGCCTCCTCTTGGCGAAACGCGGGCGGGCGAGTGGAGGGTCTTGTTCCGACGGCTGAGGGTCGACCCGGGCACTGCGGCGTGCATCTTGAATTGCGCAAGAAAATTCCGCCGTCGGGAGCGAATTCGAGCTGGATGTGAAAGGCGGTCCCCCCTCCCCGATGCTTTCGCCCTACCTGGCGGCTGCTCCGCAAGGATGCACGCGTGAGGAGCAGCCTGATTTAGCAGGTAAAGGGTTGAGGGGGGGGGGGTTCGCTTTGTGGATCCGGCTGCCCTTCTGGATTGGTGCGCGTCTTTGGGAGTGCGGGAAGGTGCCTTGAGCGACGCAACTTTGTCCTTAGCAAAAGACCAAAGACCAAACCGGGTTAGACTTCGACAGATATCCGGAAGCTGAATTGAGCTTCCACGTTCCGAGGTAGTTTACCCCTGGGTGCCAGATGCTGGGGGGAGGGGTATACCATAAGGGAGGGCCAACACCGTCATGACCTGTTTGAGTGGCTTTCCGGAGCTCTGCTCCAGGAGCGTTGATAGTCTTAGGCTTTAGTTTGCTAGCTACATCGGGATGCAAGAGGAGAAAAAAATAAATCTGATTTTCCTTCTACGGGATCCTTGTTAAAATCCGTGTTCATTTAAGAGCTACCGGGCGAGTGCCAAGAGGAATTGCGGCGGCAGTTCTGGGAGTGGAGAACGAGAGCCTCTCCATTTCCAAGGCCGCGATCCCGCGATGTTTTTAGTCCTATCCTCTGCATATGTACTCTGGAGTAAGTCCGGCTGAGTTAATTAGGGCTGCCTTCCAAGTACGCCTGCATAAGATTGTGTCCTATTATTATTATTATTGTTGTTGTTGTTGTTGTTGTTGTTGTTATTATAAATAACAACAACAGCAACAGCAACATAATCCCTCGAGATTACCTGCCGGAAGCCAGTCCCATTGAACTCAATGAGACTTTTTTCAGAGTAGACGTGGCTAGGATCGCGCGGTAACAGTTACTTTTGCGGTCCTTGAGGGGACGTTACCGTGTGTGTGGGGGGGGGGCGGGTTGCAGCCAAGCCAGTTAAGCCGCAGTAGGTGGAGTCGAGCAGATTTCGCCCCACTGAAATGCAAGCTAAACTGTAGCCCCATCGTGACGGGGGTGGGGGAGAACCCCTCTCAGGCCGTGGTGGGACTTGGCTCTTTCCGGGTCCGAAGCGTTCTAAGGAGCGGGTGGGGGTGCGTGTGTGTGTGTAAACCGGTTCCAAAGCATCCAAGCAATGAAGCTACTGAGCTGCCTTGAGGATCGAGGCTGAAAGGGTCTGCCAACATTCGTGTGTATTTTCCCACCAAATCACGACCGCTGCCACCCAGGATTGTTTAACCGTCCCCGATCGCCCCTTCTAGTTCTTTCTTTCCTTCCTTTTCCTCGTTGCAAAGCGGAGAGGGCGATGTTGGCGCGGCGCAGCAGGATCCGGATCCTGCTTGTTTCTTCAGGAGGGACAGAAGAAGAAGAAGAAAAAGAGGGTGGAGGGAAGCCAAGCATCTTTGTAGCCCTGGAAGTAAATCGGGAGACAGCCGGTTTGGGATCCCAAAGACGTTATTCCGGGCGCCCGAGCGGCCGCTGGCATTTGAACCGAAGTGAGCCGCTATTGGGGACCCGTTTTAGCTCGAGTCCGCCGTCTTGGAAGTCGGTGGGCGGGCCTATGACACAGGACCACGTTAAGGTGCAGCCAGATTCTCCTTGGCAGGATGATACCTGCGGCCAGGATCCTCCGGGGTAAGAGCGAGCTCGTCCCGGGGTAGGCGGTCGCCCACCTGAGCTCAGTGTCCCGCTACCAAAGTTCCAAAAAGCGAAGCCACCACCGGCAGGAGTGAAGGCTGCTGGCGTCTTAGGAATCCCATCTACATTGGGATCAGCAGGAGGCCAGGAGCAAACGCGCTTAGGGTGGCGTAGTAATGCGCCCTAGTATAAAATGTGGATTGGAAAGCCGAGCCAAGAAAGAAAGCGGCAAAGCAGCGATCCACGAAACTGTTGCGCCGGAGACCTTATGGGCATTTGGGACTAGCTAGCCTCAAATGCCTCTCGAGTAGCCCCATCCTCAACCGAAGCACGGCTGAAGTGTGAGGATGGATGTTGAAATATGCAGTACAAATAGCTTCGCTTTTCATGGATCGGGCCTTCTGATGCGACAGGGAGCTTACTTGGAAGGAGGCTCCACTGACTTAATAGAAACCTTGCTTCACATCCGTGTAGTATTGATTAGCGGCCTAAATTCATTTGAACTCAGCTATGCCTGTTTGTGGATGGGGCTAGGAGTTTAGTATTTCTTATTTTCTGGTTTCCCTTCCCTTGTTTGTCAGGGGTTCTAATTATTTGGATATAATGAGACCCTTTCGATGCAATCTCTCCTATATTCGGTGGAAATATCATATCTGACAAGCCCAAGAAGCGGTCACCAATCCCCCAATGGGTGTATTAATTCATCAGTCGAAGGGACCTTGTTATAGGAATTAAAAAATAATAATGATTCAATAATCGTTAGCTTATGGACTAAAAAATCTGTGGCAAGCGTTCTTAAATTCCTGAGAACTCAGTCCTACTCTGGATTCCTGTTTCACACTGGGAGTGTGTTCATTCCCATCCTCTTTAGCCCACCGTGACTGTAACAAAAAAAGTCACTGACTGGATCTTTTAAAATAAGGCAATGAGTGGTTGTCACGTATGGAATGCAATTTGCAAACTTTCAAGCCACACAGGACTCTTTCACTAATTGGATTATTCAAAGGCATATGAAACAAGGGATTCTTTTAGAAATCCAAAAATGTAAGAACTATACATGAGTATATTTTAAATCCAGCGTTTTTCATCTAGAGATGTTCCTCCCTAGAGCTTTTCTTTGGCAAGCAGTGTCTCCAGAATCCTTGCAAAATGCAATTTTCTGTTGCCTGTTAAAAGGAAAACATGACGCTCCTCTCTGCTTCGCTAGTAATTTTCCTTTTTAAAAAAAAAAAAAAAAAAAAAAGGTTGAACATCGGTCATAAGGAAGAGTTCTGTGTAACTTGAAAATTTGCACACTGTACTGGATACATTGTTCTTAATACAGACATTATTTTACTGACCTTCTGAATCTTAGTATTGCCTCTAACACCCCTTATTTATACTTTATTTATATACTGGCAGCCTTAAGTGGACTCGGGACTTGTGAATGGCCACCTTAACTGCTTTGTCAGTGGACTGGAGACAGCTGCCACTTATAAATGGCTTAGTAATTGTTGGGATGTAAGAACTATACATGAGTATATTTTAAATCCAGCGTTTTTCATCTAGAGATGTTCCTCCCTAGAGCTTTTCTTTGGCAAGCAGTGTCTCCAGAATGCTTAGATGCTAGGAGAGGATATATATTTATTGGTTATTATCCTTCAGTCCTCACGTTAGTGAGATCAGCAGAGTGCGGTCCCTTTTCAGCTTAAAAGGGAAGCTTAGATCAATTAGTGTTAGCCTTTTGTACTAGTAATCCAGGATGCTTTAAGGCAGACTGGATTTCCCTGGTGTTACCCCCTTTTTAGCCCTGTAAAACAATAATCACACAAGTAGTCTTGTGAAAGGCAAAAATAACATTTACTCACTCAGTATGTAGCTTTGTTCAGGAAGGCTTAAAATGGTTACTCAGTTACTAAAACATACTTAAGCTTAGTTTAACATGGGGTCTTAGCCTGAGCTCAGACTTACAGATGTTCTCATGTTGTTGCCTAGCATATTGCAGAGCAGCCAAAAGCAGGGAGAGAGAGAGATACAACTTACTACACCCACTTCCTGTCAGGGCACAAAAGAGGGAGTGACCTTACAGAGTCCCCTTCATGATGCGCCTATCTAGCAAAACATGAATTGGTTTGACTGCACAGCATTTGAATATCCCACAGTAATGACTGGGCTGTAGAGAAATGGTGAGGTACAAGTGCCTGTGTGACTGACTAGCAACTGAATGTGTGAAGGGTGTCAATTGTCTGTGCAGGCAGGGTAGCGGCATTTGAGGTTATGTGATGTGAGACAGAAGGTCGCAAATTAGATTAGTGAGGGCCTATTCAGTTCACACCTGTGAGTCATCCCTTGATGGTGAAGCCTTAGGCATCAAGCGGAGAATAGGTAGGCATGTGTGAATCAACCCTCACACAGCCCACTCAGTGTGTCTTAGGAAACCTCAGCTAACAAGAACCTAATCTTTAAGGGTGGTCCCAGGACGCCAGACCAGTGCCTCCTATCTACAATCAGAGGTGCATGGGAGTGGGGGCAACCTACCCTCTGACCCCAGGCCTTTCTAGCTTACTCAATGACTATGGAAAGATGGAGTGTCTATTCCCTTTATTACCGCTTCACAGATCCCCTTCACCCAGTCCCCTTGAAAAGGGAGCGGATCCCCTGCATCTCCAGGTATGGCTAGGAAGGAATCTGGCACACACACCCATCTGCAGTCCAAACTGGTATAGTCTAGAATTCTACCAACTTTAAGAAAGGGGCCCATATTGAGCTAGTTCTCACATACAGGCTGATCAGCTGAAACTCTCAGGTTTAACACGCACACTCGTCTCAAGTTTAAATGATCTTCTGAGGCCTGGTCTCAACCTACAGCATTAAGGAGTGGTGGTAAAATGCTGAGGTTACAATCTTCAGATTGCAGGTAAGTGATGGCATGTTTTGGTATGCTTCTCTATGTTAAAACAAAAGCAAAAACGAAACTCCCCACAAATAGAAAATTAGCACGGCAGGCAAAGAGTTGAGTTCAAAGCTTTCTCCCTGATCTGCTAGTTTTCTATTTTCAGGGAGGAGGATTTTGTTTTTAAAGGTGGGAGACCATTCCAAGTAAGATTCCCCGCCACCACCACCTTCAGCAGTACAGTCCATTCTGCGACCTCAGCATTTCACTACCTCATCCCGCTGCATGTGGAGACCTAAACTTAAGTAACTGGGCCTCTGGCTGAGACTATATTATAGACCAGGGGTGCAGAACTAACCTCAGACCAAATCTGACCCACCTGGGATCTCAATCTGGGATCTATTTTTTTTTATTTTTAATAAATTTTATTTAGTTATTATAAACTACATACAAAACTATAAAACACAAACATACAACTAAAATAAATCATAAGGTGCGCCCCCCACCCGCCTAGGGACCAACTATACTTCCATCCCATTAATCAATTAAATTCTACATTCCAAAAATATAACATATCCTTCCTGACAAGGCATACTCCCTTTCCCCTTTATTAATACATAGTCTAATAATTGATTCCATATATCCATACAATTATTCTTATTTAACTGTCCCTTTTTGCATTTGATACTACAAGTTAGTTTATCATTTAGGGCTATATCCCAAACTTCGTTATACCAATCAGTTATTAGAAAAACGTGTTGTACTTTCCATTTCCTCGCTATCATTAACCTAGCCGCAGTTAACAAGTTTACAATTAGTTCCTTCATATTTTGGGCACAAGTGATTCTATCGGTTATTGATAACAAAGCAAGTTTAGGACAGACCTCTAGATTAATACGAATAATTTCCGATATTTCTGTAAAAACCTCTCGCCAAAATTCCAGAACATTTTACCAACTCCAGCACATATGAGCATATGTACCTATTTCCTGACATCCTCTCCAGCAAAGTGCGGATCTAACCCACTTCCCCCCAGCCACCAATCATGTGTTGATTTCCTGGTCTTTATGCAGTCCCCCCACCATTCTAAAAGAATAAAATACCTCTCCTAGTTAGTTAGTGGCTTAGGGCATAATCCTATGCATGTTTAGACAGAAAAAGACATACAACTCCCAGAGTTCTCCGGCCAGCATGGCTGGCTGGGGCATGCTGGGAGCTGTAGGGCTTTATTCTGTCTAAACGTGCATAGGATTGAGCCCTTAGTTACCGGCAGAAAGAGCTTTAAGTTGAAATATATGGGTATTTTGGTCACACACCTTTTGCTTTCAGCCCCCTCTTCCGCACTGGAATGTGCCCCCATCTCAGAGCTTCTCCAAAATTGAATTCAGCCCTGGGGCTGAAAGAAGTTCAATACTTCTCTTATAGGCCATATTGGGCTAGATGGACCAATGGTCTGCCTCCATGTAAGGCAGTTTAATACTAGGCCATAAGAGTTGTGTGTGCCATCTGTGTTCCATTTTGGCGGTTAGACTATTCTAATACAGGCTGAGTAAAAAGAAAAAAGAAAGAAAGAAAGCAATTTCTGCATCTAGGTAACCCATGAAACTGAATTGTATAAATTATACAAATGTGCATAATTTGCTTGAATTGTTCAATGTACTTTGCTTCTGCTAGTCATTTTATTTATTTATTTATTTATTTACATTGTTTAAATCCACCCAATAACAAACATTCTCTGGGCAGATTATTACAAACCTTGAGGAGAGCATGGGAGGAGAAACAGAACACAGGAGTCCCACTCTCTTTGGTCAATAGAAATTTTATTTGTTCTCCTTTAGCTTCTGCAGTTTCACCAAGCCACACCCACAACATCTAAGGGCAGAACTAGCCCAAGACATTTTGCTGCCTGAAGCAAAGCCCAACTGGTTCCCCAACCCCCACCAAGGCCAGCGCTTTAAAAATTCAGGCACCAATTTCTCCCTCAATTTCTTCCCACCCACGCACCCACCCAGTTGTTTAAGGACTAGAAACTTGCTGAGAAAGCAAGATGGCAGGTAGGTAGATATTCCCAGAATGCAGAATCCAGACACCCAGTGCCAAATGATGTGCTTTTTCAGTGCTTGTGTGGAATTGCAATAGACACGTGGCTGATGGCTCCAAATTGGGACTTAACTGCTACATGAACATGCTTAGGATCATGCTGTCACTAGGTTGTTGTGCAATTAGGAAAATTGTTTCCCAGTGGAACAGCAAGGATTTTTTAAAAGGAAGAGGGAATGGGCAGCCCTGAAACAGGGATCGTGCTCTGACAACCCAAAGCAATAATTTCCCATTATTGGATCCACGGTTCATTTGGAATTAAGGCAACTGCCAAGTTCTGGGCTGATTCACTTGTGCTTTTTGATCAGGTGATAACATGAGCAAACATGTGAACTGTGTCACCTGAAAAGCATTTGGTTTGAGTTTCCATTTATAGGGATGTTCGGCCCGTGGTGATTACTCTCTGACAATTAGGACCTGCAAGAATATGTTGCAGTGTGAAGTGCTCCTGTTACTGTACAGGGCCCCAAGCAGCCAAGCCAACCCTCTTGCAGGCCTAACCCTGCTTAGCTTCCGAGATCAGACAAGATCGGGCTGTTCAGATGTAGGATAGTTGATTCACACATGCACTCATCACAGGATGCTTCAGCCAATGAGTGATGAGCATGTATGTGTGAGCAGGAATTCATTTGGGTTTGGTCCCTTAGCCTGTGGTCACACTCGCTGTTTCTGTTGCTTGAGGACTCGACAGTTGATGACTTGCAGCTGACTATGTGCAGAGATTCCATTGTTGTGTCTGCAGTGTGATTCTTTATCTGTGGAGTTTGTTTGGCTGGTCATGGTTCATTTGCACACTTAAGTCATCAGCACTTGGGGTTCAGGCGATGGACATGCATGTATGAACTAACCTTAGTAAGCTGGCCAGAACAAAAACCTGAGATACCCAGTGTGGGAGCCTGGGTTGACCTCTCTTTAAGTCCCATTGACTTCAGTGGGAAAGTTTAGCCTATGCTTATCTCTGCGATTGAAATCAATGAGACTTCAAAGGACTTCCAATGAGACTTCACTGTGGCGAGACCCTTCTTTTCATTAATTCCATCCATCCTCGTGGCCTCTTTGTCTTTATTTTCCATATCCTGAGCACCAAGACATCCCAATTTATTCAAAAGTTCCTGAATGCCAACAACTGGAGGCTAAATGTTTTTTGATATCAATCGCAGCCCTATTCTTACAATTCTGACAGTATCACAAGATGGGTTCTTAGTGGAAGTGTAAAGAGCAAAACCATTTATTCTGGATTTCAATTTTATTGCTGTTCCAGTGGGAATAAGCACAAACCAGTGTGGGAGCCAGTGTGGTGTAGCATTTAGAGCTGGGGTGGGCAACGTTCAGCCCACAGGCTGTATGTGGCCCTTGCTGCCACCTACTGTCCCCCAATGCCCTCCCAAAAAATTGTAAAACAAACATAATGTTTAAAAATATGGTGTTCAGAGTGGCCATTATGAAGCTTTTTGGCCCTCCATAGGCACTCCAGATGCCATTTATTTTGGTGCCGTGGGGGGGGGGGGGGCTTGGAGGGCCCAAGGGGTGAAAATGGCTCCCCAGACATCCCAAAGTTGCCCATCCCTGATTTAGACTGTTGGACTATGACTGGGGAAACCCAGGTTCAAATCCTCACTCAGCCACGAAGCTCACATAATGTCCTTGGACCAGTCACCATCTCTGAGCCTCACCTGCCCTGTCTCTCATCACAGCTTGATGTTAACAGGGGAAACGGACTGCAGCGCAGTCAATTACTTACAGGACAGAGTCATGTTCAGACAAGGCAGAGCCTGTCAGGACCCTGGACAGAGCACTGTGGAAGGGTGAGCTGCTGCTTCAGCAAGATGCAGAGGCCTTCTCTGAGGCCATATGAAAGCTGGCCAGTCTGGTCCCCTGCTGTTGTCTCTGCCTCCGCAGAGGAGCTCTCTGTGCCCTTATAGGGCTGTTGCCCATTTCTTCAGCCATTGGCTCTTATGGCATGCAGGAGGGGGTGATGGGAGCTGCACTGTTCAGACTGTTGGACTATGACTGGGGAAATCCAGGTTCAAATCCTCACTGAGCCATGAAGCTCACATAATGTCCTTGGACCAGTCACCATCTGAGCCTCACCTGCCCTGTCACATCACTTCCACTTCCCTTCCACTTTAATAATAACAACAACAACAACAACAACAACAACAACAACAACAATTTTTCTTACCAGCAGCTAGGATTGCTGGAAGTGTGTCTTTCAAGTCTGAGGAGTCCCACAAAGCAACATCCTCCAACCAAGAAGGTCTGGAAGCAGGATACAATGACTCCCTGAAGGGTGCCTCCTCTCTGTGTCTTCCTCCCAGCTAAACAGGTGGAATCAGAGAACAGGACACTCGCCTACCTCATAAGTTTGTTGTGAGGATAAAAATGGGTTAGGAGAAGAACCACATATGCTGCTTTGCGCTCCTCAAAGGAAAGGCGGGATATAGACATAATAAATATGAATACCCTGCAGTCTTTTCTCCTTTACCACTGATAATCTTCTGATTCACACATAAATCTGGACATAGGCAGAACGTACTTAACAAAATGTATACATCCCTAGCCCCAACACATTAAACAACTCCCTTGAATACACAGTTTTCCAGCACCAACAGAAACCTATTTCAGAGCAATCCCAGCTGCCAGTAAGAAAACGTGTTGTTGTTTTAAAGTGTGGGAGGTGTAAGTCACCTTGGCAGGCACCAGGAAAGGTGTCCTGGGGCACCCTGGTGCCCATGGGCAGCATGTTGCTGCCCCTAAGCTAGATGGACCATCAGTACAACTTATAAGGTGGGGGGGGGTTACATGGTGCCCATTGGCATCAATGTGCCCTCTGGCACCTCTCTTGGCACCTGCCAATGTGCCCTACCCCTTCCACTTTAATAATAATAATAATAATAATAATAATAATAATAATAATAATAACAATAACAACAACAACAACAACAACAACAATTTTTCTTACCAGCAACTAGGATTGCTGTGAAATAGATTTCTGTTGGTACTGAAAACTGTGGGTTCAAAGGAGTTACTCAGGGCGCAATCCTATGGCTGTGAGACACTGTCTAGCCAACCATAGTAGAGGTCAGAGTCCCACCTCTGACCTTGGAAACACATTCCGAGGTCGGAGCTGGCACTCCAGCCCCAGAGTGCTTCGAGGTTGGAAGACCGACCGCAGAGCTGGAGGTTTTTAGGAGGGGAGGGAGGCTCCACCAGGGTTTGATGTATCCTGGCTTCACCTCCTCATCCTGTCCTCCTCTCATGCAGGTCCAGAAGACTGGGGTGGACGAAATCAGCCATCTAAGTCTTCTTCTGCAGAGCAGGAGAAGTGCAGAAGCAACCTTTGCCTCCACACTCCTTCCTTCCACCCACGATAGGAGGCCCATCCTCCTCCAAGTTCGGAGGGTTACGGGCAGCCATATTGGATTGTGCTGTTAGCGTGTTGGGGCTCATACCCCACCTCTGCCTTGTACTCAGTCTTTGGGGCAGGTGACTTGTCTTTGCCACACATCTCATGGCAGCCATTTTGTGGTGGTGCCCAGGACAGTTTCTCATATTGCCAAATGTGCCCACAGCCCAAAAAGCTTGCCTACCCCTGGTATGAGGCAACTTTCCCCATTCTTAAAGAAGACTATATATATATATATAGTGGCAGCCCTGAAATGACTTCTCAGTCAAAATGGAACAATCTTGAAATCAGCAGAGCGTCAGACATCTTTAAAAGCTTGTTGAAGTGAAGAGTTGTCCAACATAGCCCTGATACTTAGGGCGCAATCCTATGCATACTTAGACAGAAATAAGTCCTACAAGTCCCAGCATTCCCTATCCAGCCATGCTGCGAACTATAAGACTTTTTTCTGTCTAAATATGCATAGGATTTTTTTATTTTTTTATTTATTACATTTATACCCCGCCTTTTTTCCTGCAAGGAACCCAAGGCAGCTTACATAATCATCCTCCTCCTCTCCATTTTATCCTCACAACAACCCTGTGAGGTAGGTTAGGCTGAGAGTCAGTGACTGGCCCAAAGTCACCCAGTGAGTTTCATG
Source organism: Shinisaurus crocodilurus (assembly GCA_021292165.1). NCBI lineage: Eukaryota > Metazoa > Chordata > Lepidosauria > Squamata > Shinisauridae > Shinisaurus > Shinisaurus crocodilurus. Next base: position 3,159,426 of record CM037877.1, on the reverse strand, counting down.
GCCGAGTGGGGAATAGAACCCGGATCTCCCAAGTCCTAGCACTCTCACCACTGCACTACACTGGCTCTCAAACTAAAGACACAAGCTAAAGATTGGGTCTTTAGTTTCTAAAACTCATTACCATACTACTTCAGAGAGCTGGGATGCTTCCAGATGGATGATGGGGGACTCCTAGCACTACCAGTCCTAAGGCATTGTACATCTATTCCACCTTTTCATCCTTAACTGGTTTTTTTCTGGTTAAAAAAAAAAAAAAAGACAGAAGAAGGGGTGGAAAAACAATTTATAGGGATGGACAAATCTATAAATTTGGTTTCTCCCAGTGTCTCATTTTTGTTGTGTGTTTTTTTGTTTGTTTGTTTTTCCCAAGTTTGAGATTTTTTTAAAAAAGTTTACATGTATTTCTCTTGAGTTTTATGAACAATTTTGTCTAATATATATGGAGTGGGTTTTGGCAGGTTTTTATTTTTATTTTTTTATTTTAGTAATTTTCCTAATATAATGCATTTTGACATTTCTTTTCACTAATATACACATTTTTGGGTGCACTTTCCCTGAATATATGCACTTTTGTCCACATTTTTTTGATTGGAGAACTCCGTTGCAAAATTACGAGAAGTGCACATTTCAAAGGGTAACAGAGTTTTGGTTTGCATATTGGTTCAAACATGCAAAATTAGGTAAGCTCTTATTAAAATATGAAGTGAACAAATTTCTCTGCCACCCCTAGGTACAAATGGATGGTGATGTCATCTGGACCCCCTGTAAAATTCTATGAATGGAGCAGGGTGATGGCAGGATAAAAAGTCTATCTGGAAGCATCCCTGATTCCAAAGCCTTTGGGCTGTTGCTGGCCCTGCTCAATCCAGCACTACTATATTAGTAGGCTTCTCGCTAGTTTCATCACCATTATATTTTTCAGTATAGAAAGTACTTTGCAATTCTTGTTTTATTTTTTAACAAGAAATAAATTTGTCGTCCCCCCCCTTTTTATTTTGGAAGACAAACTAGTAAAATATTAACAGTGCAATCCAATATGGCTGCCCATAACCGTCTGAACTCAGAGGATTACAGGCATCCTAAGGAGGGCAAAGGGAGTGCAGAGTGCAAAGGTCGCCTCCATGCTTCTCCCACCCTGCAAAAGAATTAGACGGCCGATTTCGACTGTCTAAGTCTTTTGCCCCAGCATGCAAGGAGAGGACGCTGAGGCGCTGCCATGATTACATATGCGGGCAGAGTCGGACTCTTCCCCACCCCTCCCCCTGGAACGCCCACAGAACTCCAGCTCCGAGGTTGGTCTTACGACCTCGGAGCTGCAGCCAGAGCAGTTCTTTCCACGCCAGCTGCAAAGGCAGAGCGAGGGCACTCTGAAGTTGGAGTCTCAGCAGCTCCAACCTTGGAGCCTGTTTCTGAGGTCGGAGCTGGGACTTTGACTTCTCCTGTGACCATCTAGAGCAGTGTTCTCCAACCTTGGGTCCCCAGATGTTTTTGGCCTACAACTCCCAGCATGCCCCAGCCAGCTATGCTGGGTGGGGCATGCTGGGAGTTGTAGGCCAAAAACATCTGGGGACCCAAGGTTGGAGAACACTGATCTAGACTCTGTCTAGCAGTCATAGAATTGCGCCCTGAGTAGTGTAACTGCCCAACACCATTCACTTTGTCAATGCATGCTTCTGTGTGGTAATTATATTCCATTTATTTGTGATACCTTTATACCACCTTTCAATATACATTTTTCTGAGCTGGTGTGAGCAGCCTAGAATCAAAACAACCAACTCAGTGTACAAAATAACGATGAAAACAGGGCAGCATGAAGGTTGAACCACTTACATTTTGGAGAACTCTAGGGAGCTGCCTTCCAGTGGTGGGTGGGGCTGAAAACAAAAGGGGTGGAGCCAAAGGCAAAAGGGGTGCCCCCCCCAAATACCAGCATATTTTAGCTTAAAGCTCTCACTGCCAGTAAGAGGCATTTCAGCGTTTTAGAATGGGGGGGGGGACCGCAGAAAAGCCAGGAAGCCACCAAATGGTTGGTGGGAGGGGGAGGGGGAGGGGGAGGGGAGGGGGCAGGGGAAAGAGGCATGGCCTTCTGGGGAACCCCAGGAGGGCCGGTTTTGGTCCCTGGGCCTGAGGGTTCTGCACCCCTGTTCCAGAGTATGCCTTTGCTATTACTGCTTTCCCTACTTAACTTTCATGTAATGCCAATATCGTGCTAGGTCCTGTACGGAACATAGGAATGGCCAGGCTTTGTTGGAGCAAGGCCTAGCAACTCTGTGATGTGTGGAGTCCTTGTAAAGCAGCCTTCCCCAGCCTGGGTCCCTCTAGATGTTTTCGACTGCAATTCCCAGCATGGCCGATGGTCAGGAATGAAGGGGGGTTGTGTTCTCCAACTTCTGGAGGGCACTAGGATTGGGAAGGCTGTAATAAAGAATAGTGCAGAATGCATTTCTGGTGCCACTGAGTAAACGCAACAAGGGCCAGCCCAACCATAAAGGCAAACCAGGCAACTACCGAGGGTGCCAAATTCTAGGGGTACTTGCCTCAGAGCTACTGCTTGCCCTGTTGGTAGAAGAGCAAAGAGCCTGTTTAGGAGCTTATGTGGGTTCAGCAATGCCCTCCGTATTCCAAGGGAACATGAGTGGGAGGGAACTGGTCTCCATTAGCTGTCTAGGCCATGAGGGCAGTTGTAAAGGAGAAGAACTAAAGAAATGACAGAAATGAATATACACATCTAGAACTATTTAGCTTAGAAAAAAGGCAAGCAAGGGGAGTCATGATAGAGGTGTACAGAATTATGCATAGTGTGGAGGAAGTGGATAGGGAGACATTTTTCTCCCTCTCTCCTAATACTAGAACCTAATGGGGTCATCCCATAAAGCTGATTGGTGGGAGATTCAGGGCAGATAAAAGGAAGGACTTCTCCACCCAGCACATAGTTAAACTACAGAATTCGCTTCCACAAGATGAAGTGATGGCCACCAATTTGGACGGCTTTAAAGGGGGGTTGGACGAATTCATGGAGGAGAAGGCTATCAGTGGGTACTAGTCCTGATTGGCTATATGCTTCCTCCAGTATCCGAGGCAATATATGCCTATGTACTCCAGTTTCTGGGGAACATGGGCAGGAGGGTGCTGTTGCAATCAGGGCCTGCTTGTGGGTTTCCAGTAGTTGAATTCAGCCCTGGAAGAAAACAAGAAATAGCAAAACTTAAAAACCAAGAGTCCAGATGGATATTTAATCTAAATACAGTAGCTCCATATGGATTAAATGAGAACATAGATTGGTTATCAACTGGCTTATAGTACACTATTTTTGCCATGGTTTTGTTGAAATAAATTATGTATAAAGACCAACTTTAGTATAAGTTTGTTCAGAATACTAGATGTATAGCCATACTATCAGACAACCTCTAAATGAAGATGATTACCAGGTGTGTGCAAGAGTAATACACCAGATAAATTATTCCATCTGCCAAACTCTGGAGCACTGCCTCAGGAGCTTGGTAAATGAAACCAGCATTGGCGAGTCAATATACTCCTTCTGAAAGGGTTTTCTTACATTGTTATCTTTTCTATCTTTTTAAATTTAAAATTCTTTTATCAATGTATGTGCTAATAAAGTAAATGTATATTTTATATAGAATTGAGAAATACAGAGCAATAGCTTGTATACTGAATTGAGTGGAAACTACAGGGCTGAGCATGACATCATTTAATTATGTTTTATATTACTATTAATTTTTTTAAAAAGACTAGCTGACTTTAGTTTGATTTATTGTAAGTTTTTTATCTTTCCTAAGCCACTGAAGAAGGCCATTGGGCCAAAACGCGTTTGGCTTCCACACAAGAGAGTAAGAAAGCTTACATGCTGTGAGGACCTTTCTCTGGAAGCATCAAACAAAAAACATTGGCACTAACAATACTTTGACTAGAGATAAAGGTCCTCAAGTCTGAAAGGACATTTATTATCATCTTCAGCCCTAGAGAAGCTGTATTTTACATGTCTAATTGTTTTTGTCTTATACATGTTATATATATATATATATATATATATATATATAAAAAATATTTCTGGAAATTTTTATATTACATTATAAAATGTAGTCTATTTCACTATATTTTCATGGTAATATTATATATATATATATATATATATATATATATATATATATAAATTTCTCTTGACTGTTAGAGCAATAAGACAATGGAACCAACTACCTAGGGAGGTGGTGGGCTCTCCCACACTGACTGGAGGCATTCAAGAGGCAGCTGGACAGCCATCTGTCAGGGATACTTTAACTTGGATTCCTGCACTGAGCAGGGGGTTGGACTCGATGGCCTTGTAAGCCCCTTCCAACTCCACTATGGTTCTATTATTCTATGAACCAGGGACTTCCTGGTTCACAGCTCATCCATCTGGTCAGCCACTGCCCTAAACTAAGTCTTATCTATTTGCTGTTGGCCCTAATACTTTTTGTCCTTTTTCCTGTGTAAGGAAAAGAAAAAAGTTAGTGTCTGTTTGTTGTAGAGCTGGGGTAGCCCAAAAGTGGATTGGGATCTAATGAGTGGTGCAGCAAGGGCTGGGGTTTGGGGCCAAAGTTCAGGGCCCCACAGCCCAGGGGGCACCCAGAAAGTGACTGATTATGAGGGCATCGGGGCAGCAGAAGCATACTCCATTTTATTCCTGTAGCGATGATGGTGCTATGATTCAAGTGAGTTTAAAATACAAGTCTGTATTTTAAAGCAGTTGTAAAGCATGGGATGGTGGTTGGAGGCAAAGAGAAATGTTTGTTTATTTATTTATTATATTGATATCCCACCTTTTTTCCTGCAAGGAACCCAAGGCAGCTTACATAATCCTCCTCCTCCTCTCCATTTTATCCGCACAACAACCCTATGAGGTAGGTTAGGCTGAGAGTCAGTGAGTGGCCCAAAGTCACCCCGTGAGTTTCGTGGCTGAGTGGGGACTAGAACCTAGATCTCCTGAGTCCTGGCCCAAACTCTAACCACTACGCTACACTGGCTCTCTAGTTGTGTGCTTCACAACTGAAGTAATATACATGGCCATCCAAAAGGCCATAAGACTCCAGGGTCTAAAATGACCTAGCTGAAACAGTGAACCACTAACGGGTAGATTTCTGGATCAGTTGCTGTGGAATGGCAAAAGTTCATGACTCTCAAGCATTTAACTATAGCAACAATTTTTTTTAAAGCCTCTCTTTTTCCCCCCCTTTTCTAAATTAGATTGCTGACATGAAGAAATGTTAAGGGGAATATCAAAAGTGGATTTGGGGATGAAAGTACTGTGAGCTCAGTTCTGCTGCTGAAACACACTCTGTGTATTTCTGCACTCCTGAGCCACTGTTTTGCACTTGGCTCCAATTGGTTGTTGTAAAAAAATAAAAAAATAAAAAAAAGTTCTGGCAGGCCTGAAGTCTGTCCACCCCTGCCATAGAGGTTTCTTCCTTAATTGTTGCATCTCTCTGTGAATTTTGTATGGAATGCCTACATGTCCTCAGATGCATGTGCTACGTAAGTGTGAAGCACTTAAGGTGCAATCCTATGCAAGTTTAGGCAGAAAAAAAGGGCTACAATGCCCAGCTATGCTGGCTGGGGCATGTTGGGAGTTGTAGGCCTTTTTTTCTGACTAAACTTGCATAAGATTGCAACCTTAGCCACTAAGATTTAGTGTTATGTAGTGCCTGACCACTCATCCTAAAGAAACTGGGTCATGCAGCAAACTATGGGCTGTATCCCATGTTAGTCCTACTTACAGCAGACCCATTCAAATGAATAAGACTTAAGTAAAGACTAACGTTGGATACAACCCTATGATTGCAGAATCCAGACCATTGTTTGGTGGAGAATAAAATGGCCTCTCATGACAATAGAGCAGATCGCCATCCCTGTTAGAGGGTGCAGCAGCCGTGCAATCTTTGTTTTACAGATTTAACCTAGAAGTGTCAAGGTCTCTGCCCCAGGGGGTTTACAGCAGGGGTGAGCAGCTTGTAGGCCAAAACATCTGGAGGGTCACAACTTCCATCAGCCCTAGCCAGCATTGCCAATGGTGAAGGATGATGGGAGTTGTAGGCCAAAACATCTGGAAGGCCAGAAGTTGCCCACCCCTGGTTTGCAGTCTGAAATTAGAAGGCAAATCATAGACGAGAGGGCTAGTTCAGGGACAGAGCATGTGATCACCTCCTGCCTAGATTATGATCTGCGTCAAATGGATTCTCATGGATTTAAAGCTGATTCAGGGTATACCTGAAAGACGGTTGAACTGAAGGCTTCAGTCTACCCATTCTGGAACAGGGTGCATATCTGGTCCTTTTAGTTGAGATGCAGGTTCTAGTCCCCGCTCAGCGATGAAGCTCACTGGGTGACTTTGGACCAGTCACTGACTCTCAACCTAACCTACCTCACAGGGTTGTTGTGAGGATAAAATGGAGAGGAGGAGGAGGAGGAGGGTTATGTAAGCTGCCTTGGGTTCCTTGCAGGAAAAAAGGCGGGGTATAAATATAATAAATAAATAAATAAATAGTATATATTAATAAGGGCATAATCCTATGCATGTTTAGACAGAAAAAAGGCCTACAACTCCCAGCATTCCCCAACCAGCTATGGCTGGGGCATGCTGGGAATTGTAGGCCTTTTTTCTGTCTAAACATGCATAGGATTGCTCCTTAACTCTCTTCGATTCTTCTTCTCTTTAATTGTGTTGGGCAGCAGCCAGAATATGGTTCATGCACAGGTGCAAGGTCTCAACGGGTCGAACCGGTGCTAGATTGCAGAAAGCATCTGTCAGTATCTTCAATATATAACTTTGCTGGCTCTGAGATAACTGGCATCGAAACAAGGGTGAAATCACAAGGAATGGAATACATGAGCTCATCCCTAAATATGCAATACACTAAGCCCGGGAGTCATTAACTGGCCCAGTTCTTACTGCAGTGGTAAATCTGTGTCTGGGCAGTACCACTTCAGACTGCAGTTGATGGATGTTTTCCCACACAAAACAGTTCCCTGTGCATAGAAAACCAGATATAATCCATCTCCCTGAAATGCTTTGGAAGCAGTGGTGGGTAGAGAGAGGTATGGTGGAGCATTCAATCTATAGGACTCCCAACTTGCAGTCTGAAGTGGTGCAGCCCAGATAGAAGTCCTCGAGTGGACCATGATTGCCCCCAACCAGTACAAGCTACCATGCACTGGTAGCCGTTGTTATTAACAATTTCCCCATGACCATAGTCACTTATATAAATTCATAATTGCAATTCTACAATTATGTGCAAAGTTAGAATAATTTGGTAAATGGCATGGAATTCAGCAGCCTGACAGTCTTGTGTGCGTTAGTGTTCATCTTTCTTTAAAGCAACAACAACCTAGTTTCTAGTCCTTATGATTCTAAAAAATAAGTTTGAAAGATTATGGGCAATGGTAAAATCTCAGGGTTAGTTATTTCAGTTGTTGTTGTTATTATTATTATTTTAATTTATAACCCGCCTTTTCCCCCATACTGGGATTCAAGGCGGCTAAGTGGAGGGAGGGGCAATGCTGTGATAATAAGTAACACCCCGGAATGGAAATAAAATCTTTAAAATGCTAACAGCGAGCTTCAGCTTGTTAAACTGTAGGCCAGGGGTGAGCGACTTGTAGGCCTCAAAGCATCTAGAGGCCTACAACTCTCATCAGGCATAGCCAGCATAGCCAATGGTGAGGGATGATGGGAATTGTAAGCCAAAACCTCTAGAGGGCCTCAAGTTGCCCCCCCCCCCCGCTGTTGATGATCTTGCACGTGCCTCAATATCTTAAGGAAGGCTCCAATACTGAGGGTTTTTTTTTTTTTTAATCATTTGCACATTCATTCATGTATTTCTATGCCGGCCAATAGCCGAAGCTCTCTGGACGGTTTACAACAGTTCGACATTTAATTCAGCGCAAGCATGGCGCTAGTCCTCACGGCGGGTTTTCTTTCTCTCCCCCCTGCAGCTTTCCCAGGAGCCTCCAGGGGCCCCAGGACCATGGCCAGCAGCCCTCTGCCAGGCCCAACCGAGCTTCTCCTGGCCGCCCCGACCAACGCCTTCCCGGCGGAATCCCTGAGCCAAGCGCAGCCCCCGCCGCCGCCGCCGCCGCCGCCGCGGGGCTCCTCCTCGCACTCGGGCGCCATGAAACCCAACCAGGTGGGCCAAGTGATCCTGTACGGCATCCCCATCGTGTCGCTGGTGATCGACGGGCAGGAGCGGCTGTGCCTGGCGCAGATCTCGAACACGCTGCTGAAGAACTTCAGCTACAACGAGATCCACAACCGCCGGGTGGCGCTGGGCATCACGTGCGTGCAGTGCACCCCGGTGCAGCTGGAGATCCTGCGCCGGGCCGGGGCCATGCCCATCTCGTCGCGGCGCTGCGGCATGATCACCAAGCGCGAGGCGGAGCGCCTGTGCAAGTCGTTCCTGGGCGAGAACCGGCCGCCCAAGCTGCCGGACAACTTCGCCTTCGACGTGTCGCACGAGTGCGCCTGGGGGCTGCCGCGGCAGCTTCATCCCGGCCCGCTACAACAGCTCGCGGGCCAAGTGCATCAAGTGCAGCTACTGCAGCATGTACTTCTCGCCCAACAAGTTCATCTTCCACTCGCACCGCACGCCCGACGCCAAGTACACGCAGCCCGACGCCGCCAACTTCAACTCCTGGAGGCGCCACCTCAAGCTCACCGACAAGGCCCCGCAGGACGAGCTGGTCTTCGCCTGGGAGGACGTCAAGGCCATGTTCAACGGCGGCAGCCGCAAGAGGGCCCTCCCGCAGGCCTCGGCGGGGCACCACCACCACCACCACCACCACCCGCAGCAGCCCGGCGGCGGTGGGGGCAGCGGAGGGGCCGCGGCGCCCCACTGCCACCCGCTGGGCGCCGTCAAGGCCGCCGTGGTGGGCGTCGGGGGAGGCCTGCTGAGCCCGCACCTCCTGGGCGCGCCGCCCCCGCCGCCCGCGGACCTCCACCAGAAGCGGGGCCGCTTCGACGACGACGACGAGCTGCAGGAAGCGGTGGCTGCGGCGGCGGCGGCGGCCGCCGCGGTGGCGCACGGCGGCGGCGGCGGCGGCGGGGCCGGCAAGGCGCCGCGGAACTACCCGGTCATCCCCGTGCCCAGCAAAGGCTCGTCCTTCGGGGGCGTCTTGCAGAAGTTTCCCGGCTGCGGGGGGCTCTTCCCGCACCCCTACGGCTTCCCCGCGGCGGCCTTCAGCCTCTGCCACAAGAAGGAGGATGCCGCCGAGGCGCTGGCCGTCGGGGGCCAAGCGGCGTCCGCGGGCCACAAAGCTTCTGGGGCCGCCCCAGCCGCCGGAGCGGGACTCTCCGGTCTCTTCTGGCCGGGGACGAGGAAGGACGCGGCCGCCGCCGCCGCCGCCGCGGCTTTCTACCCGCCTTTCTGCATGTTCTGGCCGCCCCGTACCCCGGGGGGCCTGCCGGGGCTGCCCACCTACCTGCAGCCTCCTCCGCAGCCGCCGGGCTGCTCCGCTCTGGGCGGGGACAGCCCCAGCCTGCTGCGGCAAGCCTTTCTGGACCTGGCCGACCCCGGCAGCGAAGGCGGAGCCGTGGCCGGGCTGGGCACCCCTCCCGCGGCAGCCGCCCCTCAGGCCAGCAGCGGCAGCAGTGGCGGCAGCAGCAGCGGCAGGGACCCGCGGGCCTTCGACGGCGGCGGCGGCGGCGGCAGCGATGCCGCGTGTTCTCCCGCGGCGGAGGGCGGGGGCGCCCGCGGCCCCACGGCTCACCAGCCCCACCTGCTGGAAGGCCCGCCCCGGGGCAAAGGGGCTTCCTCGTACCACCACTCCAGCGCCTTCCGTCCGGTGGGGGGCAAAGAGGACTCGGAAAGTTTGGCCAAGCTCCACCATCACCACCAGCCGCGCTCGTCCGCCTCGCCCCCGCCGCTCTTGCTCCTGCCGCCCGAGCGAGAGCCGGGGGGCTGCGAGCGCCCCGTCCAGCCCCCAGGCCACCGCCTCCTTTCCCCGGGGGGCACCAGCTGCAGCTACCCCAGCGAGGACAGCAGTGAGGAAGAGGAGGAGGAGGAAGAGGAGGAGGAAGAAGAAGAAGAGCCGGAGGTGGACGTCGAAAGTCACAAACAACCCGAGGAGGACGAGGAAGAGGAGGAGGAGGAGAGAGGAGGTGGACGGGGGAGAGCAGGAGGTGGTGGACCCCGTCGGGGCGCCCAGCCGCTACCTCCAGAGCCGGGGACTGACGGACAAGGGTGCCGTCCGGGACAGGTCGAGCGCAGCAGCCGCAGTTGCGCCCCCGGCGGGGCCTTTCCCTGCTGCCTCCTGCAGGCCGCCTCCAGCGGAGGAGAAAGCGGGACCCCCCAGTTCCGAGCATCTGCTGCCTCTTCCTCCTCCTCCTCCTCCTCCCACCTGCCCCCCGAAAGCGGGGAGCAGCGGTGGGAGCAGCCCGGCTCAGCATCTATCAGAGGAGGAGCAGCCGCCGCCGCCCCAGTACAAAGATGTAAATACCCCCCTCTAGGCTCCTTCAAGCCAATTATTTTTATTGAAATGCACCTCTAGGCTGAGTCGTTTCCAGATGCGGGGGGGGGGAGTAAGATGGATCGCGGAGGGTTCCCCCTCTTCCTAACCCCCCGCCCGCCCGCCCGAGAAATGAAATCTGCCAGGCGTTCTCTCCGTGCAGGGGAGAGGGACGATCTTTCGCTTTCTGTTCGCGAAAGCCGATTTCTCGGGTCAGTTTCGATCTGCTCTTCGGGCTGGAGTGCAAAACTCATCCCTGCCGGCGCTCATCGAAGCCCCTGATCCTCCGCAAACACCTTTCTGGGGGGGGGAGGGAGGGAGGGATCTGGAAAACGGGGGCCACGATTCAGCCCAAGTGAACCCCTTTTTAGCCCCATTGATTTCCACGCCTTCTAGCAAACGTTAGTCCATACGCCCCTTAGTTCATTTCAATGGGACTGCACTGAGTAGGACTAACATTGGGTACAACCTATTGAGACAGATGTATATAACTACTCATGTGTCTCCCGCCCCCCTGAAATCAATGGGGTTTAAAAAGGGCTAGGATTTTGGTGGATCATGCCCAGGGGGCTTCTGTCGCACCTGATAATGTGACTTTCAAATAATTATGCCCAATGTTCCTAAAGAGCCTGACATCCCCTCCTATATAACTCTGGGCACCAAGTCCCATCCCATTTATCTCCATTGGAAATGCTGTGTGCTTCAACCCACCCACCCCCGAAATCAATGGGATGTAGAAGTACTTAAATTGAGTCCACCCCATTTCCTTAACAGTGAGGTTTCTCTGGATAGGACGGTTGTCCTATCATGTCACTGGTTAGGTTCAGACAACATGATAAGCCACACTCAAGGGGTTGCTGAAACATGGGTTATCGTGTGGTCTGAACCCAGCAACACTAACAAACCATGGTTTGTTAACCACAAACAGCCCACAGTTCACAACCAAACAACAAACCATGGGTTCTCTTCATGGGTTGTTTGTGGTTAAACCACCGTTTGTTAGCACGGCTGGGTTCAGACAACACGATAACCCAAGTTCAGCAACAACCCACACACTCAACCCTTGAGTGTGGGTTATTGTGTTGTCTGAATACAGTCACTGGCTATTGAGGACAGTCCCAAAAATGGTGCCATCCACAAATCTGGTTTCACCAGCTTGATCCGCAATCCTCTTCAGTTTCAAATCAGTTTTTCTGCCATCCATTCCAGGGGCTGAGCTAATCCAGCTAAAATCCATTCTGGTTTTGTTAGGTGGAGACCTCCTCTGACCTAGGGGCAAGCTCCATTGAATGCAATGGGATTTACTTCTGAGTAGACATGCAGGGATTTGTGCAATTTCAGGCTGCAGTCCAATACACATTTGCCTGGGAATAAACTCCTCTGGAAAGGGATGGGACTTACTTACTTGTGAGTTTGTGAGTAAGCAATCAAGTAAGCATCTTTAGGATTGCATTCTCCTCTGGCCTCTCAAGTTACACACCTCCATTCTGAAGCAGCTGCTCTGACTTCAATAGGGCCACACAAAAGTTCAACTCTGGGTGTAAATTACATTTTTGAGGGTCACCAAGCTAATCAAGATAATGTTTTCAGCACAGGCTTGTTTAGTTTTTGTTGTGGTTTTTTTCAGAGCTGGCAAAATCCATTTCTGGAACCTTTACATCTGTTCCCCACACCTTAATCTTAAACTCTTGGCTACATCTTCCATTAATTCTTAGTTCTTACCCACAGGAACTGAGCCTTCTGGTGAGATCACACTGACTAAAAGCTCAATGAGTTGGAAGGAGCCTACTACAAGGCTATCAGAGTCCAACCCCCTGCTCAATGCAGGAAACTAGAGGAGGGGTCTCCCGTCCAAGTAATAACCAGGCCTGACCCTGCTTAGCTTTCCACACTCAGACAAGCTGAGCCAGCATGAGCCACAGGCCTATTGCCCATAGCCTAAAAGTTAGGGGGGGGGACCAAAAATGTAGGGAGGTAGTCCACCTGGTTTGCAGGCCTTTTAAAGAGAAAATTGTCAGTCGACTGTTTTTTTAATTATTTGTTTGTAAAAGAAAAAATAGGGGGTCAGAGAAAATTTAAGGGGGGCAGGCCCCCTAGCCCCCCCCCACAGGCTGGCAGATAGATAGATACACACACACACACACACACACACACACACGTACGTGTGTGCGTGCATGCAAGGGAGGGAGAGAACTTCATGCAGAAAACTAACGGGGGGGGGGGGGGAAGCTAGCTAAAATACTTCTCCCTGAAATGCTAGATGATGAGGATGCAGATGGCAATGATTGTATTGGCATGAAAAACCATCTACAATATCACACAGCCTAGAAACAGGTTTATTACCTCCGCTGTTGCCTTTGAGAGCTGTACTCTCTATGATTCATCCAGTATCAGAGGTAGTAGTATGCCTATGCACTCCAGCTGCCGGGGAACATGGTCGGGAAGGTGCTGTTGCACTCAGGTCCTGCTTGTGGGTTTCCCATGGGCAGCTGGTTTGGCCACTGTGTGAACAGACTGCTGGTGGTGCTGGACTAGATGGCCCCTTGATCTGATCCAGCATGGTTTTTCTTATGTTCTTCTTACTCTAGTTCAGGCAGTTGGGGGGGGGGGGTGAATAATAGATTTGTGCATGTGTGAAAGTATTTGAGTGTGCAAGATGCAGAAAACAAATTCTTGGCTGAGCATCTGCTCTCAGACAGAGGCACCTTATTCCGCTGTTCTATGTACACCTTCCCGAGCCACCACTCTTTGGCACCTGGCTCCGGTTGCTGGACCTCAAAATTCTAGCAAAAGACAAAGTCGATCACACAAGTCTGGAGGCTGCCCAGCCTTGCTCTGCTTCCATTATTTAGAATCCAAGAGGATCATCCAGCCCAAGTCCAGCTCTTGGAATACCATGTAAGGCCACCGCGTCTCAAAAAAGATATTGTAGAACTAGGAAGGGGGCAGAAAAAGGGAAAACAAAATGATCAGCACCTGAAGGCTGCAGCAGCGGCTGCTCTAGGAAGAAAGACTGCAACTTTGGGGGCTGCTGCTTCTTTTTGTGTTTAGATAGAAAGAGTGGGAGCAGTGCAGGTTGGGAGGTGAGGTGACAGAGGTTTATATAATTACTAGCTGTTGCCCGCGGCTGCGCTCACATGCCAAGTTTGTGGTAGATCCGTCTAAACATGATGGAGCCTATGCAACGATGCCCCACACACAACAGCCAATCATTTTAAAAGTTTCCCTCCCTTTTCACCCCCTCAGAGAACATTCTAAATGGCCTAGGGGAGATTTGCATACCTAGCCCTATTGGCCCCTGCAGGAATTCATAGGAACATTCTAAGTGTCATATGGGCTATTTGCATAACTGCTGCTATTGGCTCCTGCAGCAATTATGAGGTGAGGCCTATTTGCAGAACTACAGATATGAGGGTGGGGTGATTTTGCCCCTTTTCACCCCCTTAGGGATGGAATTTCCCCAAACCCTTCCTTAGTGGGGATCTATGTCATAAAAGCAATGTCCCTTCAAAATTTCACGTTCCTAGATTAAACAGTTTGAGCTGGGCGTTGATGAGTCAGTCAGTCAGGACACCTTTTATATATTTAGATGCATGTGTGGAAAAAGTGGGGAGCAAGAAGTTTCCCTCCCTCTCTCATAGGGTGCATCCAGACTAGGGGTTGTATGCAATGTTAGTCTAATTTCAGTCCCATTCATTTCAATGGGTCTACTCTAAGTAGGACCAACACTGGAGACAACCCCAGTTGTGGTGAGTGCAATTGCCCTGCCAGTAGACATTAAGGGTTGTATCCCATCATGGTGGACCTACTTAGAGTAGACCCATTGAAATGAATGGGAGGGGGAATTCAGGGTTGTCAAATAGGTCTACTCTAAGTAGGACTAACATTGGAGACAACCCTGATTTGGGGGGGGGGTGTTCCGAGGTCTTGCATGTGTAACCCTCCAGTGCTTTCCCACCATTTCTTCCACACTTTTTTCTTATAATCTCCCTCCCCCCCCCCCGTCCCATACACACATACACCCACTTCCAGATACATTAAGGAAGAGAAGTCGGAGCAGCTGCACGATTTCTTTTGACTGGTAGCACAGCACTTGCCTGTCCTCTGGAAGCGCCCACAATGCTAGAATATTATGGAGTCATCCAGTGAAACGGATTAGCCAGAGATCCAGGGCAGACCAAAGGAAATATTTCTTTACACCTCGCATGACTGACCTCTGGAACTCTCTGCCGCATGCTGTGGCGGTGCCCATTGGCTGAGATGGCTTTGAAGGGCAATTAGACAAAGGTACCTGTCAGCCCAGGTATTGACCCTGAGATTGTTTACTACTGCCCTCTCCATCATCACCTGTCGCTCTCCGGGTGGTTACTTGGGATCTCCAGCCCCCCCACCCCAGCGCTGCAGTGCCCTGGGCTTCGCCCCGAGGTCCAGCCTTACTAGCGCCCTTGGTTCTATTACCTTCACATCCCACTCGTGGGCTTCCCAGAAGCAGCTGATGGGCCACTAGAAGGTGGACGTTTTGATCAGATCCATCAAGAGGCTCTTCTTACCGACCTCTTGTTCACTGCAGCAACGGGCGAGTTAAGCAGCGCCCGCTGAATTGTCTTCTATTGGAAATCCGCACAGCCCTGACCTGTTTGTTTGTCTCTGTGTTCGTTTGATTGAGTTGTACCTCGCCTTTCTACCAACAAAAATGGCGCTCGAGGCAGCTTACAGTCATAGAAGGATTAAAGCAGTCATAAAACAAATGCGTTAAAACACAATTAAAAACACAACAATAACAGAATAAAGGGGACTTGGGCTACAGTCCTATACACAAAATCCACAGTTGGGCAGTACTTTTATTAGGACCATTTTGGTCCAAATAGGAGCAAAATAATCCTAATAAAGGTTTTAGTTGGTCCCAATAAAGATAATTACCCAACTGTGGATTGGAGGGGGTTGGGTTGTTTTGTTTTTTCTTATGGACCAACAGGGCTATCTTTGTCTTTTTAAATCTTATACACAAGTTACCTGGGAGTAAGTCCCATTGAATTCATTGAGCCTTACTGTTCTGAGTAGACAGGTTAATAGGATTGCAAGTTTAAATATATTGGGGGGGGGAGCGTTAGAGACATATCCCCTTGGGTTTAATAGGTTCCAATCGGTCCGCTTAGGGCTCCTCGCATCCATTTCCTCACTGGCCGTCCGTCTTTTTTCTTTTTACCTCCTGCTCGTAGGGATCGGTACCCTTTAGCTCGTTCACAGATCAGCGGGAAGGGACCCCCACTTTGCGATCAGTTCGATTCCGTTTACCGATCTGAGCCCTAACCTAACACATATTCCCTTCTGAGCAAGTCCCAGTAATTTCAAGACACTTCCACGGAGTAAGCTCCTACACGAACTCAGCCTCGCCCCTCACGAACATAATCACAAAGAAGAATCACCTGCTGCATCACACCAAGTTGGGTCCACGTCCAGCCCAGAAATTGGATCCAGACTTAGACCGATTGAAGTCAATGGGTTGTTTCCAACACATTGCGTCCAATGTTAGTCTAACTCAAATCCCGCCCGTTTCAATAGGTCTACTCTAAGTAGGGCTGCCACTGGATACAACCCAATGGAACTTAAATTAGGCAGTGGGTCCCACTTGAAGTATGATTCTAGGTCTGGATCGAACCCTCCGTCTCCAATAGTGGGGTTAAAGAGATGCTTCCCTGAAGCGCTCAGAAACAGAGCGTGAAAATGAGAGAGCATCCTGCATTTTGCCTGCTTCCCCAGCATCAGGTATCTACACAGGTATACTGCCATCGCACATGGAGGCTTCCGCTAGACGGCGAATAATCCAATGAAGGCTGGTGGCTCCAATGTCAGTGGGGCTGTATATCCACTCTGGGTTTTAGTCTGAACTTTTAAGGAGCTATCCATATCCCCCAAATTTAGGTTCAGCACCACGGATAGCCCCTTTAAAGTTTGGGCTGAAACCTGGAGTGGATACACTACCCCATTGACATCGGAGCCACCAGCCCGCTGCAAATAAGAGCCCTTGATTCTTCTCCGCCACGAGTTCCTCCTCTAACCCAGGGGTGGGGAGACCTGCGGCCCTCCAGACTACAACTCCCATCATCCCTGACCATGGATGGGGGTTGGAACGCAACAACACCTGCGGACCTACAGTTCCCCCAACCCTGCCGCCTTGAAGTGGGGCCTGTCGTCCTCAATGGGCGGTCCAGTGACATTAATGGGGTTTACTTCCGAGTAAACACGACCAGGCACGATTCGGCTGAACGTTTAAGCCCCTCTTTCAGCAACCCCACCCCGGTGCTACTTTCAACTGAAATTTTATTTTATTTTATTTATTTATTTATTATATTTATACCCCGCCTTTTTTCCTGAAAGGAACCCAAGGCGGCTTACATAATCCTCCTCCTCCTCCTCCTCCTCTCCATTTTATCCTCACAACAACCCTGTGAGGTAGGTTAGGCTGAGAGGCAGTGACTGGCCCAAAGTCACCCAGTGAGCTTAATGGCCGAGCGGGGACTAGAACCCGGATCTCCCGAGTCCCAGTCCAGCACTCTCACCACTCCGCCACACTGGCTCTCTATGCATGGGAACCCCGCACCCATTGATATCCACCGGGCTTTCCGCCCCCCCCCCCACACGAATTTGGTAGGATCGTGGCCAGGGCATGTTTACTCAGCAGTAGGTCCCACTGAGGTCAAAGGGGGCTTCCTGCTTAAGAAAGGTGTGCGTGGACACCTTGGGCTCGATCTTCGCCCCCTCAATCACGCCTGAGTGCGACCCCTCCACACCAGCAAATACAGCAGACCCATTTGGGGCTGTCGCGAATCTGTTCCCCTCAAATAACAACACCCCGAGGACATAGGGATCCGGCCAACGTCACCCGTATTACTGTCCGTTTCCCTCTTTTCCCCTATTCTCCTGCGGCCCTGCCTTTCCTGTTAATTGCTCATCGATTGAACTGGGGGGTTTGTTTTAATTCGCGCCTGTCTGTTTGTTTGCATTCTGGCAGGTCCAGAAAAGCAAAGAAGGAAACCAAGCCGTCGTATCCGCGAAGGAAAATAATTTCTCAGGCAAGACACGGAGCCTTTTGTATTTTCTTTCTCCCTGATCCAGGAGCCTTCGGTGAAATTAACTAATACGCAATTGCGGACCTGGATCCGGTTGTGCCTTTGAATGTTGTTGCCACTGGAATGGTTGCTGTTGAATTTTGTTCCGGAACAAGCTCGAATCCGTGCTACATCATAAAGCGTGTGTGTGTGTGAAGCACACAAAAGAGATTAGAAAGATATATATAATCAATCAAGTTAACATAATAATTTGTGAATACAGTTTAGCAACACAGTAGAACACATCTTTCTTTCTGTATGTCCAAATCACTGCGTGCTGGATTGTATCTTTCCACACACCCCTCCCCAGTTGGGGGTCGTTGTTTTGTTTTGTTTTTTGGAGCGGGCGGATATGTCCTGATGTTTTGGAATATTTCATTTTTATTTTGTTTCCTTGTTTTTAGATAAGAGCAAGGAACACACTTTTTTCATCACAGATTCTGAACATCCTGGAGGAGACTTCTGGAGAAATATCGCAGGTAAACTCAGAGGGGGGGGGGGTGATTGAAGCCCTGTCCTAGCATGTATACTCAGAAGTAAGCCCCACTGGGTTCCATGGGGACTGCTCCCAAGTTCGTGTGCATGAGACTGAAGCCTTAACATTCCTAATCAAATGACTGAATATTTCGTAGAAGGATAAATACAACAAAAAATAAAAACTATCCCAGATAGATATAATAACTAAGGGAAAATGCAAATTGGGAGGGGCAAGGAAGTGTTAATAGCAATAAGATTATTAATTGCTGGGTATATTTCAGCAGGAAATTTAGGAAATATATCAGGTTACACAATGGAGCAGGCTGGTGGGGAGGGAAAAAAAACATAAAAATGACAATAATTGAAATGTTCTCTTTGAAACCTTCCATTAAAAAGGATCACAGCTTATTGCTTTTAATATCTGTCAGAGAGACATTAAAGGTGTTTTATGAGATCTATGGCAACATTTATATTATCTCCATGATAATGATCTCTACACAAAATGTATAATACATTGACAAAAATTACATTATACAAATTAAATGGAACCACCTTTTACTGATTGCTAAATGTCTCCAAGGGGTTTGCGAGGGGGGAGGGGGGAGGGAAAGACGTGATTAGAAGTTTTGATACTAAGTTGTCTATTGCCAGGGAGGGTTATAAGGAAAGGGGGTTTTGTTTCTTGGGAGAGAGAGAGAGAGAAAGGGAATCTAATTTTCCATTTATGTAATGCAAACTGTCTTGGCTTTGACTATTCACGGTTAATTGACTGTCAAACGAGGTTGTTATCCTGAGGCTATGTCTGCAAATTTGCCTGTCAAATGAGACAGAGAGAGCAAGCCTGGGAGAGAGAGAGAGAGAGAGAGAGAGAGAGAGAGAGAGAGAGAGAGAGAGAGATGCAAGTGGAGTGTAGGCTGCTGATGAAAATGGGATCCTAAAGAAATCTTATATAAACAAGTACAATTCAGAAACTAAAAATTTAAAGCAACAACAACAAAAACCTGAACCAGGCAGGGTGCACCTTTGCCCCACTGCAAAAGGCGACTTCCTTCAAAAGATTTTGCTTGAATAGAAAGCCCAGTTTGAAAGGGGATGTAGGGAAAGGAAGAGGAAACAATATCCTTTTAAATAAAGTGAATGGATGGCAAAAAGGGAAATTGATATTAGAGTGGGGCAAGGGATAATCTGGCCTGATTATTTCCAGGGTATTGTGAAATGGCTCATCAGGGAGCCAAGTATCAGCAGGAAAATGGCCTGGACTAAATTATTAAGAAGACTCTGGATGTTTCTTGGCTCCTTGTGCCACAGCACATTTTGATAAACGGAAGCACATGGATAGATGGAAAACGCAGTTCCAGATCCATACTTGTCTTCCTACATTATACTGTTATATGTCATATATGAGTGATATTACTGGAGATAGATACACACACACACACACACACACACAAGGAATATATAAAAAACAACAAAGAGTTTTGTGGCACCTCAAAAACTAAGAAATTTATTTTGGCATAAGTCCACAATAGCGTATGCCAAAATACACATGTTCATCTTTGAAATGCCATAAGACTCTTTGTTGTTTCTGCTGTAACAGACGAGCATTTCCAACAACCCCTTGGAAATGAATCCATCAAAGAGCCTTGTGACTAGTACATTTATTATGGCTTTCGTGGACTAATGCCCACTTCATCAGATGCAACTGATGAATCTGATGGACTCTAGTGTTGGACTGGCTGGGGGATGCTGGGAGTTGTAGTCCAACACATACGGAGTGCACCAGGTTGGGGAAGACTAAGCTAGAGTCTACGTTACTGGCTGTTAACCACAATAGGTAAATAAATCTTCCAGGTTCAGAGGCAATGTACCACTAAATACTACATGTTTCTCACTCTTAAGGTGCAATCCTATGCATGTTTAGACCGAAAAAAGTCCTACAACTCCCAGCATTCCCCAGCCAGCATGGCTGGGGAATGCTGGGAGATGTAGGAGTTTTTTCTCTCTAAACATGCAGAGGATCACACCTTTAGTAGCTGGCAGACCCTCCTAGAATTCCTGTCTGCTCCCAGATCCAACAAAAACTCCTCATCCCTCTCTTCTAAACCAGCCTTCCCCGATGTGGTGCCCCGCTCCAATGCTTTGGACTACAATCCCTATCATCCATCCCTGACCATTGGCCATGCCAGCTGGGGGAGGTGATGAAAGCTGGAGTCCAAAATATCTGGAGGACACCAGGATGGAGAAGGCTGTTTTATTCATTGCTGCATTTGTGTCAACATTTAGACTGTAAGCTCCTCAGGGCAGAGACCTGTCCTTTTGCCCCTTGGAAAGCATCATGCACATTGATGGTGCAATATGCAGACTTAATCGAAAGCTCCGTCTGAACACCCCAATGGACAGACTTCTTTTTGAGGCTCCCCTCATTTTCAGTTATGGTTTGCCATGTGGCCTCTGAGATGCTCAGTGGTGGAACACCTGCTTCACATGCCAAAGGTTCCAGGTTCAAACCCTGGCATCAGCCCTAGATTAACCATTAAGCAATATAGGCATGTGCTTTAGGGCTCCAAGGGAAGGGGGGGCACCACAGAGTGCCACAAATCTTTGCATTTGCATTTCCCCCCTTATAACAGTTTTATTTATTTATTTTTAATGCATAAAACAGTGATGAGAATTTGTATTTCTTTCTGTCGCCCTAGTTATAAGTAGGTAATTGGCTTATATTGCTTGCTGCTGCTATTTAGTGTTGAATAAATATAATAAAAAACAGTTTATATTTATATAGTTGTGTGTTCTGGCGTGGGGGATGGCCTGGAAGAAAACGGAGTCTTTACTGTCTTATTTCAGCAATTCTTGAGTCTTAATGTCTTGCCAGCTAAGCAATGGAAGGGCCGAGGGGGCACCATTTTGGGGCTGTGCTTTGGGCGTCAGCTGGCCTTAATCCGGCCCTGCTGTGGCATCTCCAGTTTCAAAAGGATCAGGTTACAGGTGACGTGAAAAACCACTGCCTGAGACCCCAAAGAGCCATTACCAGTCAGAGCAGACAATACTGGGTTAGATGGACAAAATGATCTCACATGCTTCAAGGCAAGTTCCTATGTTCCCATGTACATAGATCAATTGTCCATATTTCTGCGTTATACAATGATGAGTCCCTATTTAGACAAAATAATCCACAAACAGTGGTGGCTGGTGTCTCCAATGTCATGGGGGCAGTGTATCCACTTGGGGTTTTAGTCTGAACTTTAAAGGAGCTATCCATGGTGCTGAACCCTATCCCCCCCCAAAAAAAAATTAGGTTCAGACCCAGGGATAGCTCCTTAAAAGTTCAGACAAAAACCCACACCTGAGGCATCAAACGAAACCCTTTTCAGCAGACGGGAACTCCTTCCCTCGAAGCATTCAGGCCTTGTCCTCCTACGGCTGGGTCGGGGCTCAGCCATATGGCAAAATAAGGGCAAATCCATTTAGCGAAGTCAGCGAGCAAAGGTTTTGTTTTGTTTTGTTTTTAATCAGTCCAGCAAAAGGGGCAATTCAAAGCAGGAGAAGTCAACTGGCAAGCAAGAGCATGGTATTACCAGTCCAGCAAAAGGGCAGCCCAAAAGCAGAGTCTTATCAGGAGTCCAAAAGTCAGCAGCACACAAGATCAGCCCCCAAAATAACAATGTACTGGAAGCTGGGATAAAAGTGTCATTCCAACAGCTGGTAAGTCGCAATAAGTTGGAGCTTCCAGGAGTGCTCTGGGAAAAGTGCTGCTCACGAGAAAGGCCCTACTCACTAGGAGTCCTTCATTCCCAAGGCAGATGCTTGGTCTCTGCTTCTGACCCCACGGGCAAGGTATGGTGCTCAGGGGTTCTGTGGGGGGGGGGGTATTCAGAGTCCCCAGCTGTTGAAGGGCCTGGTGTAGGTTCCCCACAATTGCCAGAGGTATCTGGCATCTCACTAGGGTCAGGGCATCCCACAAGGTCTTTAGGCTCTGTAATGTCAGGGTCTTTGTCTGAAGGGTCATCCTGGCTTAGGCCTGGGTCTGGCATGGCAGGTCTGAGTTTGGTCAGGGAGAAGGTTTTTCAGTCTCTTGTTCCAAAATCGATCAAGAACAGTTGAAGATGGAACCAGTGCTCCTTGGAGTACCTACCATTAAAGGAGCAAGGGAGGACATAAACAGGAAGAAGGCAGTTGCTTCCCCACCGATCAGGGATAAAGATTTTAAAAAGGAAGGTCACAGTCCAATGTAGGCTTAGGCTGCAAAAAAAAGTCCTACAACTCCCAGCATTCCCCAGCCAGCTGTGCTGGCTGGGGAATGCTGGGGAGTCATAGGACTTTTTTCTGTCCAAGCATGCATTGGATTGTGCCCTAATTTGCATAAGCCATAGAGGAGGGTGGTTACTCCTCCAACCAAGCAACCAACCAACCATCCAAGAAAAAGAGCAAACGTGGATTTATGCCTACAACTATGTATTGGTGGCGCCTTGGTGGCGACATGTCAGAGGCTGGATGCCAGCAGTGGGTGGGCAAGTGTTGGCAATCTCTCTCTCTCTCTCTCTCTCTCTCTCACACACACACACACACACACACACACACACACACACACACAAATACATATGACAAACACATTCATGCATCTGGCGGCAGAGCAGGAGGAGTGGCAAATTGCCCCCCTGCCCCCGCCAGGAAGGCCCACCGGTGCCTCCATCAGGTGCTCTTGGGAGCCCCTCCCACCGTGGCATTTGCCACAGAGAGAGAGAGAGTGGTTGGCAGGGCTCTATGGGACGCTTTTGGCACATGCCCCAGCCCACCCCACCCCCGCTCAACCGAAGTCTTGCAAGAGCTCACCTGAGGTCTCACGAGACTTCAGTGAACTCTCGTGAGACTTTGGCCAAGCTCCCCATGGCCTGGGAGGAATGCGACAGCAGGCAGGTGGCGATCCTTGCCTCAGGCAGCAAGACAGGTTGGGTCAGGCCCGCATTCATACACACATGCATATTTGCACATGCACATAACACGCACACATTTAGGGCACGATCCTGTCAAGTTTAGACAGAAAAAAAGGCCGGGGCAACTCCCAGCATGCCCCAGCCAGCATAGCTGGCCTTTTTGTCATCGGCCTTTTTCTGTCTAAACTTGCATAGGATTGCGCCTGGAGACACATTCATCTCTCACATGTGCGCAGATCCCTCCATGCTACAAATAAGTTTGGAAACAGCCTCTCAGGGGGACATGTTTGAGAGGGGAGTGCAGTACACGGTGAGGTTAGGGCTAGCCCTGCCTTCCCCGGCAGTAACACCACCACTACCACCCCCGCCAAAATGCCTGCTGGGAGCTGTAGGACTTTTTAGGATAGTTCTTGGCCCAAGACATTTTGCTGCCTGAGGCAAAGGACAAAATGGCACCCCGCCTCCCATTCCATGTACAAAAGCTGACTAGGCTGGTAGTTGAATCTTTCTTCCACACTGACAATGGGAGAGCACCGTCCACCGGACCTGAAGGCAGCAGACTAGCTTAGGGTGGGGGGGTGCAGGACAGGGCACATGGCCCACATCTCTCCCCTCCGACTCCTCGCTGTGCACTCCCAGCATCTGCTGCCTAAAGCAACTGTCTCACTCTGCCTAACAGTAGAGCCAGCCCTGGGTGAGGAGCCTCTTTCAGCCTGAGGGTGGAATTCTATTTTGGAGAAGCTGGGGGTTTTTTTTTTCCCAGTGATGGGTGGAGCCAAAAGCAAAAGGGATATGGCCCCAAACCCAAAACTACCAGCATATTTTAGCTTTAAGCTCTCACTGCCAGTAACTAGGCCTTAGGAGAGGCATTTCAACCTTTTAGAATGGGGGGGGGGGACACACATGCAACAACTGGAAAACTGCCAAAAGATCAGCGGTCAAGGAAAAGGCACGGCCAGGAAAAGGGTGTATGAAGTACCCCAGAGGGCCAGATTGGAACGCCAGTCCAGGTGGGCTGATTTCGGCCCACAGGCCAGAGGTTCCCCGCCCCTGTTATAAAACATAATACCAAAAGCAGGACTATCAACACAGGTCGAACAACTACCTGTCTCTTTTGTTTGTTATTTTAACTAGAAGACAGTATTTAAAATGGAGTCGTGCAGCCTTCCTCAGCCTTCCGGATGTGTCAGACTACAAGACCCATCACCCCCAGCCAGCTCACGCTATTGGCTGTGCTGGCTGGGGCTCTATCTATCTAAAATTCTTTCTAGACTGACTTTAAGGGTAGAACCTTAAGGGATGATGGGTGTTGTAGGCCAAGACGTCCAGAGGTTGCTGTGTTGGGAAAGGCCGGTGCGGGGATTGTTAGTTCCTTATCTCTTTTAGAGTTAGGTGTTTTCCCCCCTCCACATGGTCAGTGCTGTGTGGACAGTTTCCATTTGAAAGATCTTCCTAATGAACCACAAGTTACAGCAGGGCTCTCCAACCTTGGGTCCCCAGATGTTGCTAGCCTACAGCTCCCAGCATACCCAGCAAGCATGGCTAATGGCAAGGAATTCTGGGAGCTGTAGTCCAGCAACATCTGGGGACCCAAGGTTGGAGAGCCCTGAGTTACAGAGAGGATAACTCAGGGATTTTTTCTTTCTTTCTTCTTCTTCATCTTCAAATAATCTTCATGGGGTGAAGGCCATGTGTTAAAACAGCCCTCAAGGTACATAGGAAGAGAGTTCCACATCTCTCATTGAAATATTAGCTGTCAACCAATTAAATAAGTTTACTTGATTAAGCATCTTCCTCTTAATTAATTGATCAATTCAATTTAAATGTTGAATTAAATATTAAACATATTATCAAAACAACCATCTGTTGTGAGAAGGAAAACCAATCTTTAATGTTTTTCTCTTTGTAAATCATGGGTGAGGAATCTTTTTTGGCCCGAAGGCCAAACCGGGTCCAAGCAAGCATGTCAGGGCCACCCCCACTGCTGGCATGAGCCCCCCATGTGCTCTTCCAGCCCCATTCATGTACACAACAGATATACTCAAACCCCACCATGCTCTTTGCTCACAGCCCCAGAAACTGAAATTGGCTTCCACCACTTAGTTATAGCTAAGAAGTAGAAATACCTGAAGCCTTACATGCTCAGATCTAAACTTATGGAAGAGACATGAGTCCAAGAATTAATATGTTAAGGGCGCAATCCTATGCATGCTGACTGAGGAATGCTGGGAGTTGTGGGACTTTTTTTTTCTGTCTAAACAGGCATAGGATTGCGCCCTAAATTGATATAACTGTTAATTCCAATAAAATATATCCATGTGTTGACTTATTTTAGCTGGTAGGTCATTTGGGAAGGAAGCTTCCTTCAAGGACGGAACACATGCTTTCCGTGCAGGAAGTACCGGGCTCACTCTTCTGGAGAGACAGCCCCCAGTCAAATAGACAAGTGGCCGAGCACATGTGAAAATCGGCTTCTTACATTTGCATATTTGATCACTTGGTTAAACAAGTGTGCTTAGGATTTTAACCTAAAATTCTCAAACAGAGCTGGGAAACCTCTGGGCCCTCCAGATGTTCTTGGTCTTCAACCCTCATCATGCCTCACCACTAGCCCTGCTAGCTGGGCCTGATGGGAGTTGTAGTCCAAAAAAATCTGGAGGGCCAGTTTCCCCACCTATCTTCTAAAGCTCCAGTCCTTTTCCCCATTAATGACGTTATCAGCATTAACAAAAGTCACAGGGGGAGAGATCACTATTCGTTTCATTCTCTTCTCACCCCAAAATAATACACACTGACCAGCTAACTTCAATTGTTTTTAGAAGTGTTGTTGTGTTGTTTTAGGGTTATTGATTCCCCCCCCCTTTATTTTACTTTATTTCATTTTTATTTTTTGATGAAACAATTACTCTGGATAGTGACCTTGTGCTTTTCACACAACATCCTGGAATGAATTTTTACAACCATCTTTCTGAGCACTAATGGATGCGCTGGCACTATTTTAACTACCTCTGGTTATACAGGCACAATTGCACGAATACAATAAATATCGAGAAGAAAGGGAAAATGTCACTATTGAATACGCTTCATATGCAATAATATGATTTCTGGAGAGATTGGATGTAAGTGTGCATTGATCAGCGAGGAACTAGGAATAACCCTTGTGCAACTGCATATTGTAATATTCATAAAATCTGCAAACTGAAAATATTCATAACATCTACAAAGCTGAAGCTCATGCTTAAGGACAATATCTCATCATGATGATCTAATATTCTAGAATGTCATTTTGCTGATTTATGTCCAAAGGGCTCGTGGAGAGGTGTATGTTGCATCTTCCCGTTTTATCCTGAAAACAAACCTATGAGGAGGTTGGCTAGGCTGAGAGTGAGCGACAAGCCCAAGAGGTCACCTGGTGAACTTCATGGCTATGCAGGGGATCCCAACCCAGCAGTGGATTCCAAATGGTGGCGTGTGTGTCTCTCTCTAATGTCAGTGAGGCAGCGTATCCACACTGGGCTTTCATCTGAACTTCTAAAGAGCTATCCACGGTACAGAACCCATTTGGGGCTGCGGTTCAGCACCGTGGACAGCTCCTCTAAAGTTCGGACTAATCCCTAGAGTGGATACAGTTGCTCCACTGGAGCCCAGGTCTCCCAAGCCTGAGGACAACATCTCTCCCCCACCTTTTCCTCTAGCAGGAGCCTCCACTAGATGAGAGTCCCTTCTGCGAATGGGCATGTCTGGATCCAACCCAATAAGCTTCGCTTTGTGTTCAGTTGCGGCTACTGGCTCTGTCAGTTTTTGAAGCGACATTTTGGCACCTTGGCTTCCATAGGAACATCGGAAGCTGCCTTATCCTGAGTCAGACCCTTGGACCATCTAGCCCAGTATTGTCGGCACTGACTGGAGGCAGCGGCTCTCCGGGGTTTAATTCAGGCAGGATTCTTTCCAAGCCCCGCCTGGAGGCCGGGGATCGAACCTGCATGCCAAGCACGTGCTCTGTCGCACTGAGCTCTGGTCCCTCCCTACAGCACCTGGTCTTCCAAGGCGGTCGCCCGTCCAAGTACTAACCAGGCCCGACCCTGCTTGGCTTCCAAGATCGGGGCTGTTCAAGCTAGGATCTGTAGTGTCGGGTTCCTGCATCTGTTTGACAGTTGCTGTGCCAACCCCCCCGCCTCCTCCCTTTTGTACATGAATGCCAGCTGGGAATGATGGGAGTTACAGTCCACAGATCTGTAGGGCACCAGGTTGGGGAAGGCTGGTTTATCAGATACACACAAACACACACACACACACATATATATATATACTGTACAGGCCTGCGGCTCACGCTGGCTCAGCTTGTCTGAGCATGGAAAGCTAAGCAGGGTCAAGCCCGGTTATTACTTGGATGGGAGACCCCTCCTCTAGTTTCCTGCATTGAGCAGGGGGTTGGACTCATAGAATCATAGAAAAGTAGAGTTGGAAGGGGCCTACAAGGCCATCGAGTCCAACCCCCTGCTCAGTGCAGGAATCCAGGTCAAAGCATCCCCGACAGATGACTGTCCAGCTGCACCTTGAATGCCTCCAGAGTGGGAGAGCCCACCACCTCCCTAGGTAGTTGATTCTATTGTCTTATTGCTCTGACAGTCAGGAAATTTTTCCTGATGTTTAGGTGGAATCTAGGTTCCTGTAACTTGAGCCCATTGTTCCGTGTCCTGCAAACTGGGATGATCAAGAAGAGATCCTGGCCCTCCTCTGTGTGACATCCCTTCAAGTACTCCCATCATGTGATCATGTGATCATATCTCCCCTCAGTCTCCTCTTCTGAAGGCTGAACATGCCCAGTTCTTTCAGTCTCTCCTCATAGGGCCTTGTTTCCAGTCCCTTTATCATCTTTGTTGCCCTCCTCTGAACCCTTTCCAGTCTGTCTGCATCCTTCTTAAAGTGTGGTGCCCAGAACTGGACGCAGTACTCAAGATGAGGCCTAACCAGTGCTGAGTAAAGGGGAATTATCACTTCACACGATTTGGAAGCTATACTTCTATTAATGCAGCCCAAAATAGCATTTGCCTTCTTTGCAGCCACATCGCATTGCTGGCTCATATTCAGTTTGTGATCTACCACAATTCCAAGATCCTTCTCAATTCCAAGATCCGACTCGATAGCCTTGTAGGCTCCTTCCAACTCTATGATCTATGAAATCTATGAGATAGAAGGAGCTGTCTCGTATTGACATAGAACAGTGGCCCATCAAGCTCAATTCAGCCTAGAAGGAGCTTCACAAGGTTTCAGGGGAAATTTTTGAGCCTGATTATGGGTCCTTCCATCAGTCACACCATCAGTGAGTGGCACAGTAGCATCTAGTCAATCAAGAACCAAAGGAAATATAAGCAAGAGGTGCAACCTCAGACTTCCTTCGGGATCTCAACACTACCAATGTGGGCAACATTCCAGGTTTCTTGTTGGTGAAAGTGTATGCATATTAAAATGTCCATTATTTATCGGGATTGGCTCTTGATAATGCTGTATCTCATGAGCACAGGCAGTTTATGAAAGGAAACTTGACTGCAAGAGTGCAAAGAATGGTTGTTCTGTCAGTTCAACAAATCATTTAAACTGGGTTGATCATTGTATTTCATGCAATAGTTTCAATTATCACATGATAGCCTGGCCACCTGAAGCTTTCATCACATGGTTACTGGTTACACTGTCATTCATTTCTTGAACTCAGTGGAAAGAAGGCTCCCCTATGACTGAATCAATATCGCATGAATGGGTTGTTAAAAAGGCCGACATGGGGCATTTGTATTTGCACAGTATTATATGTGAGAGCAACTGTTTGTAGAACTTTTAGACTACAAAACCCATAAGGCACTAAATTATGCATGTCTCAGAACTATAGTTTAGGACAACAAAGCTAAAGATGCAAATACCAGCAACACACAAATGCAGTAAAACAGCAAGAACATATGTGGCAACACTGATGGGACAGGACAAAGGGACAGATGGATTTTGTCCTGAGAGTCAAAATCCATGAACTGGTTAAATGGATTTACTCCCAAGTAACTGCTTTTATTAAGATTGGGATGTGAGGCTAGACCAGCCTTCCCCAAGCTGGTGCCCTCCAGTGGCGTTGGACTACAACTCCCACAATCTCCCATAGCTGGATGGGGATTATGGGCATTGTAGTCCAACAGTATCTGGAGGGTGCCAAGTTGGGGAAGGCTGGGCTAGATCAACTTCATGCCCCTTCAAGTTTGGGGGTTCTATCCTATACCTTGGAAACAGAGGGGGAAGCATTATTATTATTATTATTATTATTATTATTATTATTATTGCTGCTGCTGCTGCTGCTGCTACTACTACTACTACTACTTAGTAAAAGTGGCATATCTGCTTGTCAGTACTTGATTATTATTTTTTTCCACAAAGCAGAGCTATGACTGAGTTTGAATTAACAAAGGCAGGAGGGCTAGTTTTTCCCTGTTGCAATAAAACCATTTTCATAATATTTCTCCCCCCCAGCCCAGCCCACCCTTTGACAAGGATGCAAAATGCAATACAACGAAGCAGCATATGTATAAATCAATAACTTTGTATTCCTCTCTTCATTAAGGTGAACCCATACAGGAAACCAATCCACCTCATTCTCTGAAAAAGGATGTAGAAAACATGGGGAAAGGTAAAGACGGAAAGATTATATATAGATAATAGATATAGATCTGTTATTGTAATGGAGCCCTTTGTTTTAGTAGAATACAAAGACAATTGAGGATAATATATATATATATATTTTATTCCCCACCATATTTTAAGCTTGACAAGTAACATATGAATAATATATGGACCTTTTGTGTGGCTATAATTGAGATTAATGCATACGTATCAATCAATACATGACACTGTACTATAATACTTTAAAATAATATATTGCATTGATTTATATTCATGGATTTCTGCACAAAATCTATCCTAGCCCTGTGCAAGACACGCCACTGGCACCCTTAAGCTGCCAAAAAATATTTTGTCTTTTGTAACAATGTAACAAGCTCCCGAGATTTCAGCTGATGATTGAAATGGCTCTTTTCTTTTCTTTTCTTTTGTTCCCCCTCTTGATCTAGAAGAACTTCAGAAGGTCTTGTTTGAGCAGATAGACTTGCGGAGGCGGCTAGAACAAGAGTTCCAAGTCCTAAAAGGAACGGCTTCTTTTCCAGTATTCAGTAAGAGAAATGTTGTATTATTATTTATTATTATTATTATATTATTATTATTATTATTATTATTATTATTTCTCTTGTTCTCAATCAGGGGTGTTGGACCTTAGGCCTTTGAGCCAAATCTGGCCTACCTGGGATCCCGGATGGCCATGCCCCCTTCCCCTGGCCTCAACAGCCACTTGTAGTGGTGGCCTGGCTTTTGCATCTCCCCCCCCCCATTTTAAAGGTTCAAATGCCTCTCCTAAGGCTTACTTACTGGCAGGAAGAGCTTAAGTTAAAATATGCTGGTATTTTTGGCTCCGCCCCATTGGCTTCTGGTCCCACCCCCTTTTGCCTTTAGCCCAACCCACCACTGGAATGTGGCCCCCGAGACCTTCTCCGTAATGCAGTTTGGCTCTCAGGCTGAAAGAGGTTCAACATCCCTGTTCTTTATGGTAATTTTTATCTGTGATCTAATTATGTGAACAGCGTTCAGGAGCTTTGGTGGTACACAACGGCCTCGGATGACACAAATGTGCCAATGCCACGTTACGAAGTATCTGCACACGAGCCACACCCATGTCAGAAATAATATGTGACTTTCATTTCAATGTTCACATGTGCCCATTGTATTTCTTTTGTTGCATGTATTTATTATTTTATGTAACATATTTGTATACTGCCTTTAAAGGGGGAAAACCTCTCAAGGCAGCTTCCAATATGTAGCATAATAAAAACAAGTCACAAAGAATAAAGCAGGATAAAGTTGAGACCAGTTTAAATCCATGGTGTAGATATGCCCAGCAATTCTCTCATAACAGTTGCCCCAAACAAGTTGCCCTCCATTGGCTGGGAAAGACCCTCCTCTTCAAAGGCCACATAGGAAGAATCATGCCTTCTGCCAGGCCAGTCTAGTCCAATATTGCCTACTGTGACTGGTAGCAGCTTTCCAGGTCTGATGCAGAGGTCTTTCCCGATACTTGCTACCTGATTTTTTTAACTGCTGGGATTTGATGCTGGGGGTTGATCCTGGACCTTGTGCATGTGCTCCACCTCTGAGCTATCCACCTGTTGCATCTCCTCAAGAAGAGCTGGTACAATGTTCCTCAAAGAGCTTTTCTACACAAAGCATTTATTATGCACTCATCATTCCCTACTCATAGTCGTTAATGGGTTCTTTAGAGGACATTGTGACCCTCCGGTTTCACTTCCATTTTAAAACAGCACTTTGGGGGAGGGTTGTTTTTTTTAAAAAAATGCAGGGGAAATGAGGTATTATTTGGGGAAGCAAAAGAATATGTTTTTTCCACTGGTGTAATTTTGGTATTCCGCTGTTCCATAGTGCCACCTAGAGGTTATGCAGCAGGAAAGTAGGAATGGAAATGTTCAGATTAACAGCCTTGTATTATTATTTTTTTTAAAAAAAAGCTCAAAGTAATTGTTCCACTGGCAACTACTGGTTCTCACCCCTTCTTTCCCTCCTCTTGGCTCCCGTTTTAAGCCTGGAATGCTGTAAGGCATCATCCTTCCCCACGCTGATGCCCTTCAGATGTTATTACAACTCATAAGAACATAAGAAGAGCCATGCTGGATCAGACCAAGGCCCATCTAGTCCAGCATTCTGTTCACACAGTGGCCAGCCAGCTGTCCAGGGGATCCCACAAGCAGGGCATGAGTGCAACAGCACCCTCCTGCCCATCTTCCCCTGCAACTGATGTACATAGACATGCTGCCAGCTGGCTTGGGGACGATGGGAGTTGGAGTCCAGCACACCTGGAAGGCACCAGATTGGGGAAGGCTATGTAAGGGACCTGTCATGCAGGCTGGCCTAAGTCATTTTGCTGCCTGAGGCTGAACAGCAAACGGTGTTGCCCCAACACTGCCCCAGTCAAGGTGCATAGTACCCAGTGTCAGCCAAGTTATTTCGACACCTAAAGTAGAAAAACCCACTAGTGCCTCTCTCTCCCTCCTTGGCAATAAAAATACTACAATGAGGAATTAAATCACTGAACAATTTGCTGCCCTTTTACGACACCCCAAATCAGCTGCCCGAGGCAGACATCTCATTCTGCCTAATGGTAGGGCAGCCGCAGCCGCCCCCCCCCCCACTCCCAGGCGGTTGCAGTTCCCAGGTGGCAGCTTGTATATTTCTTTTTAAGGAAATGTTGATGTTTAAAGCTGGTTTAAATTTGTAGTTTCGCCTGGAGCCTCTGCAGTTCAGCCAGTCACCTAGCCCTGTTCTTTCACACCTATGCCTTGACTTTCCTCCACTCATTAAGAAGATGAGTGTAATCTTCTTAATCTTAAAGTGCAATCCTATGCATGTTTAGAAAGGAAAAAAAAGGCCTACAACTCCCAGCAAGCTGGGAAAGGCACAGAAAAGGTTAACCAAAATGATCAAAGGGCTGGAGCAACTCGCCTATGAGGAATGGGTGCAAGATTTGGGGCTCTTTAGTCTAGAAAAGGGGTGAGTAAGGGGGGGACTGGATGGCAGTGTATAAAATTATGTATGGTGTGGAGAAAGTTCTCATCACACTAGAACCTGGGGTCATCCTAGGACGCCGAATGATGGGAGATTCAAGACAGATAAAAGGAAGCCCTTCTTCACACAACACATAGTCAGACTATGGAATTTGCTACCATGGGTGGCTTTAGAAGGGAATTAGACAAATTCATGGAGAATAAAGTTAGCAATAACCACTAGTTACGGTGGCTGTATATATTGGTTCCACTATCAGAGGCACTATATTCATGGTAAACATGAGCAGGCGGGCGCTGTTGCACTCATGCCCTGCTTGTGAGTTGCCCACTGGGGCTTCTGGTTGGCCACTGCGAGAACAAAATCCTGGATTAGATAGGCCGTTGGTCTGATCCAGCCCAGCTGCTCTTATGTTCTTATTACAAGCAAGGGAGAAAGCTATTTCCCAGAGGGCCCGTTTCAGACTTCCTCTCCCCATCCTAATGTTTAAACCATCACCCTTTCCAGCATGTTCTTCCAGCCTTAGTATCTTCTTACCCTTTCTTTCTGGGGGGGGCAGGGAGCAACTGAGAGGTGGACACGCAGCTCTTGTGGGGAAGGGCTGTGGCTCGATGGCAGAGCCCACTGCTGTTTGATCCCTGGCAGCATCTCCAGGTAGGGCTGGGAAAAAATCCTGCCTGATACCCTGGCGAGCCGCTGCTGCCAGTCAATGTCGGCAATATTGGGCTAGATGGACCAAGGGTCTGACTCAGAATAAGGAATAAATCTATTTTGAAAACACCAGGGTGATAATTCTGCACAGGAGATCGGCTAAGAGGAGAGGCTTATGGGTTCTCTTTTAAAATCACCAAATTCCTCTAGGCTCCACCCCCTGTTCTGACAGGTCTGACCTCTGAGCTCCAGACGCCTCCCCTCGGGTAGGAGGGCATTTCTACACATGTGAACAGGGCTGGTTTTCCCATAAGACAAGGTCAATTGGCATGACTTCCGTGACAGATTTTGGAGGACTATTGTTGGCAGCAAATTGTTGATGATGATGATGATGATGATGTTGTTGTTGTTGTTGTTGTTGTTGTTGTTGTTATTATACCACCATAGGAGGGGTACCATTTGGATATTCTGCCTCAAGAACTGAAATGTCTTGAGCTGTACCTGCATGGCAAAATATTCTTGACGGGGAAATAAATCCCTATTCATTTCAGGTATCAAACTATTTGTCTGATCCTCCTGAATTAAAATGGAATTCTAAAGTTGTGCAGTGCACGCCACTTAAAAATCAGAATGAACCCAAACGAGCCCACTTAGATTGCTTGGTAATGACTTTGGTTTCCAAATACCGCTGTACGTTCATTACCTGCCAGGTAACGTCAATATGGCGGCTTGGAATTTTGCCATCCGCCGTTCCCTGTGCATCCTTTTGCACCACAGTAAAATTTAAGACGTTCCTCCCTCTCCTGTAAATAAAAGCCTGCGATGAAACCACACAAAATAACAATTCAAAGGAAAATGGATCGTCGCATACTGCTGACCAAGGAAGTGGTGGCGGAGGCGTTCGCCAGCTTGAAGAATGTGTGGTCTTGACGTACCACAAAGCAGTGGTCAATTTTGCCCCTCGATTGAAGTAGAAAACATATACCAGACTATAAACAATTGTGGAGAATGCGGCAGAGGGGCTGAATGCCAGCTTTATTTTTTCATTGCCCAATCCTACATGCATGTACTTAGAAGCAAGTCACAGAGCTGAGTGGAATCTACTCCCAAATAAAGACGCCTAGGGTTACAGTTAGGTGTGCACAGAGTTGCCTATTTACTTACAGCCCCATGCAATGTGTTATTTACTCAATCGCAGGGCTGTGAAGGGTAGGCATGATTGGGCATGTGCTAAGGGCCCACACCCCAGCAAGTAGCTCTCTGGAATTACTCCTCCTACTCCTCCTACTCACCATTGCAGCCTGCTGGTTCACCCGCCTCTCACTCTGGCCCAAACAACAGTGGTGGTGAGAAATGGGCCCCAAAGCCGGAGGAGGCTAGGGGGCCTGCCCACCCCAAATTTTCTCTGCCCCCTTAATTTTTTTTTTTTTTTTTACAAACAAATAATTTAATTTATTATGGACATTTTTAGAAAACCAACAAGAAAGCCTTTCTTTTTCTTCTTAAAGGTCCAGTGGCTAATATTTGGGGGCAGTGCTGCCCTGGAATCTGCCCAGATATCCCTACTAGTACATGCAATTGAGGCTATACCTGAGATGAAGGGACATTTTGACTTATGTGAACAGTTGTACATATTTTTAAAGAAGGGGCATGTTTCTCAGATTTGTAAAGGCAGTTCTTTAAAATGCCTGTTGGTTCAATGATGGACTGAATTTGGATTCAGTTACAGTTATACATTCAGACAAAGAATGCATTCTTTCTAATTAATTAATTAATTAATCAATCAATCAATCAATCGGTGCTTCTTCCCCTTGTGAAAAAATTGTCATCTAAAAACTGAAGCTGTTGGATTGTTCAGACAGATCAGGAGTATTTCTTTCCCCCTTTCTTACTGAAATGATACTAAAAGTACTGGGATATCTTAAACCTGCAACGTCACCGCTGCAGCAGAAGAATCTGGGTATCAAGGCAGCATTGAAACATATTGACTGTACTGGGAGGCAGCTGCAAGAAATGCAAAATGATACTGTTTGCAATCGACATTTTTGAAGCAGCTCAGAGCATTGATAAGTTGGATTCCACGGCAGGAAAACCCAACAAGAAGAGGCATTGAAGAGGTTGGGGGGGGGGTGCTTATCCAGTTTGCTGATGGCACAAAAGTGGGTGTGATAGCTAAATTCATACCTTAGAAGACAGAAACAAAATTCAACATGATTTCGAGAGGTTCAAAGACTGAGCAGAAAACAACAATTAAATTTAACAGAAGCAAGTGCGAAGTTGTTCGTTTAGGAAAAAGAAATAAAATGCACAGGTATAAGATGGGGGATATCTGGCTTGGCAGTAGTATATGTAAAATGGATCTTGGAGTTGTAGTCGATTGCAAGCTGAATATGAGTCAGCAGGGTGATGGGGTCACAAAAAAGGCAAATGCAATTTTAGGTTCCATCAATAGAAGTATATTTTCTAAATCACGGGAAGTGATAATTCCATTCTACTCTGCACTGGTCGGACCTCACCTCAAATACTGTGTCCACTTCTGGGCACCTCAGTTTAAGAAGGATTCAGATAAATTGGAAGAAGTTCAGAGAAGAGCAACAAAAATGGTTAGGGAACTAGGAAAGATGGAAGGAAATGGGTATGTTTAGCCTTGAGAAGAGAAGATGCGATAGCCCTTTCCAAGTACCTAAAGGGTTGTCACTCAGGAGAGGGTCACGACCTGTTCTGTGTCATCCATGATGGTAGGACACGAAATAATAGGCTGATTAGCAGAGTGGATCTACCTATCCATATGTACAACACCTAATTAAGCTGTGCTGTTCAAAAAAAACTCTCTCATCCTGGAGCATTACCAGTCCATGGCATATGTTTGCTTGACATTGTATCAGGTATTTCCTTGGGTACCAAATCCAATACTGTATGTATATCAATGGGAGTTACTTCTGAGCAGACCTGTATAGGATTGCTGTGAAAATGGGCTTTCCGATTCTACAGGTTGGTTCAAGAGGGCAGCTCAAATATTTTGCTTTGTGTAACAATAGCCTATTATGATTTTATACCTGGGCATATCTTACATTGGTGGTGCAGCTGAGTTCATAAATCTTGCTATTTTGAATACGAAATTTCCTCTGCCAGTGCAAAATTCCCACAGGTGGAACTGCAACAGATCTCTTTCAAAATAACCAACTGCATGTTGTTGTTGTCGTTGTTGTGGTTGTTGTTGTTTAAATTGAATTTCTATTTGGTTGTTTTGATTTTATAAAGATCTATTTATTTATTTTTGGTGGGGGGAAGATTTTTAATGGCTCTCCTTTCTTTTTTTCTTTCCCACATAGATAATTTTCAGGATCAAATGAAGCGGGAGCTGGCCTACAGAGAAGAGATGGTTCAACAGTTACAAATTGTAAGAGATTTCTCCTCTGCTAAAAACGTTAACATTAAAATCACTGAACATTCAACAATTCTTAAAGAAGTTGGCTAAGATGACGGACTGGCGGATCAGTCCCATGACTATTTGCAGGGGGCTGAACATATGAACCTGGGACCTTCTGCATGCAAAGCATGTCGTTGGGACTTGAAAAAGATGCTAGGAGAGGATATATTGTTGAGTATTATCCTTCCTATCTCACGTTAGTGAGGTCAGCAGAATAGAGTCCCTTTCCAGCTCAAAAGAAGCTTAGATTTGGCTAGTGTTAGCCAGTTAGCATTTGGTAATCCAGGATGCTTTAAGGCAGACTGGATTTCCCTGGTTTTGCCCCCTTTTCTCTCCCTCAGAACAATAATCAGAGACACAGTCTTGTAAAAGTTAAAAGTAACATTTACTCACTCAGATTATGCAGTTTCGTTCAGGCAGGCTTAAAAGCGTTTCTTACAGTTGGTTACAGTACATTTGGAAATACTTGGGGTCTGAACTTATGGAGTTCAGACCAGCAACTCTAGTTACATGCTGCTGTTAGTACAACGTGGATGCAACTCCTTTTACTACCACATTCAGAGTCACAGTAGGAAGGGAGAAGAGCTGAGAGCTACGCCCACTTCCTGCTGAGGCTCAGCTAAACGCACACTGAGTATCTTCTAGGGAATCCACCTTAGAAGATACCAGTGGCCTTAACCATTTCATCCAACTAACTGGTGAAACATGAGCCATTGGTTTTGACTGCACTTTAAATATCTCACACATGTGATATACCAAACCTGGTTGTGTGTTTATTCACTGCTGTCTGGGGATGATGGAAGCTGTAGTCCATGCATCTGGAGGGCACCTGGCTTTGGGCAAGGCTAATATAGAATAATAGCAAACTCATTTCTCCGAGTGCAAATTCTCAATGTTGTCGAAATAGCACTGCCCGCGCACAAAGAGGATGGTAGCAGCTGGCTTGGGGGAACCCAAAGCTTTGCAGAAGTACAAAAAAGTAATGATTTGGGGGTGGGGGTGGGGTGGAACTAAGGGGAAGGGAGCCCCAAAACAGGGCAATGAGGAGTGGCCACAAAATGCTACCCAATTGTTGCAGGGGGAGGGAGGGATGGAATGGAGTCTCCTGGAAGAAGGCCTGGCTGCCTGGAATCCTGAATAAGAGCAGTCTATGCTACAACATTTTGTTACAGGTTGCACTTGTTTGCTCTACAGATAATGACTCCTCCCAGGCTTCATCACTTGTTCTTGTTCTTCGTTCTTGTTCGTGATCTCCATCACATGTTCTTGATCTTGTTCTTCATCAGCATCCTATCCTATCCTCTTTGGGGCTGTGGGACTCAGGACATGTTCTGAGTATCACTGCTGGACCTCAGGCTCTCCAAGCAGGTTCAGGATAGAAGCAGGGCAGCTAACTTTGGACCTGTCTTCTGCACCTGTGCTTTTAACAGCCGCTTGACAGGCAGACATGAGCCAGCGAGATCCTGTTAGTTCTCATGCTGTGAAAAAAAGCTTCAACGGTTGATTTCTACACAGGATGCTGCTGTTAAAGACACGGGAGGAGGCTGGGTGCTTCCTCCCCCCCCCCTCCTGCCCCGGGTCAGGTGGCAATCATAAATACAAGTTCCCTACGGATTGGGGCCCACATTAAGTCAGGATCTGTGCACAGCAACATTAATACGGATCTGCACCGGGAGAAATGAGTGTGCTCTTAGTCTAGATAGCAGCCTTGCCCAAAAACCAGATGTGTTGGACAGGAACTCCCATCATCCCCAGCCTGCAGTAAATACACACACAACCAGGTTGGGGCAAGGCTGGTGGGAGAAGACTCTCACACAAGTGACAACATAGACAAGTTGTCTTCCGTTCTTTATATTCTGTGAGCGCTGATGGATCGCTTGGGACCCCAGATGTTTTTGGCCTACAACTCCCAGCATGCCCCAGCCAGCATACGCTGGCTGGGGCATGCTGGGAGTTGTAGGCCAAAAACATCTGGGGACCCAAGGTTGGAGAACACTGAGCTAGAATGTTCTTTCTGTAACCACTCAGTCTCCAAGTGCCCCCTTCTGCTTCCGCGTTGTTACTGCACCCTCCAGCAGCCCAGCAGGGAAGGCCTGTTTCCAGCTCGCAATTAAAACAACGCTGGATCAATAGGTTTCATTTTTCAGCTTTTCTCCACCGTGGACCTGTAAAGATTCTTTTTATGATTTCCTGAGCATCCGGCTTCCTCGGCTTTCCCAATAACTGGGAAATTGGCAGTACAGTCTTTCTCCTCTGCTGCGCATCCCTTGTTGCCAGAGGAAACGATGCTCTTGAACAAAGTGAGAGGAGCATAAAACAGGTGCAGGAACTGCTTGTTGAAGGAAACACTCCAAGATCAGCTCATTTGACTGTGTATGTCGGCGCTGCACACAGAACGCCTAAGGCTGCAATCCTGAACGTGCTTCCTATGCAGTAAATCCCATTGAACACAGTGGGTCCTACTTTTGAGTAAACATGACTGCTAAATGAAAAGATGCCATATGCGTGGGGGAAAGACACACAGCATGCATGCTGCAAATGACCGGCCTCCTTCCAGCCCTGGAGCACTGATGTGGCGTGTGCAGTGGCATAGTGGAGCCAGGGTTTGGTGGGTCGAAGCGCCAGGACTTTTTGATTAGCAGGAATGATGATGTCATCTGCCACCCGCCACCCCTAGACTTCTCCACTCCCCTGGAGTTTAGCTGCATTCCTCATAGTAGCTGTGGGGGGGAAATGGATTTTCCCAGCAACAATGTCTGGGTTCAAACGAACACGATAACCCACACTCAAGAGCAGGGCCGGTACAAGGCAGTTTGGTGCCCTAGGCAAGATCAGATATTTAGCGCCCCCTCCCGTTCCCACTTGAGCCCTCCCTCCCTCCAGCCCGCAGATCCAAATGCAAGAACACTCTTTACAAACCCCCACCCCTCCTTTCCCCATTTATTTTCTTTTCGGGTCCATAAGATGGGGCGCAGGGCAGTCTATGGCGGTGAAGCTGTTCCGAAGCGGCGCTTCCTTTCTGAGCCTCAGCGGAGAGCCCGAGTAATAAGGGCTACGTCCGTCCCACCTGCCTCCCCCTCCCCACACTGCAGAACTTGGCTTGGGGTGAGGTGGGGGGGGGAGAAGAGAGACAGGCTCCAGTAGGCGAGGGGGCTGGTTTATTGGTGAAGCGCTAGCTGGTGGCGCGGAGGAGACCCACCTCCAGGGACGGAGGGAGGGAGTGAAAGAGAGAAGTGAGAGGGGGAGATGGCACAGGCACAGACAGCGGAGGCGCGATTCCCTTGGCGGCGGTGCTGGCGTTTGGCGGCGCGTGAGCCACCACGTGGGGGAAGCAGCGTCGGTGTCGGAGGCGATTCCCTCTGCGCAGCCGCCTGGCGTTTGGCGGCGCATGCGCCCAGGGAGCCGGAGAGAGGAGCCACTGCGACACGTGGGGGAAGCGGTGGCGGCGGCAGTGGATCCAGCCCGGTTGCCGGTGGGCTGGCCGCAAGTAGCGCAAGTAAGCGATGGGGGTGGGGCGGAGGAGGGGGTGGCTGTGCTGCCAGTCAGCTGTCCCGGACTCCCGCCAAACAGCTGGGTAAAGATCAGCTGTTTGGCACAGAAAATTAAAGGGGTGCTGCCGAGCATTTCTGCGCCCCCTTTAGCCGTGCGCTCTAGGCAGCCGCCTAGTTCGCCTAGTGATAGCGCTGGCCCTGCACAAGAGTTGAGTGTGGGTTATTTTTGAACCATGGGTTGTTGCTGAAATGTGGGTTATCATGTTGTCTGAACCCAAGCTTTGGTTCCAGTGAGACACTTCATACCGGATCGGAATCGCGCCAATTTGTCCATCTATCCCAAGATTGCCTGCTCAGACAGGCAGTGGCTCCATGGCATTACAGGCAGAATCCCCTTTGCCTTTCCCAATACCTGCTACCTGATATCCTTCAAACTCGAAACACCGGGGTTGCATCTGAGACCATCTGTGTGCAAAGCATGTGGCCAGCCTTCTCCAGTTGTCACCAAATATCTGATACTAGAAGCTTGGAAAGACGAGGACATCCCTACTGGCCCCTCACCCACCCTAGAAATTAAAACTTGGGTGGATGAAATGTGACATGGGTCTGAGAAGCAACTGATTACAAAAGAAAACAACTTTTAGAAACATTGGGGGGGAGGAATCTGGATTCCTGTTGAACCCAATGGGACTCACTTGCATAGGAGTTCACAGTTAGGAAGCTGCCCTGTTTCAGCCTCAACCTTACATCTCTAATTATGGGGACAATAACTTATGTCTACCTTACAGGGCTCCTGCAAGAGTTGCTAAGAAAATGTCCGGCCTGTCCTCTAGTTACACTTCCAACTCTGATATTTCATGGTCACCTGATGGCTTTCTCTCTATCCTTGCAGATCCCCTATGCAGCAAGCTTGATCAGGAAAGAAAAACTCGGCACACACCTCAGCAAAAGCTAAAAGGTGAGCGAGCGGGAGTGGAGGACGGACTAGGCTGCCTGTCATTGATGCTTACTGCCACTGCTGCAGGTGTCAAATTCATCCTATGAACTTAGATGAGATCTCTGTGAAGGATCCCTACCCTCTTGCTGGGTTTTAAACCAAGGAAACCGGATAAATCCATTCAGGAACTCTTCGAAGCATGCGTCCAAATCATGTAATTTAAAGTGGTCCTCCAAGAGCACAATCGAAAGTTCAGAACAGTGTATCAGCACCACTCGGTGATCCACTGCATCCCTACCCATTTATTTAAGGCCCAGTTCTCTGTGCTCCTGCTCTGGGTTTTGCCCCACACTGGCAGGGGAGACGGGCAAGTGAAGGAACTGCTGAAGGAGCAAAATGGGAGGTGCAGCAGTCGGACCTTCTTTCAACCACTTTGGCAGCTTGGCTCTTCTGCGGAAGACCAGATGTGTTCAGCCAGGGTGCAATAACAGCTATGAATGCAGTAGAAAATTTTAGGGGTGTCCAGCTTTTTCATCCTGAGGGCTGAATCCCATCTTGGAGAAGCTCATGGGGGGTGCATTCCAGTGGTGGACAAGGCAAAAGGGGCTTAAAGCTCTTCCTGCCAGCAGAAATGGTGTTAGGGGGTGGCTCATTGGGGCTGGAGCCCTGAATCTTTCATTTGGAACCCCGAATCTCTGGGGGGCCCTCTGCCCCACCACCCTGCTGTCCGTTGGCACTTGCTGAAATAAAGGTCCAGGGGGCCTGATGATCCCTGTTGCATCTGAGCCCCCTGGATGAGGTGGCTTCTTGCCCACATGTGCTTCCCCTCCTGCTGCCCCCCCCCTTGAATCTTTCTGTCTGAGTTTTTTTTTTCTGAAACCAAGTGCCTTCCTCTCCCCTGTCCATATATCCCATTTTAGAAATAGGGGTGTCCTTAGGAGACAGGCTCCTTTAAAGACACACACAGAGAGAGAGAGAGAGAGAGAGAGAGAGAGAGAGAACTGAGAGCATATATAAATTATATATAAATTAGTATTTTTTTTGTCCTGTGGGCCTGAGCCCAGGATCTTTTCAGTACCTAGCACTGCTCCTGACTGCCAGTAACTAAACCTTAGTAGAGGCATTTCAACCTTTTAGAATGGGGTGGGGATGTGGTTGGGGAAAGGGGGCAGGACCATCTAGGAAACCCCAAAAAGATGGATTTGGCCCCTGGGCTGGAGGTTCTGCACCACTGCATCAGATCATAACTTGTGGCACTCTATTGGTATTCTGAACCAACCCATGCTACTATATTGAGTCAACTGTACTGGCACGAGCTTCCATTATAATATTATGTGTTTGGGGTCAGTCTAAATGACCTCTCAGTGATCCCTTACAGCCCAGTTTCCCACAGGCAGCATGGCAGGCCACTGTGTGAACAGAATGCTGGACTAGATAGACCAGGGCTCTCCAGCCTTGGGTCCCCAGATGTTGCTGGCCTACAGCTCCCAGCATACCCAGCCAGCATGGCGAATGGCAAGGGATTCTGGGAGCTGTAGTCCAGCAACATCTGTGGACCCAAGGTCGGAGAGCCCTGAGATAGACCCTTGGTCCGATCCAGCATGGCTGTTCTTATGTTCACTGCCTCCGATTGCAAATAGATTCAGGATCCCTTAAAATAAGGATGGAGAACCCTTGTCCCATGGGTATAACCTATCCTGAAGAGGTTCCCCATCTGGTTCAAGTTTAATAAACTATATAGCTTTAATTGATTGATTTGCAGAGGGCAATTTTAACAGAGAAAGCTGTGCAGAGAAAGCCCCCGCCCGAGAGAGAGAAATCCCCGCTGTGACACACCAAGGGGAATATCTGCAGTTATCTCTGAGCACTGAGCAGGGATTTGGCTTTGAATCCTTCTCGGCATCCCAGTTTGGGACAACAAGTGGTGCACACAACCAGCAACTTGGCTGGCACTCGGAGGAGCAGTTCCTCCAAGCACTGGCCAAGTCCGTTCAAATCATGAGAGATGGATGTATTATTATCTGTGGCTATTATTAGCCCCGGTAGCCACAGGAAACCCATTACGTTCCGAGGCAGTATGCTTCTCAGTACCCGATGCCAGACACGGCAGGGATAACAAAGGAATGGCCACCACCTTAAAGCCAGAGGCATCTGGGCCTGACCCTGTTTGGGAATAAAACGCTGATGGACCAGTATATGCGCAGCATCCATGAGCCGCAGTGCAAGAAGTCACAGCGCAAGAACATCATGCTTTGGTATGCAGGGAGCGTGAACGGGCAGAGTGGATGAATTTCTCATGCTGTGTCTGTTGTGTCACTGACATGCCTTCCCTGCAGACAATGGGGATTAGAAAGAAGAAGCGGAAGAAGAAGCAGACTGCAGAGCTAATCAAAGATTAGTATTTGCTTAAATGCTAAACTAAATCAGCCAACCAGAGAAACACTTTGGACCATTGTTAGAAGCTGTTTCTGAGACTTCCGTAAGCCCCAGCCAAAATGAAAGCATTGCTTCGAAGGCCAACATGGCCAGATTCTCTGCCTGTAACCCACAAGTGAGTAAAGATGGGATTCTTGGATTTAAATAGGTGGCTGGCAGGGCCAGCCCTACCATCAGACAGAGTGAGGCAAGTACCTCCGATGGTAGATGATGGAGGCAGGGAGTGGCAGCGAAGTGTTGGGGGAGAGAGCTGTGTGGGTCCAGGAACGAGCAGGAATAAAGATCCAGAACAGCGAACAAAGATCAGAGGGGCCAAAAGCAGGGGCGTAACCCAGGCAAGCCGCCAGGCCAGGCCAAGGCCAGGCTCAGGCCGCCTCTAGAGCAACTACTCTGTCAGACAGGTTTCTCAGACTGAGGAGCCAATCTCAAAGCGACGGTTGTATAAGGTCAGCTAAGTCCCCTTTGGCTCCCCCAGTTACCTGGTCCAGTTGGACTCATGAGCTGCAGACAGTACCCTCCTTTGGCCATTATCTGGGGGGAACTGCAGAGCGGTTGTCAAGGTTCCGCTACTACAGGGACCCCTTGATCTGCCTTTGGAAGATCTCTGCCTCTTCTCAAAGCCCCTCCCGTTCCAGGAGATCAAATCCTTTGCCTGCTTCCAGTAACGTGGGTGTAGGCTTTAGACGTGGTGAATAAGTCACTCCAACAAACCAGGGTACACAACAAAACTTTACTTATTATATTAGGGTATTTACTTAATAGAGTGGTTATAATTCAAAAGCAAGTATGATAAAATCAAACAAACAAACAATCCAAGGTTCTCTAGCTTAACTTCAGACTACCTCTGTCCTCTGTAACCAGTCTCTCTCTCTCTCTCTCTCTCTCTCTCTCTCTCTCTCTCTCTCTGCTTCTCCTGTCTCTCTGCTTCTGCTGCTAGCTGACCACACCCCACACATATATAGCCTTCCCAGGATGGAAGGTTATAATCATGTGACTTTGAACAGGAGATCTAATTCTTAACTTCTATTGGGTAAACTAAAACTCTCAAACTCCCCCTCCCATCCTGAAGTGTTTGGGCCTTCAGGCTCCAACTAATCTAGGGAAGTGTTTGGGCCTTCAGGCTTCAGC
Source organism: Shinisaurus crocodilurus (assembly GCA_021292165.1). Lineage (NCBI taxonomy): Eukaryota > Metazoa > Chordata > Lepidosauria > Squamata > Shinisauridae > Shinisaurus > Shinisaurus crocodilurus. Next base: position 3,114,685 of record CM037877.1, on the reverse strand, counting down.
AAACTTAAACCTGTGTAGGCCTCAATCCTTCACAGCGGTAAAGATCAGGCCAAGCAGCTTCCTCTGCCCCTGAGCTGGAACTAAAATCGGGGGAGGCTGGTGACTCCTGTGTTAGTGGGGCTCCTTATCCATTGCAGCTTTTATTCTGAGCTTTATAGGAGCTACCTGTGGTGCTGAGCTCCATCCCCAAAATAGGTTCACCAACATGGAGCACCACGGATAGCTCCTATAAAGCTCAGAACAAACGCTCCAATGGATAAGGAGCCCCACCGACATAGTAGTAGCCATCAGCAGTCCCCCGAGTAAAACGAACATGAATGTTGTGGAGATTCTTGCCCCGGTTCTCCTGCCTTGAATGTGCTCGTGAAGATTCGTTTATATATGTCAGATTTAAAGATTTTACATAAACTGAAAGCTGAAACGTTAAATTCTGAAATGTTGCGAGTTTTTGAATTTGCGTGCCATTTTTATTTCAGCGGTAGCATGCATCTCAGTCCAGCTTGGCAACTCAATCCACGTTTTCCAGGTTCTGAGGTTCAACCTGCTTCACACGGCTTTCAACTGTGTGGCTAATCAGAACTGATTTGCAAAAGGGGGTCACTTCTGCCCATACTGAATGTTGCACAGGTTCCACGTTCTACTTCCACATCCTATGAATGACGACCACTTAGAGCCCATTATTTAACAAGGACTCAACTGGCTTAAATACAGGTTCAGGGTTGGCCACCAGTTCAGAACACATTATTGTGGGATTGCATTGGAGGAGCGAGGTTGAATCAGGTGTCAGAAATAGAGTCTCCTTCCTAGCCTACCCTGAGGACGGGCCAATGCATGGAAACAGGTCCTTTGCTGGTGAACATGAAACTGGATTAGTCCATTGGTCTCCAAGGTTGTAGGCAAAGATTCTTTCCCAACATCTGCTACCTGGGATTCTTTTAACTGCCGATGGCACGGATTGAACCCAGAGCCTCTTATTACAGTAACACACCAGAACCAAAATAGGCTCAAAATGTAAAGTGCACAGCTTTCTCTGTTAAAATTGCCCTCTGTGAATTAATCAATTAAAGCTATAGTTTATTAAACTACTTATTAAGCTTACCAGTCTAATTTGTATGTTTTATTTGAATGAACTGATATACGTTGGGGTTTTGTTTGTTTTTTTAAATGGTGTGTTATTTTGTAGCTTTGTATTTTAAAAATGGAGACTGCCATCCAAGTGCACTTGAACTAATTGAGTTGGGTTGGATTGTGGCTGGAACATTTTTAGTTAAAACTGTATTTAATTATATTAATTCATGTTACTAGATTTGTCGCTTGCTCCAGCTACTGGGATCAGAGTTCTCTAATGTTTTCTTTTCTTTCTCCTTATAGCAAGAGCACAGGATCCTCTTGTAAGATACCACCCATCACTCTGAATTCAGACTTAAAGACTGAAAATGGAAGGGCTTTGGGTAGTAAAAAAAAACATAAGGAAGAAACAAAAAAGGATCAAGTTCCATTGAACCTAAGGACAAGTGACCTCAAAGCTTCATGGACAACCATGTAAATTAGAATGTAGCAGCCATTTGTTAATTAAAAAAAAAAAAACAAGGAAAAAGTGGAACAATTCAAGAATGCCTGCCTTGGATCTTTTTGGTGGTACCAAAGTTTGGTTTGGCAGTTTTTAGAAGGACTTCTGAACTTGATAGAAACTGTGAAAAGGCTTTGACTGGGTTGTGTGGATAAACCCATGCAAAGAACCTCCCAGTGCTTCCCAGTCCAATGCCACAAAAGCATTTCGAGAATTCAGCTGTTTCCGTTTTGAAGAGTGATTCTTTTGTGGAAAGGAATGCAATTCCGAAAAGCATGGGTGGGCGTTACATCAAGATGTATTGATGGAAGAGCATTAGCCATATCCAGCGCTTTCTAAAAGCAGACTGGAAACGTCAAGGACCCCCAACGTGCTCCCCACGTACCGCCCCTTCCCAGACTCTGTCCATTCTCTCCTGGTATTTTGCCTGCTGTATGAATGAAGATTGTACTCTTCTGGAAATATTTTACAATTTATTATTGAGTGTAATTAAAAAATATAACCACTGAGATTAAAAGCAAAGGTATTTAACTCTGTTGTAGTTTCTTTAACATTCATGTGGATAATAAAAAAAAAGTCTATAATAAAACCAGAAAACTATATGACGTAATAGTTGATGCTTTCCTGCAATTTGGTTGTTGCATGCATTTGCTTACCCTCTCTTTTTATTGTCATTTGCCAAGGCTGGCTGAAAGCTGTCTTGGGTGATGGTCTTGTTGAACACATATAGGCATATGAAGTTGCCTTATTCTGAGTCAGACGTTTGGTCCATCTAGCTCAGGGGTGGGTAACATGCAGCCTACTAGCTGCATGTGCCCCCATCCTCTTCTGCCACCCCCACTGCACTGCCAAAACTTCTCCTGCCCCACAGCTGGGGGGGGGGGTTAGCAGTGTGCTATCAAAATTTGGCAGCCAACCACTTTGGATCCTTAAAATGGACAGATTCCGCTTGTTTTCAAGCTAAATTTGTCCTTTGTAAGGATCCATAGCAGTTTGCCTCTGAATTTTGGCAGCAAACCATTGGGGGTTGTTTTTTTTTGCCTCTGCCCCACCGAATGTTGGTGGCGCAGTCGTGGGAGTGCTCCTGTTACTGGTCATGGTGACCCAGGCACCCAGACTCTTCCTAAAGGTGACTTGGGAGGAGCCAGAATTGCCCCAAGCACCAAGTTGTTCCTTAGCACATTATAACCTTCACAGTTAAACATATCCAACATGCAAGTCAGATTCCTTCACAAAAATATATCCTAGGTCACAGATGAGCAACCTTTCTGGGCCATGGGTACATTAGGCAATTTCAAAAACAGTCCTGGACACTGCCACAAAATGGCTGCCATGGGAGGCCTGGCAAAGGACTCAAAGGACTGAGTGAGTACAAGGGGTCTGTTCTGAGCCATACACACAAAACAATGCCTTTGAACCCAAGCTCAAGCAGAAACCTATTTTACAGCAACCCCAGCTGCTGGTCAGAAAATGTGTTAATTAAAAAAAAAAGTGGGAGGAGTGGGGCACCGTGGTTGGGTGCCAAGAAAGGTGTCTGGGGCCACATTTGGGGCCGTGGGCACCACGTTGCACACCCCTGCCCTTAATGCAGATGCAGTTCCTGTCTCCACCATTAGGAGGCTGCAGCAGCGGATATATTTATGAAACTCTACACATGATTAAGGAACGTGTGGATTTCAACTCGGGAGAGGCACCCCTCCTACCCCACATATGCCCTTCCAGGGCAAAGAAGAGACGAGACCTGCTTTAGGGAGCCTTCTGATTCAACACTGCAAGTTCTAGATCCAGTCTTTGTACCTAATCCTGATGAGTGTGACTTGCATGTGTGAATGAGCTATGCTCCTTCAAAATCACCTTTACAGGCGAGTGCTCTCTGTTACAGCTACAGCTTCACAATGATTGTGTAATCACCATGTAGGGCCTTCCCACCTTCGGTTATGTCGCCTGAAATTCTTTAGGTGAAACCCAGTAAGTCATTCACCATCTATGCAGAGTATTAATGTGATGAAGTCCAGCTGACTTCAGCTGTGAAACATATCCACCAAAAAAAAAAAACCAACTACTCCACATTTTATGAGCACGACATTCTTATCTTTGTACTACACAACTTCAACGAACAAAGAGTAAACTGTGAAATCCTTGGGCATTCCTTTTGAAGAAAGATATTGGGTTGAATCCAAGATCTGGCCTCTGCTTGATTTTGGGGGATCCACCACCAGCACAGCTCACCCCATTCAGCAGGGTATCCTGACTCCGTGTAGCATTTTCAGAGAGCTGGAGGGGCTGCCGTGTGAAGGTGGGGCTGCGGAAGTCCACTTCCGCTGGAGCAGTTGATCCAGCTTAAATCTAGATGCAACCCAGTCAGGAGGAACAGTGGGCAAGGCCTACTGAATTTCTCATCTGGGTTATCATAGGATATCATAGGATCATAGGGTTGGAAGGGGCCAACAAGGCCATCGAGTCAATGCAGGAAACTAGAGGAGTGGTCTCCCATCCAAATAATAACCAGACCTGACCCTGCTTAACTTTCCTCTGTGTATATATGAGCCACCACACTCAGTTGCAGCTTATCTTTTGAGGAAGTTGATGACGCAGGCACTTTTCAATTTACCTCTTCAAAACAGGGGTTGGTGTTCCACGACAGTGCAAAGGACCAAGTGATGGGAATGCGAGGAGAAGCTGCTGATGAAAAGATGAAAAAGTGCCTTCCTCTGGGTGACAGTCAGTCACACACTTTCATGCTCCTGCCACTACTGGTAGTAGTGCCATAGGTGAAGGATTGAGCCTGTAGAGGGGAGTCTTGTTATTTATACAAAGCACCGGGAAAGAAACTAATCGAGTGGTAAATTGTGAGAGATAGACCCACCTCTCCATTATTAATGTTCAATAAAAGGCGAAGGGCAATTGGATTCTTCATACAAGCCAGGAATATGAGAAAACAGCAGCCTAAAGACAGCAATATAAGAGCATAGCATACCAACGCAGTGGACAAGATCCTCTTTTATTCAGAGTCCCAATGAGAGAAGCCCATGGAAGGACACTTTACAGCAGTGTTTCTCAACCTTGGGTCCCCAGATGTTTTTGGCCTACAACTCCCAGCATGCCCCAGCCAGCATAGCTGGCTGGGGCATGCTGGGAGTTGTAGGCCAAAAACATCTGGGGACCCAAGGTTGAGAAACACTGCTTTACAGCCACAAGGTAAGTCCATATTTCTCCTTGTTTTGCCTGTTTTGCAGTATTCTGTTTTGTTTTCCCCACCCAGTGCAGTTTGTTCAACTCAAAGTCCACGGGCACTACTTTAATCTGCTTCTAAAATAGCACCTTTGTGTCCCCCAGATGTGACCACTTCACTGGGGCAATGGGTTTGCGGAGGTTGATGAAAAGCGTTGGAGAGCGTTCTATCAATGGTTCTTATTCATCATAGCAACTAAGGGCACACAATCCTATGGCCGCTAGGACAGCGTCTAGACGGCCATACGATATTTCAAGAGTCCCAGCTCGAAACCTCGGAAACTCACTCTGAGGTCGGAGCTGGGACTCCGAGCTTGGAGTGCTTCTGCTCTGCCCCGCCCACAGCTGGCACGTCAAGACACCATGCCAGCTGCTTCTCCGAGGTCGGAGAAGGGCTTTTGTGGGGCAGTCCAAGGGGGAGGGGAGGAGACAGGCGCCGCTACGATATGAAGTATCCTGGCAGTGCCTCAGCCTCCTTCCCTTGCGTTCCAAGGCATGACACTTAAGACAGCCGAAATCGGCTGTCTTAAGTGTTTTGCAGGGCAGAAGGAGTGTGGAGGCAACCTTCACCTTCTCACTCCTCTCACCCTGCATAGTTTGCCCGTAATCCTCCGAGTTCGGAGGGTTATGGGAAGCCCCATTGGACTGCCCCCTAAACGGAGCTTGCATATTTAGAGCAACCTACCTCTGTGTGCCAGTACTGGAGACTAGAAACAGGGGATGGCTACCTCTGTCTAGCTCTGCCTGTGAGATTTCCAAGGGAAGTCTGTGGCTGTCCATTGTTGGAAGCAGAATGCTGGCCAAAGATGGGCATTGATCTGATCCATCAGAGGCTCGAACAGATCCAAGCTCGCATACTGCATTACAGGCAGGCAACATGCAGCTTCGTTTATATCAACTTGGGGAACTTGAAGCCATTGGCTACCAGCAAACTAGGAGTGTGCTTTGGATCCGGCCAAATCCCAAACTGAATAGGGATGATTCTAACAGATTTCGGGCTCCTCCAAAGCGGACTAAATCCAAATTGTAACACTCCTTACAATTGTAGACAGACACAAATTGTAGACAGAAACAAAATTCAAAGTGACCTCGATAGGCTGGAGCGCTGGGCCGAAAACAACAGAATGAAATTTAATAGGGATAAATGCCAAGTGCTGCACCTAGGAAGAGGAAACCAAATGCAGAGTTACAGAATGGGGGACACTTGGCTCAACAATACTACAAGTGAGAAGGATCTTGGAATTGTGGTAGATCACAAACTGAATATGAGCCAGCAATGCGATGTGGCTGCAAAGAAGGCAAATGCAATTTTGGGCTGTATTAATAGAAGTATAGCTTCCAAATCGCGGGAAGTGATAATTCCCCTTTACTCGGCACTGGTTAGGCCTCATCTTGAGTACTGCGTCCAGTTCTGGGCACCTCACTTTAAGAAGGACATAGACAAACTGGAGAGGGTTCAGAGGAGGGCAACAAGGATGATAAAGGGACTGGAAACAAGGCCCTATGAGGAGAGACTGAAAGAACTGGGCATGTTTAGCCTTCAGAAGAGGAGACTGAGGGGAGATATGATCGCACTCTTCCAGTATTTGAAGGGATGTCACACAGAGGAGGGCAAAGATCTCTTCTCATTCATCCCAGTTTGCAGGACACGGAATAATGGGCTCAAGTTACAGGAACCTAGATTCCACCTAAACATCAGGAAAAATTTCCTGACTGTCAGAGCAATAAGACAATGGAATCAACTACCTAGGGAGGTCGTGGGCTCTCCCACTCTGGAGGCATTCAAGGTGCAGCTGGACAGACATCTGTCAGAGATGCTTTGACCTAGATTCCTGCATTGAGCAGGGGGTTGGACTCGATGGCCTTGTAGGCCCCTTCCAACTCTACTTTTCTATAATTCTATGATTCTATGACTCCTGAAGATTCAGGATTTGGAGGAATACAGACACATAGACAGTTTGTCTCCAAGAATCGATAGCTTTCTCCCCAAGCTCTCCATATCAGGAAAACACCAGGGTGTGGAAGGGGAGGAGAAGAGGTGGTGTAGCTTTGTGACTGGCAGCTCTAGCTTCTAATCACAGTGAATGGTTTTACCAGGACTCTCATCCCAGTGCTTCGGGGGTGGGATGCTGAAGTAATATATCACATGACTGATGCAGTGTTCCGTGCGCATTGCTAGTTCCCTTTCCCAGAAGCAGGAACATTAAGAGTGGTTTGGTGGAATCTGTGGGACCTAGGAGGGTGAAGCATTGGGTGCTTGCTTAGAAAATGCTGGATGTTCAAGTCTTTCTGCTTCCACCACTGTATGCTCCACAACCATCACCCACCCTGTTTTATTGAGCTTTCTGGGACTATGGTGCAAATAGAGCAGAAAACAAACAAAACAAACAAAAAAGGTCTTAAACTGTTTTTTATTCATCATAACTCCCTAGCCCCTTCACCTATCCTTCTGAAATTTTGCAGGTTTCCTGCCTAGGAATACTTCTATGACAGATGCCATTTTCATACAAATTGCCCCCAAACAAAACAAAACCCATTGGGAGAGTAGGAGGTAAGGGGAAATAAATCACTACCCCCCCACACAAGAAAAATTGAACCTTTTCTCTTCCACAAAAAATGCTGCACCTATCCTTCTGAAATTTTGCAGGTTTTTCAGCTAGGGTCATCTCTTACGTTCTTAAACAGAAAAAAAAAGTTATAGCCGTTTGTTGATTTCCAAAGATAGTCAATGGGTGGCATGAAGATTTGGATTTCCATATCAAGATTCAGATCCGAGTTGAAGCATGTGGGCTTCGAATTAGTCTGATCCGAATCAATCTGTTTTCTGAATCACCAAATCAAGGTCCAAACCAAATCTTGTGGTTGATGCACACCCCTACAAACTAAATGCATTTAGTTGGAAGTAAATCCCAGTTAATTCAGTGGAATTTAGGTGCTGCTTTACAGGTAACATTTCCCCCTACACTTGAGTAGTAGGGCTACTACACGCTTTATGGTGCAATATTATACACAGACACACACACACACACACACACACGTCTGTCGAGTTCAATGGGGCTTATTTCCAATTAAGGGTGCAATCCTATGCATGTTTAGACAGAAAAAAAGTCCTACAACTCCCAGCATTCCCCAGCTAGCCATGCTGGCTGGGGCATGCTGGGAGTTGTAGGACTTTTTCTGTCCAAACATGCATAGGATTGCACCTTTGCAGGACTGCATCTTCAACTGATTTAATCAGTAATGAGTCAACTAAATCTTTAGCTGATTAATCTGGTTCAATGTCATTGGCAAATCTGAATCAGCCGAGCAGCAAATTGAGAGCTAATGTGTTCCTGTAACAGGGAATGAAAAATAACATATAAAAGACGTCGTTTCTGTTTAACAATAAGTGTCTATGATATTGTAACTTATCTGACAACATCTTACAAAGGCACTTAGATTGAGGTATGGACAGTTTGCACATATATTTAATTTAATAGATTAATCTGTTAAAAGGCCAACCCAAATAAATAAAAGTTATTTAGGGCACAATCCTATACATGTTTAGACAGAAAAAAAAAAGTCCTACAGCTTCCAGCGTTCTCCAGCCAGATCCTGTAAGCAGAATTCCATCCACAAGATTCTCCCACTGGTGCAATGTTCTCCAACCTTGGGTTCCCAGATGTTTTTGGCTTACAACTCCCAGTATGCCCCAACCAGTGTAGCTGGGAGTTGTAGACCAAAAACATCTGGGGACCCAAGGTTGGAGAACACTGCACTGGTGGAAGGGAAGCAATTTTTTGCCCATTTCCCACATTCCACTGGAGTCTCCTGCGCCCCTGGAGTATTTACTCCGAAGGGTTGGGACCCTCCAGAACTAGGTGGGAAGTGCGTATATGGGGCGGCTGCAGGTGGAAGGGGAATTTAGCAAACATTTCCTCTCACCCCCTAAGTTCCACTAGCAGGAGCCTCTCTCCTAAATCTAAGGCCCTTCTGCAAATGAAAGGGCAACTCAAGATCCAAACTATTATCTATAATTGCACACATAAATGCATGCAACAATAAAAGGGGGTAGGGCAGAAAAAAAGAAGAACACAGCCAGCGTGTTCTTCCTCCTGTTCCAACTAGTTTAAGGAAAATCAGTGAGGTTATAATATAGGCAATGATTGCCTCTTTACATTATCTTGTACAAATCTTGATGCCTGCAATATTCATGTGATTATTTATTTGAAATATTTGTATCCTGCCTTTCCTAAATGTTCAAGGCAGGTCACAAAGGGGGAAGAAAAATACAAATCCAATTTTAAAAATATATACTTCAAAAGCCGTTATTATTAAGAAGAAGAAACAAAGCAAAAGACTGGAAGATAATACCATAATAATATTGGATTGAATCCAATTGTGTCCTTCCATTTGCAAAAGGGCTTTTCCCCACCAGCAGAATCAAAATGCTAGTGGGAGAGAGGAAGGGAGGGGATGTGCTGGCATTTTTGGTATCCCCACTGGAATACAGCCCAGAAGAGCTACTCAGAAATGGATTTCAGCCCTCGGGCTGAAAGAGGTTCAACACCCCCTGGCCAAGTAGCATCGCTAAGGGACAAGTTGCCCAAACTGAGGAGCTGCAGCAGATCTGGGAATTTTTAGGAGGAAGTGGCATGCAATTGGCTTTCTTGGATGACCTGACTACCAGGAGGATTCTGGGAGGTGGTGCTCCTGCTTTGGCTCAAAAAACTACCTGCAGTTCCCTCTTCCAACCAGATGGCTCAAATCAATTTGTGACCTGCAGAGCTCCTGGTTCAAGCTTGCAGTAGCTTTCCTTAGGGCCTTTTTTATTTGACCAGCCCAGGCCATTTAGATGATTGAGCGAAAGCTGTATCCAGCATTCTAGTGTATGATTTTCATATATGCAACTCATGGCTAATGGATTTTCCCTCCCCCACACCCAATAAATCCGTTTTAACCGAAGGTTGTCACTGCAAAGAGAATAGAATTTAAAGTGCCCCATACATAACGCAAGGCACAAACTCTCCGACACCCGGGGACATGCCGTAGAGACAGTTGATTAACATATTTATTAAAGGTGTGCTATCAGGATACGCATTCTGTAATTCCACACCTCATTTATAATCTGGAATAAGGGGCAGCCGGGGTCAGTGCGTAAATGCCACAAGGAAACCACTATATTAACGCACAAGTGACAAACGAAAATGCCTTGGGATGAATTGATGGGAAAGGAAGGCCTTTAAATCCCAAGGCTTTAATGGAGGCTCAGAACTGAATCGGGCTCTGAAATTATTTGCTATAATGGTGAACGGGAGTTTTGTTGTCACATATATTATTTTTTCTGATAAGTAAACACTTTCAGAGAGTGAGAGTGAGGTCCCTCCCCCCTTCAGCAAAAAAGATAATGGTATCATAGGTGAGGCTGTGTCTTGATGGTCATAGTTTGATGTTCCTTTTCTGGAGCCGGTGCTATATGGGGGGGAAAGAGCATAAAAAGAGAGCCCTGCTGGATGCAGAAGGTCTTTGGGGGGGGGGCAGGCAGAGGTTTGCTTCGCTGAGGCTCCCTGGGAGGGCTAGCTCCTACGAACATGTGAATCTGCCTTGTACCGAATCAGACTGCGGGTCCATCAGGTCCAGGATTGTCTATACCAGCTTTCCCCAACCTGGTGCCCTCCAGATGTGTTGGGCTCTAACTCCCATCATCCCCAGCCAGCATGGCCATCAATACATCTGAAAGTCACCATCACAGGGCCTATGGTGTTCTACAGGAACTAGGGGAGGTCCTGAGCCCTTCAAGCTCCAGCGTTGAGGCCATACTTCCCCTCCTCCTTCCAAGAAGATCCACACTCCAGCTTGCTATTTATTTATTTATTTATTTATTACATTTATACCCCGCCTTTTTTCCTGCAAGGAACTCAAGGCGGCTTACAGAATCCTCCTCCTCCTCCTCCTCTCCATTTTATCCTCACAACAACCCTGTGAGGTAGGTGAGGCTGAGAGGCAGTGACTGGCCCAAAGTCACCCAGTGAGTTTCATGGCCGAGCGGGGACTAGAACCCGGATCTCCCGAGTCCCAGTCCAACACTCTCACCACTACGCCACACCGGCTCTTTTAATGGAAAAGCTTTATTAGTACAGAGGCCAGCCTAGCAAACTGGCTTAGAATTACAAAGAAGTGATTTGCAACCATAAAGGAAACAAGCTTAGTTAGAATACTAGCCTTTAAGGAAGATTGCCCTATTGCTGAGAAGAAGTTGATTCCAAACTGGGAACCTCTCCTCCCTTCCAGACTCAAATTACCCACACCCCTAAGGCGGTTCCTTATTCTTAAGGGCCAGTCTCTTGGAGCACCTGACATTCTTCAGTTGGTCCATCCTCCTTAGCTGACATCTGGGGGTTAGTGATGCTTGACTCACCTTCTTCCCAATCAGAGAGCTCAGGCTGCTTTCCCACAGAATTTGACACCATTGATCCTCCCTGCCTGTAGAGTTTATCTCCAAGGCACCTGGCCTTGAAGATTTAGGTACCTCCCCCCCTTCCAACTCCTCCTCCCCCCGCTCTTCTTCAGAATCCGTTTCAAGATCCTCCTCTGTAGGAAGAATGGGCCCAATCCCTACATCTAGGTTTACTACACCAGCTCTGGCTGGACCTGTTTGCTGGTGGGCTTGAGGTACCTGCCATGGGGGTCAACCTAGCCCTCTCTCCCCCACAAGGGCCATTTCCCATTGCCCACCCTAGATCTGGCATATCTGCTGCCTCCATGGCGGGAAGCAACCAAGCATGTGGTGGTTGCTAGCAATCACGGACTTCTTATTTATTTTTGTGGAGAGAAAGCCAGACCAGGTACACCCCTCCACACCTACACCTACGTGACCCCTGCCTAGGGCAGAGACAGCTTGGTTCCGAGCAGCCATTTGCATCAGCCTGCATTTGCATTCACAACAGGGCCCATCTACATACACACACACCCCAAAGGGGACACATCTACATACCTCCCAGTAGCTTCCCCTGGCAGTCTCAAAGAGCTGCCAAGTACGCTCAAGCGCCCAAGGGCACCAGGAGTCTGGTAGGAAAAGCCCGTCTTACCTGTCAACAGGAAGGGAGGGGGAGCGAGGGGAGGAGGTAAAAGAGGGGCACCAAACCCCCGGTAAGATTGTTGGATATGTTGGGTTCAGGGCTGCACGGACTGTCCGTGATTTCGGTCTGGACACGGAACTCAACCCTGGGCCAAGCACCCGGTGAACCGCTTTCTAAGAACTTAGGTTTCTCGAGGTCAGTATTGCCTATTGCCTATCTGCAGAGAGCTCCGGCTAGCAATGTGTATTGGAGTTTGCATGCTCCATTAACTTTTATAGACTCCCTGTGTTTATGGTGGAGTTCTTATCTGTTTGTTTTGATTTGCTCCATCAAACTTGTTATAAACAATCCCTGTGCCTAGTCAATTTCAACTCTCTCATTCAGCGCCTATTGAAAGTGGTTGCCTTCTAGTCAGTGGGGGGGGGGGAACCACTTACCAGGAGTTTTCTCAGCTCCGGTTAACCCGTTAACTCTCAAACTCACGCAAAGGACCAGCGGCGGTCCCTCACAATTATTCATGGCATTTTCGTCCCACTTTTCAGACAATTATTGTCTCACAAAGCAGCTCACGTCACTAAAAAAAAGAGAGAGGGATGCCCCCTGCCTATCAGGCTTACAAACTAAAAAGACAAGAAGACACACGAGGGAAGGGAAATGGAGGGAAAAGGAAGAGGAGGGAGATTGGTTTTCCTAGACCGGAGCAAGGTGGTGAGATGTACGCGGGCATTTCAATGTGCTTTGGCCAGGGTGATCTTCTCTTGCTGGTGTTCTTGCTTGAACAGCAATGGATGCTCTTCTTCCTTTGGCCAATGGATGTGGGGGGGGAAGCATTCTTTCCCTTTACTTCTGCAGTTCCAGGGCTGCAGGCAACTGGAGCCAAGGCGTAGTGGTAAGAGTGTTGGACTGGGACTCCTCGGGAGATCTGGGTTCTAGTCCCCGCTCGGCCATGAAACTCACTGGGTGACTTTGGGCCCGTCACTGACTCTCAGCCTAACCTACCTCACAGGTAGGTTAGGATAAAATTGTTGTGAGGATAAAATGGAGAGGAGGGGGAGGAGGAGGATTATGTAAGCCGCCTTGGGTTCCTTGCAGGAAAAAAGGCAGGGTATAAATATAATAAATAAATAAATAAATGGAGGAGACAGCAAGCTTCCTGCAACTGCTCCTTCTCTAGCCGATGGATGGGCCAGGCTGGTCTCCTCCTTGGCTTGATTCCTGTGAAGCAGGGGGTGCAGCCTCCCTGTGGCCCTAGGTCTCCTGGCAAGAGCTTGCTAAGCAAACACAAAATACTTCCCAGCCTTCCGCCTCCATCTTATGAACATCATGGGGGCTCAAGCCAGTCCTTTTCTTGAATCTGACTCACTACTCTGCCTCATAGGGGTAGTGTTGACCCTCAACTCCTTCTTTTGGCTTGTGCTGATGTTGGGCAAAGCTCTTATCTGATAGCCACACCAACTTCCCTTTTGGTTTCCCTACATCAGATATGCTCTTCTTATATTGCATACTTGCAAATGGACCCAGATTTGCACAGGTTGGAATAGCCCTTAGTTCGATACAGCAAAGGCTTCAAGCAAACTTAAACAGCTGTCAGAGTCGGACACATTGTGCCCGCCGCCCTGTCTGACTGAAGCCCATTAATTTTGCTTTGCGTTCTCCTTTTTTGTTGTTTCAGCCAGGGTAAACTGAACGGTTCTGCCAAAGATCTTCCTGCAGCTGAAAATGGTGGTGGCAAATATCACTGAGAAGCCCAATTAAGGTGAATAAATGTTTACGTCACAGGTTATCGGACCGGAGTGCATAAGATATGTAGTGGAAAAGGAACTGCTGCCCTGAAGTTCTCACCCCTGAAGGGAAACCTGACAGCAATACGATACTTCCTTTTTTATTTGATTTTCTATCACAATGTATGATGCATCTCCCAAAAAAATGATGGGCCGAAGACTCCTTCCAAGCCTATCAATAATGGTTGTTTTAAAAGACAATGTTTGGAAAACCTGTACAGGTACATACAAGCTGAAATTTGGCTGTTTCTTCTTTTCTGTTACCACCAAGCCCACTGTTATGAACTTGGAATGTAAACATGTGCAACAAAATTAAAAAGACAGTGTCTTTTTAGTGGTGAAGTCATTCCAATCTTCTCCATCTACATATTGTTTTTGTATATTTTTGTATCTCTGTTTTGGGGTGATTCCAGGCAGAGGGGCTCCTAGTACTATCAAGAAGAAGGAGTTATGCAGCTTTTCTTCTTTCTTTCTTTAATGGATTTTCTGCAGTAAAAAGAAAGATGGAGGAAGAGGTGGGAAAACATGGAAAGGTTACGAGTGGAGCACAACGCCATCTGGACTGGACTAGACCCCCTGCAGAATTCTGTGAATGAGGCAGGGCAATACAGTAGTGTGATAAAAAACCCTCTCCTGGAAGCACCCTGTAGAGCTTGAGTGGGCTCTGCTTTAATGCCTGGCCACCATTCAAACCCTTGAATGGCCAACATGAGCTCAGCTCAGGGTGCACATCAAGAGTGTGGCTGGGCCTGGGAATATGGGATCCTGGTCCCAAATGTATTTTCCAGGGTCCTGGATTTATTTCCAAGAGCACTGAGTGTCCATTAGTGCAAATGGAAGTTTTTTTCTAAGTTTAATTCCAAGGAGGGGGAGATTTCCAGGGAGGTTGCAGTTTGAGAGGACAATGTTCACCCTCCCCTCCTTGTGCACTGCAATCCTCCAAAATCACCCCCTATGTAGCATAAGAACATCAGAAGAGCCATGCTGGATCAGACCAAGGGTCCATCTTGTCCAGCATTCTGTTTACATAGTGGCCATCCACAAGCAGGACATGAGTGCAACAGCACCCTCCCGCCCAAGTTCCCCAGCAACTGGTGTACAGAGGCATACTGCCTCTGATACTGGAGGATACTGGTGCCAAAGTATGGTGCCAGTGTGGCGTAGTGATTAGAGTGCTGGACTGGGACTCGGGAGATCCAGGTTCTAGTCCCTGCTCGGCCATGAAACTCACTGGGTGACTTTGGGCCAGTCACTGATTCTCAGCCTAACCTACCTCACAGGGTTGTTGTGAGGATAAAATGGAGAGGAGGAGGAGGATTATGTAAGCCGCCTTGGGTTCCTTGCAGGAAAAAAGGCGGGGTATAAATATAATAAATAAATAAAAATAAATAAAGGAAGCTTTTTAGTTGGGGTGATTTGGATGATAAGTTAATTGGCTGGCTTTGCCTTCTGCGAACTTTAAATAAATCCTAGTAATTATTTCTATATTTGCATACACACATAAAAATTAGCATATGCAAATTTTAAACAGATTTGTGGCCTATGAGCCTGGGTCCCAAATCTTTTGAGTGCCTAGCAACGCCTCTGGTTCACATAGCTTACAAAGTTCAGATACAATGGATGGAAACCGAGCACTTTGATCCCTTCAGAAGTCCCCTTGTGAGCACCATCTGTTGCGCCATGGGCCTCCTGACTGCCAATGTCTCCTTAAATATCTTTAATCTTATTTATTTATTTATTTATTTATTTATTATTTGCATTTATCTATCGCCCATCTGGCCGGCAAACCGGCCACCCTGGGCGATGTACAGAAAATAAAACAGAACAAAATACATTAAAACATTTTTCTCCATTAAAATACATTAAAACAGTATAAAATTTTAAAATCTTAGCCCACCCCATATTCCCGCCTGAATAACCAAGTTTTTAATGAGCGGCGGAAGCTCAGCAGAGAGGGGGCATGGCGGAGGTCACTTGGGAGAGAGTTCCATAGTACGGGGGCTGCCACAGAGAAGGCCCTCTTCCTCGTCCCGACCAGTCTAGCTGCTCTGGCTGAAGGGACAAGGAGAAGGCCGTCTGTGGCAGATCTTGTTGAGCGGCCCACTTGGTGTTGCTGGAGACGCTCCTTGAGATAGACTGGACCGGAGCCGTATAGGGTTTTAAAGGTCAAAGCCAACACCTTGAATTCAGCTCGGCAAGCAACTGGTAGCCAGTGTAGCTCCTTGAGCACTGGCGTGATGTGATCCCGGCGGCTGCCTTTAACCAGGCGAGCCGCCGCGTTCTGTACCAGCTGTAGCTTCCGAACCGTCTTCAAGGGTAACCCCACGTAGAGCGCATTACAGTAGTCTAGGCGAGAGGAGATTTTCATCACTGGGTGATTTTCGGCCAGTCACCAACGCTCAGCCTAACCTACCTCACAGGGTTGTTGTGAGGATAACATAGAGAGGAGGAAGAGGAATATCTTGTTGCCTCTTTGTGCTTAAGCCCCTTGTGCTGGTTTCTCTTTTACTCTTGAAACAGAGAGTCATCACCTTCAGTGTACATGTGAACTATGATCCAATGACTCACACATATACAGGTGCATAACCAACAAATTACGGTAACAGAAGTTGTGCCTGAGGAGTATAAAATACCTAAGACCGTGGTTCCTAAATTATGAGGTGCAGAACCCCTTGAGGGTCTGTGTGTGCAAAGTTCCAGGGAGGACTAAGTTCCTGAAGCAGGTAGAGCATTCATCCCAACCAGAAGCCAAGACACAGTTGACTTGAATGCCCTTCTAGCAGAGGATTCTCAGTGATGAGATTGGTGGTGGTGGTGGTGGTGGTGGGGTGCTTGCTTGTTCCTCCAGTTACCCTATTCTCATAGCCTGATTTGGAAAGAGCTGCTCCTTTGTTTAATAAGGCAGACTGCAAGTGGTTCAGGAGGCTTTCACATACATACACTGTCTGCCTTCCTGCTGTACACACAAGCAAAGCAAGCAGCTTGGAAACACGTGAAAATCTTCCCAGTAACTTCCAAGGAAACCTCCTGATAGTGGGGCTCATATCAAAGTGAGAAGTGGCATAGATACACTCACCACCCAGACATTCACACACACACCTTGCTCCAGCCAAACACAGTAAGGCATATCTAGACAGGAAAAAGTTCTACAACTCCCACGCTGGCTGGGGAATACTGGGAGTTGTAGGCATTTTTTCTGTGGAAACATGTGTAGGATTGCACCTGACACCTGACGGTTCAGAAGTGAAAGTATTGTGTTGTAAATACAATCCCATTTTAAAATGTCAAGTCATTTCAGCAATTAAGGGCAGTTTTGGATTTGAGGTTCACTTCTGAACTTTTGCTATCAGCAGTTACTGGCTTAGGATGCCTTGATCAATGCTGAGCAAGCAGGCGCAAAATTGGCACAAATTGGGTGCCACTCACTGGGTGATTTTCGGCCAGTCACCAACGCTCAGCCTAACCTACCTCAGAGGGTTGTTGTGAGGATAACATAGAGAGGAGGAAGAGGATTATGTAAGCCGTCTTGGGCTCCTTGCAGGGGGGGAAAAGGCAGGATATAAATATAATAAATAAATAAAATGTTTATAATACATCTCTTAATTATGACGAAACTAAGAACTTCAGCAGAGCTCAACTCACAATAGAGTACTGCAAATTGGGGAAATTCTTGTGTTGAGCCTGTTCATTTTGAACTTCAGCAGCATCACTGCAATATGAAGCAATGCATTTCAAGCCGGCCACACCAAGGGGCTCACATTAAAGGTTTGCACCATGGTGTGAGCCCATGACTGACTTCTGCCTTCCCGCTAAGGCTCCTGGCATGTGGACCAGGATGGAAGAATCAGCCACAAGGTGGGCAACATGATAACAGATCCATGCTCTATGTCCCCGCCAAACTTCTATTCTAAGCTGAAGCCGATAAAGTTGTGGCCATTTGTTAACCCATCCAGGTTTATGTATGTTTCTGTTAACCAGCCCTTCCTTGCCTGACGGGACCCAACTATATGCAGCCCTACACAAATAAGGCTCCCCCAGCTTACCAGGCAGCAAGGTTGTGGGTGCGCCTGGCTCCAGCAGGGAAGAAGAGAGTGTCAGGGAAGGTGGCTAGTGGCTACCCATTCCTCCCTGCCCGAACGGCGCGCCCACACAACCTTGCTCCCGGGTAAGCCAGGAGCTTTATCTTCAGGTTTACAAGAAAATCACCTGAGATCTAGGCAGTGTCCCATGTATGCATATATCTTATTGAACTTGAATAATACTATCTGTCCTAATGATAGAGCTAAATCTTTTAAAGCACAAAATTATCTATCTCCCCACCCACCCACTCACATGCACCATGTCCTAATGCTGTGCATTACCTGTCCATCCTTTCTTGTGAGTCTATCTTACCCTCAATATATACACATTTATATCCCATTTACGCTAATGGGATTCACACATGTGTAACGAGGGGAGCAAATATAACTTAGCTCTGTCATCTTTTATGGCACTCAGACTGAATTTCTTAAAGTAGGGTCTCCCTGCACTGATGAACCTGTGAGAGAGGAAGGAGGGTGCCTTCATGACATAAAACCTTCCCTCACCAGCTGCCCCCCCCCGCCTCAAAATTTCTCGACAATGGGTACCTTTTCCCCAAGCCTAATTGCTGCACAGGGGGTGGGAGGATTTCCAGGGGTGGCATTGTTCAGGCGGGTTAACTCATATCTCCCTGAGTTTAGTCCAACATGGTAACCTTTACCCTGCATGTGAAACTATCCCAAGGCCATTTCCATGAGCAGCCAAAAAACTGTAGTCCCGTTTCTCACATCTGCCTAAGGACATAACTCCTGTTCTATCAGAAGTTCTCATTAGTTTGTCTATAGAAGCTGCAGGTCCACCGGTATATGCCAGATAAACGGCATACAAGTGAATGATAATTAGCACAAAAAAATATTTAACATGAACGCTACTCTGTCTCAGACAACTGGTTAAAAATAGGGATTGGATCTAGACTTAAGGCACAATCTTATGCAAGTTTAGACATGCTGGCTGGGGCATGCTGGGTGTTGAAGGCATTTTTTTTCTGTCTAAACTTGCATAGGATTGCGCCCTTATTCATAATTAGAGTAAACCAATTGAAATCAATGGGACAAGTTAGTCATGATGACCAACTTCAGTTCCAGTGATTTCAATGGGTCAACTGTAACTATGACTAAGTCTGAATTGTATAGTCAATCATACAACATCGGACTCAATAATATGTGCACCTTCCTGCTGCAAAACAGGGCAAGAGGCATATTTTTATTATCACTTATGAAAATGCCTTAGGAGCAAATGCTTTCTGGGGTTAAAGCGCCCAAAGACAGTGGAAGCACTTTAAATACCCCTAGAAAGATGTGATTACCCTATTCGAGGTCCACAGGAGGCCTCTGGCAGGGAACACAATGAAACCTCATGTCTCACTGTCTCTGTCCTGCGTCTTCACCACTAAATGAGCCTTCCTATCAAAACAGAAGGATTTCATAGCAGCTATCATCAAAGCACAGCAATATTGCCAGACATTGTGCTCTGATTGGGTAATAAAACCTGTCAACCATTCAGAATTAAGGCGTTCATACACGGTATGATTACTGCGAAATAAAATCACTGTGATGATGCAAATCAGAACCCTGCCGCCAATCAAAATGGAAGATATAAGTGAGAAAAATGTGTCTATTTATGCATCACTAGCTGTATAGTATCCCTGAGCTCCGGTTATTATTTGCTTTGTTATCTGTACTACAGTAGTGCCCAGAGGCAAGACACCGTTGATACAATGCAAAACATAATTGTTTTAGCTTGGGATCTGTTATTAATCTTGACACCTGCATATTGGGTAAATAACAATTAGGACCTGATGAGTTTTTTAATTACTATTTCAGGCTCTATTTACATCACCAACAAAATCAAAATATTAAAAGAGACAATAATGAAATTAACCAGCTAAATAACATGGTAATACTAACTACTCAAAGCAAATGCATTAAAAAAAAAACACCACTACACAAGTATTAAGTAATGAATGCACTAGCAGTAATTAAGGCATAATTTTGTTTGCTAGTTTAAATGCAAACAAAAATGTATTCCCCAGTGTCTTGCACTCTCAAAATTAACACTGGATAGAGAAAGGACTATTTATTTCCTCTCTTTTTTTTGGTTTGACTTTTGAATTGGACTAATGAAGGTATTTTCGTGATATAGATTTGGTCTTTTCCACCCCCTTATGGGCAATCTGTATGTAGAGATCCATGAACACTGATCTGTGTGTAGACTGTAGAGATCCATGTAAATCTCATCAACAACTATTCGCACACAAGGCTGAACACCCTGTATGTTAACAAGCATCTCTTACAGAACTGACCAAAGTACGTAACAAGGAATCGTAGCAGCACCTTCCCAATGAGGAAAGTACACTGTTTAAAGGGCAATTCTATACATGTTTAGACTACAAAAGGCCTACAGCTCCCAGTATTGTAGGCCTTTTTCCTGTCTAAACATGCATAGGATTGCGCATAGTGGTAAGAGTGTTGGACTGGGACTCGGGAGATCCGGGTTCTAGTCCCCGCTCGGCCATGAAACTCACTGGGTGACTTTGGGCCAGTCACTGACTCTCAGCCTAACCTACCTCACAGGGTTGTTGTGAGGATAAGATGGAGAGGAGGAGGAGGATTACGTAAGCCGCCTTGGGTTCCTTGCAGGAAAAAAGGCGGGGTATAAATATAATTAATAAATAATAAATTAATAAATAAGAGTTTTTTTCAGTTTAGGTGAAAAATATGAGTAAGGTAGGCCTAGTATGATCTAGCACAACTCTTCCTGTATTATAGCAGGGGTGTTGAGCCTCTTTCAGCCTGAGGGCCAAATTCCATACTGGAGAAGCTCTCGGGGGCCACTCTCCAGTGGTGGGTGGGGCCACCGGCAAAAGAGATGGGTCCTAAAATACCAGCATATTTCAGTTTAAAGCTCTTACTGTCAGTAAGGAGTAAGGAGAGGCATTTCAACCTTTTAGAATGGGGGGGGGGGGGACTGCACAAAAGCCAAGAAACCATGGTTGCGGAAAGGTGGTGGGGCCAGAGGAAGGGAATGTGGCCTTCTGGGGAACCCAAGAAAGCTGGATTGGGACCCCAGGCAGGCCAGATTTAGCCCGCAGGCCTGAGGTTCTGCACCCCGCATTAGGGGATTCATGCTAATCAGATTGGGACGGTGGCACTGAGGGAGAGCTCAGGCCTTTCTCCTGATGTGGTGTTCCTCAATTAAAATCACCCCTTCCCCTCGCCCGCTGCTTCAGCCCCATCTGATTTGGCCTCCTCTCCCATGTTGGCTTACAGCTGGCGGTAATGTTTTTTTTCTTAGTCTTGGCCGCCAAGAAGCTCTTTGTAAAAGACAGGAGTGTGTCCTCCATGGTCAATAAACATTTAGGGCACATTCCTATAAAATAGGGCATGCTGGGAGTTGTAAGACTTTTTTCTGTCTAAACTTGCATAGGATTGCACCTTTATTTGCATTAGTGTGTATTCAAAATATTCATGCCCTGCCTTTGCACAGCTTGAGGCGGCTCTCCCTAACAGACCCATAGCCAGCTTAAAAGTTCTGGCGGGCAGGGGGCACCAGAAAAGTAGCGGGGAGCAGTTCATCAGGCTTGCAGGCCGTTTAAAGACAAAATTGTGAGCTGCTTTTTATTTATTTATTTTTATTACTGGGGGGGGCAGACAAAATTTCGGGGAGGGCAGGCCCACCCCCTGGCTCCAGGCCTGCACTGTGAGGAACTACGCCAAGCTGGTGCCCTCCAGACATTTTGGACTACAAATCCCAGCATTGGTCATACTAGCTGGGGCTGATGTGAGTTGAAGTCCACAATATCGGGTGGACACCAGATTGGGGAAGGCCGCGGCCTACCCACCCACCGACCGACCCCATCAGCCCATGACGTCTCCGCATCTTTCCTAGCTTCCCCCCCCCCCGCCCTCCTGCTCCATACATAGGGGAGGAAAAAGAGGCGGGGAAAGAGACCTGACAGGGACAGCCCTCAGAGAGAGGTTGCGTGCGGGGAGGGGCGCCTCTACGGGACCCCGCCCTCTTGCGTCATGCCGCCGCCGCCGCCGCCGCCGCCGCACCCAGCGCCACGTCCTGTCGAGCGCCGCGCATGCGTGGTAGGCAGCGTCTGTGGCGGCGGCGGCGGCGCTGGCGCTGCTGCTGCTGACGGGGAAAAGTGTCGTCGGGCCGCGGCGGTGGCGATGGCGTTCACGCTGTACTCGCTGCTGCAGGCCGCGCTGCTTTTCGTCAACGCCATCGCGGTGCTGCACGAGGAGCGCTTCCTCCGCAGGAGTGAGTCAGGAGGCGGCGGACCCCACCGGGCCTCCCCACCGGGAGGGGGAGGGGGACCCACACCGAGAACCAGAGCGGCAGGCCGGGGGCCGAACACTGGGTTTGAGGGAGAGGGCAGTGGACCCAGGACAAGGGAGTGGGGAGGCTTTGTGGACCAGCTCAGCCATTGATTAATAATAACAATAGTGGTGGTATTGTCATTTATAGAGGGCCTACAATGTACGTACTAGGCGCTCTACTTCAGGTTAAGGAAACCAGACAGCCCCTGCCCGCACTCTAAAAGCCGCCGCCCGGAAAGGGGGAGTGGGAAGGGTAGGACGCGAAATGAAAAGCAATACAGTACGGAAGTTGCTGAAATAATGCTTGGTGAAGGAGGGGGCAAATGAGCGTGGGTCATTGGCAGCTCCCCCCCCCCCCCTTTGTGGCTAAACTTGCTCCCTGTTCTGTGCAGTTGGTTGGCTGTTTTTCTGCAACGTATCTCAGTGTGTATCTACAAAGATACTATGTGCATGTGCCGTCTGCCTCTTCTTTTTACAACAAAATGTCACTGTTAAGGGATACATTGCCAGTGTGGCATAGTGGCGAGAGTGTTGGACTGGGACTCGGGAGATCCGGGTTCTAGTCCCCGCTCGGCCATGAAACTCACTGGGTGACTTTGGGCCAGTCACGGACTCTCAGCCTAACCTACCTCACAGGGTTGTTGGGAGGATAAAATGGGGAGGAGGAGGATTATGTAAGCCACCTTGGGTTCCTTGCAGGAAAAAAGGCGGGGTATAAATATAATAAATAAAATACATGTATATGTATATATGTGCATGCATGCATTACATATTAAGAACCTAAGAAGAGCCCAGCTGGATCGGGCCTATCCCCACATTTCTGTGCCTGTAGTGGTCAACCAGATGCCTATGGGGGAAGCCCAAAAGGAGGACATGAACGCAATTGCATACTCCCACTCTTGTTCCCCAGCAGCTAGTATTGAGAGGCTTACTGCCTCTGATACTTGAGGTAATATATAGCCATCATGACTAGTAGCCATTGGTGATCTTATCCTTCATGAACTTATTTAATTATCTTTTAAAGCTCCCCAAGTTGGTGGCCATCACTACTGCTTGTGGTAGCAAATTCTATAGTTTAACTATGTAGTGTGTGAAGAAGGACTTCCTTTCATCTCTACAGTGACTCTCTCACCGCTCTGCTTCATTAGATGATCCTGGGTTCTAGTATTATGCAAAATGGAGATAAAAGTCTCAGTAGCTACACCATGCCTAATTTTATAAACCTCTTCATATCATTTTACTAGCCTTCTAAGCTAAAAAGCCCCAAGTGTTGTAACATTTCCTCATAGGAGAGTTGCTCCAGCCCCTTGATCATTTTGGTTGCCTCTTTCTGCACCTTTTCCAGCTTGACAATATCCTTCTTGAGGTGTTGTGGCCAGAACTATACAGTTTTCCAAGTGTGGTCACACCACAGATTTGTATAAAGGCATTATGCTATTGGCAGTTTTACTTTTCATTCCTTTCCTAATGATACCCAAATGGAATTTGCCTTTTTCACAGCAGCCACACACTTGGGACGTTTGTATGGAGCTGTTCACCACAACCTCAAGATCCCTTTCCTGGTCAGGCACTACCAGCTCACACCCCATCACCATATATGTGAAGTTAAGATTCTTTGCCCGGATGTGCATCACTTTATACTTGCAGACATTTAACTATATTTGCCATTTTAATGCCCATTCCTACAGTTTGGAGAGATCCTTTTGTACCTCTTCGCTATCCCTTATTGTTTTAATCATGCTAAATTATTTGGTGTTGTCAGCAAACTTGGCCACCTCACTGCTTGCCCCTAGCTCCAGATTGTTTATGAACAATTTTAAAAACGCTTGCTTATATATTTGTGCGCATCACACAAGTTTGTATTAACAAACTATATTCCTTATTGAAGCTGGTCTCCATTATCACCCCCATAGATATAAGCTAGATATAAGTTGTGCCCATCTCACCCTCATGTGGGCACAACTAGGAGCCAAGTAAACTTTTACCCACGGTGAGATACCCACAGGCTTCCCTAATAGCCCAGCACCAATGTGAATGGATCGTTCCATTAGTACCTATGTGGTGTTTTTCCTAAGTGCTCAAAATCACATACATTATCTCATGCTCTTCTGGTAGCTTGGTCAAGACCAAGCTAAGATAGGAACTGGGGATTTCTCACACATAATTCATGCTCTTAATTGTCATCCAGCTAACTGTGTTTACACTGACTATTGCATTTCCTCCCTTGTTGAAGATTACTTACCCCTTAATGCCCTTCTAACCATTCTGCCAGAGTTGTAATCAGGGAAGATAAAGAGTAATTAAAGAGTGATTTCCCCCTGCTTCCCCCGTTCAAGGTGTTCTTGTGGTTGTGAGGATTTTAATCCACTTAAGTGATTATAGTATCAAGAGCACACTAATTACTCCTATTTATTTATTACAGTTATTTCCTTCTGTTCCTCCTCCATCCAAAGTTCCCCCCCCCCTCCACCTTCATCCTCACAACAACCCTGTGAGATGGTTAGCCCAAGTGTGTGTGACTGGCTGAAGGTCACACAGTGAGTTTCATGGCTGAGTGAGTGCTTGAACCCAGGCCTCCAATTCTATAACCACTACACCATAAAGGCTCTTCTGAATTAATGTGGGTTACGAATGATTTGGTAGATGTGGCAATAAGACAAGGCTACTCACCTGGGCGTGATGTACCCTCTCGTTCCAATTGTACAAGGTGCGATGTTATGCCGCTTCAATGTGTGCTTGTTTTTGCTCTTCTAGCCTTAAAGGGGTGCTGAGTCTGTACGGTAGCCCCTGTAGTGCTTTGCTGGACTGTCTCAAGCTGTGGCAGTAGGGTAGTTGCAGCTGTCTCTGGTGCAGGAGCAGATGTGGTTTGCAACAGCTAATTACTCCTAGTAAGCAGCTTGATTGAATGGCTGCTGTATATAACATTAATATATTCCCACTCCCTACCGAAGGTATCATGAATGGTTCTAGCCTTCTGATCCCAATAATTAGTGTGAAAGACCTGGAAAAATACTGATAACAATAAGAAAAATAAGAGTATGAAATACCATCTGTACCAAGTGAACCTGTAAAGACCGAAACTCTTTTTAGCTTAGGGGGAAAAGGTGGTTAAGGTGGAAGAATATAGATCATTGCACATATATTCTAATTATCTTTATGACCTTCTGGTTACAAAATCTTCTGCCGTAACTATTTTTTTCCTTCTGATTCCATGCATCACTTGCCAACTCACACATTCTAGTTTTAAATATTTTCGTCTAGGCTTATGACTGTTCAGATTAAAATCTAGATAAAAGAATGCTGATCTAGCTAAGTGGTCCTTGTAATCCTATTAGCTATGGCAGTGAGGTAGTACTAGAGGCTTTGGAATAAAATAAGCCAAACTCTGGTGTAAGCAATTCTGGAACAGCACACGAAATTTAATAGCTTTGAAAGTTTTGCTTTTGATACTTTAGCCAGGTTATAAGATTATTGCTCCTTATCATAATTGAGTAGTTATGTCCTTAGCTTTTTGTGAGGCTGATCAGTAGCTTTCCATGTGAGACAATTGTTTTTTCCTCTTGTGATATCTTAAAGTAATTAGAATGCCTACTAATACATGGGCTTCTAGTTTACAAAAATTCTGCTCTTTGGACATTAAATATCTCATAATTCATTTTATATATCCAGTTTAAATAAAAATTTCAAATGGTTACCTGATGTTAAAATGAAGAATTGGAAGCATCTTTATCGCAGTATTTGGGCTTAAAGTACCCTCTTATTTCTAAGATTGCTCATTAAATGTCTGATAATCTTTATGAAGTATTTGCATGTTTAATTTAACAAAAATAAAACTTCTGCATTATACAGTTGGCTGGGGAACAGACCAGGGGATTGGAGGATTTGGAGAAGAGCCAGGAATTAAAGGACAGTTAATGAACCTTATACGATCTGTACGAACGGTTATGAGAGGTAAGGTGGACATAATACTCTTTGGATAAGGCATTGTTAGTGTTTTTAATGCCTCCCATATCCCAAATACCTGGTATCACTGTAACTGTTAAAGACATTGCAGTCTGTCGATCAATCTAGAATTATTTATCAGTCTAATTTGAATTTTCCCGGGTTGTTGTATCCATGCAATTTCTGAGCGTTTGCACTGCAACACCATGACAGATGACATTGCACCAGGAGGAGGACTGCTACATCTAATCCTGCCCAGCAGGCCTTAGGATCAGGTTGTTATTTATTCGGAAGCCTGGTGACCTTGTGGAACAATGGTGCCCAGACGTGTGAACCAGCCCAAAAGTTACCTCCTTTCTGCTATTCCAGTGTTGTAATTATCTTATGAGCATCATTGCTTCCCTCTGATCCCAGGCCCCTAACCCACCCACCTCAGTGCCCTGCTTTCTTTGAATAATCTGAGTCACCAAACACATACACACCCTTTATGACCACATCTTTTTCATTTTTAATGGCAGATTCCTGAGTGTAGCTATGCAAAATGTAAGAATATTTATTCGCTTTCCATTAACTTTCTCTTTGTCAATAAAAAATACATTACTTGCATGTATTCAGCAAAGTTATACATTGCAGATATTAAAAACACGTGCAAGGTGAGTGTCATAGTATATGTGCCATTGTTTGGGGATGAGGGCTGTTACCTGAGTGTTAAAGTGTGAAATACTTATGGATAGCCCTTTTAAATGTTGAGTTACTGCAGGGGTGGGGAACCTGTGGCCCTCCAGATGTTGTGGGACTCCAGCTCCCCTCAGCCCCAGCCAGCATGGCCAGTGGTCAGGGTTGATAGGACTTGTAGTCCAAGAACATCTGGAGGGCCACAGGTCTCCTACTCCTGTGTTACTGAGATTGTTCTCCTGTAAATTTGCATGCAGAAAATGCATCAAACCCCCAAAAGGAGTTGGGATAGAGGTTGCATTTCCTTGTTCTTAAAACATTCTTCTCGGTTTAATGAAATAATCCATTTGATGCTCTTTTTGTTTTTCTTTACAGTGCCATTAATTGGAGTGAACACAGTTACAATCGTGTTGCTTTTATTGTTTGGGTGAAGATGTCCTTCGAAACAACCTGCATAGTATCTAAAACAAACAGACTGCAGACCAATTTGCTCACTGGGATCCAATCTGGCTTGGTTGTCGGAGCCACACATTTGTCTCAATAAAGACACTGTTTCTATTTATTGTATTCCTTAATATTCACTCCCATTTCATTACACCAGAGAATTGAATCAATACAAAATGCTGTAGATATGCTGAACTTGAAACAGATTTGCTTAATAGCATCAAGTGTTTACATTATGCATTGTAACATACTGTAGTAATTACTTAAGGTGCTGTTCCTTAAATTCCTTGCTGAGGGCTCAGTTTCCTAACTACACAAGCTGTTTTTTTAAAGTTAAATTTTGTTTCAATAATGATGACCACATTGATAAATAGATGAATGATGTAGATGTTGTGGACCATGGAGTAAAATCTGGCCTGTAGGCTTTATAGTGAGTATAATAGAAATTGGAACTTTGGATGTTGGCACATAAGAAACATTTTGGAATGCTTTGGTAGTTGAGACAGTACTATACAATTGGTATTTTTTACCACCAGTGACATTTTAAGCTAACCAGTTGTTTTGAGAATGGAGTATACATTGTGACTGTCATATAGCAAAACTTGAAAGGATTAGGCCTAATGGTGGAAATGTCACTCCAAAAACCCTCAGAAAGAGTTCTCATTAGTATGTTTTACAGTGTTGTTCCTTCCCGTATTTGTAAGTGTAAAATACATGTAAGTACCATTTGTATGAAATGAACTGCAGATACTTTGTGTAATCTAACTGTTTTGGTGGATGCATTTTTAAATATTGGGCGGAAAAATACTGCAACTTAAAGGTGACTGCACTTCATTCTTTTTTATGAAAAAATAATTGTGCAGAGTTGAACTTATTAGGAATTCTATTCAGCATGTACTTATGAGATTAAATTCTCTGTTAGTTCAAAGTAGATCTTATTTATATTCAGACTACAGGACTGTGCCCAGTGAAATATTACTTCTTGGATTAATATATTTCAGACTGGATCAGGTTTTTGTTCCTTTTCCTTAAGTGGAAAACAATCCCAGAGAAACCTGGACTGTGATCAGACCCTCTGTATGTGGAGAATGGGAGGGTAACAAGAAGGGAATCTGATGAGCAGGAAGGATGAATCCCCCCTGCTCATCCCCTGAGGGGTGCGTTTAGCAGCACAATCCTGTACTATGTACATACTTACTCAGAAGTAAGTCCCACTTTCAATGGATTGTGTGTTGCTGATAGTCTGTTGCTTCTCTAGTAGCTAGATATGTTAGTTGTAGCTTTTCCATGTAATTCTTTCCCCTCTGTCTCAGTACCCACCTTTCATTTTCCCTTTGTAAATGACATTCTGCCTAATATTAGCTCTAGTTTCTTACTTTAAACATCTATGCAGCGTGACTTTTTGGATTCAGTCACAACCTCAGGGCCTCTCCCTAACGCAACCAGGCCTACAGTTAACTTCAGATTTCAGAAGTACCCTTGCAACGGTCCCTCTCATGAGGTAATGAGCTTTATACTTCCAGGAACTCACCAGCCCACCTGGGGGCTGGGGCTAGCTCCCTCCCTCGTCCCAGTTCCTAAAACACATTGTTGCACTCAAAGCTAGCTCATAACATAGAACTAATTGGTCTGCAATTAGTTAGCACATACATCATCATCATCAGGCGATCACTCGTGACCAAGTAAGATTGTCTTCCAGGATTAAAAAAAAAATTACAAAAGGAGATTTTAAAAGGAGGAAATTCTAAAGAGGATTGTGTAGACTCTAGCGATGGGTCCATAAGTGACTGGAGGCCAATTCTAGATCCACACAGCTTCCCACAGTGAGGACACAAGTTACCAGATGGAAGAGGGTCACATACACAGATTATAAGGAATAATATTCCTATGAAATACAATTATTACCAGCAATACACGTTGCATTCATCCTTTGTGACAATACTATTTCATCAGTATAATGAGAAGTAGTTGTTAAGTAACAACTACTTCATTATACTGATGAAATAGTATCCAGTGGGAGAGTTAAAACATGTTTGAATATCTCTGACTGTAAAAGTATTTAACATTCGCTGCATTATATTCATAGTATCGGCCACCTCAAATATTGTTTTCATTCTAAGCACCATTGCAAGTATGGCATACAACATGACTGATTAGTGACTTGTATTTTCCTGAGGTTCTGGACAGCTATTTGAAGTGTGTGGCATGAAACTGACAGCTTCCTGCCTTGGGAATGTATTACGAACTTGAAGGCAGGCAACACTTATACAGTCATGCCTTGGATTGAGAGCATAATATGTTCTGGAAATGTGCTTGTAATCCAAAACACTTATATCAAAACGAAATCCCCCAAAAAAATTTGTACAGAGATTTTTAATTTAAGCCGTACTACAGTACTTGTATTGCAAGATGTCGCTTGTATATCAAGTAAAAAAAAATTAAATATTTAAAAATTTGCTTATCTTGCAAAATGCTCTCAAACCAAGTTACTTACAATCCAAGGTATTACTGTATAAGCAATCCTCATGGATGAAGATGAGTAGGATGCCAGACCTGCTCTTAGGGTGCATTCTACAACCTGCTTAAATCATGTTTGCACTTTAAAAATCTGCAATCCTATATATTTACCTATGGGTAAATCTTGTTGAACACCATAACTTAACCTGAGTAGACATTCTTAGAATTGCACTAATAGCTTGTATGCATGTCAAAACAGCATTGTAAATATGATGCAAGTGGTAACCTCTGTCACATAAACCACAAACTGTCAGAGCAAAAATACTTTGGTGGTAGTTGATTTATAGGCCATGAGTACATGGATAGTTACCGTATGTAGCTTAACAAATCCTTGATGTGTTCAATCTTGCACCCGCCCTTCATTATTTCCCCCCATGACAATATTACAATACTAGGTGTAAACGTGCTTGCCTCTTACTACAGAGAATGACGGTGTTTGAGTATGGATACTGGACAGATCTAAGATAATGGGTGGCTTCACAGACCATGGGTCTCTTTAAAAATAAAGGTTCTAGCTTAGCTTATGGGAAGAGATATCTCATTTGCAAGTATGTCTGTAAAGCTGCTTGTGGAAAGAAGCAAGATAGTAGGATTTCAATGTTGAAAACTGCTTACTTTTGCTCTTCACATATGACCGTCGGCAGGTGCATATACTCTCTTTTCCAAAAGCAGTGCTCCTGTACTGTTAGCAGCTGAATGCCAGGCAGAAATTCAACTGATGAATCTGCCCCATTGCTGCCTACGGCTTCCATACCTTGGAACTTCTGCCTCGCGTTAGGGTGGCTAGATGCAAGGGAGAACAGAGTTCTTTCTGGTACCTTTAAAAATGTTTTGGCTAGAGCAATTTCAGCGGATATGGCTGTTCTCTCCCCCGCATCAGTAGCTCCTGCTTCTATAGAGTAGGTATTTAAAGGTGCGGCATCCCTTTCCTCCATTGGAATCTGGACTCCCTAAAGACAGGCAGAGTTTCAACAGGAACACATTTTCTACTCGAAAAGAAAAGGCGGCTGCAGCTGGGACCTTCTCATATGCAGCCCTCTCTTCCATTGCAGCCTGGCCTGCTGTCCATGCCCATTGCACTAAGTAGCCACAGCAAGCAAGCTGCGACGCTTCACGCGCCGTTCTCTTGCTCCACTGCAATACAAGGAGGAGTCTGTCTAGTTAAGCGCCTGTTCACTAATGCCAATATCTGACGGAAACTTTAATGGTAGGGGCAAAGACTGGGAAACCTAAATTGTGTTCCTCTCCTCAGAAAAAGTATTTGGGAGTTTGCGGAGGTAAACAAACAAAAACAAAGACTCTCGGGCGTTTTTCGGGCAACTGTAAAGAGCCAGCCGGGTCCTTGGGCAGAGGCACCTCTCACCTTGGGTCCCCAGATGTTTTTGGCCTACAACTCCCAGCATGCCCCAGCCAGCTACGCTGGCTGGGGCATGCTGGGAGTTGTAGGCCAAAAACATCTGGGGACCCAAGGTTGAGAAACACTGCTCTAGTGACAGGGCAAACTGGGGGTGGGACGAAATCTTCCCGCGTATCATAATGGGGCGGTCTGACTCCCATTGTGGCCAAGGGCGAGAACAGTACCAACTGTATGATAAAGGGGGAGAATGTAGTCCCCCCCCTTTGTTCCCACAGGAGGTAATGGACTAATCCAGGGTACGTTTCTCTATGGTTGAAGGACGGGACCATCTCCGAGCTGAGGTGAGAAATTACAGCATTAAGCCAGTCCTTGCTCGTTTCTTCACCTTGACCGGTGTGTGAAGTACACAAGGAGTGGAGGGTTGTTTTTCCCCTGACGGTGAACGGATGGAGGAAATTCTAAAGCCTGTGGAACAATAATTCCCTAGAAGTGTGCAGTGAGAATTCACTTCCTTAAAGAATTAAAGGTTCCTGTGAGCCCAAAGCATCCAATAGCTGGGAGGCTGCCTGCTGTGCCTCTGTATGTATTACTGTTCTGGTTTTACCTCCTTCCAAACTCTGATGGGGTGGGTAATTGCTGCTGTGTCTGCGTGGTTTGTGGGATTGGCTCCTTCCATTGCTTTTCGTATGGAAATGGAGTGTAATTGGCTGGCCTTGGAGGAGGCTGCTAGTTTGTCTCTGCATGAGTCACTGATATGGCTTTGCCTCTTAATAAAACTCCACTGGAGGGGTGGGTTATTTTTGTTGTGCCTCTCCATGGGTGTCTGAGTGGATCATTCAAGTGCTCCTCATAAAGAAATAGAGCATAATTAGCCCCTTTCAGAGAGGATTGCCTATTGTGTCTCTGTATGAGTCAGTGATCTGGCTTTACAATCAAACTCCACCAAGGGTGGGTAATTCCGTGTGTGTGTGTGTGTGTGTGTGTGTGTGTGTGTTTTCTTTTGGGGAGGTCCTGCTGTGTGTTCAACACTGTGTGTTCCACCACTATCAGAGATGTGATTGTGGAGGACTGGGAAAGTGCCTTTTCCGCTGCAGCACCAGGTTATGGAGAACCCTGATAAAAGTTTTAAATTCCTGTAGGTGTTTTGGTGTCAGTCACAGTCACTTTGCACTGCAGTCAACAAAAATTCCGAAAGGGTAGGTTCTTGCAGTGTGCTCTTTCTAGCTGTACTGTAGCAAAAATGCTGAATGAATTTCTAAATTAATATATAATTAATTTATATATTAATATATAATTTCTATGTTAGGCAGTGGTTCTCAAAAAGGGGTGAGGCCTGGGGGGCATGGGTCTGATCCAGCAGGGCTTGTCTGATGTTCTTATCAGGTGTCTTTTTCTGAAAGATGCCACTTTCTAATATTAGTGATAGATTGGGGGCCCTAATTCTTGCACACAGAAACAGGCTGCAAGCTTTACTGGGACACAGATGGTTGGTGCTGTGTTGGAAGTGAACCAAGGTAGAATGTGTTTAGGGGCGTGCGTCAAGCTCAAAGGTCTGAGAAGTGCTGGTAAGACATCTCCTTCCCATGATGCTCTCCCAGAAAGAGAGATCCAAGATCCTGCCCCCCCCCCAATGATAACTTGAAAAGGAATGTTCAGCCCATTCTATAGCATGCTTCCGTGCACAGAGTGCTGTACAATTCACATCTTGCGGACCATCATGAGGATCTTGTCAAGGTAGGCTCAAGGGTAGGTTTCTTCACAATTTTTGCATTTCTGACATTGGAAGTGCTTCCTGGAGGAAAACCGTGCAACATCATGCACGCACATGAAATAGGACCTCCTGTGCACAAATCAAAGGCATTTATATCACCAACTTCCTGCGGCTTCTGAACAGTGGATCATGCCGGCACGTTTTCAACTGAGCGAGGTGGGATGGAGGAGCGGTCCCCAAAGTGTGCTAAGGGGCGGTGTTCCATCCTCCTCCGCCTGCTGTGTTAAGATTGGACTCTGAGGCCCTATTGCTGGTTGTGTCATATTCCGTGGCTCCAACAAGCCCCTTTCCCATCTGTGCATCTGAGGCCTACAAGACCAGAACAATATTTGACTTGGAATGCTTCGCAAAGATCTCCCAGTGAACAAAAGGGTGGCTTAATTGCTTTTTAATTGTCACGCTGCTGCAGTTGGCACAAGCCTTTCCGCTGTAGCAGGTGAGATCAAACGATTGAAGGCTTGAATTAAGGCAGGCTGTACCTCTTCTGCTAAACTGGACATGCTGTTTCTCTCCGGTTTCTGTTTGTTTGGCTTATTTCTAGAGTTTACCCCAAAAGCACGAGATAATTTTTATGTATAGTGAATTGGGGAAAATATTGTTCTATCAATTATGTATATATTTTTAATGCCACCTCCTATTTCTCTGTCTAAGGGGGCTCATTCAACACACTGGGTAATACTCTAAGTATTACCAGGTTTGGCACAAATGGAGAACATAATGGAGTGTCCTTTTTTTTTTTTTTTAATTGTCCATTGTTATCTAACCTGTTTTGCTGTTTAATCTTCTTCTTTTTCTCCCCCTCTTCCTGCAGCCTTCTTCCCCCTGCCGTGAAGGATGGCAACCCGGCGTGCACTAAAAGCTGTCTTGGTGGATCTCAGTGGTACACTTCACATCGAAGACTCAGCTGTCCCGGGGGCCCAGGAAGCTCTTAAAAGGCATGTTATTCTTTCTGTGTTCCTCAGAAAGAAAGAAAGAAAGAAAGACTTGTAAAAGTGCCATTTTCTAGGCAGCTAATTAGCCAAGAAGGAGTTCTTTCAGGCAAGGGCATTGTCATACTTCGTACAATAGGCTGCAGACCCTTGGGCCTGAGGTTCTGCAACCTGTTCCCTGGGGTTCCACAGAGGGGCCCCCCCGTTTTCTTCGACTACTGATCATTTGGTGCTTTCCTGTCCTCTGTACAGTTCCCCCCACCCCCATTTTAAAAGGTTGAAATGCCTCTCCTAGGGCTTAGTGACTGGCAATAAGAGCTTTAAGATTAAATAAGGCCCTTTTGCCTTTGGCCCCGCCCACTGCTGGAATGCGGCCCCCAGGAGCGTCTCTGAAATAGAATTCGGCCCTTGGGGCTGAATGAAGTTTGACACCCCTGTTGTACAATATAAGAACATTAGAAGAGCCATGTTGGATGAGACCAAGGGTCCATCTAGTCCAGTATTCTGTTCACACAGTGGCCTACCAGCTGCCCACAGGAAGCCCATAAGCAGGACATGGGTGCAACAGCACCCTCCTGCCCATGTTCCCCAGCAACTGGTGTACATAGGCACTCTGCCTCTGATACTGGAGGTAGCACATAGCCAATCAGGACTAGTAGCCATTCGATAGCCCTCTCCTCCAGTGAATTTGTCCAATCCCCTTTTAAAGCCATCCAAATTGGTGGCCATCACGACATCTCATGGAAGTGAATTCCATACTGTAGTTTATGCACTGTGTGAAGAAGTCCTTCCTCCTATCTTTTCTGAACCTCCCACCAATCAGCTTCATGGGATGACCCCTTTGGGTTCTAGTGTTGTGAGAGAGGGGGGAAAGCCTCTCCCTATCCACTTTCTCCACACCATGTATAATTTTGTACATCTTTATTGTGTCTCCCCTTACTTGCCTTTTTTTCCAAGCTAAACAATCCCAGCTGCTATAACCTTTCTTCATAGGGGAGTTGCTCCAGCCCCTCGATCATTTTAGTTGTCCTCCCCTGCACTTTGTCCAACTCTACAATGTCCTTCTTTTAGGTGCAGTGACCAGAACTGTACACAGGATTCCAAGTGTGGTCTCACCATAGATTTGTATAAGGGCAGTCTGATCTTGGCAGTTTTATTTTCAATTCCTTTTCCTAATTATCCTTAACATGGAGTTTGCCCTTTTCACAGCAGCCGCACACGGGGGGGGGGGTCAACATTTTCACCGGGCTGTCCACCACAACCCCAAGATCTCTTTCTTGGTCAGTCACCACTAGCTCAGATCTCACATCAGCTTATACTTGAAGTTGGGATTGTTCACCCTGACGTGCATTACTTTGCACTTGCTTACACTGAACCGCATTTGCCAATATTTATTTTATTATTTATTTATCATATTTATACCCTGCCTTTTTCCCTGCAAGGAACCCAAGGCGGCTTACATAATCCTCCTCCTCCTCCTCCTCACCATTTTATCCTCACAACAACCCTGTGAGGTGGGTTAGGCTGAGAGTCAGTGACTGGCCCAGAGTCACCCAGTGAGTTTCATGGCTGAGTGGGGACTAGAACCTGGATCTCCCGAGTCCCAGTCCAACACTCTCACCACTACTGCCACACTGATCCAGTCTCAAATTACAGCATTTGTTTTTTGGGCGATGAACATAGCAGACCCTTAAGAATCCAGTTGCTGGGCAGGAAAATTCCCTTATAACATCACATCAGACTAATGCTGTGACAGGAAGCGGTATCCAGTGGACTTTCTATTTCTGTGTTCAAGCTGTAAAGGCACAGAAGTCTTCCTAGCCTCTGAACTTAGCAGCCCCATTAGTTTTATGGGATCTTTTGATGACGGTATTCCTTGAACATGAGAACAAGATCGTATTTTGCTGTGTGAAAAGGACGCAGGCTGTGCAGATGGAGAAGAGACGGGAGTGCAGGGCCATTCCACCAGCCCTGCCAGGAGTATTCATTCATATTCTCCCTTCTTCCCTCCCCATTCCTTTTTCCTTGTGTGTCGTGTCTTTTTAGATTGTAAGCCTGCGGGCAGGGGACTGTCTTGTTCATTGCTGAGAACCGCCCAGAGAGCTTTGGCTATTGGGCGGTATAAAAATGAAATAAATAAATAAACTACTTTTCTCTTTTCACTGGGCAAGGCTGCGCGGCGCTCCAGTTACCATCAGATTTGTGACCAACACTACGAAGGAGTGCAAGCGAGACTTGTTGGGGAGGTTGAAGAAGCTTGAATTTGACATTAAGGAAGATGAGATCTTCACGTCTCTAACGGCAGCCAGGAATCTCTTGGAGCAGAAGGAGGTCAGGCCCCTGCTGCTGGTGGATGACAACGCACTCCACGACTTCAGAGGTATCGCAGTGTCACTCCTCTTTGCTGCGGTGATGTAAAAGCAAAGGAGTTGGGCTCAATTTGTGGCATGAGCACCCAGTCCAAAATGATTTAGGGGTTTCCTTTCTCCCTAACATTTAGGGTTGGGGAAGCTGCAGGGCCTCCGTGTCCTGTTGGACTACAACCCCCATTGCCCCTGACCATGGCTATGCTGGATGGGGCTGATGGAGTCTCACAACATCTGGTGGGCACAGAAATAATCCCCTACCTCTGCCTTACACATTCACTTTGGACAAGACTCAGAAAACAGCTTTCTAGAAAAAATTATACATAAACTTCAGCAAAGGCAGACCAAATGTCCATATATGTGTAGTGAGAAGTACGTACTTCAACTCTGTGCCAATGAAAGAGATTGATGAGTGGCTTCATGACGGAGAAGACAAAGGAAATTAATTGATTGATGATATTCCTTGCCACAAGGTATGGATTATGCCTGCTGGCATAGATGACTTTGAAAGGAGATTAGACAAATTCATGGAGGATAAGACTTTCAATAGCTATTTCTTCTTAATTACTATTTTATTAAATTTATGTCTCACTTTCCACCACAAAAAGCAGTCTCAAATTAACTTATACACACAAATACAGAAATCCACAATTAATCATATAATCATATAAACTATAATCAGCACAATACAAATAAAAGTAGACACCATAAAAACATAATTTAAAAACAATACAATATGAAAAGTATTCATCCACAATACATATATAATCCCCTCCCCCTCCACATAGCCTAGAATGAACCCATAAATGCAGCCCACAACAATTAGGCCCTAACTAATGTCTGAATGCCTGGGGAAATAAGTATGTCTTCACCTGTTGCCAAAAAGATGACAGGGTCGGCGCCAGGCGAGTTTTCTTGGGGACGGTGTTCCATAAATGTGGGGGGCCATCACAGAAAAGGCCCGTTCCTGAACTGACAGCCTCTAAGCTTCTCTCAGAGGGGGCACACAGAGAAGGGCCTCTGAAATTGACCTCAGGGACTGGGTAGGTTCATATTGGGGAGAGGCGGTCCTTGAGGTATTGGGGTCCCAAGCCATATGCTACTTCCAAGCTCAGAGGTGGTAGGCCTCTCGCTAGCAGTTGCTGAGCAAGGGAGGGTTATTGCACTCATGTCTTCCTTGTGGGCTATTCATTGGGGTGTCTGGTTGGCCACTTTTGCTAACAGGATGCTGGACTAAATAGGCCTTTGGTCCTATCCAACAGGGCTCTTGTTCTTATGGCTGCAAAAATCTGGGAGGCTGGCCAGTAGCTAGCAGGCCATAATACATGACCGGCGGCCCTCTGTTCAGCGGTGTTGGGGTATCACAAACTCTGCAGACCTGCCTCAGAAGCAATTTCACGGGGGAACGTCGTACTCGTGTCCTGCGAAAGAAGCACCACCGCTTTATGAATTGCAATGGACCATTACCACACTCGAGCAGAATTAGTTTTCTGTACTGCCGACTTTAATTACACGAGCCCATACAACCATATTCTGATCACTTAATGGACTTGTTTGCATCGTTCAGTAAAATCCGTACGATCCATAAACCCCGTAAGTCCGTGATGAGATGGCTATATTGTTTGTTTGCTTTATTTAAAACTTAATGAAGGATTTCTCGTTCTTCTGCCTTTGCCGCCTGTCTAAAAACTTAACTTGGACGTTGTGGTTTTGGAGGCACGGGGGCTGCAGAGCTCATCTCCAGCTGTGCTTCCAGCTCCATGGGGCTTGCAAAACTCTGACTTCCGACCACGATGTGTGCTTTGGCAGATAGGCTCATAATGCCTACCCCCATGCATTCTCCCCACCCCCACCCCACATCAGTATATTTGACACTGAAACGTCTTAATTCAACATAGGGATTTAGAAATTTAGTTAAGTCACTTCAGTTCCTGTCTTTAGATCAACCCAGATGTCGACTTCAGTGGGTCATGACTCTCCCTCCCCTCCAGACGTCGTTTCCCCTCCAGTTTTCAGTGGTTTAAGTATGCTGAAAGATGTTTAAGCTCCTGTTAGTAACTACTATGGAATTATTCTTGGATAATCTTCGTTTAAGGTTGCTCGCAGCTGGATGAACATAATCCATTCTTTGGTTAATGGACCCAGATGCTCCTGGGGAATGTGCAAAATAAATACAATAACTGCATAAAATCCACACTGGAAGTATCTCCCATTTCCGCATTTTTATTTTTGCATTTCATAATGTCGGAAAGGACGTTGTGGAGCCATCTAATTTCTCCCTCTGCGTTGTCACAGGGATTCCCTGGGCCTAAAGCAGCCCTGGAGGCCAAATTAAATGTTACCTTGACCAATTCATGGTCCCCAGGGGGCACTTGGAGGATACTTAACCCTTCCAACAACTGCCAATTCATACCTATAAATGCTCAACCTGGGCTGTTGTTCTCCCAGCTGGGCTAACTTCTGATTTCACACCCCTGGCCAGGGGAAAAACCCTTTAAAAATGACCCAAGGGGGAAACATCCACAGGTGACAATTGGTGCATGGGGGGAAGGATTAAGCCTCCCCCTCCCCCATGCCAATTCTTCCCTGCAAGCACACCCGCAAGAGCATTGCAAGGGAAAACTGGGTTGCAACCCCATATTTTCCTCTTAAGATCTAGTTTGCCCCACTGATAAGATATAGTTTGGCCTAAATTTGAAGCATTTAGGATGCAGTCCTATGGGTTGTGCCCTCAATGATCATAAGCCCCCAAACCCGTAGGCTTACTAGCATCCTATGCAATGATCTTTGCCTCCCTGTCCTCCCAGCCTGCATTTTTCGCTAGGTGGGCTTTTTTGCCCATCTAGCTGGGGTGCGTCGGAGGAGGTGGAGGGAAGGATGCTGGAGAGGCCTCAGGATAACTCGTACCTGTGAGAGCTGGACTGACCCAGGTTCAAAAGCTTACCCAGGCAGTGACTCCCAGTCCCACAGACGGAAGGAGCAGATAACAGCTGTTTATAAAGATTAAAGTGTTTATTCAGTAGGACCCATATCCATGGGATTAAGGCAAGCAATGCAGGCTTCTCTTACGCAGAAGAGATGACTCCGTCTCACTACATGATGGCAGATACAAGTCCCAAGACCCAAGCAGGTCTCAAGTTCCAAGTCCAAGTGAGAAGTGGGAAGGCTGAGATGAAGTGAAGTGACTGTGATGTGAGATGTGTGTGCTTGTTGTCTTACCCCAACCTTTATAGTAAGACCCTGTACCTATAAATAGGATATTACTCACCAATTGTGCATAACATGTTGTCTTCAACTTGTCCCATGATTACTGACTCATATCACCTTGACATTACGTCTGGTGACTTTCTGCACACCACCTCAGGAGACATCCTCCATGTCAGGTGACATCCTGTTCTGCCCATGCAAAACCTAACAGTACCCTGGCCTCTCCAGTCTCCTCCCCTTCCCACCCACCAAAATGCTCCCTTCTCCCCTGCTCTGAGGTCGAGTTCCCGACCTTGGAGAGCAGCCAGTGTGGTTCTTTCCGCACTGCCTGTGAGGAGAAGGGGAGCGGGGTCAGAGCGCCGTCTCCGACCTTGGATCAGGGGAATCC
The DNA here is from genome assembly GCA_021292165.1 of Shinisaurus crocodilurus. Classification (NCBI taxonomy): domain Eukaryota; kingdom Metazoa; phylum Chordata; class Lepidosauria; order Squamata; family Shinisauridae; genus Shinisaurus; species Shinisaurus crocodilurus. The sequence goes on along the minus strand of CM037877.1, from coordinate 3,075,044 downwards.
GACATCTCCTATGGCCCCTCAAGACGCAGTCTTGGGGCCATAGTATCGCTCCCTTAATTATATTCGGGTTTCCCTTTCAACGCAAAACTTCTACCGCCTTTCTTGTACCAGTTAGAAATACTGGGAACTGAAACGGACTAAATTCTTGGAGGAGAAGGCTATCAGTGGCTCCTAGTCCTGATGGTTATATCTGCTACCTCCAGTATCAGAGGCAGTATGCATGCGTATACCAGTTGCTGGGGAACATGGGTGGGAGGGTGCTGTTGCACTTATGTCCCATGAAGCTGATTGGTGGGAGGTTCAGGACAGATAAAAGGAAGGACTTCTTCACACAGTGCATAGTTAAACTATGGAATTCACTTCTATGAGATGTCGTGATGGCCACCATTTGAATGGCTTTAAAAGGGGATTGGACAAATTCAGGCTATCAATAGCTACTAGTCCTGGTTGGCTATATGCAACCTCCAGTATCAGAGGCAGTATGCCTATGTACAGCAGTTTCTGGGGAACATGGGTGGGAGGGTGCTGTTGCACTCATGTCCTGCTTGTGGGATCCCTGTGGCCAGTTGGTTTGCCACTGTGTGAACAGAATGCTGGACGAGTTGGACCCTTGGTCTCATCCAGTATGGCTCGTCTTATGTTCTTACATTGTTAGAATTATACGTCTGCCTGCCCTGCTATGGGTCAGACTATAGGGGGTTATAGGGCTGCAAAGATGGGTAAATCGGTAAACAACCAAATTTAAAATTCTCAGTGATATACAAAATGTGTTGAAGTTCACTAGTAAATAAAAAACGAATGCTCTTCAGACGATTTGAACTGTTACTAACCAGAAAGTTTCATTCAAAGGCAGTTTGTTACCAATAAGTTGCTGTAAAAAGGACTGTTCTGGTGTCCTCTTTTTTTCAGGGATCGACACAAACGAACCCAATGCCGTGGTGATAGGGCTAGCTCCCGACCACTTCAACTATCAAATGATGAACAAGGCCTTTCGGTAAGTAGGGATAATTCAATCCTAGTTTTTGCAAGAGACTTGTTCTTGCAGTCCTCATCAGGATGGGAGTAATTATACAGGGTTCCAGTTACGTTTCTACCTGTCTTAAACGACATATCTCCAGAGAATGTTATGGAGATATTTGCCAGAGGGTGTATATTGCTGGGAGGGTTGTCACAACTGAGCAACAGGGCCCGGTGATGCCAGGTGGAAACCCTTCTGTTTCAGGGCCTTTCAAAGCACCAAAAGTCGCATGCCTGTTGCTCCCCATAGGCAAGGGCTCTGCCATCCATCGTGAAAAAGCGTTGATGCGAAGGGGCCTCAGCTACCTTGACAGCGAGTCCGCGCCTGCTGTTGCCAACGGGCCGCAAGCTTGCAGGCAGCCTGGAAGATGCCCAGTTGCCACGCTGCCGGAGACCCCCTCAGTCAGGGTGGGGGTGAAGCAAGGGGAGCAGAATTTCAGGGATTGAAGGTTCAGTATGGCCCGAGGTCCTGCAGTGGGACACTGAAGCTTACATGGGGGGGGGGGGAGCCATGTAATTTAAGAGCCCATGACAACCTGGAGTCTAAGGAGGGAAATCTAAGCGGCACCCAAGCGCCCCCCCGGCATGCTAATTAAGATTCCCTTAGGAAATTATCCAGCACAAGCCATGTAGAAAGGAACAGACGCCAGGCAAGAGCCACTGGGCGAGATCTGCCTGTCTTCCTCTTGGGGCAGCCGAATTGCACTGGCTGATGCAACTGACGCATCTTGCGGCAAGGCAGGGCTCCTCTTTTGAAGATCACCTGTTGAGGTCATCTCCTTTTGATACCTCAGAACAACTTAATAGCATCTTAATCATTTTAATCTTGTAATTTTTTAAAATTCCGTTATTGTAACTGCTGCTGCCTAGCTCTGCTGTTTGTTTTTAATCTGTGGCTTTAAATTTTATATTTTATATTGTATTTTATGATTTTAACTGTTGTAAACCGCCCAGAGAGCTTTGGCTATTGGGCGGTATAAAAATGTATTAAATAAATAAATAAATAAATAGCGGTGTTATCAGGACAAGCCAAACAGTCACCTGTGACTCCAAGCAAAGGGGTTTTTGCATTTGGCAGTTGGACAGAATTCCTAATGCATAATGCCTCCTCGAAACCCACCTTTCATGCAAGTCCTCTGGCGTATCCTTTCAGGCTTCCTTTGAGGTAGGGGTGAGGCCTAAATACATGAGCTTTTGTTCATATTCACCCCTGGCTGCGCTCATCTCTCCCCTCCCTCTCTTCCCTCTATTTGCCTCCAATATAATAATAAAGAATGAAAATTATGTTTTTGTGGAGGAAGGGGGGGGGGCTGGCTGGCCCGCCAGACCTCCACTCTTTCCTACTCCAAAGGAAACCCAGCACTTGCCACCATGTGGCCCGGAAGGGGGGGCTGGCTGGCCCGCCACTACCCCACCCTTGCCTACTGGCAAAGGAACCAAGACCCTCTGAGATCTCAAGATACCAGACTGCCAGCCTCAGCTGTCTCTGCAATCTTACTTGGATCTCTGTTCAGGGACTCGCCTTTATTTCTGTAACCTGGATTTAGATACTGAACCAACAGAGTACTACAAAACCCATGTGGGGTAAACCATGACAAGGTTTATTTCTGGTAGCATCTTACAACAAGATTAGGCAAGTAAGAGAGGCACACAAAATAGAGAGACACTTTAGTACACAGTAAAGCTATAAAACAAGAAAACCTGATTCCTTAAAAATCTCTCAAGCACACACCTGTTACCTGAGGGTGTCTTCTTCAAAGGGTTAGATCCAGCACAGCCTTGCCGCCCGATGGAGAATTACCACACCTACCCGAAGGTCCAAGATGGGCAAACTCCCACAAGGCTGGCTTTCACCAGTGCCTTCAAACCAGCCAATTTTACCAGAGGCTGCCTGGGGTCGATTCTTGAGGGGGGGGGCCCTAAAGGCTCGGGCCCCTCGCTGGCGCGCTGCCATGCCAGGCACGCTACCAAAAAGGACTGACCAAGAACAATTATCGAAATATGAAAATGATTTTAATTGGCCCGTCTCAGTTTTATGGGATTTTATCAAAACTTGTTTTTCTGGATTTTTTTATTGTGTCCACTTTGTGTGCATTTTATCTTTTTTGCTGCCTTGAGAAGGTTCCACCCTTAAAGGCCACATAGAAATAACTTTAGATAGATAGATAGATAGATAATATATAAAATAATACAATAATTATCTCCAGATAATAATACGGAGGCCCATTTGTTTGTTCATAATGATAGTTACTCAGTTTGTAGAGGCAGGCAGGTAGCTGGGCAAAGATATCGGTGCTCCTGAGGAATAATCACATGTGATTTGATGAATAGGAGGGGAAGACCAGGCCTGGCGGTGGGGTCACCCTTTGTTTTTGGGGAGTGCTACTTTGTCTGGTACTTCCTTCCTTTTCATGACTGCTTGAAAAAGCTTCCGACCCTACACTTCTTGGACTCCATGGTTAATCGTGTTGCTCTTTCCCCCTTCTTTTTATCAGGCTGATACTAGATGGTGCTCCCCTTATAGCCATTCACAAAGCGAGATACTACAAGAGGAAGGACGGCCTAGCTCTTGGCCCTGGACCGTTCGTTACCGGACTGGAATATGCCACTGACGTGAAAGCTACTGTGGTGGGGAAGCCGGAGCGGACGTTCTTCCTGGAAGCCTTGCGTGGTACCGACTGTGCCCCAGAGGAAGCTGTCATGATTGGCGACGTGAGTGCTTGACTTGCTAATCTACTGTACATTTACAGCATTTTTACCCTACCCTTCAGCCAAAAAAGGATCCCAGAGCAGCTAACACAGATTAATTATGTGACAGTACCTGCCCTCAGGCTCATGATCTAAAAGACACAACACGAAAGGAAAAGTGATTGGGAGGGAGGAGGAAGAAAGCAAAACTCATTCACCAGTACTTTGTTTCAAAGTTCTTCTAGGCGTTCTTTCTGGCAGGGAAGGGCGAAACAAGCTCCCTATAGCTGTTCCTTCTCTAGTTGATGTATGGGGCTATGTTGGTCTCTCCCTTGCCGTGATGATGATTATCTTGGGAGGCAGGGGTGCAGCCTCCCAGTGACCCTTGGTTCTCAGGCTGATGGATGAGGCCGGAGTCTGCAGTCCTAGGGAACTATTGGTTGGAGATCCACCCTCTTGCAGCATGTCGAAGAACTGTAGTCTCACCCAGGCTAGCTTTTTGTCTCTGTATGCCCCACAGGACTGCAGGGATGATGTTGGAGGTGCCCAGAATGCTGGCATGCTGGGAATATTGGTAAAGACTGGTAAGTGCCTTTTGTTTTCTTGCATCCCATGGCTTTTGAAGAACCACCGATTCATTCAGGCTGACTTTTCTTCCAACTCTGCCTTCTAGAGCTGAAAACGGACAACCAAAATGATCAAGGGAATCAAAACAATTTCCCTATGAGGAAAGGGTAGTGCTTTGGGGTGCAAGGTTAGCTGCGGAGGCAGTGGGGGAGGACACACGGGATGGCTAAGATGAACACTGACAGTGGAGGAAGTGGATAGAATCTTTTCATAGAATACTGGGGGTGAAGGGTCCTTGGAGGTCATCTGGTCCACCCCTGCTGCTCAGGGCGGGGCCTGCAATGCAAGATGGAACTACAGCATCCCCGACAGATGGCAATCCAGCCACTTCTTAAGTACCTCCAACAAAGGAGAACCCACCGCTTCTGTGGGTAATCTGTTCCACTCTACAACAGCTTGTGTTGCCAAGAGGCAACAGTTCTTTTTAGGATTCAGAAACAATGAATCCAATGGGTGAAGGCTAAAAGTTTTATTAAGCAGGACCAAACTAACACAGCAAGAAAGCAAAACACCACAGGGCAGAAAATAAAAAGAAACTGCAGAGCAAGTTTGTAAGGCTTACGCCCCTACAGTTGCCGGGAACCCACCCCGGATGGCAATGGACAGACCCAGCTTTTTACTCTCTCAACATACTAGAATTCGGGGCGGTCATCCAGTGAATTTGATTGGCAGGAGATTCAAGCCAGACAAAATAAAATACTTCTGTAAATCTGGATTGAAAATTACACCCGGGCGGGTAAAACTGCACCAGCGACAAGGATCACAGACTCAAGATTGTAACTGAAACGAATTAAACAGGGTTTTTTGGAAGCACAGTGTTCACTACAGGAAGAATAGAGAAATCAATAATAAAGCAAATAGAACCAGTAAAGTACTAGATAAAAACCCAATGCAGCGACAGCGGCGAAAGAAATGATAAAACAAATCAATACAATAAAGAACCAGATGGAATCAAGCCCTACGTTCTACCTTCTCCAGCAGTTTGGACTTACAAAGCATTACTGGAAGTTTTCCGGTGACTTTCAAAACTCTCTCCAGCTCAACTACTTAAAAATGTAACGGTACAATCCTATGCATGTTTAGACAGAAAAAAGCTGGCATGCCCCAGCCAGGTATGCATAGCATTGCACCCTAAATCAGATTAGCCCAACTTTCCCCATCCAGGTGCCCTCTGGATCTTTTGGACTTCAACTCCTGTCAGCCCCAGCCGGTATGGCCAGTGGTCAGGAATGCTGGAAGTTGTAGTCTGAAACATCTGGAAGCCACTAGATCGGGGGGAAGGTTGGTCTACCCCATTCTGAGTTCCATAAAATTCTGTCGTTCTAAGGAGTCCATAGCTGGCAGAAAAGAGGGAAAGGAAGGAAGAACATGAAAGTAAGAATGAGGTGCAGTTGGAGAAGGCCTTTTCAGCAGTGGCACCACAGGTGCGGCATGCCCTCGCTAGAGAAGCCCACCTGGCACCTACCTTGGTGTCATTTTGGCACCAGGCAAAGGGCTTTTTCTTTTCCCAGGCCTTTTCACATCTGCTTTAGTTTTAAGCCTGGGGTCCCCAATACTGTGCCCATGGTCACCACTGCGCTTGCAAGGCTATGCTGAGGTATCCAGCAAGCCATTTTTTTCCTAGTGCAAATTAATGGAGCAATTTCTTCATTCACTTGCAGAGGGGAAAAAGAACTGCCCTGGCAAAAAAAACAACAGCTGAGGTGGTGGTGGTGGAAGCCCATCCCCACCAAGGACACTGGAACGGGGCAACGAGATCCTTGGGGCAACAGGGTCTTTGGCAGGGGTCGGCTTCTCCCCCGAATCTGTTTTTTCTCAGTACTGCTCCTCTTCCCCGCATGCAAATGGATAGGGAAATGGCTCCATTCACTTGCATGGGAGGTGGGGGAGAGAAAAGCAGCTGTGGGAGGGAAGAAAGCAAGCACACACACACAGAAAACGGGGGCCTCTCTGAACATTTTTCTGATTGCTCCACCCCCCCCACCCCCCACGGCAGCCAGTTTGTGGTGGTGGTGCCCAGGACACTTTTTTGAAATTCCAAATGTGCCCACAGGCCCCAAAACTTTGGGGACCCCTGGTATCAGCTGGGGTGTTCGTTAATACTTTCTTCAACTGTGGCTTTTCCCCCTTGCTGGATTTATACTTCGTTTCTATTGTGATTAAATTTGAAATGGTTTCATTTCTTGTTGTGAGCTGCCCCGGGAACCTGATTATAGGGCAGCTTATAAATACCATAAATAAAGCAAAAATAATAGAAAGAAAGCAAGTGAGGGTATAAGAGGAAGAGAGAGGTGAGCACGGAGCTTTTCCACTCTGTTTACCCAATTTTTATCAGGGAAAAATGTCACCACTAACTTTTTCACTTGTTCTTCAGTTGTGTTGCTGGTGTACTCCACCTCCGCATTGTCTCATAAGCAAATGCCATTGTTGCAAGTTCCGCCACGGCTTCACCATCTGCTGTGTTGCCAAAACTACTACTACTACTACTACTCCTCCTCCTCCTCCTCCTCCTCCTCCTCCTCCTCCTCCTCCTCCTCCTCCATCATAAATGAGCCTTCTCCCTGGCCACTGGTCCTGCTGGCTTGGGGTGATGGGGGTCGGAGTCCAACACCATCGGGGGACCCAGGGCTGAGAGCGGCCGGCTATCTAACCCAGCTTCGTGCTTTCAAGAGTGGCCAGCTAGATGCCCCTGGGAAGCCCACAAGCAGGACATGAGGGCAGAGCTTTCCCTGTCTCAGGGCCTCTGGTGCTGAGCACTGTGTGCTTCCCCTGAATGCGAGATTCTGCCCAGCCTTTGTGTCTGATAGCCATCGATAGACACATTCAGAGAGGAAGTTTAATCCTCTTAGATAGCCAGCGTCCCGCCAGTGGCTGGGGTCACGCAACACAACAACCCACCATGGTCACAGTAGGGTGTCATGTCGTGTCATGCAAACCCAGGAGGTGCTTGTCAGGGTGGCTTATTTTTGGCTTACAAGGCACCCTAATGATCCATGGCTTGTAGGTGGGGTTGTTTTCAAAAAGTTGAGTTTCAGAAGCAGAATAAATTACACGAAGTAATTATCAGTGTACTTTACCAACTGTCAGAACAGAATTCTGGACCTTTTGATAACCTCAGGGTAAATACAACCCTGACCTAGCAGGATAACTTTTAAAAAACACGACACTTTTATAAGATGCTTTTTCAAAGCTTACAGCACCGTCGCAAAGCAATATGTGCCAGGAAAACAGAACTGATGTGTGTGTGGCAGGGAGAGTACAGGGGTAACAAGGTCACATATGGGGGATATGTAGATATCTGTGGTAGGCAGTAACCATGTGCATAGCATATTTATTGTGCAAGCATCGTGGGTTATCTGTGTAGATGTCCAGGAAAACTTTAAGCTGACACTAACCAAGTTTTAAAATCTAGCATTTTCTTTCTGCTTTTGTTGTAGGGAAATACCGAGATGCTGACGAAGGCAAAATTAACCCACCTCCTTATTTAACCTGTGAGAACTTCCCCCATGCCGTAGACCACATTCTCCAGCATCTGCTGTAAAAGAAATCCTACAGGATTTGGAAACCACCTTTTAGTGCTCAAAGTTGACCATGCAGTAACATCCTTCACAGAGCCAAGCTGGCCGGTCAGCGGACTTGCTTGGTGTAGCTCTTGCTGGACTGCACGACTTCGGACTGCGAGCAGGAGGAACATTTGAATGCTGTCCCTATAAAAAATAGCTCCCTGCACATAGAAAACTAGCATGTCAGCAAGAAAAGCGCTAGTCTAGTCTTCACCCTTGGCATGCTGGTTTTCTGTGTGCAGAGAAGTGGCAGTGGTGGTTTGTTTTAACATGGGATTTCCACCCACCTGCAGTCTGGAGTGGTACACCCCGCACCCTGTACTTTTGCAGAACGCAACAGCTCAGTTCTTGCTGCAACACTGTACACTTGAATGGGAAAATGTGACAAAGTTCAGCTCGATGCCCTTGCTAAAGCTGCTGAGGCATGCATGGGATGGCCCATTGTTGTCACAGGATGGGGCTTCCCCTTGGGCACATGAGCATCGGGGTTGGCACATTTTGTCCGGTTCTTCCACAGGCAATGACAGCTGACACCTCAGAGCGAGCTCCTTTAATGAACAGTGGGGTGGGGTGTGGGGAGGGAAAGATCCTGTAGTAATAATTTCAGCAGTCTAATCGGCCTATGCCTAGAAATGTAATAAAAGGTTGGGAGAATGCAGGTTTGTCTGACATCTCAAGTTTGTGTGCTTCTGAGCCGGTGTAATTTGTGAAGCCATTTTTTTTAAAAAAAAGGATATTAGTTTTCTGGTCAGATCTTCAGCAGATCAAAGAGTAAAGAGTACCAGAGCCTGGGATGATCCTATCAGCTCTCCAGTGCAGCTTCCGACTCTCAGTAGTGCTTAATTTCGTTGGGGGTGGGTGGAATCAGGACCTCAGATCTGTCGAGTAAGAAAAACCCTCTGCTCTGGAAGCTTTCCTTCCTAATCCCTGCTGTGTGGGCGTGCTGCAGTTATTAGCGAGGGAAATGCGGTCCCAAGGACTGTACCTTCTCAGGAGCATCGTCCTCTGTTTTACTTCATTTTTTCCAGGGTCGAGCCCAGACATTTGGAAACAGACGCTTGGGGTGGAGTATGCTGGCCCCAATTAAGCCCTAGACCAAGAGTGGACAAGTGCTGGGGGTTGCGAGGCCACATGACCCGCCCCCCCCAAACCCAATGGGGGCCGCACCCCACCTCCGCCACTGAAATTGCTGCCGAATTTGCAGCACCAGTGGCAAAAATGTGGCGATTTCGTGGGGAAACGAGATGCGTGGGGAGCAGATGCATTGTTTGCAAGCAGAATCACGCTCCTGGGAGATTGCCTAGATTGTGTGCACAAACAAAGAGCCATGTGGGGCTGGATGCATCCCTACCCCTGCCTTAGACTGTAAAACTGAGCAAGACTGCATCCAGGTTATAGTAGGATCATAGGATCATAGAGTTGGAAGGGGCCTACAAGACCATCAAGTCCAACCCCCTGCTCAATGCAGGAAACTAGAGGAGGGGGTCTCCCATCCAAGTAATAACCAGGCCTGACCTTGCTTAGCTTTCCACGCTCAGACAAGCTGAGCCAGCGTGAGCCACAGGCCTGTAGTATGCCTCAAGCAGATAAAGAGCGGGCAAGAAGATGAACTGACTGCATGGAAGAGCTGGCTAGTAAGGGAATGCTGGGAGTTTTTTCTGTCTAAGCCTGCATAGGATTGCACCCTTCAGGGACTAGGCGTTGAATTAATGCTACTACTCAAGAGTTCATAGGAACCTGCCCGATACTGAATCAGACCATTGATCCACCTAAGCCAATTCTGTGCATACAAAGCAGGCACTTGGCCACCGAAGCCATGGCCCTTCCCAGTCCAGGACTAAGAATGATTTTGCAGCCACTTTTGAGTCCTCAGTGACCAGTGCGGAAAGACCAAGGCCGTTGTGAATCGTAGGTGAAATGGGGGAGAAGGGGGATGTCGCCAACGGTAGAGAAATTGTGGGCATGGTTGCCTAGTATCTCCCCCATGTTCTTCTCTACAGCTTCTTGCTTAGCCCAAGTAGTAAGCAAGCATATTCTTAGTCTTTTTGCATTGTCCAAACTGCTTCTTATCCACACAACAGTGCTACGAAGTACAGTAGACAGATTTGCCCAAGGCTATCCAAGTAAAGAAGGCCTTAAAAAGTGACTCTCCGATGTCGAATGTAGCCAGCTTGGCCACGTTGCCTCCTCAGGAAAGGCCTGCTGTGAACATGATGCTGTTACTCCAGGGGTGGGCAACAGGTGGGCCACACGCAACCCACACAGCTCCCAAAATTCAGGGGGGGGGGGAGAGTGAAAAACATTGGTGGTTTGCCACCAAAATTTGGTGGCAAACTGTCACAAAGGTTTACCGAGGACAAATTTAGTTGGGAAACCAAGCTAGATTTGTCCTCAGCAAGCCTCCTTAGCTGCTACAGAGGCTTACTAAAAGTCGAATTTAACATGAAAACAAGTAAAGCTCCATGTGCCCCCCCAGCGGTTTAAGGGGGAAAAAAATAATCTGCCACAGGGTGGTGGTGTGTGTGACCCATGGAGGATCTGGGGTGAGGAGAAATTGGTACCCAGACCGCCTGAGGTTGCCCACCCTTGTATTACCAAAGCTAGTGTTAAGTATGTGTCAACAGTATGGCTCTGGACTATAACGGAGTTTGTATGTATACCAGTGCTAAGCCTGGGGCCAAAACATCCTGGGATTCCCTGCTTATCTGAATGAAGTTTCCTGATAAATCTCCACATCAAGAACCATATTTATACCATTTTACAGTAACAAAATCTATTTAAAACAGAAAAATGAGACATCATTATTATGACCCTTCATCATAAAGTATCAAGGGATTTTGTTTAGGTTACTCTCTCTCGATCCAATTTAAATACAGAGAGGCTGTATCTTAATCAGCGATTGTTAATTTAGAGCAGGCCTACCATTCATAAACATATTCCTGGCTGAATTTCTACCAGCCCATTAATATGGAGCCGGGCTGTTTTTCAAATTTTATGTAAAAATTAAAGCTATCAGAGTTTTACAGATGTTTTAATTAGGTGGGGTTATTAACAGGAATGGCTCGGAAACAAAGCTCTGGTCCATAACAGCTTATAGACCATGAATGTCTGAAGTTAGGCATCACCAGGGCCCTATTAACTTGACAGTTGCAAGGTTTTATTGGGTTGGGGGCGTCCCCACCCCTTTTCTAACACAAAGACGGGTGGGGGAAGGAATCCTTTGGCAACCATTCCCCACTTTTATGGCATTTTGTTAGTACAGTTGTAAAATGAAATTGCAATTTGAACCTTCCTGCACATGTTAACTGCACCAAAATGAACTAACTTTTGTAATGACAATAAATGTCTTTTCTGGTCCATTTGCAAAACTGTAAGAATGGAAGCCCTTTACGATTACTTTATAGTGCTCCTGAGTGTTAAATTATTAGATTGTAATTGTAGTTTTGGCTTTACTGAAAGCAAACTACACTCTCTTTTGGAAGGCAAACACCCCAGGATTACTACAGAGCAGCCTTCCCCAAACTGGTGCCCTCCAGATGTGCTGGATACCACTTCCCATTATCTCCAGCCAGCATGGTCATTGGCTCTGCTGGCTGGGGATGATGGGAGCTGAAATCTCTGGAGGACACCAGGTTGGGGAGGGCTGCCATAGAACATTGTCAAATGAAACAAGACTGGGAATGCTGATCAGAAATTATCTTATAAAACAAACAAACGCAACCATTTAGCCAAAGTTAAATGTTGCTTAATTCTCACTGATTTCAAAAGGAAGAGTTAAGCACAAACTTAAATCTGTCCTATTGAAATAAATGGAAAACGAAAACAGGAGTGAAGGGATTATCAAAAGGTGGCTGATTTCATTTGAGTCTGATGCGTTTTGGAAAGATTTCTTCTTCAGGGGCTAATCTACAGACAAAAATACAAACACTTATTAAAATATATATACATTTATATTACCTTTTAAGCATCCCTTGCCCTGTTTAGATTTGGAGCTCCCATAGCTATATACAACAATCTGTTGGGAGATGCTCTACATGTCTCATCTGGTTTGGCCCTAAGACTCCAATAAACATTCCATGAACGGAAAATGGAAAAGTCTGCCCAAAATTATTAAATGACTAAGGCAAGGGGAACAAGAGATACCAGCCTTTGCTTGAGTAAATAAGATCCCAAAATACATCCCTGAGAGGGGACCAAATATTTTATTCTTCATTGTTGTCAGTCTTGCTCAAGATCTATTGGTTTGATACAAAGATCCCTGATAAATCCAACTAACCGTCTGTCACTTCCGGTACTGCAATATCATCTCTGTTCCTCCAAGGAGGAGAGCTCCAGTAGCAAAATACTAGTATGGACAGTCTGTAAGATGGGTCCTAGATGTCAGCTGGAATTCAGTGTTCTCCAACCTTGGGTCCCCAGATGTTTTTGGCCTACAACTCCAGCTACGCTGGCTGGGGCATGCTGGGAGTTGTAGGCCAAAAACATCCGGGGACCCAAGGTTGGAGAACACTGAGCTGGATGACAAAAGACTACATTAAAATTACAAGTGGGTTTTAGAGAGTATAGTGCAAAAATGTTCTCCTTGTATCTTCATAGAGGGCTACCAGCTGGAGAGAGAGGTTCCCCAAAGAACAATGAGCAACTCCCAATCAATCATCAAAAATTAGCATGCATCTCTGAGAAGGGCCTGTTCAGTTTCTCCTGATGTTGTCTTTGAAAGCACAAATAAACTGTTTTAATATATGTATTGAGCCACTCGCTCGTAGAAATTTGCTGGGATTGCCTTTGGGGGAGTGGGGGGGGGGGTTGAACTCTTGGCTTAAGGTTTCAAAAACTAAGTCCAGCTCAGACAGACTCAAATTCTCTTTGCCAGTCCATGTATTTTTGGCTTAAATTCTTAGCTGAGGGCTTGGTGTGAGCAATCACGTCCAGGAAGTCTTCCGTTGTGACAATGTCCAGTTGGATTACAGGCAAGCTCCCACCGTCTGCAGGAGGAAGAAGAACAGCGGCTAAAAACCCACAGGTTTTATTTATTTATTATATTTATAGCCCGCCTTTTTTCCTGCAAGGAACCCAAGGCGGCTTACATAAGCCAAAATGGGACTACTCAAGCCTCCCACACTGAATGGCATGCAGCCAAAATGATGGTAGGGCCCCAGGAGGGCAGAGCTCTGAGAGGCTGTTGCCACCACACCTGTGGTTGAGCTCCGATCTCCATCCGGTCTGTCCCACATTGCAGTTCCCTTTTCTCTCAGTTGCCACTTGGTGGTTGGTGCTGCTGCTAGAGCAGAGCTGCATTCTAAGGGCTGATGGTGAAGATCCACCTACCTCCTGGGTAAAGCTCCAGGGACAGTGAGCACCACACCAGAGACTGAGCTGTGGTCTCCACACAGACCACCCCATTCTGCAGCCTCTCCCCCACAAACAGCCACTGAGAAGGTGGCTGCCAGCAGAAAGCAGTGTCCTTTTGGTGGTGGTTCGGACTGTTTATATTATATGGCATGCTATGAGTATCATTTTGATTTCATTTGGCCTCTTCCATCCCCCAACCATTTACGTAATTATATCTCCTGGTTCCAGCAGGCTCTACTGAGGGAGATGAGAGGGAGAAGTCGGGTCATTCCCTCAACCCTGCTGAAAGGCATAATTATCAGGAAACAGAACGCTGCCACCTTCTGCTGTGTTTATATATCTGTACCCCTGGAAGCTAGCTGGTTAGCACCACCCACCGCCCCAACACTGTCTGCAGGAGGGTTACTGTACCTGGCTGATGATTTTCAAGGGCACTGAAGATTTTTCTCACGGGACGCATAGCAGCTTCTTTGCAGACCAACTTAATGTCAGATCCGGAGTACCCTTCCATCTCCTAGTACATAACCAGAACAACATGTTCGAATGCCTGACTGCCGTCTCCCAAAGCAGTTACTTTATTCCCAACTCAAGGATGGAAAGCGGAATATCGGTGGTCAATATAAGAGGTTTAAAGATGTTCTTAAGGCTAATCTAAAAAAATGCAATATAAACATCGAAAACTGGGAAGCTCTGGCCCATGAACGATCTAACTGGAGGTCGGCCATTCACAAAGGTTCTATGGACTTTGAAGAAGCCCAAGTGAAAGGTGATAGGGAGAAACGTGCTAAGCGAAAAGCACGTCAAACGAATCCTTTACAGGACCATCTTCCATCTGGTAACCTGTGTCCTCACTGTGGGAAGCTGTGTGGATCTAGAATTGGCTTCCACAGTCACTTACAGACCCATCGCTAGAGTCTACACAATTTTTCTTTAGAATGTCCTCCTTTTAAAATTTCCTTTTTGTAAAAAAAAATAATTTTATCCTGGAAGACAATCTTACTCGGTCAGGAGTGATCGCATGATGATGATGATGATGATGATGATGACGTAACCAGAAAGACACACTTTGGTCTGTAGAGCTTTCCTTCCCACCGCAGATGGTTGCAAAGCTAGTATTTAGCAGAATGGGGTGTTTAAGGTGGTGATTGAGCAGGGAAAAGGTTGTGTGGAACCTTCCCGCATAATAGCATTATCTGGCATGTCCATTTAGAATATAGGTCTCCCCATTATTATTCTTTTCCCAATTCTCACCCTGTTCAAATGAAGGAAACTGACCCTCCCAGCTACAATTTGCTTGGTACACATTGCTCTTACTGGCCCAGGTTTCCTGCCTCTCATCTAGCAGTTGTTCCACTGATATAATGTCAGGTAGCTGGCTATGTTAGCTTAATTAATTATCTGTTGCATGTGCCCCTGGTCAAGGTTCCACCTGTACCAGGACACCTTGATCAGCTCCTTAAAGATATTTTGCCTCTTTAAGAGCCCCTCCTGTATCAGGATGCCAATTCTCTGCCTTTTACCTTCTCTTCCCAGTAACATGGGATTAGGCCTTAGGCGTGGTGCAAAAGACACTCCAACAACTTGATGTTAACAATAACTGTTTACTTTAGTAAATTTTGGTATAATAGATTCACAATAACTTAAGGTAATTACACAAATAGAGCTGTATACCGTATTTTCCCGTCTATAAGACGCCCCCATGTATAAGACGCCCCCCGCTGGGCAGTTTTGCAACCGCGCGGTTCTCTCCTCTGCTTACTTCCGTGTATAAGACGACCCTCAATTTTTAGTCTAGCGATTTTAGGAAAAAGTATAGTCTTATACGTGGAAAAATACTGTACTTTCAAAATGCAGGTATTATGAAATAAAAGAAATAACACAATTTTCTCTAATCTAACTACTCTTTCACATTTAACTTTAATAGAGATTCCTTCTCAGCCTAGCCCTGGCTGTTCTGCATTCTTTCAATGATATTCAGTCTCTGCTTCTTGGTGCCTGCAGTTTCCCTGCTCGCTCTCTCCAATTTCGCTCTCTCCCTCCTGCAGCTTTTCCACACCTCTCCCACAGAACTAGAAGGTTACAATCATGTGACCTAAAACTGGGGAAATGAAACTTAACTCCATTAGGAGGAAAAGGAGACTTCTCTCAATGAAAAGGAAACTAACTCCATGAGGGGAAAATGAAACTCACAAATGTCCACCTCCCATCAGGAGATGTTTAGTCCAACAGGCTTCTGTTGTGATATGTATCACTTCACCAGCTGCAGCACACTGTTTACACATGGAAGGGACAGAATGGCTGTAAACAGGTTTATTATGTCTTTCTAGATTCCCGTGTTTTTCGCATGGGAAGCTAGACTGTGGGAGCAATATGAGCTAGACACATGGTTTGTATGTTCTGATGTTCTGACTTGTTTTCTGTCTGAAGCCATCTTAGAGAGAAGCTGGACTGCTTTCTCTCTTCTCCTTTTGTTTTCTTTCTTGCTGGACTTGTTACTGCAACAATGTAACGTCTTTGCTGAGGTGGAGTGAAGCTCAACTTACTCCACTGGATGTAATGCTTGCTATGCATTTATACTCTGCACATGGACTGTAACTAGGAAATGTATACTCTGTAGAACTTTACTTGCTAAGTGAATAAACAGGTAGAATTAGACCTGTGGTGTTACAGAGTGTTTCCTGACTCCATGGATTAATCTGCAACGGGGAAGCTGGAAGCAGTCTGACAAGGCCAACTGGGCTGGTCTTGCTGGTACAACACGCTGCACGCTGCGCGGGGGGAGGTGAGATCTGGAAGATCTGTGTGTGGAATTTCAGGCCTCTGCTAGCACGCAGACACAGGATTTTAATTCTCCCAACTCGCACACACTCTGCTCAGAGATAACACCAATCCTTCACAGCCCCTCATTCCAACAACTCAAAGCAGTGCACATGGAGGTTTCTAGTCTCCCAGCCAGGAGGTGCCGGTAAGTGCCCCAGGCACTTTTTCAGAAACAAAACTATATTAGGCGTCTTCAGGGAATTCTCAAGACAAGAGCCTGGAACACAGCTCTGCAGTCACTCTACACCCCTCTTGGGCAAAGACAGCCTGGCCAGTTCCCCATGCTCTGGTAACCTCCCAGTTAGCAATACGCTGTGTATCTGGATGCCTCTGAAAGCTGCAGTCAGCTCAACATGCAGCTGCTAGGTTACTAATCATGCTTTTTAAATGTCTATATGAAGCCACCAGGGAAGTCATCAGGGGATTTAGAGTAAAGTGTCACCAATATGCAGATGACTTTATTATTTTTGTCGTCTGAGTCAGGTGAGATTTTGGGGGCGAGAGAGGGGAACAACAGATACACATGGATTATATATGATGAGCCACATAAGCATTCACTTTATAAAACGGGCTGGAATCTTTAAGACATAGGACCAGGGGGCCAGCATCAAGGGTAGGCATGGTTGGTTGGGCACCTGCCAAGGGTCCACAGCCCAGCAAGGGCCCAATGGAATTGCTCCTTTTCTCCATTGCAACCTCCTTGTTCACCTCCTTACTCTTGCCCAGACAACAGTGATGTTGAGGAGGAAGAGGTGCCACTGTCTCCTTGCTCTCCGCCTGTCAAGCCAGCAAGTGATAGCACTGATGAAAAGGACAACGAGCAGCAATAGCAGCTGGTGGCAAGAAGCTAGACCAGTGTTCTCCAACCTTGGGTCCCCAGATGTTTTTGGCCTACAACTCCCAGCAGTGCCCCAGCCAGAGGCTGGGGACCCAAGGTTGGAGTGCCCTGAGCTAGACTCACTGAGGGAAGGAGGGGGGCACTGAGGGGGGCAGTATTGCCTGTGATTTCATTTTTACATGTTTTCTTTGACATTCAGGCCTGCTCCCCTGTTTTCCCCAAGCCAGATCTCAAAGTGCTTTTAAAACTCAGCTCCATTTCAGAAATTGCTTGCTTTATGGCACTGCATAATGGGGTGGGAGTGGGGAAGCTGCTGCTGCTGCTGCTGCTGCTTAGGAAAACACAAATGGAAAGGACCCTTGGGCACATGGAACCAGCTGCACAGTTCCTTGGATCCCGGCCATTTTGGTTGGGAGGAGAGGTTTGCCTTGAGACAAGAGAGATTTGTGACCGGCTGTTTTGCCATTACAAAAGCCCGTCAAGAGAACACTAAGGAACCCTGTTGGATCAGGACAACAACAGAAGCCTCCAGGAAGCCCACAAGCAGGACAAGATGGCAACAGCACCACCACCACCACCCCTTGCCCCACTTGCTGTTGTTCCCCATCGACTGGTGGCTTATTGCCTCTAAGCTTGGGGGTTCCATATGGCCATCCTGACTAAGAGCCCTTGACAGACCTCTCCTGCATGTTATGTGTCTCCTCCCCGATGAAAGCCATCGATAAAAGAGTCATTGCTCTCTGCAATGGGCAACTAGACCTGCTCTCTCCTCACCTGACTGAGCAAGGTGTAGTTTAAGTCTGTCCTCAGCTCCACTCCACTGCTGTTGCTCACCGAGGGAAGCCAGTGCTGGAGCATCGCCTGCCTTGCCTCTTTATTTGGGAGGTCAACCAGGATCCTCTTCTCCAGTCGGCGCAGCATGGCATAATCCAGTTCCCTGAGAAGATCAAAGAGCTTCTCAGGTAATTATTACACAGTCTAGCACAGCCTTCCCCAACCTGTGCCCTCCAGATGTGTTGGACTGCAACTCCCAGAATCTGGGAATTGTGGTCCAACACAACTGGAGGGCACAGGTTGGGGACGACTGCTCTAGAGACCTGTCGGTCAAAAGATTTCAGGGTTTGCCGGTTTCTGAAGTGCGGCCTGCGAGGGGTCTCCCTTGGGAATCACTGAAAGGGTGGGATGGGACGGTGACTCGCAGACTGGCACAGGCCCAGATAAATCAGGGCTTGCTCACACCATACATGTTTTATCACTTGGGGAAGGCAGCCATCGCAGAGAAAACACCACAGAGAGGACACCAAAGTTCATACACAATGCTTTACAACAGAGCCAGTTTATACTTCCAGTTGTGAGTCACCAGGCACAGAATAATTAAGCGGCGTCCATACATGCATGCAAGAACCAGCTCTCTGGCTGGAGCTGGAGGCAGGATAGATGGCAGGCAGGCCTCCTTGTTATATATACATAAATATATCGATCAGGGATGGGGAATTTCTGGCCCGTGGGCCCACTGAGCTTGCCAGGCCGGCACAGCTGGCTTGTGGGGCCCTTGGCAAGGCCCTCCCCTTCAGGGTTGCGGGGAGAGGAATTCTTGCCATTATCTCTGATTGGAGAGAACAGCGGCAATTCCACCTTAGTGCGCCTCTCGCTCTCTGAATGGGGAGGAGGAATGGTGTGCTAAGTCGCTCACCTGCCCTAGAGGGGAATGCGTGGGGCGGGCAAAGCCACCCTGACCGAGGTGCGGGGGGGTGGAGGAGCGCTCCGCCGAATGCTTCAGCCAAGGACGGGATGACATGCGGTTGGGTGGGAGGTCATCCAGACCCCCCACCCAAATTAACTTCCCCACCCCTGATATTGAGTGTTCAAAGCACGTCATATACCGTACATTAACTTTCTCTTCTTACAATGGCCCTGGAGGACAGGTCAGCATTTATGTATTTATGTATTTATTTATTTGGCTTGTACCTCGCCTTTCCACCAAGAAAAGGATGCTCAAGGTGGCCAACAATCACAGGAAACTTAAGAACAGACAGTTAAAAACAATTATAATACATTAAAAGCACAGATAAAAACACACACACAAAATGCAGAATAAAAACAGCACCCAACCCAACAGACCAGCTCTCATGCCGAAGGTCTTTGAACAGAAATGTCTTTGCCTGCTGGTGGAAGGACAGCAGAGAGGGAGCCAGCCTAGCCTCCTTCGGCAGGGAGTTCCACAAGCTGGGAGCAGCCACCGAGACGGCCCTCTCACGTGTCACTACCAAACGCTCCTCTGCAGTACTATTACTATTATGTTCACGTTCACCCCCAACTTGCAGATGGGATGCTGGGGCTGAGAGCAAGAGAGAGAGAGAGAGAGCCTGCCCTAAGGCCACCTAGTGGATTCATGGCAGGAAGATTTGAACCGCACAGCTTAGCCATACACTACCCGTTCCCTTGTTATTTCTTTATAAAGTAACTGAAGATCCTGAATGGTATATATTTTCCACTATGCCACATTTCCCCAACCCCACCACCGCACCCACTAGATCAGTGTTCTCCAACCTTGGGTCCCCAGATGTTTTTGGCCTACAAGTCCCAGCATGCCCCAGCCAGCTATGCTGGCTGGGGCATGCTGGGAGTTGTAGGCCAAAAACATCTGGGGACCCAAGGTTGGAGAACACTGCACTAGATCTACGTGCCGTTAAAAAAACCTGAAGGGTTTAATCCTGAAACTTTTAAAAGTCACCTTTTAATACCAATAAAATCCAACCTTCCCTATTTATAGAGCTTATCTTTTCTGAGCGCTGCATGTTTTAAGCACCTTAAGAGTTTCTTTGCTGAAACCCTTCTTTAGCTTAACCATAGTAAATAACTTGGCTATCAAGTCCCTTTTTAAATATTAGCAGCTGGCTTGCGCTGGCATATGTTGACTTTACAAAGGATTATGTACTCCGGTGGCACAAACAACAAGAACTGTAGAAGCACCAGAAAAAAAAAGAAAAAAAAGAAGTAAAAAGCTCCCAATTAATCTTTGAAGGCTTTAACCAAATATCAAGGCTTTTACTGCTCTGAGTCTAAGTAAAATCTTTATCTGTGTTTAGAGGCTCACGCAAATGTATTCAAAACGTACTCTCTGGATCTCTTACCAGGGTAGGTTGGAAGCCGCTAAAACAAAGACAAGATCATCCGATCGGGCCAGGCCATCCATCTGCACCAATAATTCCGTTTTCATCCGCCGGCTTCCTTCATGTTCACCACTACCAAGATGTATTTGGGGGACAGGGAAAGGGGGAGACGTTATTCCCGAGCCTCATCAGAACAATCCCCTTTAGGGACAAGCTCAGATGCAGAAACCCAATCGTCTTCCACCCCAGCCCAGCCCAAATTCCAAGTGTGGCTCAGTTCCATTAGCTAAAACCTAAGCATTATGTCAAACTTCATGACGATTAATGCCCAGAAGTTAATTCTATGATGAATCCACTCAGAAGAGTACTAGAATGAAAGCAAATGCACATTCTGGAGTTTTATCTTTGCATGCAGATTAATACAAGAGGCACTGAACAAATAGCAGAGCTGGCATTTAGTGAGAAGGCTATTAAGCCTTGAGTTGGATCATGCTGGATAATTACAGGGAAGAGAAACAGGCCACAACTCAGTGGCAGAAGCGGGCTTTGCCTATCTGATATACATTCCAAAGCAGACAGCCTTGAGGGCCATTTTTGGTAGAAAGGCGGGTACAAGTCAAGTAAATAAATAAAGTACAGCATACTTCCATTTCTTGGTTATCAAAGCAACCCCTAATCATTTGAACTTGAGTGATCATGATATAGAACTCTGTCTAGATGACCCTTCTATCTGAAAGTTTTGAAAGATCTCCTGGGTCATTCAAACATGAGTGTGTGCTCGGTATCTTCTGTCTTGGGACGGAATACCTAACCTACCTCACAGGGTTGTTGTGAGGATAAAATGGAGAGGAGGATTATGTAAGCCGCCTTGGGTTCCTTGCATGAAAAAAGGCGGGGTATAAATATAATTAATAAAAATAAAAAAATAAATACTGGGCTAGATGGACCAAATACTCAGACTCAGTATACGGCAGCTTCCAATGTTCCTATGACAGGGAATGTCAAGAATCCAATTCTTAGGAGACAAATTGAATGTTTGTTTGGGAAAGGTTTTAATCTCCAGCTGAAAGGCCTCACTGGCTTGCAAGACTGAACCTTAAGAAAGCATAAGAGCCAGTGTGGCGTAGTGGTGAGAGCACTGGACTGGGACTTGGGAGATCCGGGTTCTAGTCCCCGCTCGGCCATAAAGCTCACTGGGTGACTTTGGGTCAGTCACTGACTCTCAGCCTAACCTACCTCACAGGGTTGTTGCAAGGATAAAAAGGAGAGGAGGAGGATTATGTAAGCCGCCTTGGGTTCCTTGCAGGAAAAAAGGCGGGGTATAAATATAAATAAATAGGATCCTCAAGTTTAGCGTGTGTGTGTGTGTGTGTGTGTGTGTGTGATATAGGGAGAATGTGGGTATCTGAGCCATTGGCAAAGTTTATAAAGGGAGTAGCCAAAATCCTTCCTCACTCAGGGCCAACTCTACTGGGCTATAACAGAATCATCATAGCATAACCCAATACAATGGTAATCAATTCTGCTCAAGCTCTGGAAGAACTTTCCATACTATATGAACATCTCAACGAATGTGCCCATGTCATCCAACTTCCCTGAAGAAAAGAGTAAGGGGGCTACGCTGGGTACATAATGCCTTCAGGATCCTGCCTTTTTAAAGGTTTGGTGCCTCCATCTTCTAAACAACTGCATAACCATCAAAATCCACAGGAGAAGCTCATCTCCATTGCATGAAAAGCTTTCCCTGTTGATTTATGTTGGTTATGCAGCTGTTCCTTTCTTTTCTTTTTTTTACCAGTTAAAAGCAGAAAAGATTCTATCTGTAGAAAAAAAAAACCAACCCAGAGCCTCTATCTGAAAGAAAAAAAAAAAGGAGTGAGTGAGTGAGAGAGAGAGAGAAAGATAGATCAGGATAATGTATATACATTGCAGAGCTCCCCAATGGCTCCCTCAAACAGGAAAAGGCCTGAGCCAGCCTTCCCCAACTTGGTGCCCTCCGGATGTTTTCGACTTCAACTCCCAACAGCCCCAAGCCAACATGGCCAAAGGTCAGGGATGATGGGAGCTGAAGTTCAAAACATCTAGATGGCACCAGGTTGGCGAAGGCTGGCCCATATCCAGCAGAGACTGTATTTCCCTACATCTCAAGAGGGAACCCTGGGGGAAGACTAGCTGGTGGCCAGACACCCCAACCAGCCCTTCCCCTCTGCTTTCCTGCACCATCGGGCCCTACCCTGGGAGGAAGGCACACACTTCAACATCATTATGCAAATAAAGAGAAGATCACAGCCTAACTCTTAGTATCAATTAAAGCCGCAAAACCTGCTCCTTCCAACAGAAAGGCATCTAGTAACTGCTCCCAGTTAGGGGTGATCAAATAGCAGGCTACGGGTGCTTTTATGAGCACAGCCAAGCACTCAGGGATGTTCAGAGACAGAAACGGAAGAGTGAGCTTTATCGTAGGAGCAACAGATTTTCTTGTATAGTCTCAATCCTACCCATGCTGCAATTAAGCAATCTGGGTGGGTTCATTTCTAAGCCATTTGGCAAAAAGATCTACCAGACGGAAAAGTTAAAAAACATTCCCGTTTAACCGTATTTCCAGTTAATCTGATAAGAACATGCCATTTGAAAACTGTTACCCAATAGCACTGCCCCGTTGACTCATGACCGACTCCAGCTCATCCAGGAAGATTGTGGAGGGGGCATGATAGCGGGCAAGTTCAAATAACACCTGTTCAGAAAGAGAGACACCAAGGAGGGATAAGTCAGGAGGGGCAAAACTGGCTTGCATGGGGCCTCTCTTTGGTTACCCAAAGTTGGGAAGGCTGCACTGCGATGGCAAGCAACTACCCAACTGTGACTATCGGAAAATATGAAGGTAACTTGGCTTGAGCTGGACCAGTGATGTTGTTGGGAGTGAATCTCCCCCACCCCCCATCCAGCCCAATACTGTCTACTGCAGTGTTCTCCAACCTTGGGTCCCCAGATGTTTTTGGCCTACAAGTCCCAGCATGCCCCAGCCAGCTATGCTGGCTGGGGCATGCTGGGAGTTGTAGGCCAAAAACATCTGGGGACCCAAGGTTGGAGAACACTGGTCTACTGTAATTGGCAGCATCTCTCCAGGGTCCCATGTGGAGGTCTGTCTCATCAGCTCCGTCCAGAAAGCCTTACAACCAAAGATGCTGGGACACTCTGCATGCAACTTATATGTTCCCCCACTACCATGCTCTTGCACACCTCCTATTCTTTCCAATGGGATATGTGCAAGAAAACAACCCAACAAATTGTCCTGCTTGTAACCTAAAACTGTCATGTGGAGAAATAAGGTAACGACAACAAGACTGGGGAAATGTACTGCCTAAAACGAATTTATAAGAAAAATAGTAATCTCCGAAGTTGCCAATATGCACAATTACTATGTTCTTCCTGCTGTAGACTGAGCAACCCAAAGTAAAACAACATTCCCATTTAACCGTATTTCCAGAACCTAAGAAGAGTCATGCTGGATCAGACCAAAGCCCATCTAGTCCAGCATTCTGTTTACACAGTAGCCAACCAGATGCCCCAATGGTAAGTCCACAAGCAGGACATGAGGGCAATAATACCCTTTGCTTGTGTTCCCCAGCGACTGGTATCATGAGGTATACTGCCTCCGATACTGGAGGTAATACATATCATGACTAGTAGCCATTGATAGCCTTAGTCCTCATGAATTTGTCTAAAAACCCTTCTTAAAGCCACCCAAGTTGGTGGCCAAGCTTGGATGCTCACCCCAGGCCATCTATAAATAGTATTTACACAAAACATAAAATATTATGTCAAATACTCAAGGTCCCTACATTTACCAGGCCTGAGACCTCTTTTGCTTTCAATTCAGATATTTTTTTTTAATGCTAAACAAATGGAAGCAAATATAGCCAATTGCTATACGTTTCTGCTCTTTGATGTAATCTGACTGTAGTGACTGATTATGTTTGCTTCTTCATGTCACATTGTTATGATCTTATGAGCCACCCAGAGATGGATAATGACGAAACCACTGTAAGCCACACTGAACCCACGGAATAGTAGGTTGGGCTATTAATACAATAAGGACACAATCCTATGCATGTTTAGACAGAAAAAAGGCCTACAACTCCAGCATGCCCCAGCCAGCTATGGGGCATTTATTTATTTAAAAGAAATAAAAACATTGTACTTATGTGCTTTTGGATTTTGTTTTCTGCTATAACCTCTAGCTGATGCAATTGTTAATATTTTGGGGAAATAAATGCATGTTCGACAAGACTATTCAGGGAAAATATTTGAAACACTGCCTTGGCATGAGGGTACAAACCATTTCTTAAATCTGCATGGCTTATAAAAGAGGAGAGGAAGAGCAAACATACACAAATAATCCTGTCTTTATGTTTTAAATCTTTTCCTCATAAATCCTATCCAAGTACATAAGAAATAATAGGATAGAAGAAAATTATACCAGAAAGGAATTCTGGGCAAATCCTAAAGCAGCCACCAGAGATTAAAACATTTCACTTTTTGTATTGTTGCTCCATTAGATTTTTAAATAAGGATTAAAAAAAGAGAGAGAAAGAAAGAAATGCAATTTAAAATACAGTCGGGCTGAACTAAAACATGGGGGTTGGGGGGGAGAGAAACAAGACAGGTTCTGACAACAGAAAATGTGGAGAATCCCACACTACATAAAATAAGGTGGGATATTTTTTTTAAAAGGGATGGTGACTGTTTTTTCCCTACAAACAGAATTCTTCTTTACAAGAGTTAAGATCTGACATCCTGTCACTTATAGAACCTTGCTTTATTGATTTTCTTGCTTAAAGATGACTGCATTAAAATGCATGGTGAAGTAAACTCCAGGATTGACATGAAGTTATAGCTTTAATCTTTGCAGTTAATGGCATCACATACTGAGAGCCCAATCCTCTCAAAGGCGGCTGCGGCTGCAACCAGATGGTTCTCTGTGTGTTCTGCATTCCCGCCCCAGTGCAGAAAGACCAGGGAGCTTGTGGCACAGACCAAGAGAGTTCAGCATCCTAAGAATCGTAGTTGTCTTCGCTGTGAGGATAAGCATTGCCGTCTGGAGAAAGTAGATAGGGAGACATTTTTCTCCCTCTCTCATTATACTAGAACCCAGGGTCATGCTATGAAGCTGACTGGTGGGAGATTTGGGGACAGATAAAAGGAAGTACTTCTTCACACAGCGCACAGTTAAACTATGGAATTCACTTCCACAAGACGTAGTGATGGCCACCAATTTGGAGGGCTTTAAAAGAGGATTGGACAAATTCATGGAGGAGAAGGCTATCAGCGGGTACTAGTCCTGATGACTATATGCTGCCTTCAGTATCAGAGGCAGTTTGCCTATGTACACCAGTTGCTGGGGAATTTGGGTGGGAGGGTGCTGTTGCACTCATGTCCTGCTTTTACGTTTCCCGTGGGCAGCTGGTTGGCCACTGTCTGAACAGAACACTGGACTAGACGGACCCTTGGTCTGATTCAGCATGTCCTCTTCTTATGTTCACCCCTTCCTTAGGCCACATCATTAGAAAATTCTTTGCTGTTCAATTCTGCTGGTATACAAGGAAAACAAAAGCAGTTTTTACTTTGACAAGCTTTTCCGAATCACCCCTCCATTTGCTGACAATAGTGGATGCCGAGATGTTGAAGAAGGTTGTATTGCATTCAGTGGCAACAGCTTTAGCTAGCAAAGTTTTCCCAGTACCTACAAGGTGTAGGAAAGAAGGCATTTACTCTCAACCTTACTTTAGATGCCTCCCCACTTGGGAGTTGTATATGCATTACGTTCTCATAATTTCCTGAGTTACTTGGTCAAGAGAAGCTTACCACCATTAAATATCCCACAATTAAGATTTTTTTAAAAGGAGTTAAAAAAATGAAAAGATTTATTGCAAGAAATGCTCCATAACAATCACTCAGCCAGAATCCAACCAATGTTACTACCATGGAAATGCTAGATTGAATTTAAAAAATCAAATTATTCCCAGCAACTTAATATTGTGGTTCAAGTTCTGGGGAAATGAAATTTCTGTAGAAGTGGATGCCCTAGCAAGAGGAAGGGAGGCTACTGTTGGGATCATGTGCAGCAGCTAAGTTAAGATGGAGCATTTCTTGCATGAAATAAATAATTTTAAAAGGCCTTTGAAGAAAACAGGCACTGTATCTAGATTGGATGGTGGCGGTTCTACGGAAATATGAGACAATAGGGAATTACAGATGTTGTATTTCAAAGATGGTGGAAGTAATTTGAGCATACTGTAATTGGCTTAAAACCTATATCCAAGAGTGAGTTCTGGTGATGGTGGTGGAGACAAGTATCTCAGGGGGAGAAACAGATAGGGTGACTGCCTATTGGCTAGTGCCCATGGTGTCACTGACATATTTCCACTCCCAATACCTGGAGCAGTTTCGCAAAGGGGTTGATGGGTTTGTCTTTTCTTTAAGAATGCATGCATACATACAGTAATACCTCGGATTACGAGTAACTCGGTATGCGAGCTACTCATAAAACGAGCAAAATTTTATCATTTATTAACATTCGGAGGACGAGCAAGTTTCGCAACACGAGCCACACGCTGTGGCTGCGACGAGCACTTAAAGTGCCAGCTCCCCGGCTTTGCCTAGCCGGCAGGGAGCCCCATACCGACAAGGCGCAGCCGCTCACTCTGCGGGCGCCTCGCGCTGCTGTGCCAGCTCTCTACCTGGGAGCCCCATGGAGGCGAGGCCGCTCGCTGTGCGGGCGCCTCGCTTCGCTGCCTCGCGCCGCTTTGCCGGCTCCCTCTTGCTCTGCGTGCGCCTCGCGCTGCTGCTTTGTCAGCTCCCAAGCAGGGAGCAGGCAAAGCGGCTGCACGAGGCGCACGCAGAGCGAACGACAGCCGGGGCTCCTTCGCTTCACCTCCACGGGGTGCTTTGCTAGCGTGGAGCCGCTCCAGCTGCTTCCTACCGTTGCAAGCAGGGCCGGATGTGACGCGACGGGACTGCAGGCGGCGCGGGCAGCTCGCCTCTCCGTGAGCCGCCGCTTGCAACGGTAGGAAGCAGCTGGAGCAGCTCCACGCATCTCCCTGCGAGCGGCAAAGCACTTGCCGGCTCCCTGGCAGGGAGATGCACCTCGGGCGCCTCAAGGGAACGGCGGCCAAGCCCAGCTGCGCCGCGCCTCCAGGGAAGCCCCCGCCTCCTGGACACTCCTGGCAGAGCGAGTGGAGGCAGGCGAGGTGCGGCCGGGACCCCGGGAGCCGGCACATCAAAGCAAGTTTCCCCATTATAAATAATGGGAACTCTGCTGATTCATTCCACAACCATTTAATCACTGCTTTGCCGGCTCCCTCCATGGGGCTCCCTGCCAGGGAGCCGGCAAAGCAGTGATTAAATGGTTGTGGAACGAATCATCTGAGTTCCCATTATTTCTAATGGGGAAACTTGCTTTGATGTACGAGTATTTTGGATTACGAGCATGGTTCCGGAACGAATTATGCTCGTAATCCAAGGTATTACTGTATACAGATATGTCACCTGAAGTATGAGGAAAGTATCATCACTGGAAGCTAATCTAGCACTCACCTTGCAAGACGTGTAAGGATGCAAAGACATGTTATGCAGATGGATCCACACCATGCATGAAGAACCCACTGTCACCATTGCTAAGAATGTTATGCCTGCCTTCAGCCAGAGTATAAAACACAAGACAGATGCCTTAAGGGCACAATCCTATGCATATTTAGACAGAAAAAAGTCCTATAACTCCCAGCAAGCCCCAGCAAGCATTGCTGGCTGGGGCAAGCTGGGAATTGTAGGACTTTTTTTCCATGTAAACATGCATAGGATTGCATCTTAAGTGAATGCAGGCGTGGATTCACAAGCTGCTACAGTTACATAGATAGTACCTGGGGGCCCATAGAGCAACAGTCCTTTCCATGGAGAGAGGATGCCCGTAAACAGCTGTGGATACTGGGGAAAGAAGAGGAGGAATCCAAGAATTACCCAAAAAAAAAGTTAATCCTTGGAGTAAAAGAATAAGTTCTGCAACAGCTATGGGCATCCAAGCTGTCACCCCACTACCCTGTGCCAATTCCTCAACTGTTCACACGCAGACCACACAAATCAAAGGAGACATTTGTAGCCAAACTGCATGTACAACCTTTACAGGGGGAAGAAGTGCATTGGCTGCCGGCAAGGACTTCCATGCCCATTTTTGCTCCTCTGCTCTGCCAGGACCTCGTGCCTTGGGGGCGGGGGGATTTAAGGACGTATATGGTATTTGGGCAGGCCACCGCTGCCAAACGACCTGCCTGATGCCAGTTGCTGCAACATCCCTCTCTGTTGAACCTGTTCTAACTGCCCCTGCAAAGGAGAAGAACAGAGCCTGTGCAGAGCTGAGCTCCTCTCCTTGCTCAAAGCTGTCCTCTGTGCATGTGCTGGCTGGGGAGAGATCGAATCACTGATAAGGGAAGGGATTCTGGCTGGTACACAGACACAGTAAGAGGTAGGTTTCCCCCCCTTTTCATGGGCTGGGAGTTTGACAGCGGCTTGGGGACAAGAAGGGTCCACCCTCCCGCCCTCAATTATGGGTCTCTATCGCCTCTGCTAGAAAAGGCTGCTGTTGCCTCCCATCAGGGTGGGAAGTATTTAGGTCTATAGCCCAAGAAAGGCAAGTTGCAACCAACTGCTGCACAACAGCAGTGCCAGAATAAAGCTGTTTTTGGCAAGGTAGAAAGCAGAGGAAGCCAAAATGCAAGTCCTGGCTCAACCAAAGCCACCCAACCTTAAGCTCCTCCCAGTTCTAGGCCTGCCCCAGCAACTCTCCACGGTCCCTTCTGAGAAGCTAATATTTTTGAAATCCATGTTGAGAACCCAGAAGAAAAAGAAAAAGCTCCAGGTAATATTTTGGCTCTGAGAGGCCAGTGCTGTGACTTTTAAAGTAGCCATTTAGGATTTGCTTACCCTTATGGGGTACACAACAGCTTCTTTGACTAACCGCTTGGCTGCGTCGAGTCCAATAATATCACCCCACTTCACATTGGGGTTATGGAGGTAGATATCCTGCAAAACATTGATCTTCTTAAACAACAGTACTCCTAATTTCCCAGTACAAGTATAATAAACACTGATGTAGCAAACTAAGCTCAGATATGCTGGGTTATAAAATTAAACAGTGATATGGAAAAAGACGGGTTGTTTTGCTTTGAGAACATAAGCTCTAAATTGTTAATGCAACAAAGGACTGAAAATCCTAAGCATGCTCACCTAGGAGGAAATCTCACTGAAACTGCTGGGTAATTAGGCTTAGGGTTGCAGTGTAAGAGTTTTATGGCATATAGGCAGGCCATAATATACCCCATAAAAAGGCCAGTAAGGGTGCAATCCTATGCACATTTAGACAGAAAAAAGTCCTACAAGTCCCAGCATGCTGGGAGTTGCAGGACTTTTTTCTGTCTAAACATGCATAGGATTGCACCCTTACCCATGAATACTTGCGCCCTTACTCTGTACTGCATCAGATGAAACATTTGAGACTCCCTCAAGTTTATGGGTGGGGGCTGCCTGAATGGCTTCTTTCTTCTTTTCGAAAGAAGAGATCCAGAAGCTCTCTGCTGCCCAAGTCACTCTGTGGGCCGCGTGCAGCTGCCTGTCATGGCAGTGAACTGGAAACATACAAACTGCTGTTCAGGGTTGCACTGACAGACCATGAAGCCCCGCCGGTCACCTTTGTCAGTGACCACTTCTTATGGGCCTACACAGAGCATGTAACCCAGCAGGAAAGTCACCCGCGTGAATCCCACTGAAGAGGATGGGAGCTGAGCAAGAGTGAGAATTTCCTTCAGCAGGGCTCACGCAGGAAACGTCCCTCCCCACTGGATTGTGCCCAGAATGTGCTGCTATATTCACAGATGCTCCTCCTGGTTGCTCATGCCTGGCTTCTGGTACTGAGAGGTGGAGAAGGGAAGGATTCATTCCTCAACCAACTAGGCCTGCTACTCAGAACACATCCCAGGACTGAAAAGAAAGGTTCAGCCTCACCCTGCTCACAACGGTCGCAAGTTCTCTCATTTCACCCGTCATCCCAACAAAGGCTCCCAGAGGTTTTAATAATCGTTCCTATTAAAAACACACACACAAACAAATGAAATATACGCAGCATGTAAAAAGGTTGTTTGAGTTATCTACTTTGAGTTTTACTTTGGTTTTTACTTCTATTTTATACTGTGGTTTTAAACTTCGATAGTGTAGCTTATGTTGTATTTTATGGTTTTAATTGTTGTGAACCGCCCGGAGAGCTTCAGCTATTGGGCACTATAGAAATGTAATAAATAAATAATCTAGAGATACCATCAAATGGGACTTTAAACGTGCACCGCTATTTTGCATTAGCCTTTTGCATATTAGATCCTCTTCAGACACATTAATCCCCACACCCTGTTACATCAGGCTCACATACTCTCTCCTACTTTTCCAAATGCAGTAGATAATGTCGGAATCAGAAGATGCTGTGGTTATTTGGACAGGGAATTTTCCTGTACCCTGGATGTTGCATCCAATGCATGATCGGAGGAGATCCCATGTTCAAACCACCAGGAGGTCTCTCAGTTTGGAGGTCACTGTCTAAGATGAAGCTGTGCTGAAAAAAAATCCGGGGAAAGGGCCAGACACTCAAGAACCCAGGAGTGCAGGCAGGTATCCGGGTTTGATTTCTGATGGTGAGGATGAAGGACTTGATGGCACTTTGGAGCTCCTTGGCCATTCCCTGTTCCTGCCCATGCATCTATATCAGTGTTCTCCAACCTTGGGTCCCCAGATGTTTTTGGCCGACAACTCCCAGCATGCCCCAGCCAGCATAGCTGGCTGGGGCATGCTGGGAGTTGTCGGCCAAAAACATCTGGGGACCCAAGGTTGGAGAACACTGATCTATATTATGTGACAGCACATCTTCAAAACAACAATCTAGCCCATGGGAGCATCAGAAGCTGCCTTATACCGAGTCAGACCATCGGTCCATCTAGACCAGTATCGTTGACGCTGACTGGCAGTGGCTCTCCAGGGTTTCAGGCAGGAGCTTTTCCTAGCCCTACCTGGAGATGCCAGAGTTTGAATCTGGGACCTTCTGCAAGCCAAGCATGCGCTCTAGTTCTGAGCTACAGCCCCTACTCCAATTGTGTCTAAAGCAGGGATGCCATTTAAAGCAGCAAAGAGGCACATGAAAGAGGCCAATATACCCACCACTCCTCTCCTCAATCTGTCCCCACCACCACCCCCAGATGAGATACCAAAAGTAATCCTGGCTGGGAGAACAATTCCTGGGGGAGGGAATGCAAAGAGAAAGTTTCAGTGTCCTTTTGCCCATGTGCCTCCTTGGCACTTTCAAACTGCACACCCCGCCTTTGACTCAGTTTGGGCAGACTCAGGTTTGAAGAGACAGCTCTGCTGCCATAAAGTGGGGCTTAGGGATAGGCCACCAATTTGGAGGGCTTTAAAAGGGGATTGGACACATTCATGAAGGAGAAGGCAATCAATGGCTATTAGTCCTGTATTACTATGCTGCATTGAGAGCCAGTGTGGCATAGTGGTTAGTGCAATGGACTGGGACTCGGGAGATCCGGGTTCTAGTCCCTGCTCGGCCATGAAACTCACTGGGTGACTTTGGGCCAGTCACGGACTCTCAGCCTAACCTACCTCACAGGGTTGTTGTGAGGATAAAATGGAGAGGAAGATGAGGATTATGTAAGCCGCCTTGGGTTCCTTGCAGGAAAAAAGACGGGATATAAATATAATAAATAATAAAATGCTACTTCCAGTATCAGAGGCAGTATACCTATGTACACCAGTTGCTGGGGAACATGGGTGGGAGGGTGCTGCTGCACTCATGTCCTGCTTGTGGGCTCCCCGTGGGCAGCTGCTTGGCCACTGTGTGAACAGAATGCTGGACTAGATGGACTCTTGGTCTGATCCAGCAGGGTTCTTCTTATGTTCTAATTGGAGGCAACAGGGACCCAACCCAGCTCACAGGGCCTTCCTACCTAGCTTCAAGCACAGCCCCTCATTCCAAGGACCAAACCCTTGCTGCTCTATTATGCGGTTCACCCACTTTCTACTGGGGTGGACCATAGTTAGTGATACAGCACACGCTCCGCATGCAGCTGGTCCCAGGTTCAATCCCTTGCACCTCCAGTGAAATGGATCAGGTAGGAGGGAGCGTGAAAGGCCTCTCTCTGCCCGAGACCCTGGAGTGCCACTGCCAGTCAGACAACACTGAGTGAGCTGGACAAATATTCTGACCTGGAATTAAGCAGACTACGGTGCTCCTCTCTCTCTCTCTCCCCCGAGCCAAGGCACAGGCGATGCAGTCTACAGCTCCCTATTCACTTTGCATGAACAGCACCCAAGGCTCTGAGAGAATCCTCCTCTTCTGCACCCCAGCTGCTCACTCCCCTGTGTGAGCCAAGATGGAGCAAATGGGCATGAGTCGCTGAGGTGCATAAAAGGGAGAACTCTGCTGATGTCTCTTCCCGCGGTTCTTACAGGGGTTGTCATGTCCCCTGGTTCTGAGGCTCCACACTACCCCGAGGAGGCCTCCAATTCAGATGGGTCAATGGTTACTTCCCATTTCAGGGGAAGTCCTCAGCATCCCTTTGTATACCTTCCCGGCCAGAGGATACCTGGCCAAAAGATACTTTTGTATACCTCCCTGGCTCTCCCGTCGTCTGACTCTGAGGATGACTCCCTTGCAGCTTCTTCTGCGCCTCAGCCATGCAGGAGCATGAGACTACAGAAACAGCCACTGACCCTTTAAGAAGGACAGTCAGCATCCAGCAGGGGTGGAGCCACTGAAAGACCAGGTTCTGCCAGCCTTCTTAAGGCCTCAGTTGACCCCAGCAGTCCTTTGCTGGGACAACAGCTCCTTGTGGGAGAATACTCAAGCCAGCACTTTCTGCATTGGGCTATCCAAGGTCCCGCCTTGCTTCGCATGACCTAGACAATGAGTGCTGTTGTGCCATCTGCTTTCCCTGGGCTTCACGCTTAGCCGACACAGGGAAGAAGGGGTTAAGGAGCCCTTGTTTACGTGTCAATTTATATGGGAGTAAATCAGTGGGCAGGACTATGTCTGCTGCCCCTTCCACCCTTGCTCAGTTCAAAACATGGCCCCTGTTAAAGACCAGTTGCCAATCAAAGTCCTAATGCATCCTCTTCCCCCAGGCCTTGCCTCTGATGCTTCCAGTTCTTCAAAAACTCTTATGTTGCCATTCTAATTAATTGGGATGCATATTTCCCCGATTTTCATTTTTCAAAAATCTGGGTTTTCCAGTTTGTGGAATATTAAGGGTTCTTTAAGCGCAGGAAGTCAGACACACCAACACCATCACATGTTATACTTTGATTTCCAGTTGAGTTTCCCAGTCATCAGCAATTCCTTCTTACATTCATTTTACTGGCTGGAAAGAACACCACTCACCGAAGGATCTGGATTGCAGTTAAGGCTGTGCAAGGCAATTTCATTTGATGCTGCTTTGATACTGTCTTGGATCATCCCGCGGAAATCAATGATTTGGCCCTGTAGGGGAAACAAACAGCGTTTGCCAGGCCTAAAGCTCACAATGGGTCTTGATCCTGGAACTTGAAGGATGTCAATTTGTGCAAATTTGGCCATTTTCTACGTAAACAATATAGTGCCAGAACCCAGGAAGTTGTTTTCCCCAGCTTGGCTCACGAGAATGTGAGTCGTACCAGGGAAAAGGTAGGGCGAGCGGAGCTCGGGGGGTCGAGCCCAGCAAGTTCGCTGGACTTCCACCCCCCAAGCGAGCTCTGCGCACATCCCTATAACTAGTCCTGCCCCCCACACCTGACCTTATTTAGTTCCTACAAACTTTCAGTCTGACTCGGCAAGAACCAGGACCAAGATGGATTTTGAACAAAGGGACAGGTCTTGGGATCCTAGACACTGCAATAGTTTCCCCTTCCAGACACGCCAAAATCATGCATAATTTGCTTCATGCATGTACGATTTTGACCAACCCTTCTGGGATGACAGCCTTCTCCGCCTCCGCCTTTGTGGATTGCAGATACATTTAAACCAAACTCAGATGGCACTCCGCTTAAAGCATCTTCACTCGCCTACAGGAAAAAACAAGAAGAACCAGTTTTCAAATTACAGGGTGCTGAGGTTCCCAAGGAGGCAAGTTTTAGCAAATGCCCACAATTCTCTGTCCTTGCTATCCCCAGCAGAACCAATGGCTGCGTTTGCAATGCCGAGCTAGGATCTGGCATTGTTTGCATGAGTCTTGGGCTTGTGCACTCCGCTCTCCTCTCGTGCGATTGGGAGGAGGAATAAAGCAAGTCTCACTTTCCCTGATTCTTGGATTGATGTTGAGTACAAACCAGAAATCATGGTTTAAAACAAACTCATTTGTTAAGCAAGCCAGCAAAACAATCCAGGGTTTGTTGGTGGCTTGTTCAGCACTTGACTAGAGTTTGTTTAAAGACACAATTCCTGGTCTGTACATAATGATAAGCCAGGAATCAGGAAAAGTGAAACTTTATTCTGACTCCCGATTGTGCAGGAGGAGAAGCAGGGAGGGAGAGTGCATGAACCAAAGGCTTCACTCAGTCTTGCTGAGGCTTACGTATGTACCGTCTTAAAACTGCATGCTAACCTGGCCAGTGAGTTATTTATTTATTACATTTATACCCCGCCTTTTTTCCTACAAGGAACTCAAGGAGGCTTACATAATAATCCTCCTCCTCTCCATTTTATCCTCACAACAACCCTGTGAGGTAGGTTAGGCTGAGAGGCAGTGACTGGCCCAAAGTCACCCAGTGAGTTTCATGGTCAAGCGGGGGCTAGAACCCGGATCTCCTGAGTCCCAGTCCAACACTCTCACCACTACGCCACACTGGCTCTTAGTAATGCTAAGTTTGTGACATCCATGATTGCTGTTGCCAGTAGACAGTGGTGCCAATCCCAATAGCAGCCTTCCCTAACCGGATGGCCTCCAGAAAGGTTGGACTCCAACTCCCATCATTCCCACTAGCATGGCCACTGGCAGAGAAAGCAACAATGCTTCGCCATTTGACATTTGCTCAATTCCTCACCTCTGAAGAGGGCACAGCTCCATAAGCACACAAACTATGGCCGAACGTACCACAGCCATGCATCATAACCCTTCGACCAGATCAGCCCCGGCATCTCCGATTTAAAAGACCTGTAGCATTTGGGGCTGGGAAAAGGCTTCCGAGACCCTGGAGAGATGCTGCCAGTCAGAGCAGACATGCTGGGCTAGATGGTCCAACGGTGTGACAGTATTGAGGTGCAATCCTATGCAAGTTTAGACAGAAAAAAAGGCCTACAACTTCCAGCATGCCCCAGCCAGCTATGCTGGCTGGGGCATGCTGGGAGTAGGCTTTTTTTCTGTCTAAATTTGCATAGGATTGAACCTTAGGCAGCTTCACATCTTCGTAACTATCTTCCCACTGAACCATCCAGGCCGGAGCCAGTGCGGAACAGCAGGACACAGGGTTATTTATTATATTTATACCCCGCCTTTTTTCCTGCAAGGAACCCAAGGCAGCTTACATAATTCTCCTCCTCCTCTCCCTTTTATCCTCACAACAACCCTGTGAGGTAGGTTAGGCTGAGAGTCAGTGACTGGCCCAAAGTCACCCAGTGAGTTTCATGGCCGAGCAGGGACTAGAACCCGGATCTCCCGATTCCCAGTCCAACACTCTAACCACTACACCACACTGGCTTTGTCTATTCAACCCAGCGTCGAACCAACATCCGTGTTCCTTTTCTCTATCAAATTATTAATATTCATCAGTCCCAATAATCTACCAGTTGCCTTTTCAAATGGCTAAATGTACGGCATTCCCAAAACTAAGTGGAAAGCGAAAAACTGATGAGGAATCTCAACTTGTTTAGGGCTCTCCTTGCTGGAATATTTGGGGTCAGCTGTCCTAGTAGGCATAGCTTTCGATACCGGCCTCTGCGTTGTTTGATGCTGGCTGATCTTAGGAAGATTCCGACATGTGCCGCTAGCCGCCCTACGATACGAAAACAGCTTTCAGGAGGCGTCAGGTTTACAACCTGTCTTGAAATGCTGACGGACTAAGGGCTGAATGTTAACACCGGCTAATTACAACTATTACCCATCTTCTTCTGGTAACCTCCCATTTGGACTACTGCAATTAAAAACCAGTTCAGAAACTGCAGTTGGTCCAATACAAGGCTGCTAGATTACTAACTGGGACTGGGAGGTTTGACCATATTACACCTGTGCTTAGTCAGCTGCACTGGCTCCCAGTCCATTTTTGGCTCAATTTAAAGCCCTAAATGGCTTGGGACCAGGTTACGTGACAGACCTCCTTCTCCCGTACGTACCTACCCAAACCTTAAGATCTTCTTCAGAAGCCCTACTCCGAGTGCCCACACTGAATGAAGCGAGGCAGGCAAGCACCAGGGAGAGGAACTTTCCATCAGTGGCCCCCCAGTTATCAAACAGCCTTCCCAGAGAGATCTGCCTGCTGCCATTCCTGTGGTCTTTTGGGCATCAGGTGAAGGCATGTTCACTCAGACCTTTTAAAAATCTCATGCAGTCTGGGCATCTCAGTTTTAAAACCTGTGTTTTTAATATTGGGGTTGCTGCTGAGTTTTCCTTGCTGTATTTTATGTCAATTTTCATTTGCAGGGTTTCTGTTCTATTTTTTTTTTTTAAAATCTACATTGTTTTATGTCTCTTTATGGTAAGCCACCCAGAGAACTTCATGGGAGAAAGTGTAGCACGAGCAAAGCTGTCCCGGCTGACGTGGCAGCTGGAATGCTCCGGCTACTGTCTTGGTTGTGTCACACGCTCCCCAACAGGGGAAGGCGCAGTGCAGGAGAAGCACTTAGCATGCTGCTCCCCATCTCAATCAAGAAGACAAGTAGTGCACTAACTCCGGGGGATCTTCCGGTTATATCTCTGATCAACTGACTGCAGATAACAAAGGGATTCCTCCGCTCTACTGGCCTCTACAAGCCCTGTGGGGCTTGGGGAGGAGAGTGGGCAGGATCCACAGAGAGAGTCAAAAGCCTCCATGGGCTGGATGGGGAACTTCCACAGGCCAGAGGTTCACCGCCCCTGGTCTACACTGACTGCGGAGGCTCTCCAGGGTCCCAGGCAGAGGTTCTTCCCATCACTTGCTTCCTGAACCTATTAACTCTTGATGCCAGGCATTGAACAGGGCACCTTCTACATGCAAAGCGGGAGCTCTACCACTTATCATATCCCTTTCCCACCCTCCCATCTACAATAGGAGGATAATATTGGCATAACATACAGGGTTGTTGTAGCATATATTGGTCCAGTTCACACAATCACGGAGGAGAAATAAGCTGGAACCCTACAACAGATCATGGCTTCTGGGTGGCTTGTTACCCATGGCAACAAGCCACCCTGGCCAGGTTCACGCAACACAACAAGCTGCGCTGCCGAGGGCAATTATGCAAATCCACCACCAGCCCATGACCAGCAGCACACGGGGTGGTGGGGGAGGCAAGGATAAGCCACCGTGTCTTATTTCCCCTCTGTGATTGTGCAAACTCGGTCACTGACATAATGTATGTGAAGCTCTGAATACTTGTTAATTCTTAATCATCTAAGAGAGTCCAGTACAGGATACCATTTTACCTACTGTCTCTGTCCTAATGTACCAATTAACAGACTCAGGGCACAAACCTATGCAGGTTTAGACAGAAAATATTTGGGCCATGCTAGGAGTTGAAGGCCCTTTTTTCTGTCTAAACTTGCATACGATTGTACCCTTACCTACCTAGCATGCACTTTGACCAATTACTGTCATTTCCTTCTACCACAATTCCGCACTATCCTCACCGCCATATAAAGGCAGAGACCAGAGTGTTGTGTGTTGCATGCAACACCTCCTGCACTGCAGGCGGGGGCAGGGAGCTAAACAAATGAATGAATAAATTAAGAATGTGTTGTATGGTTACAAAAACTCTTATCACCTTATGTTGTCTTTGCAGCTGCCATCTCTCTTACCTTTTTGATTTTACTCCACTTCTTGTTTTATTATCTGCTGCGTGGAGAGAGAGAGAAAATATGAAAGGGAACTTGCTTTGGTTTTTTAAAAAAATGTTAAAAAATGCTGAAGGCCTCTACCCAACACAGAACTTGTGTTGGACTGCAATCTAATATTTGCTATCATGTAGATCATTGTTCCCTACATCCAAGTGCTTTATACAGAGCAAATAAACATTAAGGGTCCCTCAACTGAACAGCGACATGGAACACAATCAACTGGAAAGTTCTCCACCTTAAGCTGAAATGAAACGAAGGGGAGCTGCAGAAGTGCATGGTGGTACCTTCACGATGCTTCCCTTCCTTTCAGTGAGGTTTGCCTAGGAACACATCCCAGACAGTGGATTGTGCCCGCTGATCTCATTCCCATGATCACTATTTATTGCTAATGCCCGACTTCTATCCCAAACCTGCGTGGGATCCAGAATCTGCCTTCTGCAGAGGAAGGGCCCCCTTGCTTGTTTTTTTGGGATTCCACACACACCACAGCTCAACCCATTCAGCAGGGGCTCCTGAATCTCTGCACTGGCATATTCTGGTGGCTGGAGGGGCTGCTGTGGGAAGGAAGGGGTGGGGAAGTCCACTTCCGCCAGTGCAGTTGATCCAGAGTAAATCTGGATCTAACCCGCCGTCTCGTAGTTGAAAGTCCCAATTGCATGACTAGTTGGACCAAAATGTGTACAGGGATGTGCCAGGGATGCATACAAATGCACAGCCAGCTGAAAATAATGCAGTGTGTGTGGATGGAGAGCATCAAGCAGTCCAAAGCACATCCAACTTACGCCCACAGTTCCTAATCTAGCAAGTGCAGACTAGGCACAGGCGTACTTATCCAGATTGGCGTATATAAGGGCAGCCCTCGAGGACAGAGACCACCACACTTCTTCATTCATTGCCACATTTACACATGGCTTGTACTAAAGAAACTTAAAATATTAGTGGAAGAAAGAAAAACCTGCATTTCACATGGGGGCGGGGGCGGGAAGAAAGACATTCTTCCTGAACAGAGCCACGTACTGGTGTCTAAGGCTCTTTTGGTAATTTTCGGATACTTTTGGAATTTGACATAGTAGTAGCTTTCATATTCCATCAAAATAGTCTCAAGATCAACGTTGTCACAGACTTCAAAGCGCCGCAAGCCCAGCTTCGTTTCTTGCTCCAACGCATTTGCGGCATCAACAGTAGCTGGGAATGACAAGATTCAGAGGTTTGTCAAGACTCACTTGTTATAACAGATTTTTTTTAAAAAAAGAAACAAGTTTTTATACAAAAGACAGGAAACTGCAATATAATACAGGACCAGGATGGTTGAGCGATCACTGAAGTAATCAACTATATTATCAGCAGCGTATCATTCATGTTGGCCGACGTGCAACATTTGCAAAAGTGGCTACTTTAGACTGAGCCAGTCTCCGAGCTTCCACTGTGCAGCTAGTTCTGCCAGGGCCGGTGCAAGACATTTTGCTGCCTGAAGCAGAACAGCCAATAGCACCCAAAATCAGCTGCCTGAGGCAGCTGCCTCACTCTGCCTAATGAAAGGCTGGCCCTGAGCCACCACTGTGACTGCCTGAAACCGATGTCTTCATTGCCACCTCTTTAAATAGGCTATCTAAAAACAACATGTTCTTTTTACTGTTTTAAAGACTTGTTATTGCTTTCATTGAACCTACATAAGCCACTCGGTGAGCCTTATCAGCTCAGTGAGGAAGAGGATAAAAATACTTTAAGGGCGCAATCCTACGCAAGTTTAGACAGAAGAAAGGCCTACAACTCTGCTGCAGGTGACTCAGAAGAAGAGCTTTTCAAAAGTGTCTTCTCTCTCTGTTCCATAAATGACCAAGGCTGCAATCCTTGACACTTGGGAGAAAGCGCCATTGAACTCAATGGAGCTAGATTCTGAATAACACATAGAACTGTGGTAAGAAGTGGACAGGCAAGCAAGGTTGTATCCTTGCTACCATATTTTTCATTTAAAAACTAAAATGAAAAACAATTTTAAAAAAATAAGCTCTATCCTGTTAAGTGAAAGAAATCATACCCTTCTTCAGTTAAATAATGTAAAATCAGAATAAGAAGGTTTTTTCGACGGGCTTCTGTCCGGATCTCTTCCTGCAAATAGAAGGGAAAGTTTATAATAGACTCCTCTTATCAAAGGCGAACACTGCAGATTGGAGATCGTAAGCCTCCTGGGAACAGAGACCTGCTGGGTGTGTGTGTGTCTTATGAATGTAATTGTGTGTGTGTATACGTGCACGTGTATCTTATGAAAATGTGCATTTTCATGTATCTTACGTGTATCTACGATGTAGTCTGGTGGATCTGTACCCCACTTGCCTGATAAACAGTCTGCATGTGTATTTATAGCCATAGTAGCTGTTGCCCGCAGCTTCACTCGTGTGGATTTTAGGACTTGGGACGCCCCACACACAACAGTCATTCAGTCAGTCAGTCATTTAAAAAGTTTCCCTTCCTTTTCACCCCCTTAGAGAACATTCTAAATGTCCGAGGGGAGATTTGCATACCCACTCCTATTGGCCCCTGCAGGAATTCATACGAACATATAACTGCTCCTATTGGCTCCTGCAGCAATTATGAGGTGAGGCCGATTTGCATAACTGCTCCCCTGTTGTTTTGCCCATAGGAGATATGAGAGTGGGGTGATTCCCCCCCCTTTTCACCCCCTTAGGGACGGAATTTCCAAAAATCCTTCCTTAGTGGGTCTCTACATCATAAAAACAATGTTCCCTCAAAATTTCATGTTCCTAGATTAAACGGTTTGAGCTGGGTGTTGATGAGTCAGTCAGTCACTCAGGATTTCTTCTTTTATATATATAGATTTCTTCTAAATGTAGCTGAGAACTGCCTGTCCTTTCATTCTGCCCCAGAGTTCTGGGCAACATACTCCTGGAAATGTTGGAACTATACAAGACATTGCCTGAATGCCCTCTGGTTTCCTTTCAGATAGGTTTGTTCCTGCTTGCAGACAAGGATTGCCTGTTCCTCAGCACTAATTCTATAGCTACTTGCCAGGAGATCTTTGCAGTGTTGCTGATCAGGGACACAGCTGTTGCCAGCGTAACACCATCGGAATACAAAGTTTTTGAGAGCACGGGAGGGGAGTTACCTATGGGTAGACTGGTGGGGGGGGGAGTCTACAAACAAGGTAATTTTGGTTTTGACATTTCACAGATTGGGCTAAATATATATTTTAAAATCTCTTAATAGTGGTAGCTTTTCATATACACTGGTTCTTTTTAAAACATTTTCTATATCCAAACAAGCACTAGTAAATATCACTAGTATACAGTCTACCTAGAAAATTTTAGGAATATTACATACGATGGGGCAATGGGTAGATTTTTCAGTTGGGATCTGAATATTATTATTATTTATTTATTATTTATTATATTTATACCCCGCCTTTTTTCCTGCAAGGA
Organism: Shinisaurus crocodilurus; assembly: GCA_021292165.1. Lineage (NCBI taxonomy): Eukaryota > Metazoa > Chordata > Lepidosauria > Squamata > Shinisauridae > Shinisaurus > Shinisaurus crocodilurus. The sequence continues at coordinate 3,033,488 of CM037877.1, read as the reverse complement.
ACCCAAGGCGGCTTACATAATCCTCCTCCTCCTCCTCCTCCTCCCCATTTTATTGTTGTCGTTTGTAGATTTTTCACCTTTAGGATGCAATCCTATGCATGTTTAGACAGAAAAAAGTCCTACAACTTCCAGCATTCCCCTGCCAGCATAGGCAGGGACGTTTTTCTGTCTAAACATGCATAGGATTGCACCCGTAACGTTTTAAGAGTTCCACAGCTGTAAACAAGCTTAAGTAAAATGTAAGTGCACTTGCTCACATTTATGCCTAGCTACCCCTGTCTCTCCCTCCCCTACTGTCTATTTTAGATTGTATGCTCCTTGGAGTTTATATATGATAAAACACCACGCACACTGATGGTGCTGTTTAAATAATATTATACATAGAAGTCATTCACTAATTATACACACGCAGGTTACATTGAAATCGATCGGATTTTACACGCATGCAAGGCAGGCTGCAATTCTATACATACTTACCTGGAAGCCAGCCCCACTGAACTCAATGGGACTTACTTCTGAAGAGACATATATAAGTTTGCACTGTAAGTGTGAAGAACTGCGACAGGTCCTTTGATTCGGGATGGGAGATCAGAGGCTTCGTACCGCTAGCCTCAATGTCACCGCTCCCAATTCACCTTGCTTAAACTCGGCCCCGGTCTAAGACACAGATTTAGCACTAAATCAACAGAGAACCTACACACACTCTGCATAGGGTAAAGCCAAAGGAAGTTTATTTTGGGATTAGTCAGTTACAAATTAGGTGGGAAGATAAGGGAGTGAAATTGACAGATTGAAATATGGTACCTTTGTTACACACAGCCAGAACTACAAAAATAACTGAGAACTTACACTAGAATACCCAGGCGCTTCGCTTGCGGGTTGACCTTCCCAGGCTGGCCTTAGCAGACGGCCCACTCCTTGCTTCGTAGCACCATGATCCAACAAAGTCCAGCAGCCACGGCTGACCATATATCGCCTCTCCCCCAACCCTCCCTTCGATAGCCCGACCCCTCCTTTCCCAAGCAGGACAAACCGGTATGGCCAGGCAGGAGAGGTGGCGTCAGGTGTCAAACGGTTGCATTCTTGACCATTGAGGGTGCTTGGGGAAACCATTAGCATTCAAATGTGTCACAGACTCAGAGGCACCACCTGGCCTCCTTGGAGGGATATGCACAGTTCACAGGAGCCCCTCCGCCTCTGGCAGAGATTATGCATTTTACATGTGGTATGTGTAGGTGATGTCATGTTTTTTCTCCACAGTAAGCATAGGATTACAATCGTTATATTTTACAGAAAGCAAGTGTCTGTCACCCCTTATTATTTCACAATGAAAACGATTAATCTTTTTGAAGAATTAACTTAGCTGAAGGAATCTGACTCTTTTTTTTTTTGCAGGAAGTGGAGAGCCATCTAGTGGCCCAAGAAGGAAAGCTATTTTTCATTTCTGCGCATTTCTGAAAATGAATGTTTGTCTTGTACTCGAAGACAGTGAGTGATGCCACAGTTCCAAAGCTGTGCTAGGGCACACTAGGTGCTGAAAAAGGACAGCTAGCAATACAAAAATAGACTACTGGGAGCCCAAGGCACCCATCCACGGAAGGAGCTGCCTGTTGCATCTCTGAACGAGTCACTGCTCTGGGCTTGCCTCCTTCCAATCAGCCTATGTTGGAGTAGGCCATTCTTATTTATTTATTTATTTATTACATTTATACCCCGCCTTTTTTCCTGCAAGGAACCCAAGGCGGCTTACATAATCCTCCTCCTCTCCATTTTATCCTCACAACAACCCTGTGAGGTAGGTTAGGCTGAGAGTCAGTGACTGGCCCAAAGTCACCCAGTGAGTTTCATGGCCGAGCGGGGACTAGAACCCGGATCTCCCGAGTCCCAGTCCAGCACTCTCACCACTACGCCACGCTGGGTCTACATTGGGTGTGAGGCACAGCAGAATTATCTGCCCTCTGAGGAAGCTGCCCATTCCACCTCTGAATGAATTACTGATCTGGGCTTACCTCCTGCCACATCAAGAAGCACTCACACAGAAACACAGAGGCATGGTAGGCGCCTCAGTTTTTATTCTTCACAGTTGAACAGTAAGTACATCATTTCAGGTTTAAGAGTATGCAGTACTACCAATTTGAGAATTAGAAAGAAGTATGCCTTAGCGATCACTATTTTTTGAAACCTATCACTGAATAGATAAGTTGTTTAGGGTGCAATTCTATGCATGTTTAGACAGAAAAATGTGCTATAATATGGCTCCCTTAAATCCTGACCATTGGCCATGCTGGCTGGGGCTTATGGGAGTTGTAGTCCAAAATATCTGCACTGCTCTAAGCCAGTGCTGGGGTAACTTGCCTCACCTGGGCGCGTGATTGCTCTCCATGGTCCTGAATCCGAGCCCGCAGCCCCTGAATCAGCCCCTGCAGTTCTCTCCAGGGTCCGGAATCTTTTGTCCGCCAGAACCACTTCTGCTGCCATCCACACCCCACTGTCCATCTGAGCAGTTGCACTGTAGGAACAATGGAATCTGCCATGGAACAGGACGCTTCCCCTTCAGAACCCTCAAAACCTGCTCGAAGAGGGTTGGGGGGGGGACACACCCTCTGGAACATCTCTGGGGGTGGGGCAGGGGGCTGCAGGTCCCCCTGTGCAAGTGGAAGTCTGCTCATGCAACATTGGATTTCACTGCAGCATTTATTCAAACAAAAGCCAGTGTGGCATAGTGGTTCGAGTGTTGGACTGGGACTTGGGAGATCTGGGTTCTAGTCCCCACTTCGCTATGCAGCTCACTGGGTGACTTGGGGCCAGTCACTGACTCTCAGCCTAACCTACCTCACAGGGTTGTTGTGAGGATAAAATGGCGAGGGGGAGGATTATGTTCCTCCTTGGATTCCTTGAAGGAGGAAAGGCAGGATATAAATATAATAAATAGTAGTCTAGCACTTGTGACATTAGTTTCCAAAAATGCTCACAACTGAGCATTTTTGGAAACCCCAGCACTGGCTTAGAGTAGGAGTAGGCAACCTGGTGCCCTCCAGATATTTTGGACTACAACTCCTAGAAGCCCCAACCAGCATGGCCAATGGACACAATTTATGGGAGCTGTAGCCCAAAACATCCCAACATAGCTAAAGAGAATAGAAGCCATTTCCACACACAAATCACCTGCTAGATCAGGAACTGTAGATGAAAATCTGACGCGCTTCCAAGTATGGATGCCACACGGCGTTGCTTTCAATGGGACGTGCATTGGAATGCACATCCCCAGTTGGCATATCTAGTCACAAGTAAATACCCTGTTTAAGTGCAACTGAATTGGGGCAAAAGGCATTCATCTCCCTAATTTATTTAGTTAATTGTTTACTTGTTTGCTACTTTTTAAGCTGTGTGGTTTCACCCCCATATCCTTGCTAAGTGGCTCTTTTTACTACACCTCCTTTCTCCCATATGCTACTTTGCCACTTCTATGATTTATACATTGCTAAATAATTTTGGCGTCCAGGAATCAATTTATTTATTATTTATTTATTTATTACATTTATCAATCGCCCATCTGGCCGGTCACCCGGCCACCCTGGGCGATGTACAATTAAAATACAATAAAACACAATAAAATATAATAATTAAAACAATATTAAAAAATTCTCATTAAAAACCTAACCCACCCCATATTCCCGCCTGAACAGCCATGTTTTTAATGCACGGCGGAAGCTCATCACGGAGGGGGCATGGCGAAGGTCACTAGGGAGGGAGTTCCATAATGTGGGGAAGATAGCAGATAGCTTATAATTTCCTAATAGCCTGTTAACACTGCAGTCCAAAGCACACTAACCAGTGAGTAAACTGAACGCCATGGAATATTTTTCTTGATTTCACCCTGCTTTTGACAATTGCATAGCTGTAGGGTGCAGAGAAGGTCTTTCGAAATGAGCTCCACTGATATCAAGGGTACTTCCAAGTCAACACGTTTAGGAGTGAGGTTCTAGAGCAGTGTTCTCCAACCTTGGGTCCCCAGATGTTTTTGGCCTACAACTCCCAGCATACCCCAAAAACATCTAGGGACCCAAGGTTGGAGAACACTGCTCTAGAGTTTCCACTGCAGGGAGAAGTTTAGCAGATTCAGCCCTACACTGATCTTACAGGCCATTCTCTGTCCTCCTTAGAATTTGCAACACAAGCGGTAGGAGAAGTTGGGGAGGTGGACAAGCCTGCAGAGCACTACAGTAGGAAGGAGTTGGCTCGGCCCCCCACAAAGATAGCTGTACATTCTTCTTCCTAGCCCAATCCTGTTACATCTCAAATATTAGGCTTTCACACATGTGTGATGATGGAGCTGCCTTCCCCTACCAGATGAGACAGATCATGTACTTGCAGAGTTCAGTCATCTAAAATCCTGGATCTACTGCTGTAAACTATGCACCTGCCCAGAGTGGCAAATCCAGATGTAAGATTTAAAACTTAACACTGGGAAGTTGGGCCCCAACAACCATCTACTGTACTTGTAAATGACGTCCTCTGAGCCATGGGGATCACCCTGTTTCTATTTGTGAAGGAAGAGGGGGGGCTGGCTGGCCCGCCAGACCTCCACCCTTTCCTACCTCAAAGTAATCCCAGTGCTTGCCACCATGTGGCCCAGAAGGGGGGGCTGGCTGACCCGCCACCACCCCACCCTTGCCTACTGGCAAAGGAACCAAGACCCTCTGAGATCTCAAGATACCAGACTGCCAGCCTCAGCTGTCTGCAATCCTACTTGGATCTCTGTTTAGGGACTCGCCTTCCATTTCTGTAACCTGGATTTAGATACTGAACTCACAGAGCACTACAAAACCCATGTGGGGTAAAACCAAACAAGGTTTATTACTGGTAGCAATTTACAACAAGATTAGGGAAATAAGAGAAGCACACAATATAGAGATACACTTTGGTACACAGTAAAGCTACAAAACAATAAAGACCTGATTCCTTAAAATCTCTCAGACACACACCTGTTACCTGAGGGTGTTCGCTTCAAGGGTTAGATCCAGCACAGCCTTGCCGCCCGGGGGGAACTATTTTATCTACCCGCAGGTCCGAGATAAATAGCCCTCCACAAGGCTCGCCTTTCCCCAGAGCCCTCAAACCAGCCAATTTTACCAGGGGCTGCCTGGGGTCGATTCCTGAGGGGGGCCCCTAAAGGCTTGGGGCCCTCGCCTGGCGCGCTGCCATGGTCCCAACCTGGCACGCTACCAAAAGACTGACTAAGAACAAAGGCTACACGTGGGGAAATAGCTCTTCCCCCTCCCCTTTTCTGTAACCTTCTTGCTTCAGCCAATCAATTTGAACTTCACCTGGCCAGGCAGGGGGGAGGGAACTGGCCAGGCAGGGGGAAGGGAACTCCTGAGTCATGGCTTGAACTATTTGAATTACATCTGCATATGAACGCTTTCAGCCTGGCTCCTCCAGACCTCCGGGCGCCAGGCCCCATCCTATGTTCCATGCACCTTTCACTTCCTCCCAGCCCCCACTTGGTTTACACATGAGGAGGCGTGTGTGTGTGTGTGTGTGTGTGTTGTTCCTGCATGCATGCATGCAGGAACCCTAAAAACTCTTTTCTCTACACGCTAACTATGCACACCCCACCCCAGCCGGTTCACACATGAGGTGTGTGTGTGTACCCACAAAGGCTCGTTTCTCCACAGTATTGCTTATAAAGTGCAGGGCTGCACTTATTTTACATCATAAAGAGTAAAATGTGGCAGAGAACTTGAGACTTCCCATGTCTCAACTTTTGTGTTTTTAAGCTTTCATATTTCTAGACCTCGTGACTACGAAAGGCATTTGAGTCTCTTTCAGTACAGACTGTTGAATGCTCAGAAACACGAGGGTGCCTTGGCATTTCCAATGGTAGCATGATTACTAATAGCTTCCTTCTGTTTCACTTGGCATTAGTCTTAGCACTGCTCCTTCCCTTCTGAGCCTTCAAAAGAGGAGACTGAGGGAAGATATGATAGCACTCTTCCAGTAATTGAAGGGTTATCACACAGAGGAGGGCCAGGATCTCTTCTCGATCATCCCAGTTTGCAGGACACAGAATAACGGGCTCAAGCTACAGGAAGCCAGATTCCACCTAAACATCAGGAAAAATTTCCTGACTGTTAGAGCAGTAAGACAATGGAACCAACTACCTAGGGAGGTGGTGGGCTCTCCCACTCTGGAGGCATTCAAGGTGCAGCTTGACGGCCATCCGTCAGGGATACTTTGACCCGGATTCCTGCACTGAGCAGGGGGTTGGACTCGATGGCCTAGGCCAGGGGTCTCCAACCCCCAAGCTGCGGACTGGTACCAGTCCGTGGCCTCTTAGGAACTGGGCTGGGACGCCCAGCCACTGCACTGGCCGGGACGTGCCGCAAGCACCCCACCTGGCTCTCGGGGTGCTCGTGAGCTCCGGTGAGCACCCCCCACCACTCGTCCCTCTGCTCACCTCCCGGCGAGCATTTTCGGAAAACCGGAAGTGACGCAACAGGAGACCCATCACGTCACTTTCTGTTTCTCTGGCGCTGCTCTTTTTATGTAAATAGCATAGTAAAGTACCTTAAAACGGCCGCGAATAGCAATTTGCGGCCGTTTTAAGGTACTTTACCATGGTACTTACCGGTACGTAAAAAGAGCAGCGCCAGAGAAACAGAAAGTGATGCGCCAGGGACCTCGTAGGTCCTTTCCCCGGCGCGTTTTGGTTGAGTGGCAGCAGGTAAGTCACCGATAGTCTCGGGGGGGGGGTGTCGAGCGGGGTGAGTTCGACTCACTTCAGCCCCGAGACTCTCGGATACATCCCCACGCCCACAATGGAGGAGGTGAGTGGTGGGCAACACCCCCCCGTCCGTGGAAAAATTGTCTTCCACGGAACCGGTCCCTGGTGCCAAAAGGGTTGGGGACCACTGGCCTAGGCCCCTTCCAATTCTACTTTTCTATTATTCTATGAGCCTGAGTTCACACTGACCCTTTCTCCTTACTGCAAAGTATTCCAGTCCTTGGCAAACATTCCCCGTATTGCCAAAACTCAAACATACCATACACATCTTCACTCAGAATAAATTATGCAGATCAGTGACATTCATACTGATTTGCAAGATTTCCATTATTTATTCCAAGCACAATATCTAGATCTTTATTTTTTTAAAAGGCCAGAGTTAATATGGGCCTACCATGCTGCCAAAGACAAATACTGCCAGTGGTTACCACAGAAGTGGTAGATCTTATACATGTGTGAAAGCATAGAAGCACTTAAAGAGCAAAACATTACTTAAAATTCAGTTTAGGTTTATAGTGATTTACGCTTGTGTCTTTAATTGGTATGTAGAATGCCCCCAACTTTACAGCCATTGGTATTTCAATAGATGTTTAAGTGTTTAAAGTTTAATAAGCTCCCATTCCTAGAACAAAAAAATGGGTGTAATTAAATTTTCAATTACTATAAGGGGTTTTTGGTCCATACAATTAATAAAAGCTTAAGGCACTTAAACAGGAGCTAGCTTTAAATGCTAAAAGTGCTTCCCTAATTAGCTGCAATGCTTTACAGAGCACATCATTCATTTCTTAAAATGCCACACATTGTTTTCTTTGCAGCTGCCAAAAGATGAATTAGCGTGCAATCAAGGTTTAATATTACAATCAGATAATTCCTCAAGGTTCTTTTTTTTCTCTCCGAAAAGGTGCTGATGTTGCTCTGCTCATTTTAATGGATCTGAAGCTGGGATGATCAGACCTGTTTTGTCCTCCATTTATCATGGTCCTTGGGACATTTTGGTACCCCCCTCCCATCTTCAAAAGGACACATGAGTCTCATTAAATATCTAATTAGCAAGTCTAAATGAAAGCAAGGAATGCTGAATGCATGTGCGTCAACCATACAGCAGAACGTTACTATTAACTTTAAGGTTTGCATCTTTTATTCAAGGCAGGCAAGAAAATTTCATTATTTATTTATTATATTTATACCCCGCCTTTTTTCCTGCAAGGAACCCAAGGCGGCTTACATAATCCTCCTCCTCCCCATTTTATCCTCACAACAACCCTGTGAGGTAGGTTAGGCTGAGAGTCCGTGACTGGCCCAAAGTCACCCAGTGAGTTTCATGGCTGAGCGGGGACTAGAACCCGGATCTCCCAAGTCCCAGTCCAACACTCTCACCACTACGCCACACTAGCTCTCAGTATTTAAGGACCAGTTGTACATCTGCCATGGTCTGTTTCTCCCGGGCCCTCTTTCTATTTCACACAGCGCCTTCTCTCTTGTTCTCTCTGCCATCATGTATATGTAGTTCATGAGTGGACCGGTGAATACAAATAATCATGGCAATTGTGCACACTTGCGTGAAGGCCTGGAGAAGGTGCACAAATTGATAGCATTGATGGGATCTTGCAAATTCCACAGTCGATGTGGATAATCACCAATGCATGTTGGACAATGTGATCCGAGAGGTTTCATATACTGCCCAGTCAATAATACACAACTTCCCCAGGTACATCGACCATCCACTGTACACACCACTTGACTGACACTATGCAGGTGGACATTCTCTAGCACCACTTGGAGACTGGGGATCAGGAAGCCCAGTCATTTTCATACTTTCATTGGAGCATCAGGAAACCCTTTCCACATCAATACAACTGCTGAGAAAGAAACCACTACTACACACTGCATAAGGTTCTGAGACATCTTCTAGACCAGGGGAAGGCAACCTTTTTTAGGTCAAGGGCCGATTTCTTTCTTTCTTTCTTTATTATATTTATACCCCGCCGTTTTTCCTGCAAGGAACCCAAGGCGGCTTACATAATTCTCCTCCTCCTCTCCATTTTATCTTCACAACAACCCTGTGAGGTAGGTTAGGCTGAGAGACCATGACTGGCCCAAAGTCAGCCAGGGAGCTTCATGGCCGAGTGGGGACCAGAACCTGGATCTCCCGAGTCCCAGTCCAACACTCTAACCACTACGCCATGCTGGCTCTCTTAGTGGATAATCAGTTGGGGACCATATGTCAGCATTGGGTAGGGACGAAGCCAGTGGTGGATAGGGCCAGAGCCAAAAGTATGTGGGCAACTCCTTTTTCTCTTTCTCCTTCCCATGCAGAGCTGCCAGGGAAGAGACAGATGGCTCTTGCCAGAGGTTTGAACTGGTCGCATGCAGAAGGCTTTTTAAATTAGGTGGAGAGCTGCAGGTTGACAGCCCCTGCTCTAGAGTCGGGTCAGTTATGTAGAGTACTATTGGGCTCCACTAAATACCTGAACAAACTGAGAGTGACCCCAGCGCTTGCAACATCCCAACACCCCTCCGCAGCCGCACATCACAAGGGAAGATCAGTAGCAGTTGGAAAGCTTACTCCAGCCCCTTGATCATTTTAGTTACCCTTTTCTGCACTTTTTCCAACTCTACAATACCCTTTTTTAGGTGTGGTGACCAAAACTGTATATAGTATTCTATGTGTGGATGCACCATAGACATGAATAAGGGCAGTATGATATTGGCAGTTTTATTTTCAGTTCCTTTCCTAATTATGCCTAAGCCTAACATGGAATTTGCCTCTTTCAGAACAGCTGCATACTGGGAACAATATCTTCATCGAGCTGTCCACCACAACCCCAAGATCTCTTTCTTGGTGAGTCAGTGCTAGCTCAGATCCCATCTCAATATGGTTTCCGCCCCTCTAGAGGGACAGTAGACATGATTTTTACTGCACGTCAGCTCCAAGAAAAATGCCGGGAGCAAAATCAACCCCTTTATATGGCATTTATCGATTTGGCTAAGGCCTTTGATACTGTAGACCGTACAGCTCTCTGGACTATCCTTATGAAAATTGGATGCCCCAATAAATTTGTGAATATCTTGCGACTTCTCCATGACAACATGACGACAACAGTTTTGGACAACAACGGCTCTCATGGTGCTCCATTTAAAGTGGGATCAGGTGTTAAACAGGGATGTGTTATCACCCCAACATTATTTGCTATTTTCATCATCATGATTTTACATCTTGTCGAGGGGAAACTTCCCACTGGTGTGGGAATTATATATCGAACAGATGGAAAGCTTTTTAATCTCAGCAGGCTGAAAGCAAAAAGTAAAGGTAATTACAACCTCCATTGTGGAACTTCAGTATGCTGATGATAATGTGGTCTCCGCACATTCAGAGGATGATCTCCAAACTATCCTAAATGCTTTTGCAGAAGCATACGAAAAACTTGGTCTCTCACTTAACATCAAAAAAACCAAAGTGCTTCATCAGCAAGTGCAAGCTAACCCTTTGGTGATGCCATCTATTCAGCTTGGCGGGACAATACTGGAAAATGTCGATCATTTTCTCTATCTTGGCAGCTATCTTTCTGTTACAGCTAACCGACAGTGAAATCCAGCATCGTTTTGAGCTCCACAAGTGCCGCGTTTTCTCGAATGAAACATAGAGTATTCGAGGATCGGGATATTTGTAAGAAGACCAAAACACTGGTTTATGAAGCCATTGTATTACCAACTTTATTGTATGCCTGTGAAACATGGACTATCTATAAACGTCACTTCCACCTCCTTGAAAGATTTCATCAACGTTGCCTCCGGAAAATCCTGCGAATTACTTGGGAAGATAGGCGAACAAATGTCAGTGTACTGGAAGAAGCAAAGACTACTAGCGTTGAAAAAATGATCCTTCAACGCCAACTTCAGTGGACCGGTCATGTTGTTCGAATGTCTGACTGCCGTCTCCCAAAGCAGTTACCGGTACTTTATTCCCAACTCAAGGATGGAAAGCGGAATATCAGTGGTCAATAGAAGAGGTTTAAAGATGTTCATAAGGCTAATCTAAAAAAGTGCAATATAAACATCGAAAACTGGGAAGCTCTGGCCCATGAACGATCTAAATGGAGGTTGGCCTCTCACAAAGGATCCATGGATGGACTTTGAAGAAGCTCGAGTGCAAGGTGAAAGGGAGAAACGTGCTAAGCAAAAAGCACAGCAAACGAATCCTTTACAGGACCATCTTCCATCTGGTAACCTGTGTCCTCACTGTGGGAAGCTGTGTGGATCTAGAATTGGCCTCCACAGTCACTTACGGACCCATCGCTAGAGTCTACACAATCTTCTTTAGAATTTCCTCCTTTTATCCTGGAAGACAATCTTACTCGGTCACGAGTGATCGCCTGATGATGATGATAGCTGAAGTTGGGGGCGGGGTTGCCCCAAAGTGCACCACTGTACACATGATACATTGAACCAGTATGCAGATGACATGCAGCTCTGCTTCTCCTTTTCATCTTCATCAGGTGAGGCTGTAGGTGTGCTAGATTGGTGCCTGGCTAGTGACAACAGACTGGATGAGGGCTAATAAACTGAAACTCAGTCCAGACAAGACTGAGGTGCTGTTAGTGGGTGGTTCTTCGGATGGTGGATGCTCAACCTGTTCGGGATGGGGTCGCACTCCCCCTGAAAGAGCAAGTTCTTAGCTTGGGGGTTCTCATGGAGCCATCTTTCTCACTTGAGGCTCAGGTGACCTCAGTGGCACGGAGTGCCTTCTACCAACTTCTGTTCCTGACCGAGCTACACCCCTATCTGAACAGGGATAACCTGGCTTCAGTTGTCTATGCTCCGGTAACCTCCAACCTAGATTACTGCTATGCACTCTATGTGGGGCTGCCTTTGAAGACTGTTCAAAAGCTGGAGCTTGTGCAAAATGCAGCAGCCAGACTGATAACAGGAACCAGAAGGTCTGAACATATACCGGTAACTGATTCTGGCCCGCTTGCACTGGCTGCCTGTATATTTCCGAGCCCAATTCAAGGTGCTAGTTTTGACCTATAAAGCCTTACATGGTTTGTTGGGACCATATTACCTGCTGGAGGGCCTCTCCCAGCATGAACCTACCCATAGACTACGCCCATCATTTAAGGCCCTTCTCAAGGTGCCTCCTCTGAGGGAGGCTTGGAAGGCATCAACAAGGAAGAGTGCCGTTTTGGTGGTCGCCCCCCCCCCCCAATTCTGGAATGATCTCCCCAATAAGGCCCACCTAGCACCAACATTGTTATCTTTTCAGCACCAGGTTAAGATCTTCTTCTCTCAGGCATTTGGCAGCATATGATGAGGTTTTAATCAACTCTTGATTTTTTCCTCGCTGTTGATGGTTTAAAATTGTTTTTAGATATATGTGTTTGTCTCTGTGTGTTTTATGTTTATAAGGAGCTTGTACATGGTTTTTTATAATGTATTTTAAAGCTTTAATCTTTGTAAACTGCCCAAAAAGCTTTGGCCATTAGGTGGTATAGAAGTGTAATAAATGAAATGAACCAAATTTGCCATTTTGATGCCCATTCTCCCAGTTTGGAGAGATCCTTTTGGAGCTCTTCACAGTCCCTTTTTGTTTTAACCACACAAAATAATTTGGTGCCATCAGCAAACTTGGCCAATTCACTGCTCACTCCTAATTCCAGGTCATTTATGAATAAGTTGAAAGGTATTGGTTCCAATACAGGTCCCTGTGGGACCCCACTGTTTACATTCCTCCATTGGGAGAAGTCACAATTTATTCCTTCTCTCTGCTTTCTGTTTGTTAACCAATTACTGATCCACAAGGGGACCTCTCATCTTATTCCATGACTGCCAAGTTTGCTCAGGAGTCTTTGGTGAGGGACTTGGTCAAAGGCCTTTTAGAAGTCCAGGTAAACAATGGATCTACTGGATCACCCCTGTCCACATGGTTTTTATTGTATTCATTCATTCATTCATTCATTCCATTTCATTACCTTCCATTAGCCAAAGCACTCTGGCTGGTTCACAAAACAAAACTTAAAACTGTAAAATATAATGATAGAGTAAAACATAATTTTAAAAACCTTAAGTTTAAAACAGAATAAAACCAAAGTAGGAATCAAGATAAAAGCCAGCAGTAGTGCAAAGATCTAAAAGCACACACATTTAAAAAAAAAACTAACGAAGTAAAAAGCCTGGGAAAATAAAAAGTTCTTCACTTAGCACTGGAAAGTCCACATTGTAGGTGCCAAATGAGCCTTTCTGGGGAGGGCATTCCACATGCCACCACTGAAAAGGTAATCTCAGTAGACACCTACCTCACCTTATTTGGCAGGGGCACCCAGAGAAGGGCCTCTGAGGGTGATCTTAGGACAGATATACATGGAAGGAGCCTGATCCTCCAGGTAAACTGGCCCCAAGCCATTTAGGGCTTTGTAGGTTAATACAAGCATTTTTAATTAGGCCTGGAAATGGACTGGCAGCCATATTTACTGACACTCTCAAAGAACTCTGAAATGTTAGTGAGACAGGACTTACCTTTATGGAAGCCATGTTGATTCTTTTTCAGCAGGGCTTGTTCTTCTATATGTTTACTAATGTTATCTTTAATATTGCTTTCAATCAATTTACCCAGAACAGATGTTAAGCTAATTGGTGTGAAATTTCCCAGATCGCCCCAAATCCCCTTTTAAAAATTGGTGTTATGTTGGTCATTCTCCAATCCTCTGCTACAGAGTTTGATCTTAGGGACATGGTATATATTTTTGTTAGAAGATCAGCAATTTTCATTTTTGAGTTCTTTAAGAACTCTAGGATGGATACCATCCAGATTTATTTCCTTTGTGCACATTTATGTTCTCTTTTGTTCTCATTTGGGCAAAGATTCCATTTTCTAAAGAAAGCCTTCTTTTCTCTAATAGCTTCCTTGACACTGCTTATTAACCATGCTGGTGACCTCTTGGACTTGGTGCTATCTTTCCTGACCTGTGGTATACATCTAGCTGAGCTCCTATTATGGTGGCTCTGAGTAACCTCCAAGCATCTTGGAACTCTCTCCCCCCCCCCCTGCTTCAGCTTCTTTTTTACCAGTTCCCTCATTTTAGAGAATTTTCTTCTTTTTAAGTCAAATGTGACTGTATTGGACTTCCAAGGCAGCTTTCCACTTAAATATATATTAAATCTGATAGCACTGTTTCCAATAGGTTTCACAATACTCACATTTTACACTAGGTCCTGGGCGGCACCAATTAGGATTAAATCCAAGGTTGCCTCCCCTCTGGTCAGTTCCATGACCAACTGTTCTAGGGCACTGTCATTTAAGGTATCAAGAAATTTAGCCTCTTTGTAGTGACTGGAACATACATTTAACCACTCAATGTGTGGGTAACTGAAGTCACCCATTATTGTAACACTTCGTTTGGATGCCTCCCTGATTTCATTTTCCATCTCAAAATCACCCGGAACATTCAGGTCTGGAGGATGATAGCATGTCTCTAATACTAAATTACGTTTGGAGCCCGGTATGGTCACCCACAGTGCTTCTGCAGAGAAGTCTGCCCCTTTTAGGTTTTCTATTATGTTTGATATAATGCCCTCTTTGATGTACAGAGCAACACCTCCTCCAGTACGCTCTCTCCATTCCACCAGGTTTCTGTAATGCCCACTATATGTAAGTTCTCCTCATAAAGCCAGCACAGTGTAGTGGTGAGAGTGTTGGACTGGGACTCGGGAGATCCGGGTTCTAGTCCCTGCTCAGCCATGAAACTCACTGGGTGACTTTGGGCCATTCACTGACTCTCAACCTAACCTACCTCACAGGGTTGTTGTGAGGATAAAATGGAGAGGAGGATTATAGTAAACCGCCTTGGGTTCTTATCAGGAAAAAAGGCGGGGTCTAAATAAAATAAATAAATAAATAAATACACATCTAGAGGGCGCCAGGTTGGGGAAGTCTGGTGTAAAGAAACAAAATTTAAATAAACTGCTCAGAAACAGTCATTGCAAAACGATTACGGCAGACCCATTATAAACCAAGATTACGAACACCAACAACTTTGGTCTCAACGATGGGGCCATTGCGCGTGTGCAGCACAACCGCGGCTCCCGAAGCGCATGCGCAAAGGACCCCGGCCGCAGGGGTTACCATAGTAACGGAGAGAACAACAACCAGGCTTTCCACTCACCGCCTCTTTGGCCTGATACGTCGTTTTCAACGTTTGGTAGGTTAGCTCCATTTGTACGGCAGGGTTTCACAAGAGAGGAAACCCGCCTACCCTTCGTTCAGGGCGTTACAGTACACCAAAGCAACCGACCCGGCCCTACACGAATACCGCGGCCTTAGCGGCGGTTTTGCCCGTGTAGAAGACTGGCCAATCAACAGCCCGGAACTTACAAGGCTTAACCAATAAAATGGAGGGTGGGTGGGATACGGAACTAGCCGGTGGTATTATGGGACGGATTGAAAGACTGACCAATCGCGGCCTAATCGGGTGAAAGGCGGGAACTCTTTAGGAACTGACCTGTCAGTGTAGGAAAAAGTGGAGATACTAGCCAATGAGTGCACAGAGAGAGGCTTTGCCCATCCCACCTTCGTATCCTCTCTTGATTAGTTGTACATACGCAGACCTCTCTCTCTCTCTCTCTTTTTTTTTTTTGCTGAGTCAGCGGAGAGGAGAGGACTTGCTTTAGTAATCCAATAAGAACAGCTTTTGTTTAATACAGTGTTCTCCAACCTTGGGTCCCCAGATGTTTTTGGCCTACAACTCCCAGCATGCCTCAGCCAGCATACGCTGGCTGGGGCATGATGGGAGTTGTAGGCCAAAAACATCTGGGGACCCAAGGTTGGAGAACACTGGTTTAATAGCATGGAACGCCCGCGGAGGAGGGCTCAGAAGTAGCTCTGTAGTATGGCCGTTCTCTTCTTGCAATTGGACAACATGCGCGCGCACGCACGCACACGCACACACACACATATGCATGCATGCTAGGAATTACCAGGTCATTGTGTTTGTATAATACTGTGGTGCGGCGGGTTGCCTTGCTACGCAACGTTCACTTGGCGTCCAATATGGCTGGCAGGTGGGCAGAACAGGTAGAGCTCAGATTGCAACTAGAAAGCCATTGAACTTGCATAGCAGCCTTCCCCGAATTAGTGCCCTCCAGGTTGGCTGGAATGATGGGAGCTGGAAGCCCAACACATCTGGAGGAGAAGAGGTTGGGGAAGGTTGTAGTACAGCATAGAGCAGGCTGGGAAACTTGTCCCCAATGGTGTTGGGCTTGGACTTCCATCTTCACTGACCATTGTCTTATGATGACTGAGGATGATGGGGGTTGGAGACCAACGACATCTAGGGATTCTGTGGTTTACTTTGCCAGCTGAGGGGAACCTGCAACTCCCATCATCCCTATCCAGCATAAGCAATGGTGAGGGATGATGGGAATTGTAAGCCAAAACATCTGGAGGGCTTCAAGTTGTCCACCTCTGCTCTAGTGGTGTTTCGGGCTACAAGTCCCATTCTTGGACCATGTTGACTGGGGATTGTGGGAGTTGGAGTCCAACATCTGGAGGGCCACACAGGTTCCCCAACCCTGGCACAGACAACAGGAGACATTCCTGTTTGAACTCTGGTCTCTGCAATGAATCCATTACATGGCCTGCATTTGTGCTAATTTATTTATTATATTTATACCTCACCTTTTTTCCCCTCAAGGAACCCAAGGCGGCTTACATAATCCTCCTCCTCTCCATTTTATCCTCACAACAACCCTGTGAGGTAGGTTAGGCTGAGAGACCATGACTAGCTGAAAGTCACCCAGGGAGCTTCATGGCCAAGCGGGGAATAGAACCTGGATCTCCCGAGTCCCAGTCCAACACTCTCACCACTACGCCACACTGGCTCTAGTTCCCTGGGAACTAGCTCCCAGTTCCCAGCCGTAATGAGATGGTGACCTGGTTCACATGGCACGACAGCCCACTCTGGCTTAATTTACCTGTGGAGGCTGATGCATCATGCCGGGCACTATTTTTGCATGTCGCCCATGGGCTCCCAGCTTGTTATGTGCAAACCCAGGCAGCAGGGGTTGTCTGAGGGTTAGGCAACCCTCAAATAACCCACAGTTTGTTTTAGGGTTAATTGAGGGTTGTCTAACCCTCAAACAACCCCTGCCGTCTGGGTTTGCACAACACGGCAAGCCAGGCACCATGCAAAAGTGGCTCCTGTGGGTGCCCAGCATGATACGACAGACCCCGTGGGTAAATTAAGCCACTGTGGGCTGTCGTGACCTGCAAACCGACCCAAAGGGTTGGTGAAGATGTCCTCTCAGGAATCCCTCCTCCTAGCCCAGTAACTGAGTATAAAAGATTCAGTGGGGTGGGCAGAGTCTTGCTTAAAGGGGCCAAAACTTGTTGGAAATGTTTAGCCTGGCAGAACCCCTTTTGTTTTGGAGATCAGCCTGACAGCACTCCATCCCTGGCAAACAGGTAGCCATGTTCTGGAAGGGGGCTTACCTCCCCATCGCCCCCCCCCCTCACAGCTGTGAAATGTACTAATTCAGTCTGTGTGAACAAAGAAAGCAGCTTGGTCGTTGCAGCCAAGATCAGGCTGAGAAAGATGCAGGCTGAGAGGCAGAGCTTAGCTGCAGCATCTTTATGGTGCAGGGTACCCCCACCCCCGAGAAATCTGATGGGACTTCGGGACATTTGTTTGGTTGTTACTGCTGTGAACCTCCACCTATGCTCAACCTGTATATTAGTGATTAAATGGAAATATTGCAAAACACCAGTAAGTCTCCTGTGACCTCATTCACAGGAAACCAACCCAGGGTGAGTGCTGAAACCCCTAAAGCCCCACTGCTAAGGTCATTGGGGTGCATTTAACACATGTGACCAAGACATAAAACCCAGGGGAAGCTCTGTAGATATGGAGTAGCTTGGCTCGCAGTGATCCTTACAGAGTTGTATGGGACTACTACTACTAATAACAACAACAAATGGCTAATACATAGGTAACTACTGCCTTATACTGAGTCAGACCCTTGGTCCATCTAGCTCAGTATTGTCAAAACGGAGTGGCAGCACCCCCCAGAGTTTCAGGCAGGTATTTTTCCTAGGCCTACCTAGATGGTAGCTGGCTGGGGCATGCTGGGACTTGTAGGCCAAAAACATCTGGGGACCCAAGGTTGGAGAACACTGGCTCAGAGGCTAAGGAGGGGCAGAGCTTTTTTATTATTATTTTTAACTCAGCACAATGATGGGGAAAGGCAGTGAGATTATAATTTTTGCTCAAGGAAAAAAAAGCACCAGAGAGTGTTCTGAGTACACATATATATGGCAGGGGGAGTGGGAAATGAAGAAAACAAAGGGGGGTACAAGACGGGGTAGGGGAAGAAACAAAGACGATTAAAATAAGACCATGTGTGGAGGGAAGCAAAGTGCACATACATGAGAGAGAAAGAGACAGTAAAGATGGAATAAAGAAAGATAATTTGAACAAGCATCAATCAGAATAAATTAACCTCTTCTAGTTAATGTCATGATAAACTTTTCTATCAACCACACAGGGCATTAAAATATGCTGAGGTGACTGCAGAACAGAGCTCTGTCTGTAGGGTGCAGGAGGGATTCCTTTGTGGCCTCTTCATATATGAGCTTCTCCAGCAGGATTTAAATTGCCTCTGTATCCATGGACTACTATGCAAGGGGAGAAACCTGTAGGACTGCTGTATTACAGTTTCATTAATTCTAATATGAATTTATTGCTATTTTACTCATAGGGTCTTGTTTGCTACACTTGGGGTTCAACAGTGAAGTCCCAGGGAAGTTAATGTTTTGGGATTTCTTTGAGTGTTTTTTCCATCTAGACTGCAGCTGGAGTATCTGTGCAACATCACTCCATGCTCTATTTCCCCCTCAAAAGCTTGTATTCAGTAGCACTTTAAGAAGGATGTAGACAAACTGGAGAGGAGGGTTCCGAGGAGGGCAACAAGGATGATAAAGGGACTGGAAATAAGGCCCTGTGAGGAGAGACTGAAAGAACTGGGCATGTTTAGCCTTCAGAAGAGGAGATTGAGGGGAGATATGATAGCACTCTTCCAGTACTTGAAGGGTTGTCACACAGAGGAGGGCCAGGATCTCTTCTCAATCATCCCAGTTTGCAGGACACGGAATAATGGGCTCAAGTTACAGGAACCTAGATTCCACCTAAACATCAGGAAAAAAATTCCTGACTGTCAGAGCAATAAGACAATGGACCAGTGTGGCGTAGTGGTTAGAGTGTTGGACTGGGACTCGGGAGATCCGGGTTCTAGTCCCCGCTCAGCCATGAAACTCACTGGGTGACTTTGGGCCAGTCACTGACTCTCAGCCTAACCTACCGTACCTCACAGGGTTGTTGTGAGGATAAAATGGAGAGGAGGAGGACTATGTAAGCCGCCTTGGGTTCCTTGCAGGAAAAAAGGCGGGGTATAAATATAATAAATAAATAAATAAAACCAACTACCTAGGGAGGTGGTGGGCTCTCCCAGTCTAGAGGCATTCAAGGTGCAGCTGGACAGCCATCTGTCACGGATGCTTTGACTTAGATTCCTGCATTGAGCAGGGGGTTGGACTTGATGGCCTTGTAGGCCCCTTCCAACTCTACTTTTCTATGATTCTACACTAGTGTTAAATCCACACCCCTCGTATATTACAGCAAGAAGATTGGACAAGATTGGACAAGCCTGGTATTTCAAGTACATTTCATGTACCACAGCTGAAACAAGCTATCCCACAGCAGTATTAATTGCAATTTTCCTAGAAATTAGGATTGCTATTTTTAATATGGACAGTGGTTCCGTGCCTTTAAAGCAGGAAGACAACCAACAGGAGGAGCTTTTTCCCAGCAGTAATAACCACGGGGGGGGGGGGAGCTTTCCCAGTTGATTTTCTGTTACTCGCAAAACCTCTGTCCACAACAAAGTGGCAACTTAACTAAAAGCAAGAATAGAACCTTGTCAAGATTTGTTACATTTTTGGAATATAGAATAATATCTGATATATATTTTTTGGGAAATATAACTTGGTCCCAAGAGGTGGGGGTGGGTGCACGATGTTTATGTTGTATTTCTTTTTATTTTATTATTAGTTGTATGATTGGAAAAAAATCAATAAAACTTATTTTTTTTAAAAAAAGCAAGAATAGAGGATGCATACACACACTTTGTTCATTTATTTATTTATTTATATTTATACCCCGCCTTTTTTCCTGCAAGGAACCCAAAGCGGCTTACATAATCCTCCTCTCCATTTTATCCTCACAACAACCCTGTGAGGTAGGTTAGGCTGAGAGACCGTGACTGGCCCAAAGTCACCCAGTGAGTTTCACGGCCAAGTGGGGACTAGAACCTGGATCTCCCGAGTCCCAGTCCAACACTCTCACCACTATGCCACACTGGCCATTTAAAAGCATGGTGGTGTGAACTAGTGGATATAATGTACCTACTTGGATTTTTTCAGATAACCATAAATAATATTGCTTGCTCTGTAAGCAGTGTGTGTGGTGCCTAATGGAGATTCATAGGCACAAATAGACAGGTCCCTGACCTCAAGTTGCTTACAGTCTAAAACAGACAGTGGAAAATAACAGAAGAATGGGGTGGAAGAGACAAGGAAGGGATTTATGTGGGAAACTGAGTTACATGTCATTTAAAACTTGTTTACAACTGAAAAGGAATATTAAAGGGATGCTTAACGTATATATCCATCAGTGCTAGTGCTTTTTTTCTGGAGAAAAGGGTACCAGGAACTCTTAGATTACATTTCCTCGGGAGTAGATGGCGATTAATTTGTAATGTAATTAATAGAAGAAAAGGTGCTGGAACTCAGTTCCGGTGAGTTCCACCAGAAAAAAAGCCCTGATCAGTGCCCTTTTGGTGCAGTTGTTAACAGTCCCAGACTTTGTATCTTTCCTACCTAAAGCACTTCTTTCAGGCTTCTGAGTTATTCCTTGGATCAGGTACCTTTAAAAATGTGCCAAATGTGCATGGAAGCAGCTGTGTATAGTGCATAACTGTGCACAAGTACACAGCACGCATGTGCACACACACACCCCTTTTGGCAAATGGAATTCACTGTGAAGCATGAAGTAATGTGCATAATTGTAGCTTGATGGGTTCTCACTTGATTGCCGTTTTACTGTTTCCACATTGCTTGCATTTTATTGGAGTTTATATTTGCATTTGTTTTCCTTTTGTAAGTTGCTTTGGTGTTTTAACAGAAAGGTGGGATATGAATAATAAAGCTGCATGGGTCTTGGTGAAAGCCTCCTGAAAATGTCAACTTGGAGTCGTCGTCGTCGTTGTCCCCCCCCCCCCCCCCCCCCCGCTTAGTGCCATCAACGGCCCTGTGGGCAAGGAGGAGGAGCAGGCAGAGGGAACATCAGGACCTGCTCCAGTTGGACTGCCCCCCCAACCCTGGGAGATGGGGCGGGGGAGGCAGGGCCACAGGGAAGCCAGTGTGTATCTGAATTGTTGTAAACCGCCCAGACCCCAGAGAGCTTCTGCTATTGGGCGGTATATAAAATAAATAAATAAATAAATAAATAAACTTTGTATTTTGTCACAATAAAAGAGCAAATGTTTTGTTAAGTATTGAATAAGGGCCTGATGATGCCATAATGAATCAATGATGTGTTCCTATTGGAAAGATTATGTACAGTTGTTGTAATAATTCCAGGTTCTTGGAAAAACAGAATTTTGAAAGCATAAATGTAGAACACGATTATTTATGCAATTTGGATATTTCTGATGGCACAATTAGGTACAACATACAGAGTCTTGCCCATGTGGGATGTTACACAGTGTCAGATTTGGCCCAGGTTCAGATTTCCACTTACTGATGAAGCTCACAAGGTGACCTTGACCCACTCTCATTGTGACTCAGCCTAGCCACCCTAATACAGTTGTTGGAGGGGTGTGGGAGATCATGTATCCCACCCAGAATTCACTATTGGAAGGGTAGGTTTAAAAAAAAAAAAAAAAAAGCAAAATACTGCTTTTGCATCTTAGTGTTGCTTTGGAATGAATAACTGTCATTGTGACACTCTTGTTTCCATGGCTATATTTTTCCCATGGCTCTTTGAGACTTGCTTCTAAGTAAATATGCATGGGATCTCAGTGTTTCTCTTAATATTAAAAACATGGTATTTCAGGCGGGAATATGGGGTGGGTTAGGATTTTAAAAGAATTTTTATACTATTTTAATTATCATGTTTGATTGTATTGTTTTAATTGTACATTGCCCAGGGTGGCCGGGTGGCCAGCCAGATGGGTGATTAACAAATATAATAAATAAATAAATAAATAAAATATATGAAATGGAGGATCTGTTTCTGTGAAGGACCAGCACCCGGGTCCTATGCGTGAGTTCAGCGCTTAACGGGTTAACCGGCACTGAGTTACAGCCCGTACAAGCAAGTGAAACCGACTAGGAGGTTTGCGTACACAAGAGGAAACTAGAGCCCTTTAAATGACCAAATAAGGCTTTATTTATTTACACAAGATACGGAGCGGAACTAACAGCTTTCTAGGAATACTATAATGTCAACACAACCTGAGGTGACCTCTACATTTATCCATGAAACAGGCTCCCAGGCTAGCACACTGGGATTAGTCAGTTACCTTAGACCAGTGATGGCGAACCTATGGCACGGGTGCCACAGCTGGCACGCAGGGACCTCTCTGTGGGCACTCGAGCCATTGGTCACCAGATCGTGAAAAGACTGTCCCCTTCTGCAAAACACTAATGATTTTGTTCTTTCTCACAATATGGAACAGAATGATTTTATTCTAGAATTCCTGTTACAGAATTCTTTTCTACATTGTTATCACATTTAAAAGATTTTGAAGAATGATGCACAGAGCATGGCTTGTATGTAAAGCCCTTACAGTTGACCTGAGTGCTGCATGTGTTGCTCTCAAACTAACGGAGTATGAGCCAAGGTTTGACAAATTATCAGCATGCATGCAATAGCAAAAACCACATTAATTGTGCAAAAGCATGCCCAATGCAAACTTTTACCTAATGCAGTGTTTGCAGTCCAAGACATAAAGTGTTTAAAATGTGTTAAGCACGTTTAGTTTTCTTGTTTATCTTGCTCATCGTAGTACAGGTTGACTTTTACTTTTACTAATCCGACACCTGTAGAAGCAGGGAAAGGACCCGGGGTAAAGCTTGCCCCATACAATTTCAGTCTGGCATATAGTGTAATCATATTACAAGTTGAGAATCCCTTATCCAAAAATACATGTGCCTAATTATTTTAAAAGTTTGTATAGATTCCGTTCAGGCTATGTGTACAATGTACTACTATAATAATTTTTTGAGCTGATTTTTTTTTCAACAAAAAACTGTTTGTATCATTGAAAGCTCTGTTATTGTGTTTTTCTTTTAAGACAAAAGATGTTAATTAGTTTGGACAACTGTATGAGTTATTTTTCTAAAACTAAAACCTCGGTATTCAGGTTTAATTGCAGTGTTGGCACTTTGAAATAAATAAGTTGGTTTTGTGTTGCAGTTTGGGCACTCGGGCTCAAAAAGGTTCGCCATCACTGCCTTAGACTAAAGACTTTACACGAGTCAATTTCAGCCTGGCTCCTGGTTGGCCGATCCCGGGATGAGAACAGCTTACTCCAGCCGCCGCTTGGAGGATGAACCTTGTTCCAAAGCACCCTGTGTTCCCAACAACCCCTCACAGGAAGGGAGAGGGATTTTCTACTCCTGAGTTTCCCGCTCTCCCCACCCTCCAGGTCAGGTGGGGGCTTATGCCTGCCCCTTCGTATCAGGTGGGCTTATTCCTGCCCGGGAAGAAGGTGACGTACTGGGTACTTTACAGCTCTTTGAGACTGCCCTGATAGTTTGATGGTCTTGATGGTCCTTTCTTGGGTTTTGTGGAATTCAACCGAGACTCTCCATTGTTGGGGATGCCGGTCTGTCTGGCTGCTTCCCTGTAACTCAATCCCCCCTCCTCGCCCCCCTCCCCTGGACGGAGACTGTGTGTGTGTGTGTGCGCGCGCATGCATACTCGTGTCAGGCTTTCTCCACACCCTCCCCTTTGGAGAAAGATGGCATTGGGGTCCACCACCCCAATCCCTATCTAACTGTCCCCTACTGAGAAAGCCCGGGACAACCCATCTGCCATGATGTTGTCCTTGCCCTTGATGTGCTCCACTAAAAAATCAAAATCCTGCAGGGCTAAGCTCCACCGCAACAACTTCTGGTTGGATTCCTTCACCCTATCCAGCCAACACAAGGGGGAATGGTCGGTCTGCAACAAGAACCGGCGTCCCCAGAAATAGGGACTGCCATCAAGCAGGTCACTGCCCATACTATCGCCAAGCATTCCTTCTCGACAGTGGCCAAGTTCCGCTCCCGGAGTAAGTTTTTTACTCAAGTAGGCGACAGGGCATAGCCCTTGCCCTGGCCGTTCCTGCAGCAAGACGGCTCCCATTCCTGCCTCCGAGGTATCCGTCTGCAGGACAAAGAGGGCTTCAAAGTCAGGTGCTTGCAGCACAGGGGCTGCCATCAAGCAGGCTTTGAATCCTTCGAACACTGCCTGGCAAGCGGCCGACCACTGGACCTTGACGGGTTGCCGCTTCTTACACAAATCTGTCAGAGGGGCGGCTAGCTGGCTAAAATGGGGCACAAATTTACGATAATAGCCAGCCAGCCCTAAAAAAGCCTGAACCTGTTTCTTCGTCTGGGGTTGGGGCCAGGTGCGGACCGACTCTATCTTTGCTTCTAGGGGCTTGACACTACCTCCCCCCACCTTATGTCCCAGATACTCCACCTCCCCCCGCCCAACCTGACACTTCTTAGCCTTCACAGTCAGCCCGGCGTCCTGAATTCTCTGAAATACCTGGCGGACGTTGCAAATGCTGTTCCCAGGTGGACTGAAAATGGCGATATCCAGATATGCGCAGGCAAACTCCCCCAACCCATTTAGCATCCCATTCACCAGCCTTTGGAAGGTAGCTGGACCGTTCTGGACTCCGAATGGCAGGGTGGTGAATTGGAACAAACCCAGATGGGTCACAAATGCGGATTTCAATGCAGCATCCGGATCAAGCGGGACTTGCCAATAACCCTTTGTCAGGTCCAGAGTAGTGATGTACTTGGCTCCCCCTAGCCGTTCCAACAGCACATCCATGTTTGGGATGGGGTATGGATCAGGGACAGTCACTTTGTTAATTTTCCGATAATCTACACAGAACCGAACCCCTCCATCCTTCTTGGCTACCAACACTATAGGAGAGGACCAGGGGCTAGAGCTGGGTACAATGACTCCAAGATCTAACATGGCTTGGACTTCATCTGCAATGACTTGGGCATGGGGCCCTACCGCCTGGTAGGGTAGGGACTGTATAGGGGGGCTATTCCCTGTTTCAATGGTATGTTGCACGAGAGTGGTGCATCCCGGATGGTCGGAGAACATAGGCTGGAAGTCCTCTAAGACCTGGGTAATCTGTCTCCGCTGCTGTTCTGACAGGGAAGGAGACAATTGGATCTCATCCCTCCCCCCCATTCTGCCAACAAGTCCCCGTCAGAGGTTCCTTGATCCACACATTCCTGCACTCCCCCAACCTTTGTCCCCCGTTCCACGTACAACTTTAACATGTTCACATGAAATACCCTTTGCCTCCCCGGCTGCCCCGGAAAAGCCACTTGATAGTTCACCTCCCCTGACCTTCCAATCACGATCCCCGGCCCCTCCCATTTCAAACACAATTTGTCCGTTTTTGGGGGGCGCAGTACTAGCACCTGGTCCCCCACTTCAAAAGTCCGTGGCACAGCCGTCCGGTTGTACCACGCGCTCTGCCGTTGTTGTGCTGCTCCGAGATGCTGTTGCGCCGTCTCCCGCACCTCCCGAAGGACAGTTTGGAGGTGTTGCATGAAGGCATGAACCGGCATGGAAGGTTCTGCTGCAACCCCCTCCCATTCCGCCCACAAAAGAGCCAAAGGTCCCCTTAGCTCCCTCCCAAACATCAATTCGTTGGGGGAGAATCCCAGGCTCTCCTGGGGGGAGTCCCGGTACGCGAACAACAGGTAGGGGAGAGCTTGATCCCAAGTCCCGGGATGCTTAGCCGCATAGGCTCGGATCATTTTCTCCAGAGTCTGATTGAACCGCTCCACCAGCCCATTTGTCTCGTGATGATATGGCACCGAAGTCAGATGCTCCACACACCCCAATTCCCACATTTTTAAAAACAATTTGGACACGAATCCCGTGCCACAGTCCGAAACCACTGTGTGAGGCATTCCTAGGCGGGCAAAAAGAGAGAGGAGAGTCTTAGTCAGGCTGGTAGCGGAGATGGAGGCTAGGGCAAAAGCCTCGGCATAACGAGTGGCAAAGTCAACAACAGTCAGTATAAACTTCTTCCCCGTCTTGGTGGGCGGATTCAAGGGTCCCACAATGTCCAACCCTATCCTCTCAAAAGGGGTGCCCACAATGGGTACGGGTTGAAGGGGGGCTTTCAGGTGGTCCCGGTTATGCCCCACCCGCTGGCAGACATCGCAGGACCGGCAATATTCTTGGACTTCATTTGCCACCATGGGCCAGTAAAACCCTTCTGTCACTCTGGCTAATGTCCGTTTCTGTCCCAAGTGCCCCCCCCCATGCTACGTCGTGGGCCAACTGCAGTACAGCCTGGCAGTACCTTGCAGGCACAACTAATTGTCTTTTCCTTGGCTGGAGACCCAGTTCGGATTTTGGACTGAACTCCCTGTAAAGGGCTCCTGCTTCCCACAAAAACCGTTCTGACTGGTCCACTGTCCCCAACACTTGACCGGCCCGATCCCGGCATTCTCAGAGTGACGGGTCGTGCCGCTGCTCTTCTTGGAAAGCCTTTTGAGTCCCAAAATCTCGGGCCATTGGGGCGAACCCCCCTTGGCCATCCTCCCTCACCGGAGCTGAGGGGGGCGGTGGCGAACAGTCGGTTGCCGGGGTCGCTTTACCGCGACCGGGGTTGGGAGTCGGGGGGCTGGGAGGCTGTGGGGCAGGGGCTTGTTTGGCTTGACGACGTGTCACCACCCCCACCTTGACCTGGGCAGCCCGGAACGCAATGTCGTTCCCAATGATGATCCCCCACTCTTGCTGTCCATACACTATAACATCCACCTTCCCTTCCCATCCCCTGTACTTGACCCAGACCCGGGCAAGGGGAACAGCTATGTTGGGGGAGTTATAGGGTTTTATGGCACAGGTACGCCCTTTTAACAGCTGGCTCTTCTTTACCTTACTCCGAGGTAAAGCAGTTATGTCCGCCCCGGTGTCCCTATACCCCACATGGGAAACATTGTTCACAGAGATGGACTCACAGAATTTGCTCTGGCTCCAACGCAGTTGCTCCGGAGACGCAATTCGCATCAGGGATGCTTGCAAGATGGCCCCAAGGGAATGCTGTCCTCCGCTCAACAGGGGCTGCGCCGCATCCCCTGCTTCTTCCTCCAGGGACGAGACCGACTGCTGGTCCTCCTCCTGTTCCTCCGGCTCGTGGGACTCGGGAGCGAGCATCCTTCCCACCTTGCCCGGGGCTGTTTTGGGGTTGCAGTTCTTTGCAAGGAGTTTGGGGCAACTCCTCTTGAGGTGACCCGGTTCTTTACAGTAGAAACAGCCACTGGTGCTGGGGCTCTCCTTGGGCTTGCTTGGGGCTCCCTCCTGAGGTTTGGGGTTGCCCTTCTCCGCGCTCCCTCTGGCCCCGCCACGACTGAGGTTGCCCCCTTTTACTCCCTTGGGCTGCCGATACAGCCCCATTTGGTCCGCCAGCTTACCCATCTCCCGACAGTTTGGGGGGTCCCGGTCTCTCACAGCAGTAGCCAAATCCTTTGGGATGGTTGAACAAAATTGTTCCTGGATCAGGAGCTCTCGCACCTCCGCCAAGGTGGTCCTCCCGGTGGCCTCGATCCACGCATCCCAAACTTGCCCCAGATGCGCCATCCAGGAGGCATACGTGTCCCCTGGGGAAGGCTGCCCGTAACGAAATTTAAGGAGGCAGTGTTCGGCTGTGAGGGCAAAACGCTCCCTCACAGCTTCTTTAAATGCAACATAGTCCAAAGGGGCAGTTTGGGTGTGAATGCCCAAGAGATCGGCCAGCTCCCCGCTGACCTGTGTCCTCAAGGCGGACATTCGCAAATTGTCCGGCACCTTCTGCTCCTGGCAGGCAGCTTCGAACAGGGTGAAGAAGATCAACACATCCTGCCCAGGTTTGTAGGTGGGAAATTGTTTCCGGTCCCATTTAGGGGTCGGAGTGCTCCCACTCTGGGGTGCAGTGGGTCCCCCCCCCTCCCAGGACCGGTGCAGGGCTGTTTGGCGCCCTAGGCCAAATTATATTTAGCGCCCCCCCTCTCGTGCCATGGGGGGGGCTCCGGAGCAAAGCAGCCTTGCTCTGCAACCCCCCCGCGCCGCCGCCACCTACCTACCCCCCCGCCCCGCTGCTGGCTGCTGCTGCTGCCGCCACCGCCTCCTCCTCCGAGGAGGGGACCCCCCGCACTTTTTTTTTTGCCGGGGAAACCAGGGCAACAGGGCTGTTTAAGCCCTGTTGCCCTGGTTCCTCCCGCCAAAACAACGCCGGCGGGGCTCTGGAAGCGATGTGAAGGTAGGTGGCGGGCGCGCAGGGGGGGGAGGTGCAGCGGTAGCAGCAGGGGGAGGCGCGGCGGAGGTGGCAGGCGGGGCAGGAGCGCGCCGGCGGCAAGGAAGGAGCGCGTTTCTGCGCCCTCTTCCGCCACGCGCCCTAGGCAGCCGCCTGGGTCTGCCTAGCGGTAGCGCCGGCCCTGCCCCCTCCGGCACCCACGGTCAGCCTTGCTAACTCTAGCTGCATCTGCAGCGCCGCTTGCTGATGCTGGATCATCTCCTGCTGATGCCGTATCACCTCCCTGGCCTGTTGCCAATTCAGTTGGGGGAAGAGGGCGTCCAAACCTCCCCCTCCTATGGCTCCACCAGCAACCCCTCCGTCGAGGTCTTCCTCTAACCCGGGGTCCCTCCTGTCGCCTCTCCTGAGGCTGCTCATAAAGCTGGGGCTACCCCACTGTTTGGGTTCCTGCCCCGCCAGCAAGGATGAGGGGGCTCCCTCCCCCTCCTGGTTGTTGGTCTTCGGCCGCATGGTCCGCTCCATTGTGGAGACCTGGCTCCCCTCTCTTCCTGGGCTGTTTACTAGCTCCAGCTGTTCCTGGCCAGGGCTATTCATTTTACTTTTGCCTGACTACTTTCCAGCAATCCGCTAGCCTGCCCTAGACCCTATTAGTTCCGTCCGTTAACTATAGTTTCCAATTGTCTTCTCCTCTCCTATCCCATCCTTTAATCCCCTCTTAAAAGCCACGTTGTGCACATCTCAGAAGTGAGGCCCATTGCAGCTTACTTTCCCAGGTTACAGCTAACATCGACAGTGAAATCCAGCATCGTCTGAGCTCCGCAAGTGCCGCATTTTCTCGAATGAAACATAGAGTGTTCGAGGATCGGGATATTTGTAAGAAGACCAAAACACTGGTTTATGAAGCCATTGTATTACCAACTTTATTGTATGCCTGCGAAACATGGACTATCTATAAACGTCACTTCCACCTCCTTGAAAGGTTTCATCAACGTTACCTCCGGAAAATCCTGCGAATTACTTGGGAAGATAGGCGAACAAATGTCAGTGTACTGGAAGAAGCAAAGACTTCTAGCGTTGAAAAAATGATCCTTCAACGCCAACTTCAGTGGACCGGTCATGTTGTTCGAATGCCTGACTGCCGTCTCCCAAAGCAGTTACTTTACTCCCAACTCAAGGATGGAAAGCGGAATATCGGTGGTCAATATAAGAGGTTTAAAGATGTTCATAAGGCTAATCTAAAAAAATGCAATATAAACATCGAAAACTGGGAAGCTCTGGCCCATGAACGATCTAAATGGAGGCTGGCCTTTCACAAAGGTTCCATGGACTTTGAAGAAGCCCGAGTGCAAGGTGAAAGGGAGAAACGTGCTAAGCGAAAAGCACGTCAAATGAATCCTTTACAGGACCATCTTCTATCTGGTAACCTGTGTCCTCACTGTGGGAAGCTGTGTGGATCTAGAATTGGCCTCCACAGTCACTTACGGACCCATCGCTAGAGTCTACACAATCCTCTTTAGAATTTCCTCCTTTTATCCCGGAAGACAATCTTACTCGGTCACCAGTGATCGCCTGATGATGATGACTCTCCCAGGTTAAGAACCAAGTGCCAGTATTTCATCTTTTTTTTGAAAAATTAAGATGTGCAGAGTAAATCTGAGGTAAAAGCGGAGGGGGGTGGGGCAAGGGTAAAGGGAATAAACCGGCTTCCAAAGAGGGGAAACAGTCAGAAACACACACAGTTTGTTTATTAGCTTCATCTCTAGCTCTTTTTGAGCCACAACGTTTACGAGCCCGGCGGCCGTTTGAAAAGGCGGGAAAGTCGGATTTGCGCAGCCCTCGCGGAAGCCGCCCACAACAACCGACCGCCCGCCTTCCCCAGCCCACAGCAGCATCGGGGGGGGCGCGGCACGGCTCTTCCCCGCCCCGTCCTCACGCCACGTGACTGAAGCGGCGGAGTGGTGGGGGGGGGAGGAAGGGGGCGCTCGGAGCGTGCAGGATGGTGGCGGCGTCGTCGGCGGCGGCGGCTGAGCCAGGCGGCGGGTAGAAAATGGCGGATTTCGAGGAGCTGAGGGTGAGGAGACGCCGCTGTGGCCGCGCCTTCTGCGACCCGCACCCCGCTCTCCTTTAACGACGTAGACTGCGCTCCTTCGGCTCCCGCGGCGGCATCTTCCCGTCTTTCCTTCCTTTCTCCGGCCAAACGGAGGAGAAGCTTCGTTGCTTTCCCCCGCCCGTTCTCCTTCTCTCTTCTCCTCCCCCGGGACCGCCTCTCGTCCTCCCCTTCTTCACACACACAAGGCGGGCTGGGCCGGCGGTGGTCCCCTCATCCCTTTCTTCGGGAACTCCCCCCCCCCATATTTATCTTCTCTCTCTCGCCCCCTTCAGCTTCCCCCGTTAATCCTTTGAAGAGGCAAAGGCTGCAGCCTCCCCCCCCCCCCATGCCTGCCTCGAGAGTAAGTCTCAGTGGAATGAAACGGGCTTACTTCCGAGTAAGTCGGCACAGGAATCAGCACCAATTCCTTTCCTCCTCCCTTGACTACAATTTCTCTACCTATTTTTGCAGCTTGTGGCCTAACTCGGTTTTCTTTTTTTCTGCTCCCCCCCCCGCCCCCAGTCCTTTTATTAGTGATCAGCCTTATTCTTTCACTTCTCTCCGCTACATACACACACACGCACCCTTTAAAAAGTCACCCCATAACTATGTGTTTTTAAGGGTCTTTGTGTCTCGCCTCTGTGAATATCCCCGTTCAAATACCTGCCTCCTCCATGAAGTGCCTGACCAGGTTTTCAGTGGTGCCCTTCCTAGATGGACTCTTGGTCTAATCCAGCATGACTCTTCTTATGCTTTCCCCCCAAATTTATTGCCCACCTGGACAAACAGTTTAGGAGTTTAGTCCCATAGCTATGCAACTTCTTCCCCCCCCACCCCCCATTTTCTCCTAGCTCTCAAGTGACTTACCACTTTCTGGCATCCTTTTCTCCCTGACACTTCTCAAGGCTGGTGCCCCTTCGGGGTCTGCCTTCCTCATCACCAGATCCCTCACTCCTTGCATCTCTTGTCCTCTCCCTGCCCTCCTTTGAACAGCTCTTGCTGTGCATTTCCCCTTTTACATGTTACATGGCTGGTTTCTGATGCCTCTTTTCACACTCCTCTCTAATCATGCTTCTGCATGAATTTTGTCCCTTGCAATGCTGCTTTTGCAGGCCTCACTTTTCATTATCCGCCTAACATTTCAGATATACCGTAGATAAATCTTTTCTCCTGTATCTGGGAGTCACACTAATTCTTCTGTTCCTCTCTTTTTCCTGTTCCTCTCTTTTTCCTTCTGCATCCTCCTCTTTCCTGGATTACTGCTCCCCCTTGATTTCTTCTAGAAACCACTCAGAGCCAAGTTTTAGATCAGTTGTGTTCTCCCACTATATCCTATCTTTGCTTCCCCTTTCATCTTGTTCTGCTTTCTTTCCCCCATGCTATCTTACTATTGTGACCCATTTCCTGCCCTTTCCAACCTTATTCTTGCTTTTGTTTCCTCCTCCTCCAAGACTGACAGTACAGAGCTCCAGGCTCTGTACAAGTTTTTAAAATACAATCCTGTGCACACTTATTTGAGTGAAAGACCCATCAATTCACTGTGACTTACTTCTGGATTAAAATGCATGCAATCGCTCTGTTAGTGTATGTTTTATATTTCTGGAGCCTGATGTGAAGATATTTCCCCTAAGAAACCTGAGAATCCTCATAGATAACCTGCTTTTGAGTTCATCCTTGTCTGTTACAAATTAGGAGCTGGAGGGAGAAGATAATACACATGGATTGTGACTATTGTGTTAATGAGATGTTAAGATGCTTTGTAGCTTTCATTATACCTCACCATCTTCCCCCCCAACTTAACATGACTTTGAATAAATTATGTTTAGTCTTGTGTCTTGTGCTTGAGTATGCTGGATTAGGGGGAATTGTAATTTTCCTTTTCAAGTTCAGATTTTATTCTGACACATTTAAAAAAATCATCTCTTATCAGTAGTAATAGTTTGTATTGGGGAGGGAGAAGCACAGGAATAATTTAAAAGGGTGTGTTCTTGCATCTGATGTTCCTCCCCGCTCATAATATTTCTTTGTCTATCATTTATAGTGTTGTTTTTATTTAATATCCCCATTGCAACATTAGGATTTGTGGCATAGTGTTGGAAATTTTACGCTTAAATTAACCTAAGAAATGTTTGAGAGAATGTAAAGATTATGGATTAATATTATTCTGCCTGAACATTCAGTTCACTTTCATTTGTTCTCTGTGAGAATCCTATCAAGTGATTTCCCCCCTTAGAAATATGTTGTACACTGTGTTTATATGCAAAATGCTTTATTGATACAGTTCTGTTCTTTTGAGTGTTTTAAATGTCAGTACCAGCTTATTTTAACCCAGTATATTAGGCGTGGGAGGAGCTAGCACTTCATCCCTTCTGCTGTCTTTGATTGTTACTGATTAGCATTCCACTTCTTGATTTCTTTGTATGAAAAAAGAGCACTCTGAAGTTCTAGCCTTATCTATTGCATCCCTTATGTTGGGCAAATGTCTTACAGTATCTCTTCTCCTGGGGTTTCCCCCCATCTCATGTATTATTGGAGCTTTCTCCCTTTAAAAAAATGAGCTAATTTTGAGCATATTCGCCATTGACTGACTGCACATTATAACTAATTTCTCTTTGGTAAAGTGAGGAGAGGGTTGGACTGTACTGTGAACTTTTGACCTCACAAAACTGTATATTCTGTGTGCATCTTATATAACCATATCTAAGAATATCACAGTAGGAATAAGCTTGCATAGATCCATGAATATTTAACAGATTCCATAGTTGTTGGTCAGTACCTTTTGGTTCATTATTTAGTATAAAATTAACAGCATTTGGCAAAACTGCCTACATTTGGCCAAGGCCCTGGTCTTGTAAAACATATAGTTGTGCTATCTTGGGCAAAATTGCGTAACTGATTCAGAATTGTGTCTAGAGACTAATATTTCACTTTTTTAAAAAAGGAAATACAGCAGACTGGGGAAATTGACTTCAACAATTACCCTTTCAATTTGTAATACTTTGCAAAAAAAAATAAATCTGGTTAACATGCTGGTTCTTAACTGGTTATGTGAGCTTATGCATCCACTGACTTCATTAATATGAGGAAGGTGTGCAAAACACTTACGGAATGCTTTGCCTACCGGTACTTGTTCTGCTGTGCCAATGCACCTACAGCTTCTAGCTGCTAACAGCACAGTGACCTGGTTCACACATAACACTAACTGATGGTGTGGTTTGTTGAAATCTGGCTTGTCATGTCTGAACCCATCCATGCAAATAAACCATGGTTTGTTAAACAGCTGCAAACCACACAGTGGGGCTATTCGCATATAAGGACAACCCATCAGCTTAAAAACCGAGAGAGTGGGCACTCTGCCTGCAGTGCACTCACCTCTTCAACTTTGACTCAGCAACCCACAATCTGCTCCTTTATAGGTTGCTGAGCATGATGTCCAAACCCAGGCTAGTGGATTATTTAGGGGCTAAACAACCCAGTGGTTAACCCAGCAACAAACCATGGGTTAACCACTGGGTTGTTTAGCCCCTAAACCCAGCAATTCAGGTTCGGACATCACACCTGGTAACCTACAAAGGAGCAGATTGTGGGTTGCTGCATAAAAGTGGAAGAGGTGTGCTCTCTCTCCTGCTCAGTTTTTAAACCGATGGGTTATGTGTGAACCAGGTCTTAGAAGCCATGGTTTGTTGGCTACAAAGACTGGCTTGTTTAAACCATGGCTTGCTAGGACATCTGATCCCAGAACTGTGGCTTATCCCTGGGTTGTTTGTGCTTCTGTCCACCCTGAAACAGAGTTACCCAGCAAGAGCAGCCTGACAGCGAAATCACTCTGAAGGCTGGGGAAATGGGCAGGAGAGAAACAAACCAGAAATAGGGGGAAACAAACATGGTTTGTTTGCTTGTCTACAAGACAATTCATGCCTAAAGTAACAAACTATAGTTAACATAAACCAATGCTTAGCGTTGCGTGCATTGTGTGCCAAAATGTTTCTGTTTAAGGCGGAATAAAAAGTCATATTGGAGATAAACTTGCCGTAGGAGAAAAAACCTTCTAATCCAGCTGTGCACTAGTATCTGTGTAAGTGTGTCTCTAAAACCAGTCCTGTGATTATCTGATGGTCCTGGTATCCTACAGGAATTTGCATCAGTAGTGTACTGTGATAATAAAATGAACATCCCTTTAGTACAGGACTTGACCCTGAGCTCTAAATTTCCTTTCATCTCCAGTGATTTAAATATTTGAACTAGGATATAGAAAGCTGCCTTCATACCAAGTCAGACCATTAGTTCATTTAACTCAGTATACTGGTCCATCTAGTAAAGTGTTGTCAGACAGTGGCTTTCTGGAGGTACCAGGGACTGAATCTGGGATCTTTTGCTCAGAAAGCATGTGCTATATCTCTGAGCCACTGAAGGGTGGTTTGCTTCTTCAGCTAGGAAGCTACAACTCATGTTTTCCTTTTTCTGCTGAATATATTCCTTATTTTATGTTGCGGTGTTCTTTGTTTTGGCATAGTTTTGTTTTTCAGACAGGTTAGGTATTTACGGGGGAGAGGGGACCAGAGTTAGTGGAATACTGTATTGCTGTTCAGTGTTGATGGGTGGGAGGCTTTGATTCAAGATTCTTTAAAACAGGAAAATGGGTGGATTGAAGTCACAAAAAAAGAAAAGTCTGATTTTAAATGGAGCTTCTCAGTGGTACTTCTAACCACCAAAACAGGGCTCTCCGACCTTGGGTCCCCAGATGTTGCTGGACTACAGCTCCCAGAATCCCTGGCCATTAGCCATGCTTTTATTTATTTATTATATTTATACCCCGCCTTTTTTCCTGCAAGGAACCCAAGGCGGCTTACATAATCCTCCTCCCCCTCCTCTCCATTTTATCCTCACAACAACCCTGTGAGGTAGGTTAGGCTGAGAGTCAGTGACTGGCCCAAAGTCACCCAGTGAGTTTCATGGCCGAGCGGGGAATAGAACTCGGATCTCCCGAGTCCCAGTCCAACACTCTCAGCACTACGCCACACTGGCTCCCATACTACGCCACACTTGCTGGGAGCTGTAGGCCAGCAACATCTGGGGACCCAAGGTTGTTGGAGAGCCCTGCACTAAAACATACTGAGTTACAGCTTAAGATAATAAAAGCTGGAGTATAAAATATGTCCTAGGTTACCCACAGAGGTCACCCAGATCACCCACAGTAGATGATCCTTTTAGTAGTATACATGATGGCATCTGCTAGAACCAAGGACTGGATTTCATTTCCTGTGATTTTCTAGTTCATGGGCCCCATGATCAAGGCCATAACAATAATATATTACCTATTATAGTGCCATATTTATGTTTGACCTCAAATTTATATTTTCCTATAATGTATATTTAGATAGGAAAGCAGCCTTCAACTCCACATGCTCAGTACCATTGACCTAGTTTTAAGAGGTTAAGGTGCAATCCTATGCATGTTAAGACAGGAAAAAGTCTTACAACTCCCAGCATGCCCCAGTCAGCATGGGTGGCTTTGGAATACTGGGAGTTGTAGGACTTTTTCCCCCATCTAAACACGCATAGGATTGTGCCTTTACAGCACAATCCTATACATATTATCCAGAAGTAAGTTCCATTGAGTTCAGTGGGACTTACTCCCAGGTAAGTGGGTATAGGATTGTGCTAAGTAGGTTTAACATGCCTGTATTCATATTTAATTTTAACCAGGCTGTTAAACTTTTGAGTATTACAGATTTTTAAAATCATGATTTTTTAAAAATTCACCCTGCAAGAAATAGCTTGTGCCAGAATTTCAGTAATGTCTGGAGCTTTCTTCTTGACAGTGTGGTTTGATGGGCAAAAGGTTTTTTGTTGGGGATTTTCATTGTGAGCCAAGATCATAAAATATTTTATTGCAAAATATTATGTAGCTTTGATACCTAGTATACCGTTTAGACAAGCTATGTGTGCATTTAATTAGAATTTTGGGTTTAGATTAAGATTACCTTTAAGATTAGGTTGATGTGGCACAGTCCCTTCACTTTTTCTCCTCCCCTAAACATGTCTCAGTAGCCTCTTACGTTGGAAGATAACTTTAGTGCCTCACACAAAGGTGCATATCTGTGACCAAAAGAAGACTGTACAGTCAGTAGTAT
Organism: Shinisaurus crocodilurus; assembly: GCA_021292165.1. Classification (NCBI taxonomy): domain Eukaryota; kingdom Metazoa; phylum Chordata; class Lepidosauria; order Squamata; family Shinisauridae; genus Shinisaurus; species Shinisaurus crocodilurus. Next base: position 2,996,881 of record CM037877.1, on the reverse strand, counting down.
ACTAGTTCCACCTACTTTATTGTAATTATTACCACTAGCTCATCAGTACTGATGTTTACTCAGTTATATAACAGTTCTGTTACATTATGCCAGAATATGTGAACTGGGAAATGTATTTGTAATCATTGGATAAACTTTTGCAGTACTGCCATTTGAATACAGTAATATACTTAGTTTGATAGCTTGTGGGGTGGCTGTGTTTGATGCATAATTGGGTAGTTATGCTGTAGTTATAGACTTTGGCATATTTCCATTGAATCAACTTTTTCATGTCTTTAATATATTTTTTAATGTTCTTCTACATCATAATACCTTGCTTTCAATGAACTTTTGCTGAAAGTATTCAAACTTGCATTTCAGTTAGATGGAGCTAACAAAGCTGACAGTGAGGAAGGAGCATTGACAGTGGCTTACATTACTTTCCTCTTGCACCACAGTTGTCAGTACAATAATAAGTGCCTGCTCACACACATACACTCTTTCCCGGCACATCACTTCAGATTAGTCTCTTGCAAACTTGCCACTCGCCACTCTTGTCCCTCTCGGATCTCAACACCTTCAAATTTACTTTTAGTAACACTTCATATTATTTTCATTCTAAGTGCTCTACTACAAACTCATGATAGGAATATAACTTGTATGATTTAAAAATATTTATTTATGTAGAGCATTTTACCGCAGTCTTCAGCCAAAAAGGACTCCCAGGGATGGGGAGGGAAGAGGAAAAACAGTGAACTCCAGCACCAATTTTTAAAGTTACAATGTTCTTACAATGACCGGCTTGAATGGAAGCAGTCCCGGGAAAGGAGGAGCCAGATTGTCATCCTTTCTTAGGAGCCCTAAGTGTTCAGTGGATCTACATGTCTTACCTTCCTCTAAAGCCAACAGATGACATAGACATTTCTGCTGCGTTACTATACTGTGGTCCGAGTGTCCCTCTGCTCAGTTCTTGTCTTTAAAGTTGGGAAGCTGATACGTACGTTGAGTGCCCATATATTGTCAGTTGGCCATCAACTGTCTGACCTTGGTTAAGATTCTATGAAGCAAAGAACAACTTTGTAGGCAGCAGCAAAATACAGGGTGCACAGGACATTTTGTGCCCCTCATCCTGCATAATTGGGTAGTCTGCTCTGTAAATCTAAAAATGCTGTTAGGAAATGAGAGGCTGGCTCTTGGCTGAATTTGAACAAAACATTAAACTATAGAGGGACAGTGCAGTCTCATTTTTAGGTTACAGGACAAAAACCAAAGGAAGAACAGCCTAGTTTTGGGTGTTCATCTTTACATGTCTTTACACTTTCATAGATCATAGAGTTGGAAGGGGCCTGCAAGGCCATTGAGTCCAACCCCCTGCTCAATGCAGGAAACTAGAGGAGGGGTCTCCCATCCAAGTAATAACCAGACCTGATTGCAGTCATTCCTATTAATCATGATGTGTAGAATGCCATTTGTTTCCCAATAGTAGTAAACATATGATAATCAAACACTGTAGGTACTTAATTCCCTGAAAACTAACTCCTTTATCTAATAAATTCTTTATGAATTCTTGAGCCCTACAGGACAACATCTGACTGATCAGATAGTCAGTCCTACTCATCTAGAAAATAGGGCAACTTTTCCTCCCTGTTCTATTTATTTATTTATTATATTTATACACCACCTTTTTTCCTGCAAGGAACCCAAGGCGGCTTACATAATCCTCCTCCTCCTCCGTTTTATCCTCACAACAACAACCCTGTGAGGTAGGTTAGGCTGAGAGTCAGTGACTGGCCCAAAGTCACTCAGTGAGTTTCATGGCTGAGCGGGGAATAGAACCCAGATCTCCCGAGTCCCAGTCCAACACTCTCACTACTACGCTACACTGGCTCTAACCCTACCTTGTTCAATTCTATATTACCAAAGCATTTGGTAATCACACTGGTATTAGTGCAGGCCTCAAATTAGTATTAATGCAGGCCTTCTGTAGCTAGTCTCCATGCTACTGTGTTTTCCTACTATTTTTTTGTTTTACAGACAGAAACATGGTGACCCTTTTAAGAAAACGTCGCCTACTAAGACAAGCAAGAAACTTAGCTAAGAAACAACAGAAAACTGCCTCAGCAGCTTCTAACCTACAAGTAAGATTACCCCCGAATTATCATGATAATTTCACAACATTCTTCTAAGAACAAAATTACGAACACTTCAATAAGAACCTTAATAGGTATTATTTCAACAAGAAAAAATATGTGAACTGAATATTCTACTAATGAAGGGATTCTGAAAACTGCTCACAAATACAAAACAGTAATATCAAAGACCATTTACACTCTTAAACCCACTCTGAAGCTCCTCAAATTTAAATGTCCCCTGGATATTTCATTTGTGTATGAAATAACTACTTGAAACTAAAAAGCTGAAACAATTGACCAGGCCAAAAATATGATAAAATTCAAAACTATAAATAGAGTTAGCATTAAATATAAAAAGGAAGAGATTAATATTGACTACAGGGACACTGGAGGAAAGTTAAATGAAGTTACACGTCACTAGGCACACCTGTCTTAAAGTGCACCCTGTGGATGTCCTCAACTTGGCAAAAAACTCCTATAACACTACAGCGTATATAGCCACTGTAAGCAAGTCATTAACACTAGGAACAAAATGTTACTTTTATTGGATTGTAATTTGTTTCTAAAACAAAAACAAGCCCGGTGTGTATAAGAGTACCATGAAATCAGTGCATAATAGTTGCTCAAACTTTCTAAAAAAATATATGTGCCCAATACAATTCCTGAAAGGTGATGGGTAACCAAACTAGTAAGTTCTGGTTCAATGAAATGCCTTTTCCATAGTTGCTCTGAGTATTCTGAGACAGACAGGATTCACTTGGAGGTGTGTTTCCTGTGTTCTTATCCAAGCAGAGTGGTTGTGAGAAGGCTGTGATGCCAAAACTACTATTCTCAGAGTGTCAGCTTCTTTTGCAGGCTTGTTTGTGGTAGGTTGAGAAGGCCTGAGCATGGGATTGATGTCTTCTGGCTTTTCTTGATTGGTAGGTGTTGCTATAAATCAAGCTTGAGTATCCTAATAAGAGAGGCAAAGCATGCTTTCATTTGTACCTACTGCCCATCTCTTCTTTTTCAAGCAAGCCGCTCATTCCTGGTAATGAATGTTATGACATCTACATTGTACAAGATTGTCACATTTTGTAATCCTGCTACCAGTCATCCTGTGATCTTGAGTTGTCTTGGGCAAGGTCAGCATTGTAAATATTTCAAAAGTGTGCATATCTTGGAACTCTTGGATGCATTTCATGTAAGCAGTGGCTCCCCACTTTTTAAATCAGTTGTGTAAGCTGCTAAATGCTTTATTGTCAGATGAAGCATCTTCTTTGCAAGTTGTTACAACGTTCAGAATCTTCTGCAGTAGCAACATTGTATGTATACAGCATTATCATTATTGGACTAGAAAAAGTACTAGTATGTCTTCTTGATATTGTCAAAACTATTGTTAAATTTGAATTTCATTGCATGTTACAGTTTTGCTTAGTTCTGAAATATAGCTATGCCAGCTTTAAAAAAAAGAGATGACCGCATTCAGACATCACAGTAAGCCAATTAAAAAAAAAAAAAAAAAAAATCTGGCTTGCTGTGAATGAGCAAGCATGCTGATGCATTCTGCTTTTTGACTCATCTTGCCACAGAGTGGCTAAACAAGCCAGGGACGTCTGACTATGGTCCGTTTAAACCAGTGTTCTCCAACCTTGGGTCCCCAGATGTTTTTGGCCTACAACTCCCAGCATGCTCCAGCATGGCTGGGGCATGCTGGGAGTTGTAGGCCAAAAACATCTGGGGACCCAAGGTTGGAGAACACTGGTTTAAATGATATCCCAACTGAGAACTCTGGTTTTCTCATCTCCTAATAAGCCAGGGTCATAAGCCATGTAATAAAAACGTAATAAATAAGCCAAGAACAAGCTTTGGCTTATGACTCTGGCTTGTTAGAGGAGGAAGCCAAAGTTTCCAGTTCAAATACCACGCAAAACAAACTATGGATGGCTTGTTTAGCTTCTCCCACTGGTAGGAGGAGCCAAGTGGGAGTGATACAGCAGCACACACCAGTACATCTGTGTTTGACTGATGTACAAACCAGGCCCAGTTCTGAAAACTGCAATGGCAGCCTTCCTCACTTTCTGCTTTTAATTTTTTTGCAAGGAAGAAACTTAAAATGCACTACAAACTTCTGTGGAATCTGAGTGACACGTCATAAGAGCATTACAAAAAGTGAAACTTTTACCATTTTCGTCTACATGCATTGAACCGGAGAAGTGGGAACTGAGGCATTTGACTTAAATATCACAATTATTTAGAAAATATACATGGTTCTTCATGTTTTCTGCTATTCCTATAGAAAATGGGTATGCTTTAAAAGTAGATGATAGATGGAGCAAAGAAACCATCCAACAAGGAAAATACATGAGATTCTCTCCACAGTTAATGCAGTTCCTTTAACAGAGGTGTCCAGAGTGCCGTCTGGTCCTATCTTGTTGGATGAGTTTCAGTTATTGAGGCCTGAGGATGTGGACAAGGTACTTGGGCAGGTTCGACCTACCACCTGTATGCTTGACCCTTGCCCATCATGGCTGATTATTAAAACTAAGGAAGGGATCCACACCTTGAAGGAGGGAGTGATGCCAACCTCTTTAAAGGAGGCTGTGATTAAGCCACTCTTTAAAAAGCCAAATTTGGACCCAGAGGATCTGAGTAACTACAGACCTGTTGCTAATATCCCTTTCTTGGGCAAGGTGTTTGAGTGGGTGCTGGCCAAGCAGCTCTAAACTCTCTTGGAAGAAACAGTATCTAGATCCATCTCAATCGGGCTTCAGGCCTGATTTTGGAATGGAAACTGCCTTGGTTGCCCTGTGGGATGACCTTTACCAGGAGAGAGATGGGGGAGTGCAACCCTGTCGATTCTCCTGGACCTCTCAGCGGCTTTCGATACCATCGAGCATGGTATCCTTCTGGATAGCCTGGTGGGTTTGGGTGTTGGAGGCACTGCTTTGCAGTGGTTCCGCTCTTACTTGACCAGCCGATTCCAGAAGGTGGTGCTGGGGGATTATTGCTCTGCGCCATGGCAATCATGCCATGGAGTCCCGCAGGGCTCTATTTTATCCCCCATGCTTTTTAACATCTACATGAAACTGCTGGGAGAGGTCATCCGGAGGGTTGGGCTGAAGTGTCTCCAATAGGCGGATGACACTCAGCTCTACCTCTCTTTTTCATCAAATCCAGGTGAGGCAGTGGCTGTTTTGAATCAGGGTCTAGACCTGGTAATGGACTGGATGAGGGCCAATAAACAGACTCAATCCAGACAAGATGAAGGTGCTGTTGGTAGGTGGGTTGTCTGTCCGGTGGGGAGATACTCAACCTGCCCTGGATGGTGTTGCACTCCCCCTAAAGGACAGGGTTTGTAGTTTGGGGGTGCTCCTGGACCTCGAACTGTCGCTGGAGTTACAAGTGGACTCACTGACAAGGAGCACCTCTTATCAGCTTAGGCTGATTTACCAGCTATGACCCTATCTGTACAGGCAGAGCCTAGCAGCAGTGATCCACACTTTGGTAACCTCTCGTCTGGACTATTGTAATGTGCTCTGCACGGGGCTGCCTTTGAAAACGGTCCGGAGACTTCAGTTGGTTCAAAATAGAGCAGCGAGGCTGCTAACGGGGACTGGCCGACAGGAACACATCACGCCAGTCCTCTATGAATTACATTGGTTACCAATTGAAGTCTGGGCCCGATTCAAAGTGCTAACATTAACATTCAAAGCCCTAAATGGTTTGGGGCCAGGTTATCTGAAAGAACGCCTCGTCCCGTACGTGCCTACCCAAACCCTGAGATCTTCATCAGAAGTCCTTCTCAGAGATCCCCCTCTAAAGGAGGCTAGGAGGGTGGCTACTAGGGAAAGGGCCTTCTCAGTTGTGACACTCCATTTGTGGAATCAGCTCTCCAAAGAGGTGCGCCTGGTGCCCACCCTTTATTCTTTTAGGCGCCAGGTGAAAACCTTTTTATTTTCCCAGTATTTTAATGCTTAGGACTTTTATTCTCATTTTTATTGTAGTACTACTGTACCCCCACACTGATTCATCTAGCTGCTCTTTGTATTATATTGTATTGTATTTGAATTTATATTAATGATATTATTTGGTCTTATGATTGTTTTATACTGATTGGGTTTTTTAATAAACTGCCCAGGGAGCCTTTTGGCTGATGCGTGGTGTAGAAATACATTAAATAAATAAATCATGTGTGCTTCTTCAGACTACTGCATATACATGAGCTGATATAATGTAAGTGTCTAAGAAACCAAGACAGAAATCTAGAGGCTCCCAGTTTGAATTTCACTTTTCCATGAATTTTCTAGGTGACCTGTAGGAAGCAACTTTAAGCCTCATTCTCAGCTGCCAAAATCTACAATATTGGGAATAATAAAACTTGACTTTTATGTGAAGTGCTTTGATCACTTGAATGGGGCACACAGAAGTTAAATGTTATTACTTTGATCTATGCTAACAGCTCTGTTTACATAATGGCTTTCCAGTTTTTATCTGCCTGGGTCATCTATGATACAATTTTTCACTGGAGCAAGCTCTGATCCTTTATCTAGGAGTTCACATAGATAGCTCCATTGGCGATGCTGAGCAACTTGCATATTTCCTCTTTTTTCCTTAAATTTTCTACTCTGTCTCCACCACTGTTGAAACATAGATGATAAGTTCCTTAGGGCAATGGCCCTGTGTGCCTTCGCTTATATTCTATATATTCATGTACAGTGGTGCTTCATAAATAATAAACTCTTATGTGTAGCACCAGTTCTAACTGGTGCTGCCAATATCTTTGTGTCTGTATTGTTTTCTGGATGTCTAATTCCATTGTTCATGGGGGCAAGAGTAAAAATTATAATGGCCAAACTACTATATTGTGGTTATGATGATGCCTATGATTTCTGTCTTGGTTATAATGTGGGCAACTGATTACAGTGTCTAAACATGTATAGCGCACAATAGTAAAGAGGATATTCTGGCTGAACTTCTGCTTTAAACACTGAATGTGCAGAGAACTCGCTTTACTTGAGAGTTTCTTTATCTTGGTTGACAGAAGCTGAAATTTCAAGTGTAAAGAAACAACCAGGAAGCTTTCCCAAAGCATTTCTTTCAGCTTCTGCCCCTTCCCACTAGTTTGGAGCAGGTAACTGATTATGAAAACAAATAACCCAACAACATAGCACCATCTATGTACGTGGCACTTCACAGAAAATGACAGGACAGGTCTCTGCATTATGGTCTAGAAAAACACAGAAGAAAGGCAGGTTTAAACAGGAGAAGAATATGTGATTATTAGGCTATTTAAGACCTGTGTGCCCTAAGGGAAGGCAGAAGAAAAGCCCAGGCCAGGGAGATTGTACCAGCAGCTCCAGAAGGAACCTTCAGTTGGCCTGAGAGAACTGGTGTATGTTTGGTTTGGGGGGGGGGGTAACATTTGTTTGAGTATCGGTGGTTCATGCCTTGGTCTCCTCTCGCCTAGACTACTGTAATGCGCTCTACATGGGGTTACCCTGGAAGACGGTTCAGAAGCTACAGCTGGTACAGAACACGGCAACTCGCCTGGTTAAAGGCAGCCTGCGAGATCACATCACTCCCGGTGCTCAAGGAGTTGCACTGGCTACCAGTTGCTTGCCGGGCCGAATTCAAGGTGTTGGTTTTGACCTTTAAACCCCTATATGGTTCCAGTCCAGCTTATCTCAAGGAGCGCCTCCAGCAACATCAATTAGGCTGCTCAACAAGGTCTGCCACGGACGGCCTTCTCCTTGTCCCATCAGCCAGAGCAGCCAGGCTGGTGGGGACTAGGAAGAGGGCCTTCTCTGTGGTGGGTCCCAAGTTGTGGAACTCCCTCCCCAGTGACCTTCGCCATGCCCGCTCCCTGATGAACTTCTGCTGGGCTTTAAAAACATGGCTTTTCAGGTGGGAACATGGGGTGGGTTAGGATTTTTTTTTTAAAAAAAACTCTTATATTTTAATTGTGTTTTAATTGTATTTTATTGTATTTTATCCTGATTGTACATCGCCCAGGGTGGCTGGGTGGCCGGCCAGATGGGCGATTTAAAAATATAATAAATAAATAAAATAAATAAAGTATCTAAACATTGTAAACCGCTTTGGGTGCCTTAGCAGAAAGGCGGTATAGAAATATAATAAATAAATAAATTAATTAAATTATTTCAGTTACTTGTACGCTTAGTACAGACATTAAAACATTTAGTCTTGGTATAGATACAATACCCCATAACTACTTAGCTATAGCTCTTAAAAGCCAAATAGAAAAGTTGTCCACTGCACCCAGAAGATATTCAGGGGCATCCTTTGATGGATTTCTAAGGAAGGAAAGTTCTACACTTGGAAGGATAGCAACCAAGCATGCCTCCTCATTTGCTGTTGCTTGGGTCACAGCTGGAACAGTATAGGTGGCTCTTAAAGGTTGTGATGGAACAAAGGAGATAAGGCCTAATGTGGTAACTAGTTCAGTTGAACTTTTGTGTTCAAAAGCTGATGGTCTGTCTTAGGTTTTCCCAACTTCCTGAAAATCTAGCCCTGTATTTGAGTAGCACCATTTTTTAAAGGAGGACAGTGATAAACTAGAATACATCCAGAGGAGGGTAGAACGGTGAAGGAAATGAAGAGACAGTTGAAAGGGCTGGGTATGTTTAGCTTGGAGAGGAGAAAATTAAGGGGAGACATGATAGTGTCTTCAAATATCTGAAGGGTTGTCACATAGAAAATGGAGCAGACTTGTTCTTTGTGCCAGAGGGCAGGAATAGAAGTAATGGGTAAAAATGGTAAGGAAGCAGATTTTTGCTAAATATTAGGAGTAACAGTAAGAATTGTTTGACAGTAGAACAGACTGGCCCTGCTCGCACATAAGGATGGCAAATTGTGGTAACAGGCAATCACAGGTTAACTTTGTGTTGTTTAACTCATGATAAACCCATAGCATCTGGGTTCTCACATCACGGAGCAACCTTCAGTCGGAGGCTGCATATTCAAAATGGTGGCAGCACGCTACCCTGGCAAATTGTGGGTTAATTATCCCACAATTTGCTACCGTTACATGTGAACCAGGTCACTGCCTTAGTAGGTGATGGACTCTCCTTTGGAGAAGGTATTTAAGCAAAGGATTTACAGCCAACTGTCAATGATGCTGTAGTTGCATTGAGCAGGGAGTTGTATTAGGCGACTCCTAAGGTCCATTCCAACTCTAAAATTCTATGATTCTATAAAACAAATCCCTTTTGATTAGACATTGTGGTTTAAGACCCCACCCAAAGTAGGGGCCACTTCACATGTAGCATCTTATATTTTCTGTAATATTTCCACAGTCTGTTGATCATGTTTTCTGTAACAAAGGGAAGATGCTTGCCCAGAAGTTGCCTTTGAAGTTTTTAACATCCTATTGTAAATACCTATTTCAGTTCAATTGCAACTTGTATGTTACTAGTTGAGTTGCTATAGTTATGGGAGATGCATTGATTTATCTAAATAAAACTATTAGTTAGGTGATATGGATAACATAAATGAATGTGTTGGAATATTTTCTAATCTGCTTCTGTAACATGGGTGGATTTACAGCCACATCACCATCGCAGTACAGTCTGTGCTTCAGTGACTTTATTGGGTAGTTAGGTGAAATTAAACCATGAAGGCTTGATTGGAACTCTGCCCATACATGATACAACATAGTATCATATGATGTAGGAAAGACTTCAGGAGTGAGGGAGGAAGAGGAGGCTCCTAAGCAACATTTGCAACCTCTTTTTATTTTACATTTTCATACTTGCTTGTCCATTGCCATCGATTCAATATATTGTGCATGTCTTGACATGCTGTCAATCTGTGTTTTCTTTTAGAATATGGTATCAAGTTTTCGGGTCTCTGAACTTCAAGTGCTATTAGGCTTTGCTGGACGTAATAAAAGTGGGCGCAAACATGACCTCCTGATGAGGGCATTGCACTTGCTGAAGAGTGGGTGCAGCCCAGCAGTTCAGATAAAGATTCGAGAACTCTACAGGCGCCGGTATCCCAGGACAATAGAAGGTCTTTCTGACTTGTCTGCTATAAAACCTTCAGTCTTCAATTTGGACAGTAGCTCATCTCCCGTGGAATCTGATTTGGCTGTTGCTGGACTGCATCAAATACCTTCTACTTCAGTCACTCCTCAGTCCCCTTCTTTGCCTCTTGGTTCGGTGCTACTTCAGGACACAAAGCCTCGTTTTGAGATGCAGCAGCCATCGCCTCCAGTTCCACCTGTGCATCCTGATGTTCAGCTGAAAAGCCTCCCGTTTTATGATGTGCTTGATGTTCTTATAAAACCTACAAGCTTAGGTAAGTGTTAAAATGTCACAACATAACTTGGTTGATTTAGCAAAGCAGTGAGAGAGCCCTTATTCATGCTGAAATTTCTTGTCAGGAATATTTAAAGGTTCCTTACCCTGTACACAGCCCCTACATAATCTGGATGTAGCGGCAAAACTGCATGTGCTGCATACGCTGAGGAGCTTTTAAAATGCTCTCTGTGTATCACTTCAGCATGACTGATGAAGTTTCCCACATACTTCACACTAAATTCCTAAATCAATTCATTGATGTAATGCACAAAACATGTGCCATAACTACTTTAAAGGACAAATGTCAAAAACAAGGTTTGCATATAAGCACAAGAAAAACACTGAGGCATAGTGGCCAATGCCTGGCCTGGAAAGATCAACGGTAACTGAAGACATGGTGTAGAAAACCATATGTGCAGGCATTTTTTAAAAACCCCATAGAAAACTGGCATGCAAAACACACAATAGACATGATATTGCAAAAAGAAAAAAGCCATGGGGAACAAGCTGTAACTTTCCACCAAGAAGTTGGTACCTAGCTATCGTGTTATAACATCAGTTTCTTAGCAGTAAAGTTGTACAAAGATGTACTAGTTTCATCTGAGTTCCATCAGTCCTAAGTGTGAAGAATTTGAATGCAAGTCCTTTTACTATATCAAATACACTCAAATTTATGAATCTGACAAGAACCAGGTAAATTTTTAGCAAAAACAAAAAGTAAGAGTACTATAGTTACTACATTCAGCCAAACTGTGGTTTGCCCCAGTCATAGTTTAGACCCCAAACTACAGTTTGAGCTTCCAAATGTACAGGCAAACAGTGGTTTAGAACTGCTTGTCTGCTTTAATTTTACATTTGCTCAACTCCTGTCTTTAGGAGCCGTGCCCTCCAGCGGAGGAGCAATGGCTGTAACTGTGGCGTGCCAATTTGGATATAATGACAAACTGCAGTTAAGTGTCTTGTGTAACTTGCCTCAGTGCTGCTGTACATAAAATATGCAAGTGGGCCCTGCAATAAAATGTCACATTGTATCCCTGGCATGCATATTTCTTAAGCCTGTGGCTGAGGGGAGCTGTTGGATCAGGATTTGGGGGTGGTGGTAGTTCTCCCTCCATAGAGGGGTGGTACTTGAGGCCCCTCACCAAGAGGAAAGTGTGCCTTCTCAGTGTTCTAAGGTTGCTAACTATAGGTCCCCTCATTGTTCCAGTTTCCAGCATTCTCCTCTTGTCACCAACCTTTTCCCTCCCCTCTCTCTGCCTTATCTGTCCCCGTCTCGCTCATCTTGCATTTTTCTCTCCCCTTCTCCTTTTGCTCTAGGCTCCCCTGTCTTGCTCTCCTTTATCTGGGTTTGGGGGCAGGTGGGGAATGATGGATGCATGTGAGTCATTCTAGAACTGAAGGAATGCAGAATAATTAAGGAACCTAAGTGCACACATGTGCTGTGTAAAAATTAATTTTGAAATGAACACAATCCTAAATATGCTGACCCAACTAATTTATCTATTTTGCAAGAATATATTGGGTTTATATCACTAAATGTCTACATCCTGCATGCTTGACTGTTATGTGACTGACCAATGACCGACAGAATTCTAACTAGAGTTATTTCAGTGTTTGAGCACAGCAAACCATGTAACCATCTGTATTTAGGGTCCATCTTCTTCAGTTAATACTGGTTACATCATTTCAACTCCCAAAATGCCACAACTGTCTTGTTATGATGACTCTAAAGCTATTAGGCTTAACAAGCTACTGAAGAGTACAAAATAGAATAATTTTGGGAACTGATATTACTAGGTGAAGACTTAAGGACATCTCAGTGCAGATGTTAGAGTTTTGCATTTAATCTGTGCTAAAGACTTGAAAACTGTGCAATGACAGCTCAGTTAGTTTAAGGTCATCTGTGGTCTTGCAAACTTGGGGAGAGGTAGACTCTTGCCTGTTTTTCTACTGCCTTCCGCAGTCTCTGGACTTCGTGGATTATCACAGCTAAAAGATCTTTTCTGTGTGTGTCTTCAGTACAGAGCAGTATTCAGAGATTCCAAGAGAAGTTTTTTATCTTTGCTTTAACACCTCAACAAGTGAGAGAAATCTGCATTTCCAGGTAATGGCAGAAGGTTTAACCTGAATTCCTCATGTATAGTTTGGTTAGCTTCTTTAACAGAATTGCAGGGGAATGGAACTTTAAGGGGAATTATTTTGGACATCCTTTCTTCCATGTAAAGTGGCAAATACCTGCTGAGTATTCAGCATCCTGAAAGCCGCCTCTAGGCAAAATAGTTCCCTGTCTTCCAGTTACCAGTCTTTTAGCATGCATGAACATACTCCCAAACTTTGCCAGGCTACAGCAGGAGAGGACAGCATGTTTAGAAAAGAGAATCCCACTGGAAATATGATACTGGATGATAGCAGCTAACTTGTAAGTTGAGTTGTATGCAGTTAATGAGAATATGATGAGTGACAACTCATGATGCGTAGATATATAGCACTCTAGCTGCAATCTGTCACTGCCTCAAATACAGTAAATGGACCTAACAGTAATGGCTCTTAGAAACACTAATGAATTTGGTTATTCTTCAGAGCATGTTTGTCAGTTTGCCAGCAGGTTTTTCTCTGCAACTGTGAAGGCTGGCCATATGTTGTTTGCAAATAGCTTCACTCATTGCTGCCTACGGAAAATGATTACATTTGACCTTTAGCCTTTTGTAAATAGCTGCCCATAGTAAGCATGCATATAAGTAGCATACACTGTGGTTGCAGATACTTAAAGCTCTTTTTTTAAAAAAGGCTGTGTTTCAAATCAGGAGTTTGAAAGGTAATCTTAGAATTGTCTAACTTATATTTTTGTTGCAATAGGGACTTTTTACCTGGAGGCAGAAGGGATTACACTGTGCAAGTTCAGCTGAGGTACTTCAGCTTCTTTACATTAATATATAAATGCATCTTTTAATCGGGATGCATTTAAACTTAAGTTCATGTTGCCATTTCTCTTCTGCAATAGGTTGTGCCTGGCAGAAACAAGCTGCCCTCAAGAAGATAACTACCCTAGTAGCTTGTGCATAAAAGTAAATGGGAAACTCTTTCCATTGCCGGTAAGTTATTGAAATAGGATTTCTGCTTGAACCTAAATTTCTTGTAATCCTGACTTGCCAACACAAAGGGGTGATGTCGCACAACTTCACACCTAATTAGCCTAATTAGCCCTGGGATTAACGTCGGAACTGGATCATTATAGTATTTGGAACTATAGAATTCTGTGAACTGGGTGGCACATTACAAAAATATTTGCACAGTGAATCTAGAAGCTTGGAATAGCTTGTTCCAATTTTTCTTCTCTGATTTAGAGAAGATTGGCAAGATGTATTATGGGGTGTTGTATCCAAGTTTGCTTTCTCATAGTTACACTTTGAGGAGGCTAACAACTTAGCCTACTTCTCAGGGAACTTCTTTTAAAAAGTGGTGTGGCCCTTTCTTCCCTCCTCAAAACTGTTTTAACTAAGGGCAGAATCCTATGCATGTTTAGACAGAAAGAAGTCTTACAACTCCCAGCATTCCCCAGCCAACTGGGAATGTTGGGAGTTGTAGGATTTTTTCTGTCTAAACGTGCATAGGATTCTGCCCTAAGGCTGCAATCTTGTACACAGTTACATGAGAGTAAGTCCCAGTGAACTCAGTGAGGCTTACTTCTGAATAGATCTGTATAGGATTGCACAAGGCTGCAGTCTTCTGCATTCTTACTTAGAAATAAGCCATATTATTTTTGTTCTTGTGCTCTTCAGGGATATGCTCCACCACCCAAAAATGGGATTGAGCAAAAGAGACCTGGACGCCCCTTGAATATTACATCTTTAGTCAGGCTATCCTCTGCAGTGCCAAACCAGATTTCTATTTCCTGGGCATCTGAAATTGGAAAGGTAAATTGAAAGCTCTTTGTATGCTACAAAATGTCTTCATGTAAAAGAATACAGAATTGTGTGTTGGATGAAAAACAGAAGTAACATATTCATGAAATACTCCTTCCAGCTTTTGTTTAACTTTCTATGCTCTCTTCTGTATCTGCTGTAAATAAAGACTGTTTTAATTCTCTACGATATCTTGGAACCTTCTCATTCTGTCATAACTTCCCCCCTGTAGAATTACTCGATGTCTGTGTATCTTGTACGCCAGCTCACTTCAGCAATGTTGCTACAGAGGCTAAAAATGAAAGGCATTCGAAACCCTGATCATTCCCGGGCACTAAGTGAGTAGAGTGATTCTTGCATTTTTCTTTCAGTAACCTGTTCATAATGGGCTCTAGATTTTTCGAATGTAATTATTGTAATAAAAGAAGTTAAGAACATAAGAAGAGCCATGCTGGATCAGACCAGACCAAGGTCCATCTAGTCCAGCATTTTGTTTCCACAGTGGCTAACCAGATGCCCATGGAAAATGCACGAACAGGACAGGAGTGCAACAGCACCTTCCTGCCCAAGTTGGGTGTCTCCTCATCAGAGTAGTTCTTGAAGTCCCACATGATTAAACTTGAGGAAGAGCAGAATATTGTCAGAGCTTGGGAGAAAATAGGTGGGTTATTTTTAATGACTACTTCAAAATCTAGTAGGATGAAAAGTGTAGTCTTTGCTTATTGGTGTTTGAACTTGAATAGGTATACTAGCAAGTGTAATGGTCAGAGTAGGACTGGGGAGACATGGCTTCAAAACCCCATTCAGCCATGACACTTCCCGCATGATCTTGGGCCATTTACTCTCTCAACCTGACCTACCTCACGGTGTTATAGAGAGGATAATGTATTCTCAGTGGGAAACCAGTAGTGCAGGGGTTGGCAGTGAGGTGTCTGCGGGCGAACCTGCATCCCCCAAGACCCCACAGTGTGCCCACCAGACCCTTTGCGACCAACTCCATTCACTTCAGATTATCATCCTCATCCTCTTCCCTCCTGTCCACTGTCCATGGTAGTTGCTGCCTTTCCCAACAGTTCCGCATCCGCCCCTCGCTGCATCCTTCTCCGCTTTGCTTGTTTTGACCTGCTGTCGTCCCCCCACTGCCTGCCACCTTTCCTTCCTCCCTGCCCACCCTGCTGCCATCACCTTCCCTTCATTCCTTCCTCCTGCAGTGCCCTGCCACCAACTTTTCTTTGTTTCCTTCCCTCCAGTGCTGCTGCCTTCCTTCCTTCCTTCCTCTTGCTGTGCCCTGCCACTGCCACCTTCCTCCCACCTGCAGAACCTCACCACCTCCTTTCCTTCCTCCCCACTCTCTCTGTTATGTTACCTTTCCCTCTGCCCCAAAAGCAAGAGCAGAATCTGGAGGAAGTAGATGCTGAGGAGGAAACCAGACTCCATTGTGCCCCCCCCCAGCCACTTAAGCTTCTCCTCCTTTCTGTCAGCTGTTGCTGTACTGCTCAGGGTCATAGCTGTTTCCCAGGTCTTCTGTCTGTATGTAAATCAAAGGATGCTTGGATTCCTCTCCCCCCCCCCCCCCAATAAATTTTACTGCTGGTCCTTTTTTCCTTCCCTTGTCCACTGTATGTGACTGAGTGGAGCTCTTCTCCCCACAAACACATTTTGCTGCTGCTCCTTCTTCTGTTACTGCCCTCCTAGATAGATAGGTGTGTGTGTGTGTGTGTGTGAGAGAGAGAGAGAGGGGGGGGGGAATGATTGGGTGTCTTTATTCATTGTATATTTTTATAACATTTATATTGTATACATTTTTGAATAAAGTCTTTCAAACTTTATAATCACTCGGGTGTGCATCTCGTTGCCGATCACATGCTCATAGCCACACACAGCAGCTAATTTTGTGATGGCGCCCAAGACACCCTTAAAATTCCAAATGTGCCCACAAAGATTGCCTACCCCTGCAATAGTAGATTTGTATGGTTGGTCTTTAGCATGAAATGTGCTATAGCATGAAATGTTGCAGTTTTGTCAATTTTTTTGTTTTATGATGGATTTACAGATAGATGAAATGAGTAGACCATGAACTTCTCTGAAGCATTTGAGTGACCAGAGTGGCATTTTATTTTACTAAGACAGTAATTCTATTTTTTAATCTTTTATCTCCCTCCCCCCCCCCCCTCAAAATAATAGTTAAAGAAAAACTCACAGCTGACCCAGATAGTGAAATTGCCACTACCAGTCTGCGGGTATCACTCATGTGTCCTGTAAGTAAAGCTGGAGAAATGCTGTCAATTATTCTTTACAGGGAAATCCTTTGTTTTGGTTAAGTTTAGGTGGGTTCTGCAAATAAGCATGTCAGCAATTAATTATGCAAGTAGCTATAGTTAGCATATTCATGTGCAATTTTGGTTTTTAGGGTGGAACTCAAAGCCCCCTGAAATATCAAGAGGTTGGTAAAATGTGACTACATCACATTTTTAAAAAGTCTAGAACTGTCCCTCATGTGTAGATTAACAGCTTTTACAAAAAAAAATTCTAGATGGGAGGAGCCGTAGCCCTGCGGTAGACATGCTTTGTATGTAAAATGTCCCAGGTTCATTCTCTAGCATGTTCAGTTAAAAGTGAGTTATTTACATTATTTTTATTCCACTCCTCAGCCAAAAGGCCTCCTGGAGTGGCTTACAAATCAGTAAATGAAGGCAGTCCCTGCCCACAGGCTTACAATCTAAGAAGACATGACACACAAGGAAAAGAATGGGGAGGGAAGAAGGGGAGGGGGAAATTGAGTCTTTCAGCAGAGCTGGTGGAATAGCCCCGCTTCCCCCTCTCACTTCTCTCAGTATAGACTGCTGAAATGGCTGCTGGTGTTGACAGTTGAGGGAAGAGGAGCCTTCATGGAGGTGGTTCTTAGCAGGTCTGGTAGAATGGCCCCACTTCCCCCTCCTCGGTAGCCAGGCTGGAAATAGCTCTATTTGAAACTCTGGAAACTGCTTCTAGTCAGAGTAGTCAATTTTGGGCTAGATGAACCAGTGTTCTGACTCTGTATAAAGCAGCTCCATATGTTCATAAGCCTGTGCTGCTGATCTGGATGGCAAAGGTTCTCTGACTTTGTTATTGTGAACCTCCCTAAATCAAGAAAAGATGCTTGAGTCACTCAAACATTGCTGGAAGGATTCTAGTTGACCAAATTTCTAGTGTGCTATCACAACCTCCACTGACAGACTGCTCCTCTGAGGTCTGTGGAGTATGCAAGCCTCTGACCTACCCATGCATTCTATTGTTTTACAGTGCTATCAGAGTTGTACATGGCATTTTATACAATGCTTCTTCCTGATAGGAGGTTTTATGACTTGAAACCTTCCTTGCTCTGAGTCCCATGGATCAGATGTGGATCCATGAAGTGCTGTAACTTGGGTGGAGATGGATCAAAGAGGAGTTTGTAGCTTCCCTAGGAAGCCTGTCCATCCGTGCTGTAGGTTGTTGGGTATGCTGAGGATCTCTGCTTTAAGCTTTCACAAGCAAAACCTTCTCTTGCTGTGTGTGTTGTGTATTTTTTAATGAGGGCATCTGGTTCCATTCTCTGACAATGGATTTCCCTCCCTCTTCCATTCCCAACCCTGCCTCTCCCCACTGTCCCTCCTTACGCTTCCTACCTCACCTGATCTCCAGCTGGGGAAAATGAGGCTGACAATTCCCTGCCGTGCTGGTACATGTACCCACCTGCAGTGCTTTGATGCTGCTCTCTATCTACAAATGAATGAAAAGAAACCTACCTGGATATGTCCTGTGTGTGACAAGAAAGCTGCATATGAGAGTCTCATCTTAGATGGGTAAGAAAAGAATGCAATACTCTTGCTTTTGGGGAATAGCTGTGCTCTTAGAACAGTAAAGGAAGTTGCTGAATTTGAGCTATTTAATAAAGGAATTAGCATTGTGTATTTCCAGAAATATTATACTGATTTAAAGCGATAAAAAGGCTAGTGCCCAGACCTGAAGCTTGTTAGGAAGTTGGAAGCTGGGAACTTAAGTGATCACCAGCATTACATTTATATGAGCCCAACATGTATTGTGACAAAAGGCTTTATAACCTTTTACGTTGGCAACCAGCTTCCAAGACTACAGATTTGACTTGAATCTTTGTTTGATCCATGCTGAAGTCTGTGAGTGGCTTTATGTGATTGTGAGATGACATGCAGAGTACATATGACTGTAGAACCACGTGGATCCTGATCCTTAGTTAACCATACATCAGTTAACTAAGAATTGTCCCATGATCAGAATTTGTATTGAGCCATGTGGAAGACTAGCATTCGCGTGGGATTTTAAAAAGCATAGTAATATTAACCTGATTTCAAAGTATTGGTCATAAAGTCCAAATACAAAATATCAAACATGTAAACATCTATAAGACATATCTTAATAAAACCTATTATTCACAAAAATTCACTCTATGTGGCTGGTTCTTACAATATGAGCATTAGGTCAAACCTGCACACCTACCAGCCTAAAAACACTCTGTGGTCCGTTACCAATGTCCAGTACCAGAATGCATACTGGTAGGATGTCATTGGTGGTGAGCAGTACCTCACAGTGGTAAAAGCCATTGGAATGAGGAGAGGATGCTTGAGCTCCTTTTAGAAGGGAGGCATCTTTCAAAGACACTATCAGCAAAATTAATGGAAGCACACTAATAACATATTTAATGCTGTTTTCCAGGCTCTTTATGGAAATTCTAAACGAGTGTTCGGATGTAGATGAGATCAAATTCCAGGAGGATGGTTCCTGGTGCCCTATGAGGCCGAAGAAAGAAGCTTTGAAAGTAGTTGGCCCACAGTGCACCAAAATAGAAAGTAAGTAACTTGGGGGTAAGGCTATGAAACACTTTTTATCTTGGTGTGTGGAAGTGTTCAGGCTGGGCTTTTACTCCACCTACCTGCTCAAGAGGCAGGGACCATGTGACTTGAGGTTTTTTTTAAATACTTTTGCCTCCCTGGAGTCAGCCCCTCCCAGATCTTTCCCTGCCTTGCTCAGGTGCCAGGCACAATTTTTTGTGTCTCTCCCCAGAGAACAAATCTCTGCCAGGCCTTTCAAATCTCCATTAATCTGCTTACTCTTTTTCATACTTGCCTCTTAGTTTTATTCTCAGTCTCTTTTCTAAGATTCCGTCTCCCTTTAAAAACCATTTTCATTTTCTCTCTCCTCCTTAACTTGACTTTTCATGGCATCGACAGGGAAGCATTCTGGAATGAAACCTGCAAAAAAAGTTGTGTTCCAAAACATCAGTCCTGCTTTCCCCACAAGCCACAAAGGGAACTTCCAATGTGAGCAATACCCAGCAAGACAGCTGAAAAGCGGCCGACTATGGCATCCAAAGGCAATAGCTGACTGACAGCTCCACCAAAGGGTCCAGGCCTCCTTTGGCCTCCCATAGGTTGGAGCAGAGCAGCACCCCTAGCAGCAGCATCTGCATTCTGGTTTTTCTGAGCCTCAGCAGACAACTTTCAGCCCATTTGCAGTACTACCATGCAAAGTGAAGGCATTCCTCTCGCCACCAGATGACAGCAGAGAGTAATCTATACAATCGCAATGGTTCCTGTATGGCAGCAGGGATACATTTGTTGAATAGCAGCTCCACAACCTTCAACCATCTGCTTCCCATCAGGAAAACTCAGTGCCAGGAATGCTGTCTGACCAGAACGACGTAATTCCCATTTTTTTCTGCATCCTCAATGCTCAATTCATGCAGAGAGCTGAGGCTATAATGAATGAGATTGCTGAGCAGCTGCATAAAAGCAAAGCAAGAAATCACACCTATAAAGGGGGCAGAAATCCTCTTCTTCCTCCTGAACCTCCCCATCCCAAGGGGAAAAAGAGATCAAAATTGGGGCCCTGGCACGAACACCAAGGTTCTCCATGTACCTCTCATTCAGATGACACTGATGGGGAATCTCCTGATCACCACATGCCAACATCAGGCTGGATTCTCTATAAATCTAAAGGATTACACGATAATTAGTTTACTGCACCTCTGGACACTGTTTTAGATCAAACAGTGCATTGCACCACAGTAAAAATGGTTTAGAATCCCCCCCTCCCTCAGATGAGGAAAGAGAGTACAGTAATACCTTGGATTGCAAGTAACTTGGTTTGAGAGCATTTTGCAAGACAAGCAAATTTTTAAATATTTTAATTTTTTTTTACTTGATATACAAGCGACGTCTTGCAATACAAGTACTGTAGTACGGCTTAAATTAAAAATCTCTGTACAAATTTTTTTGGGGGGATTTCGTTTTGATATAAGAGTGTTTTGGATTACAAGCACATTTCCGGAATGAATTATGCTCTCAATCCAAGGCATGACTGTAGTCTGATCAGGACTCCATCACAGAGAAATCAGTCTTCTAGACACTTCCACAGTGAAAACCTCTTACCTCTCCTTTCCAACGCAGTTTATATCCTAGGTTTGCAGCTGCCAACCCAGGATCCCGCTCTGTTATCAAAGGTGCCTCAGTCTTCTCAGTCCAGGGCACCTCTGTGTGTCTTCCTTTTTTCCCATCCTTCAGTGAGGTAATGAAGTCAGAATGGGCAACCCTGCTGAACAGTGAAGTAGCAAATAACATAGCCCATAAGTATTACACTCTGCTCCCCTGGCAATCAGAGCCAACTCAGATTTCCCACCAGAACTCCCTCCTCTGGTAGATCTGGTCCCTCTCTTGCTCCCAGGGGAGGATGCCAACAATTCTGATGCCAGAATCCTCCAATAGGAGCTAGGCTCCGGGTCTTTCTCCCCACCGGGGAGGCCTCCGCATTGGATCAGTGGGTCATCAAGTCCATAAGGGAGGACTGCTGTATAGAGCAACAAAGGATACCAAACAAGTGTATGCTGTCTCCTATTCAAATGCTCACAAAACCAAAAGATTGTCAGGTAGGCAATATCTTATCTCCTGAACATAGGAGCAAAATTGCTTGTCCCTCGTGCAGAAGATTCTTAGAATAGATTCCGATCTTCATTGTCATTCCCAAAAAAGGAGATGGCTGGAGGGCCATTCTCAACTTCATATATTTGAACAAGTGTGTAGCCTATTTCAGTTTTTGCATGGAAACTCAACTACCGTGAAGGAGGCCCTACAGTCATCTATAGATATGGTGGGGGCATGCCTCCATGTTCTAATCCCAACCACCACAAATTCCTTTGGTTCTGCTACCAGCAGAACCATTTTCAACATCGGGCCCTTCCATTTGGCCTCTCCTTTGTCCCAAGAATTACCTAGGGAGGCATTGAAGGTGTAGCTGGACAGCCATCTGTCAGGAATGCTTTGACTTGGATTCCTGCGTTGAGCAGGGGGTTGGACTCGATGGCCTTATAGGCCCCTCCCAACTCTTCTATTCCATGATTCTGAGAATGTTCACAAAATTCATGGTTTCCCACTTGCCTTCAAGGCATACACATCTACCCTTACCTGGCCAGCCTGCTCCTCTAGTCCCCCTCCACAGACAGGGCTAACGAGACTTCATGTGACTTTGCCATGCTTAAAGAATCACTGCTTTCTAGTAAACCAGCAAAAGAGTCATCTACATCCCCCTTTGCAGATACAGCACCTAGGGCTATGATAGATATCAACACGGGCCACATTTTCCTGTCTTGAGAAAATCCTTACTACCTTCAAGCCCTTTCTTTCTAATCAGAAGCCAGACTTAATAACCCTGGCACACATCTCATGATCTGCACAGAAATTGTCCCATGGTCTCGTTTCCATTACAGGGTACTACAGTGGTTCCTACTCATGTTTCAGGATACTTCCCCACAAGCTCCCGTTGCCACTGGAAGTGACACTCATTCAGATGGTAGCTAAATCCCAACAGACTTGCCAAGGAAATCACCTCTGTTCATTCGACAAGGACTCTGTCACTCTTTGGCCAGACCTTTCCTTTGTTCCCAAAATTAACACAGTTTTACACAGAACACAAGAGGTGGTTCTCCCTTCCTTCTGCCTAATCCTTCTCATCCCTCTGAGCAGGTCTGGCACATCCCAGATGTTAGGAGAGACAGCAAAGACTACCCATAAAATAACTGAGGAACCTTGATGTTACAATTTCCTGTTTGTTTCTTTCCACCCTACTGCATTGGGAAAGAAGCCCTCCCATACTACCCTCGCTAGGTGGTTCAAGGCATGTATATGTGTGGCCTATGAGGTTAAAAAAACTCCCTAAACCTGCACACGCACCAGCACACTCCAGCAAGGTCGCAGCTGCCTCAGGTTTTTCTCTACTATCACTTCTTTAGTAGAGCTCTGCAGGGTAGCTACTTGGTCCTCACATCACACATTTGTACAAATATGCTTTGGCTGAACCAGCCTTCACACATAGAGTATTACAACAGGTTCTCCCTCAAACTTAGGTTCAGCCTGCTGTGGGGCCCACACTATGGGAATAGTAGCTTTTGTACATCTCATGATAGATGTCTCCTTGCACCGGATGGCTGCGAAGTTTCATTTCAATTTGGTGCTCAGGAGACATCTGTACCACACCCTGTGGCAAATTATATTTTTCCAAAGGAGATGGGTTTTTGTTCCATCTCTTCAGTTGTGTCTATATTTTCTTCCTTCTTCGTTTCTGGCTCCTCAACCTTTACTTTGTCTAAAAGCTCAGCTAGTAAAAAACTGGCTGGGAGGAGCCACAAAGGCCAGGGCCAAGGCAGAAAGCCTGTTCACATGTTGCCTGTGCTGGGCAGTGGGAGGAGTTAACTCATGATGGATGTCTCCTGTGCACCGAATTGGAATGGAACTTCACGGTAAGTACCTGACTTTCCAATTCTTAAAAGGAGTAATGACTACAAAGCACTTTGAACATTGTAAAGCAGGTGGGAACTTGTGACCCTCTAGATATTGGACTCCAACTCCCATCAGCCAGCATAGCCAAGGGTGCTGGCAGTTGGAGTCCAGCGACATCTGGAGTGCTGCAGGTTCCCCACTCCTGTAAATATCATTAAGAAGTAGACCTTACCCTCTTCAAGATAGGAGTTGCTGTAGCTGTCTTCTCTGCTGGTTGTGTTCCTTACAGGTTCCAGCATGGTCAGCAAGCCATGTTCCATGCCCATTGGTGAGGTCAACAAGAAGAAAGTTGATATCATTGATCTTACTGTTGAAAGCTCATCTGATGAAGACGAGGATGCGCCTCCCAAAAGGAAATGCATATATATGTCTGACCCACAAGCAAGTCCCACCAAAGGGTTTGTTGATTTTTAAGTAAATAAACGTCTGTCCTGGCTCATTAGACAGTCCAAATGTCATGCCTTTGTTTCTTCAAATTGGGTTTTCAAAATCCCAAGGGAGTTGACACAGTTTTATATCGCAAGAAGTGAGAAGGAAGGGAAGGAAAAACATTCAGTACATACATGAAATTGGCAGTAGTTGCAGGGGCCATTTTGAGAATACCTTTGTGGTAAACAGGAAGTGTGAGGCTTCCCCTGTATTTCAATCTTATTTGAGATATCTGTCAGTCCTCCATGTTGTGCACTCTCTAATTAGTGAACTACTATTGTAGCCCTACGAGTTGCAGAAGGGCTGTAGCTCTGTGGTGGAGCACGTGCTTTGTTCTGGGTTCAATTCCCCATCTTATTGTAAGCACGTCATAAGAGCCCTGCTGGATAAGACTATGGTTCATCTAGTCCAGCATCCCATTTCCTAGAGTGGCTAACCAGATGGCTCTGAGAAACCCAGAGGAAAGGCATGAAGGCAACGGGATTCCTGGCCACTGTGTGTCTGCAACTGTTCAGTGGCAGCTCTCCTAGTAAAAGAATCTTGGGCAGCACTGAATGGGCTGGGAAAGACCTCTGCCTAAAACCATGGATAGCTACTGCTGGTTGGAGTAGACAATACTGAGTAGATGGATCAATGTTCTGTCTGGGTATAAGGCAGTTTCTTGTGTTCATGTATGCTAAGGAACATATGCTAGATTTCAAAGAGGTGATCATTCATGCCAGACCAACCTTGATTCATTTTTTTTTAATAGTGTAACTAGTTTAGTGGATTGTGGGAATGCTGTGGATCAAGCAAAGATTTCAGCAAAGCATATGACAAGGTTTCCCATGATATCTTTGTTGAAAAGTTGGTAAAATACGAGATGGACACTCCTACTGTTAAGTGGATTAACAGCTGCTTGAGCAGCCTACTCAGCAAGTGCTCATGAATGGCCTCCTGGAGGGTGGTCTCTCGTGGATTGCCACAGGGCTCTGTTCTAGGCCCTGGGCTGCTCTGAATGAGGGTGGAGAAGGGTTGCTTATCAAATTTGGAAATGACACAAAGCTAGGAGAGAGAGCCAACACCATAGAAGTCGGACTCAAGGCTCAGAAGGCTCTAGACAGGCTGGAACACTGCACGAAAGCTAACAAGATGAGATTCAACAGAGATAAATTTAAAGTCTTGCATTTAGATAGAAAAAAAAATAGTCATGTAAGCTGCCATGGGGACCCACCAACCCAGACTGGATGGCCTACTCCAGCCTCCTTTTTCTTGCCAAAACACAATTTTCTTATTCCTGCAGCATCTATTCAGCAAAGGGTTCCTCCAGCAGGCCCACCCGCAACTACCTTCCCAACGGCCTCCATGCCTACAGCTGTTCAGTCCTCCTGCAACCCCCCCTGGTCAATATAATGCCTGAACTGTCACCATATAACAGGCTATCAGACAGGAGTTAGCTCACCTTCCAAGCCACAAATGGGGGGTTGGGAAACACGTAAGTGGGACTGGGAGCCCCTCCTCAAATTCCTTCCTTCTCTGCAGCCTAAGAGAAAATGAAAGCAATTTCAAGTTACTAAGCGCTGTAAGAGCCATAAAGCCAGCTGTCCAACCTACAGCAGAACTCTGTTCTTCAGCGAGCGCTGCACCAGAGCCTCCTGATCCCTGGGACATGACCATGGGTAATCATAGCAATCCTAAGATTACTTCCTCTGATCACCTTTCCGTTAGTGATTGTCTCCAGCTACAGAAACTATCCAAAAAAAGAGGAGAATGGTCTGACCTAGGCTTTACCAAGGAACTTTTTAATGCGTTCTTGTTTAATAATAATTTTTCCTACTCTTGTCTAAGGCTATGGCTTCATTAGGACTCCACTCTAACAGACAGGGATCTCCTAAACCAGCTTCTCAAGGGGGTGCACCTGTCCTGTCACTTCATCCTTTCCTTTCTCAGAGGGAAAGAGGCTCCTCTATCACTACTCTCTTTAGTTTGGCTAGGACAGAACTGGAAGGGAAGGGAAGGGAGGGGCCACAGAGGCCAGACCAAGGCAAAGATCTTGGCCACATGTTCCCTGCCTTGTCCTGGGCAGTGGGAGGAGATAACCCATCATGGATGCCTGCTTCATACGAAACCAGAATGGAACTTCACCATGAGTGACCAACTTTGCATTTTCAAAGTCAGCCTGCAGGCGGATCAAATCCTACCATGGGTTTAGGAGTTAGGAAACTCTAGTGCTTTAAGCTGTTCCTGAGATAATGTCTCCCTCTACAAAGTGCACTCATAGCTCCATGTGCCAAAATGGTGACAATGTAGTCTTCTCTGACCTGATTGCTGCTTTATCCCCACCAATAGCAGTAAAGCAGTGATCCAGATTGCTTCAGGGTTGCAGCTAAAGCCACTCCCTGCCTCAGCAACTCCAGTGGCTGCTTTACCCCCGCCATTAGTGCCACAGTTTTTTGGGTGGTGGTTTTCATGACGACAGCGGGGGGTCTTGGTGAGCCGCCCAACAGGACTTTACATTATATGAAGAAAAGCATATTTCGGGCATCTGCGAGGCTTTGAATGTCAAGCACTTTAAACAACCCATGGGCAAAACAAACCTGTTAAGCAAAGGAAAGATTTAAAATTACAAGTAAGTTGTAGATTCCTGTTGAAGATTCATAAAGTGTAAAAGGTGGCCCGAGTCTCAACATCATTCTGTTGCAACTGGTAGCTTTCTGGTCAGATAGGGAACCGGGTTATCTTTTGCCTCTGATTCAGCAGCTCACAGTCTAGCTTTCTTATTGATTATGAATTGTAACTGAACAGAAGTCCCAAATTGTTCTCTCAGTTCTCGAGTGCTGACATGTTTTCTTGAAGCCAGCCCAGAAGAATGTGGCTGTGGCACGGGGCTGCCTTTCCATACCTAGTTTCTTCTATTAAGTCTCCTTTTGAGATAGCCTGTTTGCTGGAAGTGGGCCAAGTATCTTTCCCTTAATTAACAGCTGGCCCCTTTCTCTGTCCAGCCTAACAAGGAGCAGGTGTGTGCCCACTGTATACATGATTTGCATTCAATTAGCGAGTCCTGTGTGACTCCTTTGCCTAGCCCTGATAAAAGGGGGCGGAGCTTCTGTTCTTTTGAGACAAGGAGTCCTTGGATAGCTGGATGCATTATTGTTCCAGCCCCTGGCTCTTCTCCCAGCAAGGGGGTGGAGGCATAGACGTGTGAGGCCTTCTCCAGTGACTGTAGTAGGGGAGTAGGTTTGAGGCTAGCTAGACTGAAGATACAGTTTTACTTTGCTGTTCTATGTATCCTCTGTATTCCTTTTGTCTTGATAAATATTCCCCCCCCCCAATCTGAATGGGAAGTGTGGATTGAAGATTTCTGACCAGAAGAGGGGTTTTCTCTCTTCATGTTGCCTAACCACTTGGTAACACTACCAAGGCATTTGAATCTGGGCTTTGGAAGGGGTGTTGCTGCTTGGGGGTCTCAAGTAGGTGTCCTGTACTGTCACAGTGGCTATGGAGAGGTCTGTTGGTGTTAACTAGTCCTAACAGGCTTTCATCTTTCAAGTCAATTTGTAGTTAACTATCTCTTAACAGAGGTACACAAAGTAATTTATCCCACTTTAATTTAGACACAATTGTGCTTAGTCCTCATAAAACCCTTTTCTACCTTTATTGGCTTCAGTTAGAATGCAATTCTAGCCAGTGTGGCATAGTGGTGAGAGTGTTGGACTGTGACTCGGGAGATCCAGGTTCTAGTCTCCACCCAGCCATGAAACTCACTGGGTGACTTTGGGCCAGTCACTGACTCTCAGCCTAACCTACCTCACAGGGTTGTTGTGAGGATAAAATGGAGAGGAGGAGGATTATGTAAGCCGCCTTGGGTTCCTTGCAGGAAAAAAGGCGGGGTATAAATATAATAAATAAATAAATGCGCCATGTGAAACTTGGATTTGGGTTTTTAAGTACCTGGTTCACCTCCCCAGCACACAGCTGGCTGATTGCCTCATTTCTATCCCTTAGCTAGGTTGACTGTAATGGCTGCTTATGACATTGTGCCAACATCACACCTTGCAAAGCAGGCAGCATTTTCATTCTCATGTCAGTTGGTCCTTCCTCTGGATGCGGAAGGGAATTGTTCTGAATACCAGAAGATTCCGTTCCCTAGTCTCACCTGGTTTGCACAACATGGCAAACCATCATTGATAACTAGCCACGGTGGGTTGTGTCATCTGAATCCAGACTGCTTCTCGCAAGGTGGATTATTTTTTGGCAACAAGCCACCCTGACAATCTATGACTTATTCTAGGGGCTGTTTGATCCACAATGGGTTGTCATATCGTCTGAACCCAGGAGAGCAATTTCATTGTGGGTTGCGGGGATTGGCTAGCAAGTCCCTTGGCAAGAGTAGCAAAAAACCCTCCTGCTCTTTGTGATTTTGCCTGTGCCACCACCAGTGACAGCCCCTCTACCGATGCCGAAGTGACACTTTGGAGTAACCATCACTGGTTCACCACCCTAAAAAAAAAAAAAAAAACCCAGTCCCAGAAAGCTGCACAAATGTGTTCTTATTTGGAGGGGTGTGTGTCAGTTTTTCGCAAGTGAGCAAGTGCGCTCTTCTTCTTCATGGTCTCTGTGCTTCACACACATATGGGTTCTCTGCGCCTGCGCTGAGATTGATCGGAAACTTCTTTAGCTGAGATGAGGCGGGCGGGAGCCCCTCCCCCTCACGTGTGCTCCTTAGCGCGGCTCCCGCCCGTCTCCTCAGTTCCTCTTCGACCGCCTTTGCGACGAGTCGACGAGTTTGTTCTTATTCCTATCTCTTAAAAACTTATTTTTTCTCTCATAAAACCTTTTATTCTTGGTTCTCTTTCGTTCTGTGCTATCTCCCCCCCCCAAAAAAATCTCTCTCTCTCTCAAAAAAAAAAAAAAATCCTATCTAAAACCATATCTCTCCCCCGCTCTTATCCAGTTATATTCTATATCTGAATTTCAACTTCTCTATTTTTTTCTAACTATGCGTCTCAAGGCACCTTTTACAAAGTGTCAGCGGTGTGGGACTAAAATCCCACCCGCAGACAAACATTTGCTCTGCCTGCTTTGCCTTGGGCAGGAGCATGTTGTGGAGTCCTGCAAGCACTGCCAGGCCTTCACTAAACAGGCCAGGAAGGCCCGCCAAACTAAGTTGAGGGCCCTTTTGTGGGAGCAATCTCTCTCTGCGAAGGGCCCCACTCCGGAGGAACGCCGTGGGGGATCCCAGCCGGCCAAAAAGCCGTTAACGGACACTCTTAACGGCTAAAAAGCTCGCCAAGAAGGCTCGTAAGGATAAGGCGAAACGCCTTAAGGAGAAAATGGCGGATACGGCGGGCAAGATGGTGGGCCCGTCAACTTCGACCACTGTGGTGGTTTCGAAGCGAACGGTGGAAATGTTTGAGGCTCTGACTGGTGCTCGGGATCGAGCTTCGGGATCGATTGCCTGCCAGTCTGCTCCGGCTTCGACTACGTCTCCTCGAGGCCGAGAGACCGAAAAAGAGCCGACAACAGCGGCAGCATCCCTGTCGGAGGGAGAGCTTGTGGCTTCGTCAGTCCAGCTACAGGAGCAAAAGGCACTGGATCGACCCCAGTTCAGGCTCGAGGGGTCCTCCACCACGACTGTCTCCTTTGGTTGGACACGCAGAAGAGCGTCAAGGAGAATACCACCGCCGGTCGCGATCCCCGCACTATCGGGCTCGTGATTCAGTCTCCACGGCTTCGAGCCCTCGATCTCGACTCTCCCGCTACCGAGATGAGAGGTCGAGGTCGCGCTCCTACTACTCGGGATCGAGTTCTAGGAGCTACTACTCGAGGTCGAGACGCTCACCAGGGCGCGAGAGATCGGAACGTCATTATTACTGCCGACGTTCCGTTTCCCCGGACAGGCACCTGTGGCCTGAAGGCACTCTCCTTCGCCACGCCGAGATGCGGCTGTGTCTCAGGCCCCAGCCGAAATTTGTTTGAGAGCCGATTGCTTCGACATCGACGGCTCAACCACAGGCTCTCGTGCACCTATCGGTTGCGACTGCTGTTGTTGGCCGCTCCTCATTGGGATCGGCGTATCAGTCTGATTCGGACTCGGCGGCTTCCTCCTCCCACTCCACTTCGCCGGACGCGCAGGTGGAGTCCAAGGACGCGGTCTCTCCATCGGAGGACATGGGGAGTTTCGCTGAGCATGTCAGCCAGCTGGTGACTGCTCTGGGAGTCGAGGCTAAGTCTTCGAAGGGAAGGCCAAGGATGACATTTATGCTGTCCTTAAGACGACGCAGTCGAACCAGCTGCTCCTTCCATTCTTGCCGACATTGCTGGAGACAGTGCAAGAAACCTGGAAGGCTCCGGCCTCAACTAAACCGACGGCCAAACGCCTGGAGTCAATGTATAAAATCCAGGAGGAAGGAGCAAAATTTCTGTTTTCCCATCCGACCCTGAACTCGCTCATAGTCAAATCAGCACAGTCTCGTGGGGGAAAGCAGCACACCACCCCGGCAGATAAAGAGGGTAAGACACTAGATTCCTACGGCCGTAGGATCTATTCATCGTCTTCCCTCTGACTTAAGATATCTAACTACGAGGCGTTGTTAGCTAGATATAAAATGTATATCACAGAGAAGCTGGGAGACCTCTGTGATTATCTGCCGGACGACAAAAGAACCTGGCGGCTCAGTACATCAAGGAGGCAATCAGTATCGGTGCGCTTCAGATGAACACTACCCGACATCAGGTCGACAGTCATGCCAGGTCGATGATCGGGTCCGTGGCCTTGAGGAGGCACGCCTGGCTTCGCTCTACCGCCCTGACTCCCGACGATAGGGCGAAGATCGAAGACCTCCCTTTCGATGGCAAGGGGCTGTTCAACGCCTCTACGGACGACTCCCTCGACTCCGCTCAGAAGGCTCTGACAACGGCGAAGAAGATGGGGCTCGTTCGCCAGCAGCCACCGCAGAGCTTCAGGCCACGACGTTGGTCCCAGTTTCCGTACCCGACCAGGCAATACCAGTTGTCGGGTCAATACAGGGACTGGGAACCAAAGGCCAGGAGCACCACAGCCACAGGCTCCACAGCGACCGGTCCAGCAGCAGCGGTCCAGAGGCAGCAGGAGGGGAGGCGACTTCGGCCGACGTCGTCTTTGACTGCCTTGCTGGCCTGACCAAAGTACGACCAACGCTCCACCTAAACGACACCTTCTGCACCACCTCAGACTACTCTCTTTGGCTCTCGACTCCACTACCACCTCCAATCCTGGAGGACCATCACGACGGATTGATGGGTGCTAAGCATCATAGAGCATGGATACAGGATCGAGTTCAGAGT
This sequence comes from Shinisaurus crocodilurus, assembly GCA_021292165.1. Taxonomy (NCBI): domain Eukaryota; kingdom Metazoa; phylum Chordata; class Lepidosauria; order Squamata; family Shinisauridae; genus Shinisaurus; species Shinisaurus crocodilurus. The sequence continues at coordinate 2,966,006 of CM037877.1, read as the reverse complement.
CCTCCCCCCGTTTCTCGGGATCAAGACTACCCGCCCAACTCGGGTGCTACTGGAGGAAGTTTCAACCCTCCTTCAAAAGGGAGCGATACAGCCTGGTTCCCGTAGAAAACTTGGAGGACGGCCTGTACTCCAGATACTTCATCGTGAAGAAAAAGGGAGGAGGACTCAGACTGATCCTGGACCTTCGGACTGTAAATCTTTTTATTCCACCGAAAAGATTTCGCATGGTCACACTCCAATCGATCCTTCCCTTACTCCAAAGGAGCGATTGGTTTGCATCCATCGACCTCAAGGATGCATACTTCCACGTCGCCATCCACGAGACCAGCCAGAAATACCTTCGGTTTCGAGTGGGAGACGACTCCTACCAGTTCGTCGTTCTTCCATTCGGACTTTCCACTGCACCGAGGGTATTCACGAAGTGTGTGGCGGTGGTGTGTGCAAGTCTAAGGGCAAGAGGCATCACCATCTTCCTGTACCTCGACGACTGGTTGATAGTAGCGTCGTCGAGACTCGAGCTACAAGGCGCACTCGAGCAGACTCTCGATCTCATGCATGAGTTGGGACTTTGCCTGAACGCGGAGAAATCCGTCCTCCAGCCCGTGAGAGAGATCCAATACATAGGAGCAAGGCTAAGCGCATTCGATGATCGAGCGTATCTTCCAGGCGAAAGGGCAGGCAATCTAATTACCCTTGCAAACAAGGTATCCAAACAACCGGTATCGTCAGCTCATACGATACAGCGACTCCTGGGGCACATGGCCTCGACCATCGCAGTCGTACGCTATGCGAGGCTTCGCATGCGACCGCTGCAGACCTGGTTTGTCCGGGTCTTCAAGCTGGAAAAGGACAGACCTTCCCTTCGTCTACCAGTTCCGCGAGCCGTAAGAGAGTCTTTGAGGTGGTGGCAGCAGGAATCAAACCTACTCGACGGTGTTCCATTTCAACCACCGGTACCGAGCAGAATGATGACGACGGACGCGTCGCTATTAGGATGGGGAGCCCACTCTGACGATCATGTCGTGCAAGGCACTTGGACTCCAACAGAAAGCTCCAGACATATCAGTTGGCTGGAACTAATGGCTGTCTGGAAGGCGCTGCAAGCGCTGGAGCATCATCTAGTCGGCTGTCACATTCAGATCGTGACGGACAATACCACAGTGGTAGCGTATTTAAACAAGCAAGGAGGCACAAGATCTATGCGCCTCACACGACTGACGCTGCGACTCTACGAGTGGGCTCTACCTCGACGAATGTCATTCGTAGCGATCCATATCGCGGGGAAGACCAATGTGCTGGCCGATGTGCTGAGCAGGGTGTCGCTGCAGTTGCACGAGTGGGAATTGAACCGGCAGGTGTTAACTTCCCTATTCCATCGCTGGGGCTGGCCAAATGTGGACCTATTCGCAACCAGCGAGAACACGGCCTGCCCCCTGTTCTGCAGCAGAGCAGCGTCGGACCCGAAGTCGATGACCGACGCGTTTCTGCTGGATTGGAGCGACGGTTTCTACTACCTATTCCCTCCGATTCCGCTTCTTACTCGTGTGCTAGCCAAAATATCATTGAACAAGACAAATTGCATCCTGATATCCCCATGGTGGCCGCGTCAGCCTTGGTTTTCCTTCCTACTTCATCTGTCTCAGGGAGATTACCTGCAACTACCCATTCAGGACAATCTGTTGACACAACAGCAAGGCAAGGTACTTCATCCCAATCTGCATTCGTTAAGCCTCACGGCTTGGAGGATCAGATAGCGATGGATACAGACCTCTCTTCAGCAGTAAAAGAGGTTTTGTTAGCAGCACGTAAGCCATCAACAAGGCTTTCTTATGCAAGAAAATGGCAGGCTTTCTTCCGGCTTTGTGTCGGCTTCGAGTAAAGACCCTGTAACATGTTTGATATCGACTGTCCTCGACTTTCTCCACTCGCTGATGGCCCGTGGGCTTAAATTCTCATCTATCAAAGTTTATCTAGCTGCAATTGCTGCGTATCGAACAACCTCATCTGGTACGTCTCTATTTGTACACCCACTTGTGAAGCAATTTCTGAAGGGTGTAAAAAACGTATGCCCTCCGGCGAGGACTATTGTACCAGGATGGGACCTCCAACTGGTCTTGAAGGCATTGACGAAGGCGCCATTCGAGCCCATGGCGAAATCGGACTTACGCCTTCTTTTGTTAAAAACTCTGTTTCTAATAGCAATTACATCTGCAAGACGTGTCGGCGAACTAGCTGCACTCAGGATTGATCCTCCTTATACTACTTTTCACAAGGACAAGGTCAGTTTTACGACCAGACTTAACCTTTCTGCCAAAAGTCATTTCAGAATTCCATCTAGTCCAAGACATTGTGCTTCCAGCATTCTTCCCGTCACCGTCATCGGATGTCGAGAGACTTTTACACAGCCTTGATGTCCGCAGAGCCCTAGCTTTTTACAAAGCACGTACAGAGCCCATAAGGCACACTCAACAACTTTTTGTATGCTACGGCCCGCCAAAGAAGGGCTGTCCAGTGTCAAAACAAAGGCTGTCCTCCTGGCTAGTGGACGTTATCAAACTAGCATATCAACTTACAGATCGTACTTTGCCAGACTCTGTGAGGGCTCATTCTACCAGGGCCATGTCGACTTCGACAGCATTCGGCAGAGGAGTCTCTTTATCAGAATTGTGCAGGGCGGCGACTTGGTCTTCACCCTCCACCTTCATCTGGCACTACCGCCTCGACGTTCGAGCCAGGGCGCAGAACGCATTCGGGAGAGCGGTTCTATCCTCGATCACCATCTGACTACCGACACCGACCCACCCCCCGGTAAGTCAGCTTGCTAATCTACCCATATGTGTGTGAAGCACAGAGACCACGAAGAAGAGGACAGGTTGCTTACCTGTAACTGTAGTTCTTCGAGTGGTCATCTGTGCATTCACACAACCCGCCCTCCTTCCCCTCTCGGTGTCTGCATCGAGTTCGATGGATACCCAAGTGGAAATGGGATGGGCCAATTTTACTATTGTTTTTCGATCTCGATTCCCATCGAGCTCGAAGGAACGTATTTGGTATTGTGGAAATATATTGAGGTTCTGAATCATCCTCGGTCCCGAGGGTCGCAATAGGCGGTCTCAGGGAACTGAGGAGATGGGCGGGAGCCGCGCTAAGGAGCACGCGCGAGGGGGAGGGGCTTCCGCCCGCCTCATCTCAGCTAAAGAAGTTTCCGATCGATCTCAGCGCAGGCACAGATAACCCATATGTGTCTGAATGCACAGATGACCACTCGAAGAACTACAGTTACAGGTAAGCAACCTGTCCTTATGGCTGTTCAATATATGTAGTCTTGCCTGGTCAATTTCCTTGTATGTTTTGGAGCAGTTAGTGCAGGTGCACAAATTTCCCCTCCATTTACTTCCCAGCCATTAAAGTGCCTTGCAGAATTATTCACCCTCTTTGACTCCCCCCTCCCAATTGGTGGAAAATATCTCTCCATCGGCAATGTGATCCTGTTACTTTTAAGTGTTGAACTGACTCTTCTCAGTGCCCTCCAACCTTTTCAACCCTTCCCTGAGCCTCCAGCAACTCCAGAAAGGGGAAATATTGGCTCCCACACTGTTCAGAGCGATTACTGCTGTGGTTACTGCATGCCCCTGACAGTGGTTTTTTTTTAAAAAACCAAAACCCAGAAAATATATGCAAATTTACAGTGCCTTGCAGAAGTATTCACACACACCCTTTGACTTTTCTTCATTTTGTTGTGCTACAACCTAGAATTGATGAAATGGATTTAATTGGGATTGTTACCACTTGATGTACACAAGATACTCAACACTGTGAAGGTGCAAAATATTTTTATTGTGGGACAAAAGTTAAGTAAACTAAAACAAACAGGCACTTGCTAGTTGCATAAGTATTCACACCCCCGAGTCAATACTTGGTAGAAGCACCTGTGGCAGCACTTACAGCTGCGAGTCGTAAGTCTCTATCAGCTTTGCGCATCTGAATCCTGCAATCTCTGCCCATTCTTCCTGGCAAAATTGCTCCAGCTTTGTCAGGTTGGATGGGGGGACTGTTGGTGAACAGCAACTATTAAGTATTGCCACAGATACTCAATCTGATTGAGGTTTGGGCTCTGACTGGGCCATTCTAAGACTTCCAGGTTCTTGTTTTTCAACCACTGCAGTGTTACTTTGTGTATTCAGGGTGAACCTCCACCCCAGTCCCAGGTCCCTTGCAGCTTAAAACAGGTTTTCCTCTAGAATTGCCCTGTATTTAGCTCCATCCATCTTGCCCTCAATCTTGACCAGTTTCCTAGTCTCTGCTGAGGAAAAGCATCCCCACAACATGATGCTGCCACCACCATGCTTCACCATGGGGATGGTGCTCTCAGGGCAATGAACACTGTTGGCTTTGCGCCATACATAGTGTTTTGTGGCAAGGCCAAAATTTTTTGGTCTCATCAGACCAGAGAACCTTTTCCGCATGTTTGCTGTGTCTCCCACAAGCCTTTTTGCAAACTCCAGACAGGCTTTGATATGGGTTTGTTTCAGCAATGGCTTTCTTCTCGCCACTCTTCCATACAGCCCAGCTTTGTGGAGCATCCGGGTGATAGTTGTCCCTTGGACAGTTTCTCCCATCTCAGCTGTGGATCTCTCCAGCTCCTTCAGAGTTACCATTGGCCACTTGGTTGGTTTTCTGACTAATGCCCTCCTTATCTGGTCACTGATTTTGGGTGGATGGCCTTCTCTAGGCAGAGTCGTGGTGCTCCAGGGGACGTTCATAGTTTGGGATTATTTTTATAGGCCAACCCTGATTGGTGCTTCTGCACTTTATCCTGGAGTTGTTTTGAAAGCCCCTTGATCTTATGATGCTGTTTGTTTAGATATGCTCTCTGACAACTTCTGGGTCCTTCCAGAAACAGGTGTGTGTAATCTGAGATTATGTGGCACTGGAATTGCACACAGGTGGACTTCATTCAACTACTTACAGTACAGGTATGTGACTTCTGGAGGCAGTGGGTTGCACCAGAGCTTATTTGGGCATGTCACAGCATGGGGTGAATACTTATGCAACCAACAAGTGCCCGTTAGTTTTTGTTAACTTATCTTTTGTGCTACAATTAAAAAATATGCACCTTCAGTGTTGGGTATCTTGTGTATATCACGTGGTAACAATGCCAACTAAATCCATTTCAATTCCAGCAGCACAACAAATGTGGAAAAGTCAAAGGGGGGGTGAATTCTTCCGCAAGGCACTGTAAATTTGCATGTATTTTCTGTGGGGGAGGGGTTACAACTGTCAGGGACACGTAGTAATCACAGCAGTAAGCACTCCGAACAGTGTGGGAGCCAATATCTCCCCTTTTTGGAGTAGCTGGAGACTCGGGGAAGGGTAGAAAAGGTGGAGGGCACTGAGACGTGTCAGTTCAACACTTAAAAGTAACAGGAACATATTGCTAATGAGGAGATATTGTCCCCACCCCTTTTGGTACACCTACTTCTGCTGCTTTTCCTACCTGTTTGGTGCTTTTCCAATTGACAATTTGGCAATTGGTCCCTATCAACTGAATGCAAATTTTGTCTATCAGCAAATCTTGCCTTGTCAATTTCCATGTATATTACCTACCTACTCCACTTCACCACTTCCTTTGACAGCTGAAACATACAAGGATATTGACCAGGCAAGTCTACATATACTGGACAGCCTTAAGAGTGCACTTGCAAAGACCAACAACAAAAATGAATAAAAATAATTATGAGCGCATTTGCGCAATTTCCTGAAGCCCAAAAAAATAACCCCAATTGCGAATTTTTGAGGCTCCGATTTATTTTTTTTAAGTGAATGAAAAGGGGCAGTAATCTGTGCGGGGAGGGAAAGACAGGATGGGTTCTGCCACAAAGGACACTGGGATACCAGCTGGAGGACCAAGGGGGAGAACAAGCTACGGAGAGCCTGATCGTCTGTCGAGCGCAGCGTGAGTTGTTCCGCAAACAACCCACACTGCGTAGCTTATTCACAGGGTGGCTTAGCGTGTCATACACACTGGAAGGGGCCTACAAGGCCATTGATGATGGAATGGTATCCATATGTTCATATATTAAGATGGTTTATCTAGTGAAGTACTTTCTACTCCCAACTGTTTCTCAGCTCTGCTACTCAAGAACATTTTTTACTGGAGATGCCAGGGATAGAAACTAAACCTTCTATATGTAAAGCATGTGCTTTACCCATCAAATCTTGAAGAACAGAAGAGATCTCTGGTCACTTCCATGTGTAGCCCACATTGTAAAATTATTAAAAGTTTTACACCTTCAAATCCAAATGGTGTATGAAGAATAGCTGAATTCTGTGGGCCGGGTTCAGTCCCCAGCATCTCTAGGTAGGGCTGGGAAAAATTCATATCTGAAACCCTAGAGACAGGGTTTCTGCTGTCAGTGTAGTGGACAGTACGTAGCTAGATAGACCAGAGGTCTGACTTGGTATATGGCAGCTTCCTATGTTTCTTGTGGGCAGGGAGTTCAGGCCCCCAGTCACTGGGCATCTTGAGTCATCCACCTCTGAGATGCCAGAAGGCAGGGCCCACACACTTTCAAACTTATGTTCACAGCCATAAGATCTAGTGGCTTGTGTTTTGTGCTTGTTATTTTAAATAAGATATGAGATTCTTGGGCAACTAGATTCTGCATCCAATGGCACATTCTCATTTTTTGCACTCCTGTCAAATTATGGCTTGCTCACTGGCTAGTTTGGATTCTAAAGAGGCAGCAAATGCCGTCCAGGAGAACTGAGTAAAGCCAGGGGGAAAAAATTTGTATGGGGAGATCAGGCCAAATAGTAAATAAAAACAGGGCTTTATTGGACAAGATTTGCATCTGTCTCATTAGCGCTGCACACAAGTGACTTTTACTGTCTACGTGTAGGTGATGGTGTGTTTAAATCTCCAGCACTGAACTGTTGGTTCAAATTTTTGCTTGCTCTTAAATGATGGCTTCTGTTAATAGTCAAGATACACACATATTTTTGGCTTAGCTGGAAATACGTTATCTGCTTTTTTTTAATGATTCGATTCTGATTTTAATTTCATTTATCACTTTGTTTTTAATAGAATTTTTTTAAACTATCGCTTTGTTTTTAATAGATTTTTAAAAAACTTATTGTGCGTTCTGTTAGCCTCCATGAGGGCCTGCTTTGGGCCATATTGACAGGATAGAAATCCAAATAAACATTTTTTTAAAAAAAAAAAATAAAGACGTCCCATGGAAGTGCTGTGGAGTGAGTAGCCACACTTTAGTTAATTGTGCTATATTCTAGTGATACTGTAAACAAGAGATCACTGCTATGCATGACTTCCCTTCCTGCTAACTGCTAGGTTATTTCTAACTTTCACCTGTTTCAAACAGGGTGCTCATGTATCAGCCATCTTCTGTACGAGTCCCTGGGGTGAGCACGGTGGATCCTACTGCTATTCCACCCTCATTAACGGACTACCCTGTACCATTCCATCATCCATCAATATCGAGTATTTCATCAGACTTACCTGGTAGGTAGACTTCTTCATTCTGAGAGTAAATTTAAGGTAAGAAGCCAGTGAGACTATGTCGGGGGAGTGTCTGGAGGCTCAACTTCCCTTCACCTCCCCCCACCCCCCCAGATAAAAAAAAATTCTAACATGTACATACTACTTTTGTGCTTTATTCTAGACTTTAGATTTCCACATTTGTTGATTGTGCATTGAGAAGATACTTTGCTTGAGATTCAGATAATCTGTCAAGTTCAGCCGGTTCTGTTTTCAAAATCTAAAGTATAAAATATCAACTCTGTACTGAAGGGCAGTCTCAAAATACAATACCTTGGATTGCAAGCATAATTCTTTCCACAACCCTGCTTGTAATCCAAAACACTCTTATATCAAAGCGAGTCTCTGGCGGGCGTGAGCGGGGCCGATTTCGGCCCGCTCGAGGCGAGCGGTTACATCCCTACTTGACTACTTGTATTGCAAGACGTCGCTTGTTTATCAAGTCAAAATTTATTTTTTAAAAATTGCTTGTCTTGCAAAACGCTCTCAGACCAAGTTACTTGCAATCCAAGGTATTAGTGTAATGTATTAGTTACCCCTTGGCCTACTTTAGCTCTCTCGTTCACATGCACAAGGTGCCTCTCTTCCCACTCTTTCAGTACTTATAAAAAATTTCTTGCTATCCTTTATTAATTGATATATCTTATTGCAATGTAATTCACTTGGGATATTGCACTTTTAATTAACGCTATCAGTGTTATCAATAAACCACCCAACCTTTTTAAAGGAAAGCAATATGTGCCTTTGGCATGCATACCTAGTACATAAGCCCATGTAATTGTTTTATAACAGTCACTCAAGAGTATGGAACCAGCGGGAAATCTTTTAAATGAATTAAGTTGCAACTTGAAGGCATTAGTGTCCAAAAAGCGGCACATCTTGGCTTGGATCCAGGATCCTCAATCTGCCAGCGGAAGGATACCAGTGGTGGAACAGGACTCCCTCATCCTCGCCTCCCTGTTGCAGCCTCTTCCCCCATTCATCCTCCAAATCTGTTCTGGAGAGTTTGGGGATCCTCCAGAGGAGATTTGGAGGGGGTGGGTTGGAGGCTGCAGTGGGGAGGAGAGGGTGCAGAAGTCCTGTTCTGCAAGCGGTATCCTTCTGCTGGCAGAATAAGGATTCTGGACCCAGCTCCTTGAATTGAAATGTAAATTTTGCACTTCCCAAACTTTGCCCTACATTACTGAAGGTATCCAGCAAATCCTTCGTGGTTCTGAAATGTATTTGTAGTCTTGCCCAGTATAACATTTTCTTGAACCATTTCTTGTCTTGTTTCTCAGGTTGTTTAGCTAATTGATCAGCAAGGGTTTTCTTTTGCCCAAAAGACATGCATTGCAGGTGGTGGTTCAGTTGGTTATATTTCAGGGAGGAGCCAGAGCTTGGTGGTAGAGAATATAGGTGGGGTCCTGCAACAAAATATTGTAGTGTGGAATGCTTCTGTTCAGAGTTCTAGCCACTCCATTCCCTTTCTCTGACCCACCCCCACCCCCGGCTGGGTTTTCCTCTTTGTTTCAGTCAGCAGCCTATGCCCACTGAACATGCATAATCCTCATTGGAATGTATTTGGGAGTTTTTCTCTCAGCAGTGGAATGAACACGCTTGTGCCCAATCCCAGCTATATTAAATTGGATTTCTCCATTGATGTGTATGGGCAGCTCTAACTTCTGTCCCTGCGAATACTTTTAAAATAGCTCTTCAGCATCAACCTATCCAATGTGAGAGCTCTGTCTACCCTTTCTCTCCCCCCCCCCGCATTCCCATCCCCTCATTCCATTCTCCCTTCGTATTTTATCCTCACGATAACCTTATGAGATAGGTTGTAGGCTGAGAGATGATAACTGACCCAAGATAGTAACTGAGCTTCATGGCTGAGTGGGGATTTGAACCTAGGACTCCCCAGTCCTAGGCTGACATTCTAACCTCTTGCCACACTGGCTCTGTTGATGCAGCCTTTAATCAAATCTTACCAGTTCTCTAAAGGCTGCGTGTCTCTTCTTCCTAGGTTTGGATTTTCTATCTTTAATCCAAGTTGATCCACAGGTAAGTGTCTTGACTACAAATGATCTACTTTTGTTACTAATATCTTAGAAACATGAATTAAACTGGAATTACCGTACTTAAAATGAGTAAAGGAGGGGGGAAACTTTGTGCAGCATTAAAATTATCTTGACTGCTGTCCCATGGCTTCTCAGCAGCATTCTCATGTTAAATTTGCTGTTGAAACTTAACATCCCTGTGAAGCACGTGTGCTAGAAACATGAAGCCCTAGAAATGATTTCATAATGGAGCAACACTGTTTAATAATTTAATTTGTATCCCACCTTTCAACTTACAGCGAGCTCACCAAGCCCACAAGGCAGCACACTGAGGGTTTATGGATAGGTGACAGATAAACATGGCCTATAAGTATGGCTAATAACATACTGTGTGGTCGATTCCTTTATAGCAGGGCTGGGGGACGCATAGCCCTTCAGAAGTTGGTAGGCTGCAGCTTCAGTCAGCCCTAGCCAGCATAGCCAATGGCAACAGGTAATGGGAGTTGCAGTCCCAACAACTTCTCATCCCCACCCTGCTTTATTGGCAAAGTGTGTCCGTCTGATACAGTGCTCCCAAATCACCTTTTCTGAGCCATTCATTGGTGGCTTGCATAACCGTATTGCCCATGTCCTAGCCAAAGCTTGATGCAGTTTCCTTAGTCTAGTAGCTTGGATGCTTGTGCTTTTTCCCCCCACCTTGTGCATCTAGTCTCTCTTATCTGCATCATTGTTTGTTTCAAGCAGTACTGTGCTCCTATGTTTTTGGATAGTCTCACCTCGACATTGCCAACGAGCACCACCCCCGGCAACATCATCACCTCCACCAGCCACCATGAGAGCAGCACTCGCGTTAGTTCCTCAGGCCGGAGCGAGACAGCAGTCATCACCAGCAGTGGGAGCAACATTCCTGACATCATCTCCCTGGACTAAAAGCTGGCAAAATCTGCTAGTCCGGAACTACGCAGAGCTGCCATTCGCATGCCTAAATCCACAGACCATCTGCTGCTTGGACCTTATTTTGGGTATTTATTGAAGGAAGAAAATGGATTCTGTCACCCTCTACATGTGTATTGACAATACTACTGCAAGAAGAAGAAAACTGACTGGAATTTTTTTTTTTTTTTTTTTTGTCATCTTGGGCTTTTACTTCTCCCTCTAGTTGGGGAAAAATATGATATGTTTTTGAACAAGTCAGCCCTTCAAGCTTGTTATGAAGAAACTGACATGGCTTTGCTATGTGGATTCCATACCCTAATTTTAATTTTTTGTTACATCTAGCAATAATGTAAACAGTTTTTTAAAAGAGAAATTAAAAAGGCACTTAATTACTCTGGAATGACAAGAGCCTATGTTTATCCCAGATGTAAGGACAAGAGAAAAGGAATCACGTTTATTTGAATTCTTGACCTTTCACTGGGGCTTAGAATAAATCTTCAGTGGAGAGGATGAATCTTTGTGAAAAACAGTTGTGTGAACTTATGCTTTTCTCTTCCCTTCTTCTCCAATCATATCACCATTTTCTTCCCAAAACTGGATTTTTTTCATATCTGGAAGTTCATGTTGCTCAGATAATTTAGTTAAAAGTGCAAAAAAAAAAAAAAAAAAAGCACAAGAATGGGGTGGGAGTGGGGGAAGAATGCTATGCAAAGTCAGCTTCATGCATCTAATCCATTTTCATTAAAATGTGAATGCAAAGCCTAGCAATTTGCTTCCAGGACACGGGTTATCAGTTCTAGGTCTGACGTGAGGAGCACCCAAGAATGGGTTAACTCCCCCTTCTGCTGAGTTAGCTTGTGTTATACCAAATTTGTGTCATAAACTGTTTTTAGAAGTACAATTTATATAACTTGGACAAGCTGCTGCTAGAAAGATTGACTCTTATTCCCTTTAGGGTAGCTGTGAGAATGACATAACTTGACTGCATAAACGTGTTAGGATCTCACACTAGGGTCTATATCAAATCGCTAGTGTTTTTTAAAAAAACATTGAAGAGGCTACTGAGTGCTTTGAACACCATTGGTGAGTGAGCAGGTGACACTCTGATCCAGCTAGTCCTGGTTGAGCTGAGGCCATTATGAAATCACCTCCAGTGAAGAGGGAGGTTGCCACAAAACATTATTTCCTTATCATTGGATGATTCCCGAGCACTGCCAGGAATAGGAACTCTGCAGATGGGAATGCAACTTCCCATCTGCAGCATTTTAATGCAGAGAATCCTCCATAACTGAATGTGTGAATCAGCCCTTTTTGTTAAATGTTTTTCCATAGCCAGACTTTGTACCTGAGAAGCACCAAGTACAAGCTGACTTAAGTGATGCTATGTTGAGAGGCACTGGAAGGGTATGTTTAAAGCAGGAGTAGCAGTGCCTGGGCAAGGAATTGCAGATTTCATTTTGTTGTGTATAACATAGATCAGGAATAGGCAACCTGGTGCCCTCCAGATGTTTTGGACCACAATTCCCATAAGCCCCAGCCAGCATGACCAATGGTAAATATGGGAGTTCTAGTCCAAAACATATGGAGGGGACTGGGTTGCATACCCCTGCCATAGACCATATTCTGGAGGCTATGTTGGCATAGTTTGGAGGGAAATCATGTTGGCCATTCCTACCTTAGAGGGCCTTCAAGCCCTTTCAATATAAAGGCTCCTTACCTTTTAGTGGCTACATGAATATTTTAAGCAGTGTAGCAGTGGTGTGAAAAGTTGGGCAACTCTTACTAGAATTTGCTGAAAAGTAATCAGAGCCATCTTGAAAGGCCATTGTTGCTGTTCTGATCTGCAAGCTCTACCCTGCTCAACTTTAACATTATCCAATTAGTAGTCCTAAATACTAAACTGCAGTGTCATTGTAATGTTGATCTTTTGCTATTACAGGCAAGTCTTAACATTTATAGTATATCTGGACTAAGTATATGTACTACATAAGATACCTAAATGACTAGGTATGTTTTCCCTTTTCTGATGTGACCACCTAAGCCAGTTCTCAGCTCATATGATGGATCTCACATTGCATTAGGTCTCCATGTGTTTAATTAGTACAGATCTGGTATCTTAGTGCTTTTGTTCTTAAAGCCATGCTGTTTGCTAGTTTAATATCCGTTCAGTGCTTGTGTGCTTTCCCTGAACCCATGACTGTGTACCAGATCACATGCCATGTTACAGCGCTGCAGATCCCGGGAGATAAGGAGGTAGATTCACTGGGTCAGGTGATATCTCATTTTTTTCAGAGCTGAAATGTAGCTTCGTGAAACAGCCAAATTCTAAGCCATATTCTTGTACTAGATAACGGGAGTCAACACTTCCAAAATGGGAAATTTTGGCCTTGCAAGGATACTTTGTAAACATGTCTTCAGCCTATAGAAGCAGTGTCTATCATGTGCCAAGTGAGTAGCAGTAAGTATTGGGACAAATTGACATAAGCTTAGAGGCCATCAAGTCTCCATAAACTGTACCTGATTTATGTATGTGAGGGTTCTTGCATTGGAAACCCATTAAGTGAAGCAGCCTGCTTCCAGAGGAAATAAAATTCTACCAAATAAGCTGTTCAACAACACACATTTTTATTTCTCATTGGGTGAACATGACATAATTGCTAGATGCTGGTTTGTGTTTTTGTTCAGCTTTGTATGTTCAGTTTCCCACTTCTTCCCTGGCTTTGTGAAGCAATCCAATTCCATGATGAAGTTGGGTACTGCAATGGCTATCCCTCACCTGGATGAGGCTGTGGTTACAATTTGTCTAGGAAGTTGTCCAGAGGTGGAATACCCTCCTTCAAGCCTTTACGTTTACGTGTTTCAGCCACAACTTGGAAGGGACGTGAATTGGCATCATAAGGGTCTCCAGGCAAAACTTGCCAGTGATCAAAGACGCACTGTGGAAAAGCCTGGCCACCAGTATTGGATCTCAAGTCAGCTGTGAAACCTAGGGGGGAGAGGAGAAATGAATGACTTGTAGGAACTGTATAACACCACATGTTATACAGTCAGACCTTTTATTCAAACCATAGTTTTCACCCATATTTGCCAAGTTTACCTTAAGCAGCATTCCAGCATGTGATTTGACTCTTCATTACTTGTACCTGAGGCCTAACCTGTTTCCAAAACCAGTAATTTTCCCTTCTGCAGTACCTCTAATCTTGTCTTGTAACTGACAGATTGCTTCTCTCATTCCTCATTACACTCTCATTGTATATAGTTTCTCATTTTCAACCTCTTATCATTGTTCTTAGTTCTTTCTGGCTCATTCTTCCTCTTGAACTGAGGTACCACTCCACTATGGGGTACTTTCCCTGCCTAAGCCTGGAAGAGGCAGCTCTTCTCCAAGAATCTTTGACTGCTGTGAGTGCTAATTGTCATTATTTTACTGAGATAGCCTGTCTTGTTTTAAGGCTGTTCAGTGCAGAGTTTGCAGTGATGTGTAAAGTAACTCACCTTCTGGTAGATGACATGTGTTTGCTTTATAAACCGTTAAGGATTGGTGCTTTCCCTTCCCCACAAAATTCAGGAGTAGCTACAGCTATAACCCTGTTATTGGATCTATCTCCAAAATGGATAGGTTCCAGACTTGCCCAAATACATTGAGAATGATGTGGAAAGAGGAACCAGCCAAGAGCAGTCACAGCTGGCATTCTGCTGCTAAAGTGTCAGTCAATGCCCACTGTTTTAACTGGGATGCTCATTCGAAGAGAGGTAAAGGGCACACTGAACCACCCCTGTTCTATGGTGTCAGATAATTAACGGTGGGCTTCAACAGCTATAAATGCATTTAAATGGCCGACAAGGTGGATGCCTAGCTGCATGCAACTAGCCCTGCCAAACAATGGAGAACAAGCAAACCCTGCCACCCACATTACTTTCCCCCAAATTGGTAAATTGTTAGCTGGGCAGGGACCAGTGACTTGTTTTTCAGCTCATTCATTCCAATCAAATTCGTATCTTTTGAACTGCCACCCTCCAGTGAAGCAGCTACAGTCATGAAGTCAATAACCTGACTCCGCTCTGCCCACCCTGGGCGCTTGGGTGCAGCACCAGCATAGGCTGGAGGGGTGGCGTTGCAGTAATTCACAAAAGTTCCAGTCTCTACCGCCCGGAAGCCACTCCACCTTGGAGTGGGCCTTGAGGGGTTGCACTTGGTGTTGCTGGGCCATAGAGACAGATTGGGGATGCTGGTGTACCACCCACCCTGCTGTCCAGCATCCTCCCTTGCCAAGCTGGCAGAAGTGGTCTTCAAGTGTGGTGCTGGAGGAACCCAGGACCTGTGGTCCTGGGTGACTTTAATTTCCATGCTGAGACTGCTTCTGGAGCTCTAGCTTGGGACTTGATGACATCGGCCTAACACATGAAGCAGGGCATACCCTTGACTTGGTCTTTGCTCCAGGCTGTGAGATGGGTAGTCTGGAAATTGTGGGGGTCCAAGTAACTCCATTGTCATGGTCAGACCATTTCCTGGTGAGGTTTGAACTCAAAGCATTACTTCCCTCCTGCAGGGGTGGCGGCCCCACTTGGATGGTCCACCCCAAGAGACTGATGGAATCCAAAGGATTTCTCAATGTTCTTGGGGATTTCCCAGTGGATAAGAGTTGGTGATCCAGCCAAGGCCCTGGTCTCACTGTGGAATGGTGAGATGTGGAGGGCCATTGACTCGATCGCTCCTGAGTGCCCTCTCTAGCTCTGTAGAGCCCGATCTGCTCCTTGGTATACTGGGGAGCTGTGGTCGATGAAAGGCTAGAGCACAAATGGTGTAAGACTCAAAGCAAAGATGACCAAGCATGCTCTAGAGCGCATAATCGTGCCTATTGCATGGCAGTAAAGAAGCGTTACTTTGCTGCTTCTCCTAGAGTGTCGGAGGCCAGCAAGCTTGGGTAAGCCCCGCCTCCGGGGCTGGGAAGGCAGACTTTGATCTGAGCTTCCCGGAGGAGGCGGGGCCTCCCCCAGGAAACCCAGTTTAGTTTCCTGCCTCGGGAAGGAGGCAGACACTTCGCGCTGCTCCAGCGCAAAAACAAAGAAAGAAAGAAAGAAAACTCCAAAGACGACCGGGACGGTAGGAAAGGGTCCCAGAGCCTCATGCCACCACCCTGGGTGGAAAGACAAAAGGCTGGACCCGGGACAACCCGGGAATGTCCCATCCGTCCCGGGAGGGCCTTGGTGGGGGGAGGGAGCAACTCCTGGGGGTTCCGAGCCCACCCAAGGGGGGGGAGGGGATTCGTGTCCCAGGCGCCGCGGCCCCTTCCCCCCCTCCCTCTCAACAAGGGCCGGTGATAGAGTTCCCCCCCGCCCAGCGGCAGCGTCTGTCAGCATAGCTGTGGTCGCCGGGCGTGAGCTGACTCGCGCCCTCTGCCGCGCGGCCCCCACCCACAGTGACGGGAGTACCGGCTTGGCCCCGGCGCAGCTGCCTAGGCTGTGCTACCCTACGGAGGCGACAGGAGCGCTGGCCTGGCCTGGAGCGGCCACCATAGCATCCCCCCCAGACTTTCCGGCAGCCGCCGCAGCACCAAGACTCACCGCGGCGGAGCCGGTCACCTGGGCATGGCTGCCACCGCAGCGCCCGATCCTTGCGCCGGCGGCTGGCATCGAGCCGCCTCCCGCCAGCGCGGCAAAGCAAAACAAGGACCCGGCCTCTCCAGTGAAGCGCGGTCCCTGTCCCCCGCATGTTCCCTGCCCCGCAGCAGCCAGACAGCCCGGCTCTCCCAGCCCACGTGGGCAGCTACTGGGGGTGGCCATCTTTGAAGCCGCCGGAGCCACCCGCCATTGACCGCCCACGCGGTTGGCGCTGGCCCCAGTGGAGAAGCGTGCGTGCGCGCGCACGCACATGGAACAAGTCCCTAACGGGGGTGGAGACCCCTCCTTCAGCCAGTCCAGCTGGCCAGGGGCTGAGCGCATGGGGAGAAGGGGATTTCGAGTCGCTTCCCTCCCCCACCACTAGGGGGCGTATGCTGGTTTAAAAAAAACAACAACCCTCAAGTTTTATCTCTTGCCCTCAGGACCATGGAACCCAACGCAGCTTCCACTTCAGCCTTGCCCATTGATGCTACGCATCAGCAGGTACCACAGTCACAAGAGACAGTGCAAGATGCCCAGAAGAGCAATGGAGACAGCATGTGCCTTCTAATGGCGCAGATGGTACAAACTATGCATACCATCAGCAACGAATTGACTAGCAGCAGAGCAGCTGAGCGCGACAGCAAGGACCGACCTCGGAGGCGGCGATCACCCTCTCCAACCTCAACAATCGATACATGGGATGACCGTGAAGAAAACCCAACCAAGCCCAGAGACAGACGCACAAGTCGCAATCCGGTAACCGCCAGCACAGCAAAGCGAAGAAACACCTATAGAGGTAGAGAGAGATCCCCTACCGCCTCCGTGAGCACCTGGTCCAGCCGCTCACCATCTCGGGCAAGCGCAGCATCCATCTCTGACAGTGAAGACGGTGAAATCTCGGATGACAGCGACGAACCAAGTGACACGCCCCCCAAAGGGCGCCTTTTCGCGACAGAAGCCTTTCCCAAGCTGATAACCAGGGTTCTCTCCGAGGTTGACCTGCAAAGCGAGGGCAGTGGACCAACCGACGAAGTTCCAGAAAGCGTGGGAAACCAGTCAGTATTCCCAGCAGAAGAACTGCCATCACATCCCGAGATCCCAATCCCGTGGAACCTACGCAAGATCCTGCGTGAAGAGTGGGCCAAACCGGCTAACCCTAAACCCCCACATCGCGCCTGCAGTAAGCTATACTGTCTGGCAAGAAAGGACATGGCGCAGCTGGCGGTACCCAAGGTCGATGACCCGGTCTCCGCCCTGACATCTAAATGCCTGATGCCTGTGGAAAGGGATGAGCTCCCTGACAGCCACGACAGGAGGGCCGACACAGCGCTCCGTAAATGCTTTGAGGCTGCCACAACCTCCGTGAGAGCCTCCACCACAGCCACCATAGTTGCACGTGCACTACGTCTCCGAACTGACAGGATACTTCAGAAAAAACCCAGCTCTAGAGAAATCAAAGAGTTCATTAGAGGTACTCATACCGCAGCATCATTCTTAGCAGATGCCTCACTAGACTCCTTCCAGCTAGGAGCAAGGGCAGCTGCCTCCAGCGTGGTGGACTAGAAGGAACATATGGCTACGCAACTGGGGGGTCGATGGTAAGACCAAATCTAGCCTAGCTAGTGTGCCCTTCGCAGGGAAACAACTCTTCAGGCGACCCATTAGAGCACGTCCTTGTAGAGACAAAGGACAAGAAAAAAGCCCATGCTGAACTCCCAGAAGAAGGACTACAAGCGCCAGTCCCAGAAGTATGGCTCCTTTCGTTCCACCAGGAGCAACTCATCATTTACTCCCTCTTCCTCCTCCTCCTCCAACCGCAGCTTTTCAACAGGAGGCCACAAGCCTCGCTGGCACAAGAACAACAACACAAAAGGAGGATTGCGCAAGGGTGCCCCGGTCCAGAACAAGAAGCCCAACTCCGCCTGACTGCTCCCCTCCCCCAGTGGGAGGGAGACTTCGCGGCTTCTCAGAGACCTGGAAACAACTGTTCTCCGACCGCTGGCTTCTGGAAATAATCCAAGAGGGCTACTCTTAGAATTCAAGAAGAAGCCAAAAGAGAGTTTTTTCAGGACCCACCAGCTCAGAGACCCGGTCAAGCATCTGAAGACTGTAGCAGCCATCCAACACCTCCTACGCATCCAAGCAATCGAGAAGGTCCCGAAAACGTAGAGGAACCAAGGGATATTCTCTGTCTTCTTCACCGTACCAAAGAGGAACGGGGGAGTCCGGCCCATCCTAAGCCTAAAGAAAGTCAACCGCTTCCTGAAGAAGCAGAAATTCAGGATGGAGACTCTCAAGTCCATAAAAGAGTGCCTGCGGAAAGGAGACTTCCTATCCTCGATAGACCTAACAGAAGCATATCTCCACATTCCCATACGCCCTGCCCACCGCAAGTTCCTGCGTTTCAGCTATGGCAGCAAGCAATTCCAATTCAGAGCTCTTCCCTTCGGCTTGTCAACAGCTCCAAGGGTCTTCTCAAAGGTGCTGCTGGCCCCAGTAGCACTACTACGTTCGAAGGGAGTCCAGCTTCACCCTTACCTAGACGACATCCTGATCCGCTCTCACTCCGACTCACAGAGCATCAGGGACACAAACCTGACCATGTCAACGCTTCAAAGCCTCGGGTTCCTGATCAACACAGAGAAGAGCTCCCTCACCCCTTCCCGGGTACTCACGCACCTAGGGGTTTCCCTGAACACTGCCAGAGATATGATGTTCCTGTCCCCTGACAGGCAGACATCAACGAGCAGGCTGACAGCACACCTTCTTTCCAGGGACGTGGTCCCCCTCAAGGAACTTGCCAAGCTCCTGGGGATGATGGTGTCCTGCCAGAACTCTGTACAGTGGGCCAGGTTCCACTCCAGGCCACTACAGACCTTCCTCCTAGACCAGTGATGGCGAACCTATGGCACGGGTGCCACAGCTGGCACGCAGGGACCTCTCTGTGGGCACTTGAGCCATTGGTCACCAGATCGTGAAAAGACCGTCCCCTTCTGCAAAACACTAATGATCTTGTTCTTTCTCACAGTGTGGAACAGAATGATTTTATTCTAGAATTCCTGTTACAGAATTCTTTTCTACATTGTTATCACATTTAAAAGATTTTGAAGAATGATGCACAGAGCATGGCTTGGATGTAAAGCCCTAACAGTTGACCTGAGTGCTGCATGTGTTGCTCTCAAACTAACGGGAGTATGAGCCAAGGTTTGACAAATTATCAGCATGCATGCAATAGCAAAAATCACATTAATTGTGCAAAAGCATGCCCAATGCAAACTTTTACCTAATGCAGTGTTTGCAGTCCAAGACATAAAGTGTTTAAAATGTGTTAAGCACGTTCAGTTTTCTTGTTTATCTTGCTCATCCTAGTACAGGTTGACTTTTACTGTTACTAATCCGACACCTGTAGAAGCAGGGAATGGACCCAGGGTAAAGCTTGCCCCATACAATTTCAGTCTGGCATATAATCATATTACAAGTTGAGAATCCCTTATCCAAAAATACATGTGCCTAATTATTTAAAAAGTTTGTATAAATTCCCTTCAGGTTATGTGTACAATGTAGTACTATAATAATTTTTTGAGTTGATTTTTTTTTTCAACAAAAAACTGTTTGTATCATTGAAAGCTCTGTTATTGTGTTTTTCTTTTAAGAAAAAAGATGTTAATTAGTTCGGACAACTGTATGAGTTGTTTTTCTAAAACTAAAACCTTGTATTCAGGTTTAATTGCAGTGTTGGCACTTTGAAATAAATAAGTTGGTTTTGTGTTGCAGTTTGGGCACTCGGGCTCAAAAAGGTTCGCCATCACTGTCCTAGACTACCAGCTCGAAATCGCCCGCAATCTCAACCCGCCCCTGTCCCTTCCCCTCCCAGTGACCAAGGCACTGAAATGGTGGTGCCACCCAGCGCACCTCTCTCAGGGAGTCCCAATCCAGGCTCCCACACGCGTCACGCTGACAACGGACGCATGCCTAACAGGCGGGGGGGCTGTCTGCCAAGGAGGGCACGCACAGGGGCTCTGGTCAGAAGAAGAGACTCAGCTTTCCATCAATTTGCTGGAGCTGAGAGCAGTGAAGCTGGCGCTAAAGGAATTTGCCCCAACACTATCGAGACACCATGTTCTAGTGAAGACGGACAGTGTAGTAGCAAAAGCCTATGTCAACAAGCAAGGGGGCACAAGATCCAAGGCTCTCCAGAAAGAAGCCATGGCCCTTTTCAATTGAGCACAACGCAACCTCAGCTCCATCAGGGCTGAGCACCTGAGTGGCATCTTGAACATACAAGCCGATTGGCTCAGCAGGACAACTCTGGACCAAGGAGAATGGTCCCTACACCCAGAAGTCTTCAGCCTTCTAGTCAAGAGCCTGGGTCACCCGTGTCTGGACCTCTTCGCGAATGCACAGAACGCGAAGCTACCCCGTTTTGCCACCCGCTACCAAACGAGGGGCAAAGCTCACGGACGCACTCACCAGCCACTGGCCGGAGGGTCTGCTATATGCATTCCCTCCACTTCCGCTAATTGCAAAAGTAATTCAGAAAATCAGAGACCTACAAGCGCATGTCATTCTAGTAGCACCTCATTGGCCAAGACGGCTGTGGTTTCCCGACCTCGTAAACCTGGCAGTCGGGAGGCCCATCAGGCTCCCTCTCAGGCACGACCTTCTCAGCCAGGGCCCGATCTTTCACCAAGACCCAGGGTTCCTGAAGCTGACCGCCTGGAGACTGAACGGGGCCTCTTAACCAAGCGTGGTTACTCCAATAAGGTAATCAATACCCTCCTGGCCTCCAGGAGGCCCTCCACACATAAGACATACGACCGCACCTGGCGGGCTTTCCTCCGCTGGTCACGAACCACGGGAAGGGACCCGCTAGGAGCGGAAACACCAGGCATTCTCGAGTTCCTCCAAGAAGGACTGTCATCTGGCCTTAGCATAAACACACTCAGGCGCCAAGTAGCAGCACTGGGCTCAGTGCTAGGAGACTCCAAGGGCTCGCCCCTCGGGGCACACCCTCACATTAAGAGATTTCTCAGGGCGGCTGCCCTGATTAGCCCCCCCCCCCCCAAGTTCACAGGTTCCCCACCTGGAGCCTCAATGTAGTGCTCAAAGCATTAACCAAACACCCCTTTGAGCCACTAGGGGCGGCCTCACTCAAGGTGCTGACCTTGAAGACCATATTTCTAATAGCAATCACTTCCACCAGGAGGGTCTGAGAGCTAGGTGCACTGTCATGCAGCAAGGACCTGTGCATCTTCCACAAAGACAAGCTGGTCCTGCGCACAGACCCGACCTTCATACCAAAGGTCAACTCCCCATTCCACAGGTCCCAGGACTTAGTGATACCTTCCTTCTGCCCTCATCCCTCCTCTCCTCGGGAGAAGGAGTGGCACACGCTTGACGCCATGAGAGCGGTCAAATTTTACCTAGATAGAACAAAGCCAACCCGGCAACACAATTCACTCTTTGTCTCCTTCAGAGACTCTTCCTTAGGAAAGAAAGTGTCAGTGGCCTCGCTGGCACGATGGCTACGCGATTGCATCGCAATGGCGTACTCCTCCAGTGGACTACAGGTCCCGGAGGGCATCAAAGCCCATTCAGTCAGGGGAATGGCCACATCAGCGGCCTTTAGTGAGAGGGCACCTCTAGATGAAATTTGTAGAGCAGCCACCTGGTCTTCTGTTCACACATTCACCAGGCATTACAAAGTTGACCTTGCTGCCTCAGCAGAGGGTGCCTTTGGAAGGCGCGTGCTGCAGAAGGTCATTTCGCCCCAGTAGGAGGCCGGCAATGGGTGTTACGCCCACCCGGGGGATGAACTGCTTTTTTACATCCCCAAGCTTGCTGGCCTCCGACACTAGGAGAAACAGAAATTCTTCTACTCACCGTGAATTTCAGTTCTCCACGAGTGGAGGAGGCCAGCAAGGCCCGCCCTGGGTCGGCCTCCTCGGGGCGCATATTAATCTGGGCCGTGGGAGGGAGTTTCTCCTCTTGTTTCCACAGGCCTGCAGCTGACGGACCCGGCGGTCCTTCTATTCAAGATAGCAAGGGCGTCTGCAAAGATCAGTTCGTTGGAAGTCTCAACTGGGTTTACTGGGGGAGGCCCTGCCTCCTCCGGGAAGCTCAGATCAAAGTCTGCCTTCCCAGCCCCGGAGGCGGGGCTTACCCAAGCTTGCTGGCCTCCTCCACTCGTGGAGAACTGAAATTCACGGTGAGTAGAAGAATTTCTGTTTCCATTGCAGTCCTCAAATAGCCGTCCAGCGGAGCTCTTTCGGGTGGTCCGGGGGCTGTTAACACTACCCAGCGAATAGGGCCCTGGCCCCCTCAAAGTCCTGCTGTGACCTTTTTACATCGCACTTTGAGGACAAAATTGCTTGTCTCCGCAGCGAACTTGATGCTGTTGTTAGCACAGCTCCAGTCGAGGTATCTGATGCCACCATCTGCCCAATTTTGTGGGATCAATTTCAGTTACTGCAGCCAGATGATGTGGACAAGGTCCTTGCAGCAATGCGACCAACCACGTGCCCTCTTGATCCTTGCCCCTCCTGGCTTATAAAAGCTAGCTGAGGGGGTTTGGCCTGGGTGGGTCCAGGGAGTGGTAAACGCATCTCTACGTGAAGGGGTGGTTCCTGCTGTCAAGGAGGCAGTAGTGCAACCACTCCTGAAAAAACCCACTCTGGACCCAACGGTATTTCATAACTACAGTCATGCCTTGGATTGAGAGCATAATTTGTTCCGGAAACGTGCTTGTAATCCAAAACACTCTTCTATCAAAACGAAATCCCCCCCAAAAAATGTGTACAGAGATTTTTAATTTAAGCCGTACTACAGTACTTGTATTGCAAGACGTTGCTTGTATATCAAGTCAATTTTTTAAAAATAAATTTTAAAAATTGCTTGTCTTGCAAAACGCTCTCAAACCAAGTTACTTGCAATTCAAGGTATTACTGTATTGCCAAGTTGCAAATACCCCTTTCTTAGGGAAGGTTCTTGACAGGGTTGTGGCGAAGCGACTGCAGATTATCTAGACCCATTCCAGTCTGGGTTTCGACCTGGTTATGGGACTGAATCACCCTTGGTCACCCTGATGGATGACCTTTATCAGGTGAAGGATAGTAGGAGTGCGACCCTGTTAATTCTACTCGATCTCTCAGTGGCTTTCAATACCATTGACCATGGTATCCTCCTGGATCGACTCTGTGGGTTGGGCATTGGAGGCACTGTGTTACAGTGGTTTTGGTCCTACCTGCGGGGTCAATTTCAGAGAGTAAGATTGGGTGCCTATTCCTCGGACCCTTGGCAATTGCGCCATGGGATTCCGTATGGTACCATCTTGTCCCCAGTATTGTTTAACATCTATATGAAGCCACTAGGAGCAGTCATTAGGGGATCTGGAACCAAGTGCCATCAGTACGCTGATAACACACAGCTCTATATCCCTGTGACAATTAAATCAGGAGAGGCTGTGCAAGTCCTGGATCAGTGCCTGACCTCAGTGATGGGCTGGATGAGGGCCAATAAACAGTCTGAATCCTGGCAAGACGGAAGCCCTGTGGGTGAATGGTTCCCAAGTCTGGGGGATAGGCTCATTGCCTGTTCTGGATGGGGTTGCACTCCCTTTGAAAGATCAAGTTTGTAGTCTGGGGGTACTCCTAGATCCATCATTGTTGCTGGAGTCCCAAGTGGCTGGCGGCTCAGAATGCCTTTTACCATATTTGATTGGTTCGCCAGCTATGGCCTCTCCTGGACAGGGATAGCTTAGCCACAGTGATATAGGCGCTAGTAAACTCAAGACTGGATTACTGCAATGCACTCTATATGGGACTCCCCATAAGGCTGCTCCAAAAGCTGGAGCTAGTGCAGAATGCAGCAGCTCAGCTGTTGTCAAGAGCCCTTTCAGCATGCAACTCCTTTGCCGAATAAACTGCACTGGCTACCTATTCACTACCGGGTCAGGTTTAAAGTTCTGGTACTTGTGTACAAAGCCCGAAACAACGTGGGACCAGGTTACCCGAGAGAGCGCCTCCTCCCATATCAACCTGCCTGGTCACTGAGGTCATCAAATGGTGTGGTTCCTCATGGACCTTTGGCCCAATTGGAGTCCACCAGGAGAAGGGCCTTCAGTGTGGCAGCTCCACTGCTGTGGAACTCCCTGCCTCTGGCGATCAGACAGGCTCCGACATGGTGCTGCTTTCGGTGCCTGCTGAAGACCTCCTTGTTCCAGGAAGCCTTCTCTGCTCCTCAATCACCAGTGTAATTTTAGTTTGTTTTCAATGTATTGTTTTTGTTTCTTTCATCTGTTTTTGTCTTTTTATTGTTCACTGCTCTGGAATCTGTTTGATGTAGAGAGGCATACAAATACTGTAAATAATAATAACTATCTCTTACCAAAGGACTCATTGACAGGCAGAAATGCTTTAACCACAAACATTGGGGTCCCAGCTACTTGGGACTCTTCAAAAACATGACCACGTTTCCGATTCAGCACGCCATAGATGCCTCCAACGACTTGTTCCGGGCACTAGGAAGAAAAAGCAGATGTTTAGATTTACATTTCACTTTCAGTCACTGGATCTCTATAAAAGTAATTCTGTATTCTGTGCTGCAAAATTATTTACATAATATGTATAAACATCGCTCTTAAGATAAAATACATACGCCACATTTTAAGAAGGATGCAGACAAACTGGAAAAGGTTCAGAGGAGGGCAACGAAAATGATCAGGGGACTGGAAACAAAGCCCTATGAGGAGAGACTGAAGGAACTGGGTATGTTTAGCCTTCAGAAGGGGAGACGGAGGGGAAATATGACATGCTCTTCAAGTACTTGAAAGGCTGTCACACAGAGGAGGGCCAGGATCTCTTCTCAAACATCCCAGAGCACAGGACACGAAATAATGGGCTTAAGTTACAGGAAGATTCCGGCTGAACATCAGGAGAAATGTCCTGACTGTTAAGAGCAATAGGACAATGGAACCAACTACCTAGGGAGGTGGTGGGTTCTCCCACCCTGGAGGCATTCAAGGTGCAGCTGGACAGCCATCTGTCAGGGATGCTTGGATTCCTGCGTTGAGCAGGGGGTTGGACTCGATGGCCTTATAGGCCCCTTCCAACTCTTCTATGATTCCATACATCCAATCTAATATAAATACGGCTTCACTGAAATGTTTAAAACAATTTTTTTAACCCAGTAGGAGAGTTAAGAATGAAATACAAGTCAAAACAGGAAGTTTTGTGATGCAAAATTTTTGCCAGAGTCATGAGGAAAATAAATTTCCCTAGTCTGGTGGTAAACTAGATTTCTCCACATAAATTAGAAGGTAAAACAGGAAGAATTGGGATTGGGGGGATGGGGATATCTACCCCTTCCAAAGCCCTGCAAGCTTGAATCAGCCAGGGCAGGGGCTTTTTAGCTGGGCAGATTTTTCTTCAAAGAATCTCCCCGACTGAAACTCTGGCGGGGGGGGGGGGGATTAACTGCACCAGCTCTAGGCTGGCATAGTTGAGGGCTGGTGTAACAAATCCACCCCACTAGAGAATGGAGGGGCTTTGGATCTAGCAGATTAAAAGCAGCCCCCATCCTGTCCTCCCCAGCCCCTACCACTGGGAGTAGATTTATGTCTGCAGAGTCCTCTGGGTGTAACTACTGCCTTGGGAGTGGGGTGGTCCACCCTATCCTAACTCCTGCCAGATATCAGATCGGGGGTTAGGACTGTTCTGTTAGCATCTAAAAAACACTTTCTGAGAAACCTAACAAGCTGTCAAATGAGGTTCCTTAGGTCTCCATTTGTGCACAAGTGGTAAAATCAGAAAGCGCAGCAGCACTGGCAAACTGTTTACTCTCCTTGGCAGAGCCCAGAGGGAGAACTAAAAGAGCTACTGTCACTAGCAGCCATTTATGTAGCTTTTTTTTTTTTTAACTGGAAGGCATTTTACGATGTTTGCCCGAGAGGAGTGGCACTATTGTTCCCGTTCAACACAGGGAGCTAAAACTAAGAGAAAGTACTTTCGCCTGAGCCACACTGCATCCTTGACACAAGTGGCCACTTCAACCCAGATCTGCGTCCGATGCAGTATATCATACATGGTGGGCAAAGAGCTGGGATGAGGAGCAATATTCCATCACTAGTCAGGAAATATTTACAAGCCCTGTTGCAGAGAAGATTCTCTGTACCTGCCAGAGGGTGCAGTGGATGTATGGAAGACTGATAGTGTTGGAGTAAGCACTGCCACTGCAAAAGCTTGTTAAGGCGTATACCAGAGCAAGCTGTTGGGTTTGGGCTGAGAAGCTCGGGATACCACTTTGGCTTTAATCCACTGGGATTACGGGATAAAGAACAACGGGATCGGTCCACTGTGGTGGGACCGAGCCTGTCCTGTGAGCCTAGGACAGGGAATGACAGTCCTGACTCCCGCCGCCCCTAAATGCCAGGATCATCAGCTGCCTACCCTTGAAGCCAATGCCAGTGACGTACCTGAATCTCTACAAGATAGATGGGTTCCATC
The DNA here is from genome assembly GCA_021292165.1 of Shinisaurus crocodilurus. Classification (NCBI taxonomy): domain Eukaryota; kingdom Metazoa; phylum Chordata; class Lepidosauria; order Squamata; family Shinisauridae; genus Shinisaurus; species Shinisaurus crocodilurus. The sequence goes on along the minus strand of CM037877.1, from coordinate 2,939,370 downwards.
AGCCGAGGCTGGGCCGTCAGGGCAGAGGCGTACAAGACCCTCCTTGCGGTTGGGATGATTTGTCCCCCGCCACGATGGATAGCATCCGCATGGAGAGTAACATCATGAATGTCGAAGCGAACCCCCCGCATGTTCTCCTCACACAGAACACCCTACAATTGCAGCAGTCAAAGTGGAAAGGAAAAGACTTTTGTTTCTGGCACTATAACGCTTGAAAACTATTTGAATTCATCTGGCAGAAAAGTTTACTTATGGCGCTGGTTATCTTACTGCTTGTACGGAAATAAAGCTGAGAGCAAAAAAAACCCCCCAAATTTATATTGCTTTCATGAGTGGGGATCTTCCTGCCACCACACAGACTGCAAACGATAATAAAAAACTTAAGATCTGTGTTATTCACAGAATAATTCCCAAAATATCATCTTGGGCGTCAATTTTGTAGCAGACCTACCTCTTTGGTTGCCCACTGGAATCCAGCCACCACACTGTCTTTGATTTCATTGAGATACTGGACACCCTTGGTAATGTCAACCAAAATATTGGGACCTGTCCCATCAGGACCAAAGCACCAGATCTTCCTTGCTTCAGACACATCCCACTCATACTTCTCAGCCAGGTACCGAGCTCGCTGCTTCAGCTCTTGGCGGGAGCTGACATCCCCTTTGTCTATATCTTCTGCCAACCCGTCAGGGAAGGGGCGGGCTTTCATGTACAGCCGGTTGTGTTTGTTAGGGGATTTGGACAAGCACATCTGGACAGACTCTTCACAGACTGTCTCCCGATAAGATACTACTGGGTCTGATTTCTGCAAATACATTCAAATAAATCCAGTCCAGTTTGCATAATTGACATACACTATATCCTGAAATCAATCCTAAACATCCCAGGTTAACAACTGACATTTCCATTTTCAATGATGGAAGGGAAAGTGTCATCCATCCCTGCCTCAGCCACCCCCATTGCACACACTCAAAAATCAAAGCCCCTCTCCAAAAAGCAGAACCTCCTGGTGGGTGTAGCCCTTGGGGAGGGCGAGTACATAGCATGCCAAGCCATGTATGGCAGCCAGGCATCCCCAGCAGACGCGAGTGTTATGTTTGGTGTATTGCAAGTTTTACTGTCAGGTTTAATATCTAGCATAAGCATCTGTGAAATCACCTGCCTGCTCAGGATTACGTCCGAGTAATACAGAGGGCACAGAAAGTTAAGAGTTGGCCATCTTATTTGGACAAACCTGTGGATTGTTTATTTCTTGGAATGCTAATGCATGATTGCCATTTTCTGAGTCTGAACTATGTTGCCAAGTGAAATCCAAAAAGGATAACGAAGCGTCAACAAATCTTGTTTCACCTTGGTCGCCAGCGACAATTCGTTCTTGCCATGACCCTTCCCCTTCCCTCCCCCTATGCTGAACTTGAGACCCAGCACAACCATGGAGGGAGCCACTTGTCCTCTACAGCTGCTGTAGAGGAGAGGGGGAGCTGCTTGTCCCCACTGCAGTAAGCCCCACTCTCGGAAAGCAGCAAGATGTCTCATGGCTCTCCAATGCCCAGTGCAATATCAAGGAGAGCTCCTGCCATTCTCCCATGCTTCTGAAGTCAGCATAGCACCACACAGAATCCACACTTCTCCAGGCACCGAAGAAGGGGGCAGGGAGGGCTCTTTGATTTTGTGCTCTTACCAAAGTGAAAGATTTCTTGCCAGTAGCAACCTGGCATGTGTATTAGTGTATCCTTGAGAAAAATCTTCTCAATCCCCACTGAAAATTACTGAAAGCTGCATGAGAGGACAGCAGTAGCCTAGAAGTCATGAGGCAGAACCCACAGTCAAAGTTCTATACTTATATCAAGCAAGCGTAAAACCTAAATTTAGTGAATAATCAGAACTTTAATAGCTTACTCTGCATCTTCTTACCCTCTGTCCCATATCTTTGCCCTCTTCTATATCAGCCCTTGCAACAAGAGTCACACCCACCAAATTCTTTAAATCCAAGCTCTAGAAGCAGAATTAATTACATGCACAAATCATATAAAGATGCTCCATTTTCATACTTTATTTCTTAGATTATTATTTGGCACAGTCCCAGACATTTTTTTTAAAAAATCATCATTTTCAGTCCATCCCGTGTTTACATGTCCCAAACCTGCCTACCCAGTTCGCATACCTTGATTGGAATACAGGCATGGTCCTCTTCCAGATCTTTGAGGCAAATTTCCAGATGCAGCTCACCAGCTCCAGCAATGATGTGCTCTCCAGATTCCTCAATAATGCACTAGAGAACAGGAAAGGCGGGTTATGTGGTTACAAAATGTTACAAAAATCTGGTAGCATTTACCAGTCTGGTAGTACATGCAATGCAACATGATACATTTCTCCAAAGCAGTTTTGGAAAGTCTTCAGTGTAGGTCTTTCTAAAATGGCTGAGCAGAAATCATCATGAAGAAATGAAATGCTATTTTAGGCTATGATGTGCCTTTCACGCATGATCTCCCAGCAATACACCTACCTGTGAAATGCAGGGTGCTGCCAGGTGAAACCCTGCAGTTCTGATATTTACGCTATGCTCTAATGCTTGTGCCTTAATAACTGAACTTGCAGCTCAAACAGAACCATCAGACACCAGAATAGGAGGCAAACACTTCATAATGTTGAAAACTCAAGCAATTTACAAAGCGCAAGAGCACAGCTTAAAATCAAGTCTAAATATGCTTATGTTTGTTCATGTATTTATGATTTCTGTCCTATCCTTTTCCTGAAGACTTGGGAGAGATAACAAGAGGTCTACACTAAAAATGTGCTTTAAGGAAAAAATAAAATGCCATCCTGGATTTGTACAGAAGTGTCTAAATGAGCAAATCTATAGTGGACTAGGAGTACAGTTCTTTGTTGCCTTTTTGCTCTTTTCAGCATGGAGGGCATAGCCTACCTCCTCATGAACCACACTGAGAAGTCGCAACATTCTTGTTGTGATAAGAATGTGCTCTGGTGAGCCTCAAGCTTTCATGCTCCCCTCTTCCCTTCTTTGTGTATGAGGACAGGAGATTACAGCCAAACACTGGAAACCATGATTTGTACAGATCATCCTGGCTTATGAATTGGTTTCCCATATTTGGACAAAGCAGGAAATTGGGGTTTGTTACAAATCTCCTTCCGGGAGCAGGGGGAGCCTGCAAGCCCAAGGTTCACTATGTTCTTGCAACATTAAACCAGGTTTATCATTACATCTGAATGCAGCACTCCTCAGTGCATTATTCCCAGCCAGCCAGAATGACCTCAAACACAGTCCCTTCCATCTCTATTACTCACTACTTTTCATATTTATATTTTTTCCAGTCACATCTGCAGTACATCAGGAAAGCCAGGCAGCTATGACTTCCATCATTCTGTCCATATCCTTAAAAGGTGAACGAGGTAACGAGGTAAAAACCAATGATTGCAGGAAAGATTTATTATGGAGTTGTTTCTAAATTTCCCAAAATGTTTCAAAGCATGTACCTTCTTCTTTAGGGGAAACTATTTAACAATAAAATAATGAAAACACTATTCTGACTGAATTCCAGCTTCTCCAGCTTGGAGAAAACAATTTCTTTATGGTCACCAAACCTGAACAGAAAGTTGGTATTCTGCAAGTGAATGGTAGTTATTCATTTACACTGGAGAAAAGTGAGAAAAGATAATTTAGAGATTTAAGGTGCAATCCTATGCAAGTTCAGACAGAAAAAAAGGCCTACAACTCCCAGCATGCCCCAGCCAGCATAGCTGGCTGGGGCACGCTGGGAGTTATAGGACTTTTTTTCCTGTCTAAACTGGCATAGGATTGCACCTTTACTTATTTTATTCATTCCACTTATATCTCAACATTCTGCCATACATGGGGTTCCCAGGCAGTCTCCTATCCAGGAACTGACTAGACCTGCTTAGCTTCAGCAGGGTTACTGCATCATGGTCCTTCAGACCACAGCATGGAAAAATCAAGAAACTGACAAAAAAAAATCTTTCCTCAGATCATTAGTTTTTGCATCATTCTGTCACATGACGCAGCCTTCTTAATGGCTGCAGTACTCTGTGCTGCCCGTGGACCATCTCTCCCCATCTCACCCTTTCCAGACTTCTGTCTTCGCCAACAGACACGGGCAACATGTCTAGTGTCTGTGGGTGGGTTGGAGCTTGTACTCTTCTCCCACCCGCCCCCGCTTTCACAAAAAGGTTTGTTTCAGTTTTCAGCTGGAAGGAACTGAGGCAGCCAGGTAAAGGTTTGGATTGTTTTGTTTGGAGATTTCTAACCAAGTTCTGAACAAGCATATAAGTTGCTTCAGCCGAGTGACATGCTTGCAAATGCTATTAGGAAAACCAGAGATGAACTCTCTCTTTCAACAGAGCTCCACGGCAAACCATTGATTCTAAGTCACACACGTACAGCTAACACTCACCTGGACCATAGGGTCAGACTTGGCGAGACGCTTTAGACCTTCCACTAGTTTTGGTAGGTCGGCAGGGTTTTTTGCTTCAACTGCAACACGCACAACTGGGCTAACACTAAATTTCATCACTCTCATGTTGTGGGCATGTTCAAAGGTGGTAATGGTGCCCGTCTTCACCAAAAACTGGTCAACACCAACTAGACCAACAATGTTGCCACAAGGTACATCCTCAATGGGCTCAACATAACGACCCATCATCAAAATGGTTCTATAAAGACAGAGGATGGGTAACAATCCTTGAGTATCTGTTTTATTACTGGAAGTATTTTTTTTAATCAACCTTTTCACATAAAAGGTATTCTCCATAATTGCCTATCATACTTTTCAGGTACTACATTTCTACTGGATATGCCCCCAAAAAAAGACAGGAGGGGAAGTCTTATAAAAAAGAAAAATGGCTCCTCTTCCTAACAGATGCCACCACCACCACCACCCTCAATAAAACAAAAGGTTTCCATAAAATTGTGGTTGCTTTGCATGCACTCGACTTCCAAAAGAAGGAAAGCCAACATCAATAATCTACCTCTGAATGGGCTTTAGGTAGAGATCTTCCTTCTTTCCTGGGGTATAATTTGGTCCCATTATTCGCACTTTTTGGCCTGTGGAAACAATGCCAGAGAAGACCCGCCCAAAGGCGTAGAAACGGCCTTTGTCAGAGGTGGGGACCATTTTGGAGATGTACATCATCAAAGGGCCCTTCGGATCACAGTTCTTAACACCTGCAGCAAAACAAGGCATAAATGGTGAGGCATAGATAGGCAGTTCTTGAAATTCAGCTGAGATATCATACTGGGGCTTTGCTTTGCTTTTTTAATGAAGTAAGTATCATTTAGGGTACAATTTCCTTCATCAATCAGGCATAGGAGGTTATCTGGACAAAAGCTAGGTCTGTCCAAATGGGTAAATGGAAAGTGTGTTTGGTAGATGTCTGCTTATACAAGGATCTATGATGGTTCAGCTGAGGACATTTGAGAATGCCAAGTCCTGTCACACTATCAGGACTCACTCCCTACTATTAAATATTTGTATGCCCTCACAGCAAGGAGGAGGCCAACTTCTACCAAAGGAACACAATACGACTAAGGAAAATTTGGGAAACATCTCAAAAGACATAAATTAGTAAAACTGTTAATGGGATTTGCAAAGCAGTCACATTTTTTATGGCCTGTGGCTCACACTGGCTCAGCTTGTCTGAGTGTGGAAAGCTAAACAGGGTCAGGCCTGGTTATTACTTGGATGGGAGACCTCCTCTAGTTTCCTGCATTGAGCAGGGGGTTGGACTCGATAGCCTTGTAGGCTCCTTCCAACTCTATGATCTATGAAATCTATATGTACTACTGAATGTTCTTATCTTACCCATTGCTGCTTCATCATCAGGTGGTCCCTCATACAGAAGTTCACAGCGATATTTCTGTGCAGTGACAGGGGAAGGCAAATGGATGGTAATCATCTGAAGTAAGGCATCTCCAGCAGGCAACCAGCGACGCATGACAGCCTTCGAAGCATACATTGAAAACAGTTTTAGAAATCCTGCTAAAAGTTACTGAGCAATGCTTTTATTTCCTTGTCCAGCTACTTTGAAAGGATGGCATTCTTCAGAAATGTAATGTTACTGTTTCAATGTCCATCTCATATAAATATATGTAGTTGGTCATGGCACCCTTTCCCAACCTTGCTACCCAAACTGGAACTGTCTGTATACAAAGCAGGTGCTCTTTAACAATGTTCTGCTAAAAGGGCGCGCACACACACACACACACACACACACACACTTTCACCCAACAAATGTGTTGTGAATGGCCACTGTAAAGGAGGTAATTATCACTGTCTGTACTTTCTGCATTTCTATTTCCTCTGAATTCACTGTTTACAAATTTCTACCACCCCATCTATGTGTGTATATATAACACACATAGCATCTCATGAAGTAGGCTATAGTCCATGAAAGCTGATGCCATAATAAATGTGTTAGTCTTTAAGGTGCCACAAGACTCTATTGTTTTTGTTACAACAGACTAATGTTGCTACCCCCTCCAGAAACAGACTATTTCAAAGTACCTTGAGAAGTGGCTTCCCCTCCTTTTCTCTATCTTCAGCATCTAGCTTGATGTCCAATTTCTCTATCAGCTTGGCTGCCTCTTCCTTCTTAAAGTTCATAATGGCATCAAAGACCTGTACAGCAAAAGTAGGGTAAAGAGATTTTATTTGCCAAACAGCCTAACAACCAGTTTGCCAGTGCTGAGAGTCAAGCCAAATGAGGATTCCCTCTAAGGGCTGCCCGGGGAAGGCTGGGAGTTGTTTTTGACAGAAAAATGTCAAATGACTTTTAAGTTTGCAGTCCGGTCCCCGCTTACCTGGGAGTAATTCCTAACTGAACTCAATGGGGCTTACTTTTGAGTAAACATGCATAGGATTGCACCATAAAAGCCCGATTTCATTTCGTGTTAGCCCTATTGAATGCACAATTCTTTCATCAGCTAAATATGATTTTCTTCCAAACGTTGCTCAACAGCAGCCCCGCATGCCTTACGCTGGCTCAGCTTGTCTGAGCGTGGAAAGCTAAGCAGGGTCAAGCCTGGTTATTACTTGATGGGAGACCCCGTCCTCTATTTCCTGCACTGATCAGGGGGTTGGACTCGATAGCCTTGTAGGCTCCTTCCAACTCTAGGATCTATGAAATCTATGAAATCTTATAGCTTGCTGCTGTTACAACCTTGTAATAGGCATGCCCGTTACAGCTGATGCTCATGGGCTCTTTGCAGTCTGCATGCCCTGCTAGGTTCACGATACTGGGGCTATGACATTTTGTCAGAGTAGCACTCATCATGCCCAGCCCGAAAGGTCTGCTTTATGCCACATTAATTTCTGGATTAGCCTGTAAATCACCTTAAATTCAAGTTGGGGAGGGGAGAGGGAGAGTATCAGGCTGCTTAGCTGCAAATTCAAAACATTTACTCCAGAGTAATTCTATCAACACTAGGGAAGCCTGTCTGTTGGTAATAAGTGGCTTGAGTTTTTCAGGTTTCAGCACTGCTAAAAATGGTAACACCAAATTAGTAACAGTTTAATATAGATCCCGCCGCACTCTATCCTTTGGCCCTTTGAAAATTAGCAAGTTCTTGGGAGTACTGAGGGCGGGGGCTATGCTATGCTGATGGAGTACAAATGCGTTGGCTGAGTTCTAGCAGTTCAAGGGGGAAATAATCAATGTTCAACTTTACATGGTAATACCGTTTTGGTCAATCACAGTTTTACCTTAAAAATGGGATCCAGAATGAGTTGGCAGAATGTCCGTGGCAATTTCTTCCCATCAGGGCTGGTTGCTGATTTACTGAATTTTCCAGTTGCTGGGTCAAAATACCTAAATAAAAAATTAGAGCTATTTACATACTGTACCATGCTGAAGAACTGAAAAAGAAACAGAACTTGATAGTAGTTTATTTATTTGGACCTAACTGATTCATCTGTCAAATAAAGCCCAGTTGTCCCCCACCACACCCAACTGGCTCTGTTCTCACTATCTTCATAGTTTACAGAACCAGAAGGAAATTGAATATACACTTACAGTTGTCACAGTCACATAGACACCATTACTTCCAGTTCTTTCAGCACTTAACCATTTTCTTACTATTATAGATATATAACTTGATTTAGTAAGAGGCACAACCAAAACCCATACAGATGAGTGCATTAAATATGCAAGTACGCTTCACCCTTTTGTAAATATTCCCTATATTGACTACCTGGGATACACCAAATGCTATGTATAAATATATGTGCCCCTACTCACTTGTCTCCCCATAGCTTTTTCATCATATCTTCTACCTTCTTGGCCCTCTCAGTTTCAGAAAGCTGCACAGCCTTTTCCCCTTTGGCAGCAAATTTGGCTACATACATCTCAGCAAACTGTTTAAGAGTAAAAGCCCAACCATGTAGTCCAGAGCCAAAGCCAACGGTACCAATGACTGGATCAATCTACAAACAGAAGGAGCGTTCATTTATTAGAAGGGATGTAATCCTAAGCACACTTTCTTGAAGGTACATTCCATGAAATCTATGAGGCTTATATCCAAGTGAACATAATTAGGGCTGAGCCATTTTAGCATGTACTTGAGAAAGCAGTACGGCAGAAGGCAGAAAGGAGAATTTAAGAGATTTGAAGCACATTACATAAGTAAAATAAACTCTGTATTCCACCCCACCAAGTTCTATTGTTGGAAAGTTTGAATATACCTCAGGTACATTCTAGCTTGTCCTTTAAAGCATCATTTTGGCAAGTCCTAAGTAGGAAAACATGCTACTCTAGTGGGGCCTGCACTACGTAAGTGCCTTGCTGTGGTTCTGCCTCTTATCTGCTGGCTCTGATGAGTACTGGGAAGGCAGGTTGGACTGCACCCTGATGCTATCCAGGGAAACCCATTTGTGGGGCCCGTGTCAGATATTTAAAAAGGTACTTGAGTCAGCTGCATAGTGTGAGAAAATTTAATGTGGCTTCTCCAAGGAAAAATACAGATGGCAGTATCAATGTTATTTTTCATTGCTTTGCCTGCTCAAATAACTGCTCATGCAGTGGCACTACAGTGTGAGCATATATTCAAAGTTGCGTAGTATGGAATCAGATCCCTGCTCCAGTCTAGCCCAGTACTGTCCCACTCAGACTAGCAGGAGCTCTCCAAGGTCTCAGGCAAAGGAATGTCTTTCTTAGCCATGCTACCCAAGACCTGTTTTTTTTTCCAAACTGGAGATGTCAGGGATCCATCCTGACACCTCTTGCATGTAACTCATGTGCTCTACCACTCTACCAAGGAGTGGTATGACGTTGGAAGAGCTGCTCAGAGAAGACTGCAGCAGCGATTTCCATGATTAGGATGTATCGTTTGCGCAGGTAAGCCCAAAAAATTCCTTTTGCACTGCGTTCGATGTAGCAGGGTTTGATGTAAAACACACACACACACACCAATGAAAATAATTTTCAGATCCATTCCAATCTCAATGTAAGTTCTCTTTACCATAATATTACCCATGGGTCCAGTTTCACCCTCTCCATAAGTGGAGATTATAACGTTGACATTTTCCACAATGCGCTGGAAGGTCTGGTAAAGCTCTTCTCGGTCTAGTTGCAGCTCCAGCAAAGCACGATCCATCTTGTTCATCATTAGCACCGGCTTGATACGCTCAGCAATTGCCTGGCGAAGTACAGTCTCGGTCTGCACACAAACCCCTAGATGAGAAAGTTGATAGCCAATGTTTTCTAGACTGCTTCTAGAGAAAATCTGTCACAGCAGAACTGCTCATAGCAAGGTCTGCCCCACTGAATTTGTCCTGGAATTTTCTTCTTGATGAAGAAAAGGGAAAATGAAATGGCTTACTGCCTAACAGCCTGAATGACGGGTGACTGTTAATTAATTTTTTTAATTTTCATTTAAAAGAAAATTATATACCATCCCTTAGAAATGTTTTCAGGGCAGTTTACAAAAACAAGACTGTTAAGGACTGCTGCAGCATCAGCTCTTGCCTCCTGTAGTCTCGAAGCTTTAGGCAGAGTAGGATGTATACTGCTGAAATTCTGCACTTGATAAATCAAGCAGATGCACATATGCTCATTTCACATAATTTATTCTGAAGCCCCAACTACAGGAAATTCTGCTGAACCATAGCAGCATACCCTGTTCTAAAGAGGTCATCAGACATTGCCCACATATTCTGAAGCCTATGTTCACAGCCATAAGGGCTAGAAACTTGCTTATTGAAAAAGGAAAAAAGTGAAAATCTCAAGGCTGAAAGGCGAAGTTATGACAGGATCTCAGTGCACCCCCAAACAATTATTAAAATTGTTTTATTGGTATTATATCCCACCTTTCTTTCAAAGAGCTCAAAGTGACAGTTTAGACTCATGACTGCCCTGTGATGTAGGTTAGGCAGTCAGTGACCTATCCATGGCTACCCAGCGAGTTTCACTGCCAAGGAGGGATTTGATACTGAGCTTGCCACATCTAAAAGATCAGTTGTACCTCTCAACACTCTCCATGCTGTGCAGAAACAAGACAGGAACCCAAAGACTTTGGCTAGCCTTGTCAATCAACCAAAAATCTGTGGTTGCCAGGACCCTGCTCCGCCCCAGAGAGCTGGTCTTGTCCCCAACTTCATTCTGTGCCTCTGAAACTCAGGGACCAGATTCACACACAATGCTAACCCATGGTTTATTTGGGCCAGTCACTGACTCTCAGCCTAACCTATCACACAAGGTTGTTGTGAGGATAAAATGGAGAGGAGGAGGATTGTGTAAGCTGCCTTGGGTTCCTTGCAGGAAAAAAGGCAGGGGGAAAAATATAATAATAAATAAATAAATAAAATGTAACCCATGGATTGTCGAATTCTGGGTTGCCATGATGTGCAAACTTAGCCACACTAACCAAACATGGTTTGTCAAGCATGAACAACCCAGAAAGAGGACTGACTGGTTTGTTGTTGGGTTGTTTAAACCATGGGTTGTCATTACATGTGAAGCCAGAACTGTGTGTTATTTATGGGTTGTTTCACCAGGCTACAGAGGTAGCTGACAAAAGTGATAAAAAACAAACAGCCACTCTGCATGCCAATACTACAGTGCCACAAAGGCATTTGGGATACAGGGAGGAAACGGAAAAAGGAGGAGGGAAACAAACAATCCAGGGTTTGAGAAAACAAACCACGGTTTGTTCAATTGCCTGCCAAACTCTAGATAAGGCAACAAACTATGGATTAAATAAACCATGGGTTAAATAAACCACGGGTTAGAGTCATATGTGAACCAGGTCAGCGTAAGATCAGGGACAATTCCCTGTTCCCCTCCCCAGTTCCAAGCTTGGGAGAGAGGCTGGGGCTCATCATCACGCTTACCAGAGGGCAGTGGAACACTTACCATGGCAAGTGGAATTGTGAACTCCTGAAAACACAGGTGCTTATTCTGAGGGGAATTCCTAGCCTCCAAATGCTATGCTATCACTTACCAGCTGCCTCACATAGAGCCGAATGTTCATACGCAATTAACGTTTCCCAGTTTTAAGCACACTTACCTGAAACACAGTCAACGACGACAAGAGCGCCATCGGTGACACGAAGTGCTGCTGTGACTTCAGAGGAGAAATCCACATGCCCAGGTGAGTCGATTAAATTAATGAGGAAGCCGGAGCCATCTTTGGACTGCTTGATAAAGGCCAAATCATGTTCAGAAAGCTCATAATAGAGAGAAATAGCCCTACAAAAGAGAAGGAATACGTTTAAAACTTATTTAAAACCTCTGTACACACCATTACCTATGGCTTAAGGCAGGTCACAATACTACTATGTGTTCCCCCTATGCACCTTACGATCAGCTGAGGGGGTACTGCCTAGGGTCCCTTCATTTTTCAAAGGGCAAATATTAGGGGCCACATCTCAGGCTCTCTCTGAAATGGCTGCACCCTCCTTTTGGAATTCCCTTCCAGGAGAGTCACATCTAGCCAACTCCCTTGTGAGTTTTCAGAGGGCAACCAAGCCTCCCCTTTTTAGGGGTTACTGGCACAGCCAATGGGATTTTGTTTTTATGTTTTTAACTTCTTCACTTTTAGCTGCTTGTGAATGGAAAGTCTTTGAATCATTTTCGTATCTTTGCAAAAATTTTGCAAGCTGCTATGAGAACCACATGCTGGATAGGTGGGGCATAAGTATTAAAATAAAAAAGGGCCAAACTAAACCAAGCATACTGGTGAGCAAAAAAGTACTATTGAGTAGAAATGATACAACAGTAAATCCTATGCACATTTATTGGAAAGCAACCCCAATTAAGAAGTAGAACTTACTCCCAAATAAATGTGCATGGCATCTGATGAAGTGGATTATAGTCCATGAAAGTTTATGCCACGATAAATCTGTCATCCTCAGTAAAGACTCTTCACAGTTTTTGTTGCAAAAGCCTGACATCGCTACCCCCCTTGAACCCAGCCCTTGCATAGCTTCAAAAACATAAAACAGTCACTTCATGTATGCAATTATGAACAGGCAACTTGGCATCTCTGAGTTGCTTCAATCAGACAAACCGCCTGATCTATAAATCAGTTCAGATGGAATATTTGAAATAAACCTGGTTTAATTCCATCGTCTTAAAACACTTCATTTGTAACTGGCTTGTGGCTTACAGCCAAAAAGATTACACACCATGTTAATGGTACTCACGTAGACTTGATTGTGATACATCTTTCCTGCTCATCTTTCCGTGTGTCAGTAAATCGTGTTTCACCAGCTCTTGCTGAAGCTATGATACCGGCTTTACACACCAATGAATCTGTAAGCGTAGACTTGCCATGGTCAACATGAGCAATCACAGACATGTTCCTGATGTTGGACTTTTTGTCCATGATCGCTCGGATCTGGTCTACTGTGAAATTCACCTGAGCAAAAAAGAAGAGAGCAAACAAAGCTCAGGCCTTTTCCACCAAGGCAGAGACAGAAAATACATGCATGCCTCACTCTAAACTTTTTTTCCCAGTGAGTCATATATTGCAACTGCTAGTTTCCATGGCATTAGAGCAGGATACTTGATCAGTAAGATTATGCTTAAGTATTTTTAAAGTATTAATTTTATTAGAGCAACATTTTATTGTTGCTCAACATTATCTGTTGTTGTTACAATTTTAATCCTTATGCTAGTTACAAAAGCAAATTAGGGAGCGATCCTATGGCCCCTAGACAGTGTCTACGGGGCCATTGGATTTTTTCGGATTCCCAGATCTGACGTTGGAGACTGCGCTCAGACCTCAGAGCTGGGAAGCAGAGCTCTGCCCCCCCTGCCCTGGAAAGAACTGCGCCAGCTGCTCTCTGAGGTCAGGAAAGTGACCTTGGAGGGGGTAAAAGGCGGCATTTTGGGGGAGGGGAGGAGGAGACTGGGGAGGCCAGGATACGAGGTATCCTGAAGCTGCTCCAGCCTCCTTCCCTCCCCCTCCGATGCTCTAGCTCAGTGTTCTCCAACCTTGGGTCCCCAGATGTTTTTGGCCTACAACTCCCAGCATGCCCCAGCCAGCAAGGTTGGAGAACACTGCTCTAGTTAGACAGGCGAATAAGCCCCTCTAACGAAATTGCAGAGCGGGAGGACAGGGAGGTGAAGATTGCCTCCACCGCTCCTCCCACTCTGCACTGGATGCCGTAAGCCTCTGAGTTTGGGGGCTTACAGGCATTCCAATAAGATCACACCCTTAATTAACATTTATTGTGATACAATGAAATTTAAAAGACTAATTTTTAAAAAATAACTTTAAACCATGTTAGGTAAGGTTTCTATGAATGTGAACAATTCACCAAACAGTTCTCTTTGGCTTTTATCTTGGAACACCAGTATCAGCCTACAATTACAAATTATTTATTAAAAATGCAATTAAAATAGTGACATTTGCCACTAATGGCTGCTTACATTCCTGCCTGGAAATGCCTGTACTTATAGCATGCTGCTAGATTTGCCCCTGACTGCTTCAGGGTTAAGGGGCAAGCAGTTTCTCACTAGCTAATGAAACCATCATAAATTTTAAAAAATTAAGTTGCCACCTACACGGTGGCATTCTTGGCTTCATGGAATGTTTGACTGTAATCAAATAATAGGCAGTTAACTGACCAGCGTGCAAGCCCAAGGTGCCACTGAGGTGAGGAGCTGAAGTAAGAGACAATGACACTCCAAAATGCAACATATTTGTATCACCAAACTATAATAACCCAAAAAAACTGTGGCTTTTAGTATTTGCCAGAACTGGCTTTTTGACACCAACAGTTTGGTCATACGTATCTTCACATGGCTGGAACAGCAAATCTGTCATCATTATTAGGCCTTATAACTAAAGAGCAGGCGTTACCCATTCTGCTCACCACGGCGAGTGTGGCACCAACCTCTGGCGAGCATGGCAAACAACCAGCCTTCTGCCCAACTTTGAAGGCGCAGAGGTGGGCAGGGATGATCCCAGCAGTTGCGTAGCAATCATCACCACCTCCAAAGCTCTAACTTCAGAGGAAGGCTCAGGGTAGACACGGTGCCTGGAGCACTTTGGCTGCACAGGAAAAAAACTGTCACGCACTCCCCACCAGTCCCCAGCCTGAGCACCTTCACCCTATCTCATCCAAGCCAGCATGCTCCCCTCCTGTCAGCCTTTCCTTGGGAAGAGTGGCAGGAGGCACTGGACGCTGCTCCCAGATGGTCCGGTCCTTCCTCTCAGAAAGGCCAGCAGGGGTGTGTGCGTCTTGGGTGCTGCTGGATGGAGGCACTCAAAGAGTGCCTCGAAGCAGTGGCATCCAAGCTGGCACATTCCCCTTGCCAGGAAAGCAGGGTGCTTGCCATTAGAGGCGGCAGGCTGGCATCTACTAATTTTGCTTTGGCCAGCAAGGCCAGCCAAACATTTCAGGCCCCTGCTAAAAAGGCTTCTATTAATTAAGATCAGAGGTCCACAAATTCATCTGCCACAGTTACAACGGCGAGCATGAAGCTGAGCATGGCAAGGACAAGCCCGTACCCTCCTCAGACCTCGGGGAGCGGGGCTCATCCATGCAGCAACACTTGAGCTTTGGAGGTGCTCAGCTCCAATCTGAGGTGCAGGGCAGGGTTTTTCTCTGTAGTAGAGCTCAGCTTCAGGTATACTCCAAGCACACAAAGATCACATTCGGGCTTAATGTCCTGGCTTACACACTGATAAGTGTAGTTTGGACATAACAGGGAACTCTGGCTTAATGTAAGCCAGGATACCCATGCCACAGCTGGTGCACAATGGGAGGAGGGGAGGGGTGAAGGAGTGTGAGGCCATGGTGCTCACCTACATCTTCATGACCCATAGTTTACACATGCTGTGGACGACTGTCTGAATGTGATCACTGGAAGTGCAATGATCCTTCTTTCAAAACATTTCCAGCTCTCTATTCTTTTTTGGAGGGGGGAGGGGTTTGAGTTGTACATGTTTTCCAAATATAGGGATCGTAATTTCCTCATAGATTGTCTTGCAATGTTATTAGAAGCAATTTTGAGAGAGCAAATTGCAGGAAAAACAACCCTACCTAAAAAAGCATTTCTCATTATTCTAACAGAGAAGTCCATTCTTAACAGGGTGTTTGTTTTTCAATTTCCCACCAAATTTCCATTTTTTTCCACTAGAAAAAATTAAAAAGGCTTCAGGGGGAAACGGGGTGGTCCCCCCCCCCCATTTTCTATTTCTTTTTTGAGTCTCCACATCTCTAGGCAGGCGGCTTATAAAATAAGCAGAGAGAAAATACAATTTTATTTTACTTACTATTTAAGAGAGCAATCCTCTGGTCCCTAGGCAAGCGTCCCAGGGACCGTGGGATGGCTCAGAAAACCCCTTCCTCGAGGTCTGAGACAGTTGCTCTGACCTCGGAATAGAGTTGGAGATCTGACCCTGACCCCTCACAGTCCGTGCAGGGAGAACCACGTTGGTTCCCCTCCGAGGTCGCAAAACTGATCTCGGAGAGGGGGGCAAGGGGCGTTCCAGTGGGTGGGGAGGAGAGGAGACCGGAGAAGCCAGGATACGATTTATCCTGAGCCTCCTTCCCTCCCACACCAAAGCAGTGTTAGACAGACTAAAAAGCTCATCTAGTGAAAATATAGGAGATCAGAGGACAGGGAAGCAAAGATCACCTCTGTTGCTCTTCCTGTCATCTTCTGAGAGGAATCTTGGAAACCTCAGAGTTCGGGGGCTTCAGAGCAGCAACAGCACAATCCTATGGAAAATCCTAAGGTCTTTTTATACCACCGTTCAATCCTATTTTCAGTTTAAGATAAGTGGGTATAATGCAATGTTTAACATGGCATCCAGACCTGTACCTCTGGCTTGTCTCTTCCCCAACAAGCCAGAGAAACCACTCCAGAACCCCATGGATTCTTTCTGTCGTTTGTCAGGCGAGAGACAAGCTAGAGGTCTGGGTTCAGCCAGCATCGTTAAACAACCCAGGGCTGGAGCATCCCTGGGTTGTTTAGCCACTCCCTACAACCCACAATTTAAGATGATGATGATGATGATGATGATGATGTGGGTTGTCATGACATGTGAACTGGGCCATAGAGAAGCACAAATCCCTCTGTCTCTCAAACAACAAGTCGTAGTTTAACCATGCAAACACAACCTCTGCGTTCGAGAGTAAGGCCTGGACCAGCAACTCACTCTTCCAAATGTTGCTTGTTCTGTCCTAACACTGCTTCTGATTGGCTCTGGCAAATCTCACAAGTTTGCAAATCAAGCATGATTTACAATTTAGCCATCCATTTTTTTCCTTCATGGTAATGGGGTTGCAGCCTAAGCCAGCCCCCTGGATACGCTGGCTCAGCTTGTCTGAGTGTAGAAAGCTAAGCAGGGTCAAGCCTGGTTATTACTTGGATGGGAGACCCCTCCTCTAGTTTCCTGTGTTGAGCAGGGTCAGGGGTTGGACTCGATAGCCTTGTAGGCCCCTTCCAACTCTATGATCTATTCAATCTCCAGGACCCACCAAAGTGTACCCTCCCCACACCACCAAGCAACAGCCTACATGGCAGGAGTGGGGTATCTGTAGCCCTCCAGATTCTGCCGGTCTATAACTGTCATCATCCCTGACCATTGCTCATGCTGGCTGGGGCTGCTGGGAGTTGAAGTCCAACAGATAAACAGCAACAGTTTCCCTACCCTTGCTATATGGAAACCCTTGCTATATGGAAAATTAGGTACAGGCCTGTGGCTTATGCTGGCTCAGCTTGTCTGAGTGTGGAAAGCTAAGCAGGGTCAGACCTGGTTATTACTTGGATGGGAGACCCCTCCTCTAGTTTCCTGCATCGAGCAGGGGGTTGGACTCCATGGCCTTGTAGGCCCCTTCCAACTCTATGATCTATGAATCTATAAAACTGAGCTGCAGGGGCTAGGCCAGTAGCCTTGAACCTTTTCACGCTTGCCTTGGACCCACATTTAACTCCAGCCTTGTACATAGTACCCACTTCCCCTTTTAAAAATTGTATGTATGTCTTTCTGCTTGTTTCATCTCTCCCTTACTTTCTCGTTATCTCTTTCCATACGTTTCCCTCCCCCACCTATTTTTCTCTTTTGATACTCCTAGAAAATGTTTGGGTCCTGCCAAGGCAGGGGGTGGGGCACAATATATCTAACAAAACACTGGCAAAGGGGGGGGGGGAACAAGATATTGCAAAGGGTTCATTTAGCCCTGTACAGCTAAACTGAAAGCAGGAGAAAGGGGGATAAAACTGGGGGGGGGGGCTTTGCATTACTGCCTGTTGCGGACCGTTTTTGCTGCAACAGACTAACCTTACAACAACCCCTCTTAAAATGGTTTGGGCCGGTCTGTGTCACTCTTGCTCGTGCCTAGTCAACTGTTTGGACTAGCAGCAATCACTATGGCATCAGCACAGCACAGCACAGCCCCTGCCCTCAGTGATTTGTCAATATCAAATGTGCCAAATGAGCATGTCTGATGCTCAAAAAACCTTCTGTATGGAAACACCCCACCAAATAACCAAGAAACAAAAAACAACAAATGCGATTTGAAGGGTAAACCTTTCTGTGCAAAACCCCTGGCAAGTGCTTGTGTAGCATACTGGCTGTAATCCTATGCACGTTTACTTGGGAGTAAGTCCTATTAAACTCAGTGGGGATTACTTCAGAAGAAACACACACAGAATTGGGCTGCATGGGCATAAGCCAGGAAGTCCCTGATCCATACCTCACCACAGGCACAACAGTTATGTGGCCTCAAGGCAAGCCACTTTTCTCTCTGCCTCAACTCCCTCCATATCAGGTTGCAAAAAAAATCGAAACATATAGATTTTTTTTATTTAAATCAATGCTTTTTTTTTTTATTTAATCAATTTCCCCCCAAAAAATTTAAGTAACATTAATTTCAAAGTTTCAGGCAACCACATGTACAAATAGCCTACACTTAATAGTTAAGAACACCAAATTATACAGAAAACACTTTCCTCATATATATTTTTTACATTACCAGTATTATCAGTATGTAGGCTACCTACATGACAGGGTTGCAAAAAAGCATGATTCTTTGCAAAAAAAATTAAAAAATCGATTTTTATTGATGATTTAATTATTGATTTAAATCATTGCAACCCTGATGAGCAGTATAGGGATCGTAACACTGGTCTACTTTACAGGTTTGTTGTAAGGACTGCTGAGATACTGTATGTGAAGCATTCGGAATACCGTACTTGAAATGCACTATAGAGAGTATGTAAAATTATCTTGATAGCTGCCATCTCTCAGTCTCCCTCTTGACGAAGAAAGCAGAATTGTGGTTGTGTTTCTTTAAATATTCTTCCTAGATTCTGCTGCTATTTAAAGCCAGAGAGGGAAGCTAGCCAAAAAATAAATACATCCACCCCCACACACACTCTTGCAGTGCACGCTGCAGTATATAGATACCCACCTCAAAGACACAACATATCTTCATAGGACAAGGTACAGAATCAACACAAATGAACAGTGGTTAAGATAATTATTTTTTAAATGCATCCTTCTTTTATTTTGTTCTCTCAAATCCTGCCATTCCTTAAATTACCTTGCACACCATTTCATTGGATTCTGTGGCACCAGAACAAAACCAAAAACCGCCACAGTATTTATCGCACAACACAGAGGAAGAAGAGTGTATACATGAACACATACAGTCCTTTGCTACCTGAACAATGGAAGACAGAGGAAAACAAATTTCCACATTTGGGAGGGCATTTAGAATACAGGGGAGGGATAAGATGTCCGGATTTACAATAAACCTGCACCTTTTCCTTTCTTAACGCTGCCCAAAAATGATCTGGACAAAACAGAAATAAATAAATCAACCTCTGTGATCTGGACAACAGATCTGGATATAAGCAGAACAGCCTTCGACCTCTTCCAATACACAGGAACCCGTTTTAACAAACAGAAATAATGTGAGTGGAAGAGAAAAAGAAAAATGCTCTTGAGTGAGAAGAAAAGGACAGTTACACAATAGTCAAGGCTTTGGAAAACGTAATCAGGAGAGCTTATGGGGCTGTAGAAATTTCACTGATTATTATTATTTTTTAATTACAAGTCTGGATCATCTCAACAGCTTTTAAGGCAGGGTTGCCCCCCACCACCACCGTTTTTATAGGTTCCCCTCAGCCCGGCCCCTACCCCACAGAGATGATGTCAAAGGTAAACCATATATCTAAATTCGACCTATTATCCTGGGTTTTATATACTATAACCGTTATGGAGAAGGCAAGAGATAACACTGGGGAGGGGCAGGAAGAACTGCAGCCCCAACAGGCTTCCATTCTTGTTTATGTGACATAAGAGGGCCCAAACTGGGGGGGGGGGAAGGATGTTTGCTACCCCGCTCCCCACGTACAACCCAGCCTCTTCCCACCCACCCCCAGTCTTGCGGGGCAGCTGTCACTGACACCATCTTGACAGGTGCCCTTATAAAAGGCCTGGGCCGGGGTGGGTGGGTTTGGCGCCTCCTCCTCCCCCTCCCCCCCCCTCTTTAGGAAGCGACTACCCTGCAAATGGTCGCTGTGGGCGCCGGGTGAGGGTCGCGAGGAAAGAAGGGGCCGCGTCGAAGCGAAAGGCGTCTGCGTCACAAAATGGGGGCGCGGGCGGGCCGCCGGCCTCCCCCCCTCGGGGTATCGAGCCTTCCCCCCCGGGGAACCGCTCACCATTTTGGCGGATGGCTCTGGATATTTCCGTTCCCCCGCCCCGGTTTCACCTCCACCGCCGCCGCCGCCTCAGCCGAGACCGAGGAGGACTGAGAGCCGGGAGAGGAGGGCGAGAAACCACCGACGGGAGAGGGGCTCCTAGAGCGGGCGCTTCGGAGAGGCCGAGCGCGTGAGGAGGAGGGGGGGAGGCTTTCTAGCCTTCAGAGCGGCGTCTATGATCTGCGGCCTCACAACAACTCGACTCTGTGAGGGAGGGGGGGTCGTGGAAGGGGGCGGAGCCTGGCGTTGCCATGGCGGCGCAGCAGCGCAGTCCTCCAGGAAATTGTTTGCCTGCCACAGCCCACCCCCAGCAAGAAACACTCTTCCAGAAGCATCTTCCCACCCATAATTTATTTTTTTTTATTGTGCATTTCCTTTTTTTTTTTAATTTAAATTTTTAATTTTTCACATCTTACAACTACTAATGAATACAACAACAAAAAATACAACATAAACATTGTGCACCCCCCCCCACCTCTTGGGACCAAGTTATATTTCTCACCCCATTTTTTTGTTTGTTTGTATATATACAAGATATTATTCTATATTCCAAAAATATAACAAATCTTGACAAGGTTTGTTCCCCCTCCCCTTTACCAACACATAATCCAAAAATTTGCCCCAAATGTTCACAAAGGTGTCTTTCTCCAATTGTCCTTTTTGACACTTAATGTTACAAGTTAATTTATCATTTAACGCGATATCCCATACCTCTTTATACCAACATTTCAACAAAATAAAACCATAAAAAGAGAGAAGAGTAATAAAAAAAATAAAGCACCAGCCTTATATTGTAGTACAGTAATACCTTGGATTACAAGTAACTTGGTTTGAGAGCGTTTTGCAAGACAAGCAAAATTTTTAATATTTATTTAAATTTTTTTGACTTGATATACAAGCGACGTCTTGCAATACAAGTACTGTAGTACGGCTTAAATTAAAAATCTCTGTACAAATTTTTTTTGGGGGGGATTTCGTTTTGATATAAGAGTGTTTTGGATTACAAGCACGTTTCCGGAATGAATTATGCTCTCAATCCAAGGCATGACTGTACAGCCAATGCACCCTCCCTAGCATTTACAGGTGGAAATAGGAACGCTTGCTTGCTGCAGTGGTGCTGCCAGGGTCGGACTCTGGGGCAGAGGTCGAGGGCCCCCATTCAGCTGAATGGATTCAGGGGGAGGCAGACACAGCAAGGCTGGCTTACCACATTTTGAAGTGAAGGCACACATTACCCTATAAAGCAGGAGTGTGCAAAGCCTCAGGCCCCGGGCGGCCAAATCTGCCTCTCAAAGTTTCCCACGCTGACCATGCCCTGCTCTCCTTGGCCCCGCCCCCTTTCCCTTGACCAATCCTTGTTTGGTGGTGTGGTGGGGGGGAAGGTTCCCCAATGTTTCGCTGCCTAGGGTTTCCCAGCTTTTGTGCAATTCCCCCTCCCGCCCAATTTTAAAAGGTTGATATGGCTCTCCTAAGGCATCGTTACTAGCAGTAAGAGCATTACGCTACAATATGCTGGTATTTTGGTCCCACCCCTTTTGCCTTTGGTCCCTCCCACCACTAGAATGTGGCCCCTGATATGGAGTGCAGCCCTTGGAGTGAAAGAGGTTGAACACCCTTGATCTAAAGAGACACATTCCCCAGAAGGCCATTAAGAGCAGAATCCTATGCATGTTTAGATAGAAAAAAAATCCTACAGCTCCCAGCATTCCCAAGCATTCCTCTCTAAACATGCGTAGGATTGCACCCTTAGTCCATAACCTAACATTGCCTAACTGCACAATTGCATGCATGTGTCTTTGTTAACACCTGTTCACACATCAAACACAACTATCTGAGTAATACAACGTCCAAAACACACAAACACGTAATCTTCCTTTCCTTGCTTCTGCAGCAAGGGTCCCACAAAAGAGAGTTCTGTGACACCTTTTAAGCACTATGAAATGTCTCTTGTGGCACAAGGTTTCGTGGGCCAGGTCCCACTTTGTCAGATGTTTGAGAGACATGGCACTAGGTCCAAGGAGACCCAGGATATTGTAATGATAAAATTGGGATGGGGGGGGGACGGACGGACAACTGTACAAGTTGCCCTAAGTTCCTTGGAAGGTGGGTGGGATAAAAACGTAATAAACTTCATGCCAAATGGAGTATTATTATTTTTTTAGCCCTTTTGCAAGAAGCTCGGAGAGAAAGGTTTAAACCTCCCCTACCCATGTATGGTGGTCCTGATCCACCTACTTGTAAGTAAAAACAAACAAACGAGGATTGCGTAATTTAGCCTTAAGCGGGCACAACATGAGCCCAGAGAGATATAGACCCAAGCCGATGCTGCAGGCCCAGTCCTCTGTCTTGGGTTTATATGCAGGTGTTTGTATTCTGTGTTTGGCTGCAGAGTTATGCCATATCCTATACTCCATTGAGGCAATGTGGGTGGGATGGTCATCATTGCAGAGGCAGTAATTCTTTTATTCCCTCCCTCCTCTCCATTGAGTTCAATGGGAGGAAAATCCCTTGCACTGCCTCCATGTTTGGTGTAAAGTTGTGCCTTTGACAGGGGTGTGGGGACGGTCTGCAGGAATATAGGATTTGGTGTAAGTGTGCTCCTCCCCGGTGCTGTTCACGTTCTACCCATGGCTCCATCCTGCATCTTCACCAGCTTAGCAGATACGCCAGTGGAGTGTTCTGCTGGAGTACCTGAGCTGAGGCAACAGCATATCTCACGCTGTGCGGGTGTGGCGGGGCTTCTGCCATATCCTCTAGTGCAGGGGTGGGGAACTTCTTTCCTCCCAAGGGCCGAATTCCATTTGGGGGCTGCATCCCAGTGGTGGGTGGAGCCAAAGGCAAAAGGAGGCTGGGCCAAAGGCAAAAGGGGCAAGGTCTAAAATATCCACATACAGTCATGCCTTGGATTGAGAGCATAATTCATCCCGGAAACGTGCTTGTAATCCAAAACACTCTTATATCAAAACGAAATCCCCCCCAAAAAATTTGTACAGAGATTTTTAATTTAAGCCATTCTACAGTACTTGTATTGCAAGATGTCACTTGTATTTCAAGTAATAAATAAATAAATAAATATTTAAACATTTGCTTGTCTTGCAAAACGCTCTCAAACCAAGTTACTTCCAATCCAAGGTATTACTGTATTTCAACTTCAAGCTCTTCCTGCCAGTAACTAAGGCTTAGGAGAAGCATGTCAACCTTTCGGAATGGGGAATAAACTATGCAAAACCTGGGAAACTACAAAAAAAAAAAAAAAGGCAGTTCTAGAAAGGGGCATGGCCATCCTTCAGTGGGCATTTCTTTAGTACAGGATTGCACCTTTTGATCTTTTTTTTAGTGTACATAATTACAGAATATTGTTGTATTCGTATCTGGTGTGTACCTACTCTGAGTGCAGAAAGCAGGGTGGGGGATATAAATAAACCTGGCTTGGCTTGGTTTCACTTATCTGCCCCACTGATTTTTTTTTGGTGAGGGTGTGTGTGTGTGTGTGTGTGTTTTAATGTTGCACTGCTGTTCTTCTCTGTTCTTTATTTTATTGTGGTTCCATATCTATGTTTTTACTATTTTCTCGTATACTATGCTGAGGGTTTTCTTGAAGGGCAGCCTAAAAATATTTTAAATACGTACGGTAAATAAACAAAGAAAGTGGTGAGATGAATCTTACCACTTCTCTCTTTCGGATTTAAATTCTTCTCACCACTTGATGGGACGTTACAGAAGACTAGTTCACCAAGGACTTACAGGAACAGTGCAGTATTTATAGCGATGTAAATAGGCCACAAGTTTACCTGCTTGGAGGGGTGCTGCAGAGCACACACCCCCGCCCGCTCACATCAAAGATAACTGTTGCTTCTCTTTTTTACAGCAGCTGACTTCGAACTGCTCAAATCTCGAAGCATTTTCAAAGCCGGTTGCCTAACCAGCAGAGGGTGTGCAAGGCACGCATGTCGCTCCCTCACTGCCGTTGATCCTGGGGAGCTTGTTTGCTCACTTTACATCGCCATAATATATTTGAGAGTTTAGAATGCAGCTGCCAACCCACCAGTGAACAATGCTCAGCGATGCCTCTTAAAAAAAAATGGATTTTCCAGTCCTGATGCCAGTGTTGGCCCCAGGTTTCTGAAGGCCCTTGGGCAAGACACCCTCTGTGGGCTCCCTCCCCCAGTGAGTCTAACTTCTCACAACCGTTGCCGCCAGCCACTATTCTTCTTTCTCATCATTGCTGCCACTTGCTTGTTTGGCAGGCAGGGAGCCAGTGAACAAGCAGGCCGCGACATCTCCTGCTCCTCCTTCTCATCAACACCACTGTCTGGGCCAGGGGGCAGGTGAATAAGCAGGTTGTAGTGGCGGGAGGGTGCTGTGTGTTGCACTCATGTCCTGCTTGTGGGATCCCATGTGTAGCTGGTTGGCCGCTGTGTGAACAGAATGCTGGACTAGATGGACCCTTGGTGTGATCCAGCATGGCTTTTCTTATGTTCTTATTGCTGGAACTGGTTTTTATATATACGGTATATATATATATGGATCGACACAGCTGGCTCCATCTTTGGACTCTCCTCAGGGGCGTGGCTATGGGGACTATCCTAATGAGCACCTGCACTGCAAAATTCACCACTACACCACTGTATGCGTGCAGGGTTTCTCCATGCATTTAGGAACCCTGGGTGATCAAGCGCCTCACTTGATCAGCAAAGGGCCTTACATGCATGCATCTGTATGTGTGTTGACGCTTTACACACAAATGCTGAATGCATAGATGCTGGGGGGAGGGGGAGCGGGGGAAATTGCCAGCAGCTGCCTCCACACATTTAGTATATATGTTGCTGGGACATCTGCACACACACCCCCTCATTACCAGACCTAATAACATTAGTGATACCACAAGAGGCTCATTTATCTGCTCATCCTTCTGCAGGAAGATGGTCCTGTAAAGGATTCATTTGACGTGCTTTTCGCTTAGCACGTTTCTCCCTTTCACCTTGCACTCGGGCTTCTTCAAAGTCCATGGAACCTTTGTGAAAGGCCAACCTCCATTTAGATCGTTCATGGGCCAGAGCTTCCCAGTATATATATAGGTGAAAGGGAGAAACGTGCTAAGCAAAAAGCACGTCAAATGAATCCTTTACAGGACCATCTTCTATCTGGTAACCTGTGTCCTCACTGAGGGAAGCTCTGTGGATCTAGAATTGGCCTCCACAGTCACTTACGGACCCATCGCTAGAGTCTACACAATCTTCTTTAGAATTTCCTCCTTTTATCCCGGAAGACAATCTTACTCGGTCACGAGTGATCGCCTGATGATGATATATATATATATATCATCACCAACCAACCATGCCCTTCTTCTGGCTGCACAGAACAAACAGGTCAGCCTCTAACAAAAGAATAAGTGGACACAAATCTGACCCTCCCTCCAAAAGGTCAACACACAGAAACCAGCAGGAGAAGATTTCAGGCTCCCAGAACATTCTGCTGCTGCTGCTGCTGCTGCTGCTGAGCTGAAAGTCACCATTACACACCATTAACAACAACAACAACAACACTTGAAAGGGAGACTCTGGCATGAAGTTCTTGAAGAAAAATTTAGTAGCAAATTTGATGCTATTCATTTAGCACTTAAGCATGATTTTAGGCTTATTTATATTTATTTATTTATTATATTTATACCCCGCCTTTTTTCCTGAAAGGAACCCAAGGCGGCATACATAATCCTAATCCTCCTCTCCATTTTATCCTCACAACAACCCTGTGAGGTAGGTTAGGCTGAGAGTCAGTGACTGGCCCAAAGTCACCCAGTGAGTTTCATGGCTGAGCAGGGACTAGAACCCGGATCTCCCGAGTCCCAGTCCAACACTCTCACCACTACGCCACACTGGCTTCCAATTTCCCCCCTCTATACCAACTCATGTATACATATATTTGCCAGTTGAGGCTAGCACCTCGTGCACCTGATAAAGTGGGCCACAAAAGCTTCTTCTTCTACTTGTTCCTCTCCTGCCAAAGGTTGGACTTCATCATGGCTAAACAGCCTTTAGATATGGCCATTCTAAGCAATGATGTTGTAATGCCCCCAAACCATTCCTTAAGGTTTTTCGACCAAGACCTTCTTCCTACACTTCTTTTCCCATTTATTTTCCCTTGTATAATCAGCTGCATCAGTCTATATTTTTCATTTCTCATGCATCTGATCACAGATTTGTTCTAATAAAACCACTCTCTAAGCGATTAAAAAGAAGAAGAACTTTAACCAGTGTCCTCTTCCCAGCCTCCCCGTGATTCACTTGTATACTGAAGTAATACAAGGAATTCTTTATTTTGGATAATAGTAGTCCTGTTCTAATTTTTTTTTAATTAGCATTCAACACAGGAATACACTTAATGTCTCGTAAACAGCTATCCATCAAGAGGACCCAGGGTGACTAGCACCGGCTGTATCTTTTCAATTGCTGTTCTGGCGGCTGGCATCTGTTTTTACTTACAGTTCCCCACTCTCTGGCCTGGATCTTTTCTGGCTTGCATAAACACATGCTTCCAGACAGAGACACAAGCTAAATGAAATTCTCCATTGGGTAGATGGCCATGTGCATTTATCAAAAGTCAGGGATGCCGGCCCTCCTCTGTTTCAGATCCAGATTGTGGGTTGTGTCCATTAGCCCAGGGGTGCTGAACCTGGCACCATGGGCCAAATCAGGCCCTCTGACTTTTACCAGGTGGCCACACACCCTTCTCTTGGACTCATCCTTTTTGCCCAACTGCCGATTGTTTGGTCGCTGCCTAGTTTTGTGCAGGTTTCCCATTCTAAAAAGTTGGCATGCCTCTCTTAAGGCTTAGTTACTGGCATAAGAGCATTAAGCTAAAATTTGGGGCATTTTTAGTATTTTGGCCCTGCCCACTTTGCCTTTGGCCCCGCCCCCCACTAGAATGTGACCCCCCCAAGAGCTTCTCCAAATTGAATTTGGCCCTCAGGCTGAAAGAGGTTCAGCAACCATACATTAGTCCAGTGTTCTCCAACCTTAGGTCCCCAGATGTTTTTGGTCTACAACTCCCAGCATGCCCCAGCCTGCTACGCTGGGAATTGTAGGCTTTTTTTCTGTCTAAACTTGCATAGGATTTGTACCCTGAGTTTTTTCTACAGGTTGGTTTGGTGTTGTTGTTTTTTGGTACTTCTGCAAACCTCAGGGGTCCCTAAATCCGCTGAAACCCCCCTCTTGCACTGGGATGGTGGCATTTTGCCTGCATGAGGATCCACACTCAGAGAATGAGTTCACTGTCAATATATAAGATTATTTTGGCTTTTATGGGAAGTGTGATGTCCTTTGTTGGATCCTTTACTTTAAGATGCTTTGGGATTGATTTTCCCCTTGATTCAGAGAGCTTCTGTCCTCCATTTTAAAGTCCAGGGTGCTGGAGGCTGGCTGGCTCTGAGAACACAAACAAAATTGCTCCATGTGGCTTTGCTGGTTCACACTGTTTACCATTCCTAGTGCTAAAAATAACAGCAACAAATCTTGCTGGCCTGCAGGGCTCTTTATCAAGTATCCTTGTTTGTGCCAGCTATTAATGCAGCTGAGTGCTCCTAATGGCATCAGATAGCTTTCCTTTAATTAATGTCACCGAGGTCACCTTGAGGGATACTAAATCCTATATGCGTTTTTGTAGGCTGCCGCTGAGCATCTCGCGGTTTGGTGAAGGTTTCTGCATGAACCAGTGGGGTAATCATCCACTGTCTGTGAAGCATTCAGCAGCTGGCCAGGATATGGCCAAACAAAGCCCAATGAAGAATTCTGGAGAACTCGAAAGCTTTTTTGGTGGAACTTTGGTTGGTCCTAATAAAGGTATTGTCCAAATGTGGATCACATAATCTGTGTTATATCTTCTCGTACCTCCAGCCTCCCCCAAGTTGTTCGAATGCCTGACTGCCGTCTCCCAAAGCAGTTACTTTACTCCCAACTCAAGGATGGAAAGCGGAATATCGGTGGTCAGTATAAGAGGTTTAAATATGTTCTTAAGGTTAATCTAAAAAAATGCAATATAAACATCGAGAACTGGGAAGCTCTGGCCCATGAACGATCTAACTGGAGGTTGGCCTTTCACAAAGGTTCTATGGACTTTGAAGAAGCCCGAGTGCAAGGTGAAAGGGAGAAACGTGCTAAGCGAAAAGCACGTCAAATGAATCCTTTACAGGACCATCTTCCATCTGGCAACCTGTGTCCTCACTGTGGGAAGCTGTGTGAATCTAGAATTGGCCTCCACAGTTACTTACGGACCCATCGCTAGAGTCTACACAATTTTCTTTAGAATTTCCTCCTTTTAAAATCTCTTTTTTGTAAAAAAAAAAAATATATATATATCTGGAAGACAATCTTACTTGGTCATGAGTGATCGCCTGACTGACTGACTGACTGACTGACAGTGGGAGCAAAGGGTTAATTGAACAATCCGCAGGGTGCATGTTTTTTAACCCCTCCTTCCTACTTCCGGCCTCTCTGTGGCCCGCGCTCTCTCTCTCTCCCCCCCCCACCTGAGCTGGCTTCCAGCCAGCGATCTCCAATGAAGCAGATTCTTAACACCCAAGACTCTAATTTACCTATATGCATCCTGCATATATGAATAAACAAATTGTAAATATAACTAATAAATGTCTTTATTCATTTTGAACCTTGTTTGGACAATCTGTTTCCTTTTAAGAGCCTTTTAGCAGGGTTTAGCGACCCATGTGGTGATAACCAGTTTCAATAACCAGGCTGTGCATAAGGGGGAAAACTCTGCTTCGTCCTAACCAGTATAGGACTGACTCCTTCCCATATCCTCCCACACTTCTATGGATCGGTTGCTTTCTCCCCCCTGAAAAACCCAACATTTTAAAAGCATTTAAAGGTCAAAGGCATGACCCTACATTGAGACAATTCCCTAAGTGCAGGAACATGGCCCATTTCTTTAATAAGTTGCTGCTGGATATTAAAATAGGGCTAACCTCTATTTACAGCACAAAATGGAAATCAAAGTTTCTAGGTGTCACATTTTTAAGAACCTCTTAAAAGTTTCACGTGCAAAAACTCAATTAAGGCTCCATTTTCCCTGATGCTAATTGCATCTGCCTAATTAAGGAAATTGATTGCATGCTTTGTGTTTCAAATTAAAGAAGCTTCCTAGCTCCTAGAGGAAAAATTGGCCCAAGCCATGCAGATATCTGTAGGGTTCTACTGGTCTGGTTATTATCCTACACACAGGTCTCAGCTTCTTGGAGACAAAGGCAGTGTTAGGGGGCGGCCCACTAGGGCTGGAGCCCCACATCTTTCATTTGGAGCCCTGAATCTCTGGGAGGCCATCTGCCCCACCACCCTGCTGTCCATGGGCACTTGCTGAAATAAAGTTGCAGGGGTCCTGAGGATCTCTGTTTTTATTTATTTTATTTATTTAATACATTTTTATACTGCCCAATAGCCAAAGCTCTCTGGGCGGTTTACAACAGTTAAAATCATAAAATACAATATAAAATATAAAATTTAAAAACACAGATTAAAAACAAACAGCAGAGCTAGCTAGCAGCAGCAGTTACAATAACGGAATTAAAAACAATTACAAGATTAAAATGATTAAAATGCCTGGGAGAACAGAAAGGTCACTTTCTGCTTTGTGTTTCAAATTAAAGCAAATTAAACCTGGCGCCGGAAATTAAACCTGGCGCCGGAAAGAATACAAAATAGGCGCCAGGCAACCTCTTTGGGGAGCTCATTCCATAACTGGGGTGCCACAGCAGAAAAGGCCCTCCTCCTAGTAGCCACCTGCCTCACTTCCTTTGGCAGGGGCTCTCGGAGAAGGACCGCTGAGGAAGATCTTAGTGTCCGGGCAGGTACATATGGGAGGAGACGATCCTTCAGATGTCTGTTGCATCTGATCCCTCTGGATTAGTTGGATTTTTGCCCACATGTGCTTCACCTCCTGCTGCCCCCCCCCCCTTTGAATCTTTCTGTCTGGGTTTTTCTTTCTTTCTGAGATCAAATGCCCTGTCCATACATCCTTTTTTTTTACAAATAGGGCTGTCCTTAGGAGACAGGGTCCTTTACAGACTTTAGAGTATATGTAAACTAGCATATGCAAATTTGTGCCTTTTTTTTTTTTTTTTTTCCGTTCTGTGGGCCTGAGCCCAAGATCTTTTTGGTACCCAGCACTGCCCCTGCTCAAAGAGCTGGGAATTGGAGGCCGTGAGACAAGCTGTGATGCTGTAGGACAGAGAAACCTCAGTATCTGGGAGAATGTGGTAGAATGGCATGGAACGTAAGGGCTCTACCAACCTGCCACTCTTATCCAGACTGAGGAGCAGAAATTAGGATAAGAAGAGCAGGGGACCATATAGTAGTTATTCATAAATAAACAATGGCCTCAGGCAGCTTACAATGGTAAGAATTAAAAGCAATAAAACACTGCAACCCTATGTCTACTTACCTAGGAGTAAACCCAATTGGACTCAATGAGATTTCCTTCTGAGAAGACACATATACCACAGGACTATACAAAACCAGCAAATCACTCCCTCAAATAGCAAGCTCTGGTGGTGAGTGCAGACAGAAATGGAGCCAAAACAGGGTCACCGAGGCATGCTCGGGGGAAACCCCAAGGTTTGCAGAGGTACACAAATTTGAGAACCGACCCAAGGGGGCAACCTCCTCCCTACAAAACCAGCCCACTGAGGATTCAGCATGCTCAGTAGACATGGAGAGTTGAACGTCAATTGGAAAAGAAAAACTGGGAACTGAGCATGGGGGAAATGGTGAACAGACTGGAGTATCCTAGAGAATGGCTGGAAACCTGAACAAGAGCACTCTTATTAGGCGGTGAGAATACATCGCAATATTTTGTTGCATTTTCCACTTTATTTAATTCTTTGCTTGTAACACATTTATATCCTTTAAAGCAAGAGTGGCACCTTACAGATTAACACATTTATTTTAGCATAAGTTTTTGGGGAATAAAGTCCACTTCATCAGATGCAAGAAGTGTTATTCTGTTGGCAGGTGTGTGTGTGTGTGTGTGTGTGTGTGTGTATACACACACACACACACACACACACACACAGATATTGAGAAAGAGAGAAAAATATTGGGTCATATGGCCATGCAAAAATGCAAAAATCTGTGACAATTCTATGTAAAGCCTCAGATAAGCAAAGTGACCATTCATAACAGCAGTAAGTGGTGATAACACCCAGGGCATGTTTTGCATAGATTTTTGGGGGGCGTGTGTGTGTATTTTTGGCCCTCCCCTTTTGCCTTCAGCCCTGCCTACCGCTGGAATCCCCCCCCCCCCCCCCCCGCTGAGAGCTTCTCCAAAATTGAATCCGGCCCTTGGCCTGGAAGACGCTCCCCACCCCTGGCTTACATCTACAGATTTCGAAGTGATGATATACACAACTCATAAAAACTTTTTAAAATATATATATATATATATAAAAGCCAGTACAGAAGCTGTAACCCAAAACATCTGGGAGGGGCACCTGGTGGTGAAAGTGTGCCCTGCATGCAGTAACCTTGTGCATGGCGAAGGATGTGAGAGGCTTCTTACCTTTCCCCCTCTATTTGTCCACTATAAATTCCCTCCCCGGCTGCTTTACTCACAGGGAAAAAGACCTGGGGTCCCTGCACCTTCTCCCCCGTTGGTTGGAAAGTCATCCCTCTACCAACCCATCCTCCTTCCTCATCTGCTGACACTATCAAGTCCCTGATTTTGTCCAATTTTGCAATGGAGGAGGAGGAGGGCAAGCAAATTAACGCTCCCCCCTCAAATCCCCCTTCCTTCCACAGTGAAACCACCACCCACCCACCCACAACCCTTTTAGCGAGCGCAATTACGAGATGCCGCTCTAATGGAATTTATAGGGAGTTGATGGAAAGCGACGTTTAAACCTTCAATTCCCCCCCGCCCTTTTTTTCCTTTAAATTGTGGAAACCCCTTTGGGTTGCACATTACTCCGTGCTGCCTTCTCTTGCAGCAGTTCCCTTAGGATTCCTTGTCCTTGTCAAAGACATTTTTTTGAAGCACACAGAATCTGCTAAAATCCGTCCCCGCTGTTTTGTGTCTTCTATAGCCTGAGCTTATATCAGTGCTTCTCAATTATTTTCTGTCATGCCCCCCCTAGGAAGAAGAAAACATTTCGCGCCCCCCGCGCGACTGTAAATAGTATCATTTGTCTATAAAATTGTTATCAGTACACCTCTGCATAACACTGTATCCTTATTAACGTATAAGAGAATAAAAAAAGAAAGAAATGTGGATCAATTTACAACAAAGAATAGCTTTATTAACTGTAGCAGAAAAGATTTAAAGGAGCACAGGATTTAAAGGAACACAATATTAAAAAAAACTTTTAACTGAGGTCAAACGAGCCCCCCTTTACGGAGCCTCGCGCCCCCCCTGGGGGGCCCGCCCCACTATTTGAGAAGCACTGGCTTATATGGACCAAGGCAACAGCACAGAGGTCTCAGGCTACGAGCTCTCTCTGCCCTCTCCTTGGGGCCGCGGCAAGGCATGGCAGAGGACATGTTTTGCAAGCAGAAGGTTGAAGCCTTGATCCCTGGAGGCTCCAGTTTCAGGGCATGAAAAGTGTAGATGCTGATCAGAACAGACACTCACTCCTAGGCTAGATGGGCGAAGGGTGCAATCCTATGCAAGTTTAGGCAGAAAAACAGTCTACAACTCCCAGCATGCCCCAGCCAGCATGCTGGGAGTTGTAGGCCGTTTTTTTTTTTTCTGTCTAAAACTTGCATAGGATCGTGCCTTAAAGGGTTGACTTAGTATAAGAGAAGCTTTATATGTTCGCAAGAAAACTCATCGCCCCGCTCTCCCAATGCCGGTTCTAAGAGGTGATGGATTGGCTGCTACTGTACAGATGTGCCCCAAAAGAGCCACAGTGAAAGAAGGAAGGGAGCAGAGAATCCCAACCAGGCAGTTTATTTTCATCACGGTAGCTTGATGTGGTGAACACCTGCAAGGGTGGTAGCAATCCAACAGGTGCAGTGTTTGGCCATCACTTGCACTTCTATGCTAGGAAAAGTGGCACTGGCTGAATTTCTGTTTATTTATTTATTTATTTATATTTCTTATATTTATATCCTGCCTTTTTTCCTCCAAGGAACCCAAGGTGGCTTACATAATCCTCAAAGAATCATAGAACAGTAGAGTTGGAAGGGGCCTATACGGCCATCGAGTCCAACCTCCTGCTCAACGCAGGAATCCAGGTCAAAGCATCCCTGACAGATGGCTGTCTAGCTGCATCTTGAATGCTTCCAGTGTGGGAGAGCCCATTACCTCTCTAGGTCATTGGTTCCATTGTCGTATTGCTCTAACAGTCCTCCTCTCCATTTTATTCTCACAGGAACCCTGTGAGGTAGGTTAGGCTGAGAGTCAGTGACTGGGTTAACACAACATGATAAGCCATGGTGGTTTGTGAGCCATGTTTGTTTCAGAGTGGCTTGCCTTGTTGTCTGAACCTAGCCAGAGTGGCTTGCGTGTGGTTAACAAACCATGTTTTTGGGTTCAGACAACATGACAAGCCACTCTGAAATAAACATGGCTCACAAACCACCATGACTTATTGTGTTGTGTGGAAAGCCAGTTGGCCTGGCCCAAAGTCACCCAGTGAGCTTCGTGGCCGAGTGGGGACTAGAACCTGGATCTCCCGAGTCCCAGTTCAGCACTCTAACCCAGTGTTCTCCAACCTTGGGTCCCCAGATGTTTTTGGCCTACAACTCCCAGCATGCCCCAGCCAGAGTTGTAGGCCAAAAACATCTGGGGACCCAAGCTTGGAGAACACTGCTCTAACCACTATGCCACACTGGCTCTCACACCCCTATTAGAGGCACAGAACCTCTGTCAGAAAATAAGGTGGAAATTCATAGAGATAAATCCAACATTATCTGAGCAGCCTCCTGCTTGCGCAATGGGAGTGTCCCTTGCTAGGGTGGTAGTGTGTCCTCTTTTACAGAGGACAGTCCTCTATTCGCAGGAATCCTCTACTTGAAGGGCTGTCCAATCCAAGTTGGGTGTAAAGATAAAGACACATCAGAAGAAACAGCTGGATCTTGAAGTTGCCCATCAACAGCACCTGGACAGGAGAGCGCATAAGGCACATGGGTCACCTGGTCACAGTCTTCCACATTACGGTGAGACGTACCATATTTCCATTTAAATTATAATAATTATTTCTAAATTTGCACCTATATGTCTGTATTAGCATATGCCAATTTTATGCAAATCGGTGTCTTCTTTTGTCCTCTGCTTTGGGGGTGCATGTCGTCTCTTTTTGGTGATTCACAAGTGGTTACCCTAATCTGGTGGTAGAAGGACACCATTGGATCTAAGTCATAGTCCGGTCACATTTTATGGATCACCACTTATACTGCAGCATCTTATGCCAATATATAAGCTTCTGAAGGCATTAGCTTAATTATGAATTATAATGAGTTTTTCTTTCTTTCTTTCTTTCTTATTTTCTTTCTTCTACTGAAATAATTGGTAGGTTCAGGCCCCAAGAGGGCTCCTGTGTCTTTAACAACTGCACAAAAGGAAACACATCACCAGTGAAGTAAGTCCTACCATGGGAAAAGCTGATGATAATTTGTGCAGCTCTTAAAATCTGTTCCCAGTTGGTTTCTGGGCCCAGTTCAAGGTGCTGAGTTTGCCCTTTTATGGCTTGTGACCAGAATACCTGAAGGACTGCCTCTCTCTAGTTTCCTGCATTGAGCAGGGGGTTGGACTCGATAGCCTTGTAGGCTCCTTCCAACTCTATGATCTATGAAATCTATGAAATCTCCACCTATACCTACCCAGATCTCAAAATCTTCTTCAGAGGCCCTTCTTGGGGTGTGCCTCAGTGAGGTGCAGCAGCTGGCTACAGGAGAGGGCCTTTTCAGTGGTGGCACCCCAGCTGTAGAATGTCCTTCCCAGAGAGGCTTGCTGTTGACTTTGGTGTCATTTTAGCATGAGGCAAAGTCCCTTTTCTTCATTTTCCCTGGCCTTTCCATCTGTCTTAGTTTTATGGTGGTTTTACTCACTGACTAGGTTTGCACGACATGACAACCGATTGTGGGTTGTTACCCATGATGGGTTGTCGTGTCATGCGAACCTGGAACAATTCCTGCAGGGTGGGCTTGTTTGAGGGCAACAAACTACCCTGGCACCCCATAGCTTGTTCTAGGGGTTGTTTCACCCATGATGGGTTGGGGTGTCACCCCCATCGTGGGTGAAAGGAATGGGCTAGCGAACCTCTTGGCAAAAGTGGCAAAAAAACCCTTGCCACTCTTGTAAGCTTGCCCTGGCCACCTGCCACTGCCACCGCCACCACCCCACAAGTGCCCAGGCAGCACTTGGGGGTGACAGGCACTGGCTGAGTGTCCCCCTGCCATGAACATGAGCTTGTTGTGGCTTTTTTGCCCTTTACCCTTTTTTTCTGGAGATCACAAAGTCTGGCATGACCGCTGGCTTTCACGATCTCCATTTTGACAGCCACTGACTTGACAGTCCCTTAAAAAGTGCCTGAGTGGCACATTGGAGCAGCTGTCAGTGGTTGGCAAACATTTTTGGTTTTTTTTTTTAAAAAAGTGCACACCCAATGTGCGTAAATATTTTTGTTTTATTTATTTTTTAAATTTTTAGTTGCACATGCAAGAGTGCAACTGCACAAGTACGGAAATCACGAGCCTCGGGTGGGCAATGTCGGGCAGGGGGGTTACCTCCTCTCAAAGTGCAGCAGGTACCGACCCTGGACATTTCCCAAAGAGGCTTCAAAGAGGGTTATTCTTCCCTTTGCTTTCTCTTGGCAGCTGTCAAAAGGAAAGCTGTCAAAGGCAAGCAAAGGCACAAGTGATCTTAGTTTGCTAAAAGGGGGTGGTGCAATTTGCACCCCCTCTGTGATGAGATCCTCAATTTTTTCTTTTTCTTTTTTTGCCCTGACAGCCCTCCACGTGATGCACACTTTGCACTTTTCCTCGAGACTCCAGCTGCTTGGAAAAGTGCAAAAGTGCATCCCACCCCCTTTTCTGGGGAAAAGGGGTCTGGACAGAGAGCTGTCAAAACTCTGGGTCCCTTTTAAAAGGAGGTTTGGACAGAGCAATGAGTTGTTGTTTTTTTACTGGGACATATACAGCCAACTAAAAAAAAAATTTAAAAAAATATTTGCGCACATTGAATGCACAATTAAAAAAAAAAAAATGTTTGCCAACCACTGACAGCCCTTCTAATGTGCCACTCAGGCACTTTGAAGTGACTAACAAAGATTTTCAAAGAGCATCACCGAAAGGGAAAATAGGGATGAACTAGGGATAATGATTTACGTGGGACAAATTCCAGAAAACAGGAAATGCTTGTCCTGATCAAAAGTGTGCTTGTCCTGATTGGAGTATGTGCACTCGTGCATTGAAAACTACTCTTGAAACTGAGATGACATCCAAGAGGGTCAAATATCCCACTGGGTGCAAACTACTTGCCTGGAAGAGCTTTTTGGATCTCAGCTAACGAGAGTAGCAAAAATAATCACTTTGCCTTCTACGGATTGATTGCAAAGAACATCTGATCAAAGATCAAATGGATGAATGCTTGCTTAAGAATGACATGAGACCGCATCCATGGGGGTGGGGTGGGGGGAAATGACTTGATGCTCATGAATGCATTCATTCACCGTGAATTAAACTTTCTAAATAATAATTCAAAGTGATGAAGAGACACTCAATACAGAGGCACCTTCTCTGATGTTGTTGAAGTCATTTTCCGTCATCTCCTCCTGCGCCACCAGCACTGTTCAATTTCTCACAGGCACCCACAAGATCTGCGCAACCAGATTTGATCCAGCCGGGCCGGAATCAAAGGTAGGCACGGCTGAGCACCTGCCTGAGGGCCACTGACAAGAGCCCCCTGGAGGTGCTCCTCCTGTCCGTCACTGCAACCTGCTTCTTCTTCACCTGCCTCTCACGCTGGCCCGGACAAAGGTGGCGGTGAGAAAGAGGAGCAGGAAATGCCACGGCCTCCTTCCTCACGGGCCCCCTGCCTGTCAGGCAAACAAGATGGAAACACACTGGGGAAAGGTTGACCTGCTAAATTTCCGCAAGCCACGCCGCTCTTGAAGGTATAGGAGCAGAGCCAGTGTGGCTCACCCCTGGCTCCTTTGTACTGAAGCGTGGAAAAGTGAACAGGGTCTCAAAAGGCCTGGGTGTATACTACTTGGGATGGGTGAGAACCCCACTTCCTCTATTGTTCCCTGCAATTATGAGCAGGTGGGGTCGGCTCGTATGGGCCTGTTAGTATGGCCCCTTCCCCAAACTCTGTGATCTCTTGCAATACTATGAAATAAATCGGTCCATAATACCATTTTAAGCTGTCATGCCAGTCCATAGATTTTCTGAGGTCCATGGGGCGAGATACCCCCATGACCTCCTTTCCCCTCAGATCTACTTCCTTAAATCACCATGGCTTTCCCCACGCTCCACCTGTATGCTGCACCCACACCGCATCCTCCAGTCCTCATTCCACTCGCCTACTGCCTTTGCTTTGCTGGACAGGCAGAGAGCCAGGGAGCAAGTAGGCCATGGCATCTCCTGCTCCTCCTTCTCGACATCGTTTGGGCCAGAGCAAGAGGCAGGTGAACAAGCAGGTTGCCGTGGTGAAGAGGAGGAGCAACAACTCTGGCAGGCTCTTATGGGTGGGGCCCTGCTGGGGTGGAAGCCCTTGGCTAGCGCCCAGTCATGCCTACTCTTGACACCCGCCCTGACCATAGGAACTCAGAGACCTCTCCACTGGACTATCGGAATCATTGTATATGTGGCTGCCTTTCAGGGCTTCTCAGAAAGTTTGGTTAGTATAGAACACAGCTGTAAACTGGAACACAATTCCTATAAGGAAGGAATTGTGTTTATTTATTTTATTTATTTATTAATTTGTGAATCGCCCATCTGGCCGGAAAGCTGGCCACCCTGGGCAATGTACAATTCAAACAAACATACACAATTAAAACAGTCCAATTAAAAAAAAATTTTTTAAAAATCCTAACCCACCCCATATTCCCACCTGAAATACCACGTTTTCAATGCACGGCGGAAGCTCATCATGGAGGGGGCATGGCGAAGGTCACTAGGGAGGGAGTTCCATAACTTGGGGGCTGCCACAGAGAAGGCCCACTTCCTAGTCCCCACCAGCCTGGATGCTCTGGCTGATGGGACAAGGAGAAGGCCGTCCATGGCAGATCACGTTGAGCGGGAACACAATTCACTGGTATTTAAATAATACATACTGACTTCCAGTTCACAGTTCAAAGTGCAGGTTATTACCTATGGAGTTCTCAATGACTTGGGACATGGCTACTTGCCTATGAAGCTTGCCTATGCTCTCCATTCTTCATCTGAGGCTGCCATCTGGGTCCCCCTTCCGTCTGTTAGGCATGGGGTGAACAGAGAGAGAGAGAGGGCCTTTTTGGTTGTGGCATCACCTATGCAAAGCACCCTCCTTGGGCACTGTTCTTCCAGTGACAACCCCATTGTCCCTTCGGCATTGGGCAAAGACATTTTTATTTGCCCAGGGCATTTCAGCATGTTTGATAACTGATTTTACTGTTATCGGATAAAAGTCTGCTGTGCATTGGGGCAGGGCCAGTGAAAACTGTGCATTGCAATGCTCCATTGGCATTGTGAGTGCTGTGTCAAATTCGGCTGTGCAAATCTCATGGGCATCTATGAGAAATTGGATGGGTGGTGGGGAACGTTAATTACAGAAAATAGCTTCAACTTTAGAGAAGCTGCTATTGTATGAAATGTCTCATCCTCATCACTTTGAATTAATGAGGATACTATTCAAACAGGTTAATTGTGGTGAATTAATGCATTCATGAGCATTGTGCCATTTCAAAAGACGGGCCTCCCGCCACAGATGCGGTCTTATCTCATTCTTAAGCGAGCAGTACGCCAATTTGATCTTTGACCAGCTGTTCTTCCCAATTGTTCTGCAGAAGGCAAAATGTTTATGTGCTGCCATTGCTGGCTGAGCAGCCAGATCCAAAAAGATCCTCCAGGCAAGTAGCTCGTGACGCATCCGGAGGGATTTTTGACACTCTTGCCTTATCCCAAACTGCTTTTGAAAGTCAGCTATTTCAAAAGTAGTGCACCCAGGGGCATTTCTAGGCCTGAGCCCTGGCCCTTACAATCTATTTCACAGGGCCCCTGATCTATTCCTCAGAGCCCGGAGCATCCCAAGAGTCAGTAGGTACTTTTCTCTCCGTTTAATTGCCATGCAGGGGGGCAATTTTCAAGGGGAATTGCAGCTGGCAAGAGAAGGGTTAATTCTCCGCTCCCCTGCGCATGCTGCAACAACCCCCTCCCAATTAATTAATTAATTGGCTGGCTTTGCCTCGTGTAAAATTTAAATAAACCCTCCTGATTATTTCTAAATTCGCATAACTAGATAAAAATCAGCGTATGTAGATTTTATGCAAACTTGTGTCCTATAGGCCTGCCCCCCTCCCGAATCTATTAAGAGCCTAGCAACACTCATGCAGGTGTGCCTATGAACCCTATTCAGCCATTTGGTACCCCCCCGGGTACAAAATGTGTAAACAGGCCAGCAGAAAGTGAAGGGCTTGCCCCACCCCTCAGTGCCACTATACATGCGGGTCACAGACCTTCAGCTGACACATGATCAGCTGGGATGGGAATCTTGAATTACTGGAGTTCCCATCCCTGTGTTGGAGACCCTATGCGCGTAGAAGTGGGCCCCCTTCAGACTATTGCCAATCATGTGCCAGCTGGGGGTGTGGCTTCTGTACATAGTGGAATTGAGGGGTGTGGCTAGTCCCATGCATTCCACTGGCCCCATCAGGATTCAGTACCAAATACCTGAACAGGGCTCAGGGGTTCAATTTGCCCAGTATAAAGGTGCAATCCTATGCAAGTTGAGACAGAAAGGTGGCCTACAACTCCCAGCATGCCCCAGCCAGCTATGCTGGCTGGGGCATGCTGGGAGTTGTAGGCCTTTTTTTCTGTCTTAATTTACATAGGATTGCGCCCTAAATGTCCTATTCTCTGGTATGTCTCTCTCATCAATCACTGCCTGGATTTCATTCCTATTTCACCGTTTGGCAATACCTTTCAAAGACAT
The DNA here is from genome assembly GCA_021292165.1 of Shinisaurus crocodilurus. Taxonomy (NCBI): domain Eukaryota; kingdom Metazoa; phylum Chordata; class Lepidosauria; order Squamata; family Shinisauridae; genus Shinisaurus; species Shinisaurus crocodilurus. The sequence continues at coordinate 2,899,038 of CM037877.1, read as the reverse complement.
TTGTTAATGTGTGTTCATGTGCCCAGGTCCAACCCAATAACTGCCTATCCAGATTGTAAATCATTAAACCCCCATTGTATTACACTCCATCGCGGATTAAGATGATTCATTTGTCTGAAAGTGAACGTTGGGCAATGTAATTTTCAAAGAGCTGATTTTGAATACGTTTGGTGGGCAGCCCAGTTACCGTATATCACATTTTGGCCAGAGAATGCTTAGGTGTTTGTGTGCACCATCCAGCCTGGTGGAAGACCTCTGGAGAACTTGACGTGAGATCTTGTTGTGATACTTTGGTTGGTCCTATTAAAGGAATTGACCACCTGTGGCTTTTGGAGTCCCCCCCCCCCCATGTGTCCTGGAGAATAACGTATTTAGGGCGCAATCCCATGCATGTTTAGACAGAAAAAAGTCCTACAACTCCCAGCAATGCTAAATCCTATGCATGTCTAAACATGCATAGGATTGCACCCTTAGCCGTTCAGGGTGGAATCTACAACCAGAAGATGGTTTCCTACCACCTGAAGAGAGATTTTGCATTGGGGGGGGGGTGTTTTCCATTCCCTTCAACCACTAGGTAATACTATACAATTTGGCTTCAATTAACTTTTTAATCTTGTACCCCACCCAAAATTAATTAATCCCTGGTCTTGCTAATATAAAGACTGTCATGTTTCTCATTACTTCTGCTCTCTGGAACATATGCGTTTTGCTTGCAACCCTTGTTCCCCCCCCCTTCTCTTCACTATCTTTAGACTGTAAGTTACTTGGGGGAAGGTATTGCCTCTTTTGCGTTTGTCACTTAAGTTGCTTTGTCAAATACCACCTATGTGGGTAGCACTGGCTTTAGCATTGTTCTTTCTTGCAGGGTCAGGCCATCTTCACCATGAGAGGGGGGGGATGTTCAGGGGATGTGGGATGGTTGTGAGCGGGCTTGCAAAAAGAAAGGGGGGGGGAAAAAGACTGCAAGGCCCTTTAGCTCAGTGGGTAGAGCACCTGCTTTGCATGCAGAAGGTCCTGGGTTCAATCCCCGGCATTTCCAGGGAGGGCTAGGAAAGAATCCCGCCGGAAACCCTGGAGAGATGCGGCCAGTCAGTCTTGACAATACTGGGCTAGCTGGACCAAGGGTCTGACTCAGTATAATTTATTTATTTATTTATTTATGATATTTATCCCACCTTTTCCCCCCCACGGAGGCTCACATAATCCTCCATTTTATCCTCACAACAGCCCTGTGAGGTAGCTTAGGCTGAGAGTCAGTGACAGGCCCAAAGTCACCCAGTGTTGTGCCTCCAGTAGGTCAGACAGAGACCAGCCGGGCCGGAGTGTGTTTGGGGTGGGGTCAGGCTAAGTGCAGCCTGAGCCAGCTGGGCAGCCTGACCAATCAGCGCCTGCTCAAAAGGCAGGTCCCAAACACACTCAGATGCTGGAAGCAATTGTTTGTTACAGCTACCGCCAGACGCTCTTGATATTCCTGACCTCGGACCTCTGCACCTTTGATCTTCGGAACGACCCTGACTACGCCTGTGCCTGACCCCTAACTGGTTTACGTTTGCTCTGTTTTGGACTAATATATGTTGGCTTTGACACTCGGACTGTTATAACGACAACGGCTTATCTTGACGCTGGGCGGATTTACGACACCCAGTGAGCTTCATGGCCGAGTGGGGGGCTAGAACCTGGATCTCCTGAGTCCCAGCCGACACTCAAGCCAATACACCACACTGGCTCTCGGATCTATCCTTCAGAGCCTGGAGTGTCCATTGGTGCCAAGGCACCTTCCTATATTCCCTGTCCATCAAAGCTGACTTTAGCAAACTTCAGCTAGTTAATAACAATAACAGCAGAAGCTCTGTGTAAAAGCCAGTGTAGCGTAGAGCTAGTGTAGTAGTGGTTAGGGTGTTGGACTGGGACTCAGGAGATCCGGGTTCTAGTCCCCACTTGGCCATGAAACTCACTGGGTGACTTTGGGCCAGTCACTGACTCTCAGCCTAACCTACCTCACAGGGTTGTTGTGAGGGTAAAATGGAGGAGGAGCAGGAGGATTATGTAAGCCGCCTTGGCTTCCTTTCAGGAAAAAAGACGGGGTATAAATATAATAAATAAATAAATAGAAAAGAAAAAGAGAGTGGTTTGTGGCCAAGGACCTTTGCCACCACCCCTCCCTTGTCTTTGGTTGTATATGCTCCTGGTGGACAGGGAACTGCCTATTTCAACTATGGGATTCTGTAACGTGCCACGTACGTTGATGAGGCTGCATTAATGACAACCAAGCCCACCAATGTAAGTGTGCAGACGTGCAACGGTCGTGGTGGTGATGATTAACATGTTATCACGTTCCCTGAGCCCAAGGCATGGGATGAAATATAAATTGAATCAAAATAAACAGCAGCAGCAGCTGCAATCTTATACCCATGTAACTTGGGAGTGAGCCTCAGTGAACTCAGCGGGACCTGCATTTTAAGTAGACATGTACAGGATGGTGCTGATAATGTTTTAAAACACAGGTGCTGAACCTCTTTCGGCCCGAGGGCCGCATTCCATTTCGGAGAAGCTCTCAGGGGCAAAGGCAAATGGTGCAGGGCCATAAATACCAGCCTCTGGTAGTTTAAAGCTCTCGCTGCTGGTACCGAAGCCATCAGAGAGGCAGTTCAGCCTTCTGGAATGGGGGGGGGGGGGAAACTGCACAAAAGCTGAGAAACTACCCAATGATCATAAGGTGGGTCCATGGGAAGAGAGTTCGGCCATCTGGGAATGGGGCTCCAGATGGACCGGATATGTCCCCGGGGCCTGAGCTGCCGCACCCGTTCTAAAAGCTCAGCTTATCACGGTGGTGCAGGGACTGCGGAGCTTGGTTAGTTGGTTGCCTCCATCGGGGTCTCTCTGGTGTTTCGCAGAACCTAATACACACGCAGCCTCAGTGCCAGAGCACAGGCCTTGTGTGCTGAACACCCCACGCTCATTCCTTGGCACCCCTCCACCTTCGGAGCATCTCAGGGAGCAGGGCTGCAAAAGGACCATTGAGGACCACAACTGGTCTTAGCAGAGAGCATTAGGCTAGAGTGGATCAGTGCTCTGACCCCTTATAAGCTCAGCCTTTTAACTCAGGGGTGGGCAGACATCAGCCATGCATGCTCCACTTTGTATTTTTACAGGAAAACCCCTCTCTCATAATAAGGAACCCCCCCCCCCCCGCCCGGGTCATCCCATGAAGCTGATTGGTGGGAGATTCAGGACAGATAAAAGGAAGGACTTCTTCACACCGCACATAGTTAAACTATAGAACTCACTTCCACAAGATGTAGTGATGGCCACCAATTTGGAGGGCTTCAAAGGGGGATTGGACCAATTCCTGGAGGAGAAGGTTATCAATGGCTACTACTAGTCCTGATTGGCTATAAGCTACCTCCAGTATCAGGGGCAGCATGCCTATGTACACCAACCAGTTGCTGGGGAACATGGGCGGGAGGGTGCTGTTGCGCTCATGTCCTGCTCGTGGGTTTCCTGTGGGCAGCTGGTTGGCCACTGTGTGAACAGAATGCTGGACTAGATGGACCCTTGGTCTGTTCCAGCAGGGCTCCTCTTATGTTCTTACATCAGTGTTCTCCAACCTTGGGTCCCCAGATGTTTTTGGCCTACAACTCCCAGCATGCCCCAGCCAGCTATGCTGGCTGGGGCATGCTGGGAGTTGTAGGCCAAAAACATCTGGGGACCCAAGGTTGGAGAACACTGTTCTTACATCTACCCGCTAGGCGCAAAAGAATGGCCGAGGGAAGGCAGAGCCAGGTGCGAAACTCAAGGGATGGAGCCAGTTACCCACGGCTCCCCATGAGCCATGTGCTGGAATGACACACACACAAGCACAAAACTACAGCCAGAGACCCTGCAGATCAGGGATTCTATCACAAAACTAAAAGTGGCCCAGCAGAGCCACACAAAGACCTGATCAAGGGCAACCAATTCATGCTTACAGAGGAGGAACACTGAAACAGAGAGATAAGCAAGTAGCCAATGCTTGCCAGTCATGGCACATCATTATGCAGATTCACTGCTATTCTTGAGTTATTGTGGGTCAGAAGCGAAAAAAAGATGTTCGTAAGGCTAATCTAAAAAAAATGCAATATAAACATCGAAAACTGGGAAGCTCTGGCCCATGAACGATCTAACTGGAGGTTGGCCTTTCACAAAGGTTCCATGGACTTTGAAGAAGCCCGAGTGCAAGGTGAAAGGGAGAAACGTGCTAAGCGAAAAGCACGTCAAACGAATCCTTTACAGGTCCATCTTCCATCTGGTAACCTGTGTCCTCACTGTGGGAAGCTGTGTGGATCTAGAATTGGCCTCCACAGTCACTTACGGACCCATCACTAGAGTCTACACAATCTTCTTTAGAATTTCCTCCTTTTATCCCGGAAGACAATCTTACTGGGTCACGAGTGATCGCCTGATGATGATGGGTCAGAATCCCCTTGCCAATCCTTTGCAGAACACCCAGAGATCTACCAGTAGGCCCCAATCCATCTCCTCACCAACTCCTGCTTTCGTTAACACACACACACAGCTTAGAAAATAGAAAAGAGTAGTTTCACTCATGCCTTGAGAAAGCTTTCTCTCAAGGCATGAATGAAACGACTCTTTTCTATTTTCTCTACCACTACAAGGTTATGACATCTTGGGAACAGTTCTTTCCACAGCAGAGGAGTGAGTTGGTTCAGGATGGCTGCAGAGAGAGACTGTGTGTGTGTGTTTTGTCTTTCCTTGTACGCATGTCCCTAGAAGGGCATCTGTTCATGGCTGGGCAGCAGAGGTGTGTGTGTGTGTGTGTGTGTGTGTGTAAGAGAGAAAGACAATGGACAGATTGGTCTTTTCTTTCATTTTCAATGAATAGTTTCTTGAAAAGGCAAACTCTGTGCAGGTCTCTGGTCTGCCGCTGTACCAGATTTCCCCATAAATCAGCAAGCGGGAAACTGGCAGAGAGCTGCCTCTCTTTCCTTCTCTCGTCCTTGAAGAGATGCACAACGACCTTGCTTGTGCTTGCTTGGGGGTTGGACGGGGCGGGCGGAGGGGGAGAAAAGCTGGCAATCTCCCCCCCCCCCCCCCAGTCATCAACCCGAGCCAAGAAGAGCAGACTCCGAATGAAGGCGTTGCATAAAAATGCTCCAGGACCAGCCCAGCCCAGCCCGCTCCACACACACCCTCCCGCCTGCGAAGGCTTTTCTTCCTCCGGACACCCGCGCACAGGCGCCGCCAATGCGAAATGCAGCTCGGCCGTGATGCGCCAGGGAGAGCCAGGGCTGCGGCTGCGGCTGCGGCTGCGATCCGCGCGCCTCGCCGCGCTTGCTTCGCAAGGGGACGGCGCGGGCGTGTGAACCGTCCTGCTCGGTCTCGCTAGCAGCGCCGGTGCTCGATCGCAGCCCTCCAGTCGCCGGAGCCAAACGGAAGACGGGCGGGCAAAGAACGCGCACAACGACCGCCTCCCCCCCCCACCCCTCAAAAAAAAAAAGAAAGAAGAAGCAGAGCGAGCCCAAAATCGGAGCGTTTCCTGCAAGCCTTCCGGCCGTTTGCAGGAGTTGGGATCGTGCGGGTTTGCCTGGAACAATTCTTCCACTTTCCGCTCTCGTCGTCCTTCCCGCGCGTCCTCCCCTCTCGCCGCCGCGAAGATCGTTTCGTTTCGGAGACGCCGTTCGGCGGGGGGGGGGGGGCGGCGGCGGCGGCGCTGCGCGGCGTTTGGCTTCTCCCGAGAGCAGCTGGAGCGCGCCGGCCCCCCCACCCCCGCGCGCTCCCGGCCCAAAGGGCAGGAGCCTTAGAGGCACGGCGGGAGGGAGCTGCCCTCCCGGAGAGCTCCAAGAAGCCACCGCCGCCACCCTTCCACCGCCACCCCACCCCCCGAGCCCGGAAACTTTTCGCGGCGACCCCTGGCCGATCGGCCTGCCCCCTCCTCCCCACGAGAGGCGATGCGGGGCCGCCGCCGCCGCGTCCTGGGCTGCTGCGCCCCAACACGGCCGGGCGTCTCTTTCCGTTGCCTTGTTGTTGGCACGAGTCCCGCCTGAAGAAGGGGACGAAGATGGTCTGGAGCCCGCTCCAAGACAGAGCTTAAGGGAGCTCTTCCTCCTCCTCCTCCTCCTCCTCCTCCCCGCCGCCGCCCCACGGCTTAACAAGGATGGGATACTCGGATCCGACGTACAGCAGGGATTTGCTGGGGAACCGAACTTTGCTTTTCATCTTCATCTGCGCCTTTGCCGTGGTCACGCTGCTGCAGCAGATCCTCTACGGGAGAAACTATCTGAAGAGGTAAACTGACCTCGGAGGGGGGGAAAGTTCCTGGGGTTCATGCGGCTGGATTGGAGTGCAGTGTTGTTGTTGTTGTTGATGCTGCTGCTGCTGCTGTTGTTTTAGTTATTATGTATCTGATCTCAGCTTTCTGTCATCTGATCTGTCTGCCAGGTATATATCAAGAGATAAGTTGACTTGAGCTTTGGTTGTTGGGCATGTGTGTGTTTAAAAAGTAGAATAAATAAAACGAATTGCTGTAGACAGAGTAAAAGAAAAAAGAAAAGCCAACCAACCGGCTTGTGGCACCCTGAAAACCGACACTGCAGCCCTAAACACACTTAAGCATCCCTGACACACATTAAAGTTTGGAATACTTGTGCCCTTAATCCTGACCCGAAGTGGGCGGGGGGGAGATAGGATGCCAAAATAGATCAGGTAAATTTCCCACACACAGGAAAGCTGCAGTTCAGTCCCCATACAGTCCAGAGCAGTTACTTTAAATAAGTCTTAAGGGGAACAGGACAGCCGTCCGTCACTCCCACCAAGACAGGGAGGAGAGAGCATTTCTCTCCATAGGACTTATTTCCGAGGGTTTCCTGTAAGGCTGTAATCCCAAACATCCCGTTGGGATTTACTTCTGAGTAAATGTGCATCGGATTAGGCTGTACAGCTGCTATCTCAGAGTAAGCCCCATTTGAATACAGTGGGACTGACTTTTGCGTAAACACGCACAGGACTGGTGTGTCAGAGATTTCTTGGGGCAGGGTGGGGGGGTTATAAGGCAGAGCCCACTGCTTGCATCAGAAATGGGAGGCTTGGCACATATACATGGGAAGGGAAAACAGAGGGGCCAGACGGCCATAAAACACAAGAGTTACAGTGTGTGACAAAGCTGTGTGTAAGTGGAGACTGCACTGAGGTGCGGATCCATAGATGGATGGAGACACATTCCTGGCTGCTACTGTGAAAAAGCCCACCCCTTGTATGGTTTTGCTCTCTCTGGGCTGGAGGTCTGCCCTGGGTTAGGAGGACAACTTCACATCCAGAATTTGAACTGCGAAAGTGTACAAAACGTCACCCTTTTTGGAATTTTGTAGCCCCGTCACCCTTTTTGGAATTTTGTAGCAAGCAGGGGCCTTGGCTCTGTGGCCGCTGAATTTCAGCCTCCTAGCTAGTAATGTAGGAACAACTTACGGTAAATGGTTTTGGGTACACATTTGAGCCCTTCCTCCCTGTCTTGGTGGCAGTGTTGGATGACTGTCCCGTCCCCTGAAGAGTTATTTACAGTACCCAGGCTGATTTGGACTATATGGGGACTGGATTCTTGTACTGGGGGTGTGGATTTACCTGATCTAGTATTTTGGCATCCTATCTCCCCCCCCCCTTCGGGTCAGGATTAAGGGCACAAATATTCCAAACTTTAATGTGTGCCAGCCATGACAGAGCAGCCTCCTTGATCAGAACGGACTGTCCTTTGGGGACCTCAGAGTTCATTGCCTCTTTTCCTTTGCATGGATTACACACACACTATCTTTCCCGTATTTCCAATCACCCAATTCTCCCCCCCCCACCCATTTCTGCCCATCCAGTTAGGCTTCTGTTTGGGAGCTTTATTTTCCAACTCTTGGAATCCACTGCCTGAACACTTTGGGGCATGTATAATTCAGGAATTTTTTAAAACAATAAGCCTCGCCTACTTCTGCTGAAGCAAGTAAAAGTGCTCAAGATTGCACCTTTAAAATTCAACCTTGGGTTGCATCCAATATAAGTCTAATGTAAGTCCCATTCATTTCAGTGGACCTATTCTAAGTAGGACTAACAGTAGATACCACCCCTTATGTGTGCTTACCTGGAAGGAAGCCCCAGTGAATGCACTATGATTTACCTCTGAGTAAACATGCATTGGATTGGGCTAAATGTCATACACATGAAGAGACTGCTGCACTAGTACAAAGCAGAGGCCCAGATCCAGAGACAGGCGATCATGCTTGGGACCCGATAGAACCAGTGGGATTTGCCCTTCACAAGTAAGTTGACCCATTGAATGGTGGCACATGGCTATGACTAGCTTTTGTTGAACTAGGGCCAGCAAGGGTAATGCTATGAAACCTGGCTTCTATAAAAGGTCAACGGGACCTGACACAACATGTTGTGGTGTAGAGTACTTCTGTTGAGGGTCGCACTCAGCCAGCCACACCTTTTTCCAGCTAACTCCATTCCATTCCTCCCCAGCTGTTCCCCCACCCCAGTCAGCCATGGGCATTCCATGGCCTCTGGGCATTCTCAGTCCTCACTGGGCTGTTTTGGTGTTTTATTGTTTTTGCTCCCTTAGGATTCATAGAATCATAGAAAAGTAGAGTTGGAAGGGGCCTACCAGGCCATCGAGTCCAACCCCCTGCTCAATGCAGGAATCCAGGTCAAAGCATCCCTGACAGATGGCCGTCCAGCTGTACCTTGAATGCCTCCAGAGTGGGAGAGCCCACCACCTCCCTAGGTAGTTGTTGGTTCCATTGTCTTACTGCTCTAACAGTCAGGAAATTTTCCCTGATGTTTAGATGGAATCTGGGTTCTTGTAACTTGAGCCCATTATTCCGTGTCCTGCAAACTGGGCTGATCCATTTCCTAAAGATTTTTTGTACTTTCATCGTGTGTGTGTGTATGTGTGTGTGTGTGTGTGTGTGTGCATCTGTCGGGGTGGGGGCTGAAGCCATTTTGGCTACACGAGGATCCACACTTCGACAATGAGTTCACTGTTAGGATATAGGATTAGACAAGTTCATGGAACTCCCTCCCTAGTGACCTTCGCCATGCCCCCTCCGTGATGAGCTTCCGCCGTGCATTAAAAACATGGCTGTTCAGGCGGGAATATGGGGTGGGTTAGGTTTTTAATGAGAATTTTTTAATATTGTTTTAATTATTATATTTTATTGTGTTTTATTGTATTTTAATTGTACATCGCCCAGGGTGGCCGGGTGACCGGCCAGATGGGCGATTGATAAATGTAATAAATAAATAAATAAATAAATGGAGGATGTGCATCATAAGCTGTGGCAGCTGAAAGCAGGCTCCGTGTACTGAAGCTGTGTAGCTGTGTAGCACCTGACTATTAGATGCTGAGGGATGAAGATGATGTGGTTGTAGTCCAACACATCTGAAGGGCACCAGACCCGGGAAGGCTGAGTTAGGTGGACCTTGCTGTGATCCAGCAAGGCCATTTAAATATTTTATTTATTTATTTGATTCCTATCCCACCTTTCCACCAAAGAATGGTGCTCAAGGTGATTGGAAGAAGGACCTGGGAAAAACTGGATTGCTGTTGGAATGCACTGGTTCCTTCAGAATTACTCTAGGAATACATTGGCTTTGCAAAGTGAACGCACAATTAAATAACCACTGTGTGAGCAACGGATTGCCCTTGCTCTAAGGCAGGGCTCTCCAATCTTGGGTCCCCAGATGTTGCTGGCCTACAGCTCCCAGCATACCCAGCCAGCATGGCTAATGGCAAGGGATTCTGGGAGCTGTAGTCCAGCAACATCTGGGGACCCAAGGTTGGAGAGCCCTGCTCTAAGGCATTCCTGCGGCTCTTTGGATCGGACCAATGCAACGCAAATCCCATTGAACTGCTTGTTTGGGGGTGGATGCCACATTTCCAAGTAAACATTGTTAGGAGCGTGTTGTGTGTCATCTTCGGAACTCAGACCTGATCTTCAGGCACAGCAGAATGAGATGGGGATGAGGTCAAAGACCACTGAAGTGGCTGAGTGGACTGTACCATTTCAGGCTGCTGGAATCCATTATCTCAATGCTTCTCCACATAAGATACTCCCTAGAAGTATAGAACTAATGCAGCAGGGAGCAAGTGGGCGGGGGTAGAACCTTTCTGCTTGCAAGTTTTTCTACTTGTAGAAGAGAACATTTTACACGGATGCAAGCAGTGGAAAGAGAAATATTAGGTACTGAAGAAGCCAGCACGTTCTGAATTCAGTCTGCTGAGTTCATCGGAGTTCGTAATCTTAACTCTGCCAGCAAGAGACACCAATGAAATAAGTCACAATTACACTTTATTAATTCTGATCTCTAGAGTATTGTTTTTATTGCTTGATTAATACAGTGACTAAAATGCTCCCTTTCAGAGCCAGCATCGTGGCAGCGCAATCAATGTCTACTCAAAAGTAAGTGTGACGGAGTTCATTGGGGCTTACTCCCAGGAAAGTGGGGATAGAATTGCAACCCGGGGCACTTACTTCTTCTGAGCAGACATGCATAGGATTGTGCTGTGGATTGTGGAAGTCTCTGGTGCCACAAACTCATTAGGTGGTGTTCAAAAACCATTATGCCTCAGTGCCCCCCCCCCCATCTCCCCCACACTATAGGGATAAGGATACCGAGCTGCCTTACGGGATTGTTGTAAGCATTATCAAGTAAAATGCATGTGAAATGTTTGGAACATTTTAAAAGTACAATGTAAATGCCAAGTGTTATGATTAGGAATTCAGGTTTTGGTCCGAGGTTGACTGTGGCTTTTTCATCAATAACTGCTCTTCATATCTGTCACCTTTGGGTCAGCTTTTCATCCTACTTAGGTGCTGTAAACAAGTCTGAACAACACATGGCAGCAGAATGAGGTGGTGGGATTCTGAGCTGTTGGAGGGGACCGTACTATTTTAGGCTGCAGGTGTGTGTGTGTGTGTGTGGGACTGTACCACTTCAGGCAGAATGCTCCCCCATGTGAAAAACTCAATTTGAGAAAAACGAAACTGTGGTGAGGCCTTCCCTGAAGCAGTGTGTTATAGAAATCTTAGACCACATAAGAACATAGAAGAGCCATGCTGGATTAGACCAAGGGTCCATCTAGTCCAGCATTCTGTTCACACAGTGGCCAACCAGCTGCCCACGGGATCCAACAAGCAGGACATGAGTGCAACAGCACCCTCCCGCCCATCTTCCCCAGCAACTGGAGTACATAGGCATACTGCCTCTGATACTGGACCATAACCCCCATCGTCCCTGGCCATTGGGAATTGTAGTTGTAAACATCTGGAGGACACCACATAGCTCTAGTTTTCTAGATTGTTTTTTTTTTTGAAGGATGTATCTGTCAGGTCTGCTTTCTCCCACATTCAAATTTTTAAATCTCAAATCCTTTGCGTCCGGAATAGGAAGAAATTTGTGAACTTCTTATAAAAAATGAACTGAGGATACAATCCTACAGCCCCTAGACAGAGTCTAGATGGCCATAGGAAAATTCAGAGTCTCAGCTCCGACCTCGGAGGAAATGGGCTCTGAGATTGGAGCTGGGACTCTGAGTTTGGAGTGCCCTCCCTCCACCTTCACAGCCGGCGTGGTTCTTTCTGTGGCAGCTGCTGCTCCGAGGTTGAAGACTGACCTCGGAGCTGGTGGGGGGGGGAGGAGAGGAGAGGAGACAGGCTCCGCTGGGAAACAATCTATCCTGGTGGTGCCTCAGCCTGTCCTCTTCGAGAGCAGGGGCAAAAGACTTAGCTGGCCAAATCGGCTGTCTTAAGTCTTTTGCAGGGTGGGAGGAGCACGGAGGCGACCTTCATCTCCGTGCTCATCCTCCTGCCCTTGATAGGATGTCCATAATCCTCTGAGTTTGGAGGGTTACAGGCACCCACATTGGGTCACACTGTGAAACTAAATTGTCAGCCATTCCTAATACTTTAGTACTCTTATCTGCTCTCTACTTCCCCCACTGGTGGAGTGTTCTAAGCACAGTGCTACCCGGGTTTGGCTTCCCTTTGGAGAAGAGATCACAGGAGACGTACGGCATTTTTGTGATATTTGGTTTATTTTCAACTATACAAGTAGAGGATAAGTGGCAGGGACATGAGCAGCATAGGCATTCTTAGCAGGCGGCAGATCCAACAGCCCACATATTTTATTTTATTTATTTTGTTTACGACATTTGTCAAGAGATGGCATGCACGGTTCTCTGGGCGGCCTACGATAAACAAACATAAAAGCAACCGAAGTACAAAATAGAACATAGAGCCCTTCAGTCGAAAACAACATAAAATACGAGACAAAACAAAACTGAACCGCTCCTCTGAAATTAAAAGCACAGATTTTAAAACGGAGAGGTCCAGACTACATACCTTATTTAAAAGGCCTGTGTGAACAGAGAGGTCTTCACATGGTGCTCCAAAAGGCCACAAAGATGGCACCAAGTGAGCCTCTCTGGGGAGGCTGTTCCATAATTGGGGTGCCTCTACTGGAAAGGCCCTCTCCCTGGGAGTTGCCCTCCTCACTTCATTCAGTGGGGGCACTCCGAGTAGGGTCTCTGAAGAAGATACTACGGTTTGGGTAGCTACGTACGGGAGAAGGTGCTCTTTCAAATAAACTGGTCTCAACCCATTTAGGACGGGAAAGGTTAAAGCCAGAACTTTAAATGGGGACCAGAAACAGGCTGGGAGCCCGTACAGCTGGTAAAGCACAGACGTCATATGTGGCCAAACTGCCCAGATGCCATTGGTAATTTAGCGGCCATGTTTTGGAGCACCTGCAGTTTCTGAACCATTTCTAAAGGCTGCCCCACAGATAACGCATTGCAGTAGTCCAAATGGGAGGTTACTAGTGGATAGACAATCAGACCCTTGGAGAAGGTGCATGCACCCCCAGTTACTTTCAGTTTCTCTCTCTTTCTCTCTATGGGGTGGGGGATTTAGTAAGTTAAGAAGCAGTCCTTTTCCAGTTTTTTGAACTATTTCTCTCACCATGAAGGAGAGAACTAAATCATCATCATCATCATCATCATCTTCATCTTCATCTTCATCATCATCATCCATTCATTTATTATATTTATATCCCCCCTGTTTGCCTGCAAGGAACCCAAGGCGGCTTGCATAATCCTCCTCTCCATTTTATCCTCACAACAACCCTGTGAGGTAGGTTAGGCTGAGAGTCAATGGCTGGCCCAAAGTCACCCCATGAGCTTCATGGCCGAGCGGGGACTAGAACCCGGATCTCCTGAGTCCCGGTCCAACGCTCTAACCACCACACCACACCGGCTCTGGGACTCCAGTCTCTACTTCTGGTGCCCTCCAGGTGTGTTGGTGCCATTGGCCATGCTGGCTGGGGATGATGGGAGTTGTAGTCGGACACACATGGAGGGTGCCACGTTGGGGAAAGCTGTTCTCCTCTGTGATCACATCTATTTAACAAGCCCGCATCACTGAAACTACAGTAAATAGAAGGGCTGAGCAGTTCTTATGTGTCTGTCTGCTATCTGCTATTTCTTAAAGCACCATTGACTCTTTCAGCAATGCTGGGGCAATTTACACTGGAGGAGGCCCCTCCACCTGGCATACAGGACCTGCCGGGCCCGCACTCCACAGCAGCTGACAGTCCGATTCAAGGCTGTTGTCATGTAGCGCACATCTAATTGCTTCTCTTTAAATAGCTGTAATTCAGGCGATTATAAAACCAAACCAGGCGAAGCTATGGCCAAGCGTCACTTGGTGAAATTCTCTCTTCTACATGACTATTAAGGGTGCAGGAGCCCTGTCCTCTTTTGCAGCTGGCCACCCTCGCTTTATTGAATGACCCCAAACTCTATTATTATGAAAGAGTTGCAGCTGGGGGGGGGGATTTATCCTTAGGCTGAAAAACTGCAGTTTGCCCAAGGCCAGCCATGGAGCTTCACAGCTGAGCAGGGTTTTGAACCTAAGCCCTCTTAGTCCAAGAGGACTACAAGCCACAAAGGGGAAGAGGACAAATGAAGCACCAGGCAGAAAAATAATTTGCGTTTTAATACAAGCTGCCTGGAGCTGAAAGGAAGTCCTCAAAAGCTGCTGGATGGAAAACATCTATTTGAGGCTCAGATAGCTAGCTATTGACAATCTGAATGAAGTATGGAGAAATTAATGCTAGGACGTCTGATAAGGGACAGTGTTCCAGTGGAATGGATGTATCACCTGGGACGTTCCAAGGGTTATTTGGGGTTTCACACACCCCGGTCCTAATTCATTTGTCGGTATCTTGGACAATTATTGGCACTGGGGTAGCACTCTTAGAGCAACTTGCACAAAAACAAAGCGTTGGGCTGGACATGATATTGGAGCTTCTCAGAAAGGACAGTCACTCCTGGTGGTGCAGGTGTACCATTTGGGGTGGCCCCAAGGCTTATTTCAGGGTACAACCCGCCCCCAGTTCTTTATTCCTAGGTGTGGCTTGGAGGCACCCAGTGTCAAAGCAGGTTACACAAAAGCATCTCTTTGGTCCAGAGAGAGTGTGGGTGTATCTCAAAGATGACTTATCTCCCGGTTGTGGAGGTGTACGGTACGGTGTAGTCCAAACCTTATTTTGAGGCGCAGGGACATGTAAATCTCAGCCCCTTACTCAGATTCTTCTGTCGAATAAGGAACTGGAAACTAGGAATGAACTCCACCACTGCCAGCTCCAGGCCAGGTTTTGGAGATCCTTGGGCAAGACACCCTAATGGGCCCTCTTCATCAGCGAGTCTACCTTTTCCCTGGTGAATAAACAGGTTGCAGTGGTGAAGAGGAGGAGTAACTTCAGGGGGCTCTTGTCAGTCGGCCCCTGCAAGGATGTGAGCCTACAGCAGGTGCCCAAACCATGCCTACCTTTGACGCTGGCCCTGAACACCACTGAACGTTCAGGGTGAAAGTTTTAAGTCCAATCATTGGCTGGGTTCCTCAGACAGCACGATAACCCACACTCAAGGGTTGAGTGTGGGTTGTCATTGAACCGTGGGTTGCTGTGGAAGCGTGAGTTATGTTGTTGTTTGAACCCAGCCGAGATAACAAACCATGGTGAACCACCCGCAGTTCACAACCCAACAACAAACCATGGGCTCTCTGCATGGGTTGTTCATGGCTAACAAGCCATGGCTTGTTAGCGCAACTGGGTTCAGACAACACAGTAACCCACGGTTCAACAAATTTAAAATTGGTTTTAAATTTTTATAATGTTTTTATCGTTTATATTTTAAACGGTATTTTATTGTATTTTTTAAAATTGATTTTTGTACACCACCCAGAGAGCTTCGGCTATTGGGCGGTATAGAAAATGAATGAATGAACGAATAAATAAATAAATATAAACAACGACCCACAGTTCAACAATAAACCACACTCAACCCTTGAGTGTGGGTTATTGTGTTGTCTGAACCCAGTCATTGTAAACAGGGTGGCTTCAGAGGTGGAGGGAGGTAGAAGGTCTCTTTGCCGGTGACAAACAGCGCAAAGGATCTAAAGCAGTGTTCTCCAACGTTGGGTCCCCAGATGTTTTTGGCCTACAACTCCCAGCATGCCCCAGCCAGCATAGCCAGCTGGGGCATGCTGGGAGTTGTAGGCCAAAAACATCTGGGGACCCAAGGTTGGAAAACACTGATCTAAAGGCAGGAACGGGGGAGCCTTTGTTCTGTCCAGCGCTGCATCCCACCAGAGGTCATCTGCTAGTGAGCAGGGCCGAAGCCAGAAGTGGGTGAGGCCAGATCCAAAGTGATATCAGGCTGGGGGCCACATGTGGGCCTTTGCGTTGTAGGTAGGCAGGGAATGGACAGACAAGACCCAAGATTAGGCAGCTGGAGATCAGAGAGAGCAGCTCGAGCAGGCAGCGAGGTCAACAAGGCAGGAGAGAGATCTGAAACTTGTGTGCTGATGGACAGAAGTGAATGGTTATCACTTGTGTTTCATCTTGCACGCAAAACACACCATTTATACCCTTGTGCAGCATTCAGAAAAGACCCCCTGTGCAGGTGTCTTTTGCACTGGGGGTGTGTGATTTCCTGAGTCATAAAAGTAAGATCTAAATTGGGTTGTGTGTGTGTGTGTGGTTTTTTTTTATTTAAAAAAAAACCTTTTAATTCTGCATAAAGGATCTGCATGTCCAAAAATGTGTCTGCTTGAATGTGTCCCGTCCCCCCCGTGCCACCTCACCCCACCCTGCTGCATTACATAACGCTATTTCCTCTGCGGACCTCAGTGAAATGAAAGGGGTAGTGATGGCGGTGGAGGTGGGGAGGAAGGATCACACCTGCATGAACTGTGATTTAAAACTGCTGGAATTTGCAAGCGCTCACAGTTCAGTGGCTCCCTGCAAGGTAGCGTTTGACTGCGAGAGCATCGCCCTGCGTGCCAGAATTCCCAATGCATACATCGGCACCTCTTCTAAAGTGCTGCCTTGTTAACAGCAAGAACATTTTTCTTCTGAATTATTGAGGTTTGTTTGGCTTTCTCCCCCGCCAGAAGCAAAGAAAAGCAAATCGATAAAGATGCCAAGGTGTCCCCTGCCTCAGCCGAAGCCCTGTGCTTTGAATTGTTTAGCTTTCAATCTCTGGATTACCTTTCTCACTTAAAAAGCTCTCACAGTGGATGGCAGCAATTAATGAAACAATGGAAAGCCATAGCTGAAGCCATCGGCACGGGTTCTCCCACCGCCTGAGGCAAGAGAGCGCATGCGCATCAGAGGACTGTGTCAGTGGGGCTCCTTATCCGTTGCAGCTTTTATTCTGAGCTTTGTAGGAGATATCCATGGTGCTGAACTCCACCCCCAAAATAGGTTTGCCACCGTGGATAGCTCCTGTATTTATTTATTTATTTATTATATAGTGGAAGACTGACAACTTGGTTTTTTGCGCGGGTTCAATGCTAAGGGGGTAGCGAGTCTTGGGGCGGGCTTTCTCTGAGGTCTTTAGCGCCTCACTCTTAGCTTAGAACAAAGGGATAACTTATAGCCACAAAAGTATCTTTTAGAAAACAAGTTTATTTATAAAATTATTTTCACAAACTCAGACTTACGCCAGCAATATAGCTTATCAGTATGGTACAAAGTAACAAGCAAGAAGTTTTAAGGACACTGTGATTTCAGGGCTCTCAGCTAGTTAGTTCAGCTCGGGCCCCGGCAGAGGCCCGGTCAACCGCACGCGGCTAGCTGGGTTCTCGGCGGAGGCCTGGTCTGCCCAAGCGGCTAGCTGGGTTTCCGGCGGGGGCCCGGTCTACCCAAGCGGCTTGTGAGTGATTTTAGCTTGGTTTTTTGGGGGTCTGGTCAACTTAAGCGGCCAGTGATTCCAGCTAGCTGGAGCGCGCCGGGTGCTGCTACTTGGGGTTGCCGATCTTTTGTTTTCTTACTCCTAGGCATGGGCAAGATTGCTGAACTGCCACCAGTTCCCTTGCGCAGGGTGTTTTATACCTTGGTGTTTCAGGTAGCCCCTCCCTCCGTGATCAGGTGGGTTGACACTTTCCCTGAGGGGCGGCCTTTTGGGTCAGGTGGGGTGACGCCCTCCCCCCCCCCCGTGGGATGGGGTCCCTTTGAAGCTACTTGCTTAATGGTCCCATCCTATGGTGTTGAGTGGCCATTTCTTAAGGGTGCCGAAGTGTCTGCTCTGGAGAGGTATTCAAGTCTTATGTAGATGGGGCTGATATGCGAGAGCATTGACAAACCTGGTGATGCTTCCTGCCTTCCCCCCTGGGGTGATTCTATGCAGATGTTGTTTGTCCCCCTTTGGCATCTGTGGAGACTGGCTGTCTCCCCCCCCTGGGTCTCTTTCCCCCCTCCTTGGTGAGTGTGTGTGTGTCAGGCAGGGGGCTTAGGTTGGCTTTCTCCACATATATTTATACCCCGCCTTTTTTTCCTGCAAGGAACCCAAGGCGGCTTACATTATCCTCATCCTGCTCTCCATTTTATCCTCACAACAACAACCCTGTGAGGTAGGCTAGGCTGAGAGTCAGTGACTGGCCCAAAGTCACCCAGTGAGTTTCACGGCCGAGCGGGGACTAGAACCCGGATCTCCCGAGCTCATTCTGTAAAGCTCAGAATGAAAGCTGCAACGGAGAAGGAGCCCCACTGACATAGGAGTCAGCAGCCTCCCCTGCATGCGGGGCCGCCACTGCCAGCCATTGTTGCTGCTGCGTCCGTCTCCCCATCTCCCCCCACCTGCACCTGTCTCCCCCACCCCGCTGCCCATCAGTCTCCCTGCCAATCCATCCATCCATCTCCCCCACCCACCCACTCCATGCCCTTCCTCCCAGGTGATCTCCAGGGACACCTCCTCCCACAATGCCCTGCTCTGAGGAAGGACCCCTCGAGTCAGGCATTTGAGCCTGGCCAGGTCTCCGAAGAGCTGCGCCGGCCGCTTTCCCAGCCGACGTGGCTCTGCAGAGAGCTCGCCTGCCCACCACTTGCACCGAGAGGATCTGCTGAGTGGGCGGCGGCGGCAGCAGCAATGAGGAAGGGAGGGCGGTGGGAGGTGCGGCGGCAGTGGGGGGGGGACAGGTGCGTGGCACACAGTGGTGGCAGGTGTGGCGTAACCCCACAATTCAGCTCCCTGCTGTATGTCTGCATTAGTATGTTTCGTGTGTCTAGAATGTTGAACCGAGTGGGCGTGGTTTGTGATGTCTTGGAAAGGATGGGGGGGAGGAGTCTATAAGGAGTGTGTGAGTGAGGTCAGAGTTAGCTAAGAAGTAGAGTGTTGGTTGTAGTGTGTTGGGAGTGTTAGAGAGTTTGGGAGTTAGGTTAGGTGGGTTATTTGTGTCTTGTCAGGAGTTTTAAGAGGAATCAGTGCTTGTATGAGGAGTGAAAGTATTTAGAATTATAGGGACTTCGTGTTTGGGGTAGGCAGGTTTTAAGTTATTTTCTGGAACTAAGATTTTGAGAATTAAAATAAACTTACTTTTATTTTGTTTGCTACCCAAATCCTACGTGTCAGCTTGGCGTTATTATATCTACGCACACACCTTTGTACCCACAGCGTCATAAATTTAAAAATAGATCCTTCATAACCAGTATTAATCTTTTCCCTCATTAGTAGGGGAAAGTTTTCATTTGACCCTCCCCTCAGGTTTTTAAGTGTTTATGCTTAGACCAGTGTTTCTCAACCTTGGGTCCCCAGATGTTTTTGGCCTACAACTCCCAGCATGCCCCAGCCAGCACAGGGAGTTGTAGGCCAAAAACATCTGGGGACCCAAGGTTGAGAAACACTGGCTTAGACTGAGAAGGGTTTATGCTCCTGGTCCTAAAGTGTGAAGGGACCGTGTCGTCGCATGTGCGGTGGCAGTGCGGGGGGGGGGGAGGACAGGTGGCACACAGCGGTGGCAGGTCCTCCTGGTGGTGGTGGTGGTGGGAGCGTGCCACGCCTCCCACTCTACTGCCTTAGCTGGGTGCCTCACCCTGCTACGTGGAAGGGCTGGCCCTGACCTGGTATGAAACGGTGCCAAACAGTGAGAAAAACCCTTTAAGCAGGAGTGCAGAGCCTCTCAGCCTGAGGGCCAAATTCCATTTCAGAGAAGCTTTTTGGGGGGCTGCATTCCAGCGGTGGTTAGGTGGGGCCAAAGACAGAATGGACGGTGTCAAAGACAAACGGGGATGGGGCCACATTGCATATTTTAGCTTAAAACTTCCTGCCAGTGACAAAGGCGATCAGAAGCAGGAGGGGGGGGGGGGCTGGGTGACTCCTGTTTCGGTGGGGCTCCATTTCCATTACAGGTTTTGCAGCATTTCTTTGGAGGTTCATAGGAGCTATCCATGGTGCTGAACCACGGCTCCCAAATAGGCTCACCTCCATGGATAGCTCCTAGAAGTTCCAAATAAAACCTGTAATGGAAAAGGAGCCCCACCGAAATAGGGGACACCAGCCTCCCCTGCTTAGAGGGGCTTCATCCCTTCTCCTCTCTAGCTCTTGCTTCGGGGGGAAGTCTCGGGGACATCTCACTGAGCAGAGCCCAGCTCCTCTAGAGCAGTGTTCTCCAACCTTGGGTCCCCAGATGTTTTTGGCCTACAACTGGGGCATGCTGGGAGTTGTAGGCCAAAAACATCTGGGGACCCAAGGTTGGAGAACACTGCTCTAGAGGTTGACGAACCCTGGTGATATCCCTTCTCCGCTGTTTCCCACTGGCGTTGAGTAGCACAAAACCTTGGAAGATAGAAGTTCCGTTGCGTTGTCATGGCTTTCTGCAATTGATAGGCTGATCCAGATGCCCCAATGGGAAACCCACAAACAGGACATGAGTACGATAGCACCTTCCCACTCATGTTCCCCACCATCTGGTGTTGAGAGGCACAGTGGAGACAAATATTATATAGCCACCAGGACTAGTAGCCCCTTATAGCCGTATCCTCCATGAATTTACCTACCGTAATCCCTTCTTAAAGCCATCCATCCAAGCTGGTGGCCATCCCTACCATCTTGTGGCAGTGAATTTCATACAGTACAATTTCATACTGGGTGAAAGAGGTATTTCCTTTCATCTATCCTGCATCTCATGCAATACATCTTCATTGGATGATTCTGCTATTATGAGAGATGGAGAAAACTGTCTCTTTCCACTTTCTCCCCACCCTTACATAATTTTGTCGTCGTCGTCGTCTTCTTCTTCCTCTTCTTCTTCTTCTTCTTCTTCTTCTTCTCTCCTCCTCCTCCTCCTCCTCCTCCTCCTCCTCCTCCTCTTCCTCCTCCTCCTCCTCCTCCTCCTCCTCTTCTTCTTCTCTAAAGTAAAAAAGCCCCAAACTCTTTAACCTTTCCTGATAGGAAAGGAGCAAATGGATCCATGCAAAACGAGTGATCATCTACTAAATACTATTGCAGGCCGGCTGTCAGATACTGTCAAAACATTGATGGCTGCCGCTAAATTGTCCTATGCCAAAGGCGGATGTTGAATATCAAATATTCACTGAACATTGCAGTCTCAGAGAATATTTGGAGAATATTGGCCATCAAAATCTAGAGGAGTATTTTGAGCCGAATATTTAGGCGGAGGAATTGCTTTCAGCTCTAATTCAATTAAACTAGGTCATGTTATTTTGCTCCTCGTCTTTTAAGGATGTGGGGAAGGGAATGCACACATTACTTTAGCTCTGCCTCATTGTCATTCTTACCCGTGATTAAAATGTGCATTTCCTTTTTGATGTTGAAATTCAAGGGTATTTATCGCTAAGTCGTCCTTGAAGCCTTGGGGCTCATAGGGACAAAGTTGTCATCCCCCTGAGCAACCTCCCAGTCACTGCTTGTCTCATTCTTCCATACAGTCCTTCTTCCTTGACAATTGCTGTCCATTTCCCCATCAGTTGCACTCTACCTCCCCTTTGTGTTGGCACATAGATTTCCATAAACAGAGTTGGAAGGGGCCTACGAGGCCATCGATCGAGTCCAACCCCCTGCTCAATGCAGGAAACCGGAGGAGGGGGGGGTCTCCCATCCAAGTAACAACCAGGCCTGACCCTGCTTAGCTTTCCACGCTCAGACAAGCTGAGCCAACGTGAGCCACAGGCCTGTAATACAGTCCTCAAGCATCCTACCGCCAATACTGGGGGCAGTATTGGCAGTAGGGGGGCTAAAGAGGAAACAGAAAAAATAAACCAATTGACAGCCCCCCAACCTTCTTTCATTTTATTCATTCATTCATGGACAACTTAGTGATAAATACCCTTGAATTTAATCATTAAAAAGGAAATGCACATATTTATTTATTCAATCAATCAATCAATTTACCTATCACTTGCCCAATAACAGCAGTTCTCTGGGAAATGTACAAGATGATGATGATGATGATGATGATGATGATGATAATAATAATAAATGAAAATTACTTTTTATCCTCACAACAACCCTGTGAGGTAGGTTGGGCTGAGAGTCAGTGACTGGCCCAAAGTCACCCAGTGTGCTTCATGGCTGAGTGGGGACTGGAACCCGGGTTTCAGTCCAACAGTCTAACCACCACATCACACTGGGTGTCCTTTTAAATTACATTATCATAGTTGAAATAAAACAAATGTTTAAGAAATGGCAAATAAGACAACTATGAAATCAAAATAAATTACTTTGAAGCAGTGACCAAGAGTTTAAAACTCTTCACAGCAATAAACAATTTGGACAGAGAGTCGTAAGAATAAAAATACTGCAGAGCTAAATGACCATACTAAAACCGCAGTATAGCCCAGGCTGCATTGATGCACCTGTGTGACCGCACTTGTGAAAATGTTTCTATCAGGAATCTCCCAACAGCCCTTTCAAGTGGGTGACGGCATCTACTCCACAAAAAGCAAAACTCACAGCGAACAAAAACATCCAACTGCCTCCTTGACCCAGTTCAGGTTTTGTGTAATCAACTGCAGATGTCCTGATTTGGGAGATGGTTTTGTGGTGGATGAAAGAGGGGCAATTTTGAAAGATGGAGGATAATTCCATTCTGCAATGGCTCTTGACCTAGACCTCTCTTGCGACTTCTTTTGACTGTTGTCAGGGAAGCAAGATTAACAGATGTCAGTCTCATATAACCCTCTTCCTCTGGAAAAAGGCCAAAGAAAGATCAGCTAGACTAATTTGGGGAGTGAAAAGATGTGTCTGTGCCGCGGAAAGGCTGAACATACTTGCCCTTCAGATAGCAGCGGGTGAGGGGGATCCAGTTAAGCCTCACAGGTGCTAAGGGAGTTCAAATCAGGATGCGGTTATGAACCTAGCAGCTCACTATGGAATAAAAAGCCTCAAGGGTTGTGGGTATAGGTGGTGTGGTACACATCAGGCAAAATTCTGCATTTGGCTTGAAGAGTCTGCATCCAAATCTCTCCTCAACTGGGAAGCTCTCTGGTTGGCTGTAGGGAAATCACTTGCTCTTGGCCTAAAAACTGGACTACCCATTTGGAGGAAAGCACATGGCATAGGGAGTGGACAGGGAGATATTTTTCTCCCTCGCTCATAATATTAGAACCCAAAGGGGTCATCCCATGAAGCTGATTGGTGGGAGATTCAGGACAGATAAAAGGAAGCACTTCTTCACACAGCACATAATTAAACTATGGAACTCACTTCTACAAGATGTAGTGATGGCCACCAGTTTGGTTGGCTTGAAATGGGGATTAGACATATTCCTGGAGGATAAGGCTATCAGTGGCTACTAGTCCTGATTGGTTATATGCTTCCTCCAGCATCAGGGGCAGTATGCCTATTTACTCCAGTTGCTGGGGAACATGGGTGGGAGGGTGCTGTTGCACTCATGTCCTGCTTGTGGGATCCTGTGGGCAGCTGGTTGGCCACTGTGTGAACAGAATGCTGGACTAGATGGGCCCTTGGTCTGTTCCAGCAGGGCTCTTCTTATGTTCTTATGCATAGTCCTCCTGAGAATGCAGTTGTGTGTGTAAGTTGGGGGGGGGGCATTATATTTTTTTCCAGGTAAGAAGGCCATCCTCTTGTACCATCTGCTCTTATGAAGATAGCTTCCTATCTTCAGCCAGGTCAAGCCACTGGTCCAACAAGCTTAGTCCAATATTGTCTATATTGTTGGCAGCACCCCTGCAGGGTCTCATGTAGATGGCTTTTCTATCATCTGTTAACTCAGCCTTCCCCAACCAGGTGCCCTCCAGATGTGTTGGACTACAACTCCCAGCATCCCCCAGCCAGTATAGTTGCCAGGGGTGCAACTCCCAGCATCCCCCAGCCACATCTGGAGGGCGTCCGGTTAAGGAAGGCTGTGTTGCCCGATCCCTTTAACTGCCGATGGCAAGGATGGAGTCTGGGATCTTCTTCATGCAAAACTTATGTTTTACTACTGAGCTATGGCCCCTTGGTATAACAAAAGCAGGAAGAAAAAGGTTCTCAATAACTGTTCTACAATGGTTAACTGTACAAGCCCCTCATCCTGAGGTTTTTATGCAACCTAGCTTTCTGTACATTCGGGGTCCAGTCAGACCTGCCCACAAAAGTGCCTCAGGCAAGGCAAATTGTACACATGAAAGGCTTTTGTTTGATAGAATGTTTCCCCCAGGCTGTTAGGATCAGAATAAGAATGGATTTCAGGTTTCAGTTACTTAAGGTAAGTAAAGACTTAATTTTTCCTTAATCCAGGCACTGCGCATAAGAAAAGCCCAGCCTAGTACAGGTCAATTAGTATTTGAAAAGCCTGAAAAAGGCCTGTAAACTTTAAATCAGCATAACAAAGCTTTCCCTCAATGGATTTCTTTTCTGTTTGAAGGAGGTGTTTGCTATTGTTCTTGGCTATCAACAGAGACTAAGATGACCTGTGGATGGCCTCCCCCCCCCCCCATAATTGTTTCAGTTGTTCAGGGCTCAAAAGATCCCATAAAGTGTATTCTTATGGAGATTTCTGGGGAATGTTGTTCCCCCGGGCATGTTTGGTTTATAGAAAGAAAATTGTAAAAGGCAGGTGTCTGAAATTTGGTAATATTTTTTTACTACCCTTTTTAAGACAGTGTCTTAAAGGCACTTGCTGGTAGGTCTACTTATGTGTAAATTACACAACAAAATGTGAGCCTGAGGTAGGAAAAGTACCCCAGAATGCAGGATGAGGGTTTTAAGTAGGTGATGTAGCTGCTTTCTCCAGCCAAAAAGGGCCCTCAAAGCGGCCTACACCAAAATGAATACAGCTATAAAACCGACCTCTGCTTTATGTTGTGCTTTACTCGTGGAAACAAACAGTAAAATCTGAAAAAGAAATGGGTCTTTTTGCTTTTGTCTTCTTTTTTCCTGACCATTTCTTCAGGCCCTTTTAGATGTACTAGCCATGAAAAAAAAAAAAAAAAAGCTTAGATTCTGCAGGGCAGCTTAACTAATTGAAAAACAATATTCTGAAGTTCAGTTTTCAAAGTAGAAAGAAAACAAACAAGCACCACCTTTAACTTTTAACAATAAAGTGATGAATTATGGGCCTTCCCATTCATTCCTGCCTTTGGGGGGAAAATGTACCGTATTCTGTCCAGCATATCACAGATGCTGAAAAGAACTGAGCCGATGAATGATGTGAAATATCAATTGCCTCGTTTTCTTGCTAGTGGGCTGCAGTTTAGCGGGCAGATTCGAGAGGAAACGGCCAATTGGACCGGCAGCCTCAATTTCACGGATGGTGGAGCTCTGAGGAGTGGCGCTGACGCCGGCACCAGGTACAAGCACACAGGGCACGGACACAGGAGGGGGCGGCCGCAGTCAACAGGAGGAGTCCCTCTCGGCACAATCTGGGGAGGTGCTGTAGCTGAGGGGCGGATAACATCCTTTGCATGCACAAAGCTCCGGGTTCAGTACCCAGGATGTCCGGGTGCAGGGGTGGGGAAGGCCTCAGCCTGAATCCCCAGAGAGCCTCCGCAGGTCAGAGATGACCTTACTGGGCTGGATGGAGCAGTGGTCTAACTCCGTATAAAATAGTGCTGAGCCAACCCCTTCCTGCAATGATGCCATGCTCTTTGTGGGCTGCAAAGGGTTTTTTTTTTTGGCGGGGTGGTGGTGGTACTTCAGCATTGGGTAGTGATCAAGCTTTTGCCTGCTCATGGGCACCACTTTATTTTTTTAAAAAAAACAAACCCACAAGTCTCTGGAGTGAGGGCAGGAAGCTTCGCCCACATCCCGACTGCCATCTGATGACGTGAGGCTGTCATGAAGCCAAATCAGAGTGAGAGCAGTTCACTCTGGAGCCTCGTTAGGGTGGGGGCGAAAGCAGCAAGGGCTCCCAGGAGTACAGTTGCCACCAGCATCAGGACTATGAAACAGGCAATAGCTCAAAAGATGTGTGTGTGTGTGTGTGTGTGTGTGTGCGCGCGCGCGCGCGCACATGGGTGCATGCATGAGAGCATGGCAGGGGGTTGTGAAACTATCCCCCAAGTTCAGCATTTGAGCCACAAAGATTCCTGAGAATAACCTTTTGCTCAGTTCTAACATAAAAATCAGCTTCGTTAACCTGCAAGGGGATCTCGGCCCATCATGTTGGGAAGATTTAAAGGTATGCCGCCAAAGTCTAGGGCAACCTTCCATTTGGGGATGATGGGAATTGTAGTCCAACACACCTGGACAGTGCCAAGTTGGGGAAGACTGGTCTGGGATAACGGTCAGTACCCAAAGTAATGGACAGCCAGTCTCCAGAGGCGGTGTTAGGGGGTGGTGCGGCATACCCTCACAATTCAGTTCCCCGGTCGGCGTTAGTATTTATTTATTTTTATTTATTTATTATATTTATACCCCGCCTTTTTTTCTGCAAGGAACCCAAGGCGGCTTACATAATCCTCCTCCTCCTCTCCAACTTATCCTCACAACAACCCTGTGAGGTAGGTTAGGCTGAGAGTCAGTGACTGGCCCAAAGTCACCCAGTGAGCTTCATGGCCGAGCGGGGACTAGAACCCGGATCTCCCGAGTCCCAATCCAACACTCTCACCACTACGCCACACTACGTCACACTGGTATATAAGGAGGATTGAGTGATATCAATTTTTTATTATTATGCTGGTTCTTGTTGTAGTCTTGTCTTGTCTGTCGGTGGTTGGGGTAGGCAGGTTTGAAGGTTTTTTTTTCTGGAACTAAGATTTTGGGAATTAAAATAAACTCATTCTTATTTTGTTTGCTACCCAAAGCCTACGTGTCAGCTTGGCGTTATTAACCTACATTACTGTTGAACCTACATACACACACCTTTATGCCCACAGTAGAATACATTTAAAATAGAACCTTGATAAACTTTCTTGGTCTTTCCCCTCATAGGTAGGGGAAGGGTTTCATTTGACCCTCGCCTCAGGTTTCTAGGTGTTTGTGCTTAGCCTGAGAAGGGTTTATGCGACTGGGCCTAGAGTGAAAGGACTGTGTCATCACAGGTGGCCCACTGAGATTGGAGCCCTGAATCCTTCATTTGGAGCCCCGAATCCCTGGGAGGCCCTCTGCCCCACCACCCTGCTGTCCATGGGTGCTTGCTGAAATAAAGGAACAGGGGCCCTGATGAACTCTGTTGCATCTGAGCCCCCGGGATTAGCTGGCTTTTGGCCCACATGTGCTTCCCTTCCTGCTGCCCCCTCCTGAATCTTTCTGCCTGAGTTTTTTTTTTCTGAAATCAAATGCTCTCCTCTTCTCAATGGAATCAACTACCTAGCGAGGTGGTGGGCTCTCCCACTCTGGAGGCATTCAAGGTGCAGCTGGACAATCATCTGTCAGGGATGCTTTGACCTGGATTCCTGCAGTGAGCAGGGGGTTGGACTCGATGGCCTTGTGGGCCCCTTCCAACTCTACTTTTCTATGATTCTATGATTCTCTGTCTATACATCCCTTTTGACAAATAGGGGTGTCCTTAGGAGACAGGCTCCTTTAAAGACACACACACACACACACACACACTCTTTAGAACAGGGCTCTCCAACCTTGGGTCCCCAGATGTTGCTGGACTACAGCTCCCAGAATCCCTTGCCATTAGCCATGCTGGCTGGGTATGCTGGGAGCTGTAGGCCAGCAACATCTGGGGACCCAAGGTCGGAGAGCCCTGCTTTAGAGCATATGTAAATTAGCACATGCAAATTTATGCTTTTTTATTTTTATTTTTTTTGTCCTGTGTGCCTGAGCTCTGGATCTTTGCGGTACCCAGTACCGCCCCTGTTTCTTTCTTACTTTTTTCCTGTAGGGGTTAAGAAAAAGAGCTGCAAGCGAGTTCCAAGTCCCCAAGTTCAGATCTTGAACTCTTGAGACGTGCCACTTTCCCTTCTCCTGCCAGCTTGGAATATGGGGATAACAGGACAGACCGACCTTACAGGGGTTCTGTAAGGAACATTGGCATAATGTCTGTAAAGTGCTTTATCAAGCATAAGCTGTCCATATCATTCTTATTATCTTCAACGGCTGCCTGGTACAGAATAGCCGCTGAGGTTTGCCCATCCCGTCCTCTCCACAGCAGGAAAAGCTCCGATTGCTAAACCTCTGGCAGTTGTGAAAGACACAGGATTAGCCCATGCCACAAAACAGTTGGCACTGCCGTAGGTAGCAAGTATATTCAGCAGTGCCAATTAAGGGTCATTTATTTCCTTCCCAGCGTCTTCCTAATTGTCACGCTATTCTCTGGCTTTGGGCAAGAGCACAAAGTGATGTTAAGCCTTTAATTTTCACATCGCAACGTGGTCTTCGGAGGGAGCTCAACCCTGTTCGCCCTCCCCTGCCTCCTCCCACTCTTCTCGGCAGCAGAATCTTCTACAGGATTTTAGTTCTAAAGGGGACTTAAGAATGCGTGGAGCTGCCTTATGTTCTCACTGCTCAGCCCATCAGGTCTCTCCAGCTGAGTGTTGCTAACGAAGTCTTCCTGACCCTAGTCCCCTCCCATTGTCCATGCTGGCTGGGGAGGATGGGAGTTGTAGACCTGGAGGGTGCTAGGGCGGGGCTGGCTGGCTTAACCTGATTGGTGTAAAACAAAACTGGGGAACATCAAGAGAGGAAGTCTCAGGATGCTGAAAAATATATATATATGTGTGTGTGGTTTTATTCCAAGAAGTAGCCCTACGCGTTTTGGCCCGGAGTATGCACCTTCTTCAGGGGCTAGATTGAAGAAAGAACAAAGGCAGATAAATACACATTTAAGAATTCATTTTAAAAACCCTGCATTTAAATACAAAAACCCTGCATTTAAATACAAAAATTCTGCCTTTAAATACATCTTAGAAAAGGTGATTCCTGCAACTTGTCACTGGTCTTTTTCAGAGATCTCTGCATGCATTTATATAAAAGAACGAAGTAAGCAGTGTGATAATTAGCATTATTACTATGTTTTTAAAATGAAAGTTTTAAATGCAGTCTTAATTGTGTATTTCTGTGCTTGTGTCCCTTTCTTCTTTCTTTACCCTAGCCCCTGAAAAAGGCCCATACTCTAGGCCAAATCGCGTAGGGCTACTTCTTGGAATAAAAACCACACACATATTTTTTCAACATCCTGAGACATTGCCTCTTTATTCCATTTAATCTGATTGGTAGCAGCTCTCCAAGCTGTCAGGCAGATTTCTTCTTTCCCGGCCTTGCTGCCTGATATCCCTTTGGGTGGAGATGCTGGGAGATACATACAGCTCAGGGCTTCCTGCGTGCAAAGCATGTGCTCTACCCCTGAGCTATGCCCGCTTCTTGTATCCTGCCCTTTGACCAGGCTGTGGATGCCACAGGGCTTCCATCTCCCTCCAAAACAAGTCCATCCTTTTCCTGTAGCCTCTGCCCCTTTCTCCCTCCTTCGTTCTCCCTGCCTCTCCTTTTAGCCTTCACATTCGAGATCGTTGACACCTCCTGAAATAGGTCTTGCCTGGCTCTAGGCTGGTTCGGAGCCGGATCTGGCTGCAGTGCTCCCAGCAACTCACATAGCGCTTGGAAGCATCCGTATGGATGTATGAGCAGCGATAGCCTCTGGATGTCTCCAGACATACCGGTAAGCCTCATTCTCTCTCTCTCTCTCTTACACACATACACTCTTACACACGCACATTCACACACCCAGCAACTCCAGCCTGATCACTGCTTTACTGTTTGTTTGTTTGTTTGTTTGTTTATTATATTCCTACACCCGCCCATCAGCCAGAAGGCTCCCTGGGCGGCTCACAATCAATATAAACAATCATCATAAAATCACAATAATACCATTAACAGAAAATACACCAGTAGAATAGAACAGCTAAATAAATCAGTCCAGAGGTACAGTAGTAAAATACAGTAAAAAAAAAAAAAAAAAAAATGGAAGGAAAAGTCTTAACTATTACAATATTGGGAAAATAAAAAGGGTTTTATTAGTGATAATAAAGCAGCGATCTGGGCTGCAGCCGCCTCCCAGCTCCAGGCATCCTGACCCGATTGCTGCTTCGATCCGGCGATCCAGGCTGCTTTGGCGTCACTGGGGAGGGAGGAGGAGGCCACCTTCACACACACACACACCCATCCTGCTTCACTGCTGCCATCAGTGCCGTGCCACGGTGATTTTTTTCGCCGCCGGCAGCTCTTACAGCACCAGCTGCGAGATCTTAGGGGAACTGCACAACAGGACTTGGAGGGGGCTGCGGGTTCTGCACCCCTGCACTAGCAGTACTGTATTCATTTGGAATATCAGAGGCGGCAATGCGACCCTAGGCAAAGAAGAGAGAAAGCTGATCCGTGTGCTGCAGGAAACTGTAACGGACTAGATGGCTCTCCTTTGGCAGTTACGAGATTCTGGCGGTTCTATTCTATGATTCTATGATTCTATTTGGAAAATGCATCACTCAAAGAAGTCACTGCCCTTCCTTTTACTCCCTAAAGCAGGCCTGCCCAATTTCTGACCCATCAGGCTCCATGTGGCCCTTCAGCCATATATGTAGCCCACCAGGGGCTCAATAGATTTTAGTGTTGGCCTGAAATGCTTATTTTATTTTATTATTACATTTTTAATCCCACCCTTCTTCCGAGGAGCTTACAAGTCTCTCTCCGGCACCCTTTTTTTATTATTGCAATAACCCTGTGAGGTAGGTCAGGCTAAGAGAGTGTGCCTGGCCCAAGATCACCCAGTAAGCTTAATTGCGGAGCAAGGATTTGAACTTGGGTCTCCCCGGTCTTAGTCCAGCACTCCGAGCACTATGCCACACTGCCTCTCCATCCATTTTCACCACCCCATTTTCATGGATCTGTTTCTGGCAGGGGACCAAAAAGGGGGCCTTCCTGGTGGTGGTACTTCCTGGTGGTAGTACAGGCAACTGAGGGCCACTATTATGATTTCCCAGAAAATCCCCTGGGGGAAAACACTTTATGATGATGTAGTATCGTCCCCAGGGGACTTCTGGGAAATTAAAAATGGCAGCTACCAGCTAGGAAGGGGACCACTGCCTCAGTTGTCACAAAACATGTGGCAGCGGTGGGGAAGAAACAGCTGGGGAGGTTTGGGGGCACCTTGTCCCCCCACAACACACAGAACTTTAGATTCAATAAACTTCCTGGCTTGGCGTCCTGCCTGGGGGCGGAAAAACAGGGAGGGAGATTGTGGAGCATCCTGACACTTTCTGGAGACCCATAGTGGAGGGGCCAGGGTTATTTAATCCTTTCCCTTCTCATGACTAAGACTGGACACTGGGGTGAGCAGCAGGGAAAGACCAGGCTGGTAGCCCCTCCTCGCCTCAAGACGTTTGATCTTGGAGGGCCATTTTTGACCCTCTCTCCAAACGAGAGTCGCCTCCTGCTTCATTCTGCAGTGATCCTGTAGTCGTAGACACATGTGGCCACCACTCTCTAGCTTAGCCTTCTCCAATCTGGTGCCCTCCAGATGGGTTGGACTACAGCTCCTATCATTCCCAGCCAGCATGGCCAAGGGAATGCTAGAAGTTGTAGTCCAGTACATCTGGAGGGGGTCCAGGGTGGGGGGAGGCTGTTCTAGCTATCGAAACGATCCAGAGCAAGGCGTTTAGCAAGGTGACTTTGCTCCAGCTGTTGCCAGGAGTGGGCGGCCTCGACCTTCGATAATGGTAAGGAGACAGCTTTGTTTTTATGATGCTTAGCATGTCCATGCACAGTTTCCAGCTTTAATGGCAGTGGACACTGATCATATTTATTTAGTATGTGAATGCCACAGCTTGTTCTTTAGCCCCAGGGACTTCCAGGGTGGGTTATGGCAATTTAAAAAAAATTGTAGTGAATGAACAAAATCACATACTCACTAAAATGCTAACACCTCTGGCAGCAAGGCCAGCATAAGAAAACAAAACAGCAGACTAAAGATACTAATAGTTTTGACAACTTTGATTTTATTGTGTACAGTAATACCTTGGATTGCAAGTAACTTGGTTTGAGAGCGTTTTGCAAGACAAGCAAATTTTTAAATATTTATTTAATTTTTTTTACTTGATATACAAGCGACGTCTTGCAATACAAGTACTGTAGTACGGCTTAAATTAAAAATCTCTGTACAAATTTTTTTTTTTGGGATTTCGTTTTGATATAAGAGTGTTTTGCATTACAAGCACGTTTCCGGAACGAATTATGCTCTCAATCCAAGGCATGACTGTATTTGAATGGACTGTTTTTAGTTTGCTCTGTTAGTCAGTATATTTAATGTTATTCTTTTCTTTTCTTTTTTTTTAAAATAAAAAATTGCACTTTTAATGTTTCGTACGATCTGTTAGTATGTCAATCAGTAAAAAGAATGAACTGTAAAAAGCACAGGCTAACAAAAAGGCTTGTAGCAGGCACTGAAACAGCACCAGGCAAGTCACTGTGGGGAGGGCATTCCAAAGCCAGGGTGCCACCACCAAAAAATACCCCATTCCTGGCTACCACCTGCCTTGCCTCTGTAGGTAGAGAGACACAGAGAAGGAACTCATGGGGCAATTTTAGTACCTGGACATATTCATGTGGAAAAGGCAGTCTTCACCCAGGTCCCAAACCACTTACAGAGCAATCCTATCGGCTGCTAGACAGTGTCTAGACAGCCATAGGATTGCTTGGTTCCCCAGGTACGAGGTTGGAAAATTAGTCCAACCCCGTAGCTGGGGATCCATGTTTGCCCCCCCCCTCTTGCAGCTGGCATGGAAGGAACCACGCCAGCTGCTTTTCCAAGGTAGTAAGAGCGACCTTGGAGACAGGCTTTGGGGGCCGTTCTGGGGGCGAGGGGAGGAGACTGGCACTGCCAAGATACGACATATCCTGGCGGCACCTCAGCCTCCTCCCCTCCGACTTCAAGGTGCTGCATGTAGACGGCCGGAATCTGTCGTGAATCCCTCCAGTTCCAAGATAAAGCCGTAGTCGTTATCACAGTCCGAGGGTCGAAGCCAAAATATATCATTCCAAAATAGAGCGAACGCAAAAAAATAAACCGTTTCGGGATCAGCAAGTCTTGGTCAAGGTCGTTCCAAGGTTCCAAGGTACAGAAGTCTGAGGTCGGGAATGTCAGGAGCGTCCGGCTTGTAGCTGTGGTAACAAACAATGGCTTCCAGCCTCTGAGTGTGCTTGGGACCTGCCTTCTGAGCAGGCGCTGATTGGTCAGGCTGCCCAGCTGGGTCAGGCTGCACGTAGCCTGGCCCCGCCCCAAGCACACTCTGGCCCGGCTGGTCTCCGTCTGACCACAAAATTGTCCGTCTAGGCGCTTTGCAGGGAGGGAAGAGCACAGAAGCGACCTTTGCCTCTCATAGAATCATAGAAAAGTAGAGTTGGAAGGGGCCTACAAGGCCATCGAGTCCAACCCCCTGCTCAATGCAGGAATCTAGGTCAAAGCATCTCTGACAGATGTCTGTCCAGCTGCACCTTGAATGCCTCCAGAGTGGGAGAGCCCACCACCTCCCTAGGTAGTTGGTTCCATTGTCTTATTGCTCTGACAGTCAGGAAATTTTTCCTGATGTTTAGGTGGAATCTAGGTTCCTGTAACTTGAGCCCATTATTCCGTGTCCTGCAAACTGGGATGAACGAGATCTTTGCCCTCCTCTGTGTGACATCCCTTCAAATACTGGAAGAGTGCGATCATATCTCCCCTCAGTCTCCTCTTCTGAAGGCTAAACATGCCCAGTTCTTTCAGTCTCTCCTCATAGGGCCTTGTTTCCAGTCCCTTTATCATCCTTGTTGCCCTCCTCTGAACCCTCTCCAGTTTGTCTATGTCCTTC
The DNA here is from genome assembly GCA_021292165.1 of Shinisaurus crocodilurus. Classification (NCBI taxonomy): domain Eukaryota; kingdom Metazoa; phylum Chordata; class Lepidosauria; order Squamata; family Shinisauridae; genus Shinisaurus; species Shinisaurus crocodilurus. Next base: position 2,865,468 of record CM037877.1, on the reverse strand, counting down.
TTAAAGTGAGGTGCCCAGAACTGGACGCAGTACTCAAGATGAGGCCTAACCAGTGCCAAGTAAAGGGGCACTCTGCACTCCTCCTGCCCTGCATCGAATACCCATAATCCTCCGAGTTCTGAGGCTAATGGCGCCATGCAATCGGGCTTTAAAAATCAGACGGAGTGCTTTGAATTGAATCCAGAAACGAACCAGTAGCCAGTGCAGTTGTTTTAAGACTGGAATATAGATCCAGGCCCAGCCTATAACCTACGGTAGTTGCTCTATTTTGTGCCAAATGAAGCTTCTTCTGAGTAGTCTTCAAATAGGAAAGGATGGATCTGTCGATTTCCGTTTCTATCCATTTCCCATTATTCCTGAGCTTAAGTTTGGTTCTTCTCAAACTGTGAGAATTTCTCCAGTCTTGTTTAGTTTATCCCAAACTTTGAGATTTTTTTTTTTTTTTTGTAAGTTCACATAAAAATTCATAAGCATTGTTGTGACATTTCTTCAAGTACATGCATTTTTATATGCATTTTTCCTAATGTACATATTTTTGGTAAGCAGTTTTCCTATATACTGCATTTTAAAATGTTATTTCCCATATATGTTCATATTTGTACTCATTTAATTGAAGAACTCCATTGCAAATTTCGGAGAAGTGAACTTTTCGGAGGATAACTGAGTTTCTGTCCCCAAAAGGGCGAAATTAGGTTATTTCATATTAAAATGTGAATTGAACTAATTCTACCTGCTCTGATCCCTACTTCAAAGGCAGCCTCCCAAACAATGCAATATTTGATTGAATGAACCAATTAACCAGTTATGGGTAGTAGAAGATGTAACATTTTTAGAACAGCGGGACCAGTTTGGAAGTCCCCTCACTGTTTTTGATACAAATGTACCTTTTCCTCTCAATGGGGTGAGCTCTTGAGTGGGGAAAAAGCGTTCTCCTACTTTGCAGTGAAAGTTGGCTATGGCACTGGACGCGTGTGCATCTGTGTGTTTTATGTTGGCCAGTACTTGTAATGTTGCTAGCATGCCTCCCAATTCTCCGAGCGACTTTGCAAGTTTTAAAAACGTGTGTTTTAAAAAAGGAAAAAAAGATGAAGATGAAAAAAAGATGAACATATTGGTTATGACCTATGAAGCCCTATAAGGTTCGTGTCCAGGTTATCTGAAAGACCGTATTCTCCCTTATGAGCCTGCCCGTACCCTGAGTTCTTCAGGGGAGGCCCTTCTCTGAGTTCTGCCACCATCTCAGGCACGCCTGGCAGGAACTCGGCAGAGGGCCTTCTCAGTGGCTGCCCCAATGCTCTGGAGTTCCCTTCCTAGGGAGGCTAGAATGGCGCCCTCCTTGGTATGTTTCCGGTGGCAGGCAAAAATGTTTTTGTTCCTGCAGGCCTTTGAGAATAGTCTGGGCCTCTGAGAATGCGATGGATTGCACTGTTTATATTGTTGTTTTAACTTTGATATTTTATATAATTTTAATATTATAGCTGATTTAATTATATTTTTAACTTTTGCATATTTCTATTTATATGTTTTAATTGTACAAGTTTTAATGTTGTAAAGCTGCCTTGAGTCCCGGTACTGGGGAAAAGGCAGGATATAAATAAATATAATAATAACAATAACAATAATAGATTGTTTTTTGTTTTTTTTTAAGTCAGCATGCGAGGAGGGCAAGACTAGTGGCTAATTCAGGGTTTGACTTGCTGGCATGTAGATATGCAAGTTAAGTTGCAAAGCAGGGATCACACCATGGATGCAAAACCCACTGTGAACACTGAGTAAAAGGGTACATTTTTCTTCACCCTAGCCTTGCCATTCCCTGACGGCGGCGTAGCTCCTGTTTCCTTAAATGCTCAGGGCTTCCCCAACTTGGTAGCATCCGGATGTGTTGGACTGCAACTCCCATCATGCTCAGCCATTTCATTTCATTTCTTACATTTCTCTGCTCCCCCATAGCCAAAGCTCTCTGGGCGGTTTACAAAGATTTAAGCCAGCATGGCCCTTTTGGCTCGGACCGGAGTCTGATGTCAGTGGCTTGGAAAGCTTGACAACTTACCTGGATGTGTCGTAAATCCATCCAGTACGAAGATAAGCCATCGTGGTTATCACAGTCCAAGGGTCGAAGCCAAAATATATACAGTATTTGCCTGAATCCCCAGAGATTCAGAATTACCTTGGATTGCAAGTCACTTGGTTTGAGAGCGTTTTGCAAGACAAGCAAATTTTTAAATATTTATTTAATTTTTTTTTTTTTTTTACTTGATATACAAGCGACGTCTTGCAATACAAGTACTGTAGTACGGCTTAAATTAAAAAATCTCTGTATAATTTTTTTGGGGGGGTGGGATTTCGTTTTGATAGAAGAGTGTTTTGGATTACAAGCTCGTTTCCGGAACGAATTATGCTCTCAATCCAAGGCAGGACTGTAAATCATTGCTACCGCTTGCTTGCTTAACAAGCAGGGAAACAGTGAGCAAGTAGGCGGCAGCAGCCTCTCCTCCTCCTCCTCCTCCTCCTCTTCCTCCTCCTCCTCCTCCTCCTCCTCCTCCTCCTCCTCCTCCTCCTCCTCCTCACCACCATCGTTGTCTGGACCAGAGCGAGAGGCAGGGGAAGAAGCAGGTTGCACTGGTGAAGAGGGGAAGCAACTCCAGGGGGCTCTTATCTAGAGAGCCCCTTCCGGAGTGGGGGGGCCCTTGGCAGGTGCCCAACCATGCCTACCCTAATCCAGTGCTTCTCAAATAGTGGGGCGGGCCCCCCAGGGGGGGTGCGAGGCTCCGTAAAGGGGGGCTCGTTTGACCTCAGTTAAAAGTTTTTTTTAATATTGTGTTCCTTTAAATCCTGTGCTCCTTTAAATCTTTTCTGCTACAGTTAATAAAGCTATTCTTTGTTGTAAATTGATCCACATTTCTTTCTTTTTTTATTCTCTTATACGTTAATAAGGATACAGTGTTATGCAGAGGTGTACTTATAACAATTTTATAGACAAATGATACTATTTACAGTCGCGCGGGGGGCGCGAAATGTTTTCTTCTTCCTAGGGGGGGCATGACAGAAAATAATTGAGAAGCACTGCCCTAATCCAAGGCAGGATTGTATGTCCGAAAAGCAGCAAACAGAAGCAGGCTGCTTTTTCAGGAGCAGGCAAAAAGCGTCGTCAAAAGGTCGTTCCGAGGTTCAAAGGCACAAGTCTGAGTTCAGGGGTGTCAAGGCGTCTGGCTGAAGCTGAATAAGCAAACAGTTGCTTCCAGCGTCTGATGTGCGTTTGGGACCTGCTTTTTGAGCAGGCGCCGATGGGTAAGGCAGCCCGGCCGGGCCAGGCTGCATGTGCCTGGCCCCACCCCAAACACACTCTGGCATGGCCGGTCTCCGTCTGACCTAACGGAGGCACAACAGGATGCATTTTCTCTCTCTCTCCCCCCCCCCCCAAATATAGTTAACACAGCTCTTTTTCTAGTAGGGCCCCTGTATTTATTATTTATTTATTATTTGCATTTATCTATCGCCTGGGCGATGTACAGAAAATAAAAAATTTAGCAGGTAAAATTTGCCTTTATCACCTTAATTCCCATCCCAGAAAGGCTTCACCTGTTACATTTCTGCATGCCAGGCGGATATTAAGGGCGTGGGAGCAGCGCCAGCGAAAATATTGGGAACATCCTGTCCCAAAGTAAAGCGCCGCATGGACTGTCCCAACAGCCAGCATCAATTCTGAGGTTTTGTCCAAAGACATTTCGTATGAGGAAAGGTGCTGTTGATTGAGAGCATCTCCGATTGGCGAGAACACGCACAGCTTAATAAGCAATCGGTACCAAACTGGCTTCCACAGCGGCCGGCCACCTTGTTGCCGAACTTCATCTTGACGAAGTGGGCTGATTACAGTGAACTGGGAAGGGCATCTCTCCCCCACGTTCACACACCCCCCCCCCGCCTGTGCTATTTATGCAGCATTAAAAGCTTGCAGCTGCAGTTGCATGTAATTGCATCAGTCAGAGTTGGGAGTTAATAGACGCGAAAACCGCACTCGCAGCAGAGAGCGAGTGGGCAAAAGTGCAGAGCGTCTCCTGGGGGAGCGTCCGAGAGGCTGCGCTTGGAAAGAGGCCTTTCTGCACATCCGCAAGCTGACTGTGCTAATCGGCTGCGGAGGAAGAAGTGGGCTGGGAGAGGTTGCCAAAGCAAAGCTAATGAAAAGCAGGCTCTGATGGTGACAGCCGCTTTAAAAGGGACTCCCTGCTCCCATACAGTTAACAGAACTGACGTCAGACCTCAATAGCACAGCACCGGTTATGTGTTTAGACCTCCATTTCGAGCTGGGATGGCCCAGGGGCTGAATGTAGCCGCTAGGCAACTTTATGTGGCCCCCGCTGCCTCGCCGAATTTTAATTATGGTGCGTGACAAAACGTTTGGCCTCAAACTAGAGGTGTGAAAAGTCAAATCATCTGAATAGCTCTGAGCAGCCCGATCTCGTCAGATCTCGGAAGCTAAAGCAGGGTTGGGCCTGGTTAGTACTTGAGAGCCCGTGTGGCGTAGTGGTGAGAGTGTGGGACTGGGACTCGGGAGATCCTGGGTTCTAGTCCCCGCTCAGCCACGAAACTCACTGGGTGACTTTGGGCCAGTCACTGACTCTCAGCCTAACCCACCTCACAGGGTTGTTGTGAGGATAAGATGGAGAGGAGGAGGAGGAGGAGGAGGAGGAGGAGGAGGAGGAGGAGGATTATGTAAGCCGCCTTGGGTTCCTTGCAGGAAAAAAGGCGGGGTATAAATGTAATAAATAAATAAATAAATTGGATGGGGGTCCACCTTGGAAGACCGGGTGCTGTAGGGAGGGACCACAGCTCAGTGTGATAGAGCACATGCTTTGCATGTAGAAGGTCCCAGGTTCGATCCCCGGCCTCCAGGTAGGGCTTGGAAAGAATCCTGCCTGAAACCCTGGAGAGCCATTGCTGCCAGTCAGTGTTGACAATACTGGGCTAGATGGACCAATGGTCTGACTCAGTAGAAGGCAGCTTCCGATGTTCCTAAATGTGAATGTTACCTTTGGCTTGCACATGGAGTGCACCATTTGTATCTTGGAGAGCAGGTACTGCATAACGGTGAAGGCCTCTAGATCGCACCATCTTTATTACTGAGCTGACATGATGGAGGTGTATAAAATTACGCTTCTCCCTCTCTTATAATACTAGAATCTGAGGTTATCCAGTGAAGCTGATTGGTGGGAGATTCAGGACAGATAAAAGGAAGTGCTTCTCCACACAGCACAGAGTTAACTACTGGGATCGAGCAAAATTGAAATCGGCAAGCCAAAGGAGAAAAGCGCCAACTCTCGCGGCGAGCATTCGTTCCGCTGTGCTTCCTCAAGGTTCACAGCAGCCTGGCTTAAATATGGTCCAGAGCGCGCAAGGCCTTCTCGCTGGCTAGATCATCCCTCCCCAGCCTGGTGCTCTCCAGATGTGTTGGACTGCCGCACCCATCATTCCCAGTCAGCGTGGCCATTGGCCATGGGAATACTGGGAGTTGCAGTCCAACACATCTAGAGGGCACCCGGTTGGAAGCTCTCAGGGGCCGCATTCCAGCGGCGGGCGTGGCCAAAGGGAAAAGGGGCGGGGCCAGCATGTTTTCCCCCTGAAAGCCCTTTCAGTAACTAAGCCTTACGAATGTTATTGGCTATGCAGTTAGAGAAGAGGAAGCCAGAGACTGCTGCTGGCATGAAGTACGTCCTAGAGCAGTGGTTCTCAACCTTTTTTTGCCCCATGCACCCTTTTCACCATATGTCAGAATGTCATCCCCCCCCCTTCCAAGATTGTCTGACTCAAAAGTTGCATTCCAAATAATATGCATATATATATATATATATATACTATAAATGGAATATTTCCACAGATAACAAGTGAAGTATTTATCGTTATTTTTAATTTAATCTGTGCTGTACAATAAGGTGTGATGTCCTGTAGATTATGTACAATCTGTAGAATTGTAAATTGTAGAAAGATCAGTATTCCAACAGTTTGTGGTCCCAATTCCCCCCCTGAAACCCTAAAATTCCCCCCCCCGGGGGGCATTCCCCCCTGGTTGAGAACCCCCTGTCCTAGAGGGCATGGCTGCAATTGAGTTAAGGAATCTTAATGCAAGCTTAACTTAAAAGAATCTCAGCAAACTCTGTTGTGCTTACGTGTATGTGTGTGTGTGTGTGTGTGTGTGTGTAAAAGAGTGAGCATCCAAGAGATGTAGACCTCAGTGACATATTTTGGGGCACTGGCCTCTCCACAAAATGCATGTCACACTCTGGAAACTAAGCCCAAATTTTGGACTTCTTCTAGCAGGGTTTTGATTATCGACTTCTACTGAAGGTCTCAGATAGCAGCCTCCTTTAGTCCTTCTGAAATGTTATTTAGGGTGCAATCCTATGCATGTTTAAGCAGGAAAAAAGTCCTACAATTCCCAGCATGCTCCAGTTAGCATGGCTGGCTGGGGCATGCTGGCACTTGTAGGAATTTTTCTCTGTCAAAACATGTATAGCCTTGTGCTCTTAGTGAAATGCTGGATGGACTTGCACCTTCCCTGTTGCTCTTCCTTCTGGCTATACCTTACCCATTTTTTGGGTGGGTGGGAATCCAGTTATTTGGGTAAGCAGGAAATAGCCAAGGAAGAAGCAGGCCACCTTGAGAAATATTTATGTCCTTCTCCTAAAATTGGCCACCAGCACCACCCCACCTCTCTTTCTCTCTCTCTCTCTTGGATTTTCTTCATGAGCCAAGTTTCCCTCTTGCCTGCCGGATTCTCATATGGCAGATGAGCTGTTGAAACGTGAGCTGGGATTTTTCTAATTTAAGAATTGCAAACAGTGAGGGATGATGGACAAGATCCTCGAAGATTTATTTATCTGTCTTCATGGTTGCCTAGCTCCCGCCCCTGCCCCCTTGTCATCATGGGTATAACCTTATGTACAAGGAACATTGTTGCATCTCCCGCTGGTTGGTTCAAAAGGCAGAACCAGCCCCAAGGGGTAGTCATACCAATGGTTCATTTTGCCCAGTGTTGTATACTCAGAATTGCAGGGGCTCGTGGGCCAGGCCGTTCATGCGCTATATGTGGGGCCACCTTTGAAGACCGCTCAGAAACGTCAGCTGATTCAAAATACAATCAACCAAGATTTATTAGTCAACCAATCATAATATAGAGCAAACAAGTCAAAAGGTATCAGTGCCCCCCCCCTGTCTGTGGAATGCCCTGCCCAGAGAGACTCACCTGGAGCCTGCATTATCATCTTTATGGCAGCTAGTGAAACTCTTGTCCTCCCAGGCCTTTTAAGAACTGTTTTTAGTACTTTTAGTTCTTCATGCTGTTTTATTTTGCTACTAGTTCTGCTTTGGTTTTATGCACTGCATTATTTCTATCCTTTGCTGTTGGTTTTATGAGGTGCTGTTCTTATAGTTGTTTATTGTTTGTATCTTATGCTTTCAATTTAAATGTACACCACCCAGAGAACTCCAGTTATTGGGTAGCCTAAAAGTGCAATCAGTCAATCAGTCCTATGCTGGAGCCCTCAAAGGCCTGCTGGGGTAATTTTGCGAGGCACTTTGACATATTGGAAATTGTAGGACTTTTTTCTGTCTGAACATGCATACGATTGCGCTCTTAGTGAAATGCTTCTGGCTATGACCATTTTTTTGGGGGGGTGGGAATTCAGTTATTTGTGTAAACAGAAAATGGCCAAGGAAGAAGCAGGCCACCTTGGGAAATATCTTTCTCCTTCTCCTAAAATTGGCCGCCAGCACTGCCCCACCTCTCTCTCTCTCTTGGAATTTCTTCATGAGCCAAGTTACAATGAAAACCAAAACCCATGTAATATCCATTTTGCTATAGTTCGGTGCATATTTGCGTTGAAATAGCTACAGGGTTTGAGCTGGAAATGGGATCTTATGTTTGTTCCCAGATGAATTCAAAATACATCAGCTAGGCTGCTGACTGGCACAGGTCATCTGACAGACCAGGAGTGGGCAGCTTGTAGCCTTAGGACAGCATGCAGCCCTTGGCCTAAGTTTGAAAAAGTCCTCTGCAAGTGATCAGTTCAGTCCTCTGGCAAGAGGTTCCCCCCTTCCCCACCCAGAGACCCACCGTTCTTTACCATTGAGCTATGGGATATCTCCTTTGCATCTAATACGTTCTGCTATTCGTTATGTCTTTAATGTCCGTTGGTTCCTTTGCTGCGTGTACATTTAAACGTTTGTATTATGTTTAGGATGTGGGGTTCTGCTTTCAGTGTTTGGCGACATTTATGTTGCAATCTGTAAGCTTCCTCGAAAGTAAATTATACCGAAAGGTGGGATAAGAATGATGTGAAATGAAGTACATACAAATTAAGGAACTGAGAAAGGCCAGAATTCTCCCAGGCAAACTCCCCCCCCCCCAGCCTGTGCATGAGCGTTACACATCAGATCATTGGGCAGTGGTTGTCTCCAATCGGACCATCCAGTTGACTACAAAAGATATGAGTGTATGTGTCTTATTTCAGCCTTCCCCCAGCCTGGTGCCTTCCAGATGTGTTGGACTACAACTCCCATAATTCCCAGCCAGCATGGCCAAATGGCCATGCTGGCTGGGAATTATGGGAGTTGTAGTCCAACACATCTGGAAGGCACCAGGCTGGGGGAAGCCTGGTCAATTTCCTAAGTAGACCAGTAGGACTTAGATTTTTCTTCTTCTTCTTCAGGTACTTTGAATTCTACGAAGGGCCGTTGGAGTACAACTCCACAAAATGCCTGCAACTGAGGCGGGAGATCATCGATGTGAAAGTGCTCTCGATGTAAGTGACCGTTTTGGCCCTAAGCAATCGCGAGTGATGTCGGTGGCCATTCTGTTGGGAGTTTTTGCCAGACAGGTCTGGGTTCAAATCCCCGCTCACTCGGCCATGACACTCACTGGGAGCTGCACCGTTATTTCCTGATCCTATCAGGGTTTGCTGGTTAAGGATAAGGCGGGAGGAGCAAAGGGGAGAATTTGCAGGAGAGAATTTGCTGGGGAGAAGTGCAGGGGAAGGCCTGGTGTCCCCACCTGGCAGGTTCCTCAGCGTCCCAGCATGGCCCACCACCATTGATGCCTGCATGGGCTTACCTGACAGCAGTTGTGGCAGGTGGCTATATTAATTTCTCCACAAGGCCGTCCATGTAGTGTTGCTTTAGAGCAGGGGTGGGCAGCCTCGGAGGTTTGGGGGTGGGCTGCATGAGACCCCCTTGTAACCCTCCAGGGGCCACACTCCACTGCAACCAGAAGTGGCCGTGCCACCCGATTCCCAGCAGAACCACACCCCCTGCAGCCTGGCAAACAGCTGCTTGGTGGGCTCGAGAAGAACACGATCCTGGTGGGAAACAAGGCACAGGCCAGAATCGCTGGGAATCTGTTGGTGCAGCAGTGATGGGGGATGCGCCACAGAGGCAGTGGACCTGTTGGGGGTGGGAAACCTCTCCCTGGGGGGGGCCTGCATGCGGCCCGCGGCCCACGTGTTGCTCACCCCTGCTTTAGGGCAGTATCGGAAATCAAAATGGATGCCTGCCACCACCGCCGCCAGATAAGCCCTCAGCCAAGGACCCAGCAACATAGGAGGGAGGCACCAGAGAGCACTTTGCTGTTAGCCCCCTCAGACGTCGACCCAGCCCCGAGCAAGTGGCAATAAACTGTGCAAGTTGGGATCGGCAGAGCAAATTACAGTGTCAGGCGCGCCGAGTCAGCATACCTGACTCTCACCAACCCCTCTGTTGGGGTGTCTCCTTATTTCGTCCATGGCTGTGTTTTCCTAGCTTGCTTTCTAAAAAGAACCCTTTTGCTATTATTTCCCTCTGGGAGATTTCCAAATTGTCACGCTCCACAGGTCTAAAGTACGAAAATGACCTAATTCTTTAAAAGTGACTTCTGGAAGATCATAAATCACACCCGTTTAAAACATTAAACCCCTTCTCTGTGGAAGAGGCGAAGGAGAAAAGAACTGCATTGTGTTCAAGGCACGGTGCGATAAATATGTGAGGGGTACATACAGTCTGGTTTTCTAATCTGGTGTGTCCCATTAGAAAAAGATAATTTCTCCATGGGATTTGGTGTCTCCCCCGTCTTCTTCTGAGGTACTAGGGATTGTTGCAGATTTAGAGGCAGGCCGTCAGATGGCTTAGAAATGGGCCAGCCCCGCTCCATTATTTTAAGATGGTTCAGTGGATGATAGCTATTGATGGACAAGCAAAATGCCTGTCGTTTTGATGGGTAACATGTGCGTAAAGAGAGCTCTTGTATATTGCAAGCGTTCCCCACCCCCGTGCGTGTGTGTGTGTGTGTGTGTGTGTGCGTGCGCGCGTGTGCGTGCAACCCACTGTGGGACCCCTATCAGTGAGTGCCACCACGTGTCTGTTGTGTGGGTTACTGTTCTTACCACGACAACAGCAATCGGAGAGCACTTTACTTTCCCTCGGAGTGAATGGCAACCCCGTCCACTGATGTACGGTTCATAGCCCACCCTTTCAGGAGGATAGATCAATGAGAGCAGGGCCTTCTCGGTGGTGGCACCAATGCCGTGGGACTCCCTGCCCAAGTAGATCATTTGGCTACTTCTCTCTTTTCTTCACCAGCAAGGGAAAACCTCGTGGTTCCTGCAGACTTTCTAAAACCTCGCAGCCGTACATTTATATGGGAGAACGTCAAGGCTGTTTGATCTGCAGTTCTGTTTCTCTGAGTAGTAGCCGGTGATGCAGAATCTGCAGTGTGATTAACATCCGGTACAGCGGGGGTTGCTTGGTGGCCACGTTGGGGTGACCAGCATTAAGGACCAAACAGCTCTTCCTGTCTGCCCAACATCATGCTGCGTCCTGTTGCCAGAGCGGCAGAGTTTTCACCAAAGTGGCAAACGACCCTGTCTTTCAATGGTGAGATGGATGCTGCAGCCTCTTAGGCCGAGCTGTGAAGTTACCTGCCGAGGGAGGCTAGGTTGGCTGCCTTTCTTCTGTCCTTCTGCCTGCAGGCAAAGGCGGTTCTATTCAGGCAGGCCTTTGGCATGTCAGCTGGCCTGCAGCTAAAGGCAGAGGCAGTGTTAGGGGGTGGCCCACTAGGACTGGAGCCCCAAATCTTTCATTTGGTGCCCCGAATCTCTGGGAGGCCATCTGCCCCACCACCCTGCTGTCCAGGGGCACTTGCTGCAATAAAGGTACAGAGGCCCTGAGGATCTCTGTTGCATCTGAGCCCCCTGGGTGAGCTGGCTTTGTGCCCACATGTGCTTCACCTCCTGGTGCCCACCCCCCTTGAATCTTTCTGCCTGAGTTTCCCCCCCTGTAATCAAATGCCCTCCTCTCCTCTGCCCATGCATCCCTTTTTACAAGTAGGGGTGTCCTTAGGAGATAGATTCCTTTAAAGACACACACGCACACAGAGAATTTGAGCATATGTAAAGGAGCGTATGCAAATTCATGGGGTTTTTTTGTCCTGTGGCCCTGAGCCCCAGATCTTTTCAGTACCTAGCACCGCCCCGGCTGAAGGAGTTGGATGGGTGCTGTTTATTTCTTTTATTGTTGTTTTTAATTGTGCTTTTAATTTATTTGTTTTGAGGATTATTTTAATTAGGTTTTTGTTTGAACTTTGATCTTATTATTGTTAGCCTCCGTGTACACCATTTTTGGTGGAAATATAGATCAAATAAATAAACAAACAAACGTTTCCCCCCCCCACTCCTCCAATTTCCTCCTCCCCCACCCCATTTTTAGGGTGAAGCAGACGGAATTGTTTGACAGGTGGAAGAATCTCCAGATGTGCAAATGGCAGATGAATGTCAGTGAAGCCAACCTCTTCAAGTAAGACGGGGCTCGGGGACAACTTCAGCAAACAAGGCAGCCAAGTTCTCAAGGTCACAGTACGTTTCAGGCGTAATCCTATGCAAGTTTAGACAGGGGGAAAAGGCCTACAACTCCCAGCATGCCCCAGCCAGCTACGCTGGGAGTTGTAGGCCTTTTTTCCCTATCTAAACTTGCATAGGATTGCACCCTCCGACACACTGTGAGATCCGTGACTGGCTCTTGCAGTATTTGCTCTTTGTTTCCTTGAGAAATTGCTCTTTGTTTCCTTGAGCATTTTAGGGTGCAATCCAGTGGGGATGCCCGGAAGCCTCTGAACCCACAGGATTACAGGCCTCCTATGCAGGGCGGGAGGAGCATGGATGCGATCTTCACCTCCCCGCGTCTCCCGCCCTGCAAGTCAGCTGGACGGCCGATTTTTGGCTGTCTAGCTGCGGCGCTTCAGACGGGGAGGAACGGGGAGCCGAGCGTGGGTCCCCCAGCTCCAAGGTTGGAGCTCTTTCCAGACTTCGGATCTGGGAATCTGAAGAATCCTATGGCCCTCTGTCTAGGGGGCCGTAGGATTGCTCTGCCCTTGTGGTTTCAAGTTGTTTTATGTTGTTTTATTGATCTGTATATACCCTGTCCTGCTGGGACTATAAGGTAAAGGGTGAGCCATACATTTAAATAATAGGTAAATAAACTGGAGGGGGCTGCCCATTTGCTCACAGTAGCAGCACATGGGGAATGGCTGTTTAACCCTTCACTTCCCCTTCCTGAACTAAATCACACACACAGATACACACACCATGCTGCTCTTTGCTCCACAGGTATCTATAATGTTTCCCCAGTGGGGCAAACAACAGCTTGGGGAGATGATTTAGTTTAGGAAAACATGAGTTGGGGGAGAGTTAAGCACTGCTCCTCCCAGTGCTGTGACTGTGAGTAGATTTGCCCCCTCCCCCTTCTGGCTGCATTTTAATTAAAAACACACACCAGAAAATGTAGTCCTAGAGCTCCTGTGTAACATGTAGTTTAGCCCTTGCCAAGGACTGCTCACATGATTAAATGGTTCTCCATATAAAAAAAATATTGATTGATATAGCAAACTGCCATGTCAGGAAGAAGGGCTCTAGCTGAATTGTCTCCTTGACGTGCTAACTTTCTATCTGCAAGGCTTTAAAAAAAATTGTATTTATTTATTTTTCTGCACGGAGGAGCTTTCTATTATGTGACACAAGCTGCAGAGTGAATTGAGACGCAGGCTTACCACATCAGTGAGGACTGAGCCTATAAGTAAAAAGGTCATGGTTGAACATGGGTCTACCCAGGAAGTAGACCAGGGCTGGGCAGAAGATGGATCAGGATCTACTGGTAGATCTCCAAGCGATTTGCAGTAGGGCATCCAGGGTTTCTGACTCGCAATTATTTAACAATAGCGACGACGAAATGACCTAAGTTAGGCTGGTGGAATAGAGAAAACCTGGGGGTAAGCAGGTGTGTGACTTGGCCTTGCTGCCTGGGGATGATGGGAGTTCGCAGCACATCAGGAGAAGAACACCAGGTTGGGGGAAGGCTGGTCTACGTCGACTGTCAGCAGCTTTCCGGGGGTCTTTCCCAGCTGTACCTGGAGATGCCAGGGATCGAACCTGGGACTTTATGCATACAAAGCCTCAGTTCTGCCACTGAGCTGTGGACTCTATACCAGCACTCCTTATTTATTTACCGTATTTATTTATTATATTTATACCCCGCCTTTTTTCCTGCAAGGAACCCAAGGCGGCTTACATAATCCTCCTCCTCCTCCTCTCCATTTTATCCTCACAACAACCCTGTGAGGTAGGTTAGGGCTGAGAGTCAGCGACTTGGCCCGAAGTCACCCAGTGAGTTTCATGGCTGAGCGGGGACTAGAACCCGGATCTCCCAAGTCCCAGTCCAACACTCTCACCACTACGCCATGCTGGCTCTCAGTGTCTTGTCTACTGAAGAGGGAGAGAAGAAGGAGTTCAAGCCTGGTCATCCCCGTCCCGTTCCCCCAATATATCTTGCCCCAAACAGGTGCTCGATATTGTTAGAGCTGACAGAGCCAAACATACGGCCGGGATGGAGGGACTCTGTGTGCAGCCGCAGCCGCCTCACAATCTCCCTGCTGCCCACAGTGCCTGCCTGAACTGGGTCTTATGCTTGACCGGAGCTGCAGTGGATCCGCGTAACCCTCTCGCTCCTTCCTAGGTCTACGTTGTCGAGGTGCTGCAATGCCCCGGCCTTCCTCTTCACCACCCAAAAGAACACTCCTTTGGGAACCAAGCTGAAATACGAAGTGGATTCAAGCGGGATCTTCCACATCAATCAAGAAATATTCAGGATGTTTCCAAAGGTGCGGCACCGTTGGCTTAAAACCAGTCCCAATAGATCAGTGTTCTCCAACCTTGGGTCCCCAGATGTTTTTGGCCTACAAAAACTCCCAGCTGGGAGTTGTAGGCCAAAAACATCTGGGGACCCAAGGTTGGAGAACACTGCTATACTTGTTTAGACAGAAAAAAAAAAGTCCTACAACTTTTATAGCGTAGCTATAGCGTAGCAACTTTTATAGCGTAGCTGGCTGGGGCATGCTGGGAGTTGTAGGCCAAAAACATCTGGGGACCCAAGGTTGGAGAACACTGCTATACTTGTTTAGACAGAAAAAAAAAAGTCCTACAACTTTTATAGCGTAGCTATAGCGTAGCAACTTTTATAGCGTAGCTGGCTGGGGCATGCTGGGAGTTGTAGGCCAAAAACATCTGGGAACCCAAGGTTGGAGAACACTGCAATAGATCGATCCAAATGTGTGTGCCGGGTGTCCGTTTCCTTTCAGGCTGCCGCCTTCTGTGTCGCAATGGCTTCCAGCCCCCCGGTCAAGACTGTTCACTTGTCTCTTTGCCATCAGATTCCTGCGTAGCAGCTGACAGGCCGTACCGTTTATATTTAGCATGTTACACATCGCAGAAATGGCATTATCTGTGCGGGAAAATGTCTGATCATCTGCCTCACCCTCTCTAGAAAAGTTGCATGAGGATTGCTTCTGGTATACAGTTAAGTGAATGGGGCAGTGCCCGATAGCAAGGCACGAGGCAAAAATAATTATGAACAGTAATACTTAGCATTATATAGTGCGTTGGAGTTCTCAAAGGGCTTCATGGTTACATCTCGTTAACCCTTACATGGGCCCAGTGCATGTTGCTGCAGCATTGCTGCTCGTCAGCGATCTGGATGGGAGGCCACGTTGGAAGAAGGATAAAAATCCTACACACGGCGGGCTTTCAGACTGGCCAGCATCTTTATCGAAATATTGCAAAGGCAGAGAAATACTGGCTGCATCCAGCTAGAGACGTGAAAGCCTGGGAAAAGACCAGAAAAAATGGGGGGGGGGGAGGAGATAGAAAAAAAAATTGAATTTTCCTGGTTTTCCTGCTGGCTGGGGAAAGCTGGGAGTTGTAGGACTTTTTTTTCTGTCTAAACACGCATAGGATTGCATCGTAAGTTTTTTAATAATCGTCAAAGCACATGATCAGGGATGGCCAGAGTCGTTTTGCTGCCTGAGGCAGAGAACAAGATGGCGCCCCCTCCCCATGAAACAGACAAGGAGAGCCCCGCTGGATCAGACCAAGGGTCCATCTAGTCCAGCATTCTGTTCACACAGTGGCCAGCCAGCTGCCCACGGGAAACCCATAAGCAGGACAGGAGTGCCACAGCACCCCACTGCCCATCTTCCCCCCGCAACTGGTGTACATAGGCTGCCTCCGATATTCATATAGCCATCAGGACTAGTAGCCGCTGATGGCCTTCTCCATGAATTTGTCCAGCCCCCTTTTAAAGCCATCCAATTCCAGGTACAAAACCCAAATGGGCTGGCATCTGAATATTTCTTCAACACTGACAGTGGTACAGTGTCTGAAGGCAGTAGGCTAGCTTAGGGTGTGTAGAGCTGGCTATGTGGTTCATAGCTCTCTCCTCCAACCCTTCACTGCCACCTCCTATTATCTGCTGTCTGCTGTCTGAATTGACCGCCTCACTCTCCCCGATGCAGTGTTCTCCAACCTTGGGTCCCCAGATGTTTTTGGCCTACAACTCCCAGCATGCCCCAGCCAGCGTAGCTGGCTGGGGCATGCTGGGAGTTAGTAGGCCAAAAACATCTGGGGACCCAAGGTTGGAGAACACTGCTCTAATGGCAAGGCCGGCCTGGCACATGGTCATAGGTGCCTGACGTATTGCACAGAGGAGGCTATTCAGAGGAGGGTGCCACCGCAGAGAAGGCCCGTTGCTGTGTTTCTGCCAGATTGACTCTGCAGGATGTAGCATGGTCTCCCCGAAGATTGTAGTGGTCTAATGGGTCTACACAGGGGGAGACGATTTTGGTATCTGTTTTTATTTTATTTTATTTATTATATTTATACCCCGCCTTTTTTCCTGCAAGGAACCCAAGGTGGCTTACATAATCCTCCTCATCCTCCTCTCCATTTTGTCCTCACAACAACCCTGTGAAGTAGGTTAGGCTGAGAGTCGGTGACTGGCCCAAAGTCACCCAGTGAGTTTCATGGCTGAGCGGGGACTAGAACTCGGATCTCCCGAGAGTCCCAGTCCAACACTCTCACCACTGCGCCACACTGGCTTTTTATGCTATGCTTTTAATAAGACTGTGTTTTTATTCTGGATTTTATTGTTAGCTGCCTCGAATGCCTTCCCCCACCTTCTTTTCTTTTTTAGCAGACACAGGGGGCTATGAAATAAATGAAGGCACAATCCTGTGCAAGTTTAGACAGAAAAAAGGCCTACAATTCCCAGCATGACTGGGGCATGCTGGGAGTTGTAGGCCTTTTTTCCTGTCTAAACCTGCATAGTATTGTTTCCTAAATAAAGTACATTTTCCCAAGTCCTGGCTCAGGGATGGAATGATTGAACATTGGACATGCATGCGGTTGCTATGTGCGTCAGCAACACCCTTATGTTGCTGCTCGTTGCAGGTCTCTGTCAAAACATCTGTGAGTGTTGATCTTATTAACCCCACATGCAGTCTTGGAAGACTCTTGGCCATCAGACCTCCTGCCTTTATGAGTGTGCTAGAAATAAACATTAAAATCCACGTCACTGTTTCCTTTGGATGTATTCCCCACCCCCACCCCCAGTTGCGAAATCACTCATAAACTATGCATGCGCTAAGGGCGCTATTTGCATGCTTCTATAAGCAGGTCTTCCCTTACCCGCAAGGAGCCAGCCGTTATAAGGAGCTACTGAGTAAGTCAGACCATGAGTTCAGTTTAATCTGGTGCTGCCAGCAGCTGTCCAAGGTCTTGGGTCTTTCCCAACCCTGTGACGCAAGATACACCAAGGATTAAACCTTAGCACCTTCCTCTTGCAAAGCATGTGCTCTGCTATTGAACGATGTCCCTTCCTTGTCGTTGGAGATGCTCCTTTTTATTTGTTAGTTGGCTTGTTTATTAAAGGTGCAGTCCTATGCAAGTTTAGGCAGAAAAAAGGCCTGCAACTCCCAGCATGCCCCAGCCTAGCTGCCTAAACTTGCATAGGATTGCTTCCTAAATGATTTGTAAACTTCAGGGTACAATTGCCCTCCCAAGCCAAAACCATCCAATTAAAACGAAATTACACCCCTTTAATACTGAGCGGCAGCAAATAATTCATCACAGAAATTAATAAAATGTGGATTGAACTAAAAATGTTCGAAGCGTTCTCTTAAAAATTAAGAGGAGTTGCATCTATTTCCTGGAGGATTGAATTCTAGAAGTATGGGGCCACCATCAAAAAGGCCCCATTGCTGTTACCCATGAATCTTAACATCCCTTATTGATGGGCCGGAGAGCAGAGCCTCAGTAGCTGATCATCAAGTGCAGGCAGGCTAGAATGGCTGCAGGCGGTCCTTCAGTTAACCTGGTCCCATTTAGGTCAAAATCAGTATTTAAATTGGGCCCAGAAACAAACATGCATTCCTCAGCCCATCCAGGCCCAATCTCCATGTAATGGGTGCAAAGCTGTGTCTTCAAATGTGGATCTGCCCCATCACATCTGAAGTGTGTGTGTGTGTGTGTATGGTGGGGTGAACAATTTAAAGTCCCAAAGTGTGAAAGCATCACAAAAATCTCACAACCGTTGATAGATGATTTGTATCGCCTCAGATGCAACAGAGACACCACATTTATGGGAGTTAAGTGCAGAGAAATCTAGTGGTGTTACAGCATGTACCAGCCCAGGGTCAAAGGTCGTTTCCAGATGGGCAGCTGCTTAGTGTTACCAGTGAAAAGCCGTTGTGCAGCTATTCCATTTTTTCCTCCTTACCAGATTTTCTGTGGTAAGAAAAAGGGTGGAAGAAGCAAAAAAGGGAAACATGGGAGGGTTATAAATAGAAGACAACAACATCTGGACACAACCACACAAATACACCCCTGCCGATAAAATTCCATGAATGAGACAGGGCGATTACACTATCAATGGCTACTAGCCTCTGGCTCACGCTGGCTCAGCTTATCTGAGTGTGGAAAGCTAAGCAGGGTCAGGCCTGGTCATTACTTGCATGGGAGACCCCTCCTCTAGTTTCCTGCATAGGCCCCTTCCAACTCTATGATCTATGAATCTAGTCCGGATGGCTCTATGCTACCTCCGGTATCAGAGGCAGTATGCCTATGTACTCCAGCTGCTGGGGAACATGGGTGGGAAGGTGCTGTGTCACTCATGTTCTGCTTGTGGGATCCCGTTGGGCAGCTAGTTGGCCACTGTGTGAACAGAAGGCTGGACTAGATGGACCCTTGGTCTGATCCAGCAGGGCTCTTCTTATGTTCTTACACCATGGAAGCCTCATCCAGGAGCACCCACTGCTATCGGTAACTATAGGACACCTACTACCGTGATGATTGCCACTACTAATGAACTGGATTCTTGTTTCTTTTTGCTCTAGGAGATGCCGTACTATCGTTCCCAGTTCAAGAAATGTGCTGTGGTCGGAAATGGTGGGATTTTGAAAAACAGCAGATGTGGCCGGGAGATTGACGGCGCAGATTTTGTATTTCGGTAATGGTCTCAGTTACCTTTGGAGATCGGTATGCTGAAATAATAGTTGCATGTTACCCATGAGTGTTTTGCCAATAGTGCTTGTACATATCCTGCCTTTCTGCCAAGAAAAATGGCACTCAAGGTGGCTTACAATCATAAATAAAACTTGATTAAAACAATAATAAAAAAATGCATTAAAACACAGATTAATAACACACAACAATAACAGTATAAAAACAGCATCCAACCCAACAGACCCACTTACAGGCCAAAGGCCCTCTTGAATAACTGTGGTCTTTGTCTACTGGCAGAAGGACAGCAGAGAGGGAGCGAACCTAGCCTGCCTTGGCAGGGAGTTCCACAGTCCTGGGAGACACCACCAAGAAGGCCCTCTTTCATGTTGCCACCAAACATGCCTCTGAAGACAGCAGTCTCAAAAGAAGGGCCTCTCCCAAAGATCTTAAGACCTGGGCAGGCTCGTGTGGGAGAAGGCAGTCTTTCAGGTTGCCTGGTACCAAGCCATATAGGGCTTTTATAGGTTATAACCAGCACTTTGAATTCTGCCCAGGAACAGACTGGTAGCCAGTGAAGCTGTTGTAACAAGAGAGTCGTGTGCTCGCTGTAATTGGCCCTGGTCAGCAGTCTGGCCACAGCATTCTGGACCAGCTGAAGTTTGTGAACAGTTTTCGAAGGCAGCCCCACATAGAGCACATTACAGTAGTCCAAACAGGATGTAACTTAAGGCATGCGTGACCGTGGCCAGATCGACATCTCTAGGAATGGGCACAGTTGGCACACTAGCCTCAGCTGTGCAAACACACTGCTGGCTGCTGCAGAGACCTGGGCATCCAGGTTCAGGGCTGAGTCCAGGAGTACACCCAAACTGCGAGCCTGAGTTGTCGGGGGAAGTGTAACTCCATCCTGCACAGGTTGAATCCTTATTCCCTGATCTGCCTTTCAACTGTCTTGTCTGAATTACGCTCCAATTTGTTTGCCCTCATCCAGTCCATTACCAACATCAGTCCATTACCAACATCAGACATCAGACACTGATTTAGAACTAGAACAGCTTCCTTGGATTTGGATGGAAAGGAGAGATGGGAGTTGGGTGTCATCAGCATACGGGTGGCACCAAACCCCAGAACTCTGGACAGTCTCTCCCAGCGGTTTCATGCACAGTAATACCATGGATTGCAAGTAACTTGGTTTGAGAGCGTTTTGCAAGACAAGCAAATTTTTAAATATTTATTTAATATTTTTTTTACTTGATATACAAGCGACGTCTTGCAATACAAGTACCGTAGTACGGCTTAAATTAAAAATCTCTGTACACATTTTTTTTGGGGGGGGATTTCGTTTTGATATAAGAATGTTTTGGATTACAAGCATGTTTCCGGAACGAATTATGCTCTCAATCCAAGGCATGATGATTGCATATGTTACAGAGAATGGGGGATAAGATAGAACTTTGAGGTGACCATAAAATTCCCAAGAGCTGACAGAAAACCATCCAGATCCATCAGTCTCCTGGGGGGGACCATCTTAATCAGACCCCACCCCTGCAGAAGCTCAGAGTCCCAGCAAGTCGAAACCCCACCAGGTAGTGATCTGTCCATGACAACGGAACTGTAGAAAGTTCCTCCAGCCCCAGATCGCCCATCAGCTCACCCTACACAGAAAACCAAACCCAAAGTGTGTCCTGCTGAATGATTGGGGGCCAGATACTGTTGGGACAGACCCACGGTTGCCACGGAGGCCCACGAAGCCCTGAGCCACTCCCGACAAGGCGGCCTCGGCAGCGTGTATGTTGGAAGTCCCCCCCCCCCCAGCACAACAAGCCACAGGGAGCCCAGCACCAACCCTGAGACCACATCAGCAAGCTCAGGAAGGGAGATGGTTGGGCAGTCAGGTGGGCAATAAACCCAACAGAATCCCTTTTCTGTCCTGAACACCCACCTTCAGAGAGACACACTCGAAAACTGGAAGACTGAGGGATGGTGCATCTGGACAGGGGGACAGAGTCACAATAGGCCACTGTGACTCCACCTCCTCGCCTCTGCCCCCCCAGGTCTTGCCTGCTGCTGCAACACGGAGAACCCAGGGCGGCCCAAACTGGGAGAGATTTATACGGGGGCAACCTCTCATTTCCCCCCCCCCAACACATTGTTCACTGAGCCATGGAAGCGAAGTATAAGGGGCTAGGGACCCACTGCCGTCAGAGGTTGGGAAGATACGATTAGCGTCACATCTCAGGGGGTGCCCAAAGTTCCCACAAGCTCACTAAACGTGCCTTTGAATCCGAGCAACAAGTAAAAAAAAGGGACGGCTGTCACTCTTTTCTGATTCCATTGATTTCAAACAGGTCTACTGCCTGAATCTACTTGCTAATCCGTTTCATTG
This sequence comes from Shinisaurus crocodilurus, assembly GCA_021292165.1. NCBI lineage: Eukaryota > Metazoa > Chordata > Lepidosauria > Squamata > Shinisauridae > Shinisaurus > Shinisaurus crocodilurus. Next base: position 2,844,237 of record CM037877.1, on the reverse strand, counting down.
GGTGACGATTGCAAGTTGCAGGCATTATGAGAGCGGGCGGAAAATTGTCTCTTACTCTATATCCAATTTCGCCATGACGATACAGATGCCCTACCTGTCCCAGGGTGAGATCAATCAAGGAATAGTTTGGTCAACTGTATGGACTCAGCCCTATGGAATAATAAACATTGGTTAGGCGCCTGTCTCAAATATCTAGAGAATTTCTTTGTTCATGTGCTTTCTGTACTGATGGGGACTTCCATGGGAGGAGAAGTACCTCCCTGCACAGTAGCATCAGCTAGCCCACATTTTTCCAGCTTATCAGCAAGGGTATCATGAGGGGACCTTGTCCAAATCCTTCACTTCAATGGAGGGATCAATTCTGCACATGCAATCCTTTGTGTGTATATGGAGCGGCTCCCCCATCATGAAAGTGAAAGAGAACACCCTTTCCTGACTGGAGGCTGGTGGTCGGGTGGGAATTCTTAATCATCTTCTTCTTCTTCTTCTTCTTCTTCTTCTTCTTCTTCTTCTTCTTATTATTATTATTATTATTATTATTATTATTATTATTATTATTATTATTATTATTATTATCCCCAGATTGCAAATTTAGTCTAAGGCACTGGCACACTGAAAAAATTGAATTATTCAGTCCTTAAAATGCCAGTTGCTCCCACATCACACTCCCTTGTACTGGCTGCAATTCTTTGTATCCCATTCCAGCAGTCTCCATGATGGGAAAAGAAATGCATTTTCAAAAGAGAATGTGCAGTTACTCACTACCCAGAATGCTTCCATGTGCCGTTCTTGCCATGCAGTTTCCCCTTGATTGTATCTCACACAGTTGTTCAAATTCAGCCCCAGCAGCCTCTGTGATGATGAAGTAAGTAAAGCAACGTTCCAGAAGAAGCAGGCGCGAGTTGTGATTCGGAGTGTGCAAAGGCACAACCCTCTTCATCAGCGATTTAGAGGGGGCAAGGTGAGGGAAGGATTTAGGATGATGGCAGAGGAACTGAAAGCTAAGGGGCTGCTGTATCTTTTCATCCAAAGTAATACAGCTGCAAACAAAGATAAGATGCAATTTCCAGTTCAAACCCAGTAGCTATTTCAATGCAAACATGCACCAAACTGAAGCAAAATGGATATTACATGGGTTTTGGTTTTCATTGTAATCTATTTTTTTAATACTGTCAGCAGTATTCTACATTCCATTTAAGTCTTGATTATGAATTGAACAGTAGAAGTGGTGCACAGTTATCCAGTTCCACTATAATATTTCCTTGTGAAAAAACTGAGCATCAGACTTCATTTTCTTTTTTTTTTCTTTCCCCCTTTCTCTTTTGTATTTCATCTTCAGGCAGCTCAAAGGTTATTTCAGTTTTATCATATAATCAGAAGATGCCCTTAGGAAAACAATCTGTTTGCCATCACAACTGTGTGTGCATGTGTGTGTGTGTCTGTATGTTTGCACGTATGTGTGTGTGTGTTTGCACACATGTGCATGTGAATGTGTATGCAAGTTTTAGGCATGCAGTACAGTATAAAATTAAAATCCAACAACAGTACAATTAAACCAAGAGCAGAACTAGAATCACTAAAAGTGTATCCCTGGTTAGCACTGCGTTTCTGTGCAGCACCTTACTGAAAAGCCAACCAGGGAAGGAGGGCCATTGCCTTGATCTCCCCTCCACCCACCCCATGATCTACCAGCAAGCTCTGTTGCTACAGACACCATTTTTTCGACAGTTGGTATCTCTTCTTAGGGCCAGATTTTGTCCAGGGTGTCTTTCAGCTGTTGGCTTCTGTATTGCAGCCTCACTTGTTCTGCCATTTTGAGACTTCCAAAATGTTTGGCTCATCCAGTACTTCAGATAGATAGGGAATTCAAAGTGTATGATTGGGAGTGGTGATGGTTTTGTTGCTCATAACCCTCTGCCCTTACCTGCCGCTTGGCTCCACCTTGAGTTCAGATGGTAAAACTGCACAGCCCATCTCCCTGGGTTGTCTATAGCCCAAGGGGCACGTTCATAGAACCATAGAAAAGTAGAGTTGGAAGGGGCCTACAAGGCCATCGAGTCCAACCCCCTGCTCAATTGCAGGAAACGTTCGTTCATTTAAGTCAATGTCATAATTTTAGAAAATGAAAGGCGTGAAAAGGAATCGCACTGCTACTTTTGTCGCCCCCCATTGTCGGCTCTTTTGAACTGTTATCGGTAACAGCAAATCAAACGATCAAGGAAGCATCTAGACTGAACCTCTAGGAAAAAGAGGCGCTGGGGGAACTTCTGAAGGCATACTAAAAATATAATCACTTTAATGAAGAGTTAACATACTTTAACTATCCCCTTGCAGTGTTGGTACACATGTTACATTTGCCAAGGGACTGCAACTTAAAATGGTTTCCTCGTGGTGGGTCATTCCCATCCTGGCCGCAACACCCAGAAGGACACGTGATACGACCATAGGAAGCTGCCTTCTACCAAGTCAGACGGTTGGTCCATCCAGCTCACTGTCGTTTACACCAGCCGTCCCCAACCTGGGTCCATCCAGATGTTTTTTTGACTCTCAACTCCCATCAGCCCCAGCCTGCCTGGCCAACAGTCACGTATGCTGGGAGTTGGGAGTAAAAAAACACCTGGAGAGACCCAAGTTGGGCACAGCTGGTCTATACTGATTGGGAGAGGCTCTCCAGGCATCTGGAGAGGGGGCCTCATCCAGCACTACCTGGAGATGCCAGGGATTGAATTTGGGACCTTTTGCATGCAGAGCAGGTGCGCCACCACTGTGCCATGGGCCCCTTCCACCACACGGACTGGTCTTCGTAGGTTGGGTCATTCTTTAGAATCCCAGATTAAGTCTTTAGCCCAGCCTTCCCCAAGCTTGCGTCCTCCAGACTGTAGCTCCCATCACCCCTCCAGGCAGCATGGCCCTCCATGCTAGGGATGATGGGGCTTGTAGTCTGACACATCTGGAGGGCACCAGGTTGGGGTAAGGCTGCTTCATTCTTAATTTTAGGCCTGTCGGGACTTTTGTGGGACCACACCCGTGCCCAAATTGGCCACTGTGACATCATGCTTAATGTGTTGGACTTGAACTGGGGAGACCTGGGGGTATAAACCTGCCACTTGCATGAAGCTCAGTTGCATTCTGCCTCCTCCTCCTCCTCCTCCTCCTCCTCCTCCTCCTCCTCCTCCTCCTCCTCCTCCTCCTCATTATTATTATTATTATTATTATTATTATACCACCCAACAGCTGAAGCTCTCTAGGTGGTTATCAACCTTGCAGGGTTGTTTAGATGAAATAGCATAGCCCCTACATGTATTGCCTGGGAGGAAGAAGGGTGGGTATATATACGAAAGAAATAATAATAACTTCCTTGCTCCTCTGCTTCTTCTCCTTTAGATGCAATTTGCCCCCCATATCTGAGAAATACATCGTAGACGTTGGTGTAAAGACCGACATCGTGACAGTTAATCCCAGCATAATTACCGAAAGGTCAGTGGTTTGCTTGTTGCCCACCTCTGCCCACATGCCCCCCTACCCCGTGGCTTTGTCAAGTTGACAAACCTCTGAGAGGAGAGACCATGCCTTGTTATTAGCTCAGGCGGTTCTTGCTCTTGGCTTCATAATTTCATAGCAACTGGAAATCGGAATAATTTGAGCCTTCCTGTCATGAAAGAAAATGTGTTCAAAAGATTCACATGGACCTGCCACACCTTCTCACCCCCACACTTTCCTCCCTTCCCTTCCCCTTTCTTTCTTTCTTTCTTTCTTTCTATACAAATACTCCTAGTGTAACTCTATCCATTCTATCTTCGGTTCTGCACCATATTTTGAATTTCACAGTAACCGTATAGTACTCATGGAGGACAAGGTTATCAATAGCTACGAGTCAGGATGGTTATATATTGCCTCAAGTATCAGAGGCAGTGTCTCTCTCAGTACCAGGTGCTGCGGAGCATGAGCGGGAGGGTGCCATTGCACTCATGTCCTGCTGTGGGCTTCCCCTAGGCATCTGTTTGGCCACTGTGGGAACAGAATGCTGGACTAGATAGGCCTTTGGTCTGATCCACCTTGGCTCTTCTAATGTATTTATTATTTTAGATGTCTGCTCCTGTTTTTGAAATGTATATTGTTTATAGGGAATGTGCGCGGAGCTCGATAGGGGGGGGGTGGAAGTCTGGCAAACTCTCCGGCCTCAATCCCCCAAGCTCCGCTCGCCCTACCTTTTCCCCAGCTCGACTCACGTTCTTGCGGGCTGAGCTGGGGAAAGCGACTTCCAGGTTCCGGTGCTACGTTGTTTATGTAGAAAACGGCCTAATTTGTGCCAATTAGGCCGTTTTCTACATAAACAATGTAGCGGAGGGGACCCAGAAGTCTGGCGAGCGCCTCAGCTTGGCGCTCGCGCTCGGCTTGTGTGGCAGGAGTGCTCGGCTCACGCATCGCAAGTCTAGTGCCTGGGCTGGTCACCCATCCCTAAAATTAGAGACAACTCCATTATGGATCTGAAGGACTTTTAAAGTCCTTCAGATCCATAACGGAGTTGTCTCTTCCACTGAAGTGAATGGGGGGCCCTCGCAAGCACGAGAGCTTAGTCTCCAGCTCATGACTGAGGCCTGCAGAGACGTCTCTGCCCTAGTGCAGGGATGGGGAACGTCCGGCCTGGGGGGGGGGGGGCAAATCTAAGGTCCCCATCCTGGGGTCCCAATCCAGAATTTGCCCACTTTCCCTGCGCCCCCCCCCCATCGTTTGGTGGTTTCCTGGCATTTGTGCATTCCCCCCCCCCACTATAAGGTTGAAATGCCTCTCCTAAGGCTTAGTGACTGGCACTAAGGACTTTTAAGTTATGAAATGCTGTTATTTTTATTTTTTTTGCATTTCTGGCCCCACCCGTTTCACCTCTGGCTCTGTCCCCTTGGCCTTCACCTCCACCCAACTCTGGAGGCCCCCAAGAGCTTCTCTGAAATTGAGTTTGGCCCTTGAGCTGAAAGAGCTTCCCCGCTCCTGGCCTAGTGGCAGGAAGTCCGGATGGACACGTTTCCCCGGGCTCGAGTTAGATATTGGCTTGGAATTCAACTGAGTGTCCCGCCCCAAATTGGGGGAAAAAGTGGGAAATAGTTCAGCTTTGTTTCTGAGCCAGTCCAAATATTTTATTCACCAGACCCAAACCTCCTCCATCCCACCCTCCCACCGACTCGAACATCAGAACATAAGAGCCAGTGTGGCGTAGTGGTGAGAGTGTTGGATTGGGAGTCAGGAGATCTGGGTTCTAATCCCCGCTCAGCCATGAAACTCACTGGGTGACTTTGGGCCAGTCACTGACTCTCAGCCTCCCCTACCTCACAGGGTCGTTGTGAGGACAAAATGGAGAGGAGGAGGAGGATTATGTAAGCCGCCTTGGGTTCCTTGCAGGGAAAAAGGCGGGGTATAAATGTAATAAATAAATTAAATAAATAAATAAAAAGAGCCCTGATGCTGGATCAGACCAAGGGTCCATCTAGTCCAGCATTTTGTTCACACAGTGGACAACCAGCTGCCCAGGGGGTCCCACGAGCAGGACGTGAGTGCAACGACACCCTCCTGCCCATGTTCCCCAGCAACTGGTGTGCATAGGCATAATCCCTCTGATGCTTGTACGGAGGGGAGTTGCAATTTAGATTTTCTGATTCACGTACCAAAATATTTCACCCCAGCGGTGACTGCAGAAGTGAAGTGAGAGGCGTGCGTCTTTGCAGGTTTCAAAAGCGGCTCGCTGCAGATCTTTCACCCGGGATCTCTTGCAGTGCAAGTCTTTTGCCCAGGATCGGGAGCACAACATCTGAAGCTGGCCTGATCTGTGGAGGAAGGTTTTGAAACAACATGTACTAAAAAACAACAAAGAGTCTTGTGGCACCTCAAAGCCTTAACAGACTCATTCCGGCATAAGCTTTTGTGGATACTGTCCACTCCATCCAGTGTACGAAGTGTTGATCTCAAATTGGCAGATGTATATGCTCATGCTGGGAAGGGTGGGGGAGAGGTAAGTTGTATTCTTAGAGGGAGTTGAAATGCAAAAAGTACAGACAGGGAAGTTTACCTTAACACTCACAAAATGCTGGGTGATAACACAGACGTCATTGCAATGGGGAGCCGATCAACATACATAGAGCGATTAAAAACAACACCGACACCTTTGTCCTTATTGAAACCACAGGAAATAGAGTTGACTTTCTTGATGAATTGTGTTTCAAAAGTGTTGTGTTAATATCTGCCTTTGAAATTCCTTTGTTCAAGAACGGCCGCCTTAAATTCATTGACAATAGTGTCCTGGGAGACTGAAATGTTCCCCTACTGGTTTCTGAAGATTGCCATTCCTGATGTCAGATCTGTGTCCATTGATTCTTTTGCAGGGGTAGGCAACCTTTGTTGGGCCCGTGGGCACATTTGGCAATTTGAGAAACTGTCTTGGGCGCCACCACAAAATGGAATCCCTGCAGATGAAAGCATTGGCCTGTAGTCGTCTGCCATCTTTATTTCCTAAGAATGTCTTTGAGCCCCACATTTGGCCTAGAGGCATTCATAACATAAAGAAGATGGAAGGAGCTAGCTTTGGTTTGAAGTGAATCCAGCTGCCAGTAAGAAATTTTGTTATGTAAAATAATAAATAAAACTAACAAGTAGGAGGTGTAAGGCACTTCGGTGGCCACCAAGAAAGTTGTCTGAGGGCACACTGGTGTAGAGGTTGTACTGACTCCCCAGTAATTAATTACTATTCTGTTGTAATTGGCTTCTCCCAAATGTCAGGTTTCACAAGCTGGAGAAGTGGAGGAAGCCATTTTTCAACGTCCTGCAAGTTTACGAAAACGCCTCGGTGCTGCTTCCTGCCTTCTACAACACTCGCAACACGGATGTCTCCATCCGGGTCAGGTATGTCCTGGATGACTTTGTATCCCAGCAGGCCGTCTACTTTTTCCACCCGCAGTATCTCATCAACGTCTCGCGCTACTGGTTGAATCAAGGTGTGCGGGCCAAGCGCATCAGCACAGGCCTGATCCTCGTGACAGCGGCCTTGGAGCTGTGTGAAGAAGTGCACCTTTTTGGATTCTGGGCTTTCCCCATGAACCCCTCAGGGATATACATAACCCACCATTACTACGACAATGTCAAGCCACGGCCGGGATTCCACGCCATGCCTTCAGAAATCTTCAACTTTCTCCATATGCACAGCAAAGGGATTCTAAGAGTCCACACAGACGTCTGCAACTGCTGATGATGGAGGACGAGAGAACTTTTGATTGTTCTTGTGCCATGTAGAGAAAAGAAATGGAGGCGACGCAGCGGACGCTCTGTGTCTTGAGAACCAATTCACACGACCGACTTTGAGGTAGAAGGGTCACCACAGGGTGGTTCTTGTTCCTTTCAGTATTCGTATCTTGTGATCGTGCCCCTCCATGGTAAGATTATAAGTGACCACATTCTCGAAAAAACTTCACTCATGCCTGTGGGAATTGGGTGCAGGGCATTCGATGTAGAAGGGTCTTATTACATCGAGAGATTTATGCAATAATGTTTGATAAATGTACGTTTCTTCAAAGGCTTTGCCTTCCTCGAGAGCTGGTGTTCCTAGCACCCTCACTTGCTAGCCAGCCCCATAGGGCACTCTTCCCCAACCTGGCGTCCTCGTGATGCGATGAATTAGAACTCCCAGCATTCCCAGCCAAAACATCTGGAGCACACCAGGTTTAGGTTTACTGACATTTGGGTAATCGGATCTTATCCGTCACAGGAATCCATGCACAGCTCTGGAACCCTTAACGAGCAAAGAAGCACATTACCTAGAAGTTTTAGGCTGGAAATAAGAGCACATCGCTGTAGCGATTAATGATTTCATCTCCCAAGAAAGCACCAAACCTGTGTGTACTTGACAAAGTAGAGGATCGAGGCCTATTGTTCTTAAACTGTGGTACCGATGCCCTTGATACTCAAGACAAATACTGTACAGGACGTTGTTTTTGTATCCTGTCTGGAACTCCCATCTGCTCCCATGCTAGTTTCCCAGAGATACCAGTGGTGTGAAGAACATGGTCCAATAGCCCTTGAAAGAATGCACATCTCTCTCCTCTCCCAGGTTGCACTCCCAAAGCACTGAATGTGGACTAGCTCAGGTCTGGGCAGAGTATTAGGCTTGCGGGATCTACTTTGTTTCTCATTAGGAGCCCAAGGTCTACCAACCAAAGCCGGGTGCAAAATAATGGCTCAGGAAGGTGGACATAGAATGAAGGCAGGCGCCTCTAAGCACATGCTCAGCCCTGGAATTTGTTTTCAGTACCAGAATGAGGGCACGCACATGGATCCTGTCGCGCACAAATCTACTCCTGTTCCCCGCCTCCCCCGCCAAACTTCCTTGAATTCAGCAGCCTAATTTAGGATGGATGGAAGCAGGGCTTTTTGTCGTCACTGTTGTTGAACCGTTGGGAGCTGGAAATCCTTGCTGATCTATTACAGATCATCACCCAGAGATTTACTGGTAGATCCTGTTCTGCCTGCCCCTGCACTTAACCACTTTATGTCTACTTGCTGCCCATTACTTACAATCATGGGGTTAAAGAGGGGTAAAAGGGCGGATCCTGCCCTTTAAAGCATAGAACTGCCTCATTTTAATAGTAATAATAATAATAACAACAAGTTTATTTCTAACACCCTTTACACCAAAGGGGCGGGACATATGAAACATATACAATAAATATAACAATACAATATTACAATACAATACACTTGCAGGAGAAGGGGGTAGGCCCTGGCCCTTCTCACTCTATATGTCGCTTCCAGGTAAGTGGCAGGTGAAGGTGGTCAGCAAACACCAGTTCACTACCTTGGAGCCTGGTCCTGCATGGAGTGGTAGCCTGCCAGGTAGGAGTCCATGGCTGGAGGTTGTAGCCGTGCCACCTGTAGGAGGCTCCATTAAGGACAGTGTGCTCAAGGGACCCAGATCCAGGCTTTAAAACAGTGGTTCTCAACCTTATTTTTTTGCACCCTTTTCACCATATGTCAGAATGTCATTCCCCCCCTTTCCAAGATTGTCTGACTCAAAAGTTGCATTCCAAATAACTTGCATATAATATTATAATAACTATAAATTGAATATTTCCACAGATAACAAGTGAAATATTTATCTTAGTTTTTAATTTAATCTGTGCCATACAATAAGGTGTGATGTCCTATAGATTCATAGATCATACAGTTGGAAGGGGCCTACAAGGCCATTGAGTCCAACCCCCTGCTCAATGCAGGAAACTAGAGGAGGGGTCTCCCATCCAAGTAATAACCAGGCCTGACCCTACTTAGCTTTGTAGAAAGACCAGTATTCCAACAGTTTGAGTCTATGGTCCCAATTCCCCCCCCCCGAAACCCTAAAATTTCCCCCCTGGGGGAAATTGCCCCCTGGTTGAGAACCCCTGCTTTAAAAAGACCTCTTACCATAAGGCAGCAGGTCTCCCCAGTACAGGAGTCTTCAGAGCACAGAAGGAATATGCATTCTTACTCTGAAATAAATCACAGTCCCTGTCAACTAAGGATGCAAGTTTATTGTAAACTAAAATTGTCTAAGAATTACTAGCTTCAAATATTTGAACATTTGTTATCCTTTCCATCTATTAAATTGTTCAATTTAATGCTTTTTAGGGGGGGGAAACTAACCATAAAATTGGATGAAGATAAACAATTTTATTATTTCAACAAATCTTCTAAAGATTAATTTCTAATTTTCATTCATTCTAGCTCTCCGTATATATACACAAAGTTACAGAAACATGTTTGGGGGGGAAAAGAGGGACAGCAGAGATTTTAGACCCAGGTTTTACGAGATTGATTAGTTACAAATACAGACAGTTAAGATAACAGTCAAGAAATGATATACACTGAGTAGTATGGTTAGTAGCTATTGCTGAGATTTAAAAACACATCTGCAAACATATAGGTCTGATGCAGATGTACCATCCCGGGCTCTCCCCCAACATCCTTAAATAGTCACATCTGCTAACCGATAAAGCTTCTTTTCCTAGTTAAAAAGGAATTAGGTTAGTGTAATCCAGTGTTTCTCAACCTTGGGTCCCCAGATGTTTTTGGCCTACAACTCCCAGCATGCCCCAGCCAGCATAGCTGGCTGGGGCATGCTGGGAGTTGTAGGCCAAAAACATCTGGGGACCCAAGGTTGAGAAACACTGGTGTAATCCGTGGTTAAAGCAAGTGTAGATGTAGATTGTAGATCCACATTGGCAGTGAATGGGGTGGTAATCATTGTCAGGATCTGCTCTTTAGCTGCATCTGGTGGCTGCCTTGGGAACAACAGGTTGATTCGCAGTACCTCTTCGCAGGGTGCAATCCCTGACTGGTAAGCACCCCTAGGTGCATTAATGCGCACCAGCTGGGAGCAGTGGGAGGCTCTATATAAGGGCTTCCTCTGCTCTCCAGTCTCTGCCATAGCAACACAAACGGTGTCTTCAGCTGGTTCCTGCTTCCAGCAACCAGCTTTGATCATCACAGGCCTGTGGCTCACGCTGGCTCAGCTTGTCTGAGCGTGGAAAGCTAAGCTGGGTCAGGCCTGGTTATGACTTGGATGGGAGACCCCCCTCCTCTAGTTTCCTGCATTGAGCAGGGGGTTGGACTCGATGGCCTTGTAGGCTCCTTCCAACTCGATGATCTATGAAATCTATGAAAATCACCTTGCCTGGTGTTTGACCTGTGATAACTCTTGACCTACGCTTCTGCCTCTGCTCTGCCTGGTATGTGCCTGTAGTGTACCCTGTTACTCTTGGATCTGCTTCTTGCCACTGGCCCTTGTCAGGACTCTGTTGCTCTGCTTCTTGCCTCTGACCCCTGCCTGGACTTGCTTGTTCCCTGAACTTGCCTCTCGCCTCTGGCCCTTGCTCGGACTCCATTGCTTCGTGCTTGAACCTTGCTCGCTTACTGGACTTGCCTCCCGCCTCTGGCCCCACCTTGCTTGACACGTGCTTCGACCTCGGCCTGCCTTCTGGATTCCGCTCGCTCCTGACCTACTCCCGCCTCCATCATCCCCTGGCCCCGGCGTTCTAGCCCAGAACCCTTGCCGCCCACGACCCAGAGCTGACAATCATGATCCCAGATTCAGTCACCTGGAGCAAAAGTGTGTGTGCTTTATGGGGAAATTGCAAAGTAGATTAAGAAATAGACAAGTAAAATGCATGCTTGGGGGAGCACGATCAAAGCCGGTTTGATCAGTTGATGATTCAGATAGGCAACGGGTTGTATGAGGACAATGCTGTTGAGAGAGGAGCTGATGGGAAGTCATTTCCTTTTCCAGCCTCGCTCTGAAGCGTTTTCTTAGTGGTGAAGTGGGGATTTTGACCCATTGCACCAGATGGGTCAAAGCAAAGGTGCACCTCATCCAACAGTGGACAAGTAGATGACCCCTGGACAGCTTCCCAAGGAGGGCATGAAGGAGGTGACCCTCTCCAGGGGATTTTCCCAAGCATCCCATCATCAGAGGCATATGGTTCCTGTGTAATTATCGTCAATCCAAAGCCATGTGCAGTAAGGAAGGTGAGGAAGGAAAAGGTGGTGGATGTTACTCACTCCTTTTCCTATCTGCAGGCTAGGAGAAGGCAAGATGGCGGCAGTTGCCAGAGCTGGGAGACAACACTGGAGTCACAACTCGGGCCTTAGGATTGGGATAATGGAGCAGGAAAGGAAGGGACTTGGGGATCATGCATGAGCCAAGATTGTGAGACATTCCAGAGGGCAGGTGGTGTTAGTCTGTTGCACCCAAAGCACCACGGAGGACTAATAAATGCAAGAGATAGCAGCAGGTGTGTCACAGTACTACACAGATGTGTAGGGCTGTACTACCTGGAGTTGGATCAGGGGCGCAGGCCCTGCCCCAGTCTATATCTGCATGGAGTAGACGCGTGCACATGCGAAGGGCATCCTCTCTGTGATGGGGAAGCCCTCAAAAGGCTGTGCATGGGTGCCGTGCGGCTGTCGATAACGTGATCGTTTTCTACCCCATCTATTCTATGGGGTTATTCATGGCAGAATATACGATTACAAAAGCAGTAGAACAACATCACACTAACAATATATTTTTAAGATTAAAAAAAAACATTGCACGCATTCTTAAAAGGAAAACATGCAGCAGCTCTTAATTCCCCATTAATAACAGGGCAGTAGCACTGCTCCAATCGAGCAGGCGCACAGTTCATGTCTGGAAACGGGCTTCTCTGTGCGCATTTGACTCTGAAAACCTGAAAGAATGTGGGGCTGGGTGGGCACGGGGGGGGAGGCTCTGTCCAGCAACCTGGTTCTGCATGCTTCGTTCTGCCCAAAGGGCGTGCAGTCTTGAGCACCGCTTATTCATGGCTCATACGGCAATGTGCGTAGAGGTCGCTGAATGCTGATGCACTCTGGCTTGCATTCTTCCAGCTCCCGTGGAAGATACTGATTGGGTGGATTCGTAAGGCCTTGCTCCTCACTCCGAATTCGCCTTGGTATCAGCTTTACGCCTCACGGTGACTGATGGCTGGATTATCTTTTTAATCTCTTAGGAGCCACGGGCTGTCAAGGGGGCGGGGGAAATGTTCCATGTGACGAGTCGGTCACCATGTGCAGACCCAGCAGCAGGGGATCCGCAGGGTTGGGCACCGGCCCTGACCACGTGGATTTGTTGTTTGCAGGTCATCTGAAGCCACCCGCAGTTCGGGAGCTGTTAGGAATGTGGGAACGGTCCTTACTGGGAGATGCAGGGCAAAAATCCAGTGGGTCGTTTTCCTGCGCTGGGCCCATCAAACTGGATGGGAGCTGTGCCTGAGCGTACAAGCCTCAGTCATTTCAGTGGGGCTTGAGCAGGGGAACATCCACATGGATGAATCCCCCTTAGCACAATGTTCTTCAGACTCGACGCCTTCGAGAAACGCCTCCCAGACATCAACTTTGCCACAGAACCCCTCCATGTGTGCTTCGCAACCTCTTCTCATTGCAGAGGATCCTGGGGCGCATTGTAGGCTGTGCACAGTTCACGCGGTTTGGCCTCTCCATCAGCCCACGTGGACCAAAAGTGGTGGCCTAGAACATGCCCAACAGTCCCTGCGGCTGAAAGCCGTCAGGGCAAAATTGTCCGTGATGGGACATCTCTTTCGGGGAAGTTCCTCAACTCTCGCCGATCTCTTTGAGGAGCTCCCGAGAAACTCCTGGGGTTTCCCAGAATGCACTTTGAAAACCCTCGACTTATTATTTCATTTATATACTGCCCGATAGCCAAAGCTCTCTGGGCGGTTAACAACAATTTAAGAGGAAAATGTAGAATGCTTTGAGGGTACATGGTATATCGGCAGGTTGTCTAAAATAAGATGTCAGCGTTGTTGGTATATCTGAGAGTCATTTCTCACAATACAGCTGCCGTGTTTATTGGTGCAAGCAAACCAGACAGTGGAGTGGGGTGTGTGTGTGCGCAGTCCATGTGGCCAGCCGCTGCACATGAGACAACCCGTGGCATGAAGTCGTGACCTCCGGGCAGCAGCTGGCTCGTGGAAAGGGGTCCTCCAGATCCCTTTAGAAAGCCATCCATATTCTCAGTGTAAGTTGATGGGTATATTTATTATTTATTACGAGTATCAGTCACTGTGAAATGCACCCAACCTGTCAAAGGGGTCATAAATGGCTGTGGAAGGCATAGCATGCTGGACAGATCTTGAACTGATTCATAGATTCATGGAGTTGGAAGGAGCCTACAAGGCTATCGAGTCCAACCCCCTGCTCAAGTGCAGGAAACTAGAGGAGGGGGTCTCCCATCCAAGTCATAACCAGGCCTGACCCTGCTTATGTTGTTGGGGGTTTCCCCCCCTTTTTTCCTGTTCAGTTTTAACTGGATCGAGGCATATGGGGGGCGCTCAGGCCGCTCTGCTATTTATTTACAACCAGTAAAATGCTTGTCATTACCTAATGGGTAGGCTGCGTGTGTGTGTAGAGAGAAGGAGCATGTATTACAGATGCAGGGACAGGCCTGTGGCTCACACTGGCTCAGCTTGTCTGAGCGTGGAAAGCTAAGCAGGGTCAGGCCTGGTTATTACTTGGATGGGAGACCCCTCCTCTAGTTTCCTGCGTTGAGCAGGGGGTTGGACTCGATGGCCTTGCAGGCCCCTTCCAACTCTATGATCTATGAATGGGGTGGAATTCATCATGCACTGGGACTCGTCACACCGTCCTTCCTAGAGAGAGCTAGGTTGCCCTGTTTCAAGGACGGCTTGCCCGCACTACTATGGTATCCTGTAGTGTGGTGCATTACTTTTTATGTGTACGAGTAATACTGCCAACCCATATGGAAGCAGGATTTGGGGGGAGCACGGGGAGGAAGAAGTACCTTTGGGGACCCCATCGATGTTGGAAGTTCAACCTGCTCGCTGTGACCCACACCACTGAGAATCAAACCTGCTCTTATCTGCATAGCTCCACCCCTTCATCTGCATAGCTCCACCCCTTCATCTGCATAGCCCAACCCAAGGTCCTCTTTCATGGGTCACACGTCTGCAGTGCATGCAAAATAAGTGACACCTTCCCTCGTCTTCGCTTCCCCCACTAAGCCCGAAAGCTTTCCAAGCCCAACCAATCTGATGGCTTCCCCAGGTATCAGAGGGCTACTGGGTGAGAGAAAAGCGGCTAACATTAGCTGGAGCAAGCGCAAGGTTTCTGTAGCATTAATCTTTGAGCAGAAGGGAGACTTTTTTGGTTGCTGCGGCTTTTCCTACCCTTCAGCACTACAAAATGATTCGCCGAAACGGCCACCTCTGGACAACTACTGAAGGAATAAGAGGCAGGCACACATCCCCAAGGGGAACCTGGGTTTTTATATATGTCAATTCAAAATCCTGAGAATTCCCTGTTGGATTCCTCTGACGCTCCCCCCCCCGACTTTAATTTCCTTGCTTTCGGTCCTGTATGAACCTTGCCCAAGGGGAGAGTTGTGTACTTTAAAATCTCCCGATGTGGCAGCAGATAGGGCACCCCTGTCCCCACCCTTGTCATCTGACTTGCTGTGATGGGTCGGGGCTCCAGGTTTGCCCCTCCACAAGGTGTGGGGGAGGAGGGGGACGATAGGGCCAGGTGTACAGCCCTATACACAGCCGTATCGTCCTTATCTCCGTCCGCATGGGGAGATTTAAAGAGCTGCTGCAGTGTAGCGGTTAAAGGCTGGGGAGACTCAGGTTCACATCCCAGCTTGGGCCTGAAGCCCACTGAGTTAACCTTGGGTCAGTCACTCTTTGCCTAACCTATTTCACAGGGTTGCTGTAGTAGGGACAAAATGCGGCGGGAGGTGGGGGGGGACCATGTATCCTGCCTTCAGCTCCTTGCAGAAAAAGCAGGATAAAACTGTAATAATGAAATAAAAATGTATGACTCCTCTCCATCTTTGGATCTGGCACCCCCCTGGTCCACTCTGTGTGTCTTCCTCCACATGTAGGGTCTGTAGAACAACTTTTTGACTCAAGTCTGGTCACAGATCCCTAGAGCTGCTTGCAGTCATGAGTCTTTTGGAATGATTGACTGGGTTCACATGACACAACAACCCACACTCAAGGTTGAATATGAGTTGAGGGTGGGTTGTCGTCAAACGGTGGGCTGTTGTGTTGTGTGAACCCAGCTGCACTAACAAACCATGGTTTGTTAAACCATGGTTTATTAACCACGAACAACCTACAGTTCACAATCCAACAACACACCATGGATTCTCTTTGTGGGTTACTTGTTAACAAACCATGGTTTGTTGGCACGGCTGGGTTCACACACAGCAATCTATGGTTCAGTGACAACACACGTTTCAACAACAGCCCACACAAAACCCGTACTCAATCTTGAGTGTGGGTTGTTGTGTTGTGTGAAACCAGCCAATGAACCATTCTTTCTTGCCTCCCAGCCTCACCCACCGTGCTGCAGTCACTTGGTGCTAGTGGTTATTATGAATTTAATCTTCCCCCTGTAAAAAGACAAGTTTCATCAGCCTTAGTTTATGGTATGACATTATTGTTCAAAACATACTTCCAATGCCCCATCCAGCCTCAACATTTGAAAGACAGAAAACACACACACCCATAATTGTTGTTACTTTGGAAGCAATTTCACAATCGTTGCGGACATCTTTAGATTTGGAGATGGTTTCTTCATATTTGGAATCGTCAGTATTGTGGTTCATTTCTTTGGTAGCAGCAGCAAGATCCTTGCTGCTAAAAGAGGGAGAGGAGAGTTGGCTTCATAGTTCCCCATAGGCCTTGTGTATTGTAGATTATACTGTGGTGGAGTAGGGGCTGTTTGTCTTTTTAAAAATTGTTGTCAATCCAGTATATATAAACTCTCATCTTCATTAGAGGCCTTCCTTCATAAAGAGGAAAAGTAAAGGGGAAAACCCCCACAATGTTGGTTAGATCAACATCCTTCTATTTGAGGGTAGATTTCTCCTTCTGTTATTAATGCAACTTGAAATGTAAATTTAAAAAAACCCTTAAAATAAATCTTAGGCATAATTCTTGGTTCCACTTACCGTAGGTAAAGGGGTGTGTGCAAACAGAAACCTTTTTGTTTACTGATTTGTTAATACTCTTGTTTTCATTGACTAACCATTTGCTGAACTCCTCAACTGTACAGTTTTATTACTTTGGTGTATATTTTCTTAAATTCACCGCCTGATGTGAAAGAAAGCCTATAAATTGATGTAAGCCATAACTTTAAAAAACAAAAACAAACAGCAATCAGGGTATTTTTCGTCAGTCACTGTGTTTGGGAGACATTTTAACACTTAACAAATAAACCACTTCTGTCAATTCCATTTGGAAAAGAAATTAAATTGTGGCTTTGCGTGTATGTGTTTTAGTGAGTTTCTGTGTCCGTTTATGGACCAGGTCAAACATACTTTTGTAAGATGGTAAGGGAAGAGCACGGTACCTTGTATATGTTCAGAGCCACAGTTGTCTCCAGCCAGTGTTCATAGTCAGAGAAACCATATTCCCAGCTAGTGCATAATGTGGCTGAATATAGCGGCTATTCCATAGTGTAAGCCAGTGTTCTCCAACCTTGGGTCCCCAGATGTTTTTGGCCTACAACTCCCAGCATGCTGGGAATTTTAGGCCAAAAACATCGGGGGACCCAAGGTTGGGGAACACTGGCTTAAGCCCTTGTAGTTAAGAAAACTCAATTTCAGTTTCTCGTTTTTCCAATCTTAAATTCAGTTCATTTCGAACTTTGAGAATGTTTCCATTCTTAAATTCAGTCCATTCCAGACACTGAGATCCTTTCTTTTTAAAAAAAAAGTTTGCATGAAAGTTCATTTGTGCAGGTCTCCTAACACATGCATTTTGTGTGAAATTTTGCCTCATATGCACATTTTCCAAGCAATTTTCCTCCTACAATGCATTTTTGAATGTTATTTTCACTAATGCATGCTATTTGTGTGCACCTTCCGCTAATATGTGCATTTTTGTACACATGCTTTTATTGGAGCAGTCCATTGCAAAATTTGGAGACGTGTGAAATTATGAAGATGACTGAGTTTCACTTTGCATGTTGGTTTGGAAGTGCAAAATTAGGTACTAAGTTTGCATTAATATGCAAACTGAAAGCATTTCTCCCCCATCTCTAATAGTCTGTCATATGCATTTATGTACACCCATTTTTGAGCCGAGAAGGGCACTGTAAAATTTGGAGACGTATACATTCTGAAGGAAAGCTTCGTTCCAATCAGCATATAGTCTGGGAAGTGTAAATTAGGTGGATTTGCTTAAAAATTGCAGGCCAGATGAAATTCTCTGTACTCTCGAGTTAATAGCCCAGTGATTCATATAGAGTATAGACACTATAAGTTACTGGGAGCTGGTGGTTCTGTGTGTCCCAAACCAGAACTCCCAGCAATCAGGGCCTTCCTACCCTGCAGCACCAGTATTCTAGTTCCACTTTAAACTGAGGGTGAGAGAGCCAGCAATTTTCAGGATCACTGACACTTTCCAAAAATTACCTACTTCAAAGCTCATTTTGGCTCACTGCTATTTTAGTTTTCAACTTGTCTTCCAGCTTGTTTGAACAGGGAAAGCATGCATTTCAAATGGGAAATCGGTGTTTTTCTGCATGTATTTTTCAAATGTGCACACTGTTCCCCATTGACTAATGTGTGAAAATACGTTGTTGTTTTAAAAAAAATGCTCATGTCAAAGCACACATTTTTTAAAAATACGGATTTTCCAAACGCGATCACAAATTCAGGAAGTTGTGAACGTTTCTCGGGAAACGGCGTTCCTGTTCACATTTCAGGATTGTGGACGGGACGTGTTTGCTTGATTTGCGAACAGAAACAAAATTCTCATGCATCCCTTCTTCAGACCTGGCAGACTGAGCAATATGATCTAAGGGTGCCATTTAGGCTGCAGTGCCTGAACATACAGTCAGCTGACTGTGAGGACCAATCCCTGCCCACCAAGCTCTATAAATCCTGAGCCACAGAGTTTTCTCCTTAGTCTGAGCAACTCGTCTTTGGTGTGAGGCTGCTACCTAAGCTCCTGTACCAGGATTACTGCCTTGGATCTTGACCCTGGCCTTGAGTGCACACCTGCTTCTGGTCCACTGTTGCTGCCTTGGACTTGATCTCTGCATGGGTCTGAGTACATACCTGCCTCCTGCCCCTCTGAACCTTGTTTGCTGCTCTGGACCCCTGCCTGTTTTGGACCACACACACCTGCTTCTGGCCCACTTGAAGTGGCACCCAGCTCCCCTGGGCCTGGACGACCTGAAAGACTACCTTCTCCCATTTGAGTCTGCCTGGGTTTTAAGATCTTCAAGGGAGGCCCTTCCATCATCACCACCACCATCAGAAGAGAGGGGGCCTTCTCAGTGGCAGCCCCCAGGCTCTGGAACTCCCTGCCAAGGAAGGCTTGGTTGGCCCGGCAGGCCTTTGGCATATAAGCTACTCTGTTGCTGAAGAGGGAGTTAATTGGTTGGGTGCTTGATGCCGGCCTTGGGTGGGGTCAAAGGCAAATGGGGCGAGGCCAAAAATCCCAGTATATTTTAGCTTAAAGCTCTTATTTATTTATTTATTTCATTTCATTTCATTTCATTTCTATACTGCCCAATAGCTGAAGCTCTCTGGGCGGAAAACAACAATGCATTCAATACAATAAAATATAATACGAAATGCAATAAAAACATGATACAATTTCAATACAAATTTTAAAACAGAATTGAAAACAGTTTGAAAAACAAGCAAGTTCAATAGCAAGACCTGTTAAAGGGGGGGGGGGGAAACAACAGCTGAGATAAGTCCCCATATGCCATTAAAAGCCATTTAATATCATTGGATGCCTTGGCACAGAGGGCAGTCTTAACCTGGCGCTGAAAAGATAACAGAGTTGGCACCAGCCTCAGTGGGGAAATCGTTCCATAACTGGGGTGTGTGTGTGTGCGCGCGCCACTGAGAAAGGCCTCTTCCTTGTTGCCACTGTTTGTGCCTCCCTTGGAGATGGCATTCAGAGGAAGGCCTCAGATGTTGAGCATAGTGTCCGGGTTGATTTAGGTTGATTGCTGCTGGTAACTAAGACTTAGTAGATGCATTTGACCTTTCAGAATGGGAGGAAAAGCCACGCAAAAGCTGGGAAGCCACCAGTCAATTGGTGGTTGGGTAGAAGTGGGTGCCAGGGCAAGAAGATGGGGTCAAAGGAAGGGGGCATGGCCATTGGGTATGTGGGGGGCTGGATTGTGACCTCAGGTGGGCCAGATTTGTTCCACATATCTGAGGTTCTGCATCTCTGGCTTATAGCGGGGTTTGACTCGTGCAGTCCTATGCCACGATGCATATTTTAGTCTTTAAGGCACTACAAGACTCCCCTGTCACTTTCACTTGATTCTGGTGATTATACAACTGACCCTGAAAACAAAGTGTAGAGGAGCCATCTGGCTACTCATGTGTATTCTATAGAAACGGCATTTCCGGAGTGCTTATCTACTGGAAGCCAAGAGAAATAAATAAAAAATAAAATCGCCCCGGAGAGGCAAGGTTGTGATGATGAATTCAGGCAGAATCGATTTTGATTACGGCTTTTCAAGTAACGCTTCCATTTCTAGGAATGGGAAGCATTTTTTTCTTTTCAGCTGCTGGTGATAATCCTTTGCCATTATTCCTACACACAAAAAAGGAAAATGTGAAGAAAAAGAAGGGTGGCTACAGCAACTTACATAGTAAGCTGTGATTGCATCTATAAAGTCGAAGAAGAAGAAAGAAATTCACCACTTGTCTCAGCTGGTGGCCTGATCCTGGCATTAACCATACCAGCAAAACCTGTCCTGTTGCCTCCATGTGCTGGGACTATGTATGGATGGCAGGAACTACTGTATCTCAGTACTGATCTTTTAAGCCACTCAGGGAGCCCCTTTTTTGTTGTTGTTGGCCAAAGAGCAGGGTAAAAATCCTTCAAAGTGCTTGTGTACGCTGCACATGCATTTATACGCATCTGGGGCCTTCTTCCGGTTGCCGCTTCCAAGGGAGGCTCGTCGGGCGGCGACAAGGACGAGGGCCTTCTCAGTGGTAGCCCCCCAACTCTGGAACAAGCTCCCTCCTGAGGCCCGCCTGAGGTGCCAACTTTACAATCTTTTCGGCACCAGGTTAAGACTGCCCTCTATATTGAGGCCTTTAACCCTACATAGTGAATGGCGGGGTGGTTGCTTTTTTAATTGGTCTCGCTGCACTTCCTGTTTATATGTTTTGTTTGTTTTTAAAATTGGGTTTTTAAATTTTGTATAATGGTTTTATTGTATATTGTATTGTATGTTTTTATTGATTGTTGTAAACCGCCCAGGGAGCTTCGGCTGTTGGGCGGTATATAAATAAAATTATTAATAATAAATTTAATAATAATTATATCCATGGGCCTTGGAGCAGGGGTGGACTTCAACTGGCTCACGCTGGCTCAGCTTGTCTGAGCGTGGAAAGCTAAGCAGGGTCAGGCCTGGTTGTTACTTGGATGGGAGACCCCTCCTCTAGTTTCCTGCATTGAGCAGGGGGTTGGACTCGATGGCCTCGTAGGCTCCTTCCAACTCTATGATCTATGAAATAAGATCAGAATGAGAGAACTCCCAGCATTCCTAACCATTGGCCATGGTGGCAGGGGCTTCTGAGAGTTGGAAGTCCAAAACATCTGGAGATCTACCTTCTGCCCACCTCTGCCTTACAGTCAAAATGCATCTGACCCCCCCCCCCCATGTAAAGATTTAACATACTGAGAGTCGGAGAAGGGGGTTAAAACCCAAAGGACAGCAAGTCCAATACACCTGTGTGCGCACTAACAAAATTTAGGAAAGGCATTCCTTAAATCTCCCAAAAATGCAAAGGGGGTGGGTGGGGTGGGACAGTGACTTACTAGGGAGACATACCAGAAAATGGGGACTGGGTTTTGAAAATAGGGAAAGTTGGAGCATATGAAATGAGGAGCCCAGGCCTATCTGTCATCTTCTTTGTGCTGAAATGTTAGATAATATAGATTGCAATCTTCCTGGGGCTGGGACCTGCCCTCTTATGCTTTGTAAAGTGTCATGTGCTCTGATGGTGCCATAAAATAATAATAATAATAATAATAATAATATGATGATGATGATGATGATGATGATGTGAGAAAAAACCATGGTGTGGTTCTTATGCATGCCTACATCATCACTCCTCAAATTAGGGCGAGGTGGTTTGGGGAGGAACTGTAACATGCCCCCCTTCTCCCATGGCCTTCAGCTTCTCGTTGTATCCCAACAGTAGAAAGAAGCCAGCCTGCAGTCCTCCCTATAACAAGAGCAGCAAAAACCTGGCATTTCTGCAGCAGTACCTTTAAAGGACCCACTGCTGTCCTTGATTTTTGCCTTGATTCTGGTTCCAAAGGGGAAGGGGTGTAGAGCTCGGAGCCTGCCATGGGCGTGCAAAGACTCAGTGACATCACTCGCCGACGTTCCCTGTAATCAAATCCAACATTGCTCTGCGGTACACAAATGTAAATCCATTTTGCTTTGCTCCTTTGCTGCAGTCACCTTGTATTGAACAAGGTCACAGAGAACTCAGCCATTTCCCCCCCTCCCTTGAGTTACAGATAGAAATTAAACACATTCACACACACACACACACACACACACACCTGCTCCTTCGCAGCTGTTTTCAGCTGATCAAAGATGCTGGTTATGATTTCCCACACTCACCCCTCACTGCTCTCGTTCTGTGGGTTTGGTTTCATCCAGTGATTTGCCCTTGCCTTCAGTTTGGGTTAGAAGCACGTTCTGGATCGGGGAATCTCTCTCTCTCTGCCTGCACAGTATATCTGGGATTCTGAGTGTGGAGAGAGATGTTTGGATGCTACTGCAGTAGGTAGGGGCCATTTAGCAGCACCAGGCACTGTAATTTCATCATCAGATGAGGGAGTGGGAGAGGGGAGTCCATATTCCCCAGCAAGGAAAATCTGAGGAACTCTGAACAACTTGATGGATGCTCCGACAACAGTGCTTTCAAAACAAGTCACAGCACTATAACAAGTATTTTCAAATATATTAGAGGCCTATAGTCAACCCTCTCCTTGTAGCAAATCAGAGATGGTATGGAGAAGAAAGTCGTCAGGGAGATGTTTTTCTCCCGCTCTCATAATACTAGAACCCCAGTGGGGTCATCCCAGGAAGCTGAGTGGTGGGAGATTCAGGACAGATCAAAGGAAGGACTTCTTCACACAGCGCAGAGTTAAGGTAGAGAATTCACTTCCACAGGATGTAGCGATGGCCACCAATTTGGGCGGCTTTGAAAGGGGATTGGTCAAATCCATGGAGGAGAAGGCTATCCGTGGCTGCTAGTCCTGATTGGTTATATGCTTCCTCCAGGATCAGAGGCAGTGTGCCTATGTACACCAGTTGCTGCGAGGAACATGGGCGGGAGGGTGCTGTCGCACTCATGTCATGCTTATGGTTTCCCCACAGGCAGCTGGTTGGCCACTGTGTGAACAGGATGCTGGACTAGATGGGCCCTTGGCCTTCGAACGTCTTCGTATGTTCTCCCTGCATGTAGTAAACTAGCATATCAGAGGGCTATGTATGCCAAACTTTACTCCATCATTTGATTCCCTTTAATTTACTACAAGGAGAGAGTTGAGTATAGGGCCTTTAATGGACTAAAGGGCTTCTGATACAGCATGGCTCTTCTTGTGTTCTTAGATGCGTTGTGAGACACACTACACTCTGGGACGGTGTTCTCCAACCTTGGGTCCCCAGGTGTTTTTGGCCTACAACTCCCAGCATGCCCCAGCCAGCTATGCTGGCTGGGGCATGCTGGGAGTTGTAGGCCAAAAACATCTGGGGACCCAAGGTTGGAGAACACTGCTCTGGGAACTGGACTCCTCTCTCTTGCTCCCTACTGAACTACAAGTTTCAACAGCAATGCAATGGCCTTTCAGCGACTTCCACCTTGTCATTAAGGGCGCAATCCTATGCATATTTAGACAGAAATAAGTCCTACGACATTCAGCATCCCCCAGCCAGCATGGCTGGCTGGGGGATGCTGGGAATTCTAGGACTTACCCCCCCCCCCGGTCTAAACATGCATAGGATTGCACCCTTAGAGAAGTATAGAGGCAGCAATATGGTTGTTTGCAGAAAGGGTGGTAATGGTCTCCCCGCCCAGCTACCTGCCATCTTGCAGCATCTGCCTGAACCCTGGGGCTTATTCGGGAAGTGAGGCAGAAGCAGATGAGGAGGGACTGTGTGTGTGTGTGGTGTGTGTGTGTGTGTGTGTGTGAGAGAGAGAGAGAGAGACTTTAAGGTGCCACAACCTTGTTTTTAAAACAGACCAACAAACAATTATGCATTGTAAACCTGACAATAAATGAGGGCTGGTAATATGATCCCACTATTACAGCTGAAGGACTTGAGAAAAAGCACCAAGCCTACGGCATGATTTAACACTCCCGAGAATGCAGATGGAAACAACAACAGCACAAGCATGTAGATATTGAGAGAATACATACCGGTAATCCTCATTCATGAAAGCATAATTTATATATCGGGTTTAGCCCCTCCCCCCCCATATCCCACCAAGATTAAGCTGCCCTTTGCTGTGAAAAGAGCACCCCTGTGGGGGTGATTTTTCAGGGGGGTGGTGTGAATGTTGGTAAAAGTGTTCACCCATTCAGAGTGAGGGCAAGACTAATCTGGGAAGCCTTGCCTTCACTCCAAATTGGCTTCATGACATCATCATGTAGTCAGATCTGATTGGCCACATGGTGTCAGCATCACACTCACTCTGTGACCTTTGCGTGTCTGGGATCAGTATTCCCAGAACTACTTTTGCACTGAAAAAGTTTATTAGAGACTGTTCGGTGCAGCCCTATGTATATGGAGATTCAACAAAAGCACGGCAGACTTCAAAATGGCTACCGGAATTTTCAGATCAGGGTTCGGAAGCAATGAAATCATAACACTTTTGAATCTTGTTGTCAGCTCTGTGTGTTTTTGGAGATCATCCATATTTTCCCATTTCACACAGGAAACATAGAGCTGCCACCAAAAATAGCAGCTCTGCACACAATAACATGTAGCAAAACTTGTCTCCTGTCCTAGTATTCTCACACTGCCTGTTTCCCTGCTCTGACTAGTTAAGAGCAGGGATGGGGACTCGGACTCGAGGACTCGACTTGTGAGTCGGACTGAGTCCCCCCTCTGACTCGACTCGGACTCGAGTCCCAATGTTTTTAATGGGACTTGAGACTCGACTCGGGACTTGAGACCAAGGACTCTTCAACATCCCTGGGCTGTGCCAGAAGGAGTGGAGAGGAGCGTGATTGCCGGCGAAGAGCGCATGGAAGCAAGGTGCGCCGCTGCTCGGCCACTATGGACGGCTACCAGGAGTGCAGCCCCAACAGTGTGTCAAGATTTGTTTTGATTGATGTGTTGCGTACTTGGGAGAGGCAGAAGAAGGACCTGAGATTACTCTGTGTGGCTGCTCTGAGTGTGTTTCTGGTTCCAGCAAGTTCATCACCAGTGGAGCGGGTGTTCAGTGAGGGTGGAATTGTGATGAGATCTCACCGTTCCAGAATGGGGGCCAAACATTTAGAAAAAATCATGTTCCTCAAATGCAACATGGATAAGTTTTAGGAAGTACAGCAAGTTTATTTTTTAAAATCATTTTTCTAAAATGCAACCTTTCAGACATTTTGGGTTTGGCTGCCTCTGCCTGCCTGTTTGGGGTTCCCAGCCTCCTCTGTCTGCCTGGTCTCTTCTTGACCAGTTCAACAGTTGAATTGTCCAAGACAAAGGCCTCTGCCTGCCTGCTTTGGGGTTCCCTGTTTCCTCTGCCTGCCTGATTATTTTGGGTTTTTCTGCCTGGTCTGTTCTTGCCAAAATCAGTTGCAGAGTTTTGAAATAAAAAGGCACACTTGTGCCTAGAATTTATTTAAGCCACACATCTGAAATAGCCTTATTTTGTTGGGGAAAAACCCCATTGATTTTAATAGGGACTCGTGGAGTCAGCTTTGGGAGTGACTCGTGACTCGTGAGTCACCATTTTGGACCAAGGACTCGGACTCGAGACTCGGGTCCAAAGACTCGTGACTCGACGCGTGACTCGAGACCAAGGACTCTTCAACATCCCTGGTTAAGAGCGGAGAAACACACTGCACAGTTACATCAGGACACATGGCTTCATAGTAGGTGGAGAACTCGACACAGGCCTGCCATTTTAAGTGGGGGGTCCTTTGATTAATACGTATCCTCTAATACGTATCCTCCTTCCCTTGAAGTTGAGGAAGAGGATTGCTCCACTTTGGTAGGAACCAAATCTCCAGCTGCCAAGCCCCAGGGATCGGGACTCAAAAGAGCCAATGTGGGCATGCATCTTGATAGAATCCAAGATGGTTAATTTTTCAAGCTCATGTATTCTTCTGCCACTTCAGGAAAAGCTAACTCAGAGAGTGCGTCAGAGTTGTTATTTTTGATGAACCATAATTGCCCAATCAGCTAAGTAATTTGTATGCCTAGGAGGGTAAACACCTCCAAGAACTGCTGTATTGATGTCTTAAAATAACAAAGGAGCAAGAGAGAAAGAGAGAGCGAGCAGGGAAAGAAGAGAAAGAAATGCTCACTTCCAACACACATTTTCCATCCTAATCAAGGCTTGCAAAGGACAGATAAGAGAAATGGTACCAAAACTGGTTTGTTGACCTGGATCAACGCAGCTGCCTGCCTTTTGGGAGTGTGGCTATGGCAGTGTTCTCCAACCTTGGGTCCCCAGATGTTTTTGGCCTACAACTCCCAGCATGCCCCAGCCAGCATGTGCTGGCTGGGGCATGCTGGGAGTTGTAGGCCAAAAACATCTGGGGACCCAAGGTTGGAGAACACTGGGCTATGGAGATGGTCATGATGAGCACCTGCACATCAAAATTTACCTCTGCGCCATTAGTTCATGGCAAAAAATGATATTTGAATCGTGGACTTCTCGATTAATACCTCAGCCTCTCAGCCACTATGCTAGCTTGGCTCTATAAGTTTAAAAAAAGGGGCAGGAAGATAGAAGTGGCGAGGCGTAAGGTCCATCTCCCTCTGCCAGAAAAGGTAAATCCAGCTCAGTTTGCTTATACACGTAATAAAGCAGACCAAGAAAGGACTGGATCAGGTATCCTTTCAGAGACAAGGCCTTTGATTATGATCCTTAAATGGCTGTCAGGCCACCGTGAGGACATGGTCTAAAATTAGCTTTCAATGATCGACACCTCTTGCATTATTTATTGATCAAGCAAAGTATTTAATGGTTAATGTCCAGTATCAGAATTTTGTTTGCAACCGACTGTTGGCAGCCTTCTATGACTTTTGCAGCGTCTACTGAGGGAACGGGGAAACGCCCCAAATGCTCAGTGTCAGCAAATTCTATTCCGTGGATATCCTTGGGGCTGAGTGGGCTGGGTTGGGTTGCCAGTTAATATTATTTCATTAAGGAGTCACTGCACTCCCACTCCGGTGGAGAATAGCATTTTACGCTTAGGCCTGAAACCCATGGGTTCGGATCGCCTGGCGATTCTCAGAACCACTTGCTATGTCTGAGTGTGGAAAGCTAAGCAGGGTCAGGCCTGGCTATTACTTGGATGGGAGACCCCTCCTCTAGTTTCCTGCATCGAGCAGGGGGTTGGACTCGATGGCCTTGTAGGCTCCTTCCAACTCTATGATCTATGAAATCTATGAAATCCGTAACCGAAAACAGGGCTTTTCGTGCACTAAATGAAGTAATATAAGTTCTGCACCGAGGTAACACCGGGTGCCTCCAGACAATGACAAAAAGGGGGGGGGATTTATATCTTTTTTGAGTCAGACTGTTTGCCCCTTTAGCTCAGTATGGTCTACTCTGACTGCCAGCGTCTCGACAGTGTCTCAGATGAAGGTCTTTAACATCACAGACGATCATCATTTTAGCTGGAGATGCAGGGGATTGAACCTGGGATCTTTTACATGCAAAGTAGGTGTTCTGTCACTGACTTATGGTCCCTCGCCTTCATCCAATGTTCCGATGAAATACAGTATTGTAAATGAATAGCAAATTACATTAATCAGATTAGCAGGGTGTGGCCCCTTCTACATTGCCCCCAAAGAGGAAATGCATCAACAAAAAAGAGGGTACATCTTTGCATAAAATTGGCATGTGCTAATTTATAGGTATAGATGCACTTTGGAAATTAGTGTAATTTAAATAGGAATACAATACATCTCACCATAGTGGGTAAGATGGTGACCTCTTTGCCTGCTAATTGTTGGTGGGTGTCCTCAAGGCCCCTGTTCTGTTCTCCCTTCCGATGGTTCATTTTTTTATCTTTACACTGTTCTTGGACTGGACAGCCCTTCGAAGAGAGGACTGTCCTCAAGTAGGACACATGGACACCCTACAAATAAGCAACAATCAAACAAGCAGCAAAACTAAAACCAGCAGAGAGGAGAAGTTCATTCCAACCACTAAGGGAGAGAAACACCCCTTTCACATTCAGACGGCTCCAAAGGCCTCCACACAACATCACAGCCTTCACCTGTCTCCAGAAGGTCAACAGCAAAGGGGTGGGACAAACGTTCCCCTGGAAAGATGTTCCACACCTTCAGCAACACTGTACAGTGGTCTGACAGCTCGTTCTGTGATCATCATCCTCATGCTCCTTTGTCCCCATCAATCGACTGACAGCTTGAGGCATTTTGCAGGCATTTGTGCAGGATAAATGAGTAGAAAATACCCATAGTACAGACAATACAGACAAACAGGAAGGAATAGCAAACATGTTGGAGGGCAGAACAAAATGTCCACATTATCTAAACCAGGGATGGGCAAGTTGTGGCCCTCCAGATGTTTTGGCTCATCAGCCATAGCTGATAACTTCCGTCAGTATCCATCACTCCTCCCTTGTTTCACACTGTTTCCCCTCATTGGAAAATCCTGCCTCACACTTTGAAAACTTTAGCTTTGCCCTACCCCTGGGGGCCAATACTACAGGAACTTTGAATTGTGTGCATTGCCTAAGCCACAGGGCTGTCCATCAGCCCATAGCCAGAATAGCCAATGGTGAGGGATGATGGGGGTTGTAGGCCAGAACATCTGGAGAGGCCAAAACATCTGATCAAAACAATAATCTCCCCTCCCCCCCTCCTCCCTTGTTTCACACTGTTTCCCCTCATTGGAAAATCCTGCCTCACACTTTGAAAACTTTAGCTTTGCCCTACCCCTGGGGGCCAATACTACAGGAGCTTTGAATTGTGTGCATTGCCTAAGCCACAGGGCTGTCCATGAGGATAAGCAAATCTGAAAGCAAGTCCAAGCTAAAGAGCAAATCGTAATACCTGGGCATGTCCACATGGCATGGAGTTGTAGGCCAAAAACATCTGGGGACCCCAAGGTTGGCGGACACTGCACGAGATCAACCTTTTCTAAGGGCACAACCCTATGCATATTTAGACAGGGAAAAAAAAGCCCTACAAGTCCCAGCATTCCCCAGCCAGCTATGCAATGCAAGGCACAGGATTGAGCCCTAAGTGGTTGCAGAAAGAAATTCTGTCCCACGTCTGATACTTCGATATCATTAATGCATGGAGAGCTTTGTGCTGAGGTTCCCCTTGAGTGCACCTTTACAAAGCAGCTCATGTAAAGCCCAAGTGGGTAATATTGCACATAAAGCAGAGAAGGTGGGAAAGGCAAGTAGCACAGGCCCTCTTGGTTCCCCTCAGTTTTCAAGTTCACTGTCTTCCCTCTCTCCACCTCCTCCGGCAGAGGTCAGTAGGTTCTTTCTGACTTCACTTTTTTTTTTTTTTTTAAGTACTCATTAAGTCTGAAAGGGCTCTCCATTGGCTGACACAGAGACTTCAGTATCAGAAGTGAGAGCTGGCTCACCTTGGCTTCTTGCTGGCATCTGTCAAAGCTCCTTTGACAGCAGAGCCACACCTGGGCTGGTCAAGGATCATCGACGGTCATTCCTCAACTGTTGTTCGAATAAAACCATTTGCTCAGCACCAAAGAACTGAACTAGGAGGAAAGGACTAGCCTGGTGGGACAAGTTACCATGTGGTGGAGAAAGAAACTTCAGTCTTTTAACTCGCAGACTGGTAGGACAATGTTCTGGGACTTTGCTTTCATTGTGGGATATATGTTTCCAAACCCGATGTCCCCAACCTGGTGCTCTCCAGATGTTTCGGATGATAACTCACAGCATTCCTGGCCATTGGCCATGCTGGCTGGGGCTTATGGGGGTTGAAGTCCAAAACATCTGGGCACCAGGTTGGGGAAGGCTGTTCTAAGCGGTTGCTCCACTCATGCATCACCAAGTCCATTGTGTAAGCTGTCAACCTGGGCTGTCTCTCATGGACAAACGATTCGACTGGGCAACATAATTTGCACTTGCAACAGTTTAGTTAAGCTAATTTGGTCCAGATTGTCAGCCAAGTCATCTTTAACAGGCTCAAAAGAGCTCCTTGTGCAGTTCCAGTGCCCTTGTAGTAGCCCTGTCCAAGTATGACTACATACAAATCTGCATTTGGGGGTTAAGAAGGGTAAGGGAGGAGTGCTTTCTTGTGTTATAGGAATGGCGCTTCAAGGAAATTGGGGGAGCTTGGACCAAAGTGAGATCCAAAGGAGGACTTTTGTGATGAATTGGAGAAGACGGTGTTAGGAAGTCTAAGTCTGGTGCAGAGGTATATATAATAGAGTAAGATCATTGCCAACACTGAATATGTCAATTATAAATGTGATCATAATGTATAATTTAGTGTTTATGGAGAGGGAATCAGTTAAATGATCTGGAATGGTTTTGTCTGTGAGTACTTTTTCTATGGTGCACCATCAACTCATTGTAGCAAACATCTGGATTTCATGGGTTGAATTATGGGAGACCAGTGGGAAGACGATCCTGCCTTAACAGTACAATCCCATAATGTTTACTTGGAAGTAAGTTCCACCATGTTCAATGGGGCTTACTCCCAAGCAAGTGTGTTTCATATTGCAGCTATAATGTTTGTGCGGAAGTAAGATCCACCATTCAGTGGGACTTAGCAAATATAGCACATATTCCCTTGCCATGCTCCCAATAGATGAAATAGTCAATATTCAGCCATAGCCTTTGATATAGCCAATGATTTTTCAATAGTAATCATTCAACATTTGACAGCATCTGACAACTGGTAGCCTTTAAAAAAAAACTTTTACTAGACTTCATTCATTGATTTGCCTAATCAGAAAGTGTTCTGTGGATGGACAAAACACCACAAATAGTTGAGTATCAAATAATGAAGTCAAATTTTGAAATTTGAACATCAGATTTTGATATCAAATTCCAAAATCAAAATCCCAATTGCAAAATTAGAAAATGGGGCAAATCTCATTTCAGCCCTAGGTGGGAAACTCCATGGCCTCTTGGCCTCTTCCACCTTTATGATTTGATCCTTTCAGTATGCATTACTGATTATAAAAGCACTTCATCGATAGATGGTGAAAAATGATTTACTGTACTCTGGTTTTATTCCAACTGTTTCTTCTGCTCACGGGCAGGCAGATTTAGGAATACACCAGGGCCTTTGGCTGGTGTGTTCTTCAAGCCTCCATGGGCTCTGGGCAGATGACTAGCCTTGCAGGATGCTGAGTTTGGTCACGACTCTGACCCTGTTCATGGGGCAACACACAAGCAGAGGCTCTTCTTTCACACCATAGAAATGCCAGGCTCAATCCACCTTCAGATTAGCAATTGGATTCATGCTCTAGCGCAACCATACCCAACCTGGTGCCCTCCAGATGTTTTGGACTACAACTCCCAGCATTCCTGACCATTGGTCATGCTGGCTGGGGCTGATGGGAGTTGAAGTCCAAAACATTTGGAGGGCACCAGGTTGGAGAAAGCTGCTCTGATTGAGCTCAGGCCGGATTGACCTTCAGCCTGTCGCCACAAAACTTGTTGATGACCTGCATGCAGGTGGGCTAACATCTAAACCAGCCCTGAGCCAATTCCTTTATTGTACTAGTAACAAATAGTAATAATAATGGATTTTTAAAAATATATATATATATATGG
Source organism: Shinisaurus crocodilurus (assembly GCA_021292165.1). Taxonomy (NCBI): domain Eukaryota; kingdom Metazoa; phylum Chordata; class Lepidosauria; order Squamata; family Shinisauridae; genus Shinisaurus; species Shinisaurus crocodilurus. Next base: position 2,812,687 of record CM037877.1, on the reverse strand, counting down.
CTACAATCAAATGAATTGCTTAATATGCAGTAGTAGTAGGCGATCACTCGTGACCAAGTAAGATTGTCTTCCAGGATAAAATTATAAAAGGAGGAAATTCTAAAGAAGATTGTGTAGACTCTAGCGATGGGTCTGTAAGTGACTGTGGAGGCCAATTCTAGATGCACACAGCTTCCCACAGTGAGGACACAGGTTACCAGATGGAAGATGGTCCTGTAAAGGATTCGTTTGATGTGCTTTTCGCTTAGCACATTTCTCCCTTTCACCTCGCACTCGGGCTTCTTCAAAGTCCATGGAACCTTTGTGAAAGGCTCCATTTAGATCGTTCATGGGCCAGAGCTTCCCAGTTATTGATGTTTATATTGCATTTTTTTAGATTAGTCTTAAGAACATCTTTAAACCTTTTATACTGACCACCGATATTCTGCTTTCCATCCTTGAGTTGGGAATAAAGTAACTGCTTTGGGAGATGGCAGTCAGACATTCGAACAACATGACCGGTCCACTGAAGTTGGTGTTGAAGGATCATTTTTTCAACGCTAGTAGTCTTTGCTTCTTCCAGTACACTGACATTTGTTCGCCTATCTTCCCAAGTAATTCGCAGGATTTTCCGGAGGCAACGTTGATGAAATCTTTCAAGGAGGTGGAAGTGACGTTTATAGATAGTCCATGTTTTGCAGGCATGCAATAAAGAAATTTGTAATACAATAGCTTCATAAACCAGCGTTTTGGTCTTCTTACAGATATCCCGATCCTCGAACACTCTATGTTTCATTCGAGAAAATGCGGCACTTGCGGAGCTCAAACGATGTTGGATTTCACTGTCAATGTTAGCTGTAACAGAAAGATAGCTGCCGAGATAGAGAAAATGATTGACATTTTCCAGTATTGCCCCGCCAAGCTGGATAGATGGCATCACCAAAGGGTTAGCTTTCACTTGCTGATGAAGCACTATGGGTTTTTTGATGTTAAGTGAGAGACCAAGTTTTCGTATGCTTCTGCAAAAGCATTTAGGATAGTTTGGAGATTATCCTCTGAATGTGCGGAGACCACATTATCATCAGCATACTGAAGTTCCACAACGGAGGTTGTAATTACCTTACTTTTTGCTTTCAGCCTACTGAGATTAAAAAGCTTTCCATCTGTTCGATATATAATTCCCACACCAGTGGGAAGTTTCCCCTCGACAAGGTGTAAAATCATGGTGATGAAAATAGCAAATAATGTTGGGGTGATAACACATCCCTGTTTAACACCTGATCCCACTTTAAATGGAGCACCATGAGAGCCGTTGTTGTCCAAAACTGTTGCCGTCATGTTGTCATGGAGAAGTCACAAGATATTCACAAATTTATTGGGGCATCCAATTTTCATAAGGATAGTCCAGAGAGCTGTTCGGTCTACAGTATCAAAGGCCTTAGCAAGATCAATCAATGCCATATAAAGGGGTTGATGTTGCTCCCGGCACTTTTCTTGGAGCTGACGTGCAGTAAAAATCATGTCTACTGTCCCTCTAGAGGGGCAGAAACCATATTGAGTTTCAGGGAGGATCTCTTCTGAAATAGATAGAAGACGGTTTGTGAGAATCCTGGCAAATATTTTACCTGCGGTAGCTAAGAGAGAAATGCCCCGATAGTTTCCACAGTCTGTTCTATCACCCTTCTTAAAGAGGGTGATAATTATGGCATCCCTGAAGTCTTCTGGGATCTCTTCTCTTATCCAGATTTTTTCAATGAGTTTATGAAGATGTTGTACAAGTTTTGGGGGGGGGGGGCTCTTCTTTAAAGATTTCAGCAGGAATCCCATCTGGTCCACTAGCTTTGTTATTCTTCATTTGATTAATAACTTCATCCAAAGTGGGGAGTATTGCAAGTTCCTCTCTAATTTGTTTTTGTGGGATTTGCAAAAAAAATCTCATTATCCACCTTAGATTTACGATTTAAAAGATCATAATAATGCTCTTTCCAATGCAGTGCAATAGACTCTTTGTCTTTTAAGAGTTTGGTGCCATCTTTTGATTGTAAAGGGTTTGTACCATAGGTTTTTGGTCCAGAAATGGCCCTTGTGGCCTTAAAAAAAGCCCTGTGCATCATGAGATTCTGCAAGTTGTTGAATTTCTTGAGCTTTCTTTTTCCACCAAGCGTTCTTAAGTTCTCTTGTTCTTCTTTGGGCCTCAGCCTTTGCACTGGCGTAGATTTTTTTCTTCGCAGCGCAATTAATATCATTTTGCCATATTTGGAAGGCTTTCCTTTTTTGGTCAATTATATATTTAATCTCATTATCATTTTCATCAAACCAATCCTGATGTTTCTTAGTTTCATATCCAATAGTTTGTTCACAAGCTGCAGTAATGGAGGTTTTCAGCTTAGACCAATGGTCCTCAATGTTATCAGGAGGTTCCGTAGGTAGATGTTTCTTAAGAAATGATTGAAGACGAGTTTGCTTAGTAGGATCTTGAAGGGCGTGCTTAATATGCACATGGTTACACACAGGGGTGCTGCTTGTCGCTTAAAAGATCTGGGGCCTAGGCCCATAGGACACAAATGTGCATAAAATCTCCATATGCTAATATATATCTACGTATGCAGATTTAGAAATAATTATGAGGATTTATTTAAATTTCACAGGAAGTAGTGCCAGCCAGTCAATTTCACATTCAAATAATCTCAAATGAAATAAATTCGGTTAATTTCCACCCTGTCCATTGATCATCCCAGAACAATGGACAATGTTTTTTTCTAATCTTAATTGCCATGCAGGGAGAAAATGGGGGTGTCTGGCTTTGCGGCATATGTGGTGATTGGAGAGTTAACCCTTCCCTCTCCAGTTGCAATCCCCCTTAAAATCCACCCCCTGCATGGCAATGATGCTGAGAATAAAACCTTCCATTGGTTTTATTTATTTCTGTGGAAGAGATTTGGGGCCATGAGAAATGGATTTGGGGTCAGGAAAAACCCAGTTTAAATATATTCTTGTGGACAAAGGAACTGCGCTTTATAACTGAGCACTGCCATCCAGTGCAGCTTGTTTTTAAGCGTGGAGAGCCTTTAAAATGGGATTTCGTGGTTTGGCTCCCAAAGAGAGCTGGTATCCCAGTCTTGGGCACTGTACCTCTTTACATCAGCCTCCCCAAAACCATGATGGGAGTTGTAGTCCAACACATCTGGAGGGCACTAGGTTGGAGAAGTCTGCTTTACACGTTACAGGTTGTTGCCTTTTTTGTTTTTTACACTGCGCATGTGCTGTAAGGAAGCACGGTGGCTGAGAACAGCAGCCTCAAACCAAGAGGTGCGGACCATGTCCCGGGGAAAGGGGAGGCGAGTGGGAGTGGGAGGCCCCGAGAAACCAGCCGGCTGCCTATTAAGAAACAAGGCTCTAAAATTTTCACAAGGAATGACCTAATCCGCCTGAGGTTGCGCCTCTGTTTTTGTGCTCTTTCATGTCGGCCCTCTCTGCGAAGGACTTTCCCCTTATCGGTTTCAAAGGCTTGAATTTCTCCTCACTGTTTCCTTTTCTTTAACTGCACTGGCATATGTGCTTGGGTTGCTACTCTCCCTGTGTCATTAGAAGCCCAATTTTGTCATTGTCTTCTTGGGGGCCTTTTCTTCTGGAGGGCGGCGAACCCGGGTAACTGTATCGCACTGCTCTTATTTCCGGAGTCCGGCTGCAAAGGGACATGCTGCTCCTTTATCGTTCTCTGCCAAACCCCTACTTAGATGATGTCGCTGATTAGTTTTAAATAACGTCTCCAGGTGCTTGACATCTTGGGGCACAAGCGATGAAGAAAAAGCACCAGGAAAAGCTTTTTCCTCTTTCAGAAGTCCCTTTGACTCCTGTAACACAGAGCAGTGTAAGCTCTTCACAAGAAAAGATTTCTGCGCTGGAAGAAAGAAGCTGAGCTGGTGTGATATGCTCAACCTTTCCCTCTCCTACTCCAAAGAGCTTGCTCCTTATGAAGGGAAACAGCCCAGCACACCAGGGGTGGTGCTAGATACTGAAAAGATCTAGGGCTCTGTCCCACAGGGCAAAATAAAATTTAAAAAATGCACAAATTTGCATATACTAATTAACATATGCTCTAAAGCAGGGCTCTTCAACCTTGGGTCCCCAGATGTTGCTGGACTACAGCTCCCAGAATCCCTTGCCATTAGCCATGCTGGCTGGGTATGCTGGGAGCTGTAGGCCAGATGGGCGATTCACAAACGAAATAATAAATAAATAAATAAATAATAAATCTGGGGACCCGAGGTTGGAGAGTCCTGCTCTAAAGTCTCTCTCTCTCTCTCTCTCTCTCTCTCTCTCTGTGTGTGTGTGTGTGTGTGTGTGTGTGTGTTTGTCTTTAAAGGACCCTGTGTCCTAAGGATACCCCTAGTTGTAAAAAAAAAAGATGTATGGGCAAGGGAGAGAAGGGCATTTGACTTCAGAAAAAAACTCTGGCAGAAAGATTCAAGGGGGCCCAGTAGGAGGTGAAGCACAGGTGGGCCAAAAGCCAGCTAAGCCAGGGGGATACATTGCAACAGAGATCATCAGGCCCCTGTCTGTACCTTTATTTCAGCGAGTGCCCCTGGACAGCAGGGTGGTGGGGCAGAGGGCCTCCCAGAGATTTGGGGCTCCAAATGAAGGATCGGGGGCTCCAGCCCTCAGGGAGGCTGGTGAGCCTTGCTCAGTGGGGCTCCTGATCCACTGCGGCGTTTACTCTGAGCTTTATAGGAGCTATCCACGGTGCTCTATGGTGGTGAACCTCTTTTGGGGATGGAGTTCGGCACCATAGATGCCCCCCCTATAATGCTCAGGATAAAAGCGGCAATGGATAAGGAGCCCCACTGACACAGGAGTCACCAGCCAGCCTTTAGTGGGCCACCCCCAACTCCACCCCTGCAACAGACAGGTTCTCCCCTGTGCCACAGTCGTATAAGACGGGTGCGGAAGCTCAGGTCTGGGCCCTGAGGGCCAAATCTGGCCTTCTTAGAGTCCCAGTCCGGGTTCAGTGTTCCCCAGAAGGCCCCCCCGCCTTCCCCTGACCACCCTCCCCCCCCAGTCATTGGGTGGTTCTCCAGCCTTCATGCAGTTTCCCACCACCCCATTCTAAAAGGTTGAAACACTCTCCTAAGGCTTCGTTAATGGCACGAAGAGCTTTAAGCTAAAATATGCTGGTATTTTGCTCCCCAGCTTTGTCCTTGGCTCCTCCCACCACTGGAATACGGCCCCCGAGAGCTTCTCGAAATAGAAATCGGCCCTTCTAGCAGCAGCCTGGCCATTTTGTTTCCTCACACACCACTTAGTAGAATCGTATGCCTGCCGTAAAAATAGTAGTAATAATACTGATACTATTCATACTGGTAATATTAATATTATCAGTATCAGTATAATACTAATACTAGGTTAGGCTGAGAATACCTGTCCCGCTCAAGGCTCCTGCGACGACACGGTCCCCTCACACTTTAGGACCAGGCGCATAAACCCTTCTCAGGCTGAGCACCAACACTTAAAAACCTGAGTGGAGGGTCAAATGAAACCTTTCCCCTACCAATGAGGGGAAAGATTAATACTGGTTATTAAGGATCTAGTTTAAATTTATGGTACTGTGGGTACAACGGTGTGTGTGTGTGTGTGTGTAGATTTAAAAGTAATGCAGGTTAATAACACCAAGCTGACATGTAGGATTTGGGTAGCAAACAAAATAAAAATAAGTTTATTTTAATTCTCAAAATCTTAGTTCCAGAAAATAACTTTAAACCTGCCTACACCAAACACTTTATAATTAACCTAAGTCCCTATAACTCTAAATACCTCCACTCCTCATACAAGCACTGATTTCTCTTAAAACTCCTGACAAGACACAAATAACCTAACTTCCCAACTCCCCAACTCCTAACACACTCTCAACTCTCACTACACACTAACCACTGACTCTGACATCACTCAAACACTCCTTATATACTCCTCCCCCCACCCTTTCCAAGACATCACAAACCACACCCACTCCGTTCAACATTCTAGACACATTAAACATACTAATGCAGACATACACCAGGGAACTGAATTGTGGGGTTACGCCACAGCTCCCTGTTAAGCTTCATGGCTGAACCGGGATTTAAATACAGGACTCTCCGGGCCAGAGCTGACACACTACTAGCCTCTGTGTTTCACTGTCCTTTCTGCCGGCAATAATAAGTATACAACAATAACTCCTATGTCGCAGAAATTCAGAACAGATCTATTGAAAATGCTGATTTATTAACTGCAGTACAAATCATAATTGCTCAGCATTGGGTGGGTGGGTGGGAAATCCACAGTTCCTACTGGAGATGAGCGGCTGATGATGAAGGCCTTGGGAAATTGCTAGGATGGATAAACTGACATATATGGTACACAGTAGGATTGAGTTTGTGGGAGGAAATGGTTTTGTTGGTTTGTCTTTGCTAAGTGGTATCCGTTTATTGTGTTCTGGAATTATTATTATGAAATGGGAAGGTTGGCTGTATTTGTATTTGGAAGATAATTGAAGATGGAATAAATTGCAATTATTTTTTGATGATTGGTTTTTGCGTGAATAAAGCATATAAGAATAATTTTAAAAACCATGCAATACAATTTTGTATCATTGTGTACTACAATCATGCGGCTGCAATCTTAAATGCGCACATCAGGGAGTATACTGTTGCCCAATGGACATAGTGGGGCTTACTTCTGAATAAGCATCCATTGGATTGCGCTGGTAGTTAATGATGATTTATGCTTTCCCAGAACGGCAGAGCATTTTTCTTTGCTGCTTTGGATGGTTTGCGTTGCCCGGCTTCCGACAGCGAATGCATCTTAAGCAAAGCATCGCTCTGAGCACAAGCTGGCCTCAATTTCCTTCTGCCCTGGAGACGGGGTTAGGATTACAGGAGAGCAGATAGAAACCAGGGCCCCCGAGGCTGGCTGAATCTCATCACGTCACCCCACATTTGTTTGATCCATGCTGCAAAGCACGCACCAATTTGCCACAGTGCCTCCCAGCAAAGGAATCCAGGGAGAGGAAGGGAAAGTGTGCCTTGTTTATTGGACAGAGACAGGCAGCAGAGATTGTCAGTAGCGGGTTCTGGAGGAGACGTGACAGCATGACAGCCTGTTGTATGAAGAAAGCTGCTCCCGGGGTGTGTGTGTTTGGGTGTTGTTAGTCAGCAGAAGCATCGCAGCATTTTAAGCGAGACTGTCAGAACTTGCGTCGACCAATTTATGACCCCCAGATCTAGTTCCAGTCTTCACGGAAGCAGTGAACCTGTGTCTGGCCTGTACCATTTCAGATTGCAGGTGGGAGGGTCCTGTGACTGAATGCTTCCCGGCGGGGAAAATTGCCTCCACGTAGGAAACTAGATGTCATGGAGACAGGGCCGGTGCTACCATTAGGCCAACTAGGCAGCTGCCTAGGGCGCAGGGCTAAAGGGGCGCCAGAAATAGGGAGGGAGGGCTCAAGTGGGAAGGGGGGGCGCTAAATATCTGATCTTGCCTAGGGCAACAAACTGCCTTGCACCGGCCCTGCATGGAGAGAAAGTATATAGGGAGATATTTTTCTCCCTCTCTCATAATTCTAGAACCTCATGAAGCTGATCGGTGGGAGGTTCAGGAAAGCTAAAAAGAAGGACTTCTTCTCACAGTGCCTAGTTAAAGAATGGGATTCACTTCCACAAGATGTCATGATGGCCACTAATTTGGAGGGCTTTAAAAGGGGATTGGACAAATTCCTGGAGGATGAGGCTATCGATGGCTACTAGTCCTGATTGGCTGTATGCTACCTCTAGTATCAGAGGCAGTATGCCTACGTACACCAGTTGCTGGGGGAACATGGGCAGGAGGCTGCTGTTGCATTCATGTCCTGCTTGTGGGTTTCCCGTGGGCAGCTGGTGGTTAGCCTCTGTGTGGACTGAATGTTGGACTAGATAGGCCTTTTGTCTGCTCCAGCATTGCTTTTCTTATGTTCTTAAGAGAAGACTAGACTAGAACATTTTCTCCCTGGCATGCTAGCTTTCTAAATGCAGGGAGTTTTATGCAGCGGGACGTTCCTTCATGTGTAGTTTGGTCAGAGTGTTGAGGATTCTCTGTAAGACAGGGGCGGGTAAACATTTCCCTGTCAAGGTCTAAATTAACGTTGTTCAAAAAATTTTGGGTCTGTATCTCAGCAGTGGGTGGAGCCAGAACCAGAAGTGGGTGGATCCAGAACGAAATTGGGCAGGGTTTGCAAACTAGGCTGAGATCTGCACAAGGCACAGGGTATCTGCTCAGGAAGAAGAAAAAAGAATTTGCAGGAAGTTCAACAGAAGCTCAGAGGAAGAACTCAAAGAAAGAAAAGTAGGTTGCAAAAGTGGACAAAATACTACCTCCTGATTGGTTGGACTTGGGGGGGGGGAGGGAAAATAACTAATTTTAAGATATAAATGCCTAGGGCAAAAGTAGAGAGAAACACACAGATAAGAAGAGAGTGTTGCACCTAATTTCAAGGATGATTTCTTAGAAAATAATTCCTGCTTCTGCTATAGGTTGATTCTATAAACGGGATGTTTAAGAGGCTGTTAAACTCAACGTTTGTTTGTTTGTTTGATTGATATATAGATATATTGATTTTTAATATATTGTGTGTTATACTTTCAATAAATTTGATCTCTGGTGACTCTGAAAAGGGAATATGTAAGTGAAAATTGATGGTTACGTTTGAAATGAGTGCTTAATGAAATGTTGGCTAATGAAATAATGGTTAATATGTTGCTCTTTCGTAATGTAAAAATCTTCAGATATATAATTTGAAAAGACAGGAAGCTGCTTGTGGTGTGTACAGTATCTCTGATAAACAGAATCTGCAGGTTTCTGTATTGTTTCAAAACCCTGCAAAGTCTGTTTGACTAGAGATAGAACTGGAGAGAAAAGAAACATGGAAAATTTCTTCTACTCTAAAAAAAACTCTTCTATCCATGTCTCCAGCCCCAGAGGAAGAGGGTTACTTTGCGTGACAAAAGAGCACATCTATTAGCATTACGGTGTATGGGGCTTGGGATTCTTTTGTTCTGAAATGCTGCCACAGGGTCTCAGTATGTCCAGAGAGTACTCCCATATTTCCAGGGTAGCAGATGCCAGTAATAAATATAATGGAATCGCCTGGGTCGTTGACTGATTATCTTCGTGTATCTCATTTCCTTGGTCGAGCCTTGACATTCACGCTTGACTTCTTCAACTCTCTTATAAGAAATGAAAGAGGTCTCGGCTCATCGAGAGCTTCCATCTCGGGGGCCGGCCGTTGCAATCTCAGCTCTGGCCTCGGGAGCAATTAAATTATTACCCTGGCTCCATTTCCTGGCTGGCTATCTAATGAGTTGATACATTTGCAAAGGAGGGAGATCTTTATTAGGCTCCCATCTAGGAGAGATGGGGCTGCATAGACCACAGCTGCTTTTCTTAATAGATCCTACACCAGGAGTCCCCAATGTGGCAGCTGCTGGGACTTCCAATGGCGCACGTGAAGCTCCCCATGCCCTGCCCCCTTCAAAAATTTATTTAAAAAAAATAATAAAAACCTTGAAAAACATTAGGGTGCCAGGTTCTCTTTCCTGTTCCTGCACCTGCTGCAGATCAGCTGTTGCCGGGCAGGCAGAGAAGGAGAGGGTTGCTTTCTGGCCCTGCCCAGTCTCCTGCCCACACAGGCATTCCCCCTTTGCTCTCTCTCTCTCCCTCCTCCTCCCAGTCTCTAGCCTTGCTCTCACCCCAACCCCTTTCCTTGTCACTTCTCCCCTTTCCCCATCCCTAGGCCCTTCTTCTTTCTCTCCCTTCCTAGCCTGTGGCCTTGCTCTTTCTCTCTCCCTTGCTCTTTCCCCTCCCTCCCAGCCTCTAGCCTCACTATTTCTTTTTTCCTCACCTCTTCAGCTCACGGTTTCTCCCCCTCCCAGCCTCTAGTTTTGCTATTTCTCTCCCCATCTCGCTGTTTCTCCCCTCTCCCAGCATCTAGCCTTGCTCTTTCTCTCCTCTCTACCCCCTTGCTTTTCCCCTCCCCCCAGCCTCTAGTCTTGCGATTTCTCCCCCCCACACACACTTCTTTAGCTCCCTTTTGACTAGCCGGGCGCCCCCACAGCAGCCATTATATGACTAGCCACATCCATCATGGGAGCCATTTTGTGGCGGTGCCCACAGCAGTCTCTCAAATTCCCAAATGTGCCTTTTGGTGCTTCACATTTCATTCCCCCCACTTCTCTCTGCTTGAGTGGTGTTTTTCAGAATGTAAGAAGAGCCCTACTGCAGCCTTCCCCAATCCGGTGCCCCCCAGATGTGTTGGCTGGGGGATTCTGGGAGTTGTAGTCCAACACATCTGGAGGGTAGCAGGTTGAGGAAGGCTGCCCTACTGGATCAGGCCTACGGTCCATCTACTCCAGCGTTCTGTTCACAGGGTGTAATGGGAGTTGCGGAAGATGGCGAGGAGTGCAGTGTTGCACAACAGTCCTGCCTCAATGCCCTGCATTATGCTTTGTATGATACTATGCTCTGTATTATGCTCTGTGTGGAATTATACCCTGTATTTTGCTCTGGAGTAGCAAGGCATGACCTTGCTTAAATTGTGAGTTGGCTGCTAGCCAGGCTGATGCAATCTTCAGCAACTTGCTGGCGTGTGACCTGGCTGCAGGCCAGAGGAGTGGCACAACAGCCCAGGTGCTACCAATTAAGCACGAGGTCTGCAGCCCATGGAGTTTGGTGCTAGAAAAGTATATAAGACTAGCAAATGCAGACTAAGGTGGTGGTGGTTGGTAGTAGTTGGCTGGTTGTGTGTGTAGTGATGGAGTGCTGAAGAATCGGAAGGAGCAAGGAGGAGCAGAGGAAGCTGTTCAGAGAGCCCTGCTGAAGCCCCAACGCTGAAAGCTGATACCCAGGCGGAGAGCTGCTGGAACTAGCAGGGTTGGTTGGAAATAATACAGTGACTGTGTAGCTAAGTGGTGGGAGTTCCACCAGGGAACTTGGAAGAAGGCAGAGCATTGTTGCATTTCATGCTCAGCTTTGCAATAAAGATGTTTGGCTTTGACTTCCTGGAGGAGTATTTATTATGGTCTGAAAATCCTTTAAAGAACCTTTGCCGATCCCTTTTGGGGAACCTGTGGCAAAACACAGGGTGGCAAACCAAGGGCCAACGGGAAACACACAAGCTGGACACACGAATGCAATAGCACCCCCCTCTCACGCTGCCCCTAAATGTGGAGGTTTGGGGGCTTTTTCGAAACAAAGCCAGGCAAGGAATGCCTGAATGGTCAAGGTTGGTCTTTAAAGTGCTGCAGGGCTCTTTGCCATTTGCCCCGCCTATGCATTCCCTGGGAGAGTTGACAGCTAAATGGGAAAGAAGTAGTCTGGAAGAAAATGGGAATCCTCCATCAATTTTCCGTTCAGCAGAGAATGCCTTGAGCTGATAGTTCCACCTGCCTGATTTTTTATTTATTTATTTTGTTGCCTTCTGAGTATGAGGCTGGGCTGGAGAGAGAGGGGTACAACAATTAATATCAAAATCAACAGGTGTCGCAATGTTGCCCTCTTCTGGGCAGAATCAGACATGTATGGTCATAAAGGTTCTGTGCCAGCACTTCCAGGGGATGAAGGCTTTCCCCGAGCAGATCACAGCCTGCAGTGGTTGGATGCTGTTCGCCTGCTCTCTAGCTGTCATGAAAAGGGCAGGATGAAACTTGACAATGAGCCATGATCTGTGTAACCCGGTGGTATGCACGCTTCCTTGGAAAGTCTCACTGTGTTCAGTGGCACAGGCACTTACCACCTGCAAGTGTATGTTGCAAAGGGTTGGCCTTCCAGCAATGACAAATCCACCCATTTGGGTTTCTCTCGCTTTCTCCCTTTCCCCCCAAATTGAAGTCCGGTTCATCTTGAACTTTGAGAATTTCTCCAGTCTTAAATTTGGATTGTCTTAACTTTGAGAATTTGAGGCAAAGCACTGTTAAGGCATTGAACAGCTATCGGCCTGTTTGTAGGTTCAGCCACCCCCCCCCTTCCTGTTCAATATGGCTCGGAGGTTAGTGATGAATTGCCCCTTAATTGCCCCTTAATTAGTCAGTTTCTGTTTCATGCAATGGGCAGGGGGTGGGGTGGGACTTTATTTATTTATTCATTTCATTTCTTTCAGTATAAAAGAAAAAAGAGAGATAAAAATTAGTCACCTTTCCCTAATTGGGGATAAGCTATGATTGCTGCAGCAGTGCAAAAGGGCTCTCATGTGAAAAGAAAACAACCTACAGCAGTGTTCCCCAACCTGGGGTCCTCCAGCTCTGTTGTGTGTTTCTTATCTGTGTGTTTCTCTCTACTTTTGCCCTAGGCATTTATATCTTAAAATTGGTTATTTTCCCTCCCCCCCCAGTCCAACCAATCAGGAGGTAGTATTTTGTCCACTTTTGCAACCTACTTTCTTTCTTTGAGTTCTTCCTCTGAGCTTCTGTTGAACTTCCTGCAAATTCTTTTTTCTTCTTCCTGAGCAGATACCCTGTGCCATGTGCAGATCTCAGCCTAGTTTGCAAACCCTGCCCAATTTCGTTCTGGATCCACCCACTTCTGGTTCTGGCTCCACCCACTGCTGAGATACAGACCCAATTTTTTTTGAACAACGTTAATTTAGACCTTGACAGGAAAATGTTTACCCGCCCCTGTCTTACAGAGAATCCTCACACTCTGACCAAACTACACATGAAGGAACGTCCCTCTGCATAAAACTCCCTGCATTTAGAAATGCAGTGCAAACTCCCAGAATTCCCCAGCCAGCATAGCATAGCTGGCTGGGGAATTCTGGGAGTTGTGGTCCAACAGAGCTGGAGGACCCCAGGGTGGGGGAACCGGAAGACTGACCTACAGTGTTCAAGCACATGTAAAATGTTTAATTTTCCCCCAGCAGGGGGCACTCTGTCCTCAGGCTTGGCAACAGACAAGCCACAACCAAATTAATTCCATCAAAAGATGAGAGACAGATCTTCCTTTTTCTTCCCCTGCCCCAGGCGTTCCCTCTGGTTTACAGGCAACATCCTGTGCTTTGTGATAAACAATCGCTAGTGAAGCTGGCCGGTTTGGAACACACGCAAGCAGTCGACTCCACTGACTCCAACGTTGGCAGGGGGCCGCTCATAGGAATCCTGTCACAAAAATGTTGGGAGTCCAAATGCTATTCTAAGGGTCAATTCACACTTTTTGCAGCAGTGCCAATCAGCTATGCAGTGTTGTGATGCTGCCAAATTTCATAGTGATTTGGCTTGTTGGTCGAATCTCATCCATTCGTAATGCCCACCTGTGTAGTGAGCCTGGATCGATGCCTTACAGATTCGCTATTAAGTTTGGAATTGATTGCGAGCTTCAGAGCATGCCCAGGAAAGTGGTGCACAGATTTCCATTCTCCCCGGCATTTTCAGTCGTCCTACCACCTAGAGCAGTGATGGCGAACCTATGGCACAGGTGCCACAGCTGGCACGCAGGGACCTCTCTGTGGGCACTCGAGCCATTGGTCACAGATCACGAAAAGACTGTCCCCTTCTGCAAAACACTAATGATATTGTTCTTTCTCACAGTGTGGAACAGAATGATTTTATTCTAGAATTCCGGTTACAGAATTCTTTTCTGCATTTTCTACATTTAAAAGATTTTGAAGAATGATGCACAGAGCATGGCTTGGATGTAAAGCCCTAACAGTTGACTTGAGTGCTGCATGTGTTGCTCTCAAACTAATGGAGTATGAGCCAAGGTTTGACAAATTATCAGCATGCATGCAATAGCAAAAATCACATTAATTGTGCAAAAGCATGCCCAATGCAAACTTTTACCTAATGCAGTGTTTGCGGTCCAAGACAGAAAGTATTTAAAATGTGTTAAGCACGTTTAGTTTTCTTGTTTATCTTGCTCATCCTAGTACAGGTCGACTTTTACTTTTACTAATCCGACACCTGTAGAAGCAGGGAAAGGACCCGAGGTAAAGCTTGCCCCATACAATTTCAGTCTGGCATATAATCATATTACAAGTTGAGAATCCCTTATCCAAAAATACATATGCCTAATTATTTTAAAAGTTTGTATAAATTCCCTTCAGGCTATGTGCACAATGTAGTACTATAATAATTGATTGTTGATTTTTTTTCCAACAAAAAACTGTTTGTATCATTGAAAGCTCTGTTATTGTGTTTTTCTTTTAAGACAAAAGATGTTAATCAGTTTGGACAACTGTATGAGTTGTTTTTCTAAAACTAAAACCTCGGTATTCAGGTTTAATTGCAGTGTTGGCACTTTGAAATAAATAAGTTGGTTTTGTGTTGCAGTTTGGGCACTCGGGCTCAAAAAGGTTCGCCATCACTGACCTAGGGCCCCCCAAAAACTTACTTGAAGCCGTCCTTCGCTGTTTCCCTTGTTGTTGCCACAGCACCAGCTCCAGGGGGAAGAGAAGGACTCAGGGTGCAATCCTATGCAAGTTTAGACAGACAAAAGTCCTACAATTCCTAGCATTCCCTAGCCAGACATGCTGGCTGGGGAATGCTGGGAATTGTAGGATATTTTTTCTGTCTAAACATGCATAGGATTGCGCCCTCAGTGGGGTTCATCTTCATACCGGCAATTGGGGATGGCAAGCAAACATCACATGAGATAGATTTCATAGATCCTAGAGTTGGGAGGAGCCTACAAGGCCATCGAGTCCAACCCCCTGCTCGATGCAGGAAACTAGAGGAGGGGTCTCCCATCCAAGTAATAACCAGGCCTGACCCTGCTTAGCTTTCCACACTCAGACAAGCTGAGCCAGCGTAAGCAGATCATTACACAGGGCAGGCCACGTGAAAACAACCAATCAGAAAGCAGGCACATAATGTGCTGGTGCATGATTTGATGCTGCATGATGCGATTCCAAACTACAGCTCCCAAGATGCACCTTGATATTGCGCATGCACAAGAAACTCGTACACACAGCATGAGACTTTGTATTAATGTATTAATGGAGAACCCTCCTCCGAGCTCACATGGATGAATCCATCACTTTCTGAGTAAATAACGAATGCACTCCCAGGTACGTTCAGCAATCGCTAGTTATTTATCGTCAGCTTGCGAAGTTTCAAACACACTCGAGTGGCCTGCTCAAACGAAAAAGCATAATGTTAGCAGAGGCCACTCGTAGGAAACCTGTCACAAAAATGTTTTGGACCCCTAAAGCTACGCTGAGAGTCAATTCACACTTTACACAGCAGTGCAAACCATCTACGCACTGGTGATTTGCTACCTATTCATGTAAAATGTGCTAAATGGCCCGGAAATCTCCTGATCCTTGAGAACATGTCAAGCAGAATGCCTGTTGTGAGTCTGGAGATTAGCACCCTCCGCTGCCACTAAACATCTGTATTTATTTATTATATTTATACCCTGCCTTTTCCCCTGCAAGGAACCCAAGGCAGCTTACATAATCCTCCTCCTCTCCACTTTATCCTCACAACAACACACAGGCTATATACAGGCCTGTGGCTCACGCTGGCTCAGCTTGCCTGAGTGTGTGGAAAGCTAAGCAGGGTCAGGCCTGGTTATTACTTGGATGGGAGACCCCCTCCTCTAGTTTCCTGCATTGAGCAGGGGGTTGGACTCAATAGCCTTGTAGGCTCCTTCTAACTCTATGATCTATGAAATCTATGAAACCCTGTGAGGTAGGTTAGGCTGAGAGTCAGAGACTGGCCCAAAGTCACCCAGTGAGCTCCATGGCCAAGTGTCGGTTGCTGGAGCAGCACAGCACGTGGGCGGCAAAGTGCAAATCAGCTCTATGGGCCAAACGACACAAGACGCGAAATGCATCTTTAGCAACTACAGCAGGGCTTTTTTGTTTGTTTGTTTTTAAATAACAGGCCATAGCCCAGATGGTGTTCAATTGAATCCAGCTTCCATCCAGCAGTGGCTGGTGACTCCAATGTCAGTGGGGTGGTGTATCCACTCCAGGCTTCAGCTTGAACTTCAAAGGAGCTATCCATGGTGCTGAAACTAATTTTGGGGGGCTAGGGGGCCAGAACCATGGCTAGCTCCTTAAAAGCTCAGACTAAAGCCTGGAGAGGATACACCATCCCACTGCCATTGGCGCCACCACCGCCTCTATCTATCTTTGCTCCATCATTTTAACACCTAGGGAACCAAATGTGGACTTGGGCTACGGTTCTGTTACTCTGTATTTTTGGCTGACGTTTAGAAGCAGAGTTTGGCTTGAGAGCTCTCGGAGAAAGCCGTTTCAGAGACGATTACATGATTATGAATACTGGCCACAGCTTTAACTACTGTTTCTTGCCAATAACTTGGTTGCTTTCCCGGTCATTCTTTATGCATCAGTGACCTGCCATTGTGCAGCTTTCCCCAGTTGCTATTCAAAGAAAGAATGAAAGGTACTGGAGTGTTCTTCAGTGTATTACTTTTAATTTAATTAAAAGTACAGAGACAATGGCTTTGATGGGGAACCATGATCTTTGATTTAATGGACTCGTTCCCAGTGGGAAAATG
The DNA here is from genome assembly GCA_021292165.1 of Shinisaurus crocodilurus. Lineage (NCBI taxonomy): Eukaryota > Metazoa > Chordata > Lepidosauria > Squamata > Shinisauridae > Shinisaurus > Shinisaurus crocodilurus. Next base: position 2,796,187 of record CM037877.1, on the reverse strand, counting down.
TGAAAGTCTTGGTTGCGCACATCGGTTTTTCATCTGCTAATTTGCTCGCTATTAACCTTGCAGTTGCCAATCACAAGTGAAGAATGGGTTAAAGGATATTGAAATTAAAAGCAGTTTAGGATGCAATCCTACGCATGCTTAGACAGACAAGAGGCTTACAACTCCTAGCATGCTGAGAGTTGGGAGTTGTAGGCCTTTTTTCTGTCTAAACATGCATAGAATTGCACCTTTAGGCTGAAATGCTATGATCCCTGGGATGCCTACTCAGGGGCCATCGGATATGTTGGATATCCCTCTATGAGGGCAGAGAGAGGGGTCTGGAGATGGCTGGAAAGGACAAGAGTGCTGCTCCTTCTGACCTTTCACCCTGCTAGCATGAGCCAGGCAGGGCTTTGGATATATAAGGCAGTTCCTGTACCCACAGATCTCCCTGCCAGCGGTGCTTAGATTGCTGTATTATTCATTTATTTATTTTATTACATTTCTATCCCACCTTTTTCCATCATGGAACTCAAGGTGATTACCTGTAGTTCCCAGGGGGTCTCCCCTCCAAGCACTGACCAGACCTAGACCTCCTTGGCTTCAGCATGGTGGCTGCCTCAGGTGCCTTCTTCAGACCATACCCTGGGGACTAGTGATTCTAGTAAGATCTTCTCCGTTTTGACTGTGGCTAACCCTGGAGAAACAAACAAAGCTGTCTATTTCTGAGAAGTACTAGTTGATCTTTTTAGGGCACAATCCTATGGCCATCTAGACAGAGTCTAGATGGCCATAGGAGAAGTCTGAGTCCCATCTCTGACCTTGGAAACACACTCCGAGGTTGGACCTGGGACTCCGACTTTGGAGTGCCCTCCCTCTGCCCTCGCAGCTGGTGTGGAAAGGACTGCACCAGCTGCAGCTCCGATGTTATAACTCTTGAGGCCGGAGTCCTGTGGGCATTCTGGGGCTGGAGAGAGTCAGGATCCACCAGCATACGCAGTATCATGGCAGCGACACAGCCTCCTCTCCTCACGCTCTAGGTCAAAAGACTTAAGACTGCCAAAATCTGTCGTCTAAGTCTTCTGATGGGTGGGAGAAGCGTGGAGGTGACCTTCGCCTCCTCCGCGCTCCTTCCGTCCTCGATAGGATGCCCCATGATCCTCTGAGTTCGGAGGGTTACACAGGGCAGCCTCACTGGATTGTGCCGTGAGGAAATTTTTCCAGCCCTCAGATTTCAAACGATGACTTCCTCCTGTCTTTGAAGGGGAGGCATCATAACAATCAGCACGAGAACAGAATTTCTATCAGAGGAAATTGAGGACCTTCTTTGTTATTTGTTCAAGGGTCGCCTGTACAACCCGTCTAGAGATATGTTGTAAATAAAGTAACAAATGAATGTTTAAGGGTGCAATCCTATGCAAGTTTAGACAGGGGGGGAAAGGCCTACAACTCCCAGCATGCCCCAGCCAGCTATGCTGGCTGAGGCATGCTGGGAGTTGTAGGCCTTTTTTCTGTCTAAACTTTCATAAGATTGCACTTTACATAAAATTTTATTTATTTATTTATTTATTGCATTTATACCCTGCTCTTCAGCCAGAAAAGGCATTTATACCCCGCTCTTCAGCCAGAAAATAACAATAGACAAAGACGCTGTGGCTAAGCAGTTCCTGTGTCCAAGAAATAGGTACGTTACCTGTTCTGGACAGGGTTGCACTCCCCCTGAAGGATCAGGTTCCTAGTCTGCAGGTACTTCTTGAACCATCTTTGTCACTGGAGGCTCAGGTGGACTCAGTGACTGGGGGAGTGCCTTTTACCAGCTTCGGTTGGTACACCCAGGCCATTCCTGGATCGGGATGGTCTGGCCACAGTGCTCCATGTATCAATAACCTCAAGCCTGGATTACTGCAATGCACTCTGTGTGGGGCTTCCCTTGAGACTGGTCTGTAAACTGCAGCTACTGAAGACTGCAGTAGTTAGCTTGCTGACTGGGGCAGCAGAACTGCAGGCATGCTATGCCCTTGCTCAGAGAACTGCACTGGCTGCCAATATATTATTGGGTCAGGTTTGAGGTGATGGTATTGACATATAAGGCCCTTAACAACTTGGGACCTGGCTACCTGAGGGAATGCCTTATCCCATATCAATCTGCCCATTCACTGAGATCTACAGATCAAGGCCTCCTGGTTGTCTCATTGCTTGCATAGGTACATCTGACAGCGAGCAGATGGAGGGCCTTTTCTGTTGTGGCACCCAGCCTTTGGAATTCTCCCTCTACTGGAGTGCGACAGCTGGGCGTCTGTTTACCCAGGAACTTGCTGATTTGACTAGCTGGCTTAGTATATTTTGTTCATTCATTCATTTTATCTTTGTATTTTATTTTAATTCTTGTTTTAATGAATTTTGTACCCTGCCCGGTGATCTGATAATGAAGGCTGGTATATAAATATCTTAAATAAACAAACAACCATAAAAAATCAACTAAGAGAGTGATCCTTCTGGGGCACCATAGGATAATTCGGTTTCCCATCCAAGGTCAAAGACAGAGCTCCAACCTCGGAGCTGGGAATCTGCCCTCTGATCATTCGGTCTGCATTTTAATGCGAACTTACCTAATTGTACACTTTCCAACAAATTTGCAAACAAATGTTATCCTCCGAAATTTGCACTCCTTTGAATTTTGCAATAGACTTCTCCAATTAAACAGGTGCGTACAAATATGCATATATTAGGGAAACATGTACACAAACATGCATATATTAGTGAAAATGTGGTTAAAATGCAGTGTATTAGGAAATTGCTCACATATTATCTCAAGGAGCGCCTCCAGCAACATCAAGTAGGCCGCTCAACAAGATCTGCCATGGACGGCCTTCTCCTTATCCCATCAGCCAGAGCAGCCAGGCTGGTGGGGACAAGGAAGAGGGCCTTCTCTGTGGCGGCCCCCACGTTATGGAACTCCCTCCCTAGTGACCTTCGCCATGCCCCCTCCATGATAAGCTTCCGCCATGCATTAAAAACATGGCTGTTCAGGCGGGAATATGGGGTGGGTTAGGATTTTAAAAGAATTTTTTATACTGTTTTAATTACCGTATTATATTTTATTGTATTGTTTTATTGTATTATTTTATTTGTACATCGCCCAGGGTGGCCAGATGGGTGATTAATAAATATAATAAATAAATAAATAAATAAATATTGGGTGAAATTGCATACAAAAAAGTATGTATTAAGAGGGATGCACACAAAAATGTGTACAAATTTTCATGTGAACTTAAAAAAAAAAATCTCAATGTTCAGTTTGAGCTGAACATAACACTGGAGGAGAAAATCTCAATGTTCAGGATGAAGCGCACATAAGATTGGAAACATGAGAAATTGAAACAAACCAAAATTGGCACATTGGTCCATCCCTACGAAGCTCCTCGCCCATCCGTAGGGCACTTCTTCCTTCGGCACTGAGAAGAGCACTGGGCAGTTGGCACAGCAGCAGGAGAGCAAAACTATCTTTGACCAGGCAAGTGGCCAGCTTTCCTGCTGGTGGCAAAGAAGAGGATGCCCCCCGGAAGCCGTTGGTACTTCCTTTCCTATGGCACTAAGAGTGGGCTGAAGTCAGGACCGGTGCAGGGCTGTTTGGCGCCCTAGGCCAAATTATATTTAGCGCCCCCCCTCTCGTGCCGTGGGGGGGGGCTCCGGAGCAAAGCAGCCCTGCTCTGCAACCCCCCCGTGCCGCTGCCGCCGCCGCCGCCACCACCACCACCTACCTCCCCCCCCCGCTGCTGGCTGCTGGCTGCTGGCTGCTGGCTGCTGCCCCTCCTCCTCCTCCGATGCAACGGGACCCCCGCGCTTTTTTTTTTTGCCGGGGAAACCAGGGCAACAGGGCTGTTTAAGCCCTGTTGCCCTGGTTCCTCCCGCCAAAACAACGCCGGCGGGGCTCCGGAAACGACGCAAAGGTAGGTAGGTGGATGGCGGGTGGGCGGGCGCGCGCGCGGGCGCGCACGGGGGGGAGGTGTAGCGGCAGCAGCGGCAGCAGCGGCGAGCGGGCAGGGAGGCGCGGTGGAGGCGGCAGGCGGGGCAGGAGCGCGCCGGCTGCGAGGAAGGAGCGCAGCGTTTCTGCGCCCTCTTCCGCCACGCGCCCTAGGCAGCCGCCTGGGTCTGCCTAGCGGTAGCGCCGGCCCTGGCTGAAGTCTCCCTAGCCAAGATACACAGGGAAGAAGGGAGCGGAGTGAGCGAATTGTGTTGCCACCATGTCCAAAGTAGACCCAGCCTTCAGTTGGCTCGGCTCGGGAATCTGCCCCCAACCCCAGCTGAAGAACACAGGGAAGGTGCCTTGAACCAAGTCGCAGCTTTTGAGGGCCCCGTGGACAAGACACTCTCAGCGGGGCCCATCCCTCAACGAGTCTACCTTCTCGTCGCCATGGTCACGAGCTGCTCTCGCTCCACCTCCTCTTTCCCATCATGGCTACCACTTGCTTGCTGGACAGGCAAGAGTGCCAGTGAGCAAGTAGGCCGTGGCATCTCCTGCTCCTCCTTCTCACCGCCTCCAACGTCTGGGCCAGAGCGAGAGGCAGGGGAACAAGCAGATTGCAATGGTGAGGAGGAGGAGGAGCAATGCCAGGGAGATCTTATCAATCTTACCATCTGTGGTGTGGGCCCTTGGCAGCTGCCTGACCATGCCGAACCTTGACACTGGCCCTGCTGAGTCAGAACAACACTAGGCCAGTATTGTTGACACTGATTGACAGTGGCTCTCCCAGGGCTTAAGGCAGGAGTTTTTCCAGCCTTACCTGGAGATGCCAGGGATCGAACCTGGGACCCTTTTTGCATGCAAGAAGTTTGCCATCCTTGCAATTGTGATAGCAAAACTAGCCCATGGGAAAAGGGTTATTGTTAAGCACCTCCTTCCCCAGCACCACTTCTGCAGTCAAGTTTGCAGCCCAACCTGCATTCACTATTTAAAAAAGTCAGGAGATCAAGCACAGATCTGCCCACTTCTGTAATAATTTCCTCTTTGCTTGTGGGTCCCAGGGATGGAGAAATTACTCAGCCTTCTTCCACATCTCAATCAGTTCTGCTCTCAGGTCAGCATTCAGCAGGTATGGGTAGGAAGATGATGAACAGCTTCCTTTTTATTAAGAACACCAGACGGAAATACAACATTCTGGTAGCACAGCGAGGCAGCTTATGAAGACCTCCACAGGCTCTGACAGATGCACAGAGAAATGGAACGAAACCAGAGCCACACCCGGTGGGACTGAACCAGACCAGACCAGTATCAGGGGAAGAAACCAGTCTGCTCCATTACAGGTCCCTTAAGATACGTACATTGTACCACAGTGCCATGTATAGTTTCAGGCTTAACTACCAGTAACTTTTGTGGGTTGGTGTGTAAGGGTGTTTGTGATTGCTTAATTTCCCTTAGAGGCCTTGGTGGTGGCTTATTCTCTGCACTTTGGAGAAAAGAGGCAGATAGATAGATAGATAGATAGAGATAGAGAGACAGATAGAAAAAAATATTCCATGGGAGGCACCTGGTCCTTCAGGGATGAAAGACCTCCCCCCAATGCTCTTTGAAAAGACAAAGAGAATCAGAACCTCTTCCTCCCATTACTTAGGGAGGCGCTCTCGTGGCAAAGTTTTGAGATCCCCTGCTGTAAAGCAATCCTGAGACCCATGAATAATAGAGAGGGAACTGTGCAAACCAGCCAGATAAGGTAGCTGGATGGCTCTCTCTCTTTTCACCTGTCTGTCTGTCTTATGGCTCACCTGACTGAAGGAACAGCGGGTAATTTTGTATCCCCTGAGCCTTCTGAAGCTACAGGTGGTACTCTGAGAAAAGCAGTGTAAGGTTTTCCTCACTGTCCAAGTCTACCTCTGTGCTAAGGGCAAGGTAGCATTTCATGATGTGCCCCCATCCGACCTACATTCAAAGGGATCCTTACCTTACTTTCATTGGCCAGGGGTGATACAGGAGACTCGTTGCATGATTTAATCTAGGCAGAGGGAAGCTCTTCTTCTTTAAAAAAAAAAATATGTAGAAGAAGGAGAAGAAGGAAGCGCTCTGCTCAAGCCAATGAATAAGTAATGGAACCAGAAAAAAAGACCAAGTCAAAGGAAAGAGGAAACGAAAGATGTGAAAGGAAAACATGTTTTGATCAAACAGGGGGAAGACAGAAGGGGTGAAGTTAAAGGAAGAAGAAGTTAAAGGAATGATCAACTAATGGGATTGTTGATCAAAGGTGGAAAGGAAACCTGCGAGACTGCCGAAGAGGGAGGCACACGTGCGGGGACGTTTGAGGTAACTAACAACATTCTAGAAGCAGAAGGAAAGGGAAGCCTCTAAAGGGAGAACCCCACACAGAGAAGCATCAAGTGCAAAGTCCAAAGAGCCTAGGAGAAAACGTGGTGGAGGAGGAACAACAAATAATGACATGAGAGAGAACTGGAAGAGTAGATGATAAGAGGAGGAGGGAGAGGATGAGGAGATCGTCAGAGGAGGAAGAAGATGAGGAGGATGAGGAGGATGAGGAGGAGGAGGAGGAGGAGGAAATCTACGAAAAGAAGAGGAAACCGAGAAAGAGGGATTCGTCAGATGATGAGGGTGATGATAGCAGTGAGGAGAGAAAGAAGAAGAAGAAAAAGAAGAAGAAAAAGAAGAAAGAGTGGAGTGACAGTGATGAGGATGAGGATGATGACTATGGCCGGAAGAAGAAGAAAAAGAAGAAGAAGAAGAAGAAAAAGAAAAAAGGTAAAAAGTCCAAGAGCAAAGACAAGAAGAAAAAGAAAAAGATCGAGGAGAATTTTGCAGAGATGTATGAACAGGAACTTCGGGATTATCACTCTGAATCTTCCCATGAAACTGAAGATGAGTACAACAAGAAAAAAGGTGAGCGGGAGGTTGGAGCAAGGCGCCCTTGTTGTGAGCTAATCCTCAAAACAGTTTTCATCTTGTTTTATTTATGTGGCAGAACCAGTGTGGTGGAGGGGACTGAGTGTGAGATGGAGAGAACTCCATCCACACACACACCCCTACTCAGCCATGATGCTCACTGGATGGCTTTAGGTCAGTCCCTGTCTCTGAGCTTGATCTACCTCACAGGGTTGGCGTGAGAACCCAATGGGAAGGCTGTCCCAGCAAATGCAAAATTGTAAAGTGATAGGGAATTACGCGAGGGGGGGCGGGAGAGACAGACAGATGGACAAAGCTATGCTTTCAAAATCTACGCTTATTTTTTGCAAGCCAAATACTCCCCAAGCACTTTATGCACCCAGAGCAACATACTCCTCTTTGCTGATATTCCTGCTTTTCAGAATAACATGTATTCGAGATGCTCTCTCCTACTTGTCCCTTTCCCGTGCTTCGCATACTATGTGTGTTCCTAATTTGTTAACTATTTTGCACACTATCATGGTTAAGAGCGGGGGTGGGGGCGTGTGGTCCTCTAGATGTTGTCTGACTGCAACTCCCATAATTCCTCCTCAGCATTGACTATGCTGGCCAGGGCTGATGGAAGCTACAGTGCACCAACACCTGAAGGGCCACGTGTTCCCCAGGCCTGGTGCAGATGGTCCAGGCACACCCAACACCTTATCCTGTAGGGATGGTCAAAACATGGCCCCCAGGCCACATGAAGACCCCCCCCCCCAGCCTTAAGTGCATCCTGTAAAATTAACAGGATGGTGTGCTCAGTTTGCTTGGCACCATTTGTGAGATCATGATTGTTTGTTGTGACTTCACCTACTGGGACCAGAAGAAATTGTTTCCAAGCCTATCTGCCTCGAAAAGACTCCTTCTCCTTCTCCTTCTCCTTCTCCTTCTCCTCCTGCTCCTGCTCCTGCATCATGATCATGAAATCCGAGCTGGAATGGCCCGGGATACTGAAAATGTTCACCCATTGGTCTCTCTGTGTTGCCATTTCCAATGTCCAGTTTATGACTGTGTTCATACACAATGCTGGGCCATGGGTTATGTTAACTATGGTTTGTTTGCTTTAGCCATGAATTGTATTGCAAATGAATCATGGGTAGTTTTCCCTACTTCTGGGTTTGTTTATCTCCCACCCATTTTGCCAGTCTTTGGTGCAGTTTCATTTCCAGTCTGCTTTTGCTGGGTGCCTCTGTTTCAAGGCAGACGGCAGCACAAACAATATTTATTTTAATCTATTTTATTTTATTATTTTAGTTCTATAACACCCAATAACCAGAGCTCTCTGCGTGGTTCACAAAAATTACAAAGCATAATATGAAAACTTGAATATACAAAATTTAAAAACAATTTAAACAGCTAAAAACAGTTACAATGAGAGTTACAAGCAAGCCAGTCGTAAACCATGATTCTGGGTTCGGACCTCATGTCAAGCCATGGTTTAAACAAGCAAGACTTCGTAAGCCAACAACAAGTCATGGCTTCTATTTGTGGTTTGTAGCTGGTTAACAAACCATGGTTTATTTGTGGTGATTGGTTTGGACACAACAGGAATCTAGATTTCAACATACCACATCATGGTTTAATGTTATGTGTGAACCAGTCCAATGTAACACAACTGATCTACTTTATAAACAAGACGAGCCTCACCAGCAAGTGAAATAGCCGGCTGGCTCTACATGCTTTGTTTGTAGGGAAGGGTTTGGAGCAGACACAACAACAAGCCAGATTTCAACAAACCACACTATGGCTTACTGGTTCTTACTATGTAGGAACCAGGTCTATGTCTATAAATTCTCTGACACAGCCCCACACCTTCAAAGACATAACAATCAGAGCAGATCACTTGTTAGATCCCTTTAGACGACCCACTTTCCTGTGGATCCCACTGGATAGTAGTCCGAAAACATTACACTCTGGCTGCAATCCTATATCCACTTACCTGGGAGTAAGCCCCGTAGAACTCAGTGGGACATGCATAAGATTGCGCTGACTGTTGGATAGATTTGTCCTTCAGTTTCACCTAAAACGTGCTTCTTGGTTCCAGGGGAGGGTGGTGACTCCTATTCCGGTGGGGCTCCTTTCCCATTCCAGGTTTTTCAGCTGTTATCTGGAGCTTCATAGGAGCTATCCATGGTGCTCTATGGTGGTGAACCTATTTGGGGGATGGAGTTCAGCACCACAGATAGCTCCCATGAAGCTCCAAATGAAAGCTGCAAAACCTGCAATGAAAAAGGAGCCCCACCGGAATAGGAGTCACACCAGCCTCCCCTGTGAAGTTGGTTTTCTCTTTGTGGCATCATTACCTGTCTGGGAAGCAATCATTTCAGTAATTTGGGTGTTGTTGGGTTTGTTTTTTTAAATGCGTGTGTGTGTCCTCTTGGTGTGCTGGATGCTGAGGCTTCCTGCCTTCTATATTCCTGTCTACCTAAAAATGGAAAGAACTCAGGCGGCAGTGGAGGAATCCATCCTGCTTGTAGGATGCAGGTCTGTTCAAACCTGGCAGTGCTGTCACGAAACACATCCAGCAGATGGTCTCTTCTTGCACATGCGGCTTTTGGGTCTCCAAGTATTCTGGCAACTTACAGCACAGTCCTATGCATGTCGATACAGAAGTAGGACCCTTTGGGTTCAATGGGACTTACTCCTAGGCAAGCAAGTATACAGGGCCGGTGCTACCATTAGGCCAACTAGGCAGCTGCCTAGGGCGCAGGGCTAAAGGGGGCACCAGAAACACCTTGGGAAAAAAATACAGCGCTCTCAAGTGGGAAGGGGGGCGCTAAATATCTGATCTTGCCTAGGGCACCAAACTGCCTTGCACCCGTCCTGCAAGTATAGGACTGCAGCTTTAAAGTGCTCAAAGATGCCCAGTGAGTAGGTTCTTCACAGAGGTTGTATTAGGGGGTGGCCCACTGAGGTTGGAGCCCTGAATCTTTCATTTGGAGCGCCGAATCTCTGGGATGACATCTGCCCCACCACCCTGCTGTCCGCGGGCACTTGCTGAAATAAAGGTACGGGGGCCCTGAGGATCTCTGCTGCATCTGATCCCCCTGGATGAGCTGGCTTTTTGCCCACAGGTGCTTCACCTCCTGCTGCCCCCCCAATCTTTCTGCCTGAGTTTTTTTTTCTGAAATCAAATGCCCTCCTCTCCCCTGTCCATCCATCTCTTTTTACAAATAGGGGTGTCCTTAGGAGACAGGGCCCTTTAAACACACACACACACACACACACACACACACACACGTAAATCAGCATATGCAAATTTGTGCATTTTTTTTTTTTCCTGTGGGCCTGAACCCTGGATCCTTTTGGTACCTAGCACCACCCCTGGCACTTCACAAATGATGAATACTTGTAAGATGATATGTATTTAAACGCAGGCTGCATTTAATAAAGAGAGAAACGAAGAAGAACACTTTACTAATTAATTCACGCATTGTCTTTCAGTCCTATTGGTTGGGATAGATCTAAAAAGGCAAGTGTGACTTCATCGCCTAAGGGTGCAAATGCTATGCATGTTTAGACAGAAAAAGGTCCCACAACTCCCAGCATGCCCCAGCCAGCCATGCTGGCTGGGGCATGCTGGGAGTTGTAGGGCCTTTTTTTTCTGTCTAAAGATGCATAGCATTGCACCTTCACTCTTTGTTTTGCTTCTGACATTTTTGGAGAATGGTCTCTTTCTACTGAGCAGATCAGCAGATCATTGGGGATAAGATTCCTGAACATACGCGGTGTACTTTGCAAAAATAACTTCTACGTGGTGGTTGAAAAGACTCATATGGATGAGGCAATCTTCATGTGATGACTCAGGAATAACATTTTCATAGATTCATAGATCACAGAGTTGGAAGGGGCCTACAAGGCTATCGAGTCCAACCCCCTGCTCAATGCAGGAAACTACAACCAGGCCTGACCTGCTTAGCTTTCCACGCTCAGACAAGCTGAGCCAGCGTGAGCCACAGGCTGACTTTGCAGAGGTCAAAGAAAACAGAAAACTTACTACTTGGGCAACAACGTTTAATTGATTATTCAGTTAGATCAGGAGCGGCGAACCTCTTTCAGCTTGAGGGACAAATTCTATTTTGGAGAAGCTCTTGGGGGGGGCACATTCCAGTGCTGGGCGGGGCCAAAGGCAAAGTGGGTGGAGCCAAACGTAACTGGGGCGGATCCAAAAATAACACACACACACACACACACACACACCAGCATATTTTTAGCTTCAGGCTCTTACTGCCACTAACTACATCAAGCAGGCCGCTCAACAAGGTCTGCCACGGACGGCCTTCTCCTTATCCCATCAGCCAGAGCAGCCAGGCTGGTGGGGACTAGGAAGAGGGCCTTCTCTGTGGCGGCCCCCACATTATGGAACTCCCTCCCTAGTGACCTTCGCCATGCCCCCTCCGTGATGAGCTTCCGCCGTGCATTAAAAACATGGCTGTTCAGGCGGGAATATGGGGTGGGTTAGGTTTTTAATGAGAATTTTTTATATTGTTTTAATTATTATGTTTTATTGTGTTCTATTGTATTTTAATTGTACATCGCCCAGGGTGGCCGGGTGACCGGCCAGATGGGCGATTGATAAATATAATAAATAAATAAATAAAATAAACTAAGGGTGCAACCCTATGCAAGTTTAGACAGGGAAAAGGCCTGCCATGTTGTCTGGGGCATGCTGGGAGTTGTAGGCCCTTTTCCTGTCTAAACTTGCATAGGATTGTGCCTTAACATGTTTCAGCTTTTTAGAATGGGGAGGGGGGGGGAACTCTGCAAATGCTGGGAAACCATGAAATGATGGGCTACTTTTATCAGCTTAATTGCCCTGCGGGGGCGATTTTCAAGGTGGATTGCAGATGGGGAAGGAAGGGTTAACTCTCCCCTTCCCCACATGCTGCAACCCACCCCCCTCCACACACACACCAGTCTCTCTGTAGTAAGTTTTCTGTTTATTTTGGACAGGGCTTCTGAAATAGTAACAAATTCACGGGTGGGGGGGCGGGCGGAATTATGAATGAATGGCAGCCCTGGTTGTTCGTTGCATGCCGTTTAGCCTTTAGCACAACGTGCCGGTGTTCCATCTCTCTCTTTTTAGCTACTGTGTCTGGAATTCACAGACCCGGACACTGCAGTCTCCAGACGAGGCACAGAGAGTTAGCCATCCTCTGGATTTCTTTATGCTCAGTCAGTGCATGGCAATTAAGGTTAGAAAAAAACCTTCCCCATGGATTTGATCTTGGGCAGGGCTGCAAATTGATCGATGAACTTCTTTCATTGGGAAATTATTTGGATGAGAAATAATTGGCTGGCTTTTTGTCTCCTGTGAAATTTAAATACGTCGTAGTAATTTATTTATTTATTTATTATTAATTTATTTATTCATTCATTCATTCATTCATTCATTCTCCATACTGCCCAATAGCCGGAGATCTCTGGGCGGTGTACAACAACAAATTAAAAAAATACAATACAATACAATACAATAATTATTTCTACATCTGCTTTATATCTATATTTATAGATATAAATCAACATATGCACATTTATTTATTTTTTTGCAGATGTGTGTCCTGTGGGTCTGGTCCCCAGATCTTTTAAATGCCTAGCAATGCCCCCAGTTCTAGATTGAAGAAGGATTCCAAATCTTCTTTTTTTAAAAAAATGTTTTCAGAAGTCAGACATGTTGAGGCTGAAAAGAACTTGCAGATGGAACGCAGGGGAGGCTGGTGACGCCTATATGCCAGTGGGGCTCCTTATCCATTGCAGCTTTTATTCTGAGCTTTATAGGAGCTATCCATGGTGGTGAACCTATTGTAGGGATGGAGATAGCTGTATAAAGCTCAGAATAAAAGCTGCAATGGGGGAGGAGCCCCACTGATGCAGGGGTCACCAGCCTCCCTGCAATTACTCGGAAAAGAGCCTTATTTTTCACCTTGATGCTGCCTGGGATCCATTTTGACCTGCAATTCTGAACTGCCCGTGACAGTAAAGATCTACTCTTTCTTTCTGCTTTCATGAACTTTCTGGCGCTTTGTCCCCACATAGTCTACGAAGTGGTGACAGTGACAGGAGATATCCGAGGAGCTGGGACGGATGCCAACGTTTTCGTCACTCTCTTTGGAGAATTCGGCATCACGCCAAAGGCCCACCTGACCAGCAAGTGAGTACCGCTGGAGTTCCACGAGCTCTGTGTGTGGCACTTTGTAGGAAGCTGTTACGACGACGAGTTGCCAAGTATGTTAGTTCACTGACGGGCAGAGCACATCCTATTCTAAGTGCATGCAGAGCCTGTGAGAAAAATCAAGTTACACCTGCATGGAGGTGTAACTCATCCTCTTGCTGTGACTCTGCTTCGCAATGCCAGTTCAGATCCCACTAAGCCCCCTTCAAGCCCTCGTCCAAAGGCATCAAACCTCATCCGACCCATAGCCCAGCAATTTCTGTGGCTTCACACAAAGTGCACTAGAGTTCACTGAGCCACTCTTAGGCTCTTTAAAGCACAGTACTGTGTGGTCATTTGCTTAACTGTCAGCAGGTGGGGCTGTTTACATAACTCTGCTTGAGGGATGTTACACTTATGCAGTGTTTCTCAACCTTGGGTCCCCAGATGTTTTTGGCCTACAACTCCCAGCATGCCCCAGCCAGCTATGCTGGCTGGGGCATGCTGGGAGTTGTAGGCCAAAAACATCTGGGGACCCAAGGTTGAGAAACACTGCACGTATGGGAAAGGTAATAAGAACAGACGGGTTCAGAGTGCAAAGGGGCAAGGTGTTTTTTTTTGTTTTGTTTTTAAAGTACAAACCTCATTGGATACTGACAGGTGAGCTGTGTGAAGGATTAGATGACCTCTTTTGCCAGGCCACTGATTTTAATGCAGGTGCACTTGATCTGCAAAAGGGCATGTTTAGAGGGCCAACTGGGCCATAGGTTAGTCATAACTGGTTGGGCTGGCTGAAACTCTGTGTTTCTGAATCAGAAAAAAAATTGTCCTACTCCTTTCGTTGCTGATGCGCACCTGGAAAAGTAAATTTCACAAATGTACTTTGGTTTCTTAATGATAAAATTGTCTTAACAAAGAATGATGAAAAGCACAATCCTATATATGTCTCATCATCATCATCATCATCATCATCATCATCATCATCATCATCTATATCCCACCTTTTTTCCTCTTGTAAGGAACCCAAGGCAGCTTAGATTGTCCTCCTCCTCTCCATTTTATCCTCACAACAACCCTGTGAGGTAGGTTAGACTGAGAGTCAATGGCTGGTCCAAAGTCACCCAGTGAGCTTCGTGACCAAGTGAGGAATATTAGAACCTGAGTCACCTGAGTCTCACTTCAACACTCTAACCCAGTGTTCTCCAACCTTGGTTCCCCAGATGTTTTTGGCCTACAACTCCCAGCCTGCCCCAGCCAGTGTAGCTGGCCGGGGCATGCTGGGAGTTGTAGGCCAAAAACATCTGGGGAACCAAGGTTGGAGAACACTGCTCTAACCACTATGCCATGCTCTAACCACTATGCCACACTGGCTCTCAGAGGGTCTAGAAGGTTGAAATGCTTAATTACTCCTAATTACTTAATTACTAATTTAGCCTAATTAAGGCTTAATTACTGCCAATCAGAGCTTTAAGCTAAAAAAAAATGCTGGTACTTTTGGCATTTTGGGCCCCCCCATTTTGCCCTCCTACTGCTGGCACGCAGCCCCGCCCCAGAGAGCCTCTCCGAAATGGGAGTTCAGCCCACAGGCTGAAAGAGAATCAACACCCCTGTCCTATTGAGTTCAATGGGGCTTACTCCCAGGTAAGTGGGTATAGGATTGCCGTGGAAGCCTTACCTGTAGAGTCGCACTCTTTGCTGTGCTTGCTTGTTTTCCTTTGGATGCAAACGTGTCTCAGAAAATGCCGATCTCATCTCATGCTATAACTCCACGTTTTCTCCATTTCTACAGCGCCGACAAGAGGTACCTGCAGCTCTTTTAAATGTTGCCCTCAAAAGAGCTTCTTTCCCCACTGAAGCAACTCAAACATGAAAACTCTTGTAAAGTCAAATAATATGGGAATGGTAAAGGAAATACATGAAATTTCAGGCCTGTTTGCCATATTTCACACGATAAATGTCAATTCGGCAGAGATTGTTTGGAAGGCTCCAAAACATTCATTGCCCCCAAGTCATATATTTGGGGGTGTGGGGAGAGGAGAGAGTTTGAACCTTACCACATGAAGCAATCCCCCAATTGAGACGGCAATCCTAGCCCCCTAATCCTTACCTGGCAGTCAGCCCCATTGAATTTAATGGGACTTTCTTCCGAGTAGACATGTAAAGGATTGCGCTGTTAAAAGTCGTCATGAATCGCTGAGGCTATCCAGTCTTGAAGCCTCCTGCATTTTCCTGTCCTGACTGAGGAACAAGTGAAGGAAAGGAAACCCCGTTCACTTCTTGTGAAGGGGGGCTGGAGAAATCCTTTCCCGGAATATAAGAAACTGCTAGCTATTGACTGGCTTCACACAACACGATAAGCCACGGTGGCTTATAAGCCGGGGGTGGCTCGCCTGGCTGTGTGAGCCCAGCAGCATGGTTTGTTTGTTGGTGCGTGTGTGCGCGTGAGCAGCAGAGTGCGTGTGCGCATGGGAGATTTAAAATCCTGTCTGTGTGCTAGCAGAGGCCTGTTATTCCACACACAGATCTTCCGGATCTCAGCTCCCCCCCTTTTCGCAGCGTGCAGCGTGTTGTGAAGATGCCAGCCCAGCCTGCCTGTAATCCAACTTGCTTCCAGCTTCCCTGTTTGCAGATTAATCCATGGAGTCAGGGGAAACACTCTGTAACACCACAGGTCTAATTCTACCTGTTTATTCACTTAGCAAGTAAAGTTCTACAGAGTATACATTTCCTAGTTACAGTCCATGTGCAGAGTATAAATGCATAGCAAGCATTACATCCAGTGGAGTAAGTTGAGCTTCACTCCACCTCAGCAAAGGCATTACATTGTTGCAGTGACAAAAGTCCAGCAAGAAGAACAAAGGAGAAGAGAGAAAGCAGTCCTGCCTCTCTCTAAGATGGCTTCAGACAGAAAACCAGTTAGCACGTCATCAGAACATACAAACCATGTGACTAGCTCATACAGTTCTCACAGTCCAGAAACCACAGTTTCTAGTAAGACATAATAAACCTGTTTACCTCGCCATTCTGTCCCGACCATGTGTAAACCATGTGCTGCAGCTGGTAATGTGATACATATCACAACATTGTTAACCACGCACAAGCCACTCAGGCCAGGTTCGGACAACACGACAAGCCACCCCTGACTTACAAGCCATCATGGCTTATCGTGTTGTGTGAAGCCAGTCATTGTCTGCACTGACGGGCAGGAGCTCCTCAGGGGTCTTTCCCAGCCCCTACCTGGAGATGCCAGGTATTGAACCTGGGACCTCTGCATGTGAAGCAAGGTCTCTACCCATCCCCATTGCGAGCTTTCTCACCGCCTGAGGTAGGGGAGAGCAAGCAGCACTGCCGCCGCCCCATCATCCCCCCTTCCCGCCACCGCTGCATTGCACCCTCTTCCCACGGCATCCTGTGCCTTCCCACTGTTGCTGCGTCTCACCCCCCGACCTGCCGCCACCACATTGGGTCCCCCTTTACCTTCGCCGATGCCACCCGCCCTCTGTTTTTGCCATTAATTTTTTATTGTGAATTTTAATAAATCAAAACAATTTTTTTTTTAAAAAACCCCAAAATAAAATAAAGTATTAGTTTTCTTACATTGCATATATCCGTTACAATAGATACCCGTGCAATGTGTACCCCAAAATATTTTATAGCTGACAAAATATACTACTTTTCGTAGGCATAATTATGCACAGACGTCAACAAAGGCCGACCAAATGTCCGTGTATTTGTCCATTCGTAGATTACGCCTAAAGACCACCCGTTCAAACATTGAAAGCGTCATTAAGTCCTCAACCCATTGTATTATCGACGGTGGCTATTTGTTCTTCTATTGTTGTAATACTGTATTAGTCTTTTGGCTGTCAGAAGGATGCATAGAATTCATTTATGTTGGCCTTGTGTTAAGTTCCAAGGAGCAGGTAGATAGTTGAGAAGAACATGCACGTCAGTTAATATTAAAGAGCTTTCCACCACAAGGTTTGTCTGTATTATTGCCTCCTCCCAAAAGGAGGCAGCCATTGGGCATTGCCAAAACATATGGGTGAGAGAAGCATTAGCTGTGTTACACCTCCAACAGTTAACCGATTTTGACAAACCCTTATTAAAAAGACCTTGTGGCATCCAATATACCCGAAATACCCGCCCTCTGTTTACCTTATCACGTGCGGCCTGGGCGATCTCCCATGAGACAAGGGCGAGAGCTTGTGATAAGGCAAGCAGAAGGTGGGCGGCTGCTGTAGAGAGTCTTGCTGGCCACTCTCTCGCTGTGGGTCCCTGCATTTACTCTAGAGTAAAAATGAGAAGGAAAAAAAAAGGACATAGCTGGTAGACACAGATTTAAGGGAATGTCTGTTTTGCCCCATAGTCTATATCTGTAGTATATGGTAAGAAAAGCCTGCTGGAGTGCGCCAAAAAACATCCCATAATAATGTCCAGTTTTGACTAGCTGGAAGGTGAAAAAAGTAGGGCACGAAGAGGCCCCGTTGCTTGTTCCCAGAATCTGGTATTCAGAGGTTAACCCCCTCTGACACCCAACTTAGTTATTGTGGCAAATAGTTGTTGAATATATTTCTCATTAGAAATCAATAAAAATAACGTTCCTCTTAGGCATGGCTGTCCATAGATCTTAACATAACTCCGAAAGCTACAACCTCTCAGTTTTACCGTGTGTGCGTGAGAGAGCGAAGTGGCGGTGTGGTGTGGGACAGAAGGCATTGTATGCTTAGAAGGTTGTTCGACGAATACGGAAGAGCAGTCAGGGAGAGAAGGCACGTGCCCTTGTTAGGGTGGCCTGACTGTGTGTGATTGGGCCGAATTCAATTCCAGAGAAGCTCTTGGGGGGGGACACGACATTCCAGTAGTGGGCGGGGCTGAAGCCAAAAGTGGGCAGGGCCAAAGGCAAAGGAGGCGGGCCCTAAATACAGGAAATGCCAGCATATTTTAGCTTAAAACTTTTACTGTCAGTTACTAAGCTTTAGGAAAGGGATTAACCCTTTTATTTATTTATTTATTTCTTATATTTATTAATCGCCTATCTGGCCGGCCACCCGGCCACCCTGGGCGATGTACAATTAAAATACAATAAAACAATACAATAAAATATAATAATAATTAAAACAATATAAAAAGTTCTTTTAAAAACCTAACCCACCCCATATTCCCGCCTGGACAGCCATGTTTTTAATGCACGGCGGAAGCTCATCATGGAGGGGGCATGGCGAAGGTCACTAGGGAGGGAGTTCCATAATGTGGGGGCCGCCACAGAGAAGGCCCTCTTCCTAGTCCCCACCAGCCTGGCTGCTCTGGCTGATGGGATAAGGAGAAGGCCGTCCGTGGCAGACCTTGTTGAGCGGCCTACTTGATGTTGCTGGAGGCGCTCCTTGAAATAAATGGGGGAGGGGAACTGCACAAAAGCCAGAAGAAGACCACCAAACCATCAGTGGTTGGGGGAAAGGCGGTGGGGACCAGGGAAAGGGGGGCCATTGCAGGAACCCCGGAAGCCTGGAGTGGGACCCAAGGAAGGCTGGACCTGCACCTCACGCCTGTGCTTCTGCACCCCTCCTTTACACTTTTACATGCAGCAGCTTTGCGGCAGTGGGTTAATCCAGACTGGGTCTACAGTGTGGAGGGAGCTAGGATTGATCTTTTGCCCCTGTGCCATTTTACTGGTGAAAGTTGCTCCCCCCCTGGGCTGTTATTTGCCCCATAGGAACCCCCATATTGGGACTCCAGGTGTGCCAGATGTGGTCCGTGGGCCTGAGATTCTGCACCTCTGCTTTCAATTTGCTGGAAACTTTGCTTGCCTTTTGAAATCTCTCTCCTCTCGACTTGAACCTTCCCCACTAATAGCACTAAAGTAGCTTGCAATTCTTTCCAAATGGTCCCCTTCCGGGTTTTTTTAAAATGTTATTTATTTTCTCCCCAGCTCCACTTTTCCCCCGCTCACAGTCTACTAAGCATCAGTCACTCTGAAAAACTTATCAGGCTAAGCCAGGAGAGAATTATTCCCACCTGTTAGTTCCTGCTGGCGTCTGACTGTAATAACTGATCGATCGATCTCCTGCGGAAATGCCGTAAGCTACAGGGGTTGCGAGAACATGACGGCTCCCCAGTTGGTCACGCTGTTCACAGAATATGGCAAAAGGATGGAATCTCACGCATCTCCCTGCGAGCTGTTTTCAGAGCGTTCACGGATGAAAAGCCTTGCAAAATGCATGGCATTTTATATCCCTGTTGCGCTCCGTGTGGAAGATAAGATAAAATGCCATGCATTTCCTCAAAGGCTGGCACCTTTGCGCGATCATCACCTCGCGGCTTTCTGTTTCTTTGCCTTTCGGGGTTGAGTGCTGCTAACCCGTCGCATGTCAGTTAACGCACTTGAGGGAATGGTCACAACAAGGCATGCTGAAGTCTCACGGGTCACCCATCTGTTGGAAGGGGAGACGGTTTTCATGTAAATGTACATGACTTTTGCATGGCCATGTGCCCATGAGAAACAACTGCCCTGGAGGTTCCCAAAGTAGAATCAACTTCAATCACGCCTATTTTTGCGTTCATAGGATTATTAGCTTCTCTGATATTAACTGTATTATATTATGACTGCTGTACTTACATTTCAGGAGCAGCTCCGCCTTTGAAAGGAGTAAAACGGATGTCTTTCGAGTGAGAACCAACAATGTTGGAACAATAAGGAAGATAAGGTATTAGAATGGAATTATTGCCACCCTACAGAATTGCAGCGGGTTAGAATATCTCCACCTGACTTTAATAGAAAAGATGCACCGCGCCAGTAAACTGTGTAGTCCTTAGAGCAGTGTTCTCCAACCTTGGGTCCCCAGATGTTTTTGACCTACAAACTTTGCCAAGCTCTTCACTTTCTGGTTTCCGTCTTTCTGGCAAAGTTTACCGAGTGATAAACAGATAGCTGTTTTGAGTGGGATGTGAAGCTGTATATTTCATTCTGAGTTCCACTCCTTATTTGTGTTGCAGAATTGAACATGACAACACAGGAATGAACGCCAGCTGGTTTCTGGATCGTGTGATAGTGACGGACATGAACAGGCCCCACCTCCGATTTTATTTCCCGTGCAACAATTGGCTGAGCAAGGATGAGGGCGACGGACTTTATGTCAGAGATCTGATTGGCAGCCTCAACCCCATGGACGTTCCCAAAGGTACATTATTCTGTAAGGTGCTGAACTTACCTTTGAACGGAGCAGGGTTCAAGTGGGCCACCTGCCACAGGTTGGTTGGTGGTGATTATGGGGTGAAAGGAATATGATACAGAATGAAGTCCAGGGGACAATAATGCTATCAGGAAATTTAGAGAAGCTAAAGGCAAAACTGGGACCTTCCTTGGCAGGTGTAAGATGTTAGTAGTGGTTCTCCTGAGATGTAAACTCTTCAGTATAAGACATCTTCACCAACGATTCACAACCTTCCCTCCCAACCACTCCCGTGGACCACCACATAATAAATTTTCATATTTAATAAACTTTTTTGTTGTCCTACAAATCATGGCACATACATGACTCGCATATTGGTAATGCATTTCTATTCAGCAGCAGCAGCAGCAAAACCAGTGGCGTACTATGAAAACTGCAGGCTCTAGGCCAGGCCGCTGAGAAGGGCCCCTTTATCTGGTAACTCTTTAGGGACAAAATAGTAGACTGTGCCAGCACCATTTTAGGAAAACCACAGGCCCTGGGCCACGGCCCTGTTAGCCTGTTTGAGAATCCGGCCCTGGTCAAAATGGCCTCGATCTCTGTTGTCAGAAAAAATCAGTCAAGTGCAGAGCCAAGTACACAGGTATTCTTGACCGGGCTGCAACCTTTTTGCAGAACACCTGAATGGAGCTCATGGGACATAGTTTGAGAACCTCTGGTCTACTCTACACTACTTAGTGGAGGACTGTGGGTAGTAGTAACATATGCCTGATCATGTACTTGAAGCATTGACCTTCTCTGTAGGATACTGTGAGGACATATCTACATTACAAACTCATATCAGTTATTTTTATACCAGTTTAACTGGCCTGGCTTCCAGTGTCAGTTCCAGTTTTTTGAGGGCCCTTGGGCAAGACCCCCTCGATGGGCCCCCTCCTCCCTCAGTGAGCCTACCTTCTCACGGCCATTGCCACCAGCTGCTATTGCTCCTCATCCTCTTTCTCATAATTGAGGGCCAGTGTGGCGTAGTGGTGAGAGTGCTGGACTGGGACTCGGGAGATCCGGGTTCTAGTCCCCGCTCGGCCATGAAACTCACTGGGTGACTTTTGGGCCAGTCACTGACTCTCAGCCTAACCTACCTCACAGGGTTGTTGTGAGGATAAAATGGAGAGGAGGAGGAGGATTATGTAAGCTGCCTTGGGTTCCTTGCAGGAAAAAAGGTGGGGTATAAATATAATATAATGTAATATAATATAATATAATAAATCATTGCTACCGCTTGCTTGCTTAACAAGCAGGGAAACAGTGAGCAAGTAGGCAGCAGCAGCCTCTCCTCCTCCTCCTCCTCCTCCTCCTCCTCCTCCTCCTCCTCCTCCTCCTCCTCCTCCTCCTCCTCCTCACCATCGTTGTCTGGACCAGAGCGAGAGGCAGGGGAAGAAGCAGGTTGCAATGGCGGAGAGGGGAAGCAACTCCAGGGGTCTCTTATCAGAGAGCCCCTTCCGGAGTGGGGGCCCTTGACAGGTGCCCAACCATGCCTGTCCTTGACACCAGCCATGATGGCTTCCCCCAAAGAATCCTGGGAATGGTAGTTTGGTTAGGGTGCTAAGAATATTCAGCTAGAAATGTCTAGCCTGCCCACTCCTCACATGAACTACAGCTCCCAGAGTTCATTGGGGGGGGGGGAATTGAATGACTAATGAATCATTTGGATTATATGGTGTAGACCTGTAATTAGTTTAATGATGTTGACTTGAGTCCAGTGCTCTCTGCCAACCAGGCAAGTACCCTACAAGTGACACCAGCACTCTAACCAGGAGGAGCAATATAGTATGTGTAACATGAGTGAGGATGTGACCCTGTGGTGTCCAGATTGTGAAAATGGAGCCTGCCATCACATGCTTAGTTCAATAGTTCTTCATCTCTGGGGGCTAGAAGGTCAACTCAAAGACGATGAACTTTGCATACTCTCTCCCAGATGGGAAAGCTAACGCAATCTTAGGCTGCATTAGCAGAAGTGTCCAGGGCACGGGAAGTAATAGTTCCACTCTGCTCTGCATTTACTCAGGCCACATTTGGAGTAGTATTGTGTCCAGTTCTGGGCACCTCATTTTAAGGAGGTCATTGACAAATAAGAACACGTACAGAGTAGACTGAGCAGGATGGTGAGGGGGTCTGGAAACCAAGTCTTATGTGAAACAATTGAAAGAGTTGGGTATGTTTAGTCTGGAGAAGAGACGATTACGGGGAGACAGGATACCGATCTTCAATGATCTGAAAGGCTGTCATGCAGAAGGTGGATCAAAGTTCATTCTCTCTTGCTCCAGAGGGCAGGACTAGAACCAAGGGCTGGAAAGTGCAGGGAAGCGAAGTATGCCTATGTACACCACTTGCTGGGGAACATGGGCGGGAAGGTCCGGTTGCACTCATGTCCTGCTTATGGGATCCCGATGGGCAGCTGGTTGGCAATTTTGTGAGCAGAATGCTGGACTAGATGGACCCTTGGTCTGACCCAGCAGGGCTCTTCTGACGTTCTTATGTTTTGTCTAAATGTTAGGACAGCCTGGTGCCCTCCGGATTTTTTGAACTACAACTCCCAGGATTCCTGACCATTGGCCACAATGGCTGGGGCTGATGAGGGTTGAAGTCCAAAAACATCTGGAGGGTGTCGGGTTGGGGAAGGCTGAGAAACTTCCTCAGAGTGAGCACTGGTTCAGCAGTGAAACCAGGCGTCTCGGGAGATGCTGGGTTCTCCTTCGCCGCAGGTATTTAACCAGAGGCTGGACGGCTGTGAGTTGTTGCATCCTGTATTGAGCAGGGGGTTGGACTAGATGTTCTCCAAGTTGCCTTCCAATTCTGTGGTTCTGTTTCTAACCCATGGTTGTAAAGATCTGAAGCTCAGCGGGGTGGGCAACTATATCATGTGGGCTGAGTGCATGGGAAAACTTCCCTACCAGCCAGTCAGTGGCTGTTGTTTTAAACAATGTCGTTGTTTCAAACCAACGGCAAAAGAGCTTTCAACCTTCGCTGTTATTGGCCTGACGTTGAAGGCTCCTTCCAGGCGTCCTGCCGAGTGACACTTGTTTCTTATGCAGGGAACATTGCATTTGATGGCTTTGGGTCAAAGGGGTCTTCTGCTCCCCCATCGATTTAACGGGTTGCTATATGCCAGTGATTATTCTCGCAATTCTGCCGCCACGGATTCTTATTTACCTAAGTGCACTGTGTGGAGTTGGTATTAACTTGCATCGTGGGTATTAATTACAAGGGAAGGGATATTGCTCTGCCTCAGCGTATTTCCTTTCCTTTAATACATCCTTTAGGATGTTTTAAAGATTTTTAAGATGTTTTAAGATGTTTTTAGGATGTTTTAAGATGTTTTAATAGTATATATTGTGTTGTTTTAGTTCAGGTATTTTATATTTTCTGTTGTTCCCCGCCTCAATCTAGATGGAGAGGCGGGTAAGAAATAAATAAATAAATTAATATAAAAAAAATATAATCTTAATATAATATTACACACTTTGAACGGCAACTGATGCGAAAGGACATTTCCCCCAAAAAGCTTGCTCAGCTAATGGGGAGTTTTCCTATGGGGTCCAGTGGACATTTGGATCAGACGCATATTGGACAGGGATTAGCTTAGGAAAGCCATTGCTGTAGATACTGGCGATAGTCACTAGCTTACATGGCTGTTTAACATGGAAGAGGCAGATTAACACGGTAGCTCCATTGGCCATGGTAGTTATAAATGGAACCTCCATGTTCCGGGGCAGTCTAGAGCCAAGCACCAGTTGCCGGGGACAAGCAACAGGGGATTGCTGCTGGCCAGCTGGACTCTCCATTTGCTGCCGTACCACTGTGCAAGCATTTGTGCCCTCAGATCAGATATTGTGCCCCCCATCCACTTGAGGCGCTGTATTTTTTTCAGGCTGCCACCTTTACCCGCGCCCTAGGAGCGTGCCTAGTTGGCCTATGGACAGCACTGCTGCTACTATGTATCACGACTAAATTCAGGTACAAACACTTCCCCATGTGGAGGTTCTGTTCAGCCAGCATGGCTAATACCAGTTGCCACGTGGGAACTGCAACAAAATGTTGCAGTACAGAGTGCTCCCATTCAGTGTTCCAGCCAGTCATGCCCCCATGGTTCTCTCTTCCATTCCCCCCCCCCCCAGTTTTCTGTTCCCTGCCCCCACAATGTTCAGCAGGCTCAGTCCTCATTGGGCTGTCTTTGGGGTGTGTTCTTTGGGGTTTTTCCCTAAAGATGTTTTTTTGGTACTTCTGCAGATCTTGAAATTCCTCTAAGCCCACTGATACCTCCTCCTTGTATGTGGATTGTGCTGTTTCAGCTGTGTAAGGATCCACACTGACCCCTGAACTTCAGAAATATAATGGCTAATAACAATTGCTAGATGGTCTCTGTGAATTACTGTAATCTTTTATTAAAACCATCTAAGAAGGCAGCAGCCATTCACAGCTCTTGCAGTAGTGGATCCCATAATTTAATTATGCATTATCTGAATATTTAATATTATGATGATTAGAAATATGTCAAATCCGGGAACAAATTCCAGATTCTGTTCCGTAAAAGACTGAAAAATATGTGTGTGCTACACACAGATTAGGCTTTTAGAATCTCTCTCTCTCTCTCTCTCTTCCCCACCTACCACTACCAGGAGGATTACAGACTTTATTCCAGGAGTAATAAATGGCCATCTGGCTGGGGATGATGGGAATTGTAGTCCAACACATATGGAGGACACCAGGTTCGGAAAGGCTGGGGTAGCAGAAATCTGTAGTTGCAGTTTTAAAATTTGGGGGAGTATAAATTGCTACCCAGTCCTTAGAAGATAACTATGGCTGCCAGCCAAACAATTATCAATTAATTAGTGACCTGCTTTCAGTTGATCAATTAATTGTTTGGCTTGCATATTACCAATGCCTCAATATAGGAGCCGCTTTGACTTCTTGAAGGAATTGTAATCGATCGACTAAGATACCTTTTATCAGGGCTGTCCTTGCAAGAGGAAAAAAGGCAGGATATAAATGTAATAATAAATACATAAATACATAAATAAATAAATAAATAAATACATAATAAACAAACAAACACATCTGGAGAGTGCCTGGCTGGGGAAGGCTAGTAGTCCCACTCTAATGCAGCAAAACCAAAATACCGCAAAACGATTGTGCCCTTTACTCAGATCCCCACCAATTAAAGCTGCCTCCCACTTGATTAATCAACTCAAGCTTGAGTTGATTAAACGCATTAAAGCCTCATAACATTTTCATAAACTTGGCTTTCCAGCTTGGCTGTCGCTAACTGGTTTTGTGCCAAGGCTGGTATGCCAGTTGCTTGGCCATTCACACACAAAAAAAGTGGTTAAAGATGAAACACAATGGATGCGAAATGATCATTCGGGTAACAGTCAGTGTCGATTTGTAGACAAGGGCTGCTCATTCAAAACTGGTTGTCGCCTACGTGTGACCTGGAGCTGCATCATGCCTTTGTCAACAAAATCAGTGCAAACTCTTCCTTTGGGTCACGTCAAACTCATCCAGTATTATTAATAATAAATATGAGTATAATAGAGCCTCAGTAATGGGAAAGGCTGCAGAGACAGAGACCCAGGGTGGCCGGCCAGATGGGCGATTAATAAATATAAGAAATAAATAGATTAATAAATATAAGAGACTGGGTGGTGCCATTCTCTGTAAATTAGAATTTATTCATTTATAGCAGTGTTCTCCAACCTTGGGTCCCCAGATGTTTTTGGCCTACAACTCCCAGCATGCCCCAGCCAGCGTAGCTGGCTGGGGCATGCTTGGAGTTGTAGGCCAAAAACATCTGGGGACCCAAGGTTGGAGAACTCTGATTTATAGCCAGCCATTCCATCCTGTGTCCATTTTACATTTTTCTTTTCCAGCAGGGACTCAAAATTTCATGTCCTCAAGGGGATTTTTTTTTTGGGGGGGGAAGGGTTTGCCCCCTTAGCTTATATATTTTTATGAACTTTTATTGTACATCTGTAAATCTCAGTGTTCCCCTGAACATGCCAATAATTTCCTCTTGGTGGTGGCCCCATTTTTCTCAGCACTCACCCCCTGAATTTGCTATTAGAGGGAGGGAGTGATACATTTAAACCCCACCTTATCATACAAAATTTCGAGGTGGCTAACACCGTTTAGCATTAAGGTAACTAAAATAAAACATGACAATATTTAAAGGTAAACAACACTAAAGGCATGGTTTAAACAAGGATAATTTACAATACTAAGAAGCAGCAGACAGGCTAAAACAGAAACTGAACACAATGAGAAGAGAAAAATGCAACATATATCTTGAATTACAAGGCCTGGGCGACTAAAACTGTTTTCACATGGCACTTTTACTTATAAAGGTCAGCAACAGATGCCCGGCACTCTGCAGCCAGGGTACCGCAAAAGAAGAGGCCCGATTCTCAGTCACCATCCATTACATCTCCATAGATGTGGGTACGGTACCCAAAGAAGGACTTCCCCAAATGACCACAAAGAGTGGGAGGAGGTGATTTCATAGATTTCATAGATCATAGAGTTGGAAGGAGCCTAGAAGGCTATTGAGTCCAACCCCCTGCTCAATGCAGCAGGAAACTAGAGGAGGGGTCTCCCATCCAAGTAATAACCAGGCCTGACCTTGCTTAGCTTTCCACGCTCAGACAAGCTGAGCCAGCGTGAGCCACAGGTCTGTACCTCCTTGATGTTCTAGTACTCTGCAGGATACAATGAAAGAGAATGATTGGTTTAAAAT
The DNA here is from genome assembly GCA_021292165.1 of Shinisaurus crocodilurus. NCBI lineage: Eukaryota > Metazoa > Chordata > Lepidosauria > Squamata > Shinisauridae > Shinisaurus > Shinisaurus crocodilurus. The sequence continues at coordinate 2,769,173 of CM037877.1, read as the reverse complement.
ATTATTTAAACAAATCATTACATTTCCTAGAGCAGGAGTGGGCAAGTACAATCGGGTGGGCGGGCTGTGCTCCACAGGGTGAATCGTGTCAAGGGATGATCCAACCAGCGTGTCATCCAGGAACTGGCTCCACTGCATGTGGGGCTCCTCCCATCAGAGAAGGCCCATGTACAGCTAAGGTGCTTCACCTGCCCTTCCCATTCTCCCATGGTGGAGAGGATGCAGGGCAGGTGAAGCTGCTCAGAATGGTTTCCCTTGTCCTTTGTTTTCCCCATAAGGGGGAGGGGGAGGATGAGAGAAGCCCACTTGCCTGGTATTTGGAGAAGCTCCTACAAACACTGCATGAGTGTGTAGCCATCACCCCCACAGGGGAATTCCTTTGTTATCTCCTAACACAAATTGGAGATAACGAGGAGATTCCTCTCCCCACCTCCTCCCAAGCCCCCTGGTAGCCTTCAGGCCAGGGGTGGGGTTTATGGATGGGGAGGGACTTGAGGAGGGGAGCGGGCAGGGCCTTTGGAAGGAGCCCAAGGTCAGGTCAGATTGGAGGTTGCCCACCCATATTCTAGAGGTATTACATCATTTATCTCCAGGTTTAAAAGCAGACTTTGCGCCTTGTATATCTTTTCTGTAAGGCTACGTTTGGAATGGACAACGTGACTCATTGGGATCATACCCATCGGGGGCAGGGGTGGAAAATGGTACTCAGCCTGAAGGCTGGATTTGCCACGCAGGAAATCTCCTGGGGGCTACATAATACATGCCAGCAGTGGACATGGCCAGAGCCTGAAGTAGGCATGGTTACCTCTCACCAGGGCCGGATTAACATAGGGGCGATTGGAGCGGCCGCTCCAGGCCCATAACAGACAATAGGCCCACAATATAGGGACACGCGGCACGATTTGAGTTAGCTCTGATCGTTATCATTCAGCATAATTAATGATTTTTTCAAGATTAGAAAGGTGTTCTAAGCACATCTGCATTACAGGCTTGAGGCAAGACCTAGCAAGAACTGTTGTTCTCAAATTAGCATTTCGGTAGGTTTTTGCATTTCAATCACTGTTACTACATTTCTTTGAAGCACATGGGGGCTTGCTAGGGTCTGTAATATTCAGATTTAGAAGGGACCTCTCTCTCCAGCCTCGAGCAAAAGATCTTTCTGATTCGCAGCTCAATTGTTCAAATGCTAGTTTAACAAAAAAACGAAAACGAAACAAAGCAACAAGAACAACACAATTATTCTTGGTCAAGCAAAGCTTCCTGGCTTTTTGTTGTGGCTGCTTTTTCTTTTTTAATAAATAAATTTGGGGGAAATTGGGGAGACCCTTACTGATGAGCTGCAGGAGTTTTTGAGTTTTGGCACTTTAATGGTAATTAAAATATTTAATTTGTTTTAATATAAAATTGCGTCTTCATTTTATTTATTTCCATAAAAAGGCCCACCAAAATCCTCAGCACCAGGCCCATAATGCTCTTAATCCGGCCCTGCCTCTCACACATCATTCACACAGACACATAATCTCTCTCTCTCTCTCTCTCTCTCTCTCTCTCTCTCTCTCTCTCTCAGGGCCGGTGCTACCATTAGGCCAACTAGGCAGCTGCCTAGGGCGCAAGGCTAAAGGGGGTGCCAGAAACGCCTTGGGAAAAAATACAGCGCTCGCAAGTGGGAAGGGGGGGCGCTAAATATCTGATCTTGCCTAGGGCACCAAACTGCCTTGCACCGGTCCTGCTCTCTCTCTCTCTCTCTCTCTCTCTCTCTCTCTCTCTCTCTCTCTCACACACACACACACACCCTCTTAAGCTGATCCAACTGAGGAGCGGGGTATTTCTCAGCTCACTTTGTAAGGGAAAGCACTTATCACTGGTCAGCAGCAGATTGGAGAGGAGAGACTTTCTAGGCCACGCATTGAGAAAAGTTCCCTTTCTCACTATGCAGTGAGGAAAGCGCCGTTGACCTCCGATCAGCTGCTGAGCAGGGAGGGATAAGAGAAATGTCCTGGCCTGGGGAAGAAGCTAACGGGGTAGAGTTTCCCCATGCCTGGTCTAGGGTGACCATGTGTCCTACTTTATAGAGGGCAGTCCTCTAATTGAAGTCCACTATTTGAAGGACTGTCTGGTGTCCAAGTCCAGTTTTAGAGAAAAAGAACCATCAGAAGGGAGAGCCAGCAGGGGCTTGAAGTAAGTTGCCCACCAACAGTGAGCACCTGGACAGCGGGCTGTGCAGGAAGCACACAGGTCTCCTGGTCACAGTCTTCCGCACTATGGTGAGATGTATTGTGCTTTGAATTACAGTAATTATTTGTCAACAAATTAGCATAATTGGCAGTGTCCTCTTTGTTGGCAATGCATAAGTGGCCATCCTATCTCAAGTGCATAATGCGTGCCTGATGCTACCCCACACTGGCTCTGAAAATACATTATTATACTAGCTGGAAATGCATATTAAGGCATCACTTCCCGTCTCTTATGAAATACGACATTGCTAGGGATGCTAATCAAAATGCAGGACCAGCAATGCAGAAGTAGAAGAATCGGTGCTTTCTTCTGTTCCCTTTCCTGCTGTCTCTTTCCCAAATTTTAAAAAGTCAATGGATTTTAAACCTAATTGTTCATGGGGACAGTATTCAAAGTCAACATCCTATGAGGTTTTTCCTTTTCATTTATTGATAAATTTGACCACAAAAAAAAAAAGACTCCGACTGGGTTCACAGGACATGGTAAACCTCAGTAAGTTTACTGGGTGAGTAAACCTACTGAGTTGAAAGTGTTGTTGTGCAAACCTGGGAAGATTTAGTTCAGGTGGTTAAGGAGAATCTCCTTAACCACCCTACTAAACCATGGTTTTGCGTAAGGTTTGCTAAACCTACTGAGGTTTAGCGTGTTGTCTGAACCCGGATGAGACACGAACGCTAACGCAAGCCAAAGGGGGCATGAAGCCCCCTGCCCAGAGCGGCAAACAATGGCTGCCACTCTAGGCATGGGGCTCTGGCTGATGACAGCTGCCCAAGTGCCCAAGTGACACTTAGCGTGGCTGTCATCAGTTTCCCCTTGCTCTGCAACCGATGTCTGGAGAGCAGGATTGCTCATGAGCAATCCCACTCTCCTGGCATCAGCTGTGGCATGGGGGATTCAGGTGCCCCGGTCTCGCTTTCGCTAGACCAGGGCTCTCCAACCTTGGGTCCCCAGATGTTGCTGGCCTACAGCTCCCAGCATACCCAGCCAGCATGGCTAATGGCAAGGGATTCTGGGAGCTGTAGGCCAGCAACATCTGGGGACCCAAGGTTGGAGAGCCCTGCGCTAGACAGTAAGTGAAGTCTGGTGCCTGGGATCCCTCCTGGATCATGCCGCTGCTGTCCTTTCAGCGAGGCCTGGCAAGCTGGATTGCACCACTGCTGGTGCTGTCCTTTTGGCCAAAAAGGGCAGCAGCGGCCACGGTGGCGGAGCAATCCAGCGGACAGGCCTTTCTATATAAAGTACACCCAAAGTAGCTTACAAATGATTAAATAAAAACAACAAATAATCAACATCAAGTAACAATATAAAATAATTAAAAATTAAAAACAATATCAACAGTTTTCTGGAAATAATAAGCAGGTGAAGGACTTGGCAGCATCTAAATAAGCATCGCTGCCTGCTAATGTTTGTTCTTAAAGGATCAGAAGTAGTGGTTGGTAAAAGAAAGAAAGAAAGAAAGAAAGAAAGGGGGAAGTGTTGGGCAACCCTATTTATAAGTGAAATCAAAGACTGAAATTAATATAACCTTGCTGCTCATAGTGTTGTGAATTATCATTGTTGCTTTTAAAAAGCCCTGATGTGCTACATTTCTGCATGCAGTGCCACTCCTCAGTTGCTTGGCATTCTACTGTTAGCCACCTAAGTTTTCCTTTGGGGAAAAGGAGACTACTTTAGAGGGGGAAATTACAGAAAGCATGCACATATAGCCCCTGAGATAATGATGGAAGCTGTAAATAATGAGTCACAGCTATTCATGCTCACTGCAGTAGGCAAACCACAGCTCCAGTCTAATTCCAAGTTTAAGCATGCCACCTAGTGTCTGATATACAATTATGCAAAGGGTACTGTCAAAAAGGTGGATATATAATGCATTCTTCGTGATCCAGAATAGCCAAGGAGTATTCAGCGGGTTGGCTAAGCTGTAAAGATCTTTTGGGGGGTTCACGTTGGCTGACTACATTAATCGATTTCATAGATCATAGAGTTGGAAGGAGCCTGCAAGGCCATCGAGTCCAACCCCCTGCTCAGTGCAGGAAACTAGAAGAGGGGTCTCCCGTCCAAGTAATAACCAGGCCTGACCCTGCTTAGCTTTCCATGCTCAGACAAGCTGAGTCAGCGTGAGCCGCAGGCATGTACATCCATCTAGTCTATGCAAGGCATAGAGCAGCTGTACTGATTCGCACTGAATTAGGCTTGCCGATCTATAACACAGAGACACCCCGTTGTTTTGAAGCAGGGCGGGACGACCAGCATTGTACGGGGCAAGAGGCTGGTTGCATTGCCTGACTTAAAGGCAGAAGGGTTCCCAGCAGGGGAGGCTGCTGTCACCCCTGTCAGTGGGGCTCCTTATCCATCGCAAGCTTTATTCTGAGCTTTATAGGAGCTATCCTTGGTGCTGAACTTTATCCTCAAAATAGGTTCACCACCACGGAGCACCATGGATAGCTTCTATAAAGCTCAGGAGGAAAACTGCAATGGATAAGAAGCCCCACTGACAGGGGCGTCACCACCAGCCCCCCCTGGTTCCCAGTCTCTAAAGCAGGGGTGTTGAACCCCTCTCAGCCCGAGGGTCGAACTCAGTTTTGGAGAAGCTCTTGGGGGCTGCAATACAAAAATAACAAATCAAACAATTTAACACTTTGCTGCCCTTTCGTGACACCCAACGTTTGCTACCTGAGACAGTTGCCTCGCTCCGCCTGACGGCGGGTGGGGTCGGCCCTGGGAGCTCGGGCCAACAAGATCTGGGGCTCAGGCCCACAAGACCAAAGAGGTCTATGGGCAAGGGAGAGGAGGGCATTTGATTTCAGAAAAAAACCTCAGGCAGAAAGATTCGGGGGGGGGGCAGCAGGAGGAGAAGCACCTGTGGGCAAAAAGCCAGCTCATCCAGGGGGATCAGATGCAACAGAGATCCTCAGGGCCCCTGTGCCTTTATTTCGGCAAGTGCCCCTGGACAGCAGGGTGGTGGGGCAGATAGCCTCTCAGAGATTCGGGGCTCCAAATGAAAGATTCGGGGCTCTAGTGGGCCGCCCCCTAACACCACCTCCATGAAGTGCCGATGAAGGGGTAGAACCTACTCACCGGGCATCTTTGGGCACTTTAAGGCTGCAATCCTATACTTTCTTACCTAGGAGTAAGTCCATTGAACGCAAAGCCCCAGTGAGCCTAACATTGCCTCTGCCTGGGAGGACGAGAACATCAGCGGTCAGGGCCGGCCCGCACCTTGGCTGGGGCACATGACCAATCATAGCCCTCCCCCTCCGGGGGGGAGGGCTATGATTGGTCATGTGCCCCAGCCAAGGTGCGGGCCGGCCCTGACCGCTGATGCCAGGCCTGCTGAGAAGAGCAGTTCTGTCATTCTGACCAAATTATGGTTCCCAAGATTCTTTGGGGGAAGCAATATAAGCATGCACTTAGCTATCCGTATCACCATGGCTCAAAAAAGGGGGTAGCATTAAGTCTGCACCAGAGAGACGGCAACAGTCACATTCCCAGTGTTGCAATAACTCTTCTCTTCCTTCCTTCCATTCCTATTTATACGATTGTTTGTTTTTAGAGCGGTGGGGCACTAAGGGTGAAAATCCTTCCCAGTTACATGGATGCCTTGCATTTGGACAAGACTCTTAGCGAATCTGTTTCCCCCCCGCCTCCCCCATATGTCAGAATTTTTACTCTTCGCTTTTTTCTTCTTGCTGGTTGCCAAGGCATCAAGTGTGTGTCTGAAACTAGGAGTCTATCTGGGCCTAATTAGCTTTCCCTTCCTGCCAGATTTTAGTCAATGATATCACCGAATGGGTCTCCGGAGTGAAGGAGGGCCAGAGACACTCCCACACAGCCCTTCCAGAAAAAAGAATTACTAGACTTGCTTTTGCACTCTTATTTATTACAGGCATGTAGCATTGCTGCCTCCTAGTTGGCCTTATCCACTTAGAACTTCACTCCCTGCAACCCCCTGGTTTGCAAAACAGGAGCCAGCCTCTGGAATGCATGTGCCTTTCTCCTCCTCCTTCCCCTTTCCAGGGAGATTTCCCCCACCCTTTCCTTCCCAGCAGGGGCAGTGCCCTGCTAGAAACCGAAAAAGTCAGGGACTCAGGCGCACAGGACATATATATATATATATATATATATATATATATAGTACAATTTTGCATATACAAATTTACATATGCTCTAAAGTCTGTGTCTGTGTGTGTTTAAAGAATCCTGTCTCCCAAGGACACCCCTATTTGTAAAAAGGGATGTATGGACAGGGGTGAGAGGAGGGCATTTGATTTCAGGAAATAAACTCAGGTAGAAAGATTCAAGGGGGGGGCAGCAGGAGGTGAAGCATATGCGGGCAAAAAGCCCGCCAGTCCAGGGGGATCAGATGCAACAGAGATAATCAGGCCTTTATTTCAGCAAGTGCAGATGGACAGCAGGGTTGTGGGGCAGGTGTGGCCTCTCAGAGATTCGGGGCTCCAAATGAAAGATTTGGGGGTTCCAGCCCTAGTGGGCCGCCCCCTAACACCACCTCTGCCTAAATGTCAGCTGGAATCTGAACAGGTGCATCATTCATCATAAGGTCCGATTTCTCCAAACAGTTCTTTGAATTAACATAAGGAGAGCTAGGCTGAATCAGACTGAAGACATATCTCAGTGACGGCGAACCTTTTTGAGCCCAAGTGCCCAAACTGCAACACAAAACCAACTTATTTATTTCAAAGTGCCAACACTGCAATTAAACCTGAATACCGAGGTTTTAGTTTTAGAAAAGCAACTCATACAGTTGTCCGAACTAATTAACATCTTTTGTCTTAAAAGAAAAACACAATAGCAGAACTTTCAATGATACAAACAGTTTTTTGTTGAAAAAAAAAATCAACTCAAAAAAATATTATAGTACTACATTGTACACATAGCCTGAAGGGAATTTATACAAACTTTTAAAATAATTAGGCACATGTATTTTTGGATAAGTGATTCTCAACTTGTAATATGATTATATGCCAGACTGAAATTGTATGGGGCAAGCTTTACCCCGGGTCCTTTCCCTGCTTCTACAGGTGTTGGATTAGTAAAAGCAGTGCTTTTTTTCTGGAGAAAAGGGTACCAGAACTCTTGGATTACATTTCCTCGGGAGTAGATGGCGATTAAATTGTAATGCAATTAATAGAAGAAAAGGTGCTGGAACTCAGTTCCGGTGAGTTCCACCAGAAAAAAAGCCCTGAGTAAAAGTAAAAGTCAACCTGTACTAGGATGAGCAAGATAAACATGAAAACTAAACGTGCTTAACACATTTTAAACACTTTATGTCTTGGACTGCAAACACTGCATTAGGTAAAAGTTTGCATTGGGCATGCTTTTGCACAATTAATGTGATTTTTGCTATTGCATGCATGCTGATAATTTGTCAAACCTTGGCTCATATTCCGTTAGTTTGAGAGCAACACATGCAGCACTCAGGTCAACTGTTAGGGCTTTACATCCAAGCCATGCTCTGTGCATCATTCTTCAAAATCTTTTAAATGTGATAACAATGTAGAAAAGAATTCTGTAACCGGAATTCTAGAATAAAATCATTCTGTTCCACACTGTGAGAAAGAACAAGATCATTAGTGTTTTGCAGAAGGGGACGGTCTTTTCGCGATCTGGTGACCAATGGCTCGAGTGCCCATAGAGAGGTCCCTGTGTGCCAGCTGTGGCACCCGTGCCATAGGTTCGCCATCACTGACATATCTGGTCCAGCACTCAGTGGCTGACAAGATGCCCGTTGGAAGCCCACAAGCAGGACACGAGTGCAATAGCTTCCTCCCTCTTCAGACCATTATTGTAAAGATTAACCAACAAGATGACCCAACAATGCTTATACTGAGATTCAAGATGAGAAAAACCTTATGTCCTGGGTTTTGCATCCTTCAATCCAAAGAGAGAGGCAGTCGAAGCTTTTAGTATTAAATGAGCAATTGCTTCCCCTCAGACTCATCAGGTACATTATGTATAGTAAATTAACCTTATGGCTCTTACTGTCTAACTCTTCAGTTTTCTTAGAAATGTTAAACATGAGTTTCTTTTGATGCTGGATTTTAAAATCTAAATATGTGTCATCTTGATTCTTTTCATATCGGGCAATCCTGGTTTATTTTAGATACAGGTTTTATTGCACAGTCTTCTGATTTAAAAACAAAACAAAATGAAAAAACTTCAGATTGTTTACTCAGTACTCTGTTCTAGATGTTCAGTTTCATCTAGAAATTACCTTTTAAAACTAGCTTAAAAGGTAATTTAATTTATGTCTAACCAGCAGAGGGAGCAAATGCACTGCATGGCATTATACGAATTGTTCAAAATGGTTTGTTTCAATCCGTGGGGTGTTTTAGGTGAACTTCCAAAGTTCTCTCACCCATGGACCCAGCTCACATTTTCAATCCATTTTGTAATGAGAATGTCAAACCCAAACTGACTAGAATACTCATTGGCATTACAAGTGCCCCTTCCCTTCTCCGTTTTCTCTTCCACATTAACATCAGGCTAACAGTTGCAAGAGAGGCCCAAAGCTAGAGTTTAACCTGGGGTGCCACACACAGCCTAACAAGGAACCATGGCTAGAGTTCAACAGTCCAGATCAGAGACGAGCAGGTTCAGCCCAGGATTATGGGCTGAATTTGGCCCCTGAAACAGCCTTTGGTAGTGGCCCTACCCAATTTGAATCAAGGTGTGGTTCAAAATATTGCCTCTGGTTTCACTTGCAAGTGAAAGGAACACGGAGACCTAGGCTGCAATCCAACTTATCTAGAAGTAACCCCCTTTGAACTCAACTCATGGTGAATAGTGCGAGCGAGAGGGCAGGTGGATGGACGCTGTGGAGAGCCATTTTGGTCAGAGAAAAACGCAACCAGCGTGGCTCTTCAGAGAGCCAGCCAGGCCCAAATGCCCGGCTCTGAGGGGGTCTTTCCTCAGAGCCAAGAACGGTGGGAGGGCTGTCCCAGGGAGATCACCCATGGTACAAGCGATCTCCTGGGGCACCCCTCCCTCAGAAGCCAGGCATTTGGCCTGGGCAGTTCTCTAAAGAGCCTCGCTGGCTGATTTCTCTGGCCGATGCAGCTGTCTAGAGGGCCCAGCCACTCTCTGGCTCACGCCGAGACGATGCTCAGCACGATCCAGAGGGCAGGTGTCTGGGAGCAGCCGCCCATCCTCTGTTTCACTCCAAGGATCTCTCAAAGCCAGCCAGCCAGAGGGGAGAACAGCTGCTCTGGAGATCCCCCCTGGCCACTCTTTTTTGCTGCAGCAAATTCTATGGTGGGAGACCGGCCGGTGGGGCTCTGCAGAGCAGCTGCCGTTGTACCGCCTTGCTGGAGCAAGGTGGCAGCGGCAGGCCCTCCTGGTGGGAGTGGGAGTGGGAGTGGGAGTGGGGGGGGATGCACAATTCACCGCTTCTCCCACTCTGCATCCTAAGGCGGGGGATTCAGCCCACCTCATGGGAGGGCCAGCCCTGCTTGGTTGCTCCTGGTTTGTCCTTTCTCTTTGGTCCTCAATGATGGCTTGTCCCATTGCTCCTGGCTCACCTTAAATCGCTGCTCCTGGCCTCGCCCTGGCAGTGTTTCATATGGTAAATGCTGCTGTGCTTGCTGGTATTGCTGCCTCATGCTAGTTTGGGAAACAAAAAGGATCATTGCCAATCTGACACCTTGAGTGGACCTTTCTGGAAGCTCATGTGCTCCACCCCCACCCCCCCCAAACTGATGACTTTATTCGAGGGTGGTCATGTGTCCTACTTTACAGAGTACAGCCCTCTCTTTGAAGGACTGTCAGAGGACAGTCCTTGCTCGGAAGTGCTGTCCAGTTTAAAGATAATGAGCCATACGAAGGGAGAGCAGCGGCCTTGAAGTTGCCCCTCAACAACAACTGAGGCCTTCCTCCGAGCGCCACCTCTGAGGGAGGCTCGGATGGTGGCAGCAAGGAAGAGGGCCTTCTCAGTGACGGCCCCCCAATTATGGAATGATCTCCCCACTGAGGCCTGCCTGGCGCCAACTCTGTTATCCTTTCGGCGCCAGGTTAAGACTGCCCTCTATGCCTAGGTAGGCATGACATTTAATGACTTTTAACGGCATATGGGGGGATGCTTATTCCAGCTGCTTTTTCTTTTAACCGGTCTAGTTGTATTGAACTAGTTTTAGTTGTTCAAATTGTTTTAAATTCTGTTTTAAATTTTGTATTGAAGTTTTGCTGTTTTTATTGTATTTGTATTTTATATTGTATTTTATTGTCTTGCATGAATTGCCGTTAACTGTCCAGAGAGCTTCGGTATAGAAATGAAATAAATTATAATGATAATAATTAGCAACACCTGGACAGCAGACTGAGCGGGCACAGTCCTCCCTGCTGCGGTAAAATGTATTGCATTTCTGTAGCTCATATTTATAGCAATTATTTCCAAGTGGGCACCTATATCTATAAATTAGTACCGTATATGCAGATTTTAGGCAGACTCGTGCCCCTTTTGTCTCTCTTTTTTGGGGTGATGCATAAGTGGCAACCTTATCTCGTACCAAGCGTAGCCCTATGCACATGTTTGCCTGCTTGTGTGTAGAGCTAAAGTGGGGAAGGGTGAACACATAAGCCCTGCCCCCCATGTCCCCGGGTGCCCAGATGCCAGTAACATGTGAATGTCTGAAAAGGGCTCTGAAAGCCAGTGTGGCGTAGTGGTGAGACTGTTGGACCGGGACTCGGGAGATCCGGGTTCTATTCCCCGCTCGGCCATGAAACTCACTGGGTGACTTTGGGCCAGTCACTGACTCTCAGCCTCACCTACCTCACAGGGTTCTTGTGAGGATAAAATGGAGAGGAGGAGGATTATGTAAGCCGCCTTGGGTTCGTTGCAGGAAAAAAGGCGGGATATAAATATAATAAATTAATTAATTAACCAATTAAATAAAAGCATGCCCTGCTGAACACACAGAGCCCCTGTGATTGGAAATCCTAATGGGGGATCCACATGATTCCGATCGATGTTCGAAGCTCTAAGCAGAGGCTGTTACGTGCACACTCACATTCCCCTCCCTGCTTTAGCCCTATATGTGAGCAGGCACACTCCTGCATAGGACACACATGTGCCCCATATCTGTCTGTTGACCCATTCCTGCTAAGTGACTAGAGTGGGAGAATGCGGGAAGAAGCGAAACGGACAGATTTGTCAAACCACTGAGCGGGCGATTCATTGCCCACGAGTAAGCCGCCAGTACGAAAAAGTATCTTCTGGTGCTTCGGGCTGCTTTTTTTATTATGCATCTAATATCCATCTTTGTCCAGCATGGCTAATGGGGTTGTGTGTGTTTCTCTGCAGTAAACAAGTATGTGGTCAGAGTGTTTACGGGCGATGTCAGCGGCAGTGGAACGGACGCCGACGTTTTCATTAACATCTTTGGCCAGAATGGAGACACAGGTAGTAATTTCCCAACGAACTGTTTCCTTTGTTGTCTGTGGCAAATGAAGTAGCTGAACAATGAACAAAACGGAGATCGCTCTGATTCTGGGGAAGGTGAGTTGCTTCTGGCATTGTTTCCGAGGGACCTGGCTCGATGCACAGTAGCCTTCTTTGAGTTTGTGCCCTGCAGATGTGTTGGACTGCATCTCCCATCATTCCCAGCCTGCGTGGCCAATGACCACGCTGGCTGGGAATTATGGGAGTTGCAGTTCAACACCTCTGGAGGGCACCAGTTTTGGGAAGGCTGGTATAGTGCTTGGAATGTTAGGCAAAGACCACAGAGGCCCAGGTTCAAATCCCTCACTCAGCCATGGAGCTCCCTGGGCAGAGTTAGGCCAGTCATTGGCTGGGTTCAGACAACACGATAGCCCACACTCGGCAACTGAGCATGGGTTGAGTGTGGGTTGCTGTTGAACAGTGGGTTAGCGTTAGTGTTGCCTGAATCCAGCTGAGTTAACAAACCATGGTGAACAACCCACAGTTAACAACCCAACAACAAACCATGGGTTCTCTTCATGGGTTGTTCATGGTTAACCAGCCATGGCTTGTTAGCACAGTTGGGTTCAGACAACATGATAACCCACTGTTTCAACAACAACCCACACTCAACCCATACTCAATCCTTGAGTGTGGGTTATTGTGTTGTCTGAACCCAGTCACTATCTTTAAGTGTCACCTACCTCACAGGGTTGTTGTGAGAATAAAATGCAGTGTGTGAGTGTGGGGGGAGAGAGAGAGAGAGAGAGAGAGAGAGAGAGAGACAGAGAGAGATCTTTTTATGTCACCCTAAGCTTCTTGGTGGATGGGTGGGATAGCAAACACAATAATTCCAATCCCATCTCTGTTCCTCATAGTTCTGCAAAGCCTGTGCGGACCACAGCTGATTAATGCAACCAAAGTGGCATGCTAAACAAGTGAATTCAGCAAACTGGGGCAAATTGCACCCTTCATGTATTTATTGCATGCCTGCCATTCTGGAATTTTTCAAGAAATTCCCTTTTCAAAGTACATTTCAGTCATATGTTAAACAACTATCAAGGCAAATTACCGGTACCCAGTCTCTCAACTGAAATAATTTTACTTAATTAATCATGTACCTTTTAAAGAGTGGTTGATTAATAAATGAATCAACTGAATTTACATACAGTTGCATATTCCCATACCTCAAGGTAGGTGCCTTTTTGAGATACTGAAGGAAGAGTAAAGTAACGTATGATTTAATAAATGAAAAGTGCTACTCAATAGTAGACAGAAAAATATTTTTTAATATTTCCTTTTCACACCCTATTACAGTCACACACCAAATCAAAATAGCCCCCCCGCCCCATCCACAAACTCGGAAAAGTATGCCACTAATTCACAATGCCATCACTTTGCAATTTGCTTTCACATATTAAAAAACTGTATCCCACCAACTAAGATGTTCGCTGATTAATCTACTGATCAATAGTGCAATTCTACATGCCTGCCCCCCACCCCACCCCACCCCATGTCTATGGCTGGAGGGGGTTAGGATGTTGTGTTGATGCCTCTCAACCAGCCTCTGTTTAGGGAGAGAAGCGCCACAGGCATGTGTTGGGATGCTCAGCAATGGGCAGAGGCTACCACTGCACCTGGGTGGATAGGTACCAGCGGCGGTAACAGGAAGACAACCCCCAAACAGGGCATTCCTTGGGGGGCTTGGAGCAAGGCCCTTCGCCCTATGCGCAGGAAAATTCTCTCTGCAAACTTTAAAAAAAACCCCACTCCACTGGAGAAGAGCTGGAAAAAAACACACACCACGAGCTCTCTACATGAGACATTTACTGCGCGCTTGTGATTCTTTACTCATTGTAGTTTGCAGGTGCTTTACATGATGTCGTCATCCTCCAGGGCCCCTCCCATGCTTAGCAACCATTCCTGCAGCTTTTTTTTTGATCGAGGAAAGTCTGGTCTTACCTGTGAATGGCGGCATGAACCCTCGTGTATTTGCGCTGTTCCGCTATACCACAGCACCACCTGATGGTTGTGTAATGGAACATATAGAAAGGCAGAGAAAGAAAAACCCCTGGGGGAAAAAAAAAACCCAACAGGTGTAAAGGAGCCAATCTTAATCCCGCAAAGAATCCAGAAGCAGAAGCCTCGGTAAAGTGGCGGGTTAAAAGCCTCATGTAGAAAAGAGGCCACAAAAGTGCCTCTCCCACCCCGTACCTTTTCTTCCCTGGCTGGTAGGGCTATATCACATGTTACTCTGTCCCTACGTGGAAATAACTTCCTAGAAGAAAAGAATATGCAATTACAAGCAGATCCTAACAACAGGCAAGCAAACAAATCCATTTCACTGTGTCCACGTGCACTGGAAGTTAGGGCCAACTGTAGGTTGTGTGTGTGTGCATACACACCATGAGAAACCCAAAGGTAAGGTTACTCTATGTGGCCATCTATACACCACTGGCATGCTGTATATATCTTTCTTATTGGAATTATCCAGTGGATGAAACAGCTTTGGTCGTCTGACGCTATTGAATGTCTAGATACTATTGGTGTCTTGTGTTTTGTTTGTTCCTGGTGTTTGCCTGAGGCGTATACTATTCTGGAGGATGTGGATCAATGTTAACTCAGTGATTCTATGGCTTTTCCAGAGAGCTGAAGGTGCTATGAGAGAGGTTGGGTTGTTGCCTGTGGTGCACACGCTGTTCCCACTAGCATCTCTGTTCACAGGTTTTGCAGGCTTTTGTAGGGTTTCAAAAAACAAACAAAAACAAATCTTGCAGAAGCTATTTTTTTCACCAGAGGATACAGTTAGAAAAAAGGTGTGTGTATACCGCAGGAAAATGATGCAATGTCTTACCATCTTCAGCTAACTTAATATATTGTCTGTTTCCAGCCTAGGAAAAAATGCCTCATGTTCATATTTGTGATCCCCTTATATATGTGTTGTTGAGGGACAAGCTAAGGTACCCAAATCTAGGCCAGGATGGTGTCTTCTCCAGCTCAAGGTCCCTAAGGCTTGAGCAGGGAGCTGGAAAACCAGCAGTCAGTCAAAAGAAAGTTCTGTTTTGTTAAGCAGGGCATACTCTGGTTCTAGTATTTATGCAAGTCCTGGCCAATCCAGAGACTTTATACTGCCAGCCAATCACAGAACTGGATTCTGTATATTCCTATTCACTTCTGTGCCTGAAGATGACTCTGAGGCCTGACCGCATACAAGGGCCTAGGCATCTGCCAGCCCCCATCATTACAGGCCTTCAGGGTGGTCCTGGAGACTTAACTTTTAATCTTGGCCTATAATTGATCTAGTCTATTGGGTGCCATTGTGCAGATGGTGCTAACTAGTTTTAATTGGTGAAAGTTTGATATTTTATTATTTTTGTTTTATCAATGTTTCATTGTGTTTTATGGTTTTAATAGTGTATGCTGTTTTTGGGATGATTTCCCCCAAAAGGTGGCCTATAAATCTTTTTAAACAATTGTATCAATAAGGTCCAAGACTCTCAAGTTCCCAGCTGAAGCCCCAGGTGTGCAGGCTCACCTAAAGTGATATTCATACCTCAGAGTACCTGGCATACGCATACATCTGCATGTAATTTCTCCTCCTTTGTTTGTCTTTTCCTTTGATATCTTCTGTTGCTTAGGAGAGCGGAGGCTGGACAACGACAAGGACAATTTTGAGAAAGGCGCAGAAGACAAGTTCACACTTGACGCACCCAATCTGGGAAGGCTAAGGAAAATCACCATAGGCCACAATAACAAGGGTGGCTCAGCCGGCTGGTTCCTGGCCAAGGTTTGTACAGGTGTGCTTCTTTCTCTCTAGGAACATAGGAAGCTGCCCATCAGTCCATTTAGAGCACTATTGTCTATGGCAGGAGTAGTCATTGTGGCACCTATGGACATTGTTGCGCCTTTAAACACCTTCCTTGGTACCAGGAATGCCACCTTTTTATTTATTTATTTATTATTAGTAAGATTTATTTCGCCATTGGCGGCAACCGCACCTGGCGTGTCACAATAAATCAAATACAATAAATCTAAAAATATAAATTTTAAATTTACCCCCCCTATTCCCACTGAAAAGGATACGACGAAGTCATCAGAGAGGGCATGGGAGGTCGCTTGTTCCACAGTACGGGGGCCGCACGAAAAGGCCTCTCCTCGTCCCACATCTAGCTTTGTAATTTTATCTGAAGACAATCTACTCTGAATTGCCTGACTGACTGATCTTTTTTTTTAA
Source organism: Shinisaurus crocodilurus (assembly GCA_021292165.1). NCBI lineage: Eukaryota > Metazoa > Chordata > Lepidosauria > Squamata > Shinisauridae > Shinisaurus > Shinisaurus crocodilurus. Next base: position 2,753,271 of record CM037877.1, on the reverse strand, counting down.
AAAAATAATAATAGCAAAATTTCTTACTGGCAGCTGCGGTTGCTTAGAAGCAAAGTGAGGGCTTCTAGCTGCTCCCAGCTTTCCCCATGAATTCCTCTGGGCCACACGTGGAGCTCAGAGACGTTCTTGGGAAACAAAGAAGGGAGGTGGCTGCTGGCTGCTGGCTATCATCTGCAATGCACCTATTCTGCGGTGGTGCCCAGGACAGTTTCTCAAATGGCCAAAGGTGCCCATGGGCCCCAACAGGCTGCCTAGCCTTGGTCTGTGCTGACCAGCAGCGGCTCAGTCTCTAGGGTTCCCATCAGAAGTCTTTCCCAGCCCTACCTGGAGATGCCGGGCACTGAACCTAGGATCTTCTGCGTGCCGCCCAGCATGTGCTGGACCACTGAACTGCAGCCCATCCGTTCTATCCAGTGTGTGCCTGGAGGCTGACATGGCTCCAAGGTCAGCGGGGCAGTGCATCCACTCCAGGTCTGGATTTTAAAGGAGCTGTCTGTGGTGCTGAAACCAACCCCCCCCCCCAAGGTTCAGCACCATGGACAGCTTCTTAAAAGTTCACACTACACCCTGGATCAGATACACTGTTCTACTGACGTTGGAGCCGCCAGTCTCCGCTGGCCCTGTACACCCAAAATGAATCTGAGACCGGCGGGGGCTTGGTGTACTGGTTAAGTGAGGGACAGCAGAACTGTTTGCTCAGGGATCTCTTCACTCAGGGCCAGAACAGGGATTACTTTAAAACCCTTTCGTTTTTACTCTAGATCTGGCCTGGGACCCTAGCATGCAGGGTGTAGGGGGGCTTTAACCCTCTTCCCCTTCTATGAGCCTGGTCCAGATTGGGGACCCAAACCTGCGATTTCTATTGCAAAATCATGATCAGTAATTCCTCCTCCTCCTCCTCCTCCTCCTCCTCCTCCTCCTTTTTAAAGTCCACACATGTATGCATTTCATGCACATTTTTCTAATGCAAACTTTTGGATGCAATTTTGCTTAATGTGCACATTTCCCCACAAGCTGTTTTCCTTAATATAATGCTGTTTTGTATACTTCCCTCGGGTATATATTCACATTTGCGTGCACACTTTTGCATTTTTGTATGCATTTTTTGGGGGGTGGAGGGAGAACTGTATTGCCAAATTCTTAGAAGTGCAAATATTTAAGAATAACTGCGTTCTGGTTCATGTATTGATTCAGGAAGTGTGAATTTGATAAGTTCGTATCAAAATATGAACCAAACCAAACTCTCGCCCATCCCTACGAAATCCCCAGCGGGGATGGTGTGCTTGTTCCCATGAATCCAGATGGACGTAGCTTGATGTCTGTATTAAATGCTGCAGCTTCTTTGTCTTCTTCCATCTCTCATCTATCTATCTATCTATCTATCTATCTATCACATAGATTCATATACCCCTTTCCAGTGGGCTATTAAAGTTGTTTTCCAGAAATGATAAAAAATATAAAATGTAACAATAAAAACACAGTAAAATAATCACTGGTCAATTTTACTGCCTGGGTCACCCTTCAGGGAAAGCCTGCATGAAGAGGTGGATCTTGAGCAGGCATCTAAAGATCAAGACTGAAGATGTCCACATAATGTCAATGTTAGGGTAGCCACTTGTGAATTGCTAAAAAAAAAAGAGGACATGCATCACCAAAAAAGAAGACCAAAGGAGACAATTTGCATATGCTAACTTATATATGCAGATGCAAATTTAGAAATTAGTATAATAAGTTAAATAGAAATACAGTACATCTCACCATATTATGGGAGACACAGGCGACCTGTGTGCCTTGCTCAGTCTGCCGTCCAGGTGCTATGTGTTGATGAGCAACATAAGAACAGAAGAAGAGCCCTGCTGGATGGATCAGACCAAGGGTCCATCTAGTCAAGCATTCTATTCACACAGCAGTGGCCAACCCACAGGATCCCACAAGCAGGACATGAGTGCAACAGCACCTTCCCGCCCATGTTCCCCAGCAACTGGTGTACAGAGGCATACTGCCTCCGATACCGGAAACTTCAAGGCTCAGCTCTTCCTTCTGATGGTTCTTTATACCAGACTTGGACTGGACAGCCCTTCAGGTAGAGGACACCTTCCTCTGGCAGCCCTTCAAATAGAGGGCTGCCCTCTGTAAAACAGGACACATGGCCACACGATCAGGAACGCATTCCAGAGGACAGGTGCTGCAACACTAAACACTCTATTACAGGTACTCCTGAAGCAAACTTCAGGAGCATGCAGAACTGTCAGAAGTACGGTACTCCTCCTGAGGCCTGCAATGACCAGCCAGGGACTGAAGGGCTGAGGTGATCCCTAAAGCTTTATATGTTAACAACAGAACCTTAAATGTGGCCCAGTAGCTTATTGGCAGCCAGTGCAATAAGCTACAATGCAAGAAGCTACACCTCTTTTAACATACATGCTGCCGAAAAGAGGCCCCTGTGATAGCTTCACAGCTGTGTTCCACACACCAGCTGCAGCTTCTGGACCAGGCCTAAGGCTAGCCCTACATTAAGAGCATTAGAAATAATCTAATTTTGTGGTTAGATCCTTGTTCCAATGGGGATCTGCTCTCTCCCTAGGTTATCATTGAAGACATTGGCAACAAGTGTGTGTACCAATTCCCGTGTGGCCGTTGGTTTGCGCTGGATGAAGATGATGGCAAAATTCAGCGAGATATTTTAGTGGGAGGAACAGAAGCTACAGGTAAATCCATTTGAGGTTGCTGCAGGTGATGAGCGTCAAGGCTAACCCAAGCTTGGGTTAAAGATGGATCATTCAGGTGCAGGAGAACCTATAGGGGAATATAGGGGAACGAGCACAAGCAAAGCCATACAGAAACACCCCGGTATCTTGTGGTTGCTTAAGAAAATGTCAGGCTGTGTTCTCTGGCTGGAGCATACATCTGAGCAATTAAAAAATTAAAAAGCAGGATGCAACTTCCCTCTTGCCCTGAAGATGTCTCCTTTACAGTAAGGGATTCTCCCCTTCAGTGGCGTAGCGTGGGTTGTCAGCACCCGGGGCAAGGCAAGTAATTTGCGCCCCCTAACCCGTGGATTTTAGCACTCGAGTCTCTTCCACTAGATGGGCCCAAAGGCAAGACCCAGTGGCCAAGGCGAGCTGGAAGGCGGCTTCCACGGGCGCTTCGGCCCGGCGCTTCGCAGGACCCAACGGCGAAGGTCTGGGCGAAAGACGCACTTGGCACCAATCGCCGCAACCCCCGGACATTTTCTTCCCCCCCCCCAAAGGACACGACTCGGTTTGCTCCGAGCAATTTAAAAAAAAAAAGGCGCTTTTGCAAATATTTAGATAAGCACAGGACGACTCAGCACTAAGCCAACAAGGCAAGTGGGCCGAGGGGGGGGGGCTCCTGTTTGCAACTCTCCGGGTGCCCCCTACCTAGGCAGAAGGAGGGTGCCGGGGGGGGGGCTCCGGGCGCCAGTGACATGTTGGCAGGCAGCGTGCCGGGGCGCCTCCTCCGGGGCAGAGGCTCGCTCCCCGCGCAGCGTGGCGAGAAGGCCGGCGGAGGGGAGCGGCGGCGGCGGCGGCGGCGGTGGCGGCGGGCGGGCGGGCGGGCATCGCAGCCATTTCCCGGCCACCCTCTTCGCTGCCCTATCGATTATGCAGATGGGCCGATCAATCTGCCCTCTGCTGAGCCGAGCCGGGCGTCGAGGCACTCCTGCCTGCCAGGGCGAGGCGAGGCAGGCAGCAGCCCGTCCACCCGCCGGACTCTCCGCCGCGCCTGCGCCGCGCCGCTGAAACGCGCCCAGCCCGGGCAGCGTCGCCTCCTTCGCCGCCGCCGCCGCCTGGCGGGGCGCCTTCCCCTCCTGCCCGCGTCCGGCCCGAGGCACCTGCGCGGCGAGCGACACAAAGTTTGCTGGGGGACCCGATCCAGGCGGGGGGCCGGGCCGGGCCAGCCCCATGCAAAGCAGTCCGGGCGGGGCGGCAGCAAAGTTGCCACTTACGCGGCTGGCTCCCGCCTTCCTTCCTTCCAGCAGCAGGAGGGGGAGAAAACGACGACGAGGAGGAAGGATTTATTTCCAAGTGGAAATAAAAGTTTTCCCCACCTTTCAAGGGCGCATGAATTTAGTAGTAGTAGTAGTAGTAGTAGTAATTCACATACATAATGTGACATAAAGCGAAAAACAGGTCGCTGCCCCAAGGAGTTAACAGTCTCTAACTGGGCGCAATCTTATGTGTGCTTAGACAAAGAAAAGTCCTACAACTCCCAGCACGCCCCTGCCAGCATATAGGGTGCAACCATGCTGGCTGGGGCATGCTGGGAGTTGTAGGACTTTTTTCTGTCTTAACCCGCATAAGATTGCGCCCCAAGCTTGCAGGGGCAAGGGTAACAGTAGAAGAAGGAGGATTCCTTCCTCCTCCTCCTCCTCGTCTTCTCCCCCTCCTGCTGCAGCTCCGGCGAGGCGGTTAATCCCGGGAGGAGGAGGCGGGGCTACAGATCCCATGAAGGCTGCAGAGAGAGTGAGTGAGCCAGGCAGGGGCAGAGAGCTGCGAGTGCGAGCGCGCCCCCCCGAGATGTTGCGCCCGGTGCGGCCGGCCCCCCCTGCACCCCCCACGCTACGCCTCTGCTCCCCTTCCAATATGTGGGGGCAAAAAATATAGGACTTCTGCTACTGGAGTTAGGCTGCCTTGTGTAGAGTGCAAAAATTTCAGATACATGCAGTATAGCTGGGGTGTTGAACCTCTTTCAGCCTGAGGGCCAAATTCCATTCCGGAGAAGCTCTCGCGGGCCGCATTCTAGTAGTGGGTGGAACTGATGGCAAAAGAGGCAGGGCCAAAGGGGTCGGGTCACAAATATAAAAAATACCAGCATATTAATTCATTCATTCATTCCATTTATTACATTTCTATGCCACCCAATAGATCAAGCTCTCTGGGGTGGTTTACAAAGATTTAAACCCTAAAAATACAATATTATAATAACATAATATAAAACCATTTACATAAAAAAAAATGTTTTAGCTTAAAGCTTTTATTGCCAGCAACTAAACCCTTTGGGAAAGGCATTTCAGCCTTTTAGAATGGGAGGAAAAACTGTGCAAAGGCTGGGAAACCACCGGATGATGGTGTTTGGGGGGAGGGGTGTGGGGGGGCCAGGGAAAGGGGGCAGCTGACCAGCTGGGGAACCCTGGAGTGCTGGATTTGGAGCAAAGGCAAGCTGGATTTGGACCCCAGGCCTGATGATCTTCTGCACCCCTGCAGTAGCATCCTTTAAGGAAGATATAATGGAAACATAGTGAGAGATATAATGGGAGTATAGAGAGGAGAATACTGGTTAAGTCCAAAGCAAGTGTGTGTGTGTGTGTGTGTGTGTGTGTTTACCATTTTGGGAGGCAGTGGGGGGGGGCATATGCCATAATCCCTGACCAGTGGCCATGCCAATTAATATGGCAGATAGTCCCAGCCACCAAGTGCCACTCAGACTGCCAGGCTCTATATTTTTTGGTGATAGTGGGGGTCAGCACAGTCATCAGCAGTGTATTCTGTTGGGGCCCTGGCATCTGCCCAAGGATGCCAGGTTTTGGTGCTGCCTAATTTGGTGAGAAAACTGGCAGAACCCTGGAGCTCTTTGGAGCAGTTCAGTCTCCAAAGTTACAGAGGACTGGGTGTCTCTCGGCAGGTTAGAATCTCATAGGTGTGCGCGTGTCCTTCTTTTCAGCCATATCGCCATACTCCAGCCTTCCCCGACCTGGTGTGCTCCAGATGTGCTGGATTACAAGTCCCATAACCCCACAGTCAGCAGTAGGTCCAACACATCTGGAGGCCACCAGGTTGGATAAGCCTGCCTGATGCAGATGACTGTTCTTATAATGGTGCCCTGGGCCTCCAGGGTGTTTTCCCCCCAAAGGACACGGATGCTCTGACGGCTGCCCGGAACTTCCTACCCCCTGGGGAAGGAGGGGGGGGTGGGGTAAGGATACAGGAAACTATTCTGGGCCTCGAGGCATCTGGGCGAGCAACAGGCCTGCTGGGAAACTGTGCTTAATCCAGGCTTCTGCCACTGGAATCGCAGCCTCCGTGTGGAGCGAGTCACCCTTTCTAAATGGCTTAATTATTTATTTGAGCGACTGACGGATGAAAAAGCTGCCCTTGAGTTCCACACTGATCAGTTTTATGCTTCAGAATCTTGGCTGGGGGGGGGGAAAAGCCATATTTTCTGTCTCCAACTCATGGGGTTCTCCCACGGTACAAACCCCAACACTGGCTCAATTGCCTGGTTTAATTAGAGCCCCAACAAACAAATGCATCCTCATCCTTTGAAAAAAGGAGCACTTAACTGCCTTAGCATATGGCTACAGTGCAAATTGGAACCTTCCAGGCTGCTTTTGGAAGCTTTGGTAGTACACATGTCCTTCATTTTTTGACATATCCAAATGTCCAGGGGCTGCACTGAATTGGGCCAAAGGAATTCTAAAGCAGATGGATCTGGGCCTGTAAAGGCTGGAACAGGGGTGCAGAACCTCAGTGCTATGGGCCAAATCTGGCCCAGCTGGGGTTGTCATTTTGGCCCCACCCCTTTTGCCTTTGGCTCCACCCATGTCTGGAATGTGGCCCCCGAGAGCTTCTCAGAAATTGAATTTGGCCCTTGGGCTGAAAGAGGTTCAACATCCCCCTGCTCAAAGCTAGAACCAAGGTGAATTAACGTTTCAGGGCTGTAACCTTGTATTCTTTCCTTGATGGGAACATTGTTGTAAACTGCCCGGATAGCTTCGGCTATTGGGCGGTATAGAAATAAAATCAATAATAATAATAATAATAACAACAACAACTACTACTACTACTACTACTACTACTACTACTACTACTGCCCATCTGGCTGGTCACCCGGCCACCCTAACAACAACAACAGGGCATTGCCTTATACTGAGTCAGACCACGAATCCATCCAGCTCAGAATGGTTTTCGCTGACTGACAGCAGCTCAAACAGGTTTCAAACAGGTTTCAGACACGAGATGCTGAGGGTTGAATCTGCATCCCCATGCTGTCTGGGGATGATGGGAATTATAGTCCAAGACATCTGGAAGGTTGCGGAAGGCTGCTCTAATGCTACTTCCCCACAAGGATGATCGTTTGTACTGTTAACCCTTTAACAGTTAACGGGAGAGCCAGTGTGGCGTGGTGGTTAGAGTGCGACTCGGGAGATCTGGGTTCTAGTCCCCGCTCGGCCATGAAACTCACTGGGTGACTTTGGGCCAGTCACTGACTCTCAGCCTCACCTACCTCACAGGGTTCTTGTGAGGATAAAATGGAGAGGAACAGGAAGATTATGTTGGCGCCTTGGGTTCCTTGCAGGAAAAAAAGGTGGGATATAAATATAGTAAATAAATAAATAAATCATTTTAACAGAATCACCCTGTCAGTTCCTTCCTGCTCAATGCAATTCTAGATTCCGAGTTCCTCGTGGGGCAAAATGCTCCACAGTCTGGGCGTGGTCAACAAGGCCCCCTGCTCTTGTCCTAACCAACCAGCTTTCACAGTGGGCAGAACACAGAGAAGGGCCTCTCCTTCAGATCTTAAGGAGCAGGCAAGATGGAATGGGAATATATTGTACAGCAGGGGTGCAGAACTGATCTAATTCACTGATCATCTTTCCTTTCTCCTGCAGTTAGCACTCCGAAGATTTTAGCTTCTGGTAGGCAGCTGGCAGCATATCTGAAAACTAGATTCTAGATGTGATACAGATCTCTCTCTACCAACTTTAAATGCCTGGGTCTGGAGATACCAGCTTGCATGTGCGTTTTTTGGCTTTCCCCTGGTGCAGAACGGGGATGATATGTTTTCCTCCCATCTGAAATTGCTGAAGATGAGCGCCAGGGTAGCTCTGCGACAAGCACTTATTTATTCATCCTGCTTAGTGTCATCGTACAGCTGCCGGCATCATTGAGCTGCTGCTCAGGTCCTGCTCCTCTTCGCTGGCTGTGTGGTAGAGGCTATCACTGTCGAAAGACCCCTGCTGGGGCCTTTTCAAAGTTATATACAATTTAACAAGGTGAAATCTCCACAGAATGAAAACTACCTTATTTACAGTGCGCCATAGGCAGCTGTAAAAGGACTGATGCACCTGCGAGGACAATCTGCCGTATGTGTTTTACTTAAACTTGTGTTACTGCAGGAAGAAATGACTGCCATGGCTAGCCTGGAATTTTGCTACAAGTCTGCCTTGAAGTCTAAGCAGCCATTGGAGGGGTGGGTGGGTGGGTGATATTGCCTAGCTATGGTGGAGCCATGAGTTTTGATCAGGGCCAGCTTTTGACCAAAATGGCGCCCCTTTGACGCCCTCCCTCCCAAGCTCATCTTTTCCAGGCCGTTTAAAAAATAAATAAATTGTATTTGTTGTACCCATTTCACAGCTTGGAGGCATGGTTTGCATGTGTGATTTATCCCTGTTATATCAGATAATAAGTTTGCAAGCATGGGATCGGATCACAATCACTCTTCCATTTATTGAACAGGCAGTGATCTTGTTAGTTGCCCTGCAAGTAAGCGCAAATGAGTTGTCTGTACTGTTGGTTTCAGCTGTTGAATGGATAGTGGAGTAGAGAGCCCGTGACTGATGGTTCTTGACTTGCCCACCAGGACCTGCAGTGAGTGGGAACCAAGGCAAGCGAGGCTTTCTCCTTGCTTATGTGCCTAGGAAGCCATATAAAGAGGCCCTTTCTTTTTTTTTCTTCTTCTTTTTTTACAAAATGCCATTTCCCCCAGTCCCTTTATATTATAGTTATATTATCTTGCACTTCCCTGAGCCATCGGACTGCCCTGCTTTAACTGAAGCAGACTCTGAGTTATGGTGCAATCAAAAAAAAGCAAGGTCACAAAGCAGACAAATGGTCAGGCACCATGGTTTCAGTCCAGTAAGGGAGCAGGCAGACAGGAGCAGTCAAAGATCAAGCAAAGGTCAAAACACAGTTAAGAAGTGGCTCACGCTGGCTCAGCTTGTCTGAGCGTGGAAAGCTAAGCAGGGTCAGGCCTGGTTATTACTTGGATGGGAGACCCCTCCTCTAGTTTCCTGCATTGAGCAGGGGGTTGGACTCGATAGCCTTGTAGGCTCCTTCCAACTTTATGATCTATAAAATCTATAAGCCAGATACATTACACAGTCTAGGAGCAGAATCAAGCAGGAGTCCAAAGGTCAGCAGCACGGAGTGTCAATCATCAAGGCTAGGCCTGGGAAATGAGGCAGAAGGAACTGGAGCTGAAGAACAGCGTTGTTTTCAGCACTGGCTAGGCAGACGCTGAAGGCTTATATTGCCAGAGCCTGCTGAGCCCAACCCAGGGTTCAGCTGCAGTACATTAGAACTCTCTGGTCAGAGCGGTACTCGTGAAGAGTCACTTTCTCCCGAGGAGTCCTTCTCTGTAAGCAAACATCCTTCTCACAGGAGCCCTACTTGCCTGCTGCTTGAGGCGACAATGCTCCTGGGGGCCAGGGGGTGGCTCAGCCTCTGCCTCCAAGACAGCATCCCCTGCCCTTGGAAGAGATGGGCCTGTGGCCATCTCCCCCTAAGGGTCCAGGCTCCTCCTGGTCTCCTGACATGGATGGTGCAAGGGCATCCCTCTCTGGGAGCTCTAGTTCCTCCTCCTCAGAGGAGTCATCTATCAGGGACAAGACCAGGATGTTTCAAGGGTAGCCTTTTACAGAATCAGGTGGGGGTAGTGATGGGCGATCCAGCGGGACTCGACCTGCCTCCAGCTCAGAGGATGCTGCTGCTGTGCTTGCTGGAGCCGAGCTGAAAGTGGGCGCATGCTGCACTGCTTGCTGGACTTCCAGGTTCCTGGTGGGCCACTGTTTACTTAGAAAATGCCTTAATATACACACCAAAAATGGCCACAATTTGTGCAAATTATGCAAATTGCGGCTGTTTTTGGCATATACTAAGGCATCTCCTGCGTAAGCAGTGGCCCAACAGGAACCTGGAATTTGCTTCCCCAGCTCAACTCGGGAGAACACAAGCTGGCACTGGGGGAAGCAGCAAGCGAGACGGCACCTGAGGGGTCGAACTGGGCAAATCTGCTGTATCCCATCCCCCGGATGGATTCCTCACACATCCCTAGATGGGTGTGTGTGGTTTTTTTGTTTTTTGTTTTTGAGGAGAGAGCACTAGTGTAGACTTGTGACATTTTTGTGATCTCTGTCTATGTACAAATAATACAAGATGAGCATGGAGGAGGAAGCAAGAGCCTAGAGAGACAGTCTTCGTTTTGTAAAGCAGTGCCCCCAAGACCAAACAGCGTGTGCTCTGAGCTACCTCCAGGCTCCTTGACAGCCAAGCTCAAAACAGAACCAAACAGACTTCTGTCTCCTTTGCTGGCTACGTTCCATCACTGTTTCTCTCCATTCCCATCATAAACAGGTGGGATGTGTGCGGTAGCTAGTAGACACAAGCCATCAAAAGCCATCAAGGCTCATTTAAGCAAGCAGCATTTAGCCCTCGATACCCATTAAAAAAACACCTCTTTAGGCTTTTGTGTACTTCATAGTTAAAGAAAAGGCCGTTTCCTTAATTGATCAGGCTACTGGCCCACAATCTCTGTGTGTGCATTAAAATTGCTGTTACCCACCATGAGCCCCATGACATGCGGCAAGCTATGAATATGAAGTGGAGTGGTAAAGAACTTTTTCTTTCTTTGACCTTATTATTCTTGAATTGTTTGTGCTTATCTGTAATTTCTATTGCGTTTTTTGAATATATTGTTATTTATTTGTTATGTTGTGAGCCACTTTGGGCACAATTTTTGTGGAAAAGCAGCATACAAAGAAAAGATGATGATGATGATGATGATGATGATGATGATGATGATGATGATGATGATGGATGAAGAAGTGTTACAGAAAGAACAAACGCTAAGAATGCCAATTGGAAGCCATCCTGGTAGTTCCTCATTACATTCTTTGTCATCTCCCACCATCTAGGTATCGTTTATAATGTTGCTGTAGTGACAGGGGACATCAGAGGGGCCGGCACCAACTCCAAGATCCACATTGTCATGCACGGCTCCAAAGGGCTGAAAAACAGTGGGAAGATTTTCCTGGAGGGTGGCGAATTTGAACGTGCCAGGACTGATCTTTTTAATGTCGAGATTGCTGCTCTTCTTAGTCCCTTGAGTCGTGTCTCAATCGGACATGATAACGTTGGCGTCAGCGCTGGCTGGTATTGTGAGAAGGTGAGAACAGGTCACTTAACCCCTTCGGACCACTGTCCAATCATTTTTTCCATTTGCAATCTGGCCGGAGTGACCCGGAGCATCCGAAAACAACAACAACAACAACAACAACAACAGGCTGCTCTTATTTCAGATACGAGGCTGTCAGGTTAGCCGGTCAATATAATGTAATAACGCACGCCGCAAATCTGATTCCGTCTAATATATGCTGGGGTGACATCCAACCTTATGCAGAAATCAATTGTGTGCTCATTAAATGGATGGATCCTCTGCCGTCTCAGAAAGGAGACTGCCCAGTCTTAAGGCACCCTTAGGATTGTGCAGAAAGGACGTAATTGACCGTTTGGATCAGCCGTGCACTAATTTGCACTGATATTGCTAACAGCAATAGCTGCCCTGTTAAAACCGAGGCTTGTGATTTCCTCAGATTTGCGGGTGTTCATAATTAAAAACCTTACTTAAAAATAATAATTAAATAATCAAAGTTCAATAACTCAGTCCCATGATAACCCTGGCCTCAGCCCTTCCTCTAATTTCAAAACTTTGCTTGTGTGTGTGTGTGTGTGTGTGCGCGCGCGCATGCGGCTGTGCACTGTGTCTCGTCGAGGTGGTGTGGGCAATGTTAAACATGGATGATCTGATCTGGTGCTGTTTCTTTCTGCCCCCCCTCCCCCCCCGGTCCCCCTGCCAGGTGGTGGTGTATTGCCCATTTACAGGTATCGAACAGACATTCCCCTGTGGGAAGTGGCTGGATGAGGATGAAGGTGATGGGCTGGTGGAACGGGAGCTCTATGAAATGGTCTCGCTGCGTCAGAAGAGGATGAAAAGTAGGTACCCAAGAGAGCAAGGCTGAGACGATAGCCTCCATTCCTTGGTAACTGGGTGCTCTCGTCCTCAGGCTGCTCTTGCCTATACTACAGACCACAACTCTGACTCTTGTTTAGCTTTATAGTCTGTTCTGTGTTAAGACAGGATGGGACCCCTTTTTTGGGGGGGGAGCTTTTGAAATGATGCTGAGGTCTACAGGAAATGAGGCAGAGACTGGAAAATAATGATTTGTTTGTTTGTGGATTTATGGAATAATAAGTGAATTTGGGACAATGGGAAGAAAGAGGTTTCTCATTCTAATGATTGAGTAAGAAAAATTATTGTTACCTATATTTGCTGTAGAAGAAAATCGGAGGTCTATTTTGTTTTCTTAATTGTTACATGTTTGATATTATGTGTTTGTTTTATATAGAAATAAAAAATTTAAACCGCAAAGGAAATGAGGCCGAGGGCTGCATGATGCCCACCCCCGTGTTAAGGGTTCAGGCAGGGCAGGTTCTACCACTGAAAATTACTACTTTGTGCTAGGGATGGAGATTACTGGTACTTTGTGCAAACGAGCGATGTTCAAGATTGCCAGGATTCTCCGAATGGTGTCTCGCAGCTTGTCTCATGCCCGATTCCCATTCATGTTTGCGATCGCTGCTCGCTGCTATGCATGGACGGGAAACTTGCACAAATTGAGCAGCGATCAAACGGGAGATTAGCACAAGTTTACCCAAATTTGCTCAAATTTCCTAATTTTGGAAATATGCGGAAATTAGGAAATTTGAGCAAATCAAACTGGGAATGAGACAAACGTGAGCATGTGTTTGACAGTTTACAAATATTTTTGGCAGGCGTGCTTGTGCTTGGAGCTTTGAACAGGGCATGCTTGCATGTTTTGCAAGCAAAAATGAAATTCCCATACATCCCTACGTGCTGAAAGGCCTCTAATCTCAACCCTACTTGGTTCTACTGAAGTACGGTTACCTCCTCTTTTACCCTGTAAAGATCCACATGAACGTACAGTAACTGTCCCTTCTCCCTCACCTCCTCCCCCCATCTTACCCTCGGGCGTAGTAGTCACTTTAAAGTCAATTATTAAAAAGTGAATGGTAAACAATACCTCCATTGACTGTTACATAATTAAAAGTGACATTCTTCCGCTTTCTCTTACCACATTAAACTCATTCACAAATCCTTATAAGTAGTGCGAGAAACACTCAAAAGTGCTTTATTTTATTTATTTATGTGGAGGAAGGGGGGGCTGGCTGGCCCGCCACACCCCCACCCTTTCCTACCCCAAAGGAACCAAGACCCCCAGAGATCTCAAGGTACCAGATTGCCAGCCTCAGCTGTCTGCAATCCTACTTGGATCTCTGTTGAGGGACTCGCCTTTAATTCTGTAACCTGGATTTAGTTACTGAACCAAGCAGAGTGACTACAAAACCCATGTGGGGTAAAACCAGGACAAGGTTTATTCTGATAGCATTTTACCAAAAGATTTGGGAAATGAGAGAAGCACACAAAATAAAGAGAGAGACACGTTAGTAATCAGTAAAGCTGCAAAACAATAAAACCTGACTCCTTAAGATCTCTCAGGCACACCTGTTACCTGAGGGTGTTCTCTTCAAGGGTTAAATCCAGCACAGCCTCGCTGCCCGAGGGAGATTACCACACCTACCCGAAGGTCCGAGATGGGTAAAACTCCCACAAGGCTTGCCTTTACTAGAGCCCTCAATCCAGCTAATTTCACCAGGAGCTGCCTGGGGTCCTTGGCTTACCGCCATTACCACAGCCGGGTAGAACAAAGACAAACCAAAAACCACGCTTTGGGAAATATACCTTCCCCCCCCTCCCCTCCTCTGCTGCCTCTTAGCCAATCACCATGCACCTCACCTGGCCAGGCAGGGGGAAGGGAACTCATGACTGATGACTCAAACTATTTACATATGAAAGCCCTAGGCCAACTTCTCTAGTTTCCTCCCAGCCCCCTCAGCTGGCCCCACTTGGTTTACACATGAGGAGGCGTGTGTGTGTGTGTATGTGCATGCATGCAGGAACCCCCAAAGGCCCCTTTCTCCACACGCTAACTATGCACACCCCACCCCAGCTGGTTCACACATGAGGTGTGTGTGTGTACCCCCAAAGGCTCGTTTCTCCACAAATACAATACAGACATCATAGCAGTTAACTTTTGCTATTAAAAAAAACAAGTTGCAGAAAGATTGTGGTGCCTTCGCCGCCACCAATGTTCAGCCAGTGCTAGAGAGGCTGAGAAAGGCAAAGAATGGAATAAAAGAGAAAATGGGGAGTGGGGAATGTGGTTTGCGAAGTGATTGGAATAAACATATCCTTCCTGAGTCCTGTTTAAGTTTCTAAGAAATATTTTATGTTTAATTTTCTAAGTGTGATCTGAAAGGCAGCTAAATCGTGTCTAGTTCCAGGAACTTGCCCCATATGTCCTCAGATTTGTCTTGGTTTGTTAAAACGATAGTATAGCGTCAATTCTAGTGTTCTCCAAGTCCTCAAAGGGCACAATCTTATGCAAGTTTAGCTAGAAAAAACCCTCCTACAACTCCCAGCATTCCCCAGCAGAGGTGGTGTTAGGGGGCAGCCCACTAGGGCTAGGCCCCCCCAATCTTTCATTTGGAGCCATGAATCTCTGGGAGGCCCTCTGCCCCACTACCCTGCTGTCCATGGGCCCTTGCTGAAATAAAGGTCCAGAGGCCCAGATTATCTCTGTTGCATCCGATCCCCCTAGATGAGCTGGCTTTTTGCCCACATGTGCTTCACCTCCTGCTGCCCACCCCAGAATCTTTCTGTGTGAGTTTTTTTTCCCTGAAATCAAATGCCCTCCTCTCCCCTGTCCATCCATCCCTTTTTTTGCAAATAGGGGTGTCCTTAGGAAACAGGCTCCTTTACAGACTTTAGAGCATATGTAAATTAGCATATGCCAATTTGTGCTTCTTTTTTTTTGTGGTCCTGTGTGCCCGAGCCCTGGATCTTTTTGGTGCTGGCTGGGGAATGCCGAGAGGTGTAGGAGTCCCCCCCTAACCCCCTCCTGGCTATACATGCAGAGGATTGCACCCTAATTGTTAAATTTGAAGCTCTAGCCACATTCTGCATCCTCGTTGGCTTCAGGGTGTTTGTTAACCTCGATAGCAATATTATTTGCTTCAGGAACAAAAAGTTGCGTAAGCTTCATGACCGGCGGGGGGGGGGGGGAAATGCATGCTGCCCGTCCCCCTCCCGGATCACGTTAGCGCGACAGATGCTTTTAAAATTGGGCAAGGCTCTGTATAGCCAAGACGCCTCTGTGGTGAATTGCCCCCCCACCCCCCGCTTAAGAAGCAATTCCGTTGAAACCAGGCTCGTTACAGCAGACATTCCTTAATGTTACGGCCACTTTATCTCCGCTGCACAGTCCATTCAGCAAACGCATTTATGACCTTTAAACAGCCATGTTATCAACCCTGATTGCTGTTGACAGTGTAATTCCTTTGTGGCTGTTGTGTATTAAAGGAGCAGAAAGCAATGGCCTTGAGTAATTGGTGACCTTTCACTGCCATACAAATGGGATAACCTGAATTGTCATCTCGCCCTCCTGCCTCCCTGGGCCAGAGCATTGCTTACCATCCCTTTGCAAGATCCCTCTGTCTGAATTAATTTGCAAATGTGCACCATGACGAGGCTCCCTGTGAGAGGCTCGGGACCCGTCTAAACCCGGGGTTGTGCTAGCACAATGGTTTCTCAGTGCTAGAACTCATCACAGTTGCATGCATCCCCAACCGTTCTCTGGCAACCTCAGAGCGATGTCTATTGGGGGGGATCCCATTTTGTCCTTAGGGATATGTGAGAAATCCGATGGGGGTGGTGGTGAAAATCCAATGGATCTTCATGATTCAGCCCCCCGGGTTCCAGTTTGCCAGCCGCCCCGCACTGGTGCCGACCCGCTACGGTGCAAGTCGAGCCAGCTCGCAGACTTCTATCTCAAAGATGGGCTGCGATTTGCACATTTAAACAAAAATCAAGCAAGCAAGCAAAAAAGCCTCTAAGGAAATTTATGCAATTTGTGCAAATTGACAGCTGAAAAGCAGATGGATCCAGAGCACTTCGTGTAAAACCAGCCGGTTTGTGGAAATCAACACCCATAAAGCACGTGGGTCCTCGCACAAATCAGCTGATACAAAGCGCGCTAGATCCATATGCTTTTTGGGTGCCGGTTTGTGCGAAGTGTGCAAAATACCATGATTTGCGCAATTTGTGTAAGTGTGTGCAAATTGCATACATTTCAGCAAATTGTGCAAATTTCCTCAGTGTCTAAAATAAATAAATAAATTGCGCAAACCACAGCATGTCTTAGAGATGGAAGTACGCGGAAACCCCCCTAACTTGGCCCATTTCCGATCATCGGCAGGAAGTCCATCAAGCTCAAATGAGCCAGACTTCCCAGCGTCAGGCACATCCCTAGCTCCTGATAACAAGCCCGAACCCGATGAGGTAGGCTAGACTGAACTCTTGTTCTCACCTGTGTTTGGGTTGCACCGCTTCAGACTGGAGGTAGGTATTCTCAGGGATGACATTTCTTCCATACAAAAAATAAAAAAATTAAAAATCCCCTCCGCATAGAAACCTAGCAAGCCAGGGAGAAAAGTGCTAGCCTGGTGTCCTACCTGACATGCTATCTTTCTATGTGCAAGGCTTTTTCCTTTCCCTTCCCCCTTTTTTAGTACAGAGGAATGTTCCATCTTCTTGTGAGCCCCCATCTGCAGTCCAAAGTGGTACAGGCTAGATACAGATTGACACCTCAATGACAATTGGGCTTGAGAGAGCTTCATGGCTGAGCAGAGGTTTGAACATCTCTCTCCCTGCTCCAAACTCCCAGCACACTATCCCAGCCTCCCCAGACCTGGTGCTTTCCAGATGTTAGAGTGCAATGGCCGTACTTGCTGGGCATGATTAGAGTTGAAGTAGAGCACATCTGGAGGACACCAGGAGGAGGAAAGCTGTACTCTCCGCTTCACCAAGGGCGCAATCCTAGACACTGTCTGGATGGCCATAGGAGAGGTCGGAGTCCCAGCTCCAACCTCGGAAACACACTCTGAGGTCAGAGCTGAGTCCCAGCTCTGACCTCAGAGTGTGTTCTCCGAGGTTGGAGCTGGGACTCCGACCTCGGAGCGCCCTCCTTCCACCCTCACAGCCGGCATGGTTCTTTCTGCGTTGGCTGCAGCTCCAAGGTGGGAAGACTGACCTTGTAGACAGAGGTTTGTGGGTATTCTGGGGGCTGTTGAGGGGGGGGGGAGAGGAGACAGGCTCAGCCAGGATACAATGTATCCCAGCGGCGCCTCAGCCTTTCCTCCTGACGTGCAGGGCCAGAAGACCTTCGCCTCCGCGCTCCTCCCGCCCTCCACTGGACGCCCAGAATCCTCTGGCGGGTTACAGGCAGCCACATTGGACTGTGCTGCCCACTATTTTGTTAAATGGAAGGTGGGTGCTTTGCCTCAGATTTGCTCCTTGGTGGCCAGGGAATGGCACTTTCCCTTTGTTGCTGGAGATACAGGCCTGTGGCTCACGCTGGCTCAGCTTGTCTGAGAGCGTGGAAAGCTAAGCAGGGTCAGGCCTGGTGACGACTCGGATGGGAGACACCCCTCCTCTAGTTTCCTGCATTGAGCAGGGGGTTGGACCCGATGGCCTTGTAGGCCCCCTTCCAACTCTAGCCGATCTATGAAATCTATGAAACATGCAGAAGCTGTCCATGGATCGGGGCTAGTGTGGCTGTGCTGCTAAGATGAAGTTCTGATTTGTATTAATTGCATGGCCATGGAAAGATTCACCCGTTGAACGCCTGCACATCACACGGGCTATTAAAGGCCTCGGGAGCCATGCCAGGAAAAGAAAAGGCATCCACTCTATTATCTGGCGTTTTTTAGTTTGCTTTCTTTTCTCCAGTGCTGCTCATCATCACTAGGGCTGGCTCGTCTTATGCAGTGATTTTAAAAATCTTTGTGTGTGCGTAGAAAATCCTTGGTCGCTGTGGATATGGACAAGTGACATTAAGGGCGCAGGGACGGACGCCCCCATCTTCCTCCAGGTTTACGGTGACAAAGGAAAGTCCGACGAAATGAAACTGGACAATAACTCCGATAATTTTGAAGCTGGACAAACGGACAAATTCATGGTATGGCTTCTCAACTTGCATATGTGCTCCATGCTTGCCTTGAATGGGAGACGCGCATTGTGATGCCTGAGTTCTTCTCCGGCTTGGATTTTAATGCAAGCTGGAGAAGAACTCAACTTCTGCCCTGTCCCTGCCAGCCAGCTATCAACCTCTCAGACCCGTCGCCCTCTCCTTCCCGCCCACTTATCTGGCTGCATTATAAAGGAGGCAGGTCCCCCTCCCTTTCCCTCTCCAGTGTTTGGAGCATTGTTTCACAAGTAACCCAAACGGCAGTCGACCTGGGAAATGTCATTTCCCCAGGGCTACCGATGCCCATAGGAGACTGCCTGGAGAGCCATATCGGCAATTCGAGTTTTGGATCCTTGTCCCAGTGCCATTCACTACTTTCTCAAATTGGCCCTCCAGCAAAGGTAGTTGCCAAACAAGTCACCAGCTATTGAGTACTGGGGAGCCTGCAGCTCTGCTAATTCATCATCATCATCATCATCATCATCATCATCATCATCATCATCATCATCAATATTAATTGTATTTCTATACCGCCCAATAGCTGAAGCTCTCCGGGCGGTTTACAACAATCAGTAAAAAATACAATAAAATACAGTATAAAATATACACAATAAAAGCATTATAAAAAAAATTAAAACCAAATTTAAAAAATGACTCAAATAACTAAAACATATTAATACAATGTGGCCAGTACAAAAGTTAAAACAACCACCCGGCCATGCACTACTTAGCATTAACGATATGCATCCCATCATTGCAAAATCTGAAGTGTTCTCAAGATCTCTCCTCTCCCTGCTTCACACAGAATGGCTCTGTTCAGGCTTCCTCTGTGTCATGCAATGTGATTCTGAATAGATTTTAATGACCCTTGTGTGATTTAACACTGAGCACAGCTGGCAGGAAATAACCGTATCATTGATTTCCTAGAGAGATGTAGGTGTACCCTTTCCCCCCCTGTCACAGTTCTGCAATACCCCAATGGGTAAGAACCAGAGCAGCTCTTGCTCCCGGTGCTTTGAATCCAAGTGCCCAAATAAGAAAGTGCCACATTAGTGCAGTCCTGTGTGCATCGCAAATGCAATTTTGGGCTGTATTAATAGAAGTATAGCTTCCAAATCGCGGGAAGTGATAATTCCCCTTTACTCGGCACTGGTTAGGTCTCATCTTGAGTACTGCGTCCAGTTCTGGGCACCTCACTTTAAGAAGGACGTAGACAAACTGGAGAGGGTTCAGAGGAGGGCAACAAGGATGATAAAGGGACTGGAAACAAGGCCCTATGAGGAGAGACTGAAAGAACTGGGCATGTTTAGCCTTCAGAAGAGGAGACTGAGGGGAGATATGATAGCACTCTTCCAGTACTTGAAGGGATGTCACACAGAGGAGGGCAAGGATCTCTTCTCGATCATCCCAGTTTGCAGGACACGGAATAATGGGCTCAAGTTACAGGAACCTAGATTCCACCTAAACATCAGGAAAAATTTCCTGACGGTCAGAGCAATAAGGCAATGGAATCAACTACCTAGGGAGGTGGTGGGCTCTCCCACTCTGGAGGCATTCAAGGTGCGGCTGGACAGACATCTGTCAGAGATGCTTTGACCTGGATTCCTGCATTGAGCAGGGGGTTGGACTCGATGGCCCTGTAGGCCCCTTCCAACTCTACTTTTCTATGATTCTATGATTCTATGACTTTTCTGTGCCATACTCAGCGACCCCAGGGAGTAGCTCACCACCAAATGCAGGGGAGGCTGGTGACTCCTATGTCAGTGGGGCTCCTTATCCATTGCAGCTTTTATTCTGAGCTTTATAGGAGCAATCCATGGTGCTCCATGGTGGTGAACCTATTTTGGGAATATGGAACACAGCACCATGGATACCTCCGATAAAGCTCAGAATAAAAGCGACAATGAATAAGGAGCCCCACTGACACAGGAGCCACCAGTCTCCCCTGACCATACGGCAGACTTGTGGCCCTCCAGATGTTTTGGACTACAACTCCCATGAGCTATTGCAGTGCTCTCCAGCCTTGGGTCCCCAGATGTTTTTGGCCTACAACTCCCAGCATGCTGGGAGTTGTAGGCCAAAAACATCTGGGGACCCAAGGTTGGAGAACACTGAGCTATTGGCTATGCTGGCTAGGGCTGATGGGAGTTGTAGGCCAAAACATCTGGAAGGCCACAAGCTGCGCCCCCCCCCCCGCCATATGGTTCGGGATCAATGCATATCAGATCGACACGTCCCTGGGGAAAGCCCCATCCAGATCACTGCTCAGCGTCTCAACTACTAGGATCTGTCCAACTTTCGACATTCTTGGCAAAGCAAGCGGTGATGTTGTCCGGCCAGGGCGGAAAGGGATGCAGCATCATCAGCACCTTTTATTAGCAGGGATGCTGATGTCATCTGCCACCCCCCACCTCAGGCTTCCCTTAGCTACAGTCCTCACAGTAGCTGGGGGGGGGGGAGGGATACATTTCCCCAGCAACAATATAATATTGTTGGGTGGCTTGGTGCGGAACGGGCAATTAAGACCCATTAGCTTAACAGAAGACCTGCTCTTGTCTTGCTGGAGATGAAAACTGCTAGAATTGGTTTGCTGATATCAACACAGCTCCCTGAATTTTTGGACTCTCCTTGGGAGCATGGCTGTGTGTGTGTGTGGGAGCTTTCACGATGAGCGCCTGCACATCATAATTGATCACTGCACCACGGAAAGCAAGATCTGTTTGCGGAGGGGCAGAGTTTGCTTTTCTGATGTAGGCAGCCCCAACTCACCGAATAGTTCTCTTCCAGAAGCCCCGCCAGAATGCGGAGAAGCTGTGCAGGCAGGAGTACTTCCGTAGCATTCTTGTGCAGCCCCGCCCATTTTCTCTGAAGCTTATGCAGGAGCATTTCCCGTTGGAATTTGCTGCTCTTGTGCAGCTCCGGTGCATTTCCCTGGGGCCTGCGCAGGACGACTTCCCAGCGGACCGTGCCCCAGTGTAGGAAGAACCTGCCATGGACACGTTTTTTTTTTAATGCTTGTTCATGCAGATCGAGCTCCCAGATCTCGGTGCCTTGTACAAGATCCGGATATGGCATGAGAAGCGGAGCCCGTTTGCCGGCTGGCATCTGAACAAGGTAAGAGGCTGGTAGGGATCCCTTGTGCTCTAGAGGCATTCCAGGCAACAATAAGCGATAGGAAGCACTGCACAAGGGCATCACTGCATATGCTCATTTCCATGAGCTTGTGCGCCTGTGTCTAACGGGGGAAGCAGGGATGCCCCAAGTGCTGCAGCGGTTTTCAGACTTCATACATTCAGGGAATCCCATCCGAGGTGGGTCTGAGTCTGAGCATTTGCCACGGGACCCCGGCGTGCTGCAGAGGGCTCTCTCTTGGGCATACTCTAGGACAGTGTTCTCCAACCTTGGGTCCCCAGATGTTTTGGGCCTACAACTCCCAGCATGCCCCAGCCAGCATAGCTGGCTGGGGCATGCTGGGAGTTGTAGGCCCAAAACATCTGGGGACCCAAGGTTGGAGAACACTGCTCTAGGATACACACTCAGCTCACACAAGGAAGGCCTCAGCCAGGCTTGTTTACAACATGCAGGAAAAAACAGTTTCAGCCATTTTTAAAATCTCCACTGACAGTCAGTGGGATTATTGGGTTTCCGAATCTCGACTTGGGATCGAATCAGCCCGAGCGGATAAGGCCATTTCCCAAAGCGGAGTCTGAGTCAAATCTTGTGGTTTAGAAATAACTGAGTTCTATAAATTATTCAGATAAAACAAACTTGCATATATTACTACATTGCAATATAGTATATTTTGCTTCGGCCAGTCCTAGGGAGGAGCAAGGTGCTTAAATGCATAGTCTAACATCTGAGATCAATAGGCATCGTGTGGACACTCTTAAGCATGCCTTCACAAGCATAAGGACTAGGATCTTGTTTTTGTTTCAGTGAAATCAGACCCTCAGGATGATTGATTGTGTTCCCATTATCAAATGTTGTTGCTGCATAGTGGAATAGCAGACTATATACAAACCCTGCTCCAGATAGCCACAGAACAAGCTGCAGTAATATATTTCTTTTGCTACACAGCCATTTGCAACAGCAAAGACAAATGACCATTTGCCTTTTTAAATCAGGTCACATTGTTCATAGAGGGTCTCTAATGTGACTTGATAGGTTTCTGCCCTCTTTTTCGTGCTGCACGGATGTTTGGAGGATCTCGTTGGGGGTTAGTAAACCATGAAACCTTGCAGATGCAAGCTGGGTCCAAAGATTTATCAACACATTCTTACTTCATTAGTCTTGGCCTGCTGTCGCTTCCACTCCTGGAGGAAAGGATGATGCCCCCGCTGCAAAGGAGTCTCTGCTCATTCTCTGATCAAGGGGATCGTTCATAGGACTGCAGCATGTTGCCAGTCATTCAGATAAAAATATTTTGCGGCCTGGTCCTAAGCATGATTACTCAGAAGTAAGCCCCTCAAAGTTCAATGGGACTTGCTCTCTAGTAAATGTGTTTAGGATTTCAGCCTTACTGTGCAATCCTGTGTGTCAATTTAGGAACAGGATTGCAGCATGAACCAATTACAAAAGAGTCCTGATTAGATAGATGTTTTCCCCCGCCCTCTCTCTCTCATATCTTAAATGTAAGTGCTTAAAAACCTGTAGACGACCAATTCTGCCATAGAAAAAGCATTTCCCCTTCTTCCTCACATTGGAAGGAATGCCTCTTCTAAGATGGGCCCTGATGTCACAGATGAGGGTATCATCTCAAAACAGAAGAATTGAGGCTCCCCACCCCTGTCCCGCCGAACTGCAGTTTTATTCATGTGTTGATTTAATTGACCGACTGCTTAGCTTTCCCCAGCCTGGCTCCCTCCAGATGTTTGGGACTACAACTCCCATCACAATCCCAGGCCCCTTCCTGAGAAGAGCCACTTCCATTGCACCCATCCGCTTGCCCTCTCCCTCGGGAGCCAATCTGCAACGCTACCCAAAGTGAGAGGGGAAGGCAAGCGGAGGCGGCTGCTCCTTCTCCTTCCTCTCATCACTGTCCCCATGCTTGTAGGGACCGGGGGGAACAGGCAGGAGCAGCACTAAAGGGGAGAAAGAGGGGGGTCTGGTGGAGGCCAGCCGTGGGCCCCTGCTGGCATGCGGGCCTTGACAGGTGCCCACCAGTGCCGACCCTGATGCCAGCTCCGATGCCAACTCTGGTTTCTGAGATCTAACACAACCTGTGTTAAAACTTCACCGCCACCGTATGGATTACAAACAGGAATGGGTGAATTTGTCTGTTCGCCTTCCTCTTGCATTTGAATTGTTTCAGTCCCAGTTCTTCCTCTCCTGCATATGGAGAACTTTGCGAATTTTGGTAAATTCCAATCAGAAACGAACTGAAACGAAATGCTCAGTCCTCTGCTCTGGCTGAATTCAATCGGTACATGGAGAGGAAACACGTTGTACTTGCCTGCTATGTAGCTGGAGCCTGCCAGAAAGAGAGAGAGACAGAGAGAGAGAGAGAGAGAGAGAGAGAGGGCAACTTTATTCTCGGCTGAAAACACAGGGATTCAAACCCAGATTTTTAAAAGCACGCAAATCCATCAGTCAGTTTCGCTTTTCTCCCATGTCCGATTTTTTGTCATTTTAATCTGCTATTGTTTCTTTGGATACTGAAAAAGGCCTTTGACAACATTCTTTGGAAATTTATTTCACTGCCTTGAGTAATTTCGGCTTTCCTGTAGAATTTTTGAAATGGGTCGAAATGTTATATTGAACCCCAAGAGCTAGAGTTATGACCAATGGTCTTTTCTCTTGGCTTTCTTTTTTTACTCGGGAGAGGTACCAGGAAGGGATGTCCACTTACTCCATTGATATTTGATTTATGTTTGGAACCCCTGGCATGTGCTGTTAGACGGAATAGTAGTATTCACGGCTTTGAGCATGTTTGTTTAGAATTTAAAATTATTCTTTGCGCTGACGATCTCTTATTGCTGATTTTGAAACATTTTGAAAAAGCCACACACAGGCCTGTGGCTTACGCTGGCTCAGCTTATCTGAGCGTGGAAAGCTAAGCAGGGTCAAGCCTGGTTGTTACTTGGATGGGAGACCCCCCTCCTCTAGTTTCCTGCATTGAGCAGGGGGTTGGACTCGATGGCCTTGTAGGCTCCTTCCAACTCTATGATCTATGAGATGTCTATGAAACTCCAGTCGTCTATTCCAGCTTTGATTAATACTTTTGGTTACTGTTTAAACCTCACAGGGCTGTGCTACACAGGTAAATGCATATGACAAAAACGGCAACAGCCGGTTCTTCTAAGGCAGTGTTCTCCAACCTTGGGTCCCCAGATGTTTTTGGCCTACAACTATGCTGGTTGGGGAATGCTGGGAGTTGTAGGCCTAAAAACATCTGGGGACCCAAGGTTGGAGAACACTGGTCTAGAGGAAAGGAAACATAACTGAATACCATGTTAGTTATTAACAAGCGATTTTCTCACCTTGTGATCGAACCCAGCCCAAACTTGTCTGGCAACCCGCGTCGTGTCTTTGCTCCTAGTTCCCCCCCCACACCTCTTTCATTCTCTTCTAACCTCGTGAATTCTGGTGCCATTTTGGTTTAATGAAAGGTGACTCTTTTGAAAACCCTGACAAAAGAGAAGTACACGTTCAACTGCGGCCGCTGGCTGGACATCAACGAGGACGACAATGAGATCGTGCGGGAACTCACGGCCGAAGGCCCCCTCGTTCCTGAAGTGGAGCCAGGTGAGAAGAGAGAGGGCCCCACAGGGGCCTGCATTGCAATGAATCAGTTTGGTTTAAGCCACACCTAGAGCAGGGGTGCACAACCTCAGGCCTGGAGCCCAAATCTGGCCCGGTGGGGGTCCCAGTCCAGCATTCTGGGATTCCCCAGATGGCCACGCCCCCTGGCCACGCCCCTTCCCCCAACCACCAATCCTCTGATGGTTTCCTGGCTTTTGTGCAGTTTTTTCCCCATCCTAAAATTTTGAAAACTGAAATATTCTGGAATCTTGGCCCACCCCTCTTGCCCTGACCCTTTTGGCTTTCAGCCTCGCCCACTGCCAGAATGTGGCAACCCCAGGGCTTCTCAGAAATGGTATTTGGCCCTCAGACTGGAAGAGGTTCTGTACATCTGGCCTAGAGAGACCCGGGGCCCCATATCATGGTTCCCCCTTCCCTGTTCCCTGTTTGCAGGCACCATCAGCTGAATGAATCACTGTCTGCACATTTTCTTCCTTGGCTTTCTTTTATCAGCGCTTTCTGGAGAGATCCAGTTACTTGTGCTGGATCATCGCAGGAAATGGAAACAGGTTAGGGAATATAATTGACGTTTGGGCTACATCAGGGGTGTTGAACCTCTTTCAGCCAGAGGGACAAATTCCATTCCGTGGGAAGGTCTTGGGAGCTGCATTCCAGTGGTGGATGGGGCTGATGGCAAACGGGCTGGGACCCAGAATGACAAAAATCCCAGCATATTTCAGCTTCAAGCCAGGGGATGCTGGTGACTCCTGTGTCAGTGGGGCTCCTTATTCATTGCAGCTTCCCGTTTGAGCTTTATAGGAACTATCCATTGTGCTGAACGCCACCCCCCAAAATAGGTTCACCACCACAGAGCACCATGGATAGCTCCTAAAAGCTCAGCCAAAAGAATGCAATGGATAAGGAGCCCCACTGCCATAGGCATCACCACCCAGAGGCATGCGTAGAATGGGGGGAAAACTGCACAAAAGCCAGGAAACTGCGAAATGATTGATGGTTGGGGGAATGGGAGTGGGGTTCCCAGGGGGCATGCCCATCTGGGAACTTCAGGCAGGCCGGATTTGGCCCCCAGGTAGGTTTGTTTTGGCCTCTGGGCCTGAGATTCCGCAGCTCTGGGCGACACCTTCTTGCTATCTTCAGCTCCTTCAAGGACGGCTGGGCTGCAAAGGTGATGATTAACACCACAAATGCATCCTTGTAGTTAACCTTGCCCATTTTTAATTTGTAGCTCCCTTGACTTCATTCCAAAAAGTGTGTTTCTTAAGAAGCCAACAACATTATCCATCGACGTAGTGGAGAGGAAGTGAAGGAGCGCACATTTCATCCATTCGGTTAGGAGAAGGGCTCGTTCCCTGCTTCTTCTAGGCATTGGATCTCTGGAGCCCCACTCCTTGACCATTAGAGGCCCTGCTTAGCTTCCAAGACTTCACCAGGCTTATCTCTGTCGTCAGTAAGGACCAGAAACTGTCATTATTATTATTATTATTTTTAAAAAGCTCAAGTTCTTAAAAGGCTAAATTCTTCACTCGATATTTCTCTGCACATGCAGACTCTGATCATAGATACATATGAAACGCACATAGCCCTGAGTACAGCTTGTTTGGAAGGGAGCTTGGTGCAGAAGTCAGGACATTCCTTTCCATTCACCTACTCATGGCTGTCCACCACCATAATGATCCATCCCAGACCACTGCAATTCCACACAATCTCCTGTAGCTCACACGTGACATTGCACTCTTATTGCAGTGGCTTCCTTCTCCAGCCTTTCCACTCAGAACCCACGTGCACCTCCCCTGAATTGTATCTGTCGGTAGATTTCTACTATAATATACGTTGGATAACACTGGGGGCACAGTTGTGGCCAAACACAGCCCGGCACTACTCAGAGTATAAAGCTAGCCTGGGTAAGAGTGGTAACACATCACACCGATGTGTATTGCGGAGAGGGCGCCACTGCTCGCCATAAGCCCAGGTCAGCCTGGGGTGCTTCGTTAGGCCTACAAGTGAAAGCAGAATTTTGGAAGACACATATGTTACCGAAGCCCTCCCTGGCAGCCCCAACCTGCTCATTGATCAGTATGCAGAGAAGAGCAGTTCCCGAGACATTGCAGGAATGATTATAATTGCAAATGCCATGATTAAAATGTCAACAAACCTTTGATGAAGTTTATTTTTAATCCACTGTGTGAAGTGGTTGACTACGAGGGACTTTGTACATTCCCTGGTTGGGTGCTGTGTGCCGACTGCGGGAGGCACAGGCCGTCAGGAGCACGTGTAGGGATGATGCTCTGGTTTCTGCCCTTTAGGAATGCAGCTACTCTGGCCCAAATGCAGGTGTAGCAATGGATCCCAGCAAACAGATTTGCAAATCAGGAGCCAGCAGCAGCTTCAGGAACACATGCTCTCTCCTGCTTTCTCTTTCCCTCCCTGGTGCAAATTCCCACCCCCTTTCCTCGATCACCCTGTTGACCATGGTTCGTGTGCTAAACAGAGTTCCCTCTAAGCTTGAATTTGCAAAGCTGGCTTTCAGATCCTGGCTAAGGTGGGAATCCTGAGTAACTGTGACTAGAGTCAGTGTGCGGTCATAACGCCAAAACCATGGTTAGGGCTGTAAGGTAGCCTTCCTCAACCTGTGCCCTCCAGATGTGTTGAACTGCAACACCCATCATCCCCGACCGACCAGCATTGCCATTGGGGAAGGCTGCCATAAGCAATAGTAAAGGGGAATTTCTGCTGGAGAGGTGAGAAGGGAGAGAAAAAGAGCATGTGATCCCAAGCTTGGCTCCTAACCCTGGTTTTTAAATACATCTGCACAAGAGCATAATCATAATCTAAGTTCTATTCCTCCCCCCACTTCATTTGTGCTAGTTTAAAAGGAATGGTGTGTCTTTACTGACCTATTATTGGGTTACTTTCATGTATGCTAGCTACTGAGGGTAAAAAAAAAATCCTTTTGGTCACAGTGCATAGGATCACAGAGTTGGAAGGGGCCTACAACAAGGCCATCGAGTCCGACCCCCTGCTCAATGCAGGAAACTAGAGGAGGGGGTCTCCCATCCAAGTAATAACCAGGCCCGACCCTGCTTAGCTTTCCACGCTCAGACAAGCTGAGCCAGCGTGAGCCACAGAAGGGGTTACTCAAATAGGATTCATATTTCGGCACCATCACATGGATGTGCACAACTGGGCTGTGGTCTGGGACCCGGTCATGTTACCAGTATTTCACCTAAATCCTAGGGACTGCTCCTCAAGCAAATCATCTGAGGAATTCTGAGGGAAGTCCCCAAAGTCCTGAT
Source organism: Shinisaurus crocodilurus (assembly GCA_021292165.1). Lineage (NCBI taxonomy): Eukaryota > Metazoa > Chordata > Lepidosauria > Squamata > Shinisauridae > Shinisaurus > Shinisaurus crocodilurus. The sequence continues at coordinate 2,725,032 of CM037877.1, read as the reverse complement.
AAGATGCGCACATAGCACAAGATTTCCTTCTGCATCCCTACCAGCACAGGCTTAAGTAGATATAATAATAGATCCTGTTTATAGGGACGTGCCAGTCAGCTGTTTTTTTTACAAAATGTAGGGGGGGGAATAGTGTTGCATGAGATTTTTGCCCAGGAACAATTTTGGGCCAAAAATCCTGAACTGCATAGGGGGAATGTTTCTTCCCAAGTTCTTGTATTTCATCTCCTTTTTGCACTTCTTCACAGCCCCACCTGTCTGCTGCCTTGGTATCATTTCCCCCATGAGCTTGTTAGGAACTTCTTTCTTTGCTATGTGATCCCAACCAGTCAGGGATCACATATGAATTGGATGGCACTATAAAAGGCAATCAGATTTGGCTATGTGGTGATCTCTCAGTGAGAGCAAGCAGGCATGCAAGAAAGTGCACTTGGATACATATTGAAGCATGTATCCTATGCACACTAGGATTTTTGATGCATATCCAGATGCACACCTGGGCCAGCACTTCCTGTTTTGCTGTGCTGAACTGGAGCCCTTTCATTGGAGAAGTGTAGCATGGCAAATCAGGAAGCTGTATTTATTTATTTGTTTACAACATTTGTATGCCACCCCGTAACATAAACATAACATAAACATAACGTTCTCCAGGTTGCTTACAGTAAACAAAGAGGAAAACAATGTAGATAAAATTAGAACATAAATCAAAAGCAATATAAAATACAGCAAGAAACAAAACTCACAACAAACCCAATTTTTTTTTTTTTTTAAACATATTTTCAACCTGAGAGGCCCAGAATATATTAAGTGTTTTAAAGGTCTGGATGAACAGAAAGATCTTCACCTGGCAGTGAAAAGACCACAGGGATGGTGCCAGTTGAATCTCTCTGGGAAGGTTGTTCCATAACTGGGTGCCACTACTGAAAAGGCCCTCTCCCTGCTACTTAACTGCCTCACTTCATTCAGTAGTGGCACTTGGAGCAGGGCTTCTGAAGAAGATCTTACAGTTTGGGGAGGTACATATGGGAGAAGGAGGTCTGTCACGTAACCCAGTCCCAAGCCATTTAGGACTTTAAATTGGGCCGGAAACAGACTGGGAGTCAGTGCAGCTGACTAAGCACAGGTGTAATATATGGTCAAACCACCCAATCTGAGCTGTTAATCTAGCAGCCTTATTTGGGACCAACTGCAGTTTCTGAAATGGCCCCCGAGGCAATACCTTGCAGTAGCCTACATGGGAAGTTACCAGAGCATGGGTAATTGTGGCCAAGCTTTCTCCCAGTGCAGTGGCAGCTGGCATATCAGCTGAAGCAAAAAAAAAAACACACCACACAAAAAAACCAAAAAGGCGCTTCTAGACACAGAGGTCAATTGAGCCTCCAATGATTCTGCTGGATTTTTTTTAAAAAAATATTGTTTATTTATTAGATTTCTATACCGCCCATTAGCCAAAACTCTCTGAGCAGATCACAAGTGAAAACTGAAAGCCATAACATACAACAGCCCTAGTAAAACATACCATAAAGACCATGGGGCAGTTTCCCCTGCTGCTGCTCCGCTTACGCCATTGTTGTAGCACTAGTGTAAGTGACCTCTGGCACAACGCCGGTAGCTTATGCTGGTGCAATGGGTTTCCCCCTGGAGCACTAGAGATTGCTTATGCTAGCGCTCAGGAACGGTGCAGGGCTGTTTGGCGCCCTAGGCCAAATTATATTTAGCGCCCCCCCTCTCGTGCCATGGGGGGGGCTCTGGAGCAAAGCAGCCCTGCTCTGCAACCCCCCCCACGCCGCCGCCGCCCCACCACCACCTACCTTCCCCCCGCCCCCGCTGCTGGCTGCTACTGCTGCCGCTGCCGCCGCCTCCTCCTCCGACGCGACGGGACCCCCACGCTTTTTTTTTTTGCCGGGGAAACCAGGGCAACAGGGCTGTTTAAGCCCTGTTGCCCTGGTTCCTCCTCCCGCCAAAACAACGCCGGCGGGGCTCCAGAAACGACGGGAAGGTAGGTAGGTGGCGGGTGGGCGGGCGCACGTGGGGGGGAGGTGCAGCGGCGGCGGCGGCAGCGGCTGGCAGGCGGGCGGGGAGGCGCGGCGGAGGCGGCAGGCGGGGCAGGAGCGCGCCGGAGGCAAGGAAGGGGCGCAGAAACGCTGCGCCCTCTTTCGCCACGCGCCCTAGGCAGCCGCCTGGGTCTGCCTAGTGGTAGCACCGGCCCTGCTAGCGCTACATCAATGACGTAAGGAGAGCGGCAGTATTGGACACTGCCCCAAACCAAGATAAAAACCAGCAGCAGTGCAAAGATCCAAAGTGCACTAACACCATTTTTTAAAACTGGAGGACTAAAAAGCCTGGGGAAAATAAAAACGGTCTTTACCTAGTGCCAAAGGGACCATAATGTCAGTCGTCAGTCAGTCAGGCGATCACTCGTGACCGAGTAAGATTGTCTTCCAGGATAATTTTTTTTTTTTACAAAAAGGAGATTTTAAAAGGAGGAGAATTCTAAAGAAAATTGTGTAGACTCTAGCGATGGGTCCGTAAGTGACTGTGGAGGCCAATTCTAGATCCACACAGCTTCCCACAGTGAGGACACAGGTTACCAGATGGAAGATGGTCCTGTAAAGGATTCATTTGACGTGCTTTTCGCTTAGCACGTTTCTCCCTTTCACCTTGCACTCGGGCTTCTTCAAAGTCCATAGAACCTTTGTGAAAGGCCAACCTCCAGTTAGATCGTTCATGGGCCAGAGCTTCCCAGTTCTCGATGTTTATATTGCATTTTTTTAGATTAGCCATAATGTAGGTGCCAGGTGAACCTCTCTGGAGAGGGCATTCCACAACCGGAGCACCACCACTGAAAAGACCCTGGATCAATAAGTACGCCCAGAAACTACCTTCTGGAAATGTCCACCCATGAAGCAGAACAACTGCCAAGTGTTCCTCCCCAAACCAACCCCGACAGCTTAGTCAACGGTATCGAAAACCACTGAGAGGTCCAGGGGAATCAACAGGGTCAAACTCCCCGTGTCCCTCTCCTGGCATAGGTCATCCCACAGGGCAACTAAAGCAAACCATGCCCAAACCCCAATTGAAATGGGGTTATCAGTTTCATTCAAGAGCAACAGGAGTTGTCCAGCCATCAGCTGATTCCCAAGACAATGGGAATTCATTCCTCTCCGCCAGCCTGCATGCACACGGGGAGAATTTTCACACCATTTTGAGCAGCCCATGAAAATTGCCAAAAATAGGGGGTGCTTTCTGAGGTGCTTGGAAATATTTGTGAAATTCCCTTGGGCTCAGCACAAAGGAAAAGTATCTCCAGACATTACATTTTCCAAAATTCTTCAGTGGTGCACGCCAACTGTCAGACTCAGAAGAAGTTGGAATATTCACATTAACTGATCGTTCTCTCCCCTGAAAAGTGTACTCATATATTTTTTTTAAGTTGGAGAGTATTCCATCTTGTTGGGGATAGACAAAAAAAATCTGGTTCACACATCTGTGTAAAATGTTAGCTGGCTTTCAGCTAAATGTCTGAATTTCCATTGAAAAGGCATTGTGTCTGAGGCTATACCTTGTAATATGAAAATGTGCTTTATTTTAATGTCACATTTTAGTCCTGCCCTTCCTCCAAGTTGCTCAGGACAGCATGTATGGGTCCACTTCCAATTTTATCCTCACAACAACAACATGAAGTATATTAGGCTGAGACAGGGCTAGCCTAAGGTCACCTAGAGAAGCTTTATGTCGAAGAAGGGAAGGATTTGAACGCAAGCCTCCCTATTGCTAGTCCAACACTCTGTGCACTATACCCGAGAGCCAGCGTGGCGTAGCGGTCAGAGTGTTGGACCGGGACTCAGGAGACCCGGGTTCTAGTCCCCACGTGGCCGTGAAGCTCACTGGGGGGCTTTGGGCCAGTCACGGACTCTCAGCCTCACCTACCTCACAGGGTTGTTGTGAAGATAAAACGGAGAGGAGGAGGGCCATGTAAGCTGCCTTGGGTTCCCTGAGGGAGGGGGAAAAGGTGGCCGTCTTGCGTTCCTTGCAGGAAAAAAGGTGGGGGGTATAAAATAAATAAATAAATAAATAAAGTAATAATAAATACATACATTCATTCACACAAACCACAGTGGCTCTCTTCCTGTGGTTAATTGATCTGTGAAATGCCTTTTGCGCACGCAGCTCATGACCACGGTGGTCAACAAGCCACAATCAGGCAGGAGTCAATTGGCCCCAAATCCAGCAAGCGAATTCCTCCTCCCCCCCCCCCGCCCGCCATAATTTTGCCAATCTTGAGGTAACGAACTCTTCCATTAAATCCCTGCGTTACCCAGTCACATTTTGATAAAACCGGTGGTAGTGGGTGGGCTAAAACCAGCGTGCTTTTTGGTGAGGCATGCGCTGCACTCGGCAGCAATGGATCGCTTTAGTGTTGCTTGGGGTCTTTGGTAGGTTTTATGTTTCTGGGAGGGATAACCGGACGCGAAGTGCTAGAAGCATAAAGAACGAGTATACATCAGCAGAATTGCCAATGGCAGTGTGTTCTGCAACCTTGGGTCCCCAGATGTTTGTGGCCTACAACTCCCAGCATGCCCCAGCCAGCGTAGCTGGCTGGGGCATGCTGGGAGTTGTAGGCCACAAACATCTGGGGACCCAAGGTTGCAGAACACTGGCCTATGGGAATCCATGAGCTGCGGAGCAGCTCGCGTACTCTGCTCCGCCGTATGGACAGAAGCCATGCAGCTTCACGGCTGGACGTTCCAATTTTTATTTTATTAACCTGTGCCTTTGCAGTGATAAAGTACCGGGTAACCGTGTACACCGGAACGGTGAGTGGAAGTGGGACAGATGCCAACGTCTTCGCTTGTCTCATCGGCGATCAAGGAGACACAGGGGACCGCATCCTGCAGAACAGTGTGGACACCATCAATAAATTTGAGAAGGGCAGTGTAAGTCAGCAGGCCTGTGCGCGGCTGTGTTGAAATGCGCAGTGATATACCAGCTTCTGGAGAGAGGGAGAGACAGAGGAGAGAGAGAGAGCGCGGGAGAAAGGGCTGACAAGGGGGCCAGTTGTCCCAGGCATCAGCATTTGTGGGTATGCTGAGCTGCCAGTTCGTTGCTGCTGGCGCCATGGCCACTGTCAACAATGCAAGGAGGACCTGGGAGCTGGGAGAAGGAGGTCTGTCACATAACCGGGATCTCCCAATCCATTTAGGGTGCAATCCCATGGCCACTAGACAGAGTTTAGACAGCCACAGGGAAAGTTTATTTATTTGTATTTATTTATTATATTTATTATATTTATATACCTCACCTTTTTTTCCTGCAAGGAACCCAAGGCGGCTTACACAATCCTCCACCTCCTCCTCCTCTCCATCTTATCCTCACAACAACCCTGTGAGGTAGGTTAGGGCTGAGGGCCAGTGACCGGCCCAAAGTCACCCAGTGAGCTTCATGGCCGAGCGGGGACTAGAACCTACCTCACAGGTTAGGCTGACCATGATCAATAACTGGCCCAAAGTCACCCAGTGAGCTTCATGGCCGAGATCTCCCGAGTCCCAGTCCAACACTCTAACCCAGTGTTCTCCACCCTTGGGACCCCCTGGCTGGGGCATGCTGGGAGTTGTAGGCCAAAAATATCTGGGGACCCAAGGGTGGAGAACACTGCTCTAACCACTACATCGCACTGGCTCTCTCTGAGGGCAAGTGAGACAAATGCACCCCCGGTGACACATTTTGGATGTGTTTAAAGCAACAAATCATCACTTATTTTTATATGGATAAATAGATAGCAGCAGCACCAAGGAATAGTATGTGAAATGAAGGAACGGATGGTACCGCTTAGATTTTCTGCCTCATGTGCCCAAAATGTCCGGAGTCGGTTTTCTCCGAGCAGCTGGTGTAGCGTTTTGTGGTGATTTAACGCAGCTTCTGTGCAGGGGCTGTAAAATATAACAAAGACAAAGAGGTCTGCACTTTTACGCCACAAAACACACACACACAAAAGAGAATGGCCCCAGCTGCTTGTAAATAACTGTAATGTAGCCTTTCCTTGGGAGAGTCTCATTCAGCAGGTTGGAGACAAAAAGGAAAATGAGCGCTCTTTGTTGCAATTCCCTGAAGAAGAACACATGGCAGCTCGAAACCTGTTGGACTTTAAAGAGGGGGAATATTAATGATATTTATAGGCACCACTTAGGGGGTTCTCTCCTCTTTTTTGGTGGGTTATAAAGCAGGAACCAGCTCTGCAGCATCCCAGCAAACCAGCTCCAGGGATTTCTTTTTCATGGGAACCAAAGTTGTTGTCAGAAGTCTCTGAATCTTGTATAAAATAACAAGTCTCCTACTGGTATTCCTACTGCTGCTTATCAAATTTAGCCATATCGACATAGCAGCTCACAGCAGTTTTAAATAAACTAATTGTCAAAACAACAGGATTATGTATTTTTACAAGCATTGCAGAATATCATTTCTTTTTTTAAAAAAAGAACAGCAGATAGCATGTGTTGTTGTTTTTTTTAAAAAATTATCTTATCTTGGCAGCCAAATCAGCAAATACTGAAACATTATACACAACTGTGGGTCAAAAACAGATGTTACTTTAAATCCATATCTGGCAGCTACCGTATTTTTCCGTCTATAAGGCGCCCCCATGTATAAGACGCCCCCCACTGGGCAGTTTCGCAACCGCGCGGTTCTCTCCTTGGCTTACTTCCGTGTATAAGACGACCCTCAATTTTTAGTCTAACAATTTTAGGAAAAAGTATAGTCTTATACATGGAAAAATACTGTACATCTTTTCCCCCCCTTTTTTCTTTCTTTTTTTAACTGTAGAGTAGAAAAGGAGGCCCAAGCCAGATCCTAAAAGCCCCCCTACCTCCCCCATATGCTGTGGCCCTAGTCCTGATTGGAAGCCCTGCACCTACTTTAGATTAAAAATGTGCGGGGGAGGGGGACCCACATTTTATTTATTTGTTTATTTATTTATTTATTTATTTGCAGCATTTTCACCCCGCTCGTCAGCCAAAAAAGGCTCCCGGAGCAGCTTACAAAGATTAATATTAGACAGTTCCTTCCTGCCCTCAGGCTTACAATCTAAAGGGACATTTTGGCCCGGTGTGGCCTCTCTCTGCCACTGAGGAAAAAAAACCCCAAAAAGGCTCCGGTTTCCTTATTATGGGGCAGCAGTATTGAGTTTTCCGAAGAAAGATGGCAAACCCATTACTGCTAATGTCCTGATAAACTTGTGCAGTTTAGGAAGTGGCGATCTAGGTTCTCCACGTCCTTTGTCACCGCAGACGGTGGGTGCGTCCGCAGCACTACATTTGAAGCCCAGGGTGGCTGTGTTGTAGCCACCCTGAGCTTAAAGTTAGCCTGGGCCCCTCCGCTGTGCCTGTGACTAATGATCGGGCACAGCAAGGGTCCTCAGGCCCCTCCTCCCCCCCCTCAGTCCTCCTGCTGGTATCTGAGGGGACGCTGCGGGAGCACCGAGGGGAGCGGAGTGGGGGTGACGATGGCTGCCGAAAAGTCCCCGAGCGGCACTGTTGGGCAGCTGTCAGAGGCCCGCCCCTTGTGCTCAGCGGAGTGGCGGCGGTGCTGCTGAGCAACGGGAGGGGAAGAGCCGCCTTGTGCTCGGCTTCTTCTCGGGGGGAAGCCCAGCACAAGGCGGCCCATCCCCTGCTTTCGCTCAACGCGGCGGCGGCCGCTCGGCGGCTGGTGAGCTGAGCGAAGAGGGTGCGAAGAGGAGGCTTGCGCGATGGAGGAGACAATTGTGCTGCTAGGTAGAGGGGACAGGAGGCATGTTCTCCCGGGTCTCCCTGGGAGGAGGCGCAGGTGAACGCAACTCCCCCACCCCCATGCAGCAGTGCAATTGCACCGCCAGGTGGGGAGCCGGGGGGGGCAAACAGAATTGCCCCCCGGCTGAATTGCCCCCCCTCCACTGCGTGTGCTTGCACCATCTGGTGGTGGGGATCGTGTTCTGCTGCTCCTCCTCCCGAAGAGACCCAGGATAACGCGCCTTCTGCCCCCCTCCCCGCCTAGCGGCGCGATCGCCTCCTCGATTGTGCCGGTGGGTGGGGAGGCACCGCTGCACTCCGCCTCCTCAAGTCCTGTGTGGGGCTTGGGAAGGCGGGACGCGGTGGCGGGGAGGCCGATGGCAGCTGCCCATAAGTGCCACTTGGGCATTTTCCGGGCAGCTGTCATTGGCGCTCACCGGGAGCCGCTTGGCAAAGACCGGCATGGGGATTGTGCCGCTCTTGCCAAGTGGCTTGCTTGTTGTGGGGCTCACACCCCCTCTCGTGGGTCGTGTCTTTTGAATTTGCAAGCCACAGAAGGTTAAGGAAGCCCTAGAACAAGGGTTCTCAACCGGGGGGGGGAGTTTTAGGGTTTCAGGGGGGGAAATAATAATAATAATAATAATAATAATAATAATAATAATAATAATAATAATAATTATTATTATTATTATTATTATTATTTATTTATTTATTTATTACCCACCTCTCCATCTAGATCGAGGCGGGGAACAACAGAAAATATAAAATACCTAAACTAAAACAACACAATATATACTATTAAACATCTTAAAACATCCTAAAAACATCTTAAAACATCTTTAAAACATCTTAAAAACATCTTTAAAACATCCTAATGTTTTAAAGATGGGAATTGGGACCACAGACTCAAACTGTTGGAATACTGATCTTTCTACAAATTACAATTCTACAGATTCATTGTACATCATCTACAGGACGTCACACCTTATTATATGGCACAGATTAAGTCAGACAATCTTGGAAAGGGGGGGAATGACATTTCTGACATATGGTGAAAGAGGAGCATGGGGCAAAACAGGTTGAGAACCACCGCCCTGGAACAAGCCATGGCTTCGCAAGGTGGCTACGAGGCCGAACCTAAGCCACCCTGAGAAAGTCATCCCGGGTTCGGACAACACACTAAGCCACTGTGGCTTCGTAGCCACGGTGACGTAGTAGCGCATCATGTAAACCCAGTCAATCTCTCCCCGTGTGGTATTTGCGCAGAGAGATCTGTTTTCTCACACACTGCCGTCTGCATAGTTTGGGTCTGTGTACTCGCTGGTGCCGCAAGCTGTTTCCCCCTACTGATTTATGCTGAAAGCGGATGATCAGTCTGCAAAGGCAGAATGCCAAGATCTCTTCCTGCCTGCAGCATCTTTGTCAATGAAATGATGTAGAACCACTTTCCCCAACAGGGTGCCCTCCAGAAGTGTTGGACTATAACTTCCATCATCCCCAGCCAGCAGGGTGCCCGGTTTGTGAAGGCTGATGGAAAATGAAGCAGTAGTCCATCTTTTGCCCATGGACCCTGCTTTTTCCCCTCCCCAAGCTTCATTAATTTTCATTCACTTATCTTCATTAATGACCTCCATTAATCATTAATTTTCAATACACAGAGTTCCCCCCCAATCCTTACCTCACTCAGCTTGATTGCTGTGATAAAACCTACTATCACAGCAATAACTATAAATAGCTTTTAAAAACAACAACAACAACAAGCAAACAAACATGTCTTGCTTTCGTGCTTGCCCTCACAACATCCCTTTGAGGCAGGCCATTATTCTTATGATTTTACAGATGGTAGAACTGAGGAAAGCTCAGTTGCTTAAAGCGACGCACTGAAATTAGGGGAGGAGGAGGAGGGCTTGAATCCGTTTCTCCCAGGTCCCTCGTCCACCTCTCTAGCAGTCTGAAATAGGACTTCATTTCTTGATCCTCCCGTCTAACATTTTAACTCTGCTCCTTTTGTTTTTCTTCCCTCCCCCCCTTTCCACCAAAGGCTGATGAGTTCATCATTGAAGCAGTCAACCTCAAGCAGGTGAGAAGGGTGAGAATAGGGCATGATGGCAAAGGAGGAAGCAGCGGCTGGTACCTTGGCAAAGTGATAGTGAGGGAAGATGGACAGCCAGAGAGTGAGGCTCAAGAATTCCCCTGCTACAGGTACTAAAAACGGCCACCGGGCTCTGCGGTGCTCTGTCAATCGGCTGAGCATTCCAAGAGCTCAGGACCTCCTCTTCTTTTGACACAATGTGGGCCCCCGGGCCATGAAACTGGAATCCTCCCTTCTCTCTAGTCTTTCTTTCAAGAAAGAGAAAATGATAAAAAATAATGGGGGCAGCAACACACATCAGCCTGTGGCTCACGCTGGCTCAGCTTGTCTGAGTGTGGAAAGCTAAAAGCAGGGTCACGCCTGGTTATTACTTGGATGGGAGAGACCCCTCCTCTAGTTTCCTGCACTGAGCAGGGGGTTGGACTCGATAGCCTTGTAGGCTCCTTCCAACTCTATGATCTATGAAATCTATGAAATCAGTCACCAGGATTAGAACAAAGGCCTGGACCATAAAAACCTCATCATTGCCGTCCTGTAGTGAATGCTATTGAAACAAGTATTCCAGAGGCTATCCTAGCCTCACAGAGAATGAGGCAGACAAACAAACAAACATCAGTAAAACTTAATGGTAGGATGTTAAAGGGAACCCACAATGGTGGAGGCCATGCTTTGAATGTCTGAGGAGGGGCAGAGTTTAGCATGAAGTGGAGGAGGAAGGGCCCAGAGCTCCGAATGAGAGGGGCACTGTTCTTGGAGGGCAGTTCCCACCCCAATCTGCTCCGGGCTGGGTTCGCACAATCACCGTAGCCCACTGTGGCTTATTTAAGCCACGGCGGGTTGTGGTGCATGCTGGGTGGCATAACACGTATCCACGTTTCTTTTTCTGTGGAGAAAAAAAAAAGTCACATTATAACAGCACAATCCTATGGATGTTTACACAGAAGTAAGCTCCGTGGTTTTCAATGGGGCTTATTCCCGAGCAGGTGTGCCTATGATTGCAAATCTAAGGTTACGATCCCGTGCAAACTTACCTAGGGTCAAGCATCACACTGAAAACAGTGGGACTGACTTCTGAGTCAACATTTGTAAGATCAAGCAATATGCACACTTACTTGGAAGGAAGACCCACTGAACTCAGAGTGGCATTTACTTCGGAATAAGTATGCATAGGTTCAGGCTTGTAGGGCAGAAATCCCAAAACATATGTAAATCCTATTGAAATGCATGGGACTTCTGGGTAAACATGGTTAGTAGGACTATGTTGTAAGATGGAACTGGTCCTGAATGGTTGTACCTTGCGACTTTGACCACACTCCACAGATTTCCTAAAACTCTTCCTAAGATTCTTCCTAAGAACCTTGAGATGCTGTTGCCTGTTGGAAGTGTGCAACACTGATCAGCTGAAGTCACTAAGATGCAGTATCCAAGGGAAATGTACAACCTTTGCAAAAGCAGGAATGGCTCATAAAGCAAAAGAATTTAGAATCAGAACTGCCCCCTTGGGCAATTGTTTTTTTTTTTTTTTTTTAATGGTATTCTTTCCTTTTTTCCTTCCAGTCCAGTGGCCTCGAAAAAGAAAATGGGTACTGTGCCAATAAAGAACCATAATTTGGTTCTACTTTTTGCATAATCTATGTGAACATCAACCAGTGCTTTCACTCAACATTACGGTAGCAGTAAATTCTAAGGGTGCTCCCAGATGAGGCTTCCCCTCCGGGGCAATCGTCCTGTCTCTCACAAAATTTTGCCGGGGGCAGTGCTGGTGGCTTCAGAAGTCATCGTCTTCAACTTGTAACCCTCCTGTGCTTTAACACTGCTTCTTCTGGGTTTTTATCTTACCTGGGGGGGGGGACCTGTTGAAGAAGAAAGGATGGAATGGCACAATACCTTTTGATTGGTAGCACTAGGAGCCCTCCATCTGGAAGCACCCCCAAACCTCACAGAGAGAGAAATCAACTACAGTCATGCCTTGGAGTGAGAGCATAATTCGTTCCGGAAACGTGCTTGTAATCCAAAACACTCTTATATCAAAACGATATCCCCCCCCCAAAAAAATTTGTACAGAGATTTTTAATTTAAGCCGTACTACAGTACTTGTATTGCAAGACGTCGCTTGTATATCAAGTCAATTTTTTAAAAAATAAATATTTAAATATTTGCTTGTCTTGCAAAACGCTCTCAAACCAAGTTACTTGCAATACAAGGTATCACAAACCTCTGCACTGATAGGCTCAGACATAAGCCATGTTTGTTTCAGAGTAGCTTAATTGCTACTGAGGCTTAATGTGTGTTCTGAACCCCACAGGATGGTTTATAAGCTTATAAACCATCCTGCTAAGCCATGGCTTGTTGTAGGGTTGAGATACTCACTGGATGCTCAGTGAGCGCTGTCGCTGTGCCTGCCGAGCTGGGCCAAAAGCGACTGCCAGGCGAGCCACTCATTGGACTTCCAGGTTTCCAGCAGAGCACTTTTTACGTAGAAAATGGCGTGAGATACGTTAAAAGTGACCACAGTTTGCGTAACTTGCAAACTGAAATCCTCACACATCCCTAATTTAGATAACCCTAGTAGGGATGTATCTGAGAGTCTTGAGGGGGCTGAAAGCAGGCCGAAATCGGCCCGCTTGCCCCCCCTGAGACTCGTGCGCCTTACCTGGCCATCGCTCGGCCCATCACCCCACGCCACGCAAGCAGCGTAGGGTCCCATTGCGTCATTTCCAGCTGCCAGGAAGTGACGCGACGGGACTCCGCACTGCGATTTTGGTGTAAAAACCAGGGAAACCTAGCTTAAAACAGCTGCAAATAGCAAATCGCGGCCATTTTAAGCTAGGTTACCCTGGTTTTTACACCAAAAACGCAGTGCAGAGTCCCGTCGCGTCACTTCCTGGCAGCCAGAAATGACGCGACGGGACCCCGCGCTGCCAGCGAGGTGGATCAAGCGGCGCGGGGATTCCGGGCTTTCTGGGGGTAGGATTCACACCCCTAAACCCTAGCAGGTTTAGCATATTGTCCAAACCTGGATGAGATGCTAACCCACTTACAATCCAAAAAGGCACACGACTCCTTGGCTGGAGGGGCAAAAAAGAGCCACTGCTCTGGGAAGGGGCTCTGGCCGATGACAGGTGCCCAAGTGTGGGAACCTGGCCATTGGCTTGTCGTGTTGCCTGAACCCAGCAGCATGGTTTGTTGTCCACTCACAATACACTCTGGTTGGGTTCAGGTAACACGGCAAGCTACTCTGAAACAAACATGGCTTATAAACCAGCATGGCTTATTGTGTTGTGTGAGAACCCAATAGCCTTTCTGAAGGCCTGGCACAGTTTTGTGGCTTCAGGACTCACATTTGCTCATGTTGCAATTGCCTGCAGCACGCAAATGACCCACATTCCTTCCTAACTGATCCGAGCAGGGGGTTGGACTCGATAGCCTTGTAGGCTCCTTCCAACTCTATGATCTATGAAATCTATGAAATCTATTGCCTGATTTGTGAAAGCCTCACGTTAAAATAAATAAATACATACATACATAAACAGCACAGAATAGCCAACCTCTTTTATTGTAGGAGAATCAAGTGGCACAGGTTGCAGGGTGGCAACGTATGATGATTTTTAAAATCTTATTTTAACCTAGGAAGCTGCCTTATACTGAGTCAGACCACTGGTCCATCTAGCCCAGTATTGTCGACACTGACTGGCAGCACTGGTTCTCCAGGGTTTCAGGCAGGATTCTTTCCAAGCCCTACCTGGAGGCCAGGGATCGAACCTGGGACCTTCCACATGCAAAGCATGTGCTCTATCAACACTGAGCTGTGGTCCCTCCCTACAGCACCTGGTATTCCAAGGCGGTCACCCATCTAGGTACTAACCAGGCCCAACCCTGCTTAGCTTCTGGGATCAGACGAGATCGGGCTGTTCAGATGTGTATTAAACAACATCTACAACACCAGATTCGACTGCTGTGTTAATTACTCCACTGCAGCAATCATTCACAGGCACCTTTCCCCCACAGTTCCTTTCCCCATTAATCAAGCATTAAAAAGGTAGCATACTATTTGAACAAACACAGTAATTTTTTTCTGGTGGGTGTGAACATGTCCATGGTAAGGGCACTTGCCGTGGGAAATATTGTATTAAAAAAAGAAATGGTACAACAACATGGCGTCTAAAAACACCAACGACCTCCCCTTCCACACATCCCCAAGAGATCAGGGAAGGTAGCTAGTTGTCAGCCCCCTCTATCGGTACATTAGGAAAATATACACTTGAAGCGTAATATAACCCATGGAATGAAGGGCTGAAATTTCCTGGACTAGTCACACAAACACGCACCATTAAAAGAACCACACCGTTATTTTGCCTCCTGGTCGCTCTTCTCCCAGTGAGAGTGTTGCCTCTGGGAGAAACGTCCTTTGCTGTCCTTGTACCTCCATTATCTCTTCCTTCCAGATAGAGAGTCACACACGACAGCTCGCGGCGGAAACGGCCAGCCCGATGCTGGCACCTGTGTTCTGTGCCAACATGGCTGCCTCCTGCTTGTCAGTTGTGTCATGGTCTCTTGAGAGATTGAAAGGCAAAGGTGCGCGCCAACTGCATCCTCCTTTATGAAGGAAAGCAGATCTCTCCATGACCTGCAGGTTTCAGATGAAACCCATTGCAGGCCTGCTGGTCAAGGAGGTTTCCGGTTCCTTTATGGTTTTGAGAAGCGTCTCTCCTCTGGATCCGGATTTGTATGAAACACCTTGACTGCAAACAACAGGCCTCTTGCTGGTGTAGATATAATGCTCACCGCAAGGAAGCTGCTGGAAGCATCCCCCCTGTGGTGAGTGGTCCTGGTCTAAGGAAGACCAAAGTAGGAACGGGTTTTCATTTGGGTTAAGAGCCACCAAGGGCTCAATCCTATGGCAACGCCGCAACGGCTGTAAGCCCCTGCACTCGGAGGCTTATCGTCATCCTCCTGCCCTGCATTTTCTACTGGATGGGCTTTTTTTTTTGCCCATCTGGCTGGAGCATCTCGGAGGGGAAGGAGACTGTAGAGGTGTCAGGATAGCTCATATCCTGACCTCTCTCCAGTCTCCTCCCCTCCCTGCCCCTGTAACACCCCCTTTTCTCCCTCTCTGAGGTCACTTTCCTGACTTCGGAGAGCATCTGGAGCGGTTCTTTCCACACTGGCTGTCAGGGGACAGGGGTGGGAACTCCAATTCCCCGCTCCAAGGTCGGAGAGCTGTCTCTGATCTTGAAGCTGGGAATCCGAACCATCCTCTTGCACCTCCAGTGCTGTCTAGGGGCCATAGGATTGCTCCCTCCATTGGAATTGTCAAGGAACTCTCTTTTTTGTGGGGTGGGGGGTATCATTCCGTGTGAGCCTGCTGGATATGTTATTGAATTTATTGGTGATTTTTAAAATCTGTTTCAGTCAATGGGATTCCTCCAGGATTGGGATTAACCAGGATTGACTGCTTGGGGGAAAAAAAAAAAGTTTCGCTAATTGAACATAAAATCTAAAGAAAAGTCCTGCTGGATCAGATGAACGGGCTATCCAGTCCAGCGTTCTGTTCCCACAGTGACCAACCAGATGGCTATGGGAAGTCCACAAACAGGAATTGTGTACAATAGCACCCTTCCACTCCTCTTCCCCAGGAATTTGTATTAAGAGGCATACTGCATATTGAGATAGGTCAGATATCACCACATATTATTGCCATGTATGATCTAAAAATGGTCAAGTATATTTTAAAGCATGAGCTGTATTAGAATAAAGATAATCCGGTATATTTAGCTTTCTCTACTGCTTCTTTAGACCTCAATCCAGACTCTCACAGGAACTGTATAGAACAGACAACCAGATTACATGGAGGGGATATATCTTGGTTCCTGTAGCAAGCAAGATGGAGTCATGGGTGGTCGGTCCTAGGCAGTAACCTAGGTGACAGCTTATGTTCCTGGTTGGAAATGCCTGCAGTTGTAGCTGGTGGCCAGTGGGAGAAGCGTTGTTATGTTATATTGCTAGATTTGTCCCTGACTGCTTCAGGGCCAAGAGATGAGCAACCTTCATTCCTGCCCATGCGAATAAAGGGCACCATAATGAAATCTGAAAAGGGTAAGCTGATGTCTACACATTGGCATTCTTGTCCTCATAAAACATTTGACAATACTTGACGGTCAAATATTTGACAATAACTGGCAGTCAATTGATCAATGTGCCGGCCATCCTCTCCAGTTAATGGCAAACCTTTTGGGGCACTGTCTCAAACTCCTCCTTGCCATGCTTTCAGGATCACAGATCAATGATGGGTAAAGGCTGTTTGTCCAGTTGTAAAACTTTCCTCAGTGGATAATCCTTAAGTTAAAAAAAAAAAAAAGTTGCCCTCCAAGCCATTTCTGGTGGCATTGTCTATTCCTTCCTTATCTCCAGTCGCTGATGAGAGATCACAGATAAGCAAGGGAAAGCCCAGCAGAGAAAAACAGCCCGGATTGCTGCTTTATTGCTCCTTATGTCAAGGGTAAAGCAGTGATCATGTTCGGGGTCACTAGAACAGGCCAGGGACTGCACTGCACCCACCTCCATTCTCCAGTGGCCTTGAAGCAGCCAGGCTCACCGCTTTACCTATAGGACCTATAGTGATACCAACAAGTAGCAGTTGGTGTCTATCTTTTTGCATAAAAGGTCCAGCTTCTCACAAAGAACATTCTGATGCCATCTCCTTGGCATGGAATTCTCCCCACCTGGTGTCAGAAATATCAGCATATCTATCAGCAACGGGCCAGATTGCTTGCAAAAATAGCAGACATTCATAGTTGATCACTGACTGAGCAGAACTGCTTTGCCAACATCTTGAAGGATTGTTTTGGGTCCAGATGCTCATCAAAGGGTCAATGGGGGTGAGGGAGTATCTCTGAGAGCCAAATAATCAGTAAGATGTCTTTACAATTGTGGTGAATTTAATCCCTAGTCATTGGTTCCTGGTCGTGGGATGGGAACCCCAAACCAACACCACGACACACAGGTACTAAGGACCCAGTTGCCGCAAGGTAAAAGGAAACCAATCCTACGAAGACTTCCTCTCTTAAGGCACACAGTTATATTTGCCACATCTTCTTCACACACATATTCCTTCCATTCCTCTCTTGCTTCTATTCCATTGCACTGAGTGGGAGGTTGGAACTAGATCGCCTCCAGGGTCACCTCCAACTCTGTGATTCTATCCTTCCTTCTTGGCTCCTAAATTAGAGAGGGTTCCATCCTACTTCTCAATATCCCTGACACAAGACCGATCACTCATCACAGCAGAGGATTATCTTTCCTAACCAGCGCTGAACTATAGTAGAGGGGAAGCACCTTCATGACCATTTTTTGTCTTTCATGAAATGCACCCCTTGCAGTGATTTTTTCCACACCCGTTTGCAAAAGGGTGTGAAACTGGTGTGTGTGTGTGTGTGTGTGTGGTGTGTGTGTGTCAATGGAAGAGGGAACATGTCCTCATTGCCAAGGCAACCAGGCCAATGTTCCATTGCCTTGCTCTAACTGCACATAGTGGACTAGTTGGTGCACACAGCAGACGCCCATCTGCACTGCATCACTTTCAATGGGATTGGGATATGTATTCAAATATACCTCCCCGTTTCCCCATGTCATTCATGAATGTACACAACTAGAACTGGATGACGGGGAAAGTCTTGCCTTGTCGTGCAAGTGGACAAAACCAGATGCAGCATGGCAAGATGAGTAGTGTCGTCATGATCGCCTAGGCAAGAGGGATGCTTTTCCTCTTCCTTCCCCATTCAGAATGAGGGCAATAGGACGGCTTTGTTTGCCCTCAGTGATGATGTCACACAGGCAAATCTAATTACAGGGTGCTGTGACATCATCATGTTCAAGATATTACTGTAAATAAATATATGTATAACATTCTTACCGTAGCCTCTGCCATTTTATAATCCATGTATTCTACTGCAATAAGGAGGCTGAGTGTTGTGTGGAGTTGCAGACCCACTGCCATTTTTGG
Source organism: Shinisaurus crocodilurus (assembly GCA_021292165.1). Lineage (NCBI taxonomy): Eukaryota > Metazoa > Chordata > Lepidosauria > Squamata > Shinisauridae > Shinisaurus > Shinisaurus crocodilurus. Next base: position 2,707,175 of record CM037877.1, on the reverse strand, counting down.
GAAAAATATATATCTGAAGGTTTCATTAAAAAGGGACCAATTAGGCCCGGTTTAAATGTATGAGGGAATGATCCCTGATTGGCTGCGATCATGGAATGAAGAAGCCCTTTCAAGCAGTGGAGGCTGATGGCTCCAATGTCAGCAGGGCTGCGTATCCACTCCGGATTTTACTCCAAACTTTTCAGGAGCTGTCCATGGTGCCAAACCTATTTTGGGGGATAGGGTTCAGCACTATGGAGCGCCACCAGCCTCCACTGCTTTCGAGTGAAAGAAAATGGCAAGCAAGCAGTAAAAAGATGGAGAAGAGCGGCTACAAACAGACAAGACAAAATGCATGAAAGAGTGGGAAGGAGTTTTTCTAAGTGCATGACCCTTTTCCTCCCTCCCAACACCAGCTTTCACTGCTATGCTATGTACTCTACGTAAACGACGTAGCACCGGGGAACCCAGAAGTCCGTTCTTAAGTATGGGTGGTCTGTAAGTCGGACGTTCTTAACTTGGGGACTGCCTGTAACTTGGGTTGTGCAGTGTTACATTCCCCCATACATTTAAACCGGGCCTAATTGGTCCCTTTTTAATGAAACCTTCAGATCCCGCCCCCCCCAAATGGCAGTGGGTCTGCAACTCCACACAACACTCAGCCTCCTTATTGCAGTAGAATACATGGAATATAAAATGGCAGAGGCTACAGTAAGAATGTTATACATATATTTACTTACAGTAATACCGTGGATTGCAAGCATAATTCGTTCCGGAACCGTGCTTGTAATCGAAAACACTCGTATATCAAAGCGAAATTCCCCATAAGAAATTTGTACACATTTTTTAAATTTAAGCTGCAATAAAGAATGATAGTGTAAAGTCTTCATTTTTCTTGACCGTACTGCAGTACTTGTATTGCAAGATGTCGCTTGTTTAACAAGTAAAAATTTATTTTAAAAATTTGCTTGTCTTGCAAAACACTCACAGACCAAGGTTACTTGCAGTCCAAGGTTTTACTGTACTTCTGGCACACTTTGGAGTTAGTTTAACCTCTAAAGCACCAAAGCCTTGTAGATAGGTCTGAGGAGGAATCCTTTCCCAAATCTGGTGACCTCCAGATGTATAGGAATACAATTCCCATTATCTCCAGCCAGCACAATCTGGCAATGCTGGCTGGGGATGATGGGCATTGCAGTCCACCACATCTGGAGGTCACCAGGTTGGAGAAGGATGGTTGAAGTCATTAAGCGCTGACTTGCTACAAATCAATACTTCTTTCATCTCTTGCTTTTTAAAACACACACAAAACCCTTAAATCCAACAGGATTCATCATTGGGAACATTAGCAAGACAATAGAATGAGGCCGAATATACCATTGAATATTTACAACCCAATGTTGATTCTTCTTTCCATATATTCCCATAATCTGTTTCTTTATTCCAGATTCCCATAAAACACCTCTTTAAAAATGCAGCGTTGTCTTCCAGTATATTATTCTGTACTTCCTGGATTTTAATAAACCTCCTGATGTTTGATCGTTAATAGCAGATAACTTAACTTTTATTTGCTAACCAGATGGCTTGACAAAAATGAGGACGATGGCCAGATTATTCGGGAGTTAGTTCCAGACGGGAGATCGCCCATCCTGGAAAGTGAGTTTTTTTGCCTAGTTATCATGTGATGCTTTGGGCCAAGCTGTTCGCTTTTCAGTTCATGGGAAATGCACATTATTTTAACCAGTCCCTTTTGCTGCACCTCCCAGGCTAAAAATGGGAAGTGTCTCTCTTGTCGAGTGTTCACCATTGCTAAGCTTTTCTCATTATCTCCTTCAAAGGTCTGTTTCTTTCCCCCTCTTTTAAGTATGTCTGGCAGATGTAGGTACCACATCAGCGCCGCCGTCATCACACTACAGAAGTCTTCAGGCAGAATTATTGTAGTCTTCGGGCAGAATTACACATTATGAGAAAAATGAGGCTGCTGCCAGCAGCGACAGCCCCATATTGAGTTCTCTCCCCACCCTCAACTTATCTCTTGCCCTGTCATCATTATACTAAATAACTCCCTGCATGTACTCCATGGGCTTCTCTACATAGGCATATAACCCTGCGCCTTACTGAGGCCTCAGTTACAAGTGGCTTTTTTCTGGCTTTTTTCTTTCCCTGCCTTGCTATATATATTCTGTTAACCAAGCACAAGGTGGCGCTGTGGTATAGCTGAAGTAGACCGGATTTTCGGCTGGACACGAGGCCTTTGTTCCGGTTTAAAATTTAATAGCTGACTTTCCTCACTCTAAAAAAAAAAAAAAAAAAAAACCCGCGAAAATGTCTGGAAAACACAGGAGAGGCCCTGGAAGATAACGATGTCATGAAAAGGCCCCACAAACTTCCGTGATTGAGGGACCAGGAGCGCACAATAAATGCCTCGTGTAGGAAAGCCCCCTGTCATTGGCTGCTGGTGGTGGAAGCTGGGGAATATGTTCAGCATAACTACATCAGGACACAAATGGTAGTATGAATGGTAGCACGAAATGATGTTGTGCCAGCGTAAACCAAGGCTAGCACAACGCCATTAGTGGTTGCTGATGCAAACGGGAAAAGGGTGGTTTGCTGCTGAATTCTGGTGGCAGATCGCTGCTTTCCCTCTTTGCACTAGCAAGCGGCAATGCTCTTGCGCTAGCGTCGGTTTATGCCAGCGCAACGCCATTAGCACTAGCACTGCAGCACCATTGGATACGACCCACAGCAAAGTTAAAGCTGAACTATTGTGACATCCCTGGGGTCCTTTGCGGAGTCCTGAACCTCTCCTTATTCTCACACCCCAGGGGGTCACTAGATAAGTTGAATTAGGCCAGTGTCTAGTTAACTCCAGTTTTACAACCGTGACTAAATCCACCCTGAAATTTATTTATTTATTATTTATTTATTATTAATATTTATTTATCGCCCATCTGGCCGGCAACCGGCCACCCTGGGCGATGTACACAGAATAAAATACATAAATGCAATAAACCAGGCGAGCCGCCGCGTTCTGTACCAGCTGCAGCTTCCGAACCGTCTTCAAGGGTAACCCCACGTAGAGTGCATTACAGTAGTCTAGGCGAGAGGAGACCAAGGCATGAAATACTCCAAGATCAGTAGCGGTCACTATCCACTGAGTTAAAAGAGCACTAGGATTCATGTGTTCATGTGTAGTGAGGACAACAGATCAGCTCGGGGGTACCGAGTTCCTTCTCTGCCAGCTTCCACTCTTGATTCACCCCAACTCCCCTAAAAGGGGAACCCCCTGCTTTGCAGCGAGCTGCCTACAAAATAACGGCAATAATAATGTGGTAATAATGAGATAACACAGGTCAGAATCCTTCCCGATAAGCTTAGCTATTAAAAAAAGAGAAAGGATGATTAACAAAACACCCAGAACATCATAATGCAATCAAGTAAATAAACAGAGAAAGTGATTACACGCTCCAGCTGGTATAATAGGCAGGGAAAGTCATATATTATGTGCTGAAGAGGATCCATTGTAAAGAGGCAATCTTTAAATCAGAAATCAAAAGTCTCTCTCTCTCTGCCATCCTGACAGAAGATGTCGCATGGAATCTAGGGAGCATCGCTTCTTCCCATTCCATCTGAAGACACTGAACAGAAGACATGGTTGCACATATGTAGGTTATATATATAAAAATATAAAACATGTATAAGCCAGAAACATATAGACATGTAAGTAATAGCTTCTCATAGGCTGAAGACGATCTTGAATGTTTTTTTCAAACTGGAGGGCTTTTATCTATGGGTGCGGTATTGTTTGTACCAATGTTTTTTTGTTTGTTGCTTCCAGAGATAAGTCCCCTCTCAGCAAAGAAGCTTTCCTGTTGATAGGTAGTGAAGCCAAACGCGTTTCGGCCCTGAAGGCCTTCTTCAGTGGCACTGTAGTTCACACTCAATTCCTTTTACAATCTATTGTTCTGTTTTCTCAATTCAATGCTGGTCTCATTTGCCAACCTCCATTGTCTCAGGACATGGCAACGTTTTTGTATTATTTATTTATTTATTTATTTATTTATTTATCTATTTACCCGGCCACTCTGGGCGATGTACAACATACAATGAAACAAAACAGATTAAAATACACTTAAAACTGTATAAAATGTTAAAATCCTAACCCACCCCATATTCCCGCCTGAAAAGCCATGTTTTTAATGAACGGTGGAAGCGCATGAAAGAGGGGGCATGGCGGAGGTCACTGGGGAGAGAGTTCCACAGTTTGGGGGCTGCCACAGAAAAGGCCCTCTTTTTATATTGTAGATATGAATATTATATTATATTATATATTCATATCTACAATTATACATTAAGTATAGTGTACATTATTGCTTTCACCATTTGTCAGGCTAAGTAGCAGTGCTCCTAGAAGGCCAGTGCAACCCTATGCATGTCTACTCAGAAGTAAACACCATTGAATTCTATGGAACTTACTCTCAGGTAAGCATATAGGATTGCAACCTTTGGCCCTCTTTCCATCTTGTCCTTAAACCAGTTTTCCCCAGCCTGCCGCCCTCTAGATGTGTTGGACTGCCACTTCCATCATTCCCAACCAGGCTGGGAATGATGGGAGTTGGAATCCAACACATCTGGGGGGGGTGTGCCAAGTTGGGGGAGGTTGCCTTAAACTGTCTTCAGCTTCCTCGCTTCTCTTCTTCCCATTTCTGCTCTCCTCTGCTTTGATCATCCATAAAGAAGTGGAACAAGGGTTGTTGTCATCGTTTTTTTTGCAATGCATTGTCATGTCTCTTGTGTACAAATGTTAATATCTCTGTAGACATTGGTTACCACATCAGCATAAAGACTGGAGACATCCCTGGAGCTAGCTCAGACTCGAAGGTTTTGATCAAGCTCTACGGTGAAAAAGCAGACACGAAAAAGGAGTTTCTCTTGGTCTCGGATAATGACTTAGGCAATTACTTTGAACGTGGCAGGATAGATATCTTTACTCTTGATACAATGGACATCGGGCAGGTAAGAAAGAACTGCAAATGTGGCTCTGAGCCGCACAGTAAGGGCTGATTTAATTTTGAAGGCCAATTTCAGAGTTCTCAAAATGTCTTTGAAATATAGGATTGTTTTACCTCACAAGTTACCGTTTTTCAAATTTTATGATATCACAACCCTTCTGAACTGAAATCCAACTGAAAGCCTCTCTTGGGACCAAACAACATGTCACAAAATAGCAAGCAAGCAAGCTTTCGAGTTCTCCAGAACACTTCATCAGGCTGGAGTTTAGGCAAAACAGAGGGACAGGGAAAGAGGGAGAATGGAAATTGGGCATGATGTTAAAGCCACAGAGTGTGTGACTTGTAAGAGCCTTAAGACAGAGTGCAGGAGGAGAGGCATAGACCTAATTAGATTTGCCTCTGCTAAACAGGTTTCAGGGTACCCTGAGGGCTGCTGGGAAACCACTGTGGCAACTTCCTGGAGGAGGGAATAGCTGTCTTGCTTTCTGCTGTGCTGTGGCACCACCACTTCAAATGGCCAGAAGTGGTATTGCAGCTACCAGCCCAGCAGATATATCAGGTGTCAGTAGGAGGTTCTCTCTAGTCCGGTAAAGTGACTGACTCTGGACAGGATTGGTCTTAAATGCCTATGGATGACCCATCCCCACCCCCCACCCCTGTGTGTGTGTAAACTTTAAGAACCGGTGCCTGAGCATGCTTTTTTCATCATCTCTCCCCATTCCTTTTTCCTTGTGTGTCATGTCTTTTAGACTGTAAGACTGAGGGCAGGGACTATCTTACTGCTGATATTTGTGAGCCACTCCAGGAGTCATTCTTGTCTAAAGTGTGGAGTAAAAATGCTTTAAACATACAAACAAATAATCAACGTTCCTGCTTCTTTACCACCTCTAGCTTGGGAAGCATTCCTTTAAGTAAATGTATGCCTTGTGCTCCTTCCTTTATGCCAGGGGTGGGAAACTTTGGGAGGTCCAGGAGGCATTTTTGCACCCTGGGACCCCTGGTGGGCCACACCTTCCCACCACCATATATATATATATATATATATATATATTTAATGGTATCCAGAGAGGCTATGGAGCACCAAAAGGGTCAAAATTAGCTTGTTGGAAAGCTAAATGTTGACCCTTTTGGTGCTCCGTAGGGTCAAAGGAGGGTCAAAATGGCCACCTCAGATGCCATTTAAATTTATTTATTTGTTCACCATTTGGGGCCACAGCGGAGGCCACATGTTGCCCACCCCTGCTTTATGCATTCACACTTCCGCCCCTCTGCTTTCCAAAGATCCAACGGCTTCTCATTGGGCACGACAACGTCGGACTCCGAGCTGGCTGGCACCTGGCTAGTGTTCAGATCACCATCCCAGTCCACGGCAAGATGTACAACTTCCCCTGCAACCGGTGGCTTGACAGAAATGAAGCCGACGGAAAGGTGGAGATCGAGGTCTACCCCAGCGAGATCGTGCCCATTGAGCAATGTAAGGGACACCGGCGTGTTCTTCATGATCGTTGATAGAATTTGCCAGGGGGTGAGAGGCATGGCCTCTTGGTTGTGATCTCAGTTGGAAGCCGAGAAGGGTAATCCGGGAGTTTAAGCTCATTGAAATGGTTGCTCTTTAACGACTGCGTCCTGGGGAAAAGCCAGGACGGCACACACATTCTTCATCACGGACAGAGCCTTGCACAATTTTAGCAAGCCGCTGGGAGCTATCATCAGGAGGTTTGGGGTGCGGTGTCATCAGTATGCGGATGACACGCAGCTCTACCTCTGTTTCAAGTCCTCACCGAGGTTGGCCGTTGAGACCCTGTCCAAGTGCCTGGAGGCAGTGGCTGGCTGGATGGGAAGAACATGCTGAAGCTGAACCCCGACAACCGAGGTACTGCTGGTGGGGGACAAGGGGAGTTAGGGGATGTTGACCTGGTGCTGAATGGGGTACATCTCCCCCTGAAGGACCAGGTCCGCAGCTTGGGGTCATCCTAGACTCCCAGCTGTCCATGGAGGCTCAGTGGCAGCTGTGAGCCGGGCAGCGCTGTATCAACTCCATCTGATACGGCAGCTGCGCCCCTACCTTCCTAATCACCTCTCTCCATCAGTGGTTCATGCCTTGGTCTCCTCTCGCCTAGACTACTGTAATGCGCTCTACGTGGGGTTACCCTTGAAGACGGTTCGGAAGCTGCAGCTGGTACAGAACGCGGCGGCTCACCTGGTTAAAGGCAGCCGCCGGCGGGATCACATCACGCCAGTGCTGAAGGATTTGCACTGGCTACCAGTTGCTTGCCGAGCCGAATTCAAGGTGTTGGTTTTGACCTTTAAAACCCTATACGGCTCTGGTCCAGTTTATCTCAAGGAGCGTCTCCAGCAACACCAAGTGGGCCGCTCAACAGGATCTGCCACGGATGGCCTTCTCCTTGTCCCTTCAGCCAGAGCAGCTAGACTGGTGGGGACGAGGAAGAGGGCCTTTTCTGTGGCGGCCCCCATACTGTGGAACTCTCTCCCGAGTGACCTCCGCCATGCCCCCTCTCTGATGAGCTTCCGTCGCTCATTAAAAAGAAGGTTGTTCAGGCGGGAATATGGGGTGGGTTAAGATTTTAAAATTTTTATATTGTTTTAATGTATTTTATTGCATTTATGTATTTTATTTTGTGTACATCGCCCAGGGTGGCCGGTTGCCGGCCAGATGGGCGATAAATAAATATGAATAATAAATAAATAATAAATAATAAATAGCACTAAATAAACATGTACGGGGCATGTCTACTCAGAAATAAGTCCCATTGATTTCAGTTGGGCTTATTCCCAGGTAATTATCTGTAGGATTGCAGCTTTATTTTATTTATTTATTTATTTATTATATTTATACCCCACCTTTTTTCCTGCAAGGAACCCAAGGCAGCTTACATAATCCTCCTCCTCCTCCTCTCCGTTTTATCCTCACAACAACCCTGTGAGGTAGATTAGGCTGAGAGTCAGTGATTGGCCCAAAGTCACCCAGTGAGTTTCATGGCCGAGCGGGGACTAGAACCCGGATCTCCCGAGTCCCAGTCCAATACTCTCACGCTAGGGTCGTGTGAGGATTTTTCATGAACCGTTCAGCGAGAGCAAACTCACCTTGTTCGGCTCACGCGAGTCTGTTCACGAACGTTCTCCTTTTGCTCAGACCAGCTCACCGTTCATGAATGCCAAAAAAACCAGAACGGTGACATCCCTACGAGTCTCACCACTACGCCACACTGGCTTAAATGCAGTAGCAGCAGGAGGAGCGTGGCCATTTGTGAATCGCTGAGAAAAAGGACAAAAGAGGACTGCTATTTGCATAAAATTTGCATGTGTGTGTGTGCGCGCGCGTGCAAATGTAGAAATAATTATTATGATTTAAATAGAAATGCAGGACACCTTCCTGCAGATCAGCAGGACCAGGTAACACAGTGTCCTGCTCAGTCTGCTGTCCGGGTGTTGTCGATGGGCAACTTCAAGGACCGGCTCTTCCTTTGGGTGGTTCTTTATCCTGGACTTGGACTGGACAGCCCTTCAAACTGAAGGCACCTTCAAACAGAGGACTGTCCTCTGTAAAAAAAGAAAAAAGAAAAAGGACACATGGTCACCAGTAGTAGTAGTTGCAGCAGCAGCAGCAGCAAATTAGCAGGAAGCAAAACCAAGGAGCCCAAGCAAAGCACCCCTAGTCAAGTGCAGAACCACGGGGTCATGGAAAGCTTCTTGTACAGAGGAGACGGGCAGCCAAACTGCAGGTAGCAATTTGTCTGCCAGAATGTGTTCTTCAGAGATTGTATGTGCTCTGCAAAGTACCCCATTTCTCTCCATGCTTTCCCAGTACATGCCTGCTCCCTAGGCTTGGGAGTGGTCTGGTCCTTGAGAGGGGTTATCTGGGACATTCTCACGGACCGTTCGTTCGGCTGCTCTTTCTGCAAAGATGCCTTGGAATGTTGTGAGGCTCACCTCTACCTGGGAGGAAGCTAGAGATGGTTTGGCTGGTATGGATGTAGGGCTTGATGGAAAGGAAAGCTCAGAGAATGGAATAAGGCAGTGGCTGACACAGATTCAGCTGTACGTTTGAAAGCAAATAATTCTAAAGATGCCCGACATTTTCGCTGCTCATTCCTCATGAAGCAAGATATTGCTTTGTGCCTCCTTTATGCTCCATCGCCTCTCTGCCTGCCCATTGCACCCAATATGCTAACTGGGCAGAGATTCCAGTTGTCTCGGTTTTGCACTTGTCCCTCAGAGGAGGGACCCTGGCTCAGTGGCAGAGCGCATGCTATGCAAGCAGAAGATCCTGGGGTCCATCCCTCGCATCTCTTGTTAAAAGGAACAGGTATCAGGGGGCAGGAAAGATTTTTGTCTGAGACCCTGGGCAGCCATTGACCGTCAGAGTCAGGAGAAGTGCTAGGTCCCGAAAAGATCTGGGGCCCACAGGACAAAAAAAGCACAAATTTGCATATGCTAATTTACTTTTGCTCTAAAGCAGTGTTCTCCAACCTTGGGTCCCCAGATGTTTTTGGCCTACAACTCCCAGCATGCCCCAGCCAGCTGGCTGGGGCATGCTGGGAGTTGTAGGCCAAAAACATCTGGGGACCCAAGGTTGGAGAACACTGCTCTAAAGAGTGTGTGTGGGTGTGTCTGTAAAGGACCCTGCCTCCTAAGGACACCCCTATTTGTAAAAGGGGATGTATGGACAGGCGAGAGGAGGGCATTTGATTTCAGGAAAAAAAACTCAGGCAGACAGATTCAAGGGGGGGCAGCAGGAGGTGAAGCACATGTGGGCAAAAAGACAGTTAATCCAGGGGGATCAGAAGCAGCAGAGCTCATCAAGACCCCTGTACATTTCTTTCAGCAAGTGCCCCTGGATGGCAGGGCGGTGGGGCAAAGGGCCTCCCAGAGATTCGGGGCTCCAAATGAAAGATCTGGGGCTTCAGGCCCTACTGGGCTGCTGCCTAACACCACCTCTGACTCAGAGTGGACCCGCCTACCTCAACCTGGTGCCCTCCAGATGTGTTGGACTACAACTCGCATCACCCCCAGGCAGGATTGGCTGGGGATGATGAGAGTTCTAGCCAAACACATCTGGCAAGGCACCAAGTTTGGGAAAGGCTGGAGTGGAAAGTACTGCATTAGGTAGACAAATAGACTGACCTGTATGAGGCCGCATTAATAGAAGTAGAGCTTTCAAATCACGGGAAGTACTAGTTCCCTTCTACTCCACACTGGTTAGGCTTCATCTCGAGTACTGCGTCCAGACCAGTCCAGTTCTGGGCACCACACTTTAAGAAGGATGTAGGCAAACTGGAAAGGGTTCAGAGGAGGGCAACAAAGATGATCAGGGGACTTGAAACAAGGCCCTATGAAGAGAGGTCTGGTTGTTACTTGGATGGGAGACCCCTCCTCTAGTTCCTGCATTGAGCAGGGGGTTGGACTCGATAGCCTTGTAGGCTCCTTCCAGCTCTATGATCTATGAAATCTATGAACTGGGCATGTTCAGCCTTCAGAAGAGGAAACTGAGGGGAGATATGATAGCATTCTTTAAGTACTTGAAAGGTTGTCACAAAGAGGAGGGCCAGGATCTCTTTTCACAATCATCCCAGATTTCAGGACACAGAATAATGGGCTCAAGTTACAGGAAGCCAGATTCCGCCTGGACATCAGGAAAAATTTCCTGACTGTTAGAGCAATAAGACAATGGAATCAACTACCTATGGAGGTGGTGGGCTCTCCCAGTCTGGAGGCATTCAAGGTGCAGCTGGACAGCCATCTGTCAGGGATGCTTTGACCTGGATTCCTACATTGCACAGGGGGTTGGACTCGATGGCCTTATAGGCCCCTTCCAACTCTACTATTCTATGATTCTATGACTCATTCTAGATTCGCTTTGAGTAAATTAGGAGAATTGAGTATTTGACTTGAATGTGCCTGGGAATGTATTGGAAGGGTGGTATAATATGATAAATAAATTGTTCGATCTTGATCTGACTGTAGGATTTTGGATCCCTGGTTCTGGGATTTTGAAAAAGCCTGAGAGCCACCTTAGTAACTACAATCACCTCCCTCCCTCCCACCCTTCTGCTTTGTACGCAGTGATAAACTATGAGGTGTGCATCGTGACTGGCGACGTGCGGAATGCAGGCACCAACGCCAACGTTTTCATGCAGGTCTACGGTGAGCTGGGCAAAACTGAGGTGCTGATGCTGAAGAACAGGTCAAACAACTACGAGAGAGGAGCGTCAGAAACCTTCAAGGTATGCTGAGCCACAGAAGGATTCTAACCAGATCTCTCGGTGCCAGCCTTCCCCTCCCCCCCCCAGCAAAGATGCTGTGTGGAACTAGATTCTGGATCTTTGCAAGGCCTGGGCATTAGGCAAGACTTCTTTGGATTCTGGTTCTACACAACGCAGTTAAACCCGTGTCAGACCTGTCCTAACTCCCAAGCCTGAGAGCTAGGAATATGATTCTCCCAGGGGTCAGAGGTGGAAGATTCAAGGCCTTGCACAGCCCTTGATCCTGCTCATGATTAGCAGAGCCAGACTCAATTGTGCAAAGTATAGAATGGCAGGACAGATTATGCAAACAAAGCAAAAGAAAAAAAAAACAAAAAGAGGCAAGGCCTCCGGCTGATGCTAAGAACTAGACGTTGTTTAGATGTTGAACATATTTCATTTTCATTTATTTCATTTCTATACCGCCCCACAGCCGAAGCTCTCTGGGCGGTTCACAATAGTTTATACATTAAAAACAACAATAAAAGCATACAAAATAGCATACAACATAGGGAGAGAGAGACAGATCCGTCTGTTTCCGCTGTGTCTATTTAACATGCGTTCAATCATAAGTCTGTTCCATCACATTTGCTGGGATAGTTTCAAATAACTGCACGAAAATTCACATTTCCTCCTAAAATATACATTTTTTTGTATGCATCTTCCCCTAAAATATGCATTTGTGTACACGTTTTTTGAGCTGAGAACTGCATCATAGAATTTGGACAAGTGTATGACCTGGTGGAGCTCCAGCCTCCTCCTCTCCCCTTTCACAGTGCTGCAGCTAGACGTCCGAAATCAGCATATCTAACTGACTTGCAGAGCAGGAGGAGGTGTGGGGAGATGTAGATCGCCTCCGCTGCTTCCCCCGCTCCGCAGTTCGGAGGCTTGCAAGCATTGAGGGCACAACCCATAGGACTGAGCCCTAAGTGGTCATTTGTGGGGGGACCTTGGGCTGTAGGTCCCCAAGACCCAGCCCTAGCTGCAGCACTGATAGGTATATTTGATCCGGTGTAGTGTGTTGACTAACTGTATGAGCTGAGAAGGCCTTGGTTCAAATCTTGCCTGAGCCACAGACTCACCAGTGAGCATAGGTAGGCTGCTATCTCTCAGCTTCAGTCTGCTGATCTGCGATATGGGGGATAAAAATCCTGGTGTACCTTACAGGGTGGCTGCTGCCAGGCAGGGATGTTGAAGAGTCCTTGGTCTCGAGTCACGAGTCTTTGGACCCGAGTCTCGAGTCCGAGTCCTTGGTCCAAAATGGTGAGTCACGAGTCACGAGTCACTCCCAAAGCTGACTCCACGAGTCCCTATTAAAATCAATGGGGGGGTTTCCCCCCACAAAATAAGGCTACTTCAGATGTGTGGTTTAAATAAATTCTAGGCACAAGTGTGCCTTTTTATTTCAAAACTCTGCAACTGATTTTGGCAAGAACAGACCAGGCAGAAAAACCCAAAATAACCTGGCAGGCAGAGGGGGCAGGGAACCCCAAAGCAGGCAGGCAGAGGTAGCCAAACCCAAAATGTCTGAAAGGTTGCATTTTAGAAAAATGATTTTAAAAAATAAACTTGCTGTACTTCCTAAAACTTATCCATGTTGCATTTGAGGAACATGATTTTTTCTAAATGTTTGGCCCCCATTCTGGAACGGTGAGATCTCATCACAATTCCACCCTCACTGAACACCCGCTCCACTGGTGATGAACTTGCTGTAACCAGAAACACATTCAGAGCAGCCACACAGAGTAATCTCAGGTCCTTCTTCTGCCTCTCCCAAGTACGCAACACATCAATCAAAATAAATCTTGACACACTGTTGGGGCTGCACTCCTGGTAGCCGTCCATAGTGGCCGAGCAGCGGCACACCTCGCTTCCTTGCGCTCTTCGCCGGCAATCACGCTCCTCTCCACTCCTTCTGGCACAGCCCAGGGATGTTGAAGAGTCCTTGGTCTCGAGTCCCGAGTCGAGTCTCAAGTCCCATTAAAAACATTGGGACTCGAGTCCGACTCGAGTCAGAGGGGGGACTCAGTCCGACTCACGAGGAGTCGAGTCCTCGAGTCCGAGTCCCCATCCCTGCTGCCAGGTTTCTTGAGATACTGTACATGTAGTGCTTTCAAAACATTTCGAATGCTATAGAATCGCTAAGTCTGATTATTAATGACAACGTTAAAGATAGAAGCTGGCGATGTTGGCAAGGTCTACAAGATCCGCATTGGCCATGATGGGACGGGCATTGGGGACGGCTGGTTCTTGGAAAGCATCGCGCTTAAGAAGATGGCTACGAAGACAAAGGAGATGGAGAAGAAGAGAAAGAAGAAGAAGAAGAAGCAGCCCTCTGAAGAGGAAGAAGAGGGGGAGCCTAACGAGGCAGGTGTCCTGGAAGTTTATAATTTTACACCCCGCCGCTGGCTGGCGAGGGATGAAGAGGACAAGGAACTGGTTGTGGAGCTGATACCAGAGGACGGATCTGAACTTGAAGGTGAACTGGGCTTATGTACTTCCAAGGGTGTCCTGTTATATCTACCTTTAGGCCAAGGGTGCAGAGCCTAAGGCCCACCCTGGGTCCCAATCTGGCCCTCTGGGGTTCTCTAGATGGCCACGCCCCCATCCTCTGGCCCCACCCCCTTTCCCCAGAATGCCGATTGTTTGGTGTTTCCCCCAGCTTTTGAGTCTTCTCCTCCCCCCCATTCTAAAAGGTCAAAATGCCTCTCCCAAGGCTTACTTACTAGCAGTAAGAGCTTTAAACTACAATATGCTGGTATTTTTTTTGTATTTTGGCCTCGCCCCCTTTGCTTCTGGCCCCACTCCATTTTGCCTTTGGCCCTGCCCACCTCTGGAATGCCACCCCAGAGAACTTCTCTGAAATTTAATGTGGCCCTCAGGCTGAAAGACACCCCCAGCACCCCCGCATTAGGGGATATGCACATTGTGTCAGAAGGGTTGCCATCAGGTGGAAATCCATGCAGAATCTAGCCCCGGGTTCACCAACATTCTGGTAGCTGAGAGACCATACTAATTTTTTTCTGAATAAGAACTTGATGCGCCTTCCAAACAGAAACAGTTTGCCTTTTTAGAGTGTGTAGAGAGGAAGCCAATGGTTTACAAGTTGGGAATTACTGAGTTCAGCTGCTAGTAGGACGGACTTTGGGTGGGACAGGGAAAGTGTAGAGATCCTTACAGTTGCAAAGTTGAGAGCCAGTTGCCATGATCGAGTTTATTTATTTATTTCATTTTTATGCTGCCCAATAGCTGAAGCTCTCTGGGCAGATTACAACAGTTCCTAAAACAGGACCACAATACAACAAAACAACCATCCCCCCCCAATACAAAATTTAAAAACAATTTAAGAGCTAAAACAACATTTGATGCAGAGTTAAAAACACCTGACATGGGTGCCCCCATCAAGCCATTAAATATCCTTTGATGTCTTTAAACGCCTCGGCACAGAGGGCTGTCTTAACCTGGTGCTGAAGGATGACAGAGTTGGTTCCAGGCGGGCCTCAGTGGGGAATCATTCCACAGCTAGGGAGCCGCCACTGAGAAGGCCCTTCCCCGTGTTGCCAGCCTCTGAGTTGTCTAAGGCTCACACTTGTTCCATGGAGCTCCACACAGTTCTCTCCTATGCGCATGTGTGGGCTTTCTTTATATACCAAAGCAGCTTGGGGGTCCGAGCTGAAGAAGAGAAGATGCTTAATACTTTCCCCAGTCTATTTTCAGCTCAGAATTATCCACCGCTAGCTGCTTTTTCACGCACGAGGGGAAAGGTACTGGGTTCCTAGCAGCTCCTTGTCATCATTCCTACTACAAGTGAAAATGTGTCATGTCTACATTTTTGTGGGGGGGGGGCTTGGGCAGCATGCCCTCAGTGGGCACCCCTCCTTGCCAGTGTTACCCTTGCCCATTTGCTCGCCCTCCTCCTCTGGGCCCAATCCACATTTTTCACACAGGGGGAGATGGCAAGGCAAATAGAGGCTTCTGTCCCTTCTCCTTTCTCTTGTTACTGCCCCCATGCTTGTAAAAGCCAGGTGAACAGGCCACACAAGAGCAAGGAGGGGGAAGAGGGGTCTCCTGGGGTCAGCAGCAGTGGGGCCCTGCTCAGGTGTGGTGCGGGCCTTGGCAGGTGCCCAACAATACCAACCCCTGACATTGGCCCTGTTTTGAGCAGAAAAGGGGCAGGAGCGGGACAGATTTGTTGAGCAGCCCCCTTTTCATCTCCTTTTCTTCCCCTCAAACACAGCCTGCTTTGGGTTATAAAATAAAAAAAGAATTGTAAATAATCCAGGAACTCCACTACTGCAGCATGGAGCTTGAGTCTAAGAAGGGCCTTTTTAGATTGGCTGACATGTTGCCAGAAATTCACGGTGCGACAGAACTCAGGGAACAAGGTTGGCAACAAAGAGGGTTGTTTGAAGAATGTCCAGTTCAAATGTTTATGGCTTCCCTTCCCCAGCAAACACCTATGACGTCCACGTCATCACGGGATTGTGTGGGGAGCCGGGACTGATGCTAATGTTTACTTGAGCATCTATGGTGAAAGAGGAGACTCCGGGGAGCGACACCTGAAGCGCTCGGATCACCTAAACAAATTTGAGAAGGATCAGGTAAGAACCTAAGAATTGCCCAGTGGTTGAACGCAGACCAAAGGTCCAGCTAACCCAGCACATGGAAAAGAGCCAAGAGATAGGCATGGCTCCCTGCCCAACTTGATCACTGCACATCTCTGACAGGCCTAGAGTAGTGTTTCAGATTTCTAGCTGCTACAAATTTGGGCAAGCGGCTTTCCTGGTGGGAGCTTTCCCTCCTGATGCATTATGTCCACAGCATCCCCACCTCGCCACTGCTCTGCACCCTGCAACATCTGCTGCCTCACTCTGCCTTATGGTAGGGTTGACTCCTGAGTCCCGAAAGTCCCAAGTCCCATCAGGTTTTCTCCAGTGGTGATTTTCATTGGAGGGAGATCTTTAAGAACAAAACAACACTACCGTAATTGTTAAATAGTGAACATGGTTCCGATATTTTAACATATACAAATATTTCTGCAGGTGTGTGCAGGATTTTTTAAAATCAAAATAGAAAGTATGTATAAATGTATATAATATCTCTTCTCCACAGATACTGTATATTGAAATCAAATGGCACATATTCAATGAATATTTGGCATTTTTAAAAAAAATATTCAGAGACTATCCAATCCAGTGAATATTCAATATCAACATTCACAGAGGGGAATTTTATGGAGAACTTGGGGTGCAAATTTGTTTCACCTGTAATGCAGAATCGACCAATATTAAGGCTGCAACCCTATACCCATGTATATGGGAGTAAGTAACATTGAACTCAATGGGACCTACTCCTGAGTAGATATAGGAGTGCACGGTGAAGCACATTTAAAATTCAAGGCACAATTAGAAACATACAGGATTCCAACATGCTCTCTTGCTGTTTTGTAGGTGGATATATTCACTGTCCAAGCCATCGACCTGGGAGAGTTGAAGAAGCTGCGCATCCGACATGACAACTCTGGAAGCAATCCAGCTTGGTTTCTGGAGAGGATAGAGATTATTGACACCAGGGAGGAAACCACGTAAGCAGAGAGTTTACCACCCTCAGCTAATGCCGCATTTAGGGACCTGGCCAAATCAGTCCCAGTCCAAGTGAAATGCAATTTGAGGAAATTAATTCGCTATTTCAGTCATTGGTTTTACCCAAATGCCCAAGGGTAGCACCACCACACAAGGGAAGAACAAAGCTTATTTTATTTACTTCTTTTTTTAAAGAACGGGAGAGTTTATGCAGTGTGAACACTAGGTATAACATCCTGAAAGAGCAGTTCAGACAGCAATGAAACCAGACTTTGCTTGCAGTATTCCTACTCTTGGGCATTTCACAGTACAACCCTATTAAATGCGCCTCGCTGTTTTCAATGGAGCTTACTCCCGGGTAGGGTGTGTACAAGATTACAGCCTCAGTGTACAGGATTAACAAAGCCAGCTATTAACGTTAGGTGGTGTGCTAGGTAAACCTGTCAGAGGATGGATCCTGAGTATTACCTAGTGGTCGGAGGGAATGGAACCCTCAATAGAAAGTCCCTTCTCAGGTGGTAGAAAATCTTCTCCCTCTGGTGGTAGATTCTGCCCTGAATGGACAGTATTTTAAAGACCACATTAGGGTGCAATCCTATGTAAATTTAGACAGAAAACAGCCCTACAACTCCCAGCATGCCCCAGCCAACTGGTCTAAACTTGCATAGGATTGAGCCCTTAAAACAAAAACAAAAAATATAGCCGTGCTGGTCCACCCAGTGCACCATCTGTCATGTCTGTCTGAACTTCTGCTCTGTGCTGACTCAGGAACCTATGTGTTTTGCCCAAGGAAAGAGACAGACCAGAGTTACAGCCAGCCTTCGTGTTTCCAGAAATGGATATCAGCCATTGCTTCTCTGTCCCAGAATGCATTGCTAGGTGTAATCAGATACCTGCATCACCTACCACTGACTAGTTCATTCAGACTGTAAATCTCTATTTTGAGACTGGGTCTATCTAAACTCCAGACCTCATGGCCACAACACCAGGCCAAGTTTCTGGACTTTTGTGTTTCTTTCTTTTCCCACCCTGCTTTTTTGTACCACCTAGCCCGATGAAGAGTTCTGGAGAACTTGAAACCTTGCACATTTTTGTGGAATGTTGGTTGGTCCTAATAAAGGTACTGCCAAACTCTGGATGTTGGATTCCCCCCCCCCCATGGATCATCATGCCTATCTTTGTTTGTTTTTTAATATTAATTTTGTCATTTATAAAATAAATTAAGATAATTGTTATGATCAACAACAAAGATTATATTGCTAGGATTTCCTCAATGCCCAAAATAATCCTGTTTTAGGCAGAGGGTTGGTGGAACTCATCTGCCATTTTTGGTCCATTACAGTTCTTGCACCATAAGCCTATTTACAGGATGGAGTAGGTGGACCTGAGAAGCAAAATTTAGAAGAAAAATTAGGGGGTTCCATTCTTTCCCTTCCTTTCCAGACTCTTCTGATGTTACAAAGTCTTCTCCTTTGCCTACTCTCCTATATTGTTGAGTGTGTTCTGGCATAACCATAGGGCACCCTTTGACTCAAGCTATACCGGCTTGCTCCTCTCAGAGAGAAATTTAATTATCTGGAGCTGGCCACAGGGAGAGTGCTAAACAGTGTTATTCTTGCAGTTACTATTTTCCATGCCAGAGGTGGTTAGCGGTGGAAGAAGATGATGGTCAGATTGCCAGAGAGCTGGTACCAGTGGCAGAGGCCTTTGTGAAGAAGGATTCAGACAACGCCAACTCCCTTGCGACGCTTGGCCTGGAACAGAAAGGTTTGTGGTCAGCCTTTAAAAATCCCTTCCATGTTAACACTGAAGATGAAACGAAGCACTTTAAATAGCACAAATGCTGAGGGAGAGGCCATGGCTGCTGGAACTGGGAGTCACAGATTCATGGCAACAACCTATGGAATTACTCCATCCACGCAGTTGTGGTTCAACATAAGCAAGTGTAAAGTAAAATGATGCACGTTGGGGCAAAACAAAATCCCAGTTTCACATATATACTGATGGAATTTGATCTGAGCTAAAAGTGAGTGACCAAGAAAGAGATCTTGGGGTGGTGCTGGACAGCTCGATAAAAATGTTGACCCGGTGTGCAGCTTCTGTGGAAAAGGCAAGTTCCATGTTAGGAATAATGAGGAAAGGGATTGAAAATAAAATTGCCGAGATCATCCTGCCCTTATAGAAATCTATGGTGTGACCACACTTACAATACCGTGTAGAGTTCTGGTCAACACACCTAAAAAAGGATAATGTAGAGTTGGGGAAAGGGCAACTAAAATGATCAAGGGGCTGGAGCAACTCCCCTACGAGAAAAGGTTTCAACAACCTCGGAATGTTTGGCTTAGAAAAAAGGCGAGTAGGAGGAGACATGATGGAGGTGTACAGAATTATGCCTGGCGTGGAGAAAGTGGACCGGGAGACGTTTTCCCCCTCTCTCATAATACTAGAACCCAAAGGGGTCATCCCATGAAGCTGATGGGTGGGAGATTCAGGACAGATAAAAGGAAGCCCTTCTTCACACAGCGCATAGTTAAACTATGGAATTCACTTCCCCAAGATATATTGATGGCCACCTATTTCGATGGCTTTAAAGGGGGACTAGACAAATTCATGGAGGAGAAGGCTATCGATGGCTACTAGTGCTGATTGATATGCTGCTCCAGATCGAGGCATGGAATCACGAACTCCAGCACCTTTCTCTATTATTGCAGTATCAGAGGTACCCAAGTCGGTCCTTCTCAAAAAAAAGCACTGATGTCCATGTACAGCAGTTTCTGGGGAACTTGGGTGGGAGGGTGCTGTTGCACTCATGTCCTGCTCAGACAGGGCAAGGAAAGAATCCTGCCTGAGAGCCACTGTCAGTCAGTGTTGACAATACTGGGCTAGATGGACCAAGGGTCTGACCCCATATAAGGCAGCTTCCTATGCTATGTTCCTATCTTCCAATACACAGAGTGGGATTAATCTAGGATTAGGGAGAAGGACTTAAAAAGCAGAGGACCGACCTTCCATTCCCATACGACTCATCTTGGAACAGAAGCTCTACCTTGAAACCAAATGCAAAAGACAAACTCGCATGCTGGGCTGGAATGCAGCTTCTCTTAAGCCAGAGAGAGAAGAGCAAGAGGGGTACAAAAGGACAGAGATTCTTCATTGGTGGCAGCCTCCCCCGTTGGTTTTTTACCCTCCAGATACTGAAATAAAGGCTTAGGATCAAAACCGTGTGTGGCGCCACTGCTGGGCCCCATGCCTGAATCAGCCCAAAGGACTCTGCTTAGAAATCCATAGCTCCACAGTAGAGCACCTGCTTTGCATGCAGAAGGTCCCAGGTTCAACCCCCGGCAGCATTGCCAGTTAAAAAAGGATCAAGCAGCAGGTGATGGGAAAGGTCTGAGAACTTGAAGAACTGCTGCCAGTAAGACTACACAATTCTGATCCTGATTGACAAAGCCTGTCCTGGAAAAGACAAGTTTTCTGTGAGAGTCATTGTGGCTGAGTGGTTAGAGTGTTGGACTGGGACCCGGGAGATCCGGGTTCTAGTCCCCACTCGGCCACGAAGCTCACTGGGTGACTAACTTTGGGCCAGTCACTGACTCTCAGCCTCACCTACCTCACAGGGTTGTTGTGAGGATCAAATGGAGAGGAGGAGGAGGAGGATTATGTAAGCTGCCTTCGGTTCCTTGCAGGAAAAAAAGGTGGGATATAAATATAATTAATAAATGAATGAATGCCTACATAAATAGTTGGTGGCCATACAGGTAATGAAAAAGAGAAAAACAAACCAAAAGACACAGCAGGGTAATTATTATTTTTTTCTTCAAGACCAGCTAAAATGTCATAAAGTAGCTAGCAAGAATCAAGACAGTTACAATCTGCAGGCATTGTGAAGGTGGGGGTGATTGCATAATGCCCAGCTTTTATCTTCTCCCCACTTCCCAATGCTAAATTGCTTCACATGTTTGCTGGAAAAGAATTATGGAGAATCTGAAAGCTTGTTCACTAATCCATTGTATTTTAATTGGTCCTAATGAAGGTATTACCCTACTGTGTCTCTTGGCTCACCTTGACTAAAGTCTAACTCAATTCCTAGTCTAGGGATGGGTGAGAAATTCACGGTGTTCACATTTTAATGCGAGATTACCCAGTCCACACCTCCCAGAACTGAGCGTGGGCCCAAACACGATTTGCAGTTGGAAAGCCATACATTTGTGATACTTCTCACAAAATAAAACATGTGCACATTTGAAAAAATGCATGCCTTTCAAAAATGTGCAAACCCACCCTTTAGATATACAAAAATGCATACGTTTGAAAAATGCGCACAAAAGCACACACATTTTGAAAAACGCTCGTGGAAATATGTACGAATTTATGTGCGGGGAAAAACGGCTTGCAACCCAGAGTGGACTTGAGTCGGAATGAGGTTGGTGGTAGAAAAACAAGACCCCCAAAGAGCTCAAGCTTGACAGATTGCCTATCCATACCTTATACAGTCGAGCTGACTCCCCAGTATCCTCCATTTCACAAAAGATCTCACCAAGTGCACTGGAACAACAGCGGCAATAAAATTCATAGTAGCTCGGATTCTTCTTTTTGACAGCTAAATCAACTACGTTCTCCGTGACAGTGAGAACCGGGGACAAGAAAAATGGTGGGACGGATGCCAATGTCTTCATTGTTCTTTATGGAACGAAAGATGACACAGGTAAGAACCAAGCTTGGCCCCACTGAGCAAGAGAGAGTTGGCTTTTGGCCACTCATATAATTGGCTGCTCAAGAAAATTGGCATGGCAGCGTTATCTGCTCTTTCAGTAAACGCTTTTATCTTCTCATGGCAAAACGTGTGCTCATTAGTGCAGCTGAATCAGATCAGGATTTTTCTTGGTCATGAATAGATATACTGTCCTTTTTTCAAAACTTTTGGCTGAGTGTCCAGGATTTTTTTTTTATTATTATTTTTTTTTGCAGTCTCCTGGAGTCTCTAAAGGTCCCTTTTGGCAGTTCCCGTGCCCAGTACTAAGTGCAGGGCAGTTTGTGTTCTGAAATGCATCATATTGGTATGAACCTCCTACCACTATCTGACACTTGTAGGGCTAGGTGTGAAATTCCTTCGGATCTTGTTTCTAAGTGGATTTAACAAAGCTGCGCTTCCTGAATGTAGAATGAAGTAGAATGCGTTTATACCTTGCAATCTGTACTTTTCCAAAGTTTACAATGCAGTTTGCAGAAAAGGGACACATTTGAAAAAGTGTGCAGAAAAGCATGCACATTTTAAAGAATTCGTATATTTTGAAAAAATGCACCTGCAAATATGTACAAATTTTCATGCAGCCTGGAAATAATAATAATAATAATAATAATAAGTAGTAGTAGTAGTAGTAGTAGTTGTAGTAGTATTTTGCACTCCAGTGAGGAAATGGGATGGAACAAACTCAACAAGTGGAATACTGAGAACCTCAGTGAAACAGAGCTTGACAGGTTCCCCTATTCCTAGATATAGTGAATATGCAAAATCTGGGTAACACCAACATTCACATGTGAATGCTGACAATCCTAGACAAATTTTGTCACTGTCTGAAGACAGACATTTCCTCACTTCTTTTCCAGACATACATCAGTGAATCCTGAACAATCACATTTCGGTCATTGTCAATATTCAGTGTATCTCTTGAGTTTATGGACATTTGTCAGATTTATCTGGGATTGTCAACATTCACACCAAACTTCAGTTCAGATGTTCACTGTAACGTATATAAATATGAGATGGCATGTTGTAGTAGCAAAGAGCTGTAATCCGGGATGTGCTCAATTCTAAAGCTTGGTGCAGTGAATTCACTTGATGGTCTCTTGCAAATTGCAACCTCTTTTCTTTCAGCCTTCCACACTTGTTGTATGAGAATAAAAATACATACCGGTACTTATCCTCCAGAGCTGTTGTAAGGACTACTAGGATAATATCTGTGAAGTGCTTTGAACACTCCTATATTAATAATAATATAGGAGAAGTGCTGTGAAGATTAATAATATAATAATAATAATAATAATAATAATAATAAATAATAATAATAGGTATGGGTCCTATACACATCAGCTCTGTAATGTGCATCCACTCCATATTGTCTTGTTTGTGGCCAGAATAAGTGCAGCAGGTGAGGTACCGTATATACTCAAGTATAAGACGAGTTTTTCAAGCACATTTTTTGTGCTGAAAATGCCCCCGACTTATACGTGGGTCAGCGCCCCCCCAGGACCCCCGCCGCCACCGCCAGGCACCGCCAGGCACCCCCCTCCACCCCAGGACCCCTGCCACCCCCCCCAGACACCCCACCCCCACCCCCGTACCTGCACCCGCCGTCGCCGAAGCCCCTCCCCCGCCGAAGCCCTCCCCTGCCGAAGCCCCGCCGCGCCGAAGCCCCCCCAGACACCCCCATGCCACCCCCCACGCCACCCCAGACACTGCCACGCCACCCCAGACACCCCCCCCACGCCACCCTACCTGCACCCGCCACCGAAGCCCCGTTGCCACCGAAAAGCCTCCCTGCCGCCGAAGCCTCGCTGCCGCCGAAGCCCCTCCCCCGCTGAAGCTGCGCCGCACCGCAGCTTCCCCAGACACCCCCACGCCACCCCCAAACACCCCCACGCCACCCAGACACCCCACCCCCACCCCCGTACCTGCACCCGCCACCGCCGAAGCCCCTCCCCCGCCGAAGCCACGCCGAAGCCCCCCAACACCCCCATGCCACCCCCAAACACCCCCACGCCACCCCAGACACCCCCCCACGCCACCCTACCTGCACCCGCCATTGAAGCCCCGCTGCCACCGAAAAGCCTCCCTGCTGCCGAAGCCTCGCTGCCGCTGAAGCCCCTCCCCCGCCGAAGCCACGCCGCAGCCCCCCCAGACACCTCATGCACACCCAGAACCTCCACGCCCCCAAACCCCCCCGTCACCGTACCTGCTCCGCGCGAAGCCACTGCTGCCACTTCCGCCGCCAACTTCCGCCGAGCCGGAGTGCTTCGGGCAGCGGGAAGGTAGGGGTGGGCTGGGGGTGTCGGGGGTGGCGGCGGGGGTCCTGGGGGGCTTTGCAGGCGGGGCTTCGGCGCAGTGGGTGCGGTACGGGGGGGGGGTTGTGGTGTGGGGGTGGCGGCGGGGGTCTGGGGGAATGGCAGTGGCGGGCTTCGGCGGCGGCGGTGCGGGGTGGGGGGGTGTCTGGGGGTGGCGGCGGGAGTCTCCCTCGTACATTTCCACCTAGACTTATACTGGGGGCATAGTTTTCCCAGTTTGGGGGGTGAATTAGGGCCACATATATTAGGGCCGACCTATACTTGAGTATATACGGGTAATCATTCAGAGTCCTTAAGGACAGACGTTCATTTTGGGTGACACCTTCAGCTTTACTGGGTCTCTCATTATGCCCACAAAGATGGCACTGCTCTTGATGGAGCTCCAAAGGGCCCCAAATGGCACCTTGGCAGGTACCCAAACGTGGCACCCGCCAGGTGCCAGCTGTGCTCCCCTTTCTGGTAAATAATGGGGATCTGTGATTAAAACAAAACAGGGACAATCTACTTGAAGGCCTCCACGACGAACAAGAACAAATTTGAGCGAGGCAAGACTGATGTGTTCACGGTGGAGTGCGTGGACCTTGGAGACCTGAAGAAAATCAAGATTGGCCATGATGATACAGGTATGTCGGCTTGGAACGATATAAAATGGCCCAAGCAAGTTCATTTTTGTACACATCTGGAGGACACAAAGTTGGGGAAGCCTGGTCTACCCGATATAAGAAAATATGGTGGTATTTGTTCACAGATGGTGGCCATTTTTTTATTAACACATGTACAGTATCATGGAGATGTGGGGAGGAAAAGCTGGCCAAAGCAAGAAAAGCAATGAAGTGTGTGTATTGGGGGGGGGGGGGATGTTCCTGGGAGAAGGTGCTCAGTGTTTCATTCCTAGAGGGTGAGCACGCCATCTTAACTGAGACCTGTGGCTAACATTCCATCTGGACCTGGTTCAGATGTCCAGAGCAAAGAGTTACTGGGCAGATTCACCAGAGCAGTCTGACTGCCAGCCAACCTCATCCGAGGCTGGCCGCTTGCATTGTAGATATGAGCCTTGAGGTAGCTTCACCCTGCAATGGAACTCTTGACCTGGCTGAAAAGTAGAAACCAAGAGAGAGAGAGAGAGAGAGAGAGAGAGGAACAATCTTTGTCAAAATCAGTATAACAGAGAGAAGGTTAGGCATGCATCACCAAAAAAGATTTCATAGATTTCGTAGATCATCGAGTTGGAAGGAGCCTACAAGGCCGTCGAGTCCGACCCCCTGCTCAATGCAGGAAACTAGAGGAGGGGTGTCTCCCGTCCAAGTAATAACCGGGCCTGACCCTGCTTAGCTTTCCACGCTCAGACAAGCTGAGCCAGCGTGAGAATGAATGATTACTATCCAGAGGAGCCAAAGTTGGAAATTGCCTCCTCCTGATCATTGGAATGAACTCTAAGAAAAAGGGGGAAGGAGAGAGGCTCCCAAAGACCTATAAGCACTTGGGAAGCTCAAAAAGAAACCTGACAAAAGAAGAGCATTTTGCTTATGATTTGCATATGTTAATTCAAATGTATCTATGAAAATTTAGAAATAGTTATTATAAATTAAATGGAAATACAGGGCATCTCACCATAGTGTGGAGGACTGTGTGCCTTGCTCAGTCTCCTGCCCAGGTGCTGTTGATGGACAACTTCAAGGCCCTTGAGCTCTTCCTTCTGATGGTTCTTTATCTTTACAGCACACCTGCACTAGACGGCCCTTCAAATAGAGGACACTTTCAAAATAGAGGACAGTCCATTGGCAGCCCTCCAAATAGAGGACTGTCCTCCGTAAAAGAGGATGCATGACCACCCTATCACTAGGTTGTAGATTACCATGTAAAAGTCTACTACACAGTGTTGGTGGCAAGTGAGAATCTTCCATCCCTCCCCAGGTAATTCTCAAGGTTGGTTTCTGGAGTGGGTAGAAGTGGATGCCCCATGCCTTGGCCTGTGTCTGAAGTTTCCTTGTGGTCGTTGGCTGGATAGATCGGAAGATGATGGAGCTACTGAAAGGGTCCTGTTTCCTGCAGACCTTCAGACGAGGACGTATGTCCCATGTGAGTAGCTGGCCAACCACAGCTGGGTTATTTTATCCACACTGTGTATGCAGAAGACCTGAGTGCAACAATGCACTCAGCATAATAGTTAATCAGGCCTCGGACATGATACAGGCAGCAAGGTCTGTGTGCCACTGGAGTCCCACTGATCTGGGAGACCCCCCCACTGGTCTGGGGGACTCCTGACTACACAGGAGTCAAAACTGAAGGTAGCCTCAAGGCAACACAGGGAGAAGCCCTTGGCAAGTCGGTGTGTGAATGACTGTCCTCCAGCGGAGGCTGGTGACTCCTCTGTCAGTGGGGCCCCTTATCCATTGCAGCTTTTATTCTGAGCATTTTTATAGGAGCTATCCATGGTGTTCCACAGTGGTACACCTATATTGGGGATGGAGCTCAGCACCATGGCATGGCTAGCACCTACAATAATGCTCAGAATAAAAGCTGCAGTGGATAAGGGGCCCCACTGACATAGGAGTCACCCGTCTCCCCCACTGTCAGCCCTTAAACCTGCAGTGCCTGACATCAGGGAGGGCTGGCTCCTGCTCTCAGTTTCTATGGCAAAATACATGGGTGGCCCCATCACCCATCAGTTCTGAATGGCCCATCCATCCATATTTAAAGGGACAGGAGTCCTGCAACAAACTCAGAAGCAGAGATTGGAGAGAGACGGCGGCTGCTGCTGCTCCTTTGCATATTTGTTGTGTGGGGGAAACTTTGCATTCAGTGGCACTGGGTGAGCATTTTGCCTTTTAAACCCAGGTTCATTAGATAACAACAAGAGCAGCAATCCTCCTCCTCGTCCTCCTCCTCCTCCTCCTCCTCCTCCTCCTCCTCCTCCTCCTCCTCCTCCTCCTCCTCCTCCTCCATGATCCCTAACCATCAGAGGTGAGGCAGATGAACATGCAGGATAGGGTCTCTTTGGGTGTGGCACCCAGGCTCTGGGACTTTCTCCCTGAAGGGGCATGCCTGGCCTCTTCGCACCTCACCTCACCCTTCACACTTCAGCCTCTAACAGGCATCTGAGGTGGGATCTTCAGCTTAAACTCTTGCTGCCGGCATCATGTGTCTATTTCTTCCCTTTCCTCTTGGTTTGTCTATATTTTAGAGCAAGGGTGTAGAATCTCGGGCCCGGGAGTCAAGTCTGGCCTTCCTGGGGTCTCAGCCCAGCCCCCTGGGGTTCCCCACACAGTCATGCGCCATGCCCCTGGCCCCGCCTCCTTTCCCCTGACCACTATGCGTTTGGCGGTGTCTCGGCTTTGGTGCAGTTTCCCCCCCCATTCTGAAAGGTTGAAATGCCTCTCCTAAGGCTTAGTTACTGGCAAGAAGAGCTTTAAGCTACAATATGCTGATATTTTGGCCCCACCCCTTTTGCCTTTGGACATGCCCCTTTTGCCTTTGGCCCCACCCCTTTTGCCTTCAGCTCTGCCCACCACTGGAATGCAGCCCCCAAGAATTTCTCTGAAATGGAATTCGCCCCTCAGGCAGAGAAAATGTTCAACAGCTCTATTTTTAGAGTCCGCTCCCACTCGATTTATTCTTTTCTGACGCTGGCTGTTGATTTTTGATGTGAGGCTTTTTTTCAGACTGCGATCCTATACATATTTACCTGGGAGTAAGCCCCATTGCCCACAGTGGGACTTACACTCGAGTAAACATGCATGGTGTTGCATTGTTAATCTTGTAAGTGCTTTTGATCGAGTAGAAAGCCAGGGTAAGAAGCAATAATGTTCTTTGGGTACCCAAGTTTAAAAAGCGAATCGGCTCTGCAAGGGCGTGCAAGTTTGCAGCACGGCATCCTTGTACCTGCAGTGTGTTCGGGCCCAGCTCACGTTTGAGGAAGCTTGACCCCTTACGTCCAAACCAGCCGCAAGGTTGACGTCTAGGCATGAAGGGGCACACGACCAAGCTACCTTCCACCCGGTTGCTTTGCTTAAGTAAATACTTGGTACTTCTAACAATAATCTAATTTTCCAACCATTAACCTCACACAAATTATATAGCTACTTTGCAGGAAGACAGAAAATAGAGTGATTTGATAACATTTCTGGAGGTTTCATTGTTGCCAAGAAGGAAGGGGCTCGTATGTCATTCTGTGTCCCAATTAAAATGGCTCCTCAGGGCATGTGACTGTTAAACCACCACATGAATGAGGCAGGAGGCTGGCAATACATCTTTTGGCTTTATTTTGCACCTTGGCTGAAATATTAAAATACTGCTCTCCTGCTGCTATCCCCTTCTGCTGGAAACTGAAGCTCCCAGGCGTGCCCCTTTTTTGCATAGTCTGCCTGGTCCTCTTGATTGTTGAATTATGCAGACACTTCCTTTCAGTGCTGGGTTATACATAGCCCAGCATACAGAGTGGGAGTTTGAGTAGGACCAGAGTCAAGACAGAGCATGGCCAGACAAACCCTAGCCAAGATTTGATACCTGGCAGGGCGGCGGCGGGGGGGGGGGGGATTGCTTCCCTACCTCTCTAGGGATTTTGACAAAATTTGCAATGGACTCAAATGAGTTTGCATTTCTAAGCATCTGACCCACAGATACTGCAGACGACTGGCTTTTTCCAAGCTGTGCAGATCATTCTGCAGACCTGCAGACCATTTTCTAATTTTACATAATTTTATGCAAGTTTAGTCATAGAAAAATAAGTAAAATAGACCAAAATGTGCATTTCCCCCATAGGCTAAAGCATGAAAATACACATTTTGGGGGGGATTTGCGTAATTTGGGAGGGATTTGCGCATTTTCAGGAGTGCACATTTGCACAACTCCGAATTTGCGCAAATGCGTACAAACACATTTTTGCAAAACCCGGTTCCGTCAATAAGCGGACAGCAGAACGAAAGGCACCTGACAATCCACAAAACATAGATGGGATGGATTTTACGATGTCCGTACATCCCTACAGTCTTAACAGAGGTTTGATAGGCAGAAACCAGCAGGTGAAGCTTGTCATGGCATGGAACTAAGCATGTTCACCTGCTAATTACTGCAGACTGCTGCCATTCGAGGGACAGCTACAGGGGTCAGTTGAAAATCTGGCAACACAGCTCCTGAAATTGAGAGCAGCGGCAGGGTAAGGCAACTAGGGCCTGTGCTAGACCAAATGGCGTCCCAGGTGGTGTGAGTGTCTTTGGCAATCCCCTGTTCATTCCACTTCTGAATATCTTTTTTTTTTTTTTTTTACTAAACATGTCTAGTTTCATGGCTCGGATGCATAGCTTGCCTGCATGATTTTATCCACAGGAAAGTAGGAAGCTGCCTTAATCCCGAGTCAATTCTTGCTCAGGATTGTCTGCACCAGGGTTGGGGAGCCTCCATCCCTCCCAATGTTGTTTGACTCCAATTCCCATCAGCCCCAGTCAGCACAGGCAATTGCCAGGCATGATGATGGAAATTGTAGTCCCAAAACATCTGGAGGGTCAGAGGTTCCGCACCCCTGGTCTACACCGACTGGCAGTGCGTATTATCTCCAGGGTTTCAGATAAGAGTCTTTTCCATCTGTTTCTGGAGCTGCCAGGGAATTTAAAGCTGGACATTTCTGCATGCAGAGCATATCTGCTCTATCACCGAACTTGGCCAACTGCCCCAATATATGAGGCCCTGTCATATCAGATGATAAATGTGCACACATGGATCGGATCACAATCACTTGAACTATTTGCTGAACAGACATTGAGGCTCTACATTTTCCTGTGTAGGTGATTTATATATAAAACACACACACACACACACAACACTGGCCATGCAGGTCAGTGTGTGTTGCCAGCTCTACAAGTGAAGATGAATTGTGTGTACTATATTTGTTTCAGCTGCTGAATGGATAGTTAAGTAGAGAGTCCATCATGACTGGTATCCTTCCCAAATCCAGCACCCGCTCCAAGCCCGGTGCTGTAGGCCAGGCGTGGGCAGAAGGGAGACCTTCCAACATTTTCAACCCACTCTCAGCATTCCTGAGTCCTCACCATTGGCCATTGCTGGCAGGTGCTTATGGGAGTTGAAGTCCAAAACATCTGGAGACTGAGGGGAGATATTATAGCGCTCTTCAAGTACTTGAAGGGTTGTCACAACACAAAGAGGAGGGCCAGGATCTCTTCTCAGCCATCCCAGAGTGCAGGACACGGAATAATGGGCTCAAGTTACAGGAAGCCAGGTTCCGCCTGGACATCAGGAAAAACTTCCTGACCGTTAGAGCAATACAACAATGGAACCAATGACCTAGGGAGGTCGTGGGCTCTCCCACTCTGGAGGCATTCAAGAAGATGCAGCTGGACAGCCATCTGTCAGGGATGCTTTAACTTGGATTCCTGCATTGAGCAGGGGGTTGGACTCAGTGGCCTTATAGGCCCCTTCCAACTCTACTGTTCTGTGAATCTATGATCTACCTTCTGCCAACCCCTACCCTAGATGGTTCCCTGGTTCCCTGCCCCTTCTAGCCCTGAAAGCAATCTGTTGCAAGCAAGAGCATGTTTCCTCATTGCTCAGACCATCAAACAATCCTGACCCAGAAGCTTTTATGTGGCCAGGGAGCATCATTTGATCTTCTCTAGCCTATTGGGGTAAGGGGATTTCTTTGGCTGGGGGGGGGGGCTGTAGGGATCATGTGTGAGGATTTCATTCAGGGGGTGGAAGTCTGGCGAACTCACCGGGCTTGACCCCCCTGAACTCCGTCCCACCTCCCTGCTTCCCCAGCTCTTGACTCATGTTCTCTCGAGTTGTGCTGTGGAAGCGACTTCTGGGTTCCCGGCGGAGCACTTTTTACGTAGAACATGGCATAAGATACATTAAAAACAGCTGCAATTTGCAAGTTACACAAATTGCGGCCGCTTTTAATGTATCTTATGCCATTTTCTAAGTAAAAAGTGCTCCACTGGGAACCCAGAAGTCCGCCAAGCGGCTCGGCTGGTGTTCACTTTTGGCCTGGCTTGGCGGGTGCACCAGCAGTGCTCACTGAGTGTCCAGCGAGTTGGGTGGTGGGCGGAAGTGGGCTATATAACCGTAATGCAGGAGGGTTCCATCTGGAGGCACAGTCAATCACACAGGCCCCAGTCTGAGCCAACGAGCCTGTTCAGAAAAAGAGGAATTAATAGGGTTGCAGGTGAGCAGCAAACAGGAAGGCAGAGAAGGAAACAGGCTGGGAGGCAGACAGCAGGGATTCCCCTGTGCGCTGCTGCCTCTCCCAACTGGGGAATCCTCCTGTTATCTCCAACCTCAGATCGGAGATAACAGCAGGGATGTGAGCAGCAGGGGACCTGGCCGGCGCTGGGAACAGTGGCTGCTCTTCCCAGTGCCAGCGGAGTTTCGTGCAGCGTGTGCCACTCCCAGCTGCTCCTCCCAGCACTTTCCCCATGCTGAGAGAGGTGCGGAACACCATGCCTCTGCAGTGCCAGCATGGAGAAAGGCAAAATTGTCAGGGCAACGACGTCAACAGGCATGGGCAGCAGTGCAGTGCAGCCGGGGCTTGCAGGGACGCAGTGCTGGCACTATTTTATTAGCAGGGATGCTGACGTCCTCTGCCTCCCCCTGAGGGAGCTGTAATCCTCCCAGTAGCTGGGGAGGGGGGAAATTAATTTCCCCAGCAACAATATATTGTCCCTTGTTCTAATGTAAAGTATTGGAGGCAGGCTAGGTCTTGAATGGGCAATTGCGACCTATAAGCTGCAGGAAAGACCTCCTCCTAGCACAGTGTTCTCCAACCTTGGGTCCCCAGATGTTTTTGGCCTACAACTCCCATGCTGGAAGTTGCAGGCCAAAAACATCTGGGGACCCAAGGTTGGAGAACACTGTCCTAGCAGATGAAAACTCTTAGAACTCTTAGTTTGTTGATATGGATCAACACAGCTGCCTGCAGTTTTGAAGTCTTCCTGGGTGTGTGTGGCTATGGGGCCTGTCATGATGAGGCCCTGCACTTCAAATTTTACCACCACGCCACTGGGCATGGCCACGCCCACCAATGTCATTCAGCCTGTGTAGGGCCCGGTGGGGGAGCAATCCCCCCCCCCAGAAAATGGTTCCACAGCCCTGCGTTGCATGATTCCTAGCTTCGTTAAAATGTGGGGAAGAAGGCCCCTCTTGGTCAGTCATGTCTCCTTTGCCTGTTCTGTTTTCATCATCATCATCATCATCATCATCTTCTTCTTCTTCTTCTTCTTCTTTACTTTGTCAGTTGTTCCCTATGAGGTCACCGTGCACACAACTGACATTTTTGGAGCCGGCACTGATGCAGATGTCTTCATTGTTCTGTATGGAGCTAATGGGGTTTGCACTCGACAGAAATCCTTGTGCCAAAACAAGAGGGAGAGAAGGATGTTCTTTGAGAGGAATTCCGTGAATCAGTTCATTGTGGAGGTAACGTAAAAGAATGCTGTGAGTACCTCCAAAAGGGTATTGTAGAGCTGGAAAAGGTGCAGAAAAGGCTAACCGGGATTATCAAGCGGCTGGAGTAACTCCCCCATGAGGAAAGGTTACAACGTCTGGGACTGTGTAGCTTAGAGAAAAAGCGAGTGACGGGGGACATGAGAGAGGTGCACAAAATTATGTACAGTGTGGAGAAAGAGGATAGGGAGATATTTCTCTCCCTCTCTCATAATATTAGGAGCCAGTGGGGTCAAGCCATGAAGCTGAATGGTGGGAGAGATTCAGCACAGATAAAAGGAAGCACTTTTTCACACAGTGCATAGTTAAACTATGGAATTCACTACCACCAACTTGGATGGCTTTAAAATGGGGTTAGACAAATTCATGGCGTATAAGGCTATCAATGGCTCCTAGTCATAATGGCTATATCTCAGCTCCAAACAGAACTGCAGCCTTTCTCATCGTAGTTATCTTAATCCCAAATTCTGGTAACTACTGATCTGGCAAATTATAAAGGAACACACATGGAAACGGAATGGCTAGCCTTCCCTTTATTCTGATTTACTGAATACCCGTTGCTGGGGAGAGGGCAACTGCGCCCATGACCTGCTGCTGGGCTTCCCTTGAGCTGAACATCTGGTTGGCCACTGCGGGAACAGAATGTAGGACTACACAGGTCTCGTTCAGCACGGCTGTTCTTATGTTCTCCCCTCCTACAGTCCAAATTTTACAAGCTGAAAACTCAATCGTCATGCTCAGAATTATTCCATCAAGTACATTTACATATGTTTACATAATTTAGTCAGCAACCACCATTCATGTTTTCCAAATAATATGGCTATTTTGAGAAGGGTAGGACTTACGCTGGCTCAGCTTGTCTGAGCGTGGGAAGCTAAGCAGGGTCAAGCCTGGTTATTACTTGGATGGGAGACCCCTCCTCTAGTTTCCTGCATTGAGCAGGGGGTTGGACTCGATGGCCTTGTAGGCTCCTTCCAATTCTGTGATCTATGCATCTATGAAAAAATGACAAGGAGAAAGGAGAGGGCACAGAGGAGCGTAGGGAGGCAAATGTATGGGGAAGAAGGAACAAACACAACGTGGTTTGAAAGAATATTAAGGTGCAATCCTATGCATGTTTAGACAGAAAAAAGTCCTACAACTCCCAGCATTCCCCAGCCAGAATTCACCACAGTAGATCCATTTGCATGTAATGCTAGGCCTGATAGACATTCATAATATGTGTACATTTTCTAACTTCCTCTGAATTGTTTGCAGTCCATTCCAATTTTGCATAATTCTCTTTCTCTCTCTCTCTCTCTCTCTCTCTCTCCTATATATATGTGTGTGTGTGTGTGTGTGTGTGTGTGTGTGTATAGATAGATAGATAGATAGATAGATACCAGGGCCAACAGCTCTTTTACCCAGATAATGTAAAAGCAGGCATCAAATGGTTAATGCAGTTAATTCCTTTGTGTCTTATTCTTTGGCCTCATGCAAAACTATTTATAAATTTCATTTCTTTTTTAGCAGGTTTTGGCTTTTTTCTTTTGGTGCACTGGGAGTAGACAGGTAGCGAGTGGGGAGAGGAGAGAAAGAAGAACAAAATGTTGTCTTCTATCACCTACTTGTGTGAATCGATAATAATAGGCCTTGAAAACAATTCCGACATTCCTGATCAACCAGAGCTGTGAATTGCCTCCCCCCCCCCCCGCCTTTTTTTTCTTGGGAGATATACTGCCGGGTCTGCTTTGTATTCTGCAGATGGCATCCTAAAAGCATTTAAGAAACTGTTATCAGCTACACTTCTAGGAGGTGATTTGCTGGCAATGTGGAAAGCAATGCAATAAATACACCCTTTTCCTTTTTGTTCTTTGGTTGGTTTATGTCATGCTGGTCTTTAAAGTCACGTGGCATCTCTTTACTGTGTATAAAACGAAAGAAGGCTACTTTTTTGTGATGGGAGACAATAATTTCACTCCCTTCATTGTTATATGTTTTCAGATAAATGAAAAGAATTTTAATTCTGTCTTTCCCAAATGAGAGATGCTAACATCATTTCAAAGAGCCAGGAGAAAGTGAACAAAGAGTCTGTCATCATCAAGCATTTATTTAACTTCAGTTGGAGCCTGATGAATCTACCCCAGTTCACAAACTGTTGCTAGAAAACAGAGGCTTGAAAATCCAGAAGTTGTTGGACTACAACTCCCATCATCAATGACCATTGGCCATGCTGGTTGGGTCCAATAGAAGTTGAAGTCTGACAACATCTGGGTAGCTGCCTGTTGGTACCCAAGGTTCATTTTATTTTAATATATTTATATACCGACCAATAGCCAAAGCTCTCTGGGCAGTTCACAACAGTTAAAACCATAAAATACAACATCATAAAATACAGTTTAAAAGGTTAAAACTACAGTATAAAACCAAACTAAAACCTGGAGCAGCAGTGCAAAGACTTAAAATACAGTAACAGGTTTAATACAACAGAGACTGAAATACTAAAATGCCTGGGATAATAAGAAGGTTTTCACCTGGCACCAAAAAGAGTCACCTGGCACCCCCTCTCTGGAATGCCCGGCCATGACAAATTAGGCAGACGGCCAGACGCCAACCCTTCTGAGTTTTCGGTGCCTACTGAAACCAGAGTTTCCAACAAGCATTCCTAAGAAGGCAATCTTGCTTTTTGTATGAAGGCTTGTTTCTGTACATTGCTTAGAAATTTCTTTAATATAAGTGATCCATAAATATTGTTAAAGAAATAAGTCAATAAACAAACATCTGGAGGGCCATGATGGGTGCCCCACCCCACCCCAACGAACACCTGGAGGAAGCAATCCTATGTTCCCTAAACAGCATCTGAGGGGCAATCAGATAGTTCAGATTCCCAGATCTGAGGTCGGAGACAGCCCTCTGACCTTGGAGCTGGGAACCGGAGCTCTGACCCCCTCCCCCTCCCAGCCAGTGCAGGACAGAACCATGCCAGCTGGCCTCCGAGGTTGGGAAAGGGCCTCGGAGAGGGGAGAAGGGGGGCGTTTCAGGGGGCAGGGAGGGGAGGAGATTTCAGAGGCCAGGATACTGATCTATCCTGATGCCTCTCCAGTCTCCTTCCCTCCCCCTCCGAAGATGCTCCAGCTAGACCGGCAAAAAAGCCTGTCTAGCGGAAAATTCAGGGCGGGAGGATGGGAAGGCATAGATCGCCCTCCGCCACTCCTCCCACTCTGCACTAAAATTTTTAGGGATGTACACGTACCTCTTGGGGTACTCGCCGGGTGCTCAGCGAGCACCCCCGCTGCTCAATGCCTCTCTCACGGCGACAGCAAGGCTCTCGGCAGACTTTCCGGGGACCTGGAAGAGACGTGACGGGTCCCAGCGCTGTGCCAGGAACTGACGCGATGGGACCCTGGCTGGCGCTGCGTTTTTCACGTAAATACCATAGAAAACCACCTTAAAACAGCCGCAATTTGCTCGACTTGCTCAATCAGCCTCCGAGTTTGGGGGCTTACGGCCATTTCCATAGGATTGCTACCATAAACTACCGCTCGCATTCCACTTCCAGGAAAAGACGAGAAGGAGGCACTCTATCCTGCTTGGTCCCCAACAAGATTGGAGCTTGTCCCTTCCCCCTTCACCTTCCTGTCTCCTCCATAGGAGGGCACAAACTAGGCAGAGGGGAAGAGATTTTACTATTTTAGCCTAGCCTTCTGCCTGGCGCACTTGACATGAGATCAAGTGCATGACACACCTTTAGTGTGAAGTAGTATGTTCAGTCCATAAAGGACTGTGCCAACCGAGTGTCTTTTCTGAAAGTGTGAATCTGCCATTATTCTCCCATGGATTTTTCAGTTTCTGGCACTAATGTGCACCTCTTTTGCCAATTCCACAAACTTCAATGTCTGCAGCCAAGTCCTCAGCTAGCTGGAAGGTGTTAACACAGAAACTGTATATCTAAAATTCTTCTGAGATGGCTGGCGTTTTGAGATGTTATCAGGATGTTTTATCCCGTCAGGAAGATCAAAAGATAAAGAACAAATGAGATTTGATGTTGGCTACAAAGAGACCGAGGTTACCAAGCATTGGCTGATTCTGTAATGTTTTCCTAAACTTGCTCAGCTTGAGGACATTGGAGACATACTTGAAAAGATTCGCATCGGGCATGATGGTTCGGGTATCAATTCCGGCTGGCATCTTGATCGAGTGAAGATACGCAGACTTTTGCCCAATGGAAAGGTGAGCTGAATCTTTTTGCTTCCTGCATTGGTTCCACCAGAAGGACTTTTCTGCTTCGGTAAAATGGGGTGGGTGGGAAACCAGAGGTCACTGCAGGACCAAGGCAGCAAGTTCCCCATCTAAATTTCAATGCAGCCAAGAACTTACTAGGTGGCCTGAGGCCAACCACTGTCCCCAGGGATGTATGAGAAATTCATTTCGGTTTGATTTTGACCAGAATTTACCAATCTGCACCTCCCAGATGCGGACCCAAACCCAATCTGCTGTCAAAGTCCATAAGCTTGCTGCCCCTAAAGATCTGTTTGGAAAAATAAGTACGTTTCAAAAATGTGCACAAGTGATGTGAACATTGGAAAAATACACACGAAAATATGCACGCATTTTCATGCAACAAGAAAAACAAAGAGCACAATCTGATATGAGACGTGAGTCGGCACGAAGTTCTCCACTTCCCTGAGGGGTGAGAAGTGACAGGCACAATGCTATCTAGGTTTGCCCTCCTTTGGATGAGAGAGCAA
Source organism: Shinisaurus crocodilurus (assembly GCA_021292165.1). Classification (NCBI taxonomy): domain Eukaryota; kingdom Metazoa; phylum Chordata; class Lepidosauria; order Squamata; family Shinisauridae; genus Shinisaurus; species Shinisaurus crocodilurus. Next base: position 2,670,096 of record CM037877.1, on the reverse strand, counting down.
GCACTGAAAGCTCATAGTGTTTTGTTAATATTTCCTTTATGCATTCATTATTGCATTTACATCCCATCTTTCCCCTGAAGAGCTCAAGATGGTATACATGGTCCTTCTCTCCTCCATCCATTTTATCTGCACAACAACCCTGTGAGGTAGTTTAGGCAGAGAAACAGTGACTGACCCAAAGCCACCAAGTGAGTCTCATGGCTGAATAAGAGATCTGACCCAGAGTCTCTCCCGTCCTACTCCTAGACAAGACCCCTATTTACAAGAGTGTAAGCAAGCCTTCCTCAGCTTAGTGCCCTTCAGATATTTTGGACTGACTTTTTTGGGAACACTTCTTTTTTCCCAGCCATGTTCCACAAATTAGGGGGCAACTGCCGTAAAGGCCCTGTCTCTACTACCCACCAATCTAACTGATTTTAATGGCGGACCTGTGTGCGGGTTCTCCAGTGCCAAATGTAGGGCACAGGCAGGTTCATATGGCCCTTCGAATAAGAACCTGCTAGTTTCCCCCTGTAAATATACCTTGTCCTTCCCTCATCCCTATAATCAGGCTTAATTTCAATTTTGGAACAGCTTGGAAAAATGGATTAAGGATAGCATAGGAGGCATATGTGGTAGCGAACTGGTGAGCAAGGGGTATTATTATTATTATTATTATTATTATTATTATTATTATTCAACTACCCATCATCCACAGATTTCATAGATCATAGAGTTGGAAGGAGCCTACAAGGCTATCGAGTCCAACCCCCTGCTCAATGCAGGAAACTAGAGGAGGGGTCTCCCATCCAAGTAATAACCAGGCCTGACCCTGCTTAGCTTTCCACACTCAGACAAGCTGAGCCAGCGTGAGCCACAGGCCTTGCTCAAATCTTCCAGGGGGCACCCAGATATCACAGTGGTGTACAAAACAAGAACCAGACTAGTTGTATAGAATAAAAATCCAAAGCAAAATGGCTAAGTGCCTCCTCCCAACTGCCAATATTCCCCTGCAAACCACCCCCACATCAGTGTTACAGGGCAAACATGGAACCCGGTGTTTGCCTCATGATGTGCGGTTGCACCATAAGATTATCCCGGCCCGGGAAGGAGAGAGCTGCCCAGGGACGGGACTGGAGCAGGCGGCAGCATCAACAGACTCCAAGATAACTGCAGCAGCACCTCTCCGTTCTCTCCCTGAAACTGAATGAGATTTTGCATTATGCGCAGTTGGCTTCTTACGTCCCTCTGCTTCCTAGCAGCAGCGGTGGCAGAGGCCGTTCCCCTCTTCTGAATCCAGAAGAAAGCCAAAACTAGGCCTCCCTCTGCCTGCCGGGGAGAAGCAGGCTGCCGCTGGGCGTTGTGGCTAAGCGGCTTTGGATTCCGCGGCACCTGCTAGATTGCTCTCCTGCTTGCCATCTTCCTGGGTCTTCTCTCCTCAGCTTCCTCTGCCCTGCCATAATGCGGCTGTAGCCTGTAGGATAAGAAGCGGCCGAGTGGGAAAGAAGCCCTGGGAGGCAGGCCAGGAGGCAAGGCAGCTGAATGAGCAATCTGTCAAGTCAAGTGCATTCTGGGGCCGTTTGTCAGATTTCCACAGTCAAAGTCATTCCTTTAAAGCGACTTTAGAGCAGGGCTCTCCAACCTTGGGTCCTCAGATGTTGCTGGCCTACAGCTCCCAGCATACCCAGCCAGCATGGCTAATGGCAAGGGATTCTGGGAGCTGTAGTCCAGCAACATCTGGGGACCCAAGGTTGGAGAGCCCTGCTTTAGAGCATATGTGTTTTATTTATTTATTTAATTGCATTTCATTTGTATGCCGCCCAATAGCCGAAGCTCTCTGGGTGGTTTACAACAATGATAAAACACAATAAAATACAATATAAAATACAAACAGTTTAAATTTTTAAAAAACATTTAAAAGAATTTTAAAAATTACTTCAATAGCTAGGAACAAGCTATAAGAAGTAGACTGGTTCAAAAGGTGGCATCACCACACACCTCCCCATGTACTATTTGGAGCAGTCAATATGCCTCGGCATAGAGGGCAGTCTTAATCTGGTGCCGAAAGGATAGTAAAGTTGGCGCCAGGCGGGCCTCAGTGGGGAGCTTGTTCCAGAGTTGGGGGGCTACCACAGAAAAGGCCCTCTCCCTTGTCGCCACATTCAGAACCTCCCTCGGAGGTGGCAGTCGGTTGGAGGAAGGCCCCAGATGTTGAGCGTAGTGTCCGGGCAGATTGTGGTTGGGAGAGGCGTTCCGTCAGGCATTGCGGTCCCAAGCCGTGTAGGGGTTTATATAGGTTAAGACCAGCACCTTGAATCGGGCTCGGTAGCATATAGTGAATTAACATATGCAAATTTGTGCATTTTCTTTTGTCCTTTGGGCCTGAGCCCCGGATCTTTTCAGTACCTAGCACGGCCCCTGGGAATCAGCACCCTGGAGCGCTCTCTCGGAGAGAGGTTTACTTCCCCCCCCCTTTTCCCCACACACTCCTATTTGGATTTAAAGTAACCATAAAACCGGTCCTGGAGCAAACCTGGTTAAGGAGAGCGCCTAGAAGAGCAGCAGCAGGCAGGCAGGGTAGGTTTGAGCAGTGCAGGGAGCTTTTTGATTTGGGCACGTGGGGAGAGGAGGAGGAGGAGGAAGAGGAGAGAGGCAAAGCCGAGTGCTGCATGACGGTGCCGTCATCAGCCGCAGGATATTATGGCCTGCCACGGGGTAGCAATAGGCTGCCAAAGCCTTTAAAAGCTCCGCTACCTGATTAGACTGTTAAGAAGCATCTTGACTTATCTCTGCGCTGCGAGGCAGGGGGAGAAATGAGGTCAGATTAAATTGAAAGTGTTTGGGCAGGCCCAGCTGAATTCATCACAGAGGGCTAAAGCCACGCCGGTGCCTGCCAATTATAGCTCATAATTATATTCCGTCCACCGTACCGAGTGTTGTGGAGGGGGTGGGGGAAGAAAGCAAACTGGAGCATTTCCGCTGGATGTGATTTTTCCGGTCGTACAGAGAGGAACGGCGGGGGGAGGGGGTAATGCATCAGGTGGTAATGCAGTGGTTCTGACAGCCCAAGGCGTGGACAGCTGCTAGGCGAGGATAAGCTCCTCCCTCACGAAGTATGTCTTACGTAAGACGTTTGTAACTTGTGGCCGCCGTCCAGGCACTAGGAGCTCACAGGGTACCAGAGAACTGGCCACTTGCTGGGAGCAATCAGCTTTTGGGGTGTCAAGGTTCCACTACTGCAAGGACCCCTTGATCTGCCCTTTGGGAGATCCCTGCCTCTTCCCAAAGACCCAGTCCTTTGCCTGCTTCCCCCAGTAACGTGGGTGAAGGCTTTAGGCGTGGTGAATAAGTCACTCCAAACTCCAAACTTTACTTATAGTAGTAGGGAAATTTCTTAATACAGTGGTTTTAAACCAAAAGCAGGTATGATAAAATAAAACAAACAAACAAACAATGTTCTCTAGTTTCACTTAAGTCTACCTAATTTCTGTGCAGTCAGCCAGCCAGTTTCTCTTTCTCTCTCTCTCTGCTTCTCTCTCTGCTGTTTCTCTGCTTCAGCTTCTGGCTCAGCACACACACACTGACTGCTAGCTGACCACACCCCACATATATAGTCTTCCCAGGACTGGAAGGTTATGACCATGTGACCTTGCACAGGAGAACTGATTCTTATCTTCTATTGGGTAACTTAAACTCTCAAACTCCCCCTCCCATCGTGGAGTGTTTGGGCCTTCAGGCTTCAACAAACTGAAGCCTGTGTAGGCCTCAATAAACCAAATCCTGTGTAGGCCTCAATCCATCACATGGGGGATGACCTGTGGGCAAACCTGAAACAGCCTGCCGAGCCACGCATGCAACAGGCACAATCTGGGGTTGTGGAAGGGGGCCAGGCTCCAAGATCTGAGGAGGACCCTGCAGCCGGCTGGGCATGTGCACGGCTACAACAAAATTGTGCTTATTTGTATGCAGATGAGGCAGCCCGGGATGTTGAAGAGTCCTTGGTTTCGAGTCACGAGTCTTTGGACCCGAGTCTTGAGTCCGAGGTCCAAAAGTCATGAGACATGAGTCACTCCCAAAGCTGACTCCACGAGTCCCTATTAAAATCAATGGGGTTTTCCCCCCAACAAAATAAGGCTACTTCAGATGTGTGGCTTAAATAAATTCTAGGCACAAGTGTGCCTTTTTATTTCAAAACTCTGCAACTGATTTTGGCAAGAGCAGACCAGGCAGACAAACCCAAAATAACCAGACAGGCAGAGGAGGCAGGGAGCCCCAAAACAGGCAGGCAGAGGCCTTTGTCTTGGAGAGTTCAAACTGTGGAACTGGTTAAGAAGAGACCAGGCAGGCAGAGGAGGCTGGGAACCCCAAACAGGCAGGCAGAGGCAGCCAAACCTCTGAAATTTCAAAATGTCTGAAAGGTTGCATTTTAGGAAAATGATTTTAAAAAATAAACTTGCTGTACTTCCTAAAACCTATCCATGTTGCATTTGAGGAACACGATTTTGGAACACGAGTCCTTTGTCTCGAGTCCCGAGTCGAGTCTCGAGTCCCATTAAAAATATTGGGACTCGAGTCAGAGGGGGGACTCAGTCCGACTCACGAGTCGAGTCCTGGAGTCCGAGTCCCCATCCCTGGAGGCAGCAGAAGCCAATGCCGGCCGTTTTATGAGTCACGGCGATGCTGTGATTTTGTGTGAGTTTAAAAGGCAAAACTGCACATGCTCAGTGTCCTGCTAGGGCTGAGTCAGGCTCAGCATTAGGGGAAACTACGGGGCAGGTCCAACGGCAAGTCAGTGAACAGGCTTGGGTCAGTTCCCCATCTCCTGTGGGGACCGACCTGCGGTCATCTCCCCCTGAGAGCACAGGCTCCCCCAGGCCTCCTGACATGGGTGGTTCCTTGGCATCGTTTGTCTCTGGGAGTTGACAAGGCTAAGATGGTGGCAGACAGAGAGCCTGTTTTTAAACGCTCCCTTTTAAGTCTTTTTTAATTGTGGTTTTTTTTTAAGTTGTTGGGTTTTTATCAATGAATTTTAGTAGGTTTTTATCAAAGGCTTTTAGTTGTTGTTTTGCGCACTTTTTAGTGGACTGTTGCGTCCTTGGAGGAACTCTTACAGGTGTTATCTCAGCGTCTCTGGGAGTTCTACTCCCATGAAGAGGAATATTGCTCCAGTGGGGGCATGACACTCAGACTAGAGTATTTCTTTTTTTTAAATCAGGGATGGCAAACAGTTGTTTTGTTTTGCTTATTTTAATTTTTTTTATTGTTACATTTCCATCCCGCCTGAGTGTACATTGAACTAGCAGCTACGGCCAATCCCAAATCCCTGATGAGTATATCTGTATACCATAGGCAGGCAGCCTGGTACCCTCCAGATGTTTTGGACTATAACTCCTATTATTATTATTATTATTATTACTACTACTACTACTACTACTGCTACTACATTTCCCCACCCCCTTGCAAGGAACCCAAGGCAGCTTACATTATCCTCCTCCTCCTCTCCATTTTATCCTCACAACAACCCTGTGAGGCAAGTTAGGGTGGGAGTCAGTGACCGGCCCAAAGTCACCCAGTGAGTTTCATGGCCCAGTGGGCACTAGAACCTGGATCTCCTGAGTCCCAGTCCAACACTCTCACCACTACGCCACACTGGCTCTCCATTGTTTTGCTTTAACCTATCAGGAATGTAGAAACAAATGTAAAGCATGGAATGGCTGTGCAGGTGTGGGAGCGGGCGAAGAAGAGAAATGTTAATTGTGTTCATCTAAGCCCACCCTTCCTGCCTAAGACCATTAAGTCCAGGGTCTAAAATGAACTAGCTACTCCACTGACAGCATCCGCTGGAGAGGGGGGCAGATAATTTCTGGAAACTCAGCAGCTGTGGCGGGGGAGGGTTGAACCCTTTCCTCCCCAGCTTTTCTCCTGAGGAAAATCCCTCCTCTGTAGCTGGTACCTGCATCGGGAAGAATTCACCCCTTAATGTTATTTAATCAAGTCTTAAGATATGAATAGCTTATAGACAAAAGTAAATGCAAAAGAACATCACGTGCAGAAGTAAAATGTGATGAAACATGCAGTGATTACGGAGAAGATACATTTGTACCCATGAACCACATTACATGCAAAGGATTACATGCAAAGATTACACCATGCAAAGTCAAGTACAGTTTAACTCTTGCTGAAAACAGTATTAGGAAAACAGAGCTTCAAATGAAATACGTAGCTATGACATACAAAAGTTATAGTAGGCCCAACTAGCAGCAGTTTGAATTGTTACTTAGCACCACTTAAACTTCCAGCAGTCCAGACTAGTTAAATGCAATATTTAAAGCATTCATTCAAACCTTTAGAGAAAAGGAAGAGAAAGAGAAAAGGAAAAGTATAGCTACCTATCTCAAGCAGGGATCTGAAGAACAGGCTTTTGTGGACTCAGAGGAAGATTGCAAGAGAGCTCTCCAAGGCAGGGATCACCCATGGTGCCCACAGAGGGGTCCCCAACATGGAGCCTGGGGGCATCCAAATTTTTCTTTGCTTAAAAAAAATTAAAACATTCCCCCCCATTTTTAAATATATGTACATAGATTTGGATGAAATGCATACAGCTTTCTAGCAATTGTAGGCTTCAACAAAAGTGGACCAAATATCCAAATAGGTATCCATTTGAAGGTGACATTTATATGCCACCCATTCAAATGTTGAAAACACTGTAAGTTCCTGAATCCATTGCATTATAGGTGAGTGCTTATCTTTCCACAGTTGTAATAACAGTCTTTTAGCTGTCAAAAGGGCATTGAGAATCAATTTACACTGGCCATTTGTTAATTTCCATGAGACAGGTAAATAATTTAAAAGAGCATGTACATCAGTGAATATTAAAGGCTGTTCTAGTACAAAAATTTCTGTGTAATCATCATCAGGCGATCACTCGTGACTGAGTAAGATTGTCTTCCAGGATAAAAATTTACAAAAAGGAAATTTTAAAAGGAGGAAATTCTAAAGAAAAATTGTGTAGACTCTAGCGATGGGTCCGTAAGTGACTGTGGAGGCCAATTCTAGATCTACACAGCTTCCCACAGTGAGGACACAGGTTACCAGATGGAAGAGAGGGTCCTGCAAAGGATTCGTTTGACGTGCTTTTCGCTTAGCACGTTTCTCCCTTTCACCTTGCACTCGGGCTTCTTCAAAGTCCATGGAACCTTTGTGAAAGGCCAACCTCCATTTAGATCATTCATGGGCCAGAGCTTCCCAGTTTTCGATGTTTATATTGCATTTTTTTAGATTAGCCTTAAGAACATGTGTAATAGCCTCCCCGTAAAAAGAGGCGACTACGGGACATTTCCAAAACATATGTTTAAAAGAAGCATTCGCTGCATTCCTCCGTCAGCAATTAACTGAAATAGACAATGCCTTATTAAAGAAACATTGCGGTGTCCAATAGACACGAGACAAAAGTTTTTTTGCTGAATAAGATGCAGCCTAAGATCCATGGACGCGACAGGTAGATGGCAAAGCAGCGGTCCCCACTGATTAGGCATTTTGTGGCGGTGCCCACAGCAGTTTCTCAAATTCCCAAATGTGCCCACAGGCCCAGAATAGTTGGGGACCCTAATCCAAGGTGTAGGACTCAGCAATCCAGATAGGAAAATAAATCCAAGTGGGAAGTGAAGAGAAGGCTTTACAATGAAAAGGGCCAAGCCTCAGCAGTGAGTAAAATAAAATATGGGGGGGGGGGCTGAATCGACCTGCTCAGGAGGCGGGCATCTAAGCTCAAAAGCCAGTTCAGAAATGATTTTTCTTTGCTTAAAAAAAATTAAACCCCAGCATATTCTAGCTTAAAGGTTCAGTCGCTTTTTGATTCGCTGACTTCCCGAAACTTTCCTGCCTTCTGACTGGCCTTTCCCCTTCTTTTCAGTTGCCAACTAGAAATTTGGTTCTGGATTGGTGAAAAACATATTGGGTAGGCGGAAACCTGCAAAAAAACAGTATTTTTCTATGGTCTTAGGCAGCAGCTGGTATCAGCCTGGGCTTTATCAGGGCACACGGGAACATTCCGGACTCCTGGAGCTGCTGGCTGCAGCGAGTAACAAGCACTGTAACTTCTTCTCATACTGGTCCATTGTTCCGCAACTTGACCACAGCTTTGTCAGCATGATTGTCTGCATCGCAGACTGCAGGCAGCAAAAACTTTCTGCCCGCAAGGAAAGACACGCCTGCTTTTGAACCAAAGTTTTACTCCCATTCTATTCCAAGGCTTCCTTATAAGCCCTTTGTTCCCAGCACTTGAACCCCAAAAGGGACCTGAGTAACAGGGGATGGGTGGGAAAAACCTCCCAGAAGAACATGGAAAGTCGCTTCCTGTCAGAGCAGACAAGACTCATGTCTGGATGGGATAAACTAATGGTCTGACTTGCTATAAGAAAAGCTGTCTTTGTTCATATTTTAAGCTTCTGCTGCAATGCTGATTTTGTTTTAACCGCTGCTGCTGAGCTGTTTTTTAATTTATCAGCCTTGGACCTGGCAAAGTCGCTCATTTTTTATTGCTTGTTGGCTTGATGTTATTTTTTGCGTTTTAATGAATGGTGTTGTATTTGATTGTACATTATTTTCTTGCATGAATCTGGGTGCAACTATTACAGAAAATGTCTTACGAGATATTTGGGCTGTAATTTGTGTACATTGTTTTCCCAGTGATGAAGACCATCATGGTTGAAGCACATTTGGGATAGGGCATTATAAATTTGTATAGCTCAGTACAGAAACCATTTATGATAATGTGCATGTAAGAGATACTACAGGACTGGTTTTTTTAAAAAATTATCTTAATTTTATTTGTAGTACTATATTAAAATTATGTTTTAATATCATATTAATTTTTATTCTATATTTGATATGTGTCTGTCTGTCTGTCTGTCTGTCTATCTATCTATCTATAATTTCCTAAAAACCTAAATTGCTTTGTGGTCTAGGAGTGGTTTAGGACAGAACCTTTTTTTGTGAAGAGATTAAATAAAACTGCACATAAAGTAAAACCAGTAAAACAAACAAGGCACATGGGTCTTACATATTTACCTTCGCAGCTGTCATGTGGGAGAGCCTCGGCACAGTTCTGCCCCGTGAGGCTGTAATAGGTATGTTTAAGAGCACAAAGTATGACACACGTTCAGATTAGCATGATTCTCTTCCGAGCAAATATGCGTAAACTTGGGCAGTCGGACGGACTCGCTCCTTTTTGCAAAAACATGAGCTTCTCCTTAGTTAAAATCCAGTGCAATGCACATAGCTAGTTCCTTTAAAATTGTGGGCTATTATTGAGTCGGTCACGGGCTTAGTGACAGTTTGCAATTCGGCCTTCCCCAACCTGGCGCTCTCCATCTCTTTGGGACTTCAACTCCCATCAGCCCCAGCCAGCATGGCCAATGGTCAGGAGTACTGGGAGTTGCAGTCCACTTCTGTAGTCGTTCTGCCAGCAGCCAAAGGCATTTCTATTCAAGCAGGCCTTCGACATGTAAATGGGTCCGTTGGGTTGGGTGCTCTTCCTATTCTTTTATTGTTGTGTTTTAGTGTATTTGTTTTATTATTGTTTTAAGTCGAAAAGATCTGGAGGGCGCCAGGTTAGGGAAGGCTGGTTTCCATAGAGTATATGCTCTCGCCAGTTTCTTTCATGCAGCTTTCTTCACGCCAGGGGATCTGATCAGAGCAGTTCTTTCATTTCCTCCTCCCTCCCTCTCTCAGGGCAAGGTGGTTCTTAGGTCTCCCTGTAGGGGCCATTGTGGGGCAAGCCAAGACAGGACAGGACTTACGGATTTTAGAAGTATAAATCAAGGCTGGTTGCTGACCGGCTATTTGCAGATGTCGTTCCACTGCTAAAGATGGCTGCCTTTTTCTGTTGCCACATCAGGGTTCCGAGAAAACCACATTCCCGTGTGAGAGGTGGCTGGCAAAATCTGAGGACGATGGTGAGATCATGAGGGAGCTGGTTCCATCCAATGTATTTACGGAAAAGCTCATGAAAGACGGGACGCTCAAGCAGATTGACGAGGAAATTGATGATCCACTGGAAAGTGAGTCCAGTTCCAGCTGCTGGCCCTTTGCAAATGTCTCTGTCTTGTCTACTAAGTTACATTCATCCAAAAAGTGCTTCTGCCTTATAATGATCCAGATTAATGTTCCATCAAGACCTATATTGTTACTCCGGGCTTGTGGTAGGCTGTGAGTCCAGGTTCTGAAGGGTCACAGCGGGAGTTCTATCCGTCCTTGGAATATGAGATCCTATCACTGACTATGAAGAGAATCGAACCTGGGATTTTGAGATATTTGAATTCCCGCTCCCCAACAAATATTTAATTATTAAAGAGATTTTTAGCCCACCTTTCAGGGCACGCGGCCCTCACAAGGTAGTTCACAATGTATACCATTACGCATACGCACATTGCACTAGTAGCAGCTCATGGTTTTTCAGCACCAAATGCAGACTGGGATAAATGAGTCTTAAAAAGAAAAAGAAAAAAGACAGCAGTATAGAGTTGTGCATCTATGTCTGGGAAGGGAGTTCCAAAGGTGTGGGGCCACCACTGAGAAAACCCTATCCCTAGTACCCACCAGCCTAATGGCTCTTGCTGGGCAAGCTCATATAGGTGTAGGGAGTCCTTCAAATAATGTGGTTCCAAACCATTTAGGGCTTTAAAGGCCCAAACCATCACCTTGAATTGGGCCCAGAAACTAACAGGCAGCCAATACAATATCATTTGTAAATATACAGTGTTATATACATATTAATGTGTAATGGACAAACAGGCATTTCATATATATATATGATTTATACCTCACCCTTCAACAGGTTCCTAGGATAGCTATAGTTTCTATAGCAGGGTTAGGCAACCAGATGCCCTCCAGATGTTTTGGACTACAACTCCCATAAGCCTCGGCCAGCATGGCCAATGGTCAGGGATTAGCCGGAGTGTAGTGGTCAGAGTGTTGGACTGGGACTTGGGAGATCTGGGTTCAAGTCCCCGCTCGGCCATGAATCTCTCTGGGTGACTTTGGGCCAGTCACTGGCTCTCAGCCCAACCTACCTTACAGGGTTGATGTGAGGATAAAACGGAGAGGAGGATGAGGATTGTGTTAGCCACCTTAGGGTTCCTTGCGAGGGGGGGGGGGAAGGTGGGATAAAATGTAACAACAACAACAATGGGCGTTGTAGTCCAAAACATTTGGAGGGCACCAGGCTGCCTGCCTATGGTATACAGATATCCTCATCAGGGATTTGGGATTGGCACTACAATAATACCTTGGATTGCAAGTAACTTGGTTTGAGAGCGTTTTGCAAGACAAGCAAATTTTTAAATATTTATTTAATTTTTTTTTAACTTGATATACAAGCGACGCCTTGCAATACAAGTACTGTAGTACGGCTTAAATTAAAAATCTCTGTACAAATTTTTTTTGGGGGGATTTCGTTTTGATATAAGAGTGTTTTGGATTACAAGCACGTTTCCGGAACGAATTGTGCTCTCAATCCAAGGCATGACTGTACTAGCTGCTGGTTCAGTGTAAACTCAGGACAGGTCACTTCATTCAGCAGAAGGAGATGGTAGAACCCTGAAGCAGTACAGCAGACCGTACTAATTCAGGCTGCAGGATGGATCTGATTTTTAATGCCCCCACCACCATAGTTTAAAAGAGAGAGAGAGAGCAATAACTTCCTGCTTGTAAAAACAAGAGCACCTCAGGGAGAAATTTCCTAGTACACACCATTCCCTGCCGTGCTCATTTTGTATCTGGGATGTCTGTATGCCTTCCTGCTTGCATATAGCATCACACAAGAAGACGGTGCTTTACAAAGAATGGGCGCACAGGTCCCAGCGCCGAGGAGCTTGCAATCTGGAAAATCAACGTAAGGGAGACAACAGAGAAAGGGGATGGAAGTGGAGGTAGACATAGACAGGGGAAGAATATGCAGTTGTTTCAGTTACATGCAGTATTTTGCAGGGTGTTATTTTATTGTGGGCGACAATGAAGAACTTGACCCTTGGCTCGGCAGACTTCAGTGCACCTCGCCGACTCGAGAGCCAAAAGCAGGCCGAGTTGTGGGGTTTTTTTTGTTTTTGGTTGCTTCCACTGTTAAAGTGGGCTGTGATTTGCTTTTTTTTTTTTTTTTTTTTTTTTTTTTAAGGCAGGGAAATTTGCGCAAAATACTGCTGCAATTTACGCAAAGCGTGGCTGTATCTACACAAATTGCAGCAATATTTTGCGCAAATTTCTCTGCCTTTAATTTATATATATATATATATATATATATATATATATATATGCAAATCGTGGCCTGCTTTAAAAGCAGAAGACCGCGTGCTGGCTCGACTCGCGTTGGAGTGAGTCAGCACCAGCGCTGGTAGACAGGTGGAATCCAGGGGGCCGAGCAGGGCCAATCCACTGGATTTTGACCCCCCCAAGCAGATTCATCACACATCCCAATTGTAGTATTCACGTGATTTCCCTGCTTGCAGTCTGACATGGCCTATTCCTTTCAGTTTCTGGACTCTACCACCCCATTCCCATCTCATTCTGCGTAGGCCAGACCTCCGTGGTAAGCCCTGCCTGGGTTTGTTGCTGTGTCATGTGTGAAAAAGCCCTGAAGTCTCAGCTGAAACCCTTGATCATGTAAATAAATAAAAGACTGTCTCAAGCAAAGGGGTTTATCATCTCAGCATGAACGATAGCATAAACAACCTCTTACAGACTATGATGAAGCCAAATCAAACATTCATAATATTCATAATATTTCATAATATTCATTGATGATTTTGCATTTCCCCCCTTAAGTACCCATTTTGGAGCAGTTAATTTTACTTTGCAGTTCATCTTATTTCTTTCAAGCAAGTCCTTTAAATAATACTACTAATAATTATGAGAGAGAGCTAGACCAGAGCAGATGCTTTAAAATGCAATGTGCATTAGCTTTATTCCTTGCACTTTGCCTCACACTGAAGGAATGTCACTGCAGTTTGGAGAGCATTGAAGGAAAGCAGCTGACACATGACTGGCACATATCAATGAGCAAACCCTATTTTTCCAACAAAAAGCTCACAATTTACAAGCCCGCTCTTTCCAGAACGCATATGGGTACCAAGAACTTAAACCAGAATTGAAGAAGTATGTATTATTCTTAGAGAGTGATCCTGCGGCCTCCTGACATCATCTTGGGGGCCATGGAATAATCTGGATTCCCAGATCCAAGGTCCCTCAGAGCAGGGAATCCGCACTCCAACGCCCCTCCTCCCCCTCACAACGAGTGTGGGAAGAATCATGCCAGCTTCCTCTCCAAAGTTGGAAAAGTGACCTCAGGAGAGGGGGTAAAGGGGGCACTCTATGGGCGGCGGGGGGGGGCAGGTGTATCCTGATGGCGCTCCAGCCTCCTTCCATCCCCCTCTGAAGCGCTCCTGCTAGAGGGCCAAAAACGGCTGTCTAGCTGAAATGCAGAGTGGGAGGTGCGGGGAGTCGGAGATTGCTTCCACCGCCGCTCCTCTTGCTCCGCACTGGATGCTCGTAAGCCTCCTAAACCGTTGCTAGCTCTGTGGTCGAGCATGTGCTTGCATGCAGAATGTCCCCTATTCAATTCCTTGCATCTTCAGGTAAAGCAGGGGTGCAGAACCTCAGGCCTGGGGGCCAAATCCAGCCCTTTTGGTTTGCAAAATGGCCACACCCCTTTCCCTCTGACTACCAATCATTTGGTGGTGTCCTCCTGGCTTTGTGTGCAGTTTTTCCCCCATTCCAAAAGGTTGAATTGTCACTCCTAAATTACCGACAGGAAGAGCTTTAAGCTAGAATATGCTGGGGTTTTGTGGTTTTTTTGGTTTTTTTGTTTGTTTTTTGTATTTTCGGCCTACCCCTTTTTCCTTTGCTCCTGCCTCTGTGTCCGTAGCCACCAATGGAATGTAGCCCCCGAGAGCTTCTCCAAAGTAGAATTTGTTTCTTGAGCTGAAAGTTTTAACATCACTGAGCTAAAGGGTCTCCCAGGGCCAAAACAGACATTGTAGGTGCAAGGGGGCCCAATCTGCATCTTAAAAGGCACCTACCCCACCCCAAAGGTAGGTTACTGATCTGTACTCTGGAGTAAAAATGACCCACAATAGAGTAAAAATGAAAAAAGAGGAAGATGTAACTGCTAAACACTAATGATTGTTTTGGCCCTCAGGTTGCCAAGTTGGAAAGTAGCGATGTATCCGAGAGTCTCGGGGGGGGGCTGAAAGCGGCCCGAAAGCAGACCTGCTCCCCCCCCCCCCGAGACTCTCGCAACTTACCTTCCCACCGCTCGATCCAAGACATGCCGGGTAAAGGAACTTCAGGTCCCCGGCGTGTCTGTTTCCAGTTCCCTGGCACTGTGTTTTTAGCGTAAAAACCAGGGGAACCCAGCTTAAAACGAACACGATTTTCTATCACTTCTGGTTCCCTGGTGCTGCGAGCAGTGAGAGCGGGCACCCCTGAGAGCAGGTACGTTCCCGATCGAGGTACCTCCCTATTGGAAAGCACCTTTTCCTGGAGCCTTGGACAGCTGTTGCCAGTCATGGTACTAGGTCAGAGAGACCATAGGTCTGTCTACGCATGAGCTTCATGTGCTCATCTAGAAATGGCTTCAAGCTACAATTTAAATCAGGGGCGAGGGAACCTTCTTCCTGTCAAGGCACCTGGGTTGGAACCTATTGAGGTCCACATGACCTGGGTCAAAACCTGTCAAGGTCTGCATGACCTGGGTCAAAATCTGTGAAGGTCTGCATGAACTGGGTCAAAATCCGTCGAGATCCACATGACCTGGGTCAAAACCTGCCAAGGTCTACATTACAGCAGTGGGCATGGCCAGACCCAAAATTGGATGGGACCAACAGATGTGACTCCTACCTTTGTCTAGTACTCGGTGTGGAAAAAAGACATTTGGATCTATTATTATTATTATTATTATTATTATTATTATTATTTCTATATCGCCCAATAGCCAAAGCTCTCTGGGTGGTTTACAACAATCAATAAAAAAATACAATAAAATAGGCACTCCCCTTCTCCAAGTTGTGCAAGGGTGCCTCCATCAGCCTTGTACTTGGGGGACGGAGCAAGATGGAGTGAATCAGGGGTGTTGAACCTCTTTCAGCCCAAGGGCTGAATTCCATTTTGGAGATGCTCTCTGGGGCCTTATTCCAATGGTGGGAGTGGCCAAAGGCAAAGGGGGTGGGGCCAAAATCCAAAAAATACCAGCATATTTTAGCTCAACGCTCTTCTTGCCAGTTCTAAGCCTTAGGAGAGGCATTTCAACCTTTTTGAATGGGAAAAAAAGCACTCAAAAGCCGGGACACCATCAACAATTGGTGGTTCGGGGGAAAGCGGTTTCAGCCGGGGAAGAGGGCATGACCCCAGGTGGGCTGGAGTTGGCCTGTGGTTCTGAGGTTCAGTAGTCCCGGAGAAAATTATATAAAAAACCTGGAGCAGGGCTGGTGAGGAGGTGTAGCCCAGGGAGAATTCGGATGTCTGGATTGAGAGGCCTGGAGTTCCACATTTGACCCAAGGCCTGTAGGTTCCCTACCCCTGATTTAAATAAAGTCAGGAGAAGAATGCTCTTCTTGCGATTGATGTCACCAAAGCATATATTACGAGGTTGTTGTTTCTCCCCTTGCACAGTTCATACATACAAGATTACGGTTTTCACCGGTGACATTTACAGTGCCTGGGACTGATGCCAATGTGTTCTTGACCATATACGGAGACCTGGGAGATACGGGGGAGAGGAAACTCAGCAAGTCTGAAACTAATTCCAACAAGTTTGAAAGAGGACAGGTACTGCTAAAACCGAGTATTCTTCCCCCCCCCCTGTGCCGTTGGTTTCTAAATAGTTTGATGAGAGTACAGTGTTTCTGCCCCCAGTCTAATTCCATAACAAAACAGGGGCAGGAAGTAGCACTTGGATGCCACTACTGAGTGGTGATGGGGCTAAAGCTCAGTGACAGAGCACCTGGTTCACCTGCGGAAGGTCCCAGGTTCAGTTCCCAGCATCTCCAGTAGAGCTGGGAAAGAGCCCTGCCTGAAACCCTGGAGACCCAGTGCCAGTCATTGTAGAGCAGGCATGGGGAAAGTGTGGCCCCCTAGTTGTTGCTGGACTGCAACTCCCATCAGCCCTAGCCAGCATAGCCAACAACATCTGGAGGGCCACACGGTCCCCTATCCCTGGTGTAGAGTCTGTAGACCAGCCGTACCCAAGCTGGCATGTTCCAGATGATTTGGACCACAACTCCCAACATTCCTGACCATTCCCCATCCTGGCAGGGGCTGATGGGAGCTGAAGTCCAAAACATCTGTAGGGCAACCGGTTGGGGAAGGTCTTGGAAGTCTTTTAACTCCACAGAAGGCAGCTTCCTAGAAGGAAGGAAGGGGGATCCTTTATAAAATCCACAAAACCCAGTCCCTGGCTCTCCACAATTTTCATTAAATTATGCCCCCGCTGTATCTATCTACAAACAATAGTGAAGGAGGCAATCACAGAATGCAAGTCCCTTCTGGTCCTCCTGTAATCCGGTTATAGGTAGAGCTTCTACCCGTGGTTCAGGACTCGTGGGACCTTCCTCTTTCCACTGCAGCCCCCTGTGCCCACTGGAAAGCCATGCACAAGAAACAAAAAGTCAGGGCTGGATCTTGAGAAGAACCTCCGCGACACAAGCAGCCTACATGGAAGTAATGGGAGAGTCGCAGTGCACATACAGAAATGCCCGGGCTCAGTGTACTTTGTCTTTGGATCTCAGCCAGAGTGTTCATGTTTCAGCTTGCATAACAAATGCACCCTTGAAGAAAGAAAGGACAATCATTCCTGTTCCCTCTCTCCCACAGGAAGATATATTCACCATCCAAGCCGTGGACCTCGGCACGGTCTATAAAATCAAGATCCGCCATGACAACACCCTGCCTGAGGCCGGGTTGGTACCTGGAGAAAGTCGAGGTCCTGAACGACAACACGGAGGACATGTACCTGTTTCAGTGTGAACGCTGGCTGTCGAGGAAGAAGGAGGACAAAAAGATCGAGCGGATACTTTTGGAAAAAGTAAAGCACGATGTTAGGGAGCGATCCTACGGTCCCTAGACAGTGTCTGAGTAGCCATAGGATAGTACGGATCCCCGGATCCTGAGGTCGGAGGACAGAGCTGTGACCTTGGAGCAGGGAATCGGAGCTCTGACCCCCCCCCCCATGCTCTCCCGCCTCCTCTCAGCCAGTGTGGAAAGAACCATGCTGCCTGCTCTCCAAGGTCAGAAAGACAACTTCGGAGAGGGGAAAAGGTGACGGGGAAGAGACTGGGGAGGCCAGGATATGAGGTATCCTGCAGCTGCTCCAGCCTCCTGCCTTCCCCTTTTGAGGCGCTCCAGCTAGATGGGCAAAAAAGCCAGTCCAATGGGAAATGTAGGGTGGAGGGATGGGGAGGTGGAGGTCACCTCTGCTGCTTCTCCTGCCCCGCATAGGATGCCTGTAAGACTCCAAGTTTGGGGCTTATGGGCAGGGAAGGCTGGTGTGACTCCTATTCCGGTGGGGCTCATTTTCCACTACAGGTTTTGCAGGCTTTATTTGGAGCTTCGTGGGAGCTATCCATGGTGCTGAAATCCCCCCCCCCAAATAGGTTCACCACCATGGAGCACCATGGATAGCTCCTATAAAGCTCCAAATAAAAGCTGTCCCCCTTGGAGACGTTCATGAACTGTAGTGGTGTCTTCAAAAGCTTGTGTGAATACAAAGTTCTGCCACTTTAACACCCTGTGCTTGCCCCCTTCCCAATGAAAAGAGTAGTACACCTACTGCTGGAGCCCGTTTCTTCCCCCCCCCCCCAGCAACAGCAATCAACCAATTGTTTTGGGAAGGAAGGGTACGCCATTGTTTTGGTGTCCATTTCTAGATAAGAAGCTCCTGGAAGCTTTTGGAAACCCCCAGAAGTAGCTGGAACTAGTTTTTCTTTGCCACTGTGACCTTGGGTTGTTGTTGTTGTTTTTAATTTCTTTCTTTCTTTCTTTCTTTATTTATTTTGTTTGTACGCCGCCTTTCTACCAAAAAATGGCATTCAAGGCAGCTTACAGAAATAATTAAAACTGATTAAAACAACACAGTAAAATGCATTGAACACATAACAATTACAGGTGTGGGGGGGAAAGTATTATTAAGAACAGCACCCAACCAGACCCACTTGCAGGCTAAAGGCCTTCTTAATGAGGGGGGAGGGGGATCTGAGCAACTCCTAGCTGCTCCTCTGACAGGGGAAGGAGGATCGGAGCCCTATTGCTCCTGTGACACTGGGAAGGGATTCTAGAAGAGGACCTGAACCAGTATGCACACCTCCACAGAGGTCAAAACCAACCCTGCCACTTCGGTTGGCCCCTCTGGGTACTGTGCGTCCAGGCCTCTCGACAATCAGGGTCCAGAGCAAGATCAGACTTGAGTCCAAAGTACTTCCCCACATGCAGAGATTCCAACGTCCGAAGCTCCCAGCCTTGAAATCTCTACGCCACATGGGTCGAGGCATAGGAAAGTCCAGAAGTCAGGAAAATAGCCTCAAGCCAGCCAGGCTCTGAGCTCCTCGACGAAGACACATCCATCCATAGCCACGAGAATGCACAGTCTATGAAAAGTATGACAGTCCTTTTCATGGCTGGTTCTTTACAGTAAAAGTCCAAAGAGAAGAAAGTCCAAATCAGGTAGAGTCCATGTGCAGAGTGCTCCCAATAGCTCAGTTGGTGATAGATCCAAACAGAAGGATGTAGACAGGGAAGACGAGAGATTTTCACAGATTTCATAGATAGAGTTGGAAGGAGCCTACAAGGTCATCGAGTCCAACCCCCTGCTCAATGCAGGAAACTAGAGGAGGGGTCTCCCATCCAAGTAATAACCAGGCCTGACCCTGCTTAGCTTTCCACACTCAGACAAGCTGAGCCAGCGTGAGCCACAGCCCTGTACATGTTCCGAGCCCAAGGCTCTGGAGGCTAAGCACTGACTTAAAAGCAAAGGTTGTGGCCATCTTAACCCTCCTTCCAAACCACTAATTGACAAGGGAACTGGCCCATCCACGAGGCCCCTCTCCCACCTGGGTGTTTCCCTTCCCTTCTACCCTTCAGGGGTGAGGCTTCAACCAGAGTGACACCTCTGCAAACCACCCCAGCCCTCTCCTGAAGTTCCCAGAGAAGGCTGCCAGCTCCTATCTCTTATTTCATAGATTTCATAGATCATAGAGTTGGAAGGAGCCTACAAGGCTATCGAGTCCAACCCCCTGCAAGGTCGAAGTTGCAGCTGGATGGGAGAGACAAGTCGACTCCTGCCTGCTTTCTCCTGAGAACGCCAACAGTAATAAGCTCACACTGGTCTTGACATTCCATTGACTGACTAGGCCCCAAACCCTTCCAAACTATTACTGACCAGTTTCTGGTTATGAACTAGAAGGGTCACTATATTACTGACACTGAACCGCACACAGTCCCGTTGACCTCAGTGCCACCAGCCTTCACTGCATCTGTCAGTTGGTTTTATTGGGCAACTCCAAATTCTAGTACTTGTGAGAGGGGGAAAAAAAACGCTTCTCTCTTTCCACTTTCCCCCATGCCATGCATCATTCTGTACGACCAAGCGACTTCATGCAATATCGCCTCCTTTGCACTGACTTCCACTCGAGGGTGAGTCACCCATTCGGCCTCGGTCTGGCGCCATTAATCTTTGTCTTCGTGAACGGCGTGTGGCTTCCATGTGGAAATGTAAGCTTCTGCATGCCACAGCCACTGAAAATGTAGCTAATTAGAATTCCAAGTATGCGGATTAATTAACAGGATCAAAATTAATAGGCAGTGCTCACCCTTTCACCCGGCACGGCCTGGTACTGTGGTTGACTGAAGCTGGTTGATTTGCCAGGGCTCATTCTACAGGGCCCAGCAATGTTTTAATTGCACGTTACGACTGAAACGATTACATATTAACACCGGGGCAAATGGAGCCACTCGAGGGACACGCTTGATGGGTTGCATCTAATACATGTAGCTGCAAAGGGCCTAGAGGGACCCAGCTTACTTAGTCACTATTATTAATTCCTTTTAAGGAGGCAAAACTAATTAGGTTTAATAAAAACAATTCCAACGAATGTGCAAGGGGATTTTTACATTTAGTCACGCTATTACACCAGCCCCCAAACCCCCAATAATTTTTAGGACTATTTTTCATTCCAATCACATTTTCACCGCACAAAGTGTTCTAGGAATTCTTTGCTCATTTCTCGTTCCAAACCACTTCTGCAAGTGTTCAAAATCCAATGTGCACGTTTTTGAGTTACACAGAACTCTTTTTCAGACTGAATGCTTCCCCCCCCCACCACTCCACCCCACCACCAACAAAAAAAAATAGTATCCGATCCACGGGTCTATATTCAGTTTATTCTTCCTTGCAAGGCACACGTGCAAATATTTTCTGTGTTCATTTTACACAAGATGCAATGCTTAGTGGATTTTTTTGGTTAGATTAATCAATTGAACTCTTTTATTCAACTAAAAGGGTGCCTCTGATTAATTAGACAGGAAATATATAATACAAGTACTGTACTTATCAAAACTGCAAATGGCAAGCACCATCTTAAGAGGCATTCTCTCATTTTTCTCCCAGAGGAGGAATGCCTCTTCTCTGATGGTGCTTGCTAAGACATATGTGCAATTCATCTAAAAACCAAGACAGCTTCTTGCTGCAAAATGATTTCTTTTATCCATATGCGAATTTAATCAGTAGATTAATCAGCTAAAATTCATATGCTTAATCAACTAAGGGAACAATCCTGTGGCCCCTAGACATTGTCTGAGGGGCCATAGGATAGTTTGGATTCCCAGCTCTGATTCCCTCTGCCCCGCCCCCTCACAGCCGGCGCAGAAAGAACTGCCGTAGGTCCCAGAATGAGCAGCAAGGCCTTCTCTGAAGATCTGAAGATCTTAAAGATTGACTGGGTATATATGGGAGAAGGCAGCCATATTGCTCTTGGTAAAACAGCTGACTTAGGGTAACTCATGCTGGTAACTCTTATAATATTGTTCATTGGGATGTGGAGGAACACCTCCAGGTGCACTGAGAAGACTGGGTCTGATTAGCCTCCTGTGTGTATTTGTATTCCCCTGTTAGACCTACGATCCTGACCACAAAAGCGTCGGTGACTCATCCTTGAGCCAGGACAGTAATGCCAATGTGAAGGATAAGCAAACCGGCAGCTCGGATGGATCTGTTCCGGAAGGACTGTGTAAGAAAACAATGTACAAGACCGTGAAACACCTGAATGTGTGACTCCGAAAAACAGCTCTAAATCTGAGGTCTACTTCCCACTGAGATACTGTATATTGCTTCAGAATCTACCCAGATCAGGATTTATGAGATTACTTACACTTAAAAAAAACCCAAACGAACCAGTTTTATTAATCAGAACACACAGAATGTATGTTGCAGTTAATTAATGAAAAAAACAGAAGAGAAAAAAATCCCATCTGCCTGTTGAAATATTTATTGCCCAATGCGTTTCGGCATATACATTCGCAGGGGCAATTTTTTTTTTCAAATGCTTCTCGAAATGGAATGCTTCAGCTATCTCTTGAGTTTTAAAATATGCCCTTGCTAGTAGAAAAGGTATTTTCTTTCCTTGCATCATAGAGTTGGAAGGAACCTCAAAGATCATCTTGTCTAACCCCCTGCTGATACAGGAAATCCATACTACAATATTCCTGATAGATGGCAATCCAGCCTCCGCTTAAAACCTCTAACGATGGAGAGCCCACCATCTTCCGAAGCAGCCAGTTCCCTTGTGGCCAAGTCACAGGGAAAGGGGCACAATGTATGGCAGGGGGGCTAAGCACCACCTCTCCCTCGCTTGCCATTTGCACCTATTTGGCCATGCCTGGGGTTTCCAGGCCACAAGTTCAGTCTATCTAGGAAGTGCTACTTTGATTTGGATCTACTCTTCAGGCTCTGTTGTCAGAGATCCTTCCACTGGAGATGCAAAATGATAAGACCTGGGCCCTTATAAGTGCAAAGCGTGTGCTGTACCACGGAGCTACTGTGGCCTCCACCCAAATATGTTGCTTCCGTAGTTCCGTATGCCTGGTCGTGTGTGTTTCTAAATCTATCTCCCCCTTTATATACCTGACAGTTGGATCCAGAATCTGCCTTCCTCAAGAGGAAGGGATCTTCCTTGAGAAGAAGGGTCCAGCTCGTGGAAGGTCCCTCTGCTCAAATTTCTGGGATCCCCAACATGCCACAGTTCACCCCATTCAGCAGGGTCTCCTGACTCTCTGTGTAGCAATTTCAGGAGTTGGAGGGGCTGCTGTGGGAAGAAGGGGGTGAGGAAGTCCACTCCTGCTAATGCACTGGGTCCAGCTTAAAACTGGATCTAAGCCCACTGATTAAAAAAGCAAACACTTTCATTGTGTGTCCTCTATAAAAGAACCATTGCTTTTTATGTATTCGGTACATTTTATATCCTACCTTTCTTCGAATTTTATATTCTGCCTTTCTTCCAGATTTATATCCCACCTTTCTTCCGATAGATGGCAGTTCCCCCAGGCGGTTTCCCCAAGCAGGCACTGTCTGGCCAGACTCAGACTTGCTTAGCTTCAGGCAAGGTGGCTGCATCAGCTGCCTTCATGCAAGCGATGTCAGAGAACACCACCACAGATTCAATCTGACCTGTGAATTCTGCAGCAGACCAGCTTTTTCCCAGTTGCACGGATTCCACAGTACTTGCAGACCATTTTTTAATGTTTGGGTTTTGCGCAACTGCGCATTAGTGCAAGTGAAACAACTTTCCCGTATATCCCTTTTAAAAAAAATCCGATTCCATCAATGAGCAGATGATGGAACAAAAGATGCCTGACAATCCGTGAAACACGGATGGAACAAATCCATACATCTTCTAATTCAGACCATCCCCAATGAGAGAAAATTAGTAACTTCTACCATCACTTGGCTCTATTCCAGTTTGCACTTCAGCCTCCTGCAGCGCAACCATCTGAAAGCCGAGAGATGGCACTGCCCTGTGTTTCCATAACTTTACTGTCAAGTGATTTGTGACTCCTAATAAATTTGAAAAAGGACTTTCCCAAATTATCTGTTATTAAGGTATCACTTATAGATCATAGAGTTGGAAGGGCCCTACAAGGCCATCGAGTCAAACCCCCTGCTCAAAAGTTTTAGTGTCCATGATTTTTTAAAATTAATTTAGATGGTAGTCACCTTGAAGTTTCTTTGGAATGGAAAACATGGGATATTTTAATAATGATAAATAAAGATGGCTTCCAAAAATAGCTGCACTGTTGGGGGTGGGGTGGATAGTAACTTCTGTCCCTTGCTCCACCTGAAAGCTGATGAATAGGAATGAATGAACAGAATTTAATGTCTGAAATACTTCTGAACTTAGTGTGTCCTCTTGTATAGGCTGGGTGGATACATCAGGCCTGTGGCTCACGCTGGCTGAGCTAAGCAGGGTCAGGCCTGGTTATTACTTGGATGGGAGACCCCTCCTCTAGTTTCCTGCACTGAGCAGAGGGTTGGACTCGATGGCCTTGTAGGCCCCTTCCAACTCTATGAATCTATGAAATTTATGCAGGAAACTAGAGGAGGGGTCTCCCATCCAAGTAATAACCAGGCCTGATCCTGCTTAGCTTTCCACACTCAGACAAGCTGAGCCAGTGTGAGGCACAGAGCTAGTAGTCCAGTCCTCTCATCCTCTTCTTGACCTCTTCTCTTCTCTGCCTTATATGTTTGCTTTAAACTGGAGTCAGGCCATTTGCCTTGCCTAGTATTGTCCAACTGTGACTGACAGTGGCCTTCCCAGGTCTCAGGCATGTTTTTTTCCCATCACTTCTTGCCTGAGATCCTTAAACTGTAAATTCGGGATTGAACCTGGGACGATCTGTATGCGAAGCCTGTCCTCCTCTCCCTCTTTTCCTCCTGCCAGGTCTCACCTATCTCGCTGGCTGTCTTGTTTGCTTTCAGTAATTCCTTACCACATAATCATCACCACGGGCAGCGAGTTCGATTCCAGCACGGACAGTCGAGTTTACGTCATCATCACAGGTCCTCAGAAAGTTCAGACGGGCCGGCTGTGGCTGGATCTCCCGGAAGAAAAGGATGAATTTGCAGATGCCTCTGTGGAGAAATTCTCTGTTATGGGAGTAGATGTTGAAGAAGTAAAAAAAGTGGAGGTAACCCGTATGACTGATGAGTGAGAAGCTGGGAGTATGCATGACGAGGTCCTTAAAAACTATGGATGGACAAATCAGCCAGTTTTGCTTTCTCTTGCATTCAATTGTTTTAAAATCTCAGGTTCTTTCTTAAGATTTGTGAATTTTGGTAAATTCTGGTCAAAACCAAACTGAAATGAAATTCTCACCCAACTGCACTAGCCAAATTCAATAGGTACATAGAGACAGCCATGTCGTACCTGCCTGATATATATCTGTTGAGGATGAGTAGCCTATCAGAAAAAAGATTTGGCACCACAAACATAGTTGAATATTTATTTATTTCATTGATTTATTATATTTATATCCCACCTTGTTCCTGCAAGGAACGCAAGGCGGCTTACATAAGAACATAAGAGGAGCCCTGCTGGATCAGACCAAGGGTCCATCTAGTCCAGCATTCTGTTCACACAGCGGTCAGCCAGCTGCCCACGGGAAACCCACAAGCAGGACAGGAGTGCAACAGCACCCTCCTGCCCATGTTCCCCAGCAACTGGTGTACTGCCTCTGATACTGAATACTCTGATACACAATCCTCCTCCTCCTCCTCTCCATTTTACCTTCACAACAACCCTGTGAGGTAGGTTAGGCTGAGAGTCAGTGACTGGCTCAAAGTCACCCAGTGAGCTTCATGGCCAAGTGGAGACTAGAACCCGGATCTCCCGAGTCCCAGTCCAATACGCTAACCACTACGCCGCACTGGCTCTCAAGCCACGGGGATTCAGTACACAGGGATTCAAACCCAGAGCCAGACCTTTAAAAGCTAAGCACTGAAAGCCCAGTACCATGATGGATGGATCTATTCATTTTCAGTTTCTCCCACGTTCATTTTTTTAAAGTCTCGTTTCTGTCCCCCGTTTCTGAAGAAATGTGCACATTTTGGTAATTTCTAATCAAACTTTGGACTGAATAAAATTCTCAGCCATTCGTACCATAAACCCATACTTGCTCAAAAAAGGGGGAAGAGAAATGTGGGAGAGTCTCGCATCTCAGGTGCACAGATAAGGATGCATTACACCGAATCAGACCCTTGGCCTGTAGCCCAAAATGATCTCCTCTGACCGGCAGTGGCCTGCTTCTGAATATGTTAGTTCTGAGGTCTCCAACAGGCTGTCCGTGGGCACCAATGTGCCTGCAGACACCTCTCTTGGCACCCGCCAGGATCCCTGCCTTCCCTGATCTTCATTTTATTCCTTAAGATTTTTAAATTTTATTTTATTTTTAAAACTGGGAGACTCGCATGCAATGATGGCCACCGGGCTGGATGATTTTGAAAGGGGATTAGAGACAAATGCATGGAAAAGGGCAGAGGAAGGGGCTGTGAGTCAGTGGCAGAGCACCCGCTCCGTATGCAGAAGGACCCAGGTTCAATCCCCGGCATCTCCAGGTAGGGCTGGGAAAGAATCCTGCCTGAAACCCTGGAGAGCTGCTGCTGCCAGTCAGTGTTGACAATACTGGGCTAGATGGACCAAGGGTCTGACTCAGTGTAAGGCAGTTTCCTATGTTTGTAGGTTCCGAGGAGGAGTCGCTGCCAGTCAAACCTCCGTGTTCAGAGGCAGTCTACCTTTCTGTACTCATTACTGGGGGGGGGGGCAACAGTGGGGAAGGGCCTATGTGCCCTGCTTGGAGGTGTCCAAGAGGTATCTGGTTGGCCAGTGCGGAAAACAAGATGTTGTTCTTGACGGATCATTGGCCAGGGCTCTTCATGTGTGCGTATATGCATGTCTATACGTAAGAAGGTCTATTAAATAGACACCCCCTGGGGGGGCAGCATGTGCTCTGCGAAGCCACTCACCTGGCTCCGCTCTTCCTAGCGGCGGGCGATCCTCCCGCCACCCGACTCGCGGTGCGCTCTGCGAGCACTGCCGCTGCGCCTGCCGATCCGGGCTGAAAGCAAGCGCCAGCCGAGACGCTCGCTGGACTTCCGGGTTCCCTCCCGGAGCGCTTTTTACATAGAAAATGGGGGAAGATGCGTTAAAAGCAGCTGCGATTTGTGTAACTTCTGCAAATCACAGCCGTTTTTAACGTATCTCATGGCATTTTCTACATAAAAAGCGCTCTGGAGGGAACCTGGAAGTTGCTTCCCCAGCACTGCTCCAGCGAATGCGAGTTGTGCCGGGGAAGCAGGTAGGTCGAGTGGAGCTTGGGGCGGGGGGTCAAGCCCAGTAAGTTCACCGGACTTCCACCCCCCGAACAAGGTCCGCACACACTTCCCTAGCTCTTCCCAATGCCAGCCACATCTCTGGGGTTCTGTGTGGCTTGCACTATCCCCCTGGGGGCTCCACATGAAGCCACTGAGCTGCCACTAGGAAGAGCGGCCACTCTTCCCTGTACTGACTGATTCCTCCGCACCCACATCCCCGCTGTTATCTCCAGTCTCAGATTGGAGATAACAGAGGGGATTCTTCCAGGGCTCGGGACTTGGAGGCTAAGCCACACCCCCTGGAGGAACCCAAGGAGGCCCCACGGGCTGAAAGTGGAACCTCCATGGGCTGGATGAAGCCAGCAGGGTGGGACATTCCACCTCTCTGGTCTGTTTGGCGTCTTTAACACTGCAAGTGCCACTTTTCTATTTAAAATATCCAAACTTTCCATGAGAGCCATCTAATTCAGACTGATGAAAACACCCAAAGCAGCGGCAGCAGCAACATCTTATTAACAGCGGCAAATTTGCAAAGCAGTTGTTGCTGAGGAGGAACAACAAACAAGAATGCATCTGATGAAGTGGGATTTTGTCCACGAAAGCTTATGCCAGAATAAACCCGTTAGTCTTTAAGGTGCCACGAGGCGCTTGCTTGTTTTTGCTGCAGCAGGCTAACACGGCCACCCCCTCTGGAGATCATTTTGGTTTGCGTGGTGTGTGTGCACTTCTGGATGGCTCTCTCAGCATTTTTCAAATAAAATAAAATAAAACAAAAAATCGTAAGTGCTGTGGGGAGGGGGGGAAGAGAGACTTCACAGCGTGCTGATCTCTATCAGAGATTGGATTTCATAAATGGCCTGTGGTGAGAAGGACTTCTTGTATAATTTCCTAGCTTGACGTGGAAATGGTTTTCATAGCTTGCTGGTCTTTGGGAGACCTCTCGTAGGAGAGCATTAATCATGGCTCATAAGCAATGTGCAGCGATCGGCGATCCCAGCACAGGAGCCCCTGATGTAATGGAAGGTCTGAGAGGCACAATTTATACTGACACTCACTCCTCGCAGCTTTGGGGGAAAAAAAAAAGGACTCTTCCTTTTCCCTCAGTATTATCTGCAGGAAGCATGGCTGCTGCTCCTCTGCATAACCTACCACGTGATGCCTTCTGCTTCTGCTGGATTGGAAGGTTCATCTAAGCCGCCTGGTGCCTTCCAGATGTGTTGGACTACAGCTCCCACTAGCGCCAGCCACCGGGGTCAATGGAAAGGATTTTGGGAGCCGTAGTCCAAAACATCTGGAAGGCACCAGCTTACCTATCCTGTCCAATATTTTGTTTCCTACAGTGGTCCATCCAGATGTTTTGAGATGCTTACAAACAGGATGTGGTGGTGATAGTACCTGAGGGAAGCCTCCCCCAATGTGGTGTGCTCCAGATGTTTTGGACTACAACTCCCAGCATGCCCCAGCCAGTTTTGGGAAGGCTGCCTTTGTCGGTGATATCTTTGTGTGTGGCGGGTCTCATCTGTTGGGGATCCCCTAGTTCTAGATTTCCTGCATCAAGCAGAGGATTGGACTAGAAGGCCTACCAGACCTTTGATTCTACTTCTGAACTCTGTCCCAGCATCTGATATGGAGGAGAAGGCTATCAATGGCTACCAGTCCCGATGGCTATATTTTACCTCCATTATGGAAGACGGTAGGCCTCTCTATACCAGTTGCTGGGGAACATGAACAGGAGGGTAGTGTTTGTTGGAAATGGTAATGCTGCCTGCTTAAATCAACAAGGTAATATAACCACTAGTTACAGTGGGAGGAAAGGGTTAATTGAACAATCCCCGGGGTGCATGTTTTCTAACCCCTCCTCCCTACTTCCGGCCTCTCTGTGGCCAGCTCTCTCTCTCTCTCTCTCTCTCTCTCTGCCTCTCCAACCTGATGGACACACGGTCTGAGCTGGCTTCCAGCCAGTGATCTCCAATGAAATGGACTCTTAACTCTAATCTGCCTATATGCATCCTGCATATATGAATAAACGGACTGTAAGTAAAACTAATAAATGACTTTATTAGTTTTAAAACTTGTATGGACAATCCGTTCCTTTTAAGAGCCTTTTAGCAGGCTTTAGCCACCCACGTGGTGATAACCAGTTTCCATAAGCACATAAGGGGGGAAACTCTGCTTCATCCTAACCAGTATAGGACCAACTCCTTTCCATATCCTCCAACAATGTTCTGCTCATGCCCTGCTTGCAGGCTTCCCATTGGGACATCTGGCTGGCCACTGTGTGAACAGATATATTTTGAAGTGTACGGGCACTGCTTGTATACAATCAGACTGGAGATTCCTTTGTTGTCCTGCTTTCATTCCTTCTTTTCCCTGTCTATAACAAAACTAGAATAAATTATTCCAAAAAAGAGGTCTTTTAAAGAAAAAATTGCATATGTGTCCTATCTATTTGGAATATCTATCGGTAATATCAGTTTGGATAATCTGGATGTCAATTATTATTTTTTTAGACCACAGCAAACAAAGCCGTGCCTCATTCTTTACGCGCTCCTTGACAGAGCTCTGTCTCCTCTCTTTTTCTCTTACCAGTGAGTCCTTTTGAACATACCCTGACTCTGAGCTTCCCATGTTTTCCCTTCATCCTCAGGGCTTTGCGTCTTCTCTCATTTTGCTCCATCTGGCATTGTGGCCGGAATGGTCTTTTGGCTAATCTAATCCAGCTTCCCCTTTGACAAATCCATCGTGTCTCATTATTACAACCTTGCAGCATCTGCGCCAGCTGGAATTTGCCAAAACTCTGAGAGCACAGGGGGGATCTAGACGGGATTGTTTTCAGCTTGCAAGAGCCTGGAAGTGTTAAATAAATTATGTGCCAGGGTGCAAGGATGAATGAGCGTAAATAATTGCCCATTCATAAACTTGGGTTGGAAATGGAGACAGTTCCTACCTACTAGAGGCGTGAAATTTCCTGACAGATATGGCAGCAAAGATCCATACTGGTTTGAAGAGATTTGGATCAGACTTCTCAAGGCCATTTTATTATTATTTTTATTCTGATGGCCAGTTAGAATCCCCTCTCCAACCTAAAATCTTAGGAACATAGAAACTGCCTAATTCTGTGTCATACCGCTGGTCTATCTAGCCCAGAATTGTTGGCACTGAGAGGCAGCGACTCTCCAGGGTTTCAGGCAGGACTTTTTCTAGCCCTACCTGGAGATGCCAGGGATTGAACCTGAGAACCTTCTGCATACAAAGCAGGTTCTCTACCACTAAGCCACAGCCCTCCCCCTTTTCTCTTTCTATATCAGCCTTCCCCAAGCTGGCACCCTCCGGATGTGTTGGACTACAACCCCCACCATCCCCAGCCAGCAGGATGATGAGAGTTGTAGTTCAACACATCTGGAAGGTGCCAGCTTGGGGAAGGCTGTTTTATACCATGATCAGATGTTCCTGGCAGATGTATGGAAACCCTCCGAGTGATAGCGGCTCGCTATGGGCGTCAGCTTCTCAATAAAGGTATAATGTTGCCAGTCCTTTTACTGGCTCGGCTCCTGTGCTTTTAGGAGCACCTTGATGCACAGAAATTTTGGGGGGGCGGGGCGAAGCTTTCCCCACGACTTATCTTCATGACAGGAAAAGCTGTATTTCTGTGTATCAAACTGCTATTAAAAGCAGAAGAGCAAATGAAATCTATGAAAGCCAGTGGTGCTGACAGCGCCCTCTGGCATTTAGAAATCTAGGAAGCTGCCGTATACTGAGTCAGACCAAAGGGTCGTTCTAGCCTGGTATAGGCTCTGCTCTGGCTGGCAGCCACTCTCTAAAGGTCTAAGGCAGAGAAATGTCTTTCTCAGCATCTGCTACCACCTTGTCCTTGGAGATGTCAGGGACTGAACCTGTGACCTTCTGCGTGCAACCAGGTGCTCTACCACTGAGTTAGAGTTCTGGACATCAGCTCCCATCAGCTCCTGCCAGCATGGCAAATGGCCAGGAATGTTGGGAGTTGTGGTCCAAATCATCTGGAGCATGCCAGCTTGGGTACGGCTGGTCAACAGACTCTACACCAGGGATGTGGGAATGTGTGGCCCTCCAGATGTTGTTGGCTATGCTGGCTAGGGCTGATGGGAGTTGCAGCAGTCCAGCAACAACTAGAGGGCCACACTTTCCCCATGCCTGCTCTACAGTGACTGGCAGTGGGTCTCCAGGGTTTCAGGCAGGGCTCTTTCCCAGCTCCACTGGAGATGCTGAGAACTGAACCAGAGACCTTCTGCATGCAAACCAGGTGCTCTACCATTGAGTTAGAGTCCTTCCAGAAATGGAGCCCATCAGTCTTCCAAGTAGAGACTTCCTAGAGCAGTGTTCTCCAACCTTGGGTCCCCAGATGTTTTTGGTCTACAACTCCCAGCATGCCCCAGCCAGCATGTAGGCCAAAAACATCTGGGGACCCAAGGTTGGAGAACACTGTCCTAGAGCAATATGTGGATCAGGACACAGTTAACCTCTTGATTCCACAGCACTTCACCAAAGTTTGTGATGCAGTTTCCTGCTCAAGAATTGCATGCAAAATGTGTATATTAGGGAAAGTTGCATACAAAAATGCATATAATGAGGGACATTTTATATAAACACATGTATAATCGGAACGTTTTGTACAAAAAAATCTTATATTAGTCAAGCTGAATATAGAAATGCATGCATTGGGGGGGGGGGTTGCATACAAAAATACATACATTAAGAAAAACTGCCTACACATTGTGTATGTTAGGGGGGAAATGGCATACATCAATAAATGCAAATTTTCATGTGTGTTTTTTTTTAAAAAAAAAAAACCAGACACGCGCAGACTGATGTAGAAATTGGACTGAACAGACTTATCACTGAATGCAAGTGAAGCTGACATGGACCAGAAATAGAGTGAAACTGACATGGACCAGAGATTAGCCCAAGCATTCTGCTGAACATGTGAGGGCTTCAGGTGGGGAGGGGGGACATTCAGCACAGAGATCTGAAGGGGAGGGGGGATTCTAATCACATTCCTGACCACAGGGAGGCTTCTAAGCATGTTCAATCGAACACTCGTAGAACTCTCAAACTGCACTAAATGTGCAGAGGTCTGAAATGGGGTTGCTGTGCAGGGGGATGTTTGGAGAGGGCCTTGTGTGCATGCCCCCTTCTCCAATGGGTCATGATGTCTATATATTACCTGCAGTGTCAGGGGAATGCGAGCAGGAGGATGCTATTACACTCATTTCCTGCTTGTGGGCTTCCCAATGGGGCATCTGGTTGAGCCTTTTGGGAACAGAATGCTGGAATAGATAGGCCTTTGGTCTGATCTAGTTTCAGGGCTCTTATTTCATAGATTTCATAGATCA
Source organism: Shinisaurus crocodilurus (assembly GCA_021292165.1). NCBI lineage: Eukaryota > Metazoa > Chordata > Lepidosauria > Squamata > Shinisauridae > Shinisaurus > Shinisaurus crocodilurus. The sequence continues at coordinate 2,638,344 of CM037877.1, read as the reverse complement.
TAGAGTTGGAAGGAGCCTACAAGGCTATCGAGTCCAACCCCCTGCTCAATGCAGGAAACTAGAGGAGGGGTCTCCCATCCAAGTAATAACCAGGCCTGACCCTGCTTAGCTTTCCACACTCAGACAAGCTGAGCCAGCGTGAGCCACAGGCCTTGCTCAAGTCTTCCAGGGGGCACCCAGATATCTATATAACCTATATAACACTTAGTATGAAATAGCAGGAGCCTTCGAGGAAGTCTTGCAGAGGCTGGGCAAGAGAAAAGCAGGGGCAGGACCAATGAGGACCCTCAAAAGCCACTTCCTTTATTCCTGTCGTCACACGTCAGGAATGTGAGCATCTCTTAGTGGATCGCGGAGTTTCCCAGGCGATTGGCTCTAATTTTCTGCAGCTGTACAGGCATTAGTAGGGGTAATAAAATATCCCTAACAGGAGAGATGGCTGAAAACAGTTAGATAAAGTGATCAAGTGCGTTGGGGGAGGGAGTGTTGGGATTGGGCAGAGACATACAAATGATCTATCATTTCGGACAGAGTGGCTTATTGTAAAAAAAAGAAAAGAAAAGAAAAGAAAAGTTACGGTACTGAGGCTGGACTGGGAAATCATTTCTTTGTTTGAAATGAGGAAGGCTTCTTCTGCGCCGCCGTGAATGATGAGCAGCGTTTGCTTCGAACATGATGAACTGTCAGCCCTTCCAGAGTTTTTCGTGAACAGATTGTTTATTAGGCTGATTGAATGGGAGAGGCTTCCTTGAAGTGATTGGGATACATAATTATGCTGATAAGAATGTGCCTAAGATTAATCTCTTAAGTAATTTAGCGGTGACACACGCCAGGACTCTTGGAGAGAAGTCTAAACTGTTAGCAGTTTGTCAGGCGGTTCAGATGGCGCTGCACGGATGGGAGGATTCTTGTCTCTCGAAGCTAAGCAGGGTCGTGCTAGTTCAGGGAGTGGATGAGAAGCCCTGCTGCGCTACAGAAAGATGTTCTTCACTCTGTCACTCCTGAAACATAGGGCCGGCCGGTGGAGCCGAACCAAATCTGCTCACAGTTTTTCACAAACATTTTCAATTATGAAACATCTTTCAGGGGTTTGTTTCCTTAAATGCTTTCCTTTTTTCATTTGTTTTGGTGCTCACTTTTTTCTTTTTTGGTGCTTACCTCTTTGTTTACATTGCCCTCACTTGTTCTCACTTACAGTTGCTTTGGCTAGACCAAGGCGATGTCATCTCATAGCCATGTCGTGCTACAGTTCACTATGTGATCTCTGATTCGGTGGGAGCATGACTGTGAGTAGTTTCCCTCAGCAACACTATCACATAACCAAATCTGACTGGCTGAGCATGCAATCCTATGCATGCCTAGACAGAAAAAAGTCCTACAGCTCTCAGCATTCCCCAGCTGGCAATGCTGGCTGGGGCATGCTGGGAGTTGTAGGACTTTCCCCCCCCCTGTCTAAACATGCATAAGATTGTGCCCTAGTAGAGCTGTGTACCATTGTTGTAACCTGACTTCCTGGAGACCAGGCAGAAGTCTCAATAAAACCTTTTATTGCAGTAATTCCAGTAAAGCTTTACAGTCCCAATAAAGATCCACAGTTAACAGATCACAATGAAGATGCTAGGCAAGAATCAGTTCACAAGCTGATCACCACAACAACAAGACCAAACTTTCCCTGAGTTCAGCACACAGAACAAGTCCCAGTCAGTTCACAGTTCCAGAGAAGGCAAGAAGCCTTCCAGGTTACCAAAGTGTTGTTCCCAGCAAAGTCTACTGTAGCTTGCTCTGGCTTAAAAATACAGGGGGGTGGCTGCTACAGATCGGACATTAGATCCTGGCAGGGAAACCTGGCTCTCAGGTGGTTGCTGCACCTCACCAGGTGCCTCTGCCCTACCGTCTTTAGTTGACACCAAAGGAGATACCCCCAAAACCACCCTCTCTTGCAGAGACCTCCTCCTGCTGCCCTGATCCCACGGAAGACATTCCTGGTCAAGAAGCAGGGGCCTCCATCAAGATCAGGTCTCTCGGCTGTGGAAGATAGGCCATATCAGCCCCCTGCGTCTCACCCCTGCTCAGCTTTTAAGCCTGCTGAGCTCTCATAGAATCATAGAAAAGTAGAGTAATACAGTAATATTAATTACTACAGTAATATAACCTGGATCCGTTTGAGGGCAACTAGATATATCAGCTTTATACACTGCTAAGCTGTCTTAGCGGTTCATGAAACTTTGTGCATGCTGGGAAGTATCACTAGATAACATGGGTATCCTTCGGTCCAGTACTTAAAATGGCTTTGCCTGGATGACATTTGGAGATGGCTCAAGTCATCTTGGGTTTTTGGTCTTCTAGGTTCCCTAGATGCTGAACCCCCATCAACTGACCCATCTCCTTTTCCTTGACTGTCAGTCATAGAATCATAGAAAAGTAGAGTTGGAAGGGGCCTACAAGGCCATTGAGTCCAGCCCCCTGCTCAGTGCAGGAATCCAAGTCAAAGCATCCCTGACAGATGGCTGTCCAGCCGCACCTTGAATGCCTCCAGAGTGGGAGGCACCTCCCTAGGTAGTCGGTTCCATTGTCTTATTGCTCTGACATTCAGGAAATTTTTCCTGATGTTTAGGTGGGGTGGAAGTACTGAAGTACATCCCTACAATCCTCTCAATTTAGGGATGTGTGAGGATTTCATTCAGGGGGTGGAAGTCCACGAACTCATCAGGCTCGACCCCCCTGAACTCCGTCCCTCCTACCTGTTTCCCCGGCTCGACTCAGGTTCTCCTGAGCTGAGCTGGGGTAGCAACTTCTGGGTTCCCAGCGGTCGGCTTTTTACGTAGAAAATGGCATAAGATACACCAAAAATGACTGCAATTTGTGCAAGTTACACAGATTGCGGCTACTTTTATTTATTTTTATTTATTTATTATATTTCTACCCCGCCTTTTTTCCTGCAAAGAACCCAAGGTGGCTTACATAATCCTCCTCCTCCTCCTCCTCTCCATTTTATCCCCACAACAACCCTGTGAGGTAGGTCAGGCTGAGAGTCAGTGACTGGCCCAAAGTCACCCAGTGAGTTTCATGGCTGAGCGGGGAGTAGAACCCGGATCTCCCGAGTCCCAGTCCAACACTCTCACCACTAAGCCACACTGGCTCTTTTGCCACACCTCCCGTGGTGGCAGCCATTTTGTGGTGGTATCTTACGCCATTACAGTATCTTACGCCATTTTCTACGTTAAAAAGCGCTCTGCTGGGAACCTGGCAGTCTGCCAAGCGGCTCGGGTAGCGCTCGCTTTTGGTTCAGCTTGGCAGGATCACCCACCACTACTCAGGCATTTGGCTTCCCACAGCTGGGTCTGACTCTACCGCTTTCCCCACTGACTCAGAATCGGTGCCACAGGCTATCGCTCCCCCTGGACTGGAGCGAGGTCCCACAACCAATTAAGGATAGACAGATCAGTCTGTTTCCAGGCTGGGTCAGTTCCTCATGTGTGTCTTCATAAACCCACTCCATATCATTTCCCCATTAATTGGAAGTTGTATTTTGATCTGCATAAAATTCATATTTATATGCATATTTTAATGCATTTCTCTCAAAATATGCATTTCTCAATGTATTTCCACTCAAAACATTTATTTATTTATTTATTATATTTATGAATCGCCCATCTGGCCAGACATCCGGTCACTCTGAGCGATGTACAATCCAATAAAATACAGGGGGGGGGGAACACACACACACAGTATAGAACACAATTAAAAACAGTACAAAACTTATCCTAACCCACCCCATATTCCTGCCTGAAAAGCCATGTTTTTAATGCACGGCAGAAGCTAATCAGGGGCATGGTGGAGGTCACTGGGGAGAGAGTTCCATAAATTGGGGGCTGCCACAGAAAAGGCCCTCCTCCTAGTCCCCACCAGCCTGGTTTCTCTGGCTGATGGGACAGGAAGAAGGCCGTCCATGGCAGATCTTGTTGAGCGGCCTACTTGATGTTGCTGGAGGCGCTCCTTGGGATAAACTGGACCGGAGCCGTACAACATGCATTTCTGAATATATTTTATCCTAAAACATGCATTTAATACACATTCTGGTACATTTTTCAAAGCTGAGAACTGCATTGCCAAGTTCAGAGAAGTGTGAAACCCAGTGGACAGCTATGTTCCAATCCACACATTAGTCCAGGATCAGAATCTGTAACAGAATTCACAAATTACCCGAGTATTCCTAGACACCACCTTATTTATGATGTGACTGGCTCAGAACATTATAACTTATCCAGAAAAAAGAATGAAGCACCTAAAGGAAAAATTGCTGGGAAATTAGCAGCCTGGGGAAAGTATTTTTGACCTAATGATTAAACGAGGGAGAACTTCATTTCCTCTGTTGAGAGCCCGGGTGGCGTAGTGGTGAAAGTGTTGGACTGGGACTTGGGAGATCCGGGTTCTAGTCCTCGCTGGGTGACTTTGGGCCAGTCACTGACTCTCAGCCTAACCTACCTCACAGGGTTGTTGTGAGGATAAAATGGAGAGGAGGAGAACGATTATGTAAGCTGCCTTGGGTTCCTTTCAGGAAAAAAGGCGGGGTATAAATATAATAAATAATAAAACAAATATTTCTGATGTTTCGGGCCTTGAGAGCCGTTGCTTATATAGCCAAAATCGCAGAACCCCCATGCAAGATGGAGATATCAGAAAACTTGGGGGAACACTGAGGTTTACCAAAGTACAAAAATACTTTTAGAAAAATAAACCCTAAGGGTGAGGGGGAGACGCCCAGTACCACCCAAGGAGGACTGCGCATGTTCTGTGGATACAGAATGCTGACTGGGGTGGAAACAGAAAACTGGGCAGGGAAGGGAAATGGAATGGAATATCTTGGAGGAGGACGTGGCTGGCTGATTGGAATGGTGAAGAGAAGGACTCCACACTGCAGTAGTTTGTTGCATCTACCACTTATTTTAATCTGTAGCTAAAGCTTTTAGGCTGCTGTCCTAAATATACTCATGAGTCAGTGAGCCCAGCTGAACACAGTGGAACCTATTTCTAAGTAGACATGCATAGGATGGACACTATCAGCTGATTAAACTGAGCAGTTAGTTGATTAAAACATATGGAATTCTTTATTTTTTTGCTGTGTACAATGTTATAGTTGCACACTTTTGTGTCAGTGTTTTTTTTCCGCCTGTGGAAGAGTTCATTGTTCTGCTCAAAATCCTGGTCATGACCGGCCATCTTCTTTCCTGTTAGGTCTTTCAGGGTCTGCCTTGGCCAGGGGGGTCTCCAAATGTGGGTCAGTGGGCACATTTGGAATTTTGAGAGGGTGTTTTGGGTGCTCTCACAAAATGGCTGCCATGGTGGGCATGGCTGGTGAAACTATGCTCATTTCCCAGATGGCAAAACCGGTGAGAATAAAAGATAAGTAGCTTGCCCAAGAATATAAGTACAAGGCAAAGGTGGGTTTCTGACCTCCAAAACACAAAACCACTCTTCTGAACCAAAATACAGATGGCACTGGAGGGCAGCACTTCACTTTGCAGCAGGCCAGCCTCCCAGTTATGTGTATATATATATATATATATATATATATATATATATATAATTTAAAAAATCTTACAAAATAAAATAAAAGTCAGGAGGGACACAAGGACCCTTGTGGCAACCAAGAGAAATGTCTGCAGGTACGTTGGTGTCCAGGGGCACCACGTTGGAGACCCCGGGACTAAGCTTTTAGTTTGATCAACATTTCATTTCATTTGTTACATTTCTTACCACCCAAGAGCCAAAGTTCTCTGGGCAGTTTACAAAGATTAAAAACCTTAAAATTACAATAACAGCCATTTTTCTATGACTGGATCCCCCAGGTGGGCCATGACGGGGCCACGCCAGAAAGCTCCTGGCTCTTGGATGAAATCACCATCATCGTGCCCACCAAAGGTGTCATGTACACCTTTGTCTGTAAGTGCTGGCTGGCCAGAGACATGGGAGACGGACTTACCTCGCGCATCTTCAACATCCTGGATGCCGACTGTGTCAACATTGGTCTGAAGGTTAGTTCCGTTGCTGTGCCTTGTAAGTCTCACTGTTAGCTTTTGAAGCAAATATGCTTTCCCCCTCCCTGCCAATAAGACATTTTTGAATGCAACCTCAGAGCCAGTGCTGGGTGTGCGTTCCAGGGGGAAAGGGGGGAGTGAGGCTCCCCCAGGATACGATGTATCCCGGCGGCACCTTAGCCTGTCCTCCTGGTGAGCAGGTGCAAAAGGAACTAGCTTTGTTGTTTTATAGCTCTACTGTGTATACCAAAGTGTCTCCACACCTTTTCCCCTTCCCTCATTTCCCACCTTTTGTTGTAATCTGTTTACCTTAAATAAACTTTCCTGGTTTTACCCCACACAGGGTGTGTGGTTCCTCTGCGGTTCAGTGCTAAATCCAATGTATAGACAAGGGCAAGGCCCTATAGAGAATCAAATCAAGACGGCAGAGCTAAGGCTGGCAGTTTTGCACCTTTGATCTCTGGTCTTGAGTAAAGGTCCGGTTGGCAGTCCTTTTCACATGGAAAAGCAGGGTCAGGCCTGGTTATTACTTGGATGGGAGACCCCCTTCCTCTAGTTTCCTGCACTGAGCAGGGGGTTGCACTCGATAGCCTGCCTTCTAGGCTCCTTCCAACTCTATGATCTATGAAATCTATGGCTGAAATCGGCCATCTAAGTCTTTTGCAAGGCAGGAGAAGCATGGAGGTGACCTTTGCCTCCACGCTCCTCCTGCCCTCGATAGAATGCCTGTAATCCTCCAAATTCGGAGGGATTACGGGCAGCCACATTGGATCGTGCTGTTACATCATTTACAGGAATACTTTGGAGTTCGCTTCTGCTGCTACATTTACATGGAAATCAGCAGTATCTTGCAGTTGTAAAGGATAACATTTCTTTAAGTAAAAATGAAATGATCATCTGTAACCATTTCTGCAAATTTCTGCAAATCTCAGCCTGTCTTACCGCTGGAAGCCCGCGAAATAACCCAACTTGTCTTGCTTCCAGTGAAGCGGAATGGACGCACGCAAACGGAAAACCCTGGCGAGCTGAAATGAGCTGAATTTTCAAGTGTTGACCCATGTATATGCCTGGCTAGCTGCCCCCGACTATAAGATGTTTTTAAAAAATGGAGAAAAGATCCCGTAGCAAGCAGTGTGCTGACACCAGGACTGCTTGTACTGCCCCCTCCTCCTGCCACTCTGTGGGTGGTCATTTGGGGGGTGTCCTGGCCTGCAGGGCCCTGGGTCTCAGCCCCAAGGTCCATAGAGCCCTAGCCACTCCACTGCCTGATGTTCATCTAGCCCACAGTTTGTTTATTTATTTATTACATTTATACCCCGCCTTTTTTCCTGCAAGGAACCCAAGGCGGCTTACACAATCCTCCTCCTCCTCCTCCTCTCCATTTTATCCTCACAACAACCCTGTGAGGTAGGTTAGGCTGAGAGGCAGTGACTGGCCCAAAGTCACCCAGTGAGTTTCATGGCTGAGCGGGGACTAGAACCCAGATCTCCCGAGTCCCAGTCCAACACACTCACCACTACGCCACTCTGGCTTCTGAGTTCTGAGAAGTCAGCCTGTACCATTAGGGATATGTGAGGAATCCGTTTGGGGGGTAGAAATCCATCGGATTTCCCCCTCCCCGGATTCTGGCTCACAACATCCACGCGGGCTCCGACTCGCTCCGGCCGGCTCGCAGACCTCCAGCGGTAAGATGGACCGAGTCGAGATGTGTGCAAATTTTCCATGTGGTTTCTTTGCGTGACCGGTGAGATTTCTTCAAATCTCACGAGAGTGGCACAAATCCCGCCCCACCACGTTATTCTCGGGTGCCATTTTTGGTGCAGAACGGCACCCCAAAAGCACATGGCGTGGCGGGATTTGTGCAAATCTCGTCTCTTGCGTAAATATCCACGTGGAAAATTTCTGCAAATCTCAGCCTGTCTTACCGCTGGAAGCCCGCGAAATAACCCGACTTGTCTCGCTTCCAGTGAAGCGGAATGGACGCATGCAAACGGAAAACCCTGGCGAGCTGAAATGAGCTGAATTTTCAAGTGTTGACCCATCCTTATGTACCATGCATACCCTATGAGCCAATGGTACACTCCCCAGCCCATCCTGATTTTAAGATTATAGCTCAGTCTTTGCTTTTTTCAAAATAGGGGGAAATAAAGAGGGAAGAACTCCAGATGCTAAGAGAAGATCTAGGGTGCAATCCTATGCCTTTTTAGTCTGAAAGAAAGTCCTGCAACTCCCAGCATGCCCCAGCCAGCCATGCTGGGAGTTTCAGGACTTTTTTTCTGTCTAAACAGGCAAAGGATTGCAGCCTTATTTGTTTTTAGTTTTATTTATTTATCTTTATCCTAGGATTCACTGGAGTGCCCTTTGCATTGGTGGATCATTGTTGGAAGCATGCCCCTGAGGAAGGATTTCCAGAATGTGTTGAGAATTCAAATAAATCTTCTTTTGGCATCTGGAGTTCCTCCCTGTTTGTGGTGCCATCCCAGTTTTGCTGTCTCTTTCTAAAATAAAAACAACCATACCAAAAATGCCAGGGGGGAGGGCTGCTCACAAAAAAATAAAACTAAACCGAAATAAATGACGCAGTGCTTCACTTCTCCCCAGATTCTCTACCAGGTGACTGTCGTGACTGGAGATCTATCACAGGCTGGGACTGATGCTGGTGTCTTTGTGACCTTCTTTGGATCCAATGGGTGCTCAGAAGAGATGCAGCTAGAAAAAAACGGAGAGAGGTAACGGTTCCTTTGCCCATTCTGTCGCTTCAGAACTACCAGTGGCAGAGAACATTGCAGCATCTACAGTTCTCTGGAGGTCCATGTGGCTCTCTGTGAGAATAGGTGTGGGGGCAAAACAGACATTACGTTAAAGGTGCAATCCTATGCAAGTTTAGGCAGGAAAAAGGCATGCTGGGAGCTGTAGGCCTTTTTTCTGTCTAAACTTGCATAGGAGTACACCCTAAACATGTGTCCAGCAGCTATGCCTTCTCCCCCCGCATTTTACTCTAGAGTAGGTGCAAGGCCCCCAATTCAGATCAGGACCCTAGCATGAGGGAAGGAAGGGGAGCTTTTAAGATCTGGATTGGAGGGCCCACAATCTAGGGTCTAGGATAAAAAAATGAAAGAAGAGATCGCTGCAGATACACACTGAAAGTAATACCTGCTTTGGCCCTCAGACCTGGGGAAATCCTAGCTTTAGATCCCGCCTTAGCTAGTGGCTTCCTGGGTGGCTTTTGAGCGAGTTGTGATCTCTCAGCCCCAGATCCTTATCCAAAAAATCAAAACAATTAACAGGGAACAGAAGAAGCTGCCTTACACCTGTTATGGGTAGATATAACTAATAACAATTTAGTTATAGTTATGTCAAACACAAAGAAGACCACATCAGGCCCCAGCAGTTTGGGTAAGCGAGGAGGGTTTCGTGAGAAATGTACAGCCACAGCAACCAGCACACAAGATGCAAATAAAGGCTTGAATGGAGAGCCATTGCAATCTAGAAGCATGAATGGGCAGCCGAGTCACTGAAGTCTTGCCATGATCAGATCAGCAGCATATAGCCTAAAGGCACAGGAGAGACTTTCCTGAAAAGAACTATTCATCCGGGAACTTAAGCTCATCAAGTAAGGCAAACCCACAAAAGGTTTTCCTTATGACACCCATCAAAGAACACAAACGTGCAAAAGACAGGGCAATCAGCAGTGATTAAAGAACATCAGGGAGGCCAAGGACCAGCCCTTGCAGCAAGAGGCTGCAGTGGAAAAGGTATAAGAATTCCAGCTTAGCCAATAGCAGTCAGCAAGCAGGAATGCGCACACCTCTTGCTCCCCTCTGCCATGCAGGACACCTTCTTCCTTCGCAGGACCAACAACAAGTCAGGTAGCTATATAGGTTCTTTCCTTCTTCTTTCCTTTCCTTGCCAGAGTGGTGGTGGGGGTCCTTCTCCCCCCCCACCCCTTCCTGGCTGTCTATAGGCTGCCAAGGGCACAGGGATCTTTTCTATCTAGATTATACAGTATGATTGGAGATGCAATAGGTATATTTTGCTGCCTGAATGAATTATTTTGTAAAACATGTAAGACCAAGAACTAAGACACTGTACCTGCTGCTGTATATTTCTTCTTAAATAAACAGCTCTTCTTTCCTTCTGAACGCGTTGTGTCTCAGTTTAGTGCTAGTCTGTCAAGTCTGTGTTTAGTGTTAAAGGGCAAAGTGCATCACTTCACCCAACTGCGGGCGGCTTTACTCCAGCCAAACATCCCAAACCTTTTGCAATAGGGTGGGGTTAGCTTCTCTCCTTGGAGAGAATCTAATGCCCAGATTATCTGTCGGTAACAGATCACAACAGGATATTATTCCATCTAGCCCAGTATCGTCGCCTGCTCTAGCTGGCAGCAATTTTCCAAGGTCTCAGGCAAAGAGATGTTGTTCCCATCACCTGTTCCCTGGTACTTTTATAACTGGAGATACCAGGGGCTGAACCTGGGACATTTCTGCAGGTAAACCGAAAGCCTGTGCTCTACCCCTGAACTACGTGGTTCCTCTCCAGCTGGCCTGTACACACGTGTGACCTGCCAAGCTCAGCACAGCACAGTACCAGCCATGCATCTATTGTAGCCTTCCAGATGCTTGATAGCTGCCCTGTTTTTACAGTCCTAGCACTGGCAGGAAAAACTTAATGGGCTGCCGTACATAGCTGCTGGTAGATAGCTTTTTTCCTCTTGGTAGGTCACATGTTGTGCCTACGGTGGCCCCTTGTGAATTGCTAAAAAAAAAAAAAAAAAAAAGAGGATAAAAGAAGACATCTATTTGCATAAAATTTGCAGTACGCTAATTTATATGTATAGCTGCACATTTAGAAATAATTAGTACAATTTAATTAGAAATACAGTGCATTTCAGTATAATGTGGAAGACGGTCACCACAGGTGAGCTGCTCAGGATGCTGTTTAGGTGCTCAGCTCTTCTTCCTTCTGATCTTGATCTCTGTTCCAGACTTGGACTGGGACAGCCCTGCAAAGAGAGGATTCCTTCAAAATAGAGGACAGTCCAACGGCAGGCCTGCAAATAGAGGACTGCCCTCTGTAGAATAGCCGCAGGAGCCGCTAAATAACCCAGGGAAACACTGTCACTGGCTTGTTACCGTGACATGTGAACCAGGGACTTTGACTTGTCGGGACAGAGACCAAGCCAGTATCGGAACCCAGGGTTTCAAAAAGCTGGAAGAAGCATTGGGAAAGCACGGGATGGTTCCAAGTAGAAGACGACCATATCTAGAAACACACACACCCCGCCCCGAAATCCCCAAAATTAGTTAATTACATCCTTCCTCCACTCCCCCCAATCCGATTGAAGACATGAGATGGGATAAACAGACAACAGCATTATTAATTTAACAAGATCTGCAGCAAGCACAGACCTGTAAAGCAAGGAGCTAACGACAACCCTTCAGTTCAGGTCCTTGAACTTTGGGGAGAACTGAGATAATAATACCTCTACAGTAGGATGGGTATTTATGAATTGCCAAAAAGGAGGAATTGCCTCACCCCCCAAAAAAAGAAGACACTGGTTTGCATAAAGTTTGCATATGCTAATAATTTATATGTATAGATGCAAATTTAGAAATAATGCTTATAATTTGGATAGAAATACGGTAACATCTCACCACAGTGTGGAAGGTGGTGACCAGGTGAGCTGTGTGCCTCGCTCAGTGTCCAGGTGCTGTGGATGGGCAACTTGAAGGCCCTTTAGCTCTTCCATCTGATGGTTCGTTAAACGGGACTTGGACTAGACCAGTGTTCTCCAACCTTGGGCTGGCTGGGGCATGCTGGGAGTTGTAGGCCAAAAAACATCTGGGGACCCAAGGCTGGAGAACACTGGAATAAAGTATGCAAACTGAGCGGATGGATATACGTGCATTTTCTGAAGTTGTTGTTGGCTATGCTGGCTAGGGCTGATGGGAGTTGCAGCGGTCCAGCAACAACTAGAGGGCCACACTTTCCCCATGCCTGCTCTACAGTGATTGGCAGTGGGTCTCCAGGGTTTCAGGCAGGGCTCTTTCCCAGCTCCACTGGAGATGCTGAGAACTGAACCAGAGACCTTCTGCATGCAAACCAGGTGCTCTACCATTGAGTTAGAGTGCTTCCAGAAATGGAGCCCATCAGTCTTCCAAGTAGAGACTTCCTAGAGCAGTGTTCTCCAACCTTGGGTCCCCAGATGTTTTTGGCCTACAACTCCCAGCATGCCCCAGCCAGCCTCGCTCAGTGTCCAGGTGCTGTGGATGGGCAACTTGAAGGCCCTTTAGCTCTTCCATCTGATGGTTCGTTAAACGGGACTTGGACTAGCCCAGTGTTCTCCAGCCCTGGGTCCCCAGATGTTTTTGGCCTACAACTCCCAGCATGCCCCAGCCAGCTATGCTGGCTGGGGCATGCTGGGAGTTGTAGGCCAAAAACATCTGGGGACCCAAGGTTGGAGAACACTGGGCTAGACAGCTCCTCAAATAGAGGACAACTTCAAAACAGAGGGCAGTCCTCTGGTAGCCCTCAAATAGAGGACCATCCTCTGTAAAAGAGGACACACAGACACCCTCATGTGCAGAGCTGCCAAAGAGGCATATCCAGGGCAACGCGTGATGAAAAACAATATAAACATTCTGCACAATGAGATGTTGAACTCTATGCTCTGTATAAATTAGGCAAATTAGGCAATATTTGCCTAATATATGTCCTTAGTTTGCATAACTGATTCTGCCTCTGCCAGTCATAGGGTGGAGCAATGAGTTATATCGCGTCCGGTGGTGTCACCACCTGATCTCTGGAAATCCTGCTGAGTCGTCGCCAGGCTTCACAGATTTCACGAGACCTTGCCCACACAACAATCAGGGCTAGTAACTTGTTCCCCCCCCCCCCCATGACAATACAATTCTTAAACAAGCTGAGATTCTGTGGTCAGTGCGTAATTCTGTTGTCTTTCTGGAGTTGCACTTCCATCAAACTGTCTGGGCATCACCCCAGAATATTGCTGTGTGAGAATCAGTGAGATTCACCCTCAGACTTGGAGCTGAGACTATAAATTTTCCCTTCCTTTAAGTAACAATTCAAGGTGATATATGCATTGGAAAAGAATCATCTCTTTAACTGTCCCAGATAATAAGGCAATTGAATTTACATTATGTTAGCTGCGAAATAGCTCCCGGCACCACAAATATTGATAAGTGGATGTGAGGACAAGAATGCCCAATGAAATCTTCTTGAGGAATGAGTCTGTATCCCACGAAAGGCACTGTGCCAAGCCATTTATCTGCACCGTGGCTTCCCCCTTTTCTCTTATTTGTCTTGGATTCAGATTTATGCTCTTGTGTGCGTATAAATTAGAGTTCTCAAAGACCTTACTTGCCATCTAGTTCATCCCTTAAGGCCGGTAGCCTCTGAGCACGTCACGCGCTAAAGCCACCCTGTGAATAAACCACCATGGGTCAGTTCCTCACTGGACAGCCCACGGTAGGCCCAACAGACAATCAGGCTTGCTGTGGCCTTGTTTCCCCCCTTCATTCCCCCTCAGGCCTTCCTGCTGGCTCTGGCACGTGTCCCAGGCTGCAGAAGAACTTGTCGCCTCGGTCCCCACATCAGCACCCTTTTCCGCAACTGGTCCACTGGGGTTACTGGCTGCCAAGGGGAACTGCCCCCACCCTGCACCAGCTCACCAAATGGAATTAATTTTATGAATGTGGTAACCCATTTTATCCCCCCCCCCCTTTTCAGGGAACTTCCGCTGTTGCGCAAGTCCGTCCACATCTCCGATATTTAGCCAGGCATCCCCCCGTATTCCCCTCTTCCACTTTGGCGCTTACATCGCTAGCTAGCAAACACTTTTAAAAAGAAAGAAAACAAGGTTGCTTCACATTACAGCAGTGTTTCTCAACCTTGGGTCCCCAGATGTTTTTGGCCTACAACTCCCAGCATGCCCCAGCCAGCATAGCTGGCTGGGGCATGCTGGGAGTTGTAGGCCAAAAACATCTGGGGACCCAAGGTTGAGAAACACTGCATTACAGTAAAGCAGTGTTCTCCAACCTGGGGTCCCCCGATGTTTTTGGCCTACAACTCCCAGCATGCCCCAGCCAGCAGGGATGAGGGAGGATGGCTGCGGCATGAGTGAGATCGCGCCGAGCGGCAGGTGTTTTTTTTTTTTTTGCTGCTCGGGCCAGGAGGCTCTCTGGCCGTTCCCAGCAACCCACGATAAAAAAAAAAAAAAAACACCTGCTGGGTTCGGACGACACGTCAAGCCACCATGGGTATCAGCAACCCTAAAACAACAAGCCAGGGTACTCAGGGTGGCTTGTTCATGAAAAATAAGCCGTTCTGCAGAAACCGCGCTGGGTTCACACCACATGACAACCCACCAGGGGGGGCTGGTGACTCCTCTATTTCGGTGGGGCTCCTAACCCATCGCATCTTTTCCTTAGAGCTTTATAGGAGCTGTCCACGGTGCTGAACTGCATCTCCAAAATAGGTTCGCCACCATGGAGCACCCTGGAGAGCTCATCTAAAGCTCCGAATAAAAGCTGCAATGGATTAGGAGGCCCACCGAAACAGGAGTCGCCGGCCTCCACTGCAGCCCACCGTGGCTGATTACCCATGCTGGGTTGTTGTGTCATGCAAGCCAGGTCTCTGTGCAATTTAATCCGCGTTGTGGAGCAACAGAGTGGATCCGAAATCCAACATGGTTATGAGCTTCCAATGTGACCTAAGAGGTTGCTTGCAGGGGCAATGTGATACAAGATTGTTCAAGCTGAATGGATAGAGAGGAAGCTGGTGCTGGCTGGACTCTCTGCGCCTTGTGCTGGTGGGCAACATACATGCTGAGGCCGCCTCGTCAGGAGTGGCTCCGGACTTCATGGCAAGCGCGGGCCTGCCTGTCCCAAATGGTATCTGGCCCCACTCAGTCAGCAGGGCACACTTTGGGTCTGGTTTTCTGTGTAGGGTGAGATGATGGAGATCTGGGGCTGGAGGAACTCTCTATAGTTCCGTTGTCATGGACAGATCACTACCTGTTGGGGTTTAGACTTGCTGGAACTTGGAGGTTCTGCAGGGATGGGGACTGATTAAGACGGTCCACCCCAGGAGACGGATGGATCTGGATGATTTTCTGCCAGCTCTAGGGGATTTTCCTGTCACCTCGGCAGGCGATTCTGTCACAGCCTTGGTCGATCTCTGGAATGGAGAAATGGCCCAGGTGGTCGACACGATCACTCCTGACCATCCTCTCCCATGGAGTGGAGCCAAACGAGCCACCTGGTCTTCCAGGGTGCTGCAGGGTTCTTCTGGCCAACCTGAAGAAGAGGTGGACCACTCAATAGCTGGCTGGCTGCAGCCAATTTGCGCTATACTTTGTGGATAAAATTGATTGTATCCATTCTGACTTGAATGCCATAGTCGATACAGGTCCGGTGGATATAACTTTGGCTCCAGCTTGTCCAGTAAGAATGGATATGTCTCGATTTGTACAGCTCGAACATGAGGACAGGATCCTTGGAGAGGTGAGGCCTACCAGTTGTGTGCTGGACCCTTGCCCTTCCTGGCTTCCTGGCTTATAAAAACAGACAGAGGGGGACTGGTTGAGTGGGTAAGGGCAGTAGTGAATGCCTCCTTACTGCAAGGTGTGATTCCATCTTGCCTAAAGAAGGCGGTGGTAAGAACTTCATTAAAAAAAACAACCCACCCTGAATTGCATAATTTCTTTCCGGTCTTCAGTATTCCATTCTTGGGCAAGGTACTGGAGCCTGTGATGGCTTCTCAGCTCCAGGGATTTCTGGATGGCATGGATTATGTAGATGCAGTCTGACCTCAGGCCTGGTTATGGGACAGAGATTACTTTGGTCACCTTGGTGGAAGATCTAGATTTCATAGATTTCATAGATCATAGAGTTGGAAGGGGCCTATGAGGCCATCGAGTCCAACCCCCTGCTCAATGCAGGAAACTAGAGGAGGGGTCTCCCATCCAAGTAATAACCAGGCCTGACCCTGCTTAGCTTTCCACGCTCAGACAAGCTGAGCCAGCGTAAGCCACAGGCCTGTACACCAGGAACTGGACATGGGAAGTGTTTCCTTGTTAATTCTCCTGGACCTTTTGGCAGCTTTCAATACCCTCGGCAATAGTATCCTTCTGCGGCATCTGACTGAGATGGGGCTAGGAGGCACTGTTATACAGTGTCTCCAAGTCCTTCTTGGATGGGTGATTTCAGAAGGCGGTGCTGAGGGATTCCTGTTCAATACTGTGGCTGTTGCCCTGTGGTGTCCCTCGGGGTTCTATCTTATCCCCCATGCTATTTAACATATACATGAAACTGCTGGGAGCGACTACCCAGAATTTTGGGGTTCGGTGCCACCAGTATTCTGATGACACCCAACTCTTTCTCTCCCTTCCGTCCAAATACAAGGAAGCCTTGTAAGTGGCTCCAGTTGGCTGGGTGCTGTTTTTGATAATAATTTAAAAATCTGTAATTGTTATGTTTTATTGTATTTTAAAGTATTGTTTTAATCCATTTTAATTGGTTCTGTTAGCTGCCTTGAGTGCCATTTTTTTTTGTAGAAAGGTGGGGTATGAATAAAATAAACAAATAAGCAAGCTGCCTTACATGGTGGTGACTCACAATTGGTCCTTCCAGTCCAGTACTGTGTGCTCCAACTGGCTGCAGCTCTCCAGAACAACCTCAGAGAAGGATCTTTCCCCATCATCACCTGTTACCTGATACTGGAGATGTCAGGGACTGAACTGGGGAACTTGTGCAAGCAAGCATGTGCACCACTTTGCACCAGGCTGGTGTGCGGTACACGCATACTCCAGATAGGGTTGAGTGTTGTGGGTTGGAATGAGGAGGGGAGAGATCTCAAGGTGGGAGGAGAGAAATAGAGAATGAGCTCTCTCCCAACCCCATGTAATGCCGCCCCAATCAATCCAACCCCATCCTCTTCAAACATTGACCAACTCACTCCCTGTGTAGGGGAGACCATTAATTTATTTATTATTCTTATTTTATTACATGTATATCCCACCTTTTTTCCTCTTACAAGGAACCCAAGGCAGCTTACACGATCCTCCTCCTCCTCTCCATTTTCATCCTCACAACAACGCTGTGAGGTAGGTCAGGCTGAGAGTCAGTGGCTGGCCCAAAGTCACCCAGCGAGCTTCATGGCCGAGTGGGGACTAGAACCCGGATCTCCCAAGTCCAGTCCAACACTCTAACCACTGCGCCACACTGGCTCGAGAGAGAGCGCATGTGCTTCTTTGTTTGGTGCGACCCTCTTTGTAGGCCGGACTGCTTGCCCTGACTGAACGCAAAGTGACACCAGAATGAAAAAGAACCTTCAGTGTGGAACTTGGATCTAGTCCTGAGTCAACGCTGTGCCAGCATTGATTTGACTGTCTGGGGAAGAAGAAACATGTTTTCCTCTTGGCCAAAGTATGTGCTGGGAAGGTGCCAGAATGGGCTATTGTGGAATTGTGCCAGGAGGACCATTTCATTCATGGCAAGCTCAATTCACTAAGCAGCGACGGCCAGCTAGTGGCCCACCAGCCAGGATTCCCATTTAAATCCTAGTAATTGCTTTGCTTCTAAATTTGCATCTGTACAAATGAATTAGCATATGCAAATATTATGCAAATCTGTGCCCTCTTTGGCCCTCTTTTTCAGAGATGTGTGTAAAGTGACCATCCAAATCCCTTCCCTCTGTGAAGCCAACCGATAGAAAAATCTGAGCACTTTTCTCATTCCTCCAGATTTGAGATTGGCCAAAGGGATACTTTCGTCATGGAGATCCCGGACATTGCACCGCTTCAGAAGATGAGGATACGGACCGATGGGGAAGGGAGCCGCCCGGATTGGTTCCTGGAAGAGGTAGCGCGCACGGGTTCCTTAACCCCTCCACTGCTTGTAAAGAGGGCTGTGGATACTGTGGAGATTCTCTTATTAGAGTCCCTTAATTTTGGAGAAAAGTTTGGGGATTATGCAGAGCATCAAAGCCCTGCCCCCATTGACCACAGGAAGGCTTTCTATGCTTCCTTCTGGCTTCTTACGACACACTAGACACTGCCCACATATTTTCTCTATGTGACTATAACAGCCAGAATTAAAAGGATGCTGAATTCTACCAGGATAGCAAATGCTGCTGCTTGAAGCTGTCTTGTGGGCATGCAAAATGCACACAGTTGTTGCGCGTGCACAGAGCAGACTTTCAGCTAACTGAATATTTCGGTATTCTGCTGCCAAGTTGCTTTCAAGCACAGGTGTGACTTTGGGGAGCATATCTTAGGCCAGGGGTGTTGTTGAACTTCTTTCAGCCCGAGGGCTGGATTCAGTTTCAGAGAAGCACTCGTGGAGGGCTCATTCCAGTGATGGGCGGGCCAAAGTCAAAGGCGGTGGGGCTAAAAATACCATAAATGCCAGCATATTTTAGCTTAAGGCTCTTTCTACCAGCAACTAAGCCTTAGGAGAAGCCTTTCAACCTTTTTCAAATGGGGGAAATAATTGTAGAAAAGCCAGGAAACCAGCAAATGAACAATAGTTAGGGGGAAGGGTTGGCGCCAGGGAAAGCATGCGGCCTTCTGGGGAACCATTGTAGGTTGGATTGGAGCCCCAGCCCCCAGGAGGGTCAAATCTCCCCCCAGCCTGTTCCCCAGCCATGCCTTAGGCAGTGTTCTCCAACCTTGGTTCCCCAGATGTTTTTGGCCTACAACTCCCAGCATGCCCCAGCCAGCATAGCTGACTGGGACATGCTGAGAGTTGTAGGCCAAAAACATCTGGGGAACCAAGGTTGGAGAACACTGGTATATACTGGTATATACATCGCTGCTTGGAAGGAACACAAGCCCTGAGGTGAAGTGAGTCATCCAAATAGTTAAGTTCTGAGGTGTAGTGAGTCATCCAAATAGCTATGCTGGCTGGGGCATGCTGGGAGTTGTAGGCCAAAAACATCTGGGGACCCAAGGTTGGAGAACACTGCCTTAGGGGATGCCTACACGACAGACTTACCAGTTTCATAGCCAGTCTCTCTACCCAGGGAACTGTATGCCGGCAGGGTGCTAACGCTGTGGATCTAAAAACAGAGAAATCTCTGCACCCTCACCAAACGACAGTTCCCAGGATTCTTTGGAGGAAGGCATGATACTTAAACTGGTATAAAACTGATATAGGTTTGTAGTGGAGATTCGACATATGTCTTAGAGCAGGGACGTGGGGGGGAGAGGCACACACACACTTTTTTTTAAAAAACACTGAGTATGGGGGGATGAGATGATTTTGTGTGTACAACAGGTCAAAGAGAGTGAAAATTGTGGACGAAGACACTGTCGAGTCACTAGAATTCTAGTGTTGTGGATTTTGCTGCAGGGTTATCTGGGAAGGGTTAGAAATAAGACGGACTGCATAAACAAAATACCTTTCGATAAATCCGTGGCAGAGCCCCATTTGGAATGCTCTGTGCAGTTTGGCTTGACCCCATCTTGGAAAGGATATTGGAGAGCTGGAAGAGGTGCACAAAAGGGCAACCACGCTGATCTAGGGGGTTGTTGCGCTTTTCCTTACAAGGACAGGTGGAAACATTTTTAGTTTAGAAAAATAGAAGACTTTGGTGGGGGCATAACATAATGGGCTCAAGTTACAGGAACCCAGATTCCACCTAAACATCAGGAAAAAATTTCCTGACTGTTAGAGCAATAAGACAATGGAACCAACTACCTAGGGAGGTGGTGAGCTCTCCCACTCTGGAGGCATTCAAGGTGCAGCTTGACGGCCATCAGTCAGGGATGCTTTGACCTGGATTCCTGCATTGAGCAGGGGGTTGGACTCGATGGCCTTGTAGGCCCCTTCCAACTCTACTTTTCTATGATTCTATGATTCTATGAAATTATGAAGGGAGTGGGCAGGGAGAACTTGTCTCTTTCTCGCATCATCATTACCATCACCATCATCGACACAATTCTAGAACTCAAGATCTTCCAGTGAAATTGACTGACAGTAGACTCAAGACAGACAGAAAGTACCTATTCTCACAGCACATAATGGGTTCGATCCAGACTTGGGATATGGGGGGGGGGGAGAGTCATTCAGTTTGCATTTTAATGTGAATTTAAGTCATTTGCACTTTCCGAACCAATATGTGGACTGAAGCAGTTATGCTTGAAGATTCACACTTTTCTGAATTTTGCGATGCAGTTGTCCAATCAGAAAATGCATACAAAAATGCATATATTCATGAAAACAACACACAAAACCTCTTTTCGTTAAGGACAATTCCTTGCAAAAAAACCAAATGCATATATTGGAAGATCGCCCAGCAATGTGTATGAATTTTGGTGTGGATGCAAAAAAAAAAATTGGAAACAGATGTGCAAAAAAAAAAATTGGAAAAATGAGAAACCAGGCAAAACTGAAATGGACAGATTCGTCCCTCCCTAGTTTAGAGTAGACCCACTGAAATTAATGAGACTTGGTTTAGTCATGATTAGCATAAGTCCCACTGGTTGCAATGGGTCTATATTCTTAAGTATGACTGAGTCTGGATCCAACCCGATAAGTTTATGGAATTTGCTGCCACAAGATGCGGTGACAAATTCATGGAGAAATCTATCAGTTGCTATCAACTATGATGACAATGACAAGCAGCTTCCAGATTTAGATGGGGTCTTAGTCTCTGGATACAAGCAGGGCTGTATCGCTGAGCTACATCCCTAAGTCTGGTCCCCAGTACAGCTTCAACACACTGCCAAGATTGGCGTGTCCTTCATTTCAAGCATTTTTACTCCTCTTTAGAGGGCTGCTATCATTATCATTTACACCCCAAGGGTTTGGAGGGATAGTAACAAGGGAAGCCTGCTTTGTTCTTGGCAAGGTCACCTATTTTGATGTGGTCCCTTCCAGTCCCCCACTTCTTATCTTGGCAGAACCTGGAGAGACCGAGGAGATCTGTGGGGGAAGCCAAGTGCAACCTATAATTTTACCCAAATGGACTCTCTGCTGTTCGGCTTTATTATTTAGGAAAGAACCTTGGTGCTCTGCCGCTGCACCTGCAATGCATTACAAATCCTCTTTTGTGATGCGAGTTCCTTGGGGGAAATAATAGCTGGACTTCTGGAGAGAACGTTACGTTCGCAGGTGGTGGGTGGCCTGTCTTGAATGCATGATTCTCAGAAGGACAATTTCAAGGAGGTTCAGGTTTTCTTTTTATCCCCCCCCCCCACACTTATATATATATATATATATTTTACCAGTTAGAGAATATATCTCCCCCATCCCCCCCGCCACCACTTCGATGAGCCTAATATTCAAATTTTCTCTGCTACCTCCCTTTTCTGGTGTGTGTTTTTAAATACAATTAAGTCACCCAGAGTGCAATCCTATCACCCCAGCCCTTGATGTACATGAAGCCCGAGTGCAAGGTGCAAGGGAGAAACGTGCGGAGCGAAAAGCACGTCAAGCGAATCCTTTGCGGGACCCTCTTCCATCTGGTAACCTGTGTCCTCACTGTGGGAAGCTGTGTGGATCTAGAATTGGCCTCCACAGTCACTTACGGACCCATCGCTAGAGTCTACACAATCTTCCTTTAGAATTTCCTCCTTTTATCCTGGAAGACAATCTTACTCGGTCACGAGTGATCGCCTGATGATGATGATGATGATGATGATGATGATGATGATGTACATAGGTCTCTCAAGGTCATCTCGAGGCTGGGGTGCCATTTGGATACAGTGTAAGCCATCGGGTCCAGCCTCCTCCTCTCCCCGCCCCCAGTGTGCCCCTCTTCCTCCTCTCCGAGGCCGATTTGCAACCTCGGGGAGGCAGCTGGCGTGGTTCTTTCCATGCCAGCCGTGAGGGGGGTCAGGGCAGGGGCTCAGCATTCGGAGTCCCAGCTCCAAGTCTGCAGGACCTTGGAGCTGGGACTCCTATGCCCCCCCCCCAGGCAAGACCATAAGATTGCACCTACAGCTGTTGGGAAATAAAATAAAATAATGAAATGACTTCTTCTTTTTTTTAAAGTCATGCTACATGTATGTAAAGTTGTGGTTTTTGATACTTGCATTTCTCAAGAATCTCAAGGCTTGGCCATAGCTTCCCAGGCATAACAGAGGTACAAGAAGAAGGAAAAGGGAAAGAAAACCCCTGCTGTTAGAGATGCTGCAGAGCCTGCAGCCAATGATGCAGCCTGAATGCCATGCTACGCAGCAACAGTCTCATAGGGGAATGGTGGTGGCAGCAGTGAGGGAGCTCACATCTTAACAAGTTGAGTGGGTGAGCGCTGCGGGGAGGGAGCAGGACCACCCCTGTGGGCCAAAACAGATGTTACTTCCAATCTGTGACTAGCAGCTATGTCTCTCCCCCGCCCCCCAGTTTTACTCTGCAGTAGGTGCAGGGCCCCTGATCCACAATGGGGCCCTAGTTTGGCGGGCAACTTCTCATTTTTAGAAGAACCCTGCCCCCTCCTCTGACTGTACCCGTGGCTCTTGATCACTTCTGATATGAAAGCTGGGCAGGGATGCAGCTCCAGGACTTTTTGATTACCAGGGGCGCTGATGTCACCTGCCTGAGGGAGGTCCCTCAGACCTCCCCGTTCCCTCTGAGCTTAGCTGCAATCCTCACATTAGCTGGGGGAGGGGGGGAATGGGTTTTCCCAGCAACAATATATTGTTGTACATATAGTGTTTTTACGCTAAAAGCACAGCACCAGGGAACCAGAAAAAGACACGCCAGGGATCTGAAGCTCCTTTCCCCGGCGCGTCTTGGAGCAAACGGCGGCCAGGTAAGTCGCGAGCTGATTTCGTCCTGCTTTCAGCCCCCCCCCCCCCCCCAAGACTTGCGGATACATCCCTAGTGTACCTCCCTAGGCCCTGACAATGGAAGTGGTGAAAAGGAGGAGCAGGAGATGCCACTGTCTGCTTGCTCACTGCCTATCTGCCAATCGAGCAAACAAACGGTAGCAATGATGAGTAAGAGGACGAGAGGAGCAGTTGCAGCCGGCGACGATGAGGGAGGGGGCCCACTGAGGGCATCCTGCCCAAGGGTCATCAGAAACCTGGAGCTGGCACTGGCCCTATCTGCTTCCCCACTACCGTCAGAAGCAGAGTAAGTTCTGCAAATTAAGTTTTTTAAAAAAACATAAATTAAGGAATAAAGCAGTGTTCTCCAACCTTGGGTCCCCAGATATCTTTGGCCTACAACTCCCAGCATGCCCCAGCCAGCATAGCTGGCTGGGGCATGCTGGGAGTTGTAGGCCAAAAAACATCTGGGGACCCAAGGCTGGAGAACACTGAAATAAAGTATGCAAACTGAGCGGATGGATATATACGTGCATTTTCTGAAGTTGCAGAATGCGTACAGGTTGCAGTATTCCACCCTTCCCGTCACGGAATGTGACTTCGCTTGGTGCTGATGGTTGATTTCTCCCGCTGCTGCTTTTCCAGCGCACGCAGCCATGGGTATTCTTGTAATGTACCCCCCCCCCACGAGCATCACTGGAGCAATAACGCATTCCAAAGCGTATCTCAGTGGGTTTCCAATGGGGCATCAGCGTGGTATGAAAACTGATCCGAGCTCACCTCGATTTCTGTCGGTGGCGTATATAAGAAGGAACATACGGGAGTACTTGTGGGGGTAGAACTGGAATGTTAGACAGATGGTACACTGTCAGTGCTAAGTAGACAAGAGGAGAAGGCAAATTAAGCCATCAGCCCTGTAATTAACCATTTGTTGCTGTGTAGACGCGCATGTAATATTGTGAGTTTTTCCTGCTCCAGCAAAACGGCAATTGAAGATTATTTTTAATCTTTCTTTTTTCTTTTGTGAACAGCTAATCAGGGAGACCAATTAAAAAAGAGTGGATTGTATCAGTTATGAGGGTGTACTTAGACAAATATCTCAGTTTGCACTGGAATTGAATTAGAATGCTAGACTAACACATCTCCTTGCCTATAAACCTCACCGCCTTACTTGGCAGCCGTGTGGCAAAAGGCCTCAGAATCGGGGCCCAGTTACCAGGCCAATATCTCCCTCCTTCCCAGACTGAAAGCTTTCCTTAGACTGACAGCTTCCCCAGAAGAATTTCCCTTTTTTATATGCCTTGTACACAGGGCCTGGCTCTACCGTAAGACAGAGTGAGATGGTTGCCTCAGGCAGCAGATCCTGGGAAACAGCAGCAAAGGTGTTGGAGGAAAGAGCTGTGTGTCACGCAGACTGCCCTGCACTCTCTAAGCCCTCAGGTGCGGTGGAGGACATTAGCCCATCACTAGCATCAAACAAAGATTCAGTGGCCAGTCCAGCTTACTTTTGTACACAGAATAGGAGGGGGGCACCATTTTGTTCTTTGCTTCAGGCAGCAAAATGTCTTGAGCCAACCCCGCTTCAGCACCTTCTTGCCATACTCAAACAAAGCCCACCCACATGGGGTTTTTTTGTGGTTTTTTGGGTAGACCAGCTGTCCTTAAGGTTGGGTCTTTTCAATGGTGGCACCCCATTTGTGAAATGCCCTCCCCAGAGAGGCTCACTTGATGCCTACTTTGTGGTCCTTTCACCTTTTCATTTCCCCAGGCTTTTCAGTCTTAACATCTTTTATTGCTTTTCAGGGGCACAGCCCTATCGGGTTGACACCACTAGATGGAAACTTCTTATCTTGGAGATTTCCAAGTATCCTACACCCTGCCGGGCTGTTGTCAGCAAGATGGGAGGAGCGACGGAGGTGATTTTCACCTCTCTGACCTCCTTTTATACTTTCCCCATCTAGACGGGCCTTTGCGCCAATCTAGCAGAGGTGCACTGGTGGGGATAGGGGTAGGGCAGGAGAGGCCAGATGATTTTGTTATTCTAGCTTCTCCCCTCCTTTCCCATCCCTGCCCACTGGAACGCTCCCTTTTTTGACCTCTATAAGGCCCTCCAAGACCGCTACTGCAACTTCGGAAAGCAGGAGCCATGGTTCTTCCCATGGTGGTTGCAAGGAGGCAGAAGAGGGATCAGATTGTGTAGTCCCCCTCCCAAAATGGTAGCAGTCTCCACAGCTTTGGGAGGTGAATCTGAGAAATTCTATGGTCCCTGGGATGCTCTCCAGGGACCATAGGATTGCTCTGCCCAATGTTTTGCAGTAACAGGCCTGTGGCTTACGCTGGCTCAGCTTGTCTGAGTGTGGAAAGCTAAGCAGGGTCAAGCCTGGTTATTTCTTGGATGGGAGACCCCTCCTCCAGTTGCCTGCATTGAGCAGGGGGTTGGACTCGATAGCCTTGTAGGCTCCTTCCAACTCTATGATCTATGAAATCTATAATGTTAATTTCTGTTGCTGGTTTTATGCTGTTTTAGACTTTTATGTTTGTATTTTACTACTTTTTTTTTATGGTTTTACATTCTTTCGGTAAACTGCCCAGAGAACCTCGGGTATTGGGACAGGATATAAATAAGAAAAGCAATACATAAATACCTGTGGGGCTCCTATAGATCACTCAATCACTTGGCTGTCCTAAGTACAAGAATCCCCCAGTAGATTGTGCTTTGTTTTAGGGCCAGTGAAGTGCCATCATGTCAGCGTCACCTACAGTTCTTCCCATTGGTTTGATTCTTTCCAGATCATCATGAAGAATCTGACCACTCAGGAGGTGACCACGTTCACATACAACGACTGGCTCTCAAAGCAGTGGGGCGACAATCTCGCCTTGGAGTGGGAGATGCCGGCGGTAATCAATGGGGAGCAGATGATGGAGTACACGACATACACCCTTCAGGTGAAAACGAGCGACATTGGAGGTACGTTCGCGACACGTGTGTGGCACCCAGTTCTAGAAGAATCCAGTCCAGGTTTTTACCTGCAGCTTTTGTGCCACAGCTGGAAGTTAAGAGACAACGTCCTGGTTTAGCATGACTCCCATGGGCTGCCATGCGTGGATGGAAGAGAGCGGACATACCGCCTGTAGCCTGCCCACCGCTTCTGCTTTTCCTTAGCACCCCACTATCAGCTCCATCATAGGTTCGTTAGGGCACAATCCTATGGCTGCTAGATGCTGTCTAGATGGCCATAGGACAGTGTTCTCCAACCTTGGGTCCCCAGATGTTTTTGGCCTACAACTCCCAGCATGCCCCAGCCAGCGTACGCTGGCTGGGGCATGCTGGGAGTTGTAGGCCAAAAACATCTAGGGGACCCAAGGTTGGAGAACACTGCCATAGGAAAAGTCCTAGTCCCAGCTCCAACCTTGGAAAAATGCTCCGAGGTCGGCGCTGGGACTCTGACTTTGGAGTGCCCTCCCGCCGCCCTCACAGCCGGCATGGCTCCTTCCACACTAGCCGTGGTTCCGAAGGCAGAAGACCAAATTCGGAGCCAGCACTGGTGTGGCGAGGGGAGGATCGAGGTGCTGCTGTCCTAGGAGGAATCCTGGTCGTGCCTCCGGCTCCTCTCCTTGTGAGCCGCGGGCTGAAATCGTTTTGGAGGATGAGGGAAGTGCACAGAGGCGATCCTTATTTATTTATTTATTTATTTATTTATTATATTTATACCCCGCCTTTTTTCCTGCAAGGAACCCAAGGCGGCTTACATAATCATCCTCCTCCTCCTCCTCCTCCTCCTCCTCCTCCTCCTCCTCTCCATTTTATCCTCACAACAACCCTGTGAGGTAGGTTACGGCTGAGAGTCAGGGACTGGCCCAAAGTCACCCAGTGAGTTTCATGGCCGAGCGGGAACTAGAACCTGCACCCTCCTCCCTCCCTCAGTTCGGAGGGTTACGGGCAGCCACATTGGATCATGCTGCCCATGGGTTGTTTGAACCTAGAGTGCTGGGTCGTTTTGGTGCTTAACAACCCAGCGGTTAACCCATGGCTTGTTGTTGGGTTGATCACTGGATTGTTTAGCCCCTAAACAACCCAGCACTCCACCTTTGGGTGACATGCTCATCAGCCTACGACAGTGCTGATTGTGCAGTGTGTCTGTCTGAGGACCGAGTTCTTAGGGAAATGCAACCCCCCCACCCCCCCACCCGTGAGAAATTCCAGCACATTCATTTGAGCTCTTTTGGCTTCCTGGGATATTCTGCCAGAATAGGGAAACTCAACTTTTTGTTTAAAGAGAAATCTGGAAATAGCCTGGGGATGTGCAGAGCCCTTTGGGAAATCTCACTACCCGAGACTGAAAACACTTCTTGGCTTCCCTCTAAATCCCTTGGATGCGTTGGAAGATGTGTCATGCCTCTGCGCAGGCAGCGGAACCGGTAGACATTTAGCTCAAACATATAGAAGAGGGAGGAACTGTGGTAATCAAAGAACTTGTGGTTTCTCACTGGGGACTGAACAAATCTATCTGTCTCACTTTCTCCTGCATTTGAATGTTTTTAAATCTCAAATTAGTTTTGTCTCAGATATGGAGAACTTTGCAACTTTTGATAAATTTTAATAAAAAATCAGGGACCAGCGCACACGGGGAGGGGTGGATTAAACCTTCCCCCCCACACACTATTTGCCTTCTGAAATCCCCCCCCCCCACACACAAGGGAATTAAAAAAGAAGTCTCAATTGGCATGAATGGAGACTTACTTCCCCCCACTTTTGTTAACCCCCTGCCATGGGGAGGGGGATTTCAGGAAGCAATTAGTGGTGGAGGAGGTAAATGGTAGTCCCAATCCAATTTGGGGCCACACGTGCTTACACTAGAATAAAGAAAAAACTAAACCACCGCTACAAGCTATGCGATTAGCGCGACGTGTACTTTGGCTCTCAGTATTGGCAATACTGGTCTTGATGATGGACCATTGGTCTGTCTCAGCATAAGACAGCTTCTTGTGTTTCTGTATGTGGGAGGGAGCATCATAGGGCTGTACTGAAATGCCCCCCTGAAGGTTGCAGCCCTGTTTGTGCAAATTTGGGGACCATCTCTCTGATTTTGGGGAGGGAGAGTGAGCTTTTGACGTGCTTTTCGCCTAGCACGTTTCTCCCTTTCACCTTTGCACTCGGCTCTTCAAGTCATAGAACCTTTGAAGGCCGCCATCCAGTTAGATCGTCATGGGCCAGAGCTTCCCAGTTTTCGAGTTTTTGCATTTTTAGATTACCTATGACATCTTTAACCTCTTATATGACACCGATAGTCCCTTCCTGAGTTGGGATAACAACTGCTTTGGAGACGGCAAGCTTCGAACAACATGACGTCCACTGAATGGCATGAATCATTTTTTCATCTTAGTCTTTTGCTTTGCACAGGCTTCTGCACTACCAAAATCTGCCCCCTTACTTTCAGCATTCTTCTATTTTTTTTTTTGTAAGTGTATTTTGCCACTGCCTGGGCAAGGAACGCCCGCAACAGAACCATACTCCCGGCAGCCAGGCCAGGCACTTCCCCTCTCAGAGCCAGCCCCAGTGGGTCCTCTGAGGCTCTGGCAGTTTCCCAACCATGCGGTGTGCCAACACTTGGAATGGGAGAGAGATTTGTTCAGTTCATATTTTTAATGCGAACATACCTAATTTTGAACTTCTGAACCGATACGCCAATCGAAACTCAGTTACCCTTTGAAATTTGCACTCCTTTGAATTTTGCAGTGGCAGTCATCCAATCAAAAATGCATACAGAAGTGTGCATATTAGGGGAAAGAATGTTAAAAAGGTATTGCATTAGGAAACCTACGTGCAACAAAATGTGCATATTTGACCAAATTGCATATACAAACTCATATATTAAGAGAAACACACACAAAAATGCATACAAAATTTCATGTGAACTTAAAAAATAACAAATCTCAAAGTTCAGCATGAACTGAACTCAAGACTGGAAAACTGAGAAACTGAGAGAAATCGAAATTGACAGGTTTCTCCATCCCTACAAACTGGGCCTGCTTATGCACCGCCACTTTGAAAGTGCTGAAATCCTAAAGATGAAAACCTATGAACTCTAAAACCTGGACAATGTATCTGTGAGTTCAGCATTCTTTCGGGATGAGATATTATTATTATTATCTCAACGTGAGATTTTTGTTGTTGTGTGAAACTGAGCTCCAGCTTACAAAGGCCAGAGGAAAGGGTAGAATGGTAGACGTCGACATCAGCAAATACATCTCCTCTTTTCCAGGAAATGAAGAGTGATGGGTTTTAACGATGGTGAGTTCTATCTTGTTATGAACCAAGACAGCCAGTGCGGGGAAGTGGGGGGAACAAATTAGAGAATGAATGAGGTGAGCTCGGTTTTGATCTGATTATACGGCAGTCAGCGCAACAGTACATCTGACAGAGATGCTTGCAGGTTTGGAACTCGCTAGATTGCTGCATCTCCCATCACAGAGACAGTGACCTGATTCATGCGTCGTGTAAGGCAGCATTAGAGGAGTGAATGATGCTGCCAAATTCCCTAACAGATCTGGGGATGTTTTTCGGGTGTACCAGACCCCAAAACAGGCCCCCTATCTACCAGCATCCAGCAGGGTTCCACAGCGCATTTGATTATTGGCCACATTATTATTTATTATAAAGATTTATATCCTACTGTTCAACCAAATCTTCCCCAAGGCAGTTTACAATGGATTATAACAATACAATACAGAACAATGAACTCATTTCTTGCTGGTTGGGACAGGCAATAGATTGCTGGAGGCAAGAACGTAAGAAGAGCCATGCTGGGTCCATCTAGTCCAACTTTCTGTTCACACAGTGGCCAGCCAGCTGCCCACATGGAAACCCACAAGCAGAGCATAAGTGCAACAGCACCCTCCCTCCCATGTTCCCCATGATGCTGAAGCTGTTCTTCAGCTCTCTGGTGTTCTTCACTGCTATCATGCATCATCATCATCATCATCATCATCATCATCATCATCATCATCATCAGGCGATCACTCGTGACCGAGTAAGATTGTCTTGCCAGGATAAAAATTTACAAAAAGGAAATTTTAAAAGGAGGAAATTCTAAAGAAAAATATTGTGTAGACTCTAGCGATGGGTCCGTAAGTGACTGTGGAGGCCAATTCTAGATCCACACAGCTTTCCCACAGTGAGGACACAGGTTACCAGATGGAAGAGGGTCCTGTAAGGATTCGTTTGACGTGCTTTTCGCCTTAGTACGTTTCTCCCTTTCACCTTGCACTCGGGCTTCTTCAAAGTCCATAGAACCTTTGTGAATGGCCGACCTCCAGTTAGATCGTTCATGGGCCAGAGCTTCCCAGTTCTCGATGTTTATATTGCATTTTTTTAGATTAGCCTTATGAACATCTTTAAACCTCTTCTATTGACCACCAATATTCCACTTTCCATCCTTGAGTTGGGAATAAAGTAACTGCTTTGGGAGACGGCAGTCAGGCATTCGAACAACATGACCGGTCCACTGAAGTTGGCGTTGAAAGGATCATTTTTTTCAACGCTAGTAGTCTTTGCTTCTGCACAGTGCTTCTGCACTGCTACCTGCACAGGGCCTGTAATAAGCCTAGGAGAAATATCACACACACACACACACACACACACACATGCATTACACCTCAATATTTGTGTAGCAAGGGCTGTCATTGATCAGCAACCAAGAGTAGAAGGGAGCTCGTGTCCATACTGATGGTGGCAGCAAGGAGGAGGGGCTGACCATGAAGTGCAGGTGTTGTTGCTTGGAATGCTGGCACGAGAGTCTAGGAGGGACCGACCGTAGCTCAGCTGTAGAGAGAGCATGTGGTTTGCATCCAAAAGGTCCCAGCTTTAGTCCTAGGCACCTCTGGTCAAAAATAAAAAGAACCAGATTGCAGATGAAGGGGACAGACCTCTGCCTGAGAGCCTGGAGAACCACCGTCGGTCAGAACAGACTAGCCTTCCCCAACCTGGTGGTGCCACCAGCTCCAGGTTTTGGAGGACCCTTGGACAAGATACCCTCCGCGGAGGCCCCCTCTCTCAGGAAGTCTACCTTCTCACCACCGCCATTGTCACCAGCTGCTATTGCTCCTCACCCTCTTTCTCATCACTGCTACCACTCGCTTGCTTGATAGGCAGAGAGCCAGGGAGCAAGGAAGCAGCGGCATCTCCTGCTCCTCCTTCTCACCATCACCATTTTCTGGACCAGAGCGAGAGGCAGGTGAACAAGCTGGTTGCCATGGTGAAGAGGAGGAGCAACTCCAGGGAGCTCTTGCCAATGGGCCCCTGCTGGGCTGTGGGTCCTCAGCAGGTGCCCAACTATGCCTACCCTTGATGCTGGCCCTGATGGTGCCCTCCAGATGTGTTGGACTGCAACACCCATAATTCCCAGCCATGGCCATGCTGGCTGGACTTATGAGTATTGTAGTCCAGTGCATCAGAAGAGCACCAGTTTGGGGAAGGCTGGAATAAACAATATTGGGCTGGATGAACAAGTAGTCTGGCTGGAGTGAATCTGAATTGTGCCTGCAAAGAACCCGCTGCCTGCATTGTTGCTGCCCACTTTGCCAGTTCTGCCTCTTTGTTTTCTAGGAATTCCTTCCCTCATGGAATAGATCGAAACTGGAGCAGCTACTGATTGTATATTATGCGTGGGGGCGTGGTGGGGGTGGGGTTGCTACCCAGAGGAGGGCCTGGCCGAAAGCGTGAGCAGGGAAGGGCGGAGCCAACACATCCACTTGATTGTACAGCTTCAGCTCTTTTCTTTCCGGTCCCTGGCTAATTGCCACCCAAAGTGAATGCTACGGCATGTGGCCTTCACAGGCTCCATCCCACTAGGGAGATTGTGTGCTGAGAAACGGTTAGGTCTGTGCCTTTTCAAGGCCTTTGATTAATTGGGAGCCTGCTCCTGGGTGAAAGAAAAGCAGACTTTATTTGGTTTTGTTCATCAGCCTCAGCAAACTTCAGGGTCATAAAAGGCACTGCCAGGCGAACCACATGGATTGCTGGCACTTTACTTCCTTCTTAAAATTTTTCCCAAGGGGGCAAATGAAAAGTTAAGCACAATTTCATGGAATCTGTTTCCATCTGAATGGAGTCGTGCTCTTGCCTCCGCTCAGTGTATATGCCTCTATTTCTGCACTCACTTCTTTGCCTTTCAGCCCTATACATTGATGAACAAATATACAGGCCAGGGCCGGCGCTACCGCTAGGCAAACTAGGCTGTTGCCTAGGGCGCGTAGCTGAAGAGGGTGCAGAAACGCTGTGCTCCTCTTCGCTGCCGGCACGCTCCTGCCCCGCCCGCCCGCCTCGCCGACAAAGCCAGGTCAGTGTGGGGGGATTGCGCCCGGAGGTAGTGGTGGGGCCGAGCCTGGGCGCCGCCCCCACCCGCCCCCGCCGCCGCTGGACCCCCACCACCTACCTTCTCCACGCCGCTTCCGGAGCCCCGCCCACGCTCTGTTTTGGCGGGAGGAACCAGGGCAACAGGGCTTAAGCAGCCCTGTTGCCCTGGTTTCCCCCGGCCAAAAACAGAGCGCGGGGGTCCCGTCGCGTCACTTCCTCTTCGGAGGCGGCGGCGGGGGGAAGGTTGGTGGGGTGGTGGTGGTGGGGTTTTTTTGCAGAGCAGGGCTGCTTTGCTCCGGAGCCCCTCCCCCACGGCACGAGAGGGCCCCCCCCCCGCTAAATATAATTTAGCCTAGGGCGCCAAACTGCCCTGCACCGGTCCTGATGCAGGCCGGTGCCTCATGCTGGCTCAGCTTGTCCGAGCGTGGAAAGCTAAGCAGGGTCAGGCCTGGTTATTACTTGGATGGGAGACCCCCTCCTCTAGTTTCCTGCATTGAGCAGGGGGTTGGACTCGATAGCCTTGTAGGCCCCTTCCAACTCTGTGATCTATGAAATCTATGTGCTGGGCTTCCTTTGTGTGATTGGTTTTGTATGGAAGAGAAAGCCCTGTTGATACACTGTGTAGTTGTTGCAATCTGCTAGTTTATGAGTGTTCAGACTGAGCAGGCAGGATGTGGCCCAGAAGCAAGCACACGGGCAGGCAGAGCTCGTGCCAGTGCAAGCTGAGAGCCCTCCAATCGGGTCATTTTGCCTTAAAAACTTCACAGTCCTGCCAAGCCAGGCAAAAAGAGGATTCTGGCCCTCAACTTGGCACAGTCAATGCTCAAACTGCACCGAGAGGAGGCCCGAGGGCCCCCAGCAGCAGTGGCTGGTGGCTCCAATATCAGTGGGGTGATGGATCCACTCTGGTTTTTAGTCCAAACTTTAAAGGAGCTATCCATGGCGCTGAGCCTATTCTGTGGATAGGGTTTGGCACCATAGATAGCTCCTTCAGACTAAAACCCGGAGTGGATACACCACCCAACTGACATTGGAACCACCAGCTTCCACTGGGGCCCAGCCCCCTTGCCTCTGGTGGCATCCCCCAAAGCTGTTGGCTTTAGAAAATGGCAGGGAGCATAATTTGGCTAGAATTGGAGGGGGAGTCAGAGAGGCTCATAACTGAAGCAGTGCACTGACAATGGCGTGGCCATGTGTTCTACAAATAGTCCCCTATTGGAAGGGCTGTCCAGTCCAAGAACCAGAAGAAGGGAGAGCAGAACAGGGGCCTTGAACTTGCCCAACAATGGTCAGCTCTTGGAGAGCAGATGGAGCAGGCCGGCACACAGGTCACCTGGTCACACACAGCCTGTCAGATGCCGCCTCTGCCTCTCTCTGTAGACAAGCCAGTAACTTGGAAGTAAAATCAATTAGCTTTTATTATGCAAAAGTTACAGACAAGCCCGCATTGCTTCAGGCTACAGAGCAGATCTTCTTGCAGTCAATGGGGGAGATTCAAGCAGACTTTACAGAGTACAAGATCAGTCTCCTAAGTTATAGCAGCATGAAAGGAAGTTGATAGAAAACTGTTAGGGATGACTAGGACTAGGGACTCGTGAGGAGTTCATTCGGTGTGTGTGTGTGTGTGTGTGTGTGTGTGTGTGTGTGTGTAAATCCTGCGAACTGGCTGGGCTTCGACCCCCTGAACTCTGTCCCGCTTACCTCCTTCCCTGTGCTCTCCAGAGCTGAGCCAGAGGAGCGACTTCCGGGTTCTGCTTTTTACGTAGAAAATGCTGTAAGATATGCCAAAAGCGGCCGCAATTTGCAGCCGCTTTTAACATATCTTACAGCATTTTCTACATAAAAAGCGGCCCACTGGGAATCCGGAGGTCCACCGAGTGTCTCAGCGGGTGTCCGCTTTCGGCCTGGCTCAGTGGGCACAGCAGCAGTGGCCAGCCGAGCCAGAGGTGGGTCGGGATCGCTGGCAGATCGTTCACCGCTAGCTAGGACCCTCCCAGTTCAAGCCGAGCAGTCTACCATGCTCCCACCTTCAAGGCGGGTCTTTCCAGTGGGTGGCCTCTCTGACTGCCAGTCTCTTTGATTGTCGGATTACACCGCGCTGCACCTCCCTTTCCATCTGACGCCTAACCCTTGGATCTCTGATTCTTTCTTCGCTAGGAGACTGTTTCCCCATGGTTTCAGAGGGACCTCTTTCACTGGCGTCCGGTAGATTAGACACCAGGTGGCTGGTCTCCTCTCTATCACAGTTATTCTCCCCGAACCCCTGCTCTGGTGCCCTTGACGCCTCGGCAGCATCTCCCCATTTCCCTCCCAGTTGGACTCAGAGTCAGTTCCCCAGTCTTCTTGTGGCACCTCCGCAGAGGTGTTGGGCCTAATCTCTACACAGCCTTCCCCATTAGGTTGAGCAGTACAGTCATGCCTTGGATTGAGAGCATAATTCGTTCCGGAAAGGTGCTTGTAATCCAAAACACTCTTATATCAAAACGAAATCCCCCAAAAAAAATTTGTACAGAGATTTTTAATTTAAGCTGTACTACAGTACTTGTATTGCAAGACGACGCTTGTATATCAAGTCAAAAAAATTAAATAAATATTAAAAACTTTGCTTGTCTTGCAAAACGCTCTCAAACCTGTTTAAATGATAGCAATCGTGCCTACATTTGAATGTATACATATAAATTACCCTATGCAGTTCAATGCAAATCTGTGTCCTCTTTTGTCCTGGGAGGGGGTGATCAGTGATGTAGTGGAGCCAGCGTTGCAAATCTGTGTCCTCTTTTGTCCTGGGAGGGGGGGATCAGCGATGGAATGGAGCCAGGGTTCACAGGGATGCAACGCCGGGACTTTTTGATTAGCAGATGTGCTGATGTTATCTGCCACCACCACCCCTCAGACCTCCCTGTTCCCTCTGAACTTAGCTGCAGTCCTCAGAGTATCTGGGGGGGGGGGGAGAGAATGGATTTTCCCAGCAATGATATATTGTTTTGGGTCATTCCTGCTGCAATGCAAAACATTGTGGGCTGGCGTGGTCTTGAATGGATAATTAAGGCCCATTAGCTTTGCAAAAGACATACATGCAGAGCGAGATGGTTCAACATGGCAGCCTGTATTTTTTGGACTCTCACCATGAGTGCCTGCACTTCAAAATTTACCACTACGATGCCCCATTGGAAACCCGCTGAGATACGCTTTGGAATGCGTTATTGCTCCGTGATGCTCGTGGGGGGGGGGGGTTACATTACAAGAATACCCATGGCTGCGTGCGCTGGAAAAGCAGCAGCGGGAGAAATCAACCATCGGCACCAAGCGAAGTCACATTCCGTGACGGGAAGGGTGGAATACTGCAACCTGTACGCATTCTGCAACTTCAGAAAATGCACGTATATCCATCCGCTCAGTTTGCATACTTTATTCCAGTGTTCTCCAGCCTTGGGTCCCCAGATGTTTTTGGCCTACAACTCCCAGCATGCCCCAGACAGCTACGCTGGCTGGGGCATGCTGGGAGTTGTCGGCCAAAGACATCTGGGGAACCAAGGTTGGAGAACACTGCTGTAGACGGTGCATTTCTTCTTTTTCGGTGTTGCGTCAGGGGCCATCGTACCTGGTGGGTAGATGTGTGACACACACTCCAACCTGACTTTAAACAAAGCATAGCCTTTGTCCATGAAGCGGACACTTACTGACCATGACTGCTCAAGCCATCCCAGGCCTAACAGGGCCAGTGCAAACAAAACTAGACAGAACCATGGCAGACCTGTTTGTTTAAACCCAAGTCTGCCCTAGCCACATATCAAGTGGTAAGTCCAGTTTTAAGAGCACAAGGACCATGCAAGGGAGGAGCGAAGGAACCTCCCCCTGCCTGCTACTTACCTGGCCAGTTTCTCTCAGTCCATCCCATTTCTGCTGTTGAAACTTAGGAATATATAGGATATGGGAGCCTGTGTGGTGGTATACCACAGAGCTGAGAGCAATGAAGCAAAATAGCAGGTGATTTGAGTGCAAATGGAGAAAACCTCCTAGTGGATGCAACCGAACTCTGGTATGTGCCTATAGTCAGGTTCATGCAACCACTTCCATACTGGATCCTTGCCCCTTCTTGGCTTATAAAAACTAGCAGGGAGGGAACAGCCAGCTGGGCCAGGGCAGTGATCAATGCCTCCTCACGAGAGGGAGTGGTCCCATGCTGTCTGAAAGAGGTGGCGGTGAGACCACTCCTGACGAAATCCTCTCTGGACCTGGAAGATCTTAACAACTTTAGGCTGATGGCAAATGTTCCTTTCTTGGGCAAGGTCCTTGAGTTGGTGGTGGCCAACCAGCTCCAGGCACTCTTGGATGAGACCGATTATCTGGATCCATTTCAGTTGGGATTCAGGCTGGGTTTGTGCACTGAAAAAGCTTTGATCGCCCTGTATAATGAGAGAGAGAGAGGAGATAGGGGGAGTGCGGACCTCTTGATACTTCTGGAACTCTCAGCACCTTTCAATACCATCGACCATGGTATGCTTCTGGGGTGATTGTCTGAGCTGGGAATGGGGGGTACTGCATTGCAGTGGTTCTGCTCCTACTTGGATAGATGGCTCCAGAAGGTGGTGCTTGGGGAATATCACTTGGCCCCATGAGTTCCCTAGCATGAGGTTACCCAGGGGTCAGTTTTGTTCCCCTTGCTATTCAACATCTACATGAAACAGCTGAGTGGGATCATCTGGAGTTTTGGAGTCTATTGCCATCAGTATACTGATGACACACAGCTCTACTCCTTTTCATCTCCATCAGGTGAGGCTGTGGATGTGCTAAATCAGTGCCTGGCTGCAACAATGGACTGGATGAGGGCTAATAAACTGAATCTCAATGCAGACAAGACTGAGATGCTGTTTGTGGGTGGTTCTTCTGACTGGATGGAGGGTGCTCAACCAGTTCTGGATGGGGTTGCACTCCCCTTAAAGGAGAAGGTCCGTAGCTTGGGGGTTCTCTTGGAGCCATGTCTGTCCTTTGAGGCTGGCTCAGGTGGCCTCAGTGGCATGGAATGCCTTCTATCAGCTTTGGCTGGTGGCCCAGCTATTCCCCTATCTGGACAGGGATAACCTAGTTTCATTAATCTATGCACTGGTAACCTCCAAGTTAGATTATTGTGATGCACTCTACCTGAAGCTACCTTTGAAGACTGTTCAGAAGCTGTAGCTTGTGCAAAATGTGGCAGCCAGACTAATAACTGGAACCAGAAGGCCTGAACATATAACACCAATTCTGGCCCATTTGCATTGGCTGCCTAGATGCTTCTGAGTCAGATTCGGGAGATCCGGGTTCTAGTCCCCGCTCAGCCATGAAACTCACTGGGTGACTTTGGGCCAGTCACTAACTCTCAGCCTAACCTACCTCACAGGGTTGTTGTGAGGATAAAATGGAGAGGAGGGGGAGGAGGATTATGTAAGCCGCCTTGTGTTCCTTGCAGGAAGAAAGGCGGGGTATAAGTATAATAAATAAATAAATTCAAGTTGCTGTTTTTAACCTACAAAGCCTTACACGGCTTGGGACTGCAGTACCTTGGGAGCGTCTCCTCCCAATCTGAACCTACCTGGACACTATGATCAACATCGGAGGCCTTCCTCTGAGTGCCACCTCCAAGGGAGGCTTGGATGGTGCAACAAGGGAGAGGGCCTTCTCAGTGGTGCCCACCCCAAATTAATGGCATTTAAGGGTATTTAATGGTGTGATGGGGGCATTTATGTCAGGTGTTTTTAACAGGTCTAGTTTGTACTGAAATTGTTTTAGCTGTCAAATTGTTTTTCAGTTTTGTACATTGGAAAAATTTTATGCTGTATTTTATTGTGATTGTAGTGTAATGGGAGTTGCGGAAGATGGCGAGGAGTGCAGTGTTGCACAACAGTCCTGCCTCAATGCCCTGCATTATGCTTTGTATGATACTATGCTCTGTATTATGCTCTGTGTGGAATTATACCCTGTATTTTGCTCTGTAGTAGCAAGGCATGACCTTGCTTAAATTGTGAGTTGGCTGCTAGCCAGGCTGATGCAATCTTCAGCAACTTGCTGGCGTGTGACCTGGCTGCAGGCCAGAGGAGTGACACTGCACAACAGCCCAGGTGCTACCAATTAAGCACGAGGTCTGCAGCCCATGGAGTTTGGTGCTAGAAAAGTATATAAGACTAGCAAATGCAGACTAAGGTGGTGGTGGTTGGTAGTAGTTGGCTGGTTGTGTGTGTAGTGATGGAGTGCTG
The DNA here is from genome assembly GCA_021292165.1 of Shinisaurus crocodilurus. Classification (NCBI taxonomy): domain Eukaryota; kingdom Metazoa; phylum Chordata; class Lepidosauria; order Squamata; family Shinisauridae; genus Shinisaurus; species Shinisaurus crocodilurus. The sequence continues at coordinate 2,599,923 of CM037877.1, read as the reverse complement.
AAGAATCGGAAGGAGCAAGGAGGAGCAGAGGAAGCTGTTCAGAGAGCCCTGCTGAAGCCCCAACGCTGAAAGCTGATACCCAGGCGGAGAGCTGCTGGAACTAGCAGGGTTGGTTGGAAATAATACAGTGACTGTGTAGCTAAGGGGTGGGAGTTCCACCAGGGAACTTGGAGGAAGGCATGGCATTGTTGTATTTCATGCTCAGCTTTGCAATAAAGCAAGGATGGGGTCAGAGTCGAGGACTCGACTCGTGAGTCGGACTGAGTCCCCCCTCTGACTTGACTCGGACTCGAGTCCCAATATTTTAATGGGACTCGAGACTCGACTCGGGACTTGAGACCAAGGACTCTTCAACATCCCTGGGCTGTGCCAGAAGGAGTGGAGAGGAGCGTGATTGCCGGCGAAGAGCGCATGGAAGCGGGGTGTGCCGCTGCTCGGCCACTATGGACGGCTACCAGGAGTGCAGTCCCAACAGTGTGTCAAGATTTGTTTTGATTGATGTGTTGCGTACTTGGGAGAGGCCGCAGAGGAAGGGCCTGAGATTACTCTGTGTGGCTGCTCTGAGTGTGTTTCTGGTTCCAGCAAGTTCATCACCAGTGGAGCGGGTGTTCAGTGAGGGTGGAATTGTGATGAGATCTCACCGTTCCAGAATGGGGGCCAGGCCAAACATTTAGAAAAAATCATGTTCCTCAAATGCAACATGGATAAATTTTAGGAAGTACAGCAAGTTTATTTTTTAAAATCATTTTTCTAAAATGCAACCTTTCAGACATTCTGGGTTTGGCTGCCTCTGCCTGCCTGTCTGGGGTTCCCAGCCTCCTCTGTCTGCCTGGTCTCTTCTTAACCACTTCCACAGTTGAATTGTCCAAGACAAACGCCTCTGCCTGCCTGTTTTGGGGTTCCCTGCCTCCTCTGCCTGCCTGGTTATTTTGGGTTTTTCTGCCTGGTCTGTTCTTGCCAAAATCAGTTGCAGAGTTTTGAAATAAAAAGGCACACTTGTGCCTAGAATTGATTTAAACCACACATCTGAAGTAGCCTTATTTTGTTGGGGAAAAACCCCGTTGATTTTAATAGGGACTCGTGAGTCACCATTCTGGACCAAGGACTCGGACTCAGGTCCAAAGACTCGAGACCAAGGACTCTTCAACATCCCTGCAATAAAGATGTTTGGCTTTAACTTCCTGGAGGAGTATTTATTATGATCTGAAAATCCTTTAAAGAACCGTTGCCAATCCCTTTTGGGGAACCTGTGGCAAAACATGTAGTCCATTTTTTTGTGAATTGTTGTGAACCACCCGGAGAGCTTCAGCGATTGGGCAGTATGGAAATGAAATGATGATGATGATGATGATGATGATGATGATGATGATGATGATGATGATGATGATGGAAACTGCCTGTGTTGGCCCATCGATGGGGACTGAACAGTGGACCTTCTGCATGCAAAGGCAGAGCTCTGCTACTGAGCTCTGGTCCCTCCACAGCTTGGCTGAGGAGAAAGCATTTTGTTCTGGGGGAGGTCATAAACCAGGGGGCAGAGGAGCATTTAGTATCCCTGAGCATGGCTCCCTTTTTGCTTATATCCACCCACTCCGCTTCCACTCTTTCTTCATGATTAGGACAGTTCCAGGTTTAGAGAAAGAGATCGGCTCTGAATGTGACCGTGTCTATTTTGGCCCTTAAAACATCTCTGTGAGACTATGGAGAAGATGTCCGCCACCACTGTGGGAATTCTCTGGAGTTTCCACGTGGTGAGAGGTGCTGTTAGGGCTGGGCGTAAGTAAGGTGGCCACTGATGCATGACCAGAAATGAAAAGAAATGCATCACTGAGAAAGAGGACACCGATTTGCCATTACATCAGCAAATAGTTCAGTGGTAGAGTGCCTGCTCTGCGTGCAAAAAGTCCAGGTTCAATCCCCGGCATCTCCAGGCAGGGCTGGGGAAAAACCCCGTGCCTGAAACCCTGGAGAGTTGCTGCCAGTCAGTGTCAAACAATATTGAGCTAGATGGACCAATAAGGCGTTTCCCCGTGTTCCTGTACATTGTCCCCACCCCATTTGAATGTCCCATGATGCTCTCTTCTCTTGCTGTCTCCCTGCAGGGGCTGGAACAGATGCCAATGTATTCATGGCCATCTTTGGTGAGAACGGGGACACCGGGACTTTGGCTCTGAAGGAATCAAATAGGTCCAACAAGTTTGAAAGGAACCAGTTGGATGTTTTCTATTTCCCTGATGTCCTCAGTCTTGGGGACCTCTGCAAGGTTCGCATCTGGCATGACAACAAAGGTAATGAGACATGCGTGATACATTTTAAGGCTTAGTGCATTGAAGAGGCCAGATTTTCTTTCTTTCTTTTCGTTCTTTTTGTTTTAAAAAAGAACACATTTACATTTAAGCATGGGCAGCAACACAGAATATATATTGTGGGGCGGGGGGTGAATAAAAATATTGCAGGGGTGGGGAAATGATGGGGCAAAGTGATTTTGGGGGTGTGTGTTGAGTTTCTCCCCACACATTAGATTTCTGAAAGAGAAATAATGGTATTTCACATTAACACTCCCATTATTATTTATATTTATTTATTATTAATATTTATTTATCGCCCATCTGGCCGGCAACCGGCCACCCTGGGCGATGTACACACAATAAAATACATAAATACAATATAAACATTTTAAAATCTTAACCCACCCCATATTCCCGCCTGAACAACCAGGTTTTTAATGAGCGACGGAAGCTCATCAGAGAGGGGGCATGGCGGAGGTCACTCGGGAGAGAGTTCCACAGTACGGGGGCCACCACAGAAAAGGCGCTCTTCCTCGTCCCCACCAGTCTAGCTGCTCTGGCTGAAGGGACAAGGAGAAGGCCATCCGTGGCAGATCTTGTTGAGCGGCCCACTTGGTGTTGCTGGAGACGCTCCTTGAGATAAACTGGACCAGAGCCGTATAGGGTTTTAAAGGTCAAAACCAACACCTTGAATTCGGCTCAGCAAGCAACTGGTAGCCAGTGCAAATCCTTCAGCACTGGCGTGATGTGATCCCACCGGCGGCTGCCTTTAACCAGGCGAGCCGATATTTTCTCCAATGCAAGTCTTATTTGGGCACTGGGGGGGGGGGGTAGAGCACTTGTTTTGCATGCTGACAGTCCTGGGTTCAGTCTCTGGGCTTGCATCTCCAAGTGCTGAAAAGTGCAACTAAAATGATCTCGGGAGCAACTCCCCTGTGAGGAAAGGTTACAGCATCTGGGACTGTTTAGCTTAGAGAAAAGGCCAGTAAGGGAAGGCATGATAGAGGTTTGCAAAAATTATATGTGGTGTGGAGAAAGTGGATAGGGGGACATTTTTCTCCCTCTCTCATAATACTAGAACCCATTGCGGTCATCCCGTGTAGCTGAGTGGTGGGAGATTCAGGACAGGAAATAGGAAGTACTTCTTCACACAGTTAAACTATAGATTTCGCTTCCACAAGATGTGTAGTGATGGCCACCAATTTGGATGGCTTTAAAAGGGGATTGGACAGATTCATGGAGGAGCAGGCTACCAATGGCTACCAGTCATGATGGCTATATCTTACCTCTAGCATCGGAGGCAGTATGCCTATGTACACCAGTTGCTGGGGAACATGGGTGGGAGGGCGCTGTTGCATTCATGTGCTACTTGTGGGATTCCAGTTCATGATTCAGCTATAATTTTTATTTTCTTCAACTAACCACAGGTGTCCAGCAATGGAGAAGCAGCTGTGTCTGGGGTGGGTGGGTATCTTATCTGGGGTGGGTGGGTGCTTGACACCCCCCTGGCTCTACCTATGATTTTAAGGTGGATGAGGTCCTTTTTATTTCTTCATACATTTTTTGAAAGTCAAACCGAACATGTTTCCCTAGTACATTAATCTGGTAGCAGGCAAACCTGGTGGGGAAGCATCTCCCAGGCCTGGCAGGGTGAGGTAGCAGCAGCTGTCGAAGGAGTCCTCACTTCCATGATCTTGGAGACACTGAGCCTGAATTCACTGCAAACTCTCATTGGCACCAATGGAAGTATATGAGAGCTTAATTGCTATGCTGGGGAGATTTCAGGAGGGGGTGTTGCAGCATGTGGGAAGGGGAAGGTTAACCCTTCCCTTCCCAGCTGCAATCTCCTAAAAATTGTCCCCTGCGTGGCAATTAAGTTAAGAAAAAAAATCTGTCCATTGTCATGAATGGACACTCAGGGCTCTAGGAAATACATCCAGGCCCAGGGGCCCAGGAATAGTGGAACCCCAGCAACATCGCCATGCTGTAAGTTTCCCACCCCCTGAAGCAGAGGAGACTGGGAGAAAGGAACCCTGCAGTGCATGGTAATGTTTACATATTCAGTTCCAAAATCGATATTAGTGTAATACCTCTATTAAGCCAACCAAAAGATCACAAAAAATGTGCAAACTTTCCAGATCTCCAGGTTTCTTCCTCAGGCAAGATGTTCCCAAAGGCGGGGGTGGGGGGGGTTGGCAGGGAGAGCCGGGCTACTTAGCAAGGCAGCTGAGGCACTTGGGGCGCGGTGGGAGCTTCTGGTTGACAGGAGAACCGAACGAAACGCATGGAGCAAGGCAGAGAGGCGGGCGGCTAAAAGAGAGACCCTGCCCTGGGCCCAGGTGACCGGCATGGATCTGGATAGACAGCCTGCATCGGCAAAAGCAATGCAGGGTTGGGGACCGGGCTGCCCCCCTCAGCCGGGAGGTGCGTGGCCTCAGGGAGACATGGAAGAGTAGGAGAGGTCCAGAGCGGGGCCCTCCAAGGAGGGCGGCCACTTACGAATTGGCCAAAAAGAGGGAAACGTATCAGAAGGGGGCAGTGGTTTGCATAACATTGGCATGTGCTAATTTATATGTATAGATGCAAATGTTGGAATAATTATTATAGCGCAAATAGAAATCCAGTACATCTCAGCATAGTGTGGAAGACGGTGACCAGGTGCCCTCTATGCCTGCCAGTTCAGTCTGCCGTCCAGGTGCCAACTCTTGATGGGCAACAGTTCTTAGGGTCCTTCATCTTTAAACTGGATTTGGACTTGGGCAGACCTTCAAACAGAGGACTGTCCTCTGTAGAAGAAGACACCTGGCTACTCTGCCTTCAAGGGACCCTGAAGCAGAGTGGGTGGATGGGGGGCAAATCACAGCCTCCTTGCAGCCAGCTAAAAACAGTAGCTCTGGGGGCCATCACAAATGGTACCGGGCTGCCCCTTGTAATTCAAGCCCTGGTGTGTACACAGAGAAACAATGACAGCCGCAACCATTGGCCCGTGTGGCCAATTTTGCTCCCATCCTGAGCCAAGAAATGCCTCCCTTCTGGTTCTATTCCTTCCCTTTTCATTCATTCACTGAATGCATGTGTGTGTGTAGAGAGAGCGAGAGCGAGCAAAAGAGCAGAATTGTGACTGCTGTCCCCATCCCCTGACCTTCACACAGCCATCAGAAGCTCAGATAGAGCCTGTGCTAACACAACGGTACGAATATAGGCTTTCTCCTTGTGATCAGGAACCCGGCAAAATGGAAGGGTCCCTGATCACATTAACAGAGCCTATGCACATGCGGTGCATACGCACGTGTGCTCCCTTTGACTAAACGAGATTTGGAGGTGGATCCAGCCAGCACAATCCTTCTCTTCCCCTCCTCCTCCTGTTCACCAAACACTAGAATGTGGCATGACCAGAACTGGGATCTATGGCTGGGGCAGCTGCTTGAGAATCCTGATCTTGTCCCCCTAGAATGGAGGGGATATTGCCCAGCTGACAAGGTCCGAAGCTGCTTCTTGTTGGAATTCAGATGCCTGCTTAAAGTCCTGTGAGCTTTACCTGTGTGCCTGCTACCTGCAACTTTGCTTTTAGCTTCCAGCACACAAAGAGTAAATTCCACCCACAGTCCGACTTGTCGCTCTCCTGCTCCCTTGCAGCAATCAGGACCGACGCCTTGCTAGTCTAACTGTTTTATTAGTGTATTTCATAAAACAATTACAGACTACAAGATACACAGGCAGTTCTGAGAGCATAACATAGACATCTGAAATCTTGAAGAAGAGAGACGGACGTACACACCCAGCTGTGCCAGAGAGCCAATGGGAATCAGGACAGGCATAGGACAGTTATAGCAACTGTCATATTACGTGACACCCACTTTCTCCTACTAGATGTCCAAGGACATCTAGATATGGGAACAAGGAGCACCTGTTCCAAAGACCTTCAGCATCGCAATGCTGAAGTGCCGGCTGATTATGTTTTACTGAAAGTAAAACTTTCAAGCAAGCACAAGCTTGATAATCCAACACTTCTGTGCACTTCCTCCAAAAGTACAGGCATAGGCTTCCCTTTTAAAACATTGACATAGCTGAAGTAGCTTGCCCCTCTCCTCTCCACACCCATGGACCCTGGGGCGTAGGTGTCATTCGCCTCTGTGGTTAGGCCGGCCCTGAGAGTAGGAATTTCAGAGTCAACCTATAGGTTGCCATCCCCTCAGAGCAACAGCTGCGTCGTCTCTATCTCCGTTGTGTGACCCACCACGACCTGTAGGTGGTGGCAAGCAACCCGGCTCCTTCATCTTCCCAAGCCATGAGATGCTTCCTTTCTACCACAGGAATCGCCCCGGGCTGGCACCTGGAATATATCGACGTGGAAGACTCCATCATCGATAAGATGTTCCGCTTCCAGTGTGACCGCTGGCTGGCGAAGGGGGAAGACGACGGGCAGCTCATCCGAGAACTGGCCTGTGCCAACAATGACATCCTGGAGCTGAAGGAGCGTACTTGTAGGTCTGATGATGGCAGAGCTCGGTTGAGGAGGGAGGGAGCCGGAAATCTCCATCATCGACAATTTGTATTTATTCAGCTTCCAGTGGTTTAAAAAAAAAAAAAAATGGGGGGGGGGAAACAACACCCTTGATCTTGATAGCCATTTTCAGCACTGTTGTAAAACCTGGGCCAGTGGGCCCCTGAATCTATTCTACAGAGCTCTGTGTTTCCACTGGTGCCAACGGAAAGTGTCCCCCCCCCCCCAGCTTGATTGGCACACAGGAGGAAATTTTCAAGGGGGTTGCAGTTGGGGAGGAAAGGATTCATTCCTTCCCACAACCCCATGCACCCCTCAAATCTTTCCCTGTGTGGCCGTTAAGCTTAGAAATAAACTTTTTCCAGTGGCTTGGGATGATCTAGGTCGGGGTGCAATTAATTAACTGAAGAATGTATTTCTTTGAGATGCTTTGGATGAGAATTCATTGCCTGCCCTTACCGCCTGCGGGATTTAAATTCAACGAATCCTAGTGATCATTTCTAAATGTGCACGTACCTATATTAATTAGCATATGCAGAGTTTATGCAGATTTGTGCCCTATGGGCCTATCCCTCAATCCTTTATATGCCTAGCAACGCCCCCACCCTCCATTTCCTTAAAAGCTGAATTCATCCTAGCCGTCTTCCAGCATTCTGCATGTGGAGAAACGACGTGGAGAAGAGGGGCAGCACGGCCGCACCACTGTGCTGCCCCCCAATATGGGGCATGCCATGGGGCACCGCCCTCTGGGTATCTGGGTATTGATCAGGGATGTTGAAGAGTCCTTGGTCTCGAGTCACGAGTCGAGTCACGAGTCTTTGGACCCGAGTCTCGAGTCCGAGTCCGAGTCCTTGGTCCAAAATGGTGACTCACGAGTCACTCGTCACTCCCAAAACTGACTCCACGAGTCCCTATTAAAATCAATGGGGTTTCCCCCCAACAAAATAAGGCTACTTCAGATGTGTGGCTTAAATAAATTCTAGGCACAAGTGTGCCTTTTTATTTCAAAACTCTGCAACTGATTTTGGCAAGAACTGACCAGGCAGACAAACCCAAAATAACCAGGCAGGCAGAGGAGGCAGGGAACCCCAAAGCAGGCAGGCAGAGGCCTTTGTCTTGGACAATTCAACTGCTGAACAGGTCAAGAAGAGACCAGGCAGGCAGAGGAGGCTGGGAACCCCGAACAGGCAGGCAGAGGCAGCCAAACCCAAAATGTCTGACCCTAACCCTAACCCCCCACAACAATACATCAATCAAAATAAATCTCAACACATCGTTGGGGCTGCGCTCCTGGTGGCTGTCCATAGTGGCCGAGCAGCGGCGCGCCTCGCTTCCATGCGGTCACCGGTGATCGCGCTCCTTCTGGCACAGCCAGAAGACTCGTCAACAGCCCAGGGATGTTGACGAGTCCTTGGTCTCGAGTCCCGAGTCGAGTCTCGAGTCCCATTAAAAATATTGGGACTCGAGTCCGAGTCGGGTCAGAGGGGGGACTCAGTCCGACTCACGAGTCGAGTCCTCGAGTCCGAGTCCCCATCCCTGGTATTGATGCAAACATCTGAAAAGGGAAGCCTGTGCTTGAGTAACTGCTCTCACTTGGGCTTCCATAGAATTGGGACCCCTGCGCCATTGGGGGGGGGCGGAGTCCTGATTGTGGGGAAACCTACATCAAAAGAGGGCTCATCTCTTAATGGCTGCAAGAACAAACAAAACATAGGAAAGGCAACTGTCGGATTTTATAAAAGCTGGTAAAAGGAATTGGTCCAGGCCTGTGTAGTGAGTCTTAATTTGGAGATGGTGGTGCTTATTTCCTGCTTACTATGAACCCAGCATAGATCAGGCATTCAGATGCTTATCCAGGCCAAAGATCCCACTCCGGTGGGTGCGCCCCACTCTATCACGCTTGTCAGAATAGACAGCATTAAGCTAGATGGACCGTTGATTTGACATGGCATAAGGGCGCTCCTTATGAATCCTAGTGGATAAATATCTACGGGCCAAAACAGACATTTCTTTCGTGTCTGGCAGCAATGTGTTTTTTTTTTCTTTTTCTTTTTTCTTCAGTTTTATGCTAGAGTAGGCACAGGGTTCCCAATCCGGATCAGGTCCCTTGAGTGGGGGGTAGAGGGAGGCTTTTAAGATTTGGATTGGGCACCTGCGCCTACTCTAGAATAGAAATTGAAAAAAGACATAACTGCTAGATACACATTTAAAGTAATCTCTGCTTAGGCCCTGAAACTGGAGCTAATTTACACATTGCACAGCAACTAACCTGCGGCAGAAAACCACAAGTAATCTGGCCTCCCTAGCGCACTGTGTGTGCATGCATATGGTACGCATGTACACTAACATAGGTTTGTCCCCTTTTTTGTTATTTATACTAACTTTACTTTTTCAAGTTTACATTTAAAGACATCTCTTAATTATACACTTAAGAAACATAATGTGCGAGTTGACCACATTAAGAGTTTGTCACGCCAATCACAAAGGAGCATCGTAAGGGTCCAATGCTGTCCCTGTACTGACAGAAAAAAAGGTCCTACAACTCCCCGCATTCCTCCGCCAGCATGGATTGCACCCGAAAAATATTATCTGAATGTCAATATTATAATCACTGCCATCTTCATCATGGATTAGGTGGCGGCTACACATGTTAAGGCCAGGTGATGTTTAAGAGCTCAGATCTTCACCTCTTTGGGAAGTGGGCTGGATCATATTTAAAGAAGTCTCTTTGAAATCAATGGGAGTTAGTCATGACTAACTTGTCCCATTGATTTCAATGGGCCTACTCTAAGTAAGTTTACATCTGGATCCAACCCTTTGTGCACTACCATATAACTACTCCAGCAGCTTTAATAGCGAATGAAGCAGGAATCACCTACAACTGGAGATGGCAGCTATAGAATAGAAAGGGTTTGGGGGTCTACATTTCCTCTCCCTCCCCTCTCACCGCCTTCACTGTCTGCTGTCTTTTGACTTTCAAGCTTATGAGATCTTGACCATTACCAGTGATAAAGAAGATGCAGAAACCAAGGAAAATGTCTCGGTTATTTTTGAGGGGAAGAAGGGACGTTCCAAAGAGTTCCTGCTGGAGAATTCCTCCAAAAAGAGGAGGTTTTTAAGGTAGGTGAGATAAAGATATCATATCTGTGCTACAACCTTTTGTCCAGAGTTGCAACATATATATGTGGCCCTCCAGATGTTTTGGACTACAACTCTCATCAGCCCTAGTCAGCCCGGCCGATGGTGAGGGATCATGGGAGCCCGTGTGGCGTAGTGGTGAGAGTGCTGGACTGGGACTCAGGGGATCTGGGTTCTATTCCCCGCTTGGCCATGAAACTCACTGGGTGACTTTGGGCCAGTCACTGACTCTCAGCCTCACCTACCTCACAGGGTTGTTGTGAGGATAAAATGGAGAGGAGGAGGAGGATTATGTAAGCTGCCTTGGGTTCCTTGCAGGAAAAAAGGCGGGGTATAAATATAATAATAAATAAATAATAAATAAAACATATGGAGGGCCACAAGTTACCCATCCCTGCTTTAGTCAATCTGTTAGATTGTAATCAGTTTAAAACATTTTGGGGTTTGTTTGTTTTTAAGTGTTCCTGAGGAATCAGTCAACATATCTTATTTTTAAAATAATTTTTATTGCAACTACTTATAACAATTGTAGATCGCCATCTTACAAGAGGCATCCCTTCCTGTCTGTGACAAGAGAAATTTCCTCTTCTGAGACTGAAACATGCATTCCTTAAGAAACCAAATAACGAGGCTTTTTTTCTTTAGAAATGTTTTTTTTTTGTTTCTCATATGCAAATTTATGCAGGTTTCATCTGTTAATTAATCCATTAATAGTGCCTTCCCTAAATGTTCAAAAAACATATATCATCTCAATGATCTCTACAGCAACCCTATAAGGTAGGTCAGTTATCCCCCATGTTATAGACAGGGGAGTGGATGCTGAGAAATTTTGACTTGCCTAATGACAATATGAGTGTCATTAGGAAATAGCGTTTATAGATTTTAAAAAGTAAAACAGGTAAAAGTAAAAATAGGTATGAGTAGAAAAGGTCTGGAACGCATTGTGGAAACTGGTCATACTTTGGCTTCCTCTGGAAAGAAAATAATCTCTTTTATTTGTGGAAAGGGGGACATTCTTGTTGGAACATCCCACTTATTGGAACATCCCACAGATGACTGATTGAGATCAAGGGTAGGAATAAATGGTAAACTCCCCCAGTGGAGGGATGCCTCTTGTAAGATGGCGATCTACAATTGTTATAAGTAGTTGCAATAAAAATTATTTTAAAAATAAGATATGTTGACTGATTCCTCAGGAACACTTAAAAACAAACAAACCCCAAAATGTTTTAAACTGATTACAATCTAACAGATTGACTAAAGCAGGGATGGGTAACTTGTGGCCCTCCATATGTTTTATTTATTTATTTATTTATTTATTTATTATTATATTTATACCCCGCCTTTTTCCTGCAAGGAACCCAAGGCAGCTTACATAATCCTCCTCCTCCTCTGGATCTGTGTTGAGACCAATGCTTGTCTTTATTCATAAATGATCTGGAATCAGAGAGTGAGCAGTGAGGTGGCCAAGTTGTGATGGACACCGATCCTTTTGGATGGTGAAAAAAAAATGGGATTGTGAGGAGCTCCAAAAGGATCTCTCCAAACTGGGAGAATGGGCATCAAAATGACAAATTTGACTGGGACTCGGGAGATCCGGGTTCTAGTCCCTGCTCGGCCATGAAACTCACTGGGTGACTTTGGGCCAGTCACTGCCTCTCAGCCTAACCTACCTCACAGGGCTGTTGTGAGGATCAAATGGAGAGGAGGAGGAGGATTATGTAAGCCGCCTTGAGTTCCTTGTAGGAAAAAAGGTGGGGTATAAATGTAATAAATAAATAAAATAAATAAATGTAAGCAAGTATAAAATAATGCACTTTTTTAGAGTGAAAAATCCCAACTTCAAGTATAATCTGATAGGATCTGAGCTAGCGATGACTGACCAAGAAAGAAGAAAGAGATCTTGGGGTTGTGGTGGACAGCTTGATGAAAATGTTGACCCAGTGTGCAGCTGCTGTGAAAAAGGCAAACTCCATGTCAGGCATAATCAGGAAAGGAATTGAAAATAAAGCTGCCAAGATCATATCCCCCTTATACAAATCTATGGTGCAACCACAATGTGTAGAGTTCTGGTCACTGCACCTAAAAAAAGGGATATTGTGGAACTGGAAAAAGTGCAGGAAAGGGCAACTAAAATGATCAAGGGGCTGGAGCAACTCCCCTATGAAAGGTTACAGCAGCTGGGATTGTTTAGCTTAGAAAAAAGGCAAGTGAGGGGAGACATGATAGAGGTGTACAAAATTATGCATGGTGTGGAGGAAGTGGATAGGGAGACATTTTTCTCCCTCTCTCATAATACTGGAACCCGAAGGGGTCATCCCATGAAGCTGATTGGTGGGAGATTCAGGACAGATAAAAGAAGGACTTCTTCACACAGCGCATAGTTAAACGATGGAATTCACTTCCACAAGATGTCGTGATGGTCACCAATTTGGACAGCTTTAAAAGGGGATTGGACAAATTCATGGAGGGGGAGACAATCAGTGGCTACTAGTCCTGATGGCTACATGCTATCTCCAGTATCAGAAGCAGTGTGCCTATGTACACCAGTTGCTGGGGAACATGGGCAGGAAGGTGCTGTTGCACTCGTGTCCTGCTTATGGGATCCCGTGGGCAGCTGGTTGGCCACTGTGTGAACAGAATGCTGGACTAGATGGACCCTTGGTCTGATCCAGTATGGCTTTTCTAGGGATGTACGAGGATTTCGTTCAGGGGGTTAAAATCCAACGGATTAGCTGGGCTCGACCCACCTAACTCCATACCCATTTACCTCTTCCCCAGCTCGACTTGTGTTCTCCCGAGTTGAGCTGGGGAAGTGACTTCTGGATTCCTGGCAGGCCACTGTTTATGTAGAAAATACCTTAAGATATGCCCAAAGTGGCTACAATTTGCGTAATTTCAGCAAATTGCAGCTGCTTTTGATGTATCTTAAGGCATTTTCTACATAAACAGCAGCCCGCTGGGAACCCAAAAGTTTGGCAAGTGGTGCAGCGTGCGCCCGCTTTTGGCCCAGCTCAGTGAGAGCAGCAGCAGCGACCGCTGAGCCAAAGGAGGGTTGGGTCTCGGCGGATTGCCCACCCCTATGATAGATAGATAGACAGACAGACAGACAGACACATGGATAAATATAAAACATGGGCACACAATCAAAATACAAAAGAATGAAAATCTTTAAAATTGAGAGCCAGTGTGGCGTAGTGGTTGGGGTGTTGGACTGGGACTCGGGAGATCCGGGTTCTAGTCCCCACTTGGCCGTGAAGCTCTCTGGGTGACTCTGGGCCAGTCATTGACTCTCAGCCTAACCTACCTCACAGGGTTGTTGTGAGGATAAAATGGAGAGGAGGAGGAGGATTATGTAAGCCGCCTTGGGTTCCTTGCAGGAAAAAAGGCAGGATATAAATATAATAAATATTAATAAGAAGAAGAACAACAGTAATATTAATAATATACCAATAAAACTGTGGCTGGTCATTCAAGAAAAGCCTGATTAAATAAAAATGTCTTAAGCAGGTTCTTTATATAACCTCCTTTTTTGCTAAATAATTTGCAGGTTAAATCAAGCTATATATATGTGTGTGTGTGTGTGTGTGTGTGTTTACAACCTTGTACAAATTACCCTGTATCCTCTCATCGTTAGTGACTGCTGGTCTTCACAATATTCATTAAAGCTGTTGGGGGGGGGTCTTACAGAGGAGCAACAGATGTATTCCAGTTTTCTTCCAAGAACGTTGGCGATATCGCAGCCATCTGTGTTGGTCACTGTCCAAAAGATGGGAAGAAATCAAGCATAAAAGCAGACGTCTGCTGGCACGTTCAGGAGATTGTTGTTACGGAGATGGAACTTTGCAACAAGTAAGTGGCATGTTGTGAAGAAATGCATGAGTGGCAGAGATGGCCAGCCTGTGGCAGAGATGCCACAAGTGGCAGAAGCATGCTGGATTTTGTGGCACACGTGCTTGGTTGCCAGAGAGCCTGTGATCCCGCCTAAGGCATGGACACAAGTCGACAGTCTTCTTTCCTCCTTGCTCCCTTGCTCAGTAGATGATGGCACAACTTGTAGATGCACCGAAGAGAAATGCAGCAGCCAACCAATAGAATTACTGCTGCACCTCTGCTCATTCCGATGCGTCTGCAGGACCAACCGCTAGCTAAACAGGCCCTAGTGCTTCCCAAAGCAACCCTGGAAATGAGCAGAAATGCTTGTTTCCGGAAAGGGACAGGTCAGTGGGGCTTCCTTCTGCTAGCTCTGCTGACCTGCCCCATTCCAGAAATGAGAATCTCTGCTCATTTTCCAATGACTTTTGGGACCTCTAGCTTCCCGATGTGTTAGTGGTAGGTCCCACTAGCACACGGACAACATCGGATATTGCCCTTTGGATGGATATTTCTGGCCTTTCGCCTCCTCCTTGGAGTCTCCAAGCCAAGGATCTCTGGGTGAGTGGGCAGATGCAAAGACGCAGGCTATCTTCCCCCTAGCTTGAGTGTTTTTGGTTTTCACTCCATCCCACAATATTCAGGCTCCACCTCTGAGGCACCAGCCACAGCTTGGCTCTGCTCCCTAACTCACCAGGTTATGTCCCCTTGCAGATGCTCCTAGGCTCCACTCCACTCCTCTTAGGGGACCTGGTAACCTACTCACCAGCCACACACTGTGGCCTGCACCATGCTTAACAGCCTGTGACAAACCCCTTCTTCTGATATAGATCCACAGTGCCCCGAGGGCATCTGGTCAGTTGGCACAGCGCTGAACAACCTGAATAGCTTTATCTAGCCGTATCTCACTTCTTTGTCCTCCAAAATGGGAACAAAACCTTAATCCCTTTCCTTGAATGGGCTGACTGGTTCCAACCATCTTGGGCTTTTGAGTTGTAAGTTACTGTCGTTAAGAAGGTGGGTCCAGCCACTAGGTAATTTTCTGATTGGCTAGACCGCTGACATCAGAAATGGAGGCTATCGTGTTGTTGGACAGACCAACCATCAGTCTCTGCAAAGTGGCCGGCTTTTTCTGAGCAGAGATCCCCATAAAAAAGATTCCCCTCAGTCCTTCTAGAACAGGGCTCTCCAACCTTGGGTCCCCAGATGTTGCTGGACTACAGCTCCCAGAATCCCTTGCCATTACCCATGCTGGCTGGGTATGCTGGGAGCTGTAGGCCAGCAACATCTGGGGACCCAAGGTTGGAGAGCCCTGCTCTAGAGCTTTCCTATATACAATCTAAGATTGCATATATAGCCAGATGCTCTCTCTTGCTCGCTCTCTGACCATCCTCTGCAATAAACTTGGGTATGCTCTAGGACCCAAGACTGGACTCAAATAGGTAATGTGACTAGCGGTACGTACAATCCTATGCATGTTTAGATGGAAAAAAGTCCTAGACTACAACCCCCAGCATTCCCCAGCCGCCCATGCTAGCTGGGGAATACTGGGAGCTGTAGGACTTTTTTTCCCATCTAAGCATGCATATAGGATTGCACCCTAAATGACTTCTTTAATTTTATGTGGAATTCTATTTATGCGTGTGATTGTTGCCTTCCCTGGGTTCCACCCCTCCTTGTTCCTCTTTTTGTCCTCATCCGTAAGGCTCACTGGGTCCTAAATGGATGAGTGGGGACCAGTTCCTGGATCTCCCAGATCTCCCAAATCTCCCATCTTCCAGTCCAACACTCTAATCACTACACCACACTGTGGCTGATTTCCACAGGAAATTAGCCAATTTCCTGTGAAAGCAGTCACAGATCTCTTGCAGTCCCACTAGTGTGCCTCAGCTCACCATTTGGGAATTTCTGCATAGATGCTGGGGCTGAAATTAGACAAATCGCCATGTATTGACAAAGCGCAAAATATCCCATTTGAGCAAATGTGTCTTTGGATACTCTCCATGCCACTGGTCACACTTCCCCATTCCCGTGTGAAGATATATTCCCTTGAAGCTGCCAAAAGAACCCATCGTGCAGCTCATCCCACCATGAGTTTGAGGATAAGCATGATTATACAGTGTGGAATTAAAGTCGGGATGTTTCAAAGCTGTGCCAAGGCGGCTTCCTGTTTCAACGCATCCTTATAGAAATGAAATAAAATAATCCATAGGCCCACCATAAAATATGACACCTGTTTTCCGGTGACCATCATGTAGCAGTCTGCGGGGGCTCAGTTTTGCAGGGTGATTCTGAGATTGTGGTGGAGTGGATGGTGCAGAAAACGTGACTATTCGGGGAAGGGCAGAGGGGGAGAGACTACAGAACCAATTAAATTCCCTTCTGTGCCTAGCATGGTCTGGAACTTTGCCAGCCAAAGGAATTTAAACAAAAGAAGGGCAACAAAACATGCAATCAGACAGGATTTAGCAAAGCTGACAAAATACTTGTTAGCGAAAAGTATGCCTTCTCTTCCCTGGGAAAAATAAGCTCTGTAAAGCAAAATATTTGCTTGTAAAGGTAAACCCAAATTCAAAGCTGTGTTCTGTTCCTCTGGCAGGTATTTCTTCAGGTGCAATGCGAAAATCCCACTGCGTGGAAAGAGGGGTGACTACAAAGTCTACGAGTGTGCCAAGGTGATCGAGAGCTTTGCCAGCAAAGCTCGGAGTCTGGTGCCAGTCAAATATGAGGTGATTGTCGTGACAGGATTTGAGAAGGGAGCTGGCACAGACGCCAACGTCCTCATCACCATCTTCGGAGTGAATGGGGATTCGGGCAAACGGGCTCTCAAGCAGAAGTTCCGCAACCTCTTTGAACGGGGTAACACAAATCGGTTTTACTTGGAAATCCTTGAACTCGGGGAGCTGAAGAAAGTTCGGATCGAGCACGACAGCAGCGGGTTCTCTTCCGGATGGCTGGTAGAGCGGGTTGAGATCACCAATTCGGCTACTGGCGTGACCACGAACTTCCCCTGTGGGAAGTGGCTGGACAGCAACAGAGGTGACGGGTTAACGTGGAGAGAGCTGTTTCCGAGGAATTGATGGCAACTTGAAATGTTCAGTTGCCCAAAATGCTTCTGCCTGGGCCGGCAGTGGGATTTCCAGTCTGGATTTCTCTTTGCTTTCTTCCCCGTCCCAAATTAAATTTCAAAACATACCAATTTGGGGTGACCATGTACATCCAAACCGATCCACTCCTTTTCATTTTGAAAGGATTCTGATACGGAATTTTGGCAAATTAGGGCCCGATCATATATGTCTCTCCCGATCTTGTCTGTGGGGACATAGGATTTGGCCTGGAAGGTACTGCGACCTTGGAAATCTCATCCGAGGTTGCAGCGCCTTGGATCACTGCTCCCCCACCTTGTAGCCGGTGCAGTTCTTTACATGCCAGTAGGAAACCGCAAGGAACCGACCTGTTTGGTTCCCCCACGGGGAGGGCGTTCCTGGGAGTGGTGGGAGGGGTGAGGCTGTGCCGGATTCCGTGAAATCCAGGCGGCACCTCAGCCTCTCCTCCTCGCGAGGAGAGGTAAAACATCCAGATGGCTGAAATTGGCCATCTAGATGTTTTTGAGGGCGAGGGGAGCATAGGCAGATATCCTATCCCCCCCCACTCCTCCCACCCTCAATAGAATGTCCGTAATCCTTCAGGTTTGGAGGGTTACGGGCTGCCTCACAGGTTCCCACTGTTAACGTTCCACCAAAAAGAGAAAAATCTTCCTTTCTTCAAACTTTTCTCCCTCCCCATTTTTTTTTTAAACTTCCCTGAGCAACCCCCAAAATAGGTTTCAATTCACGTCATCTGCCTTTACCGAACTTTAGCTGAGAGAGGCGTCTTAATATTTCAAGATAAGTACTGGGGAAATTCTCTATATTTCAGCGCTTTTAACAATGAATGTTATTTGGTTTACCATTTTGATACAGTATATATAAAATAAAAGATGCCTTTTCCTGATTAAAAAAACATTTCCAATGTGTGCTATGGGGCCATTTTAACTTTGCCAGATTGTATGCTCGGTCTTAAACAGTAATAAAGTTGTCTTTGAAACAGTTGTTGCATTTTATTGTAGGTAGGATGATCAATGAATTCCAACTGATGAGCTGGTCACTCCATCCAGAGCTCTGAATGTGCTGACCCAGGATTGACTGCCTCCAATTCAGTTAATAGAGAAATCTTTGACTTCAGTCCTCACCAGCCCCAGCCAATATGGCCAATGGTCTGGAGTGCTGGGAGTTGTGGCTCCAAAATATCTGGACAGCACCAGGCTGGGGAAAGCTAGTGTATCCCGCCGATGCCCCAAGTAGGCATATATGGGTTTCGTCAAATCCATTCCATTTGTGTTTCATGGATTGTCAGGCAACTTTCATTCCATCGTCTGCTCATTGACTGAATTGGATTTTTTTTTTTAATTTTACCAGAATTTCGTTCTGCTTGTGCTAATTTGCATTAGCACAAGTCCGCGGTATCTGCATTACCCGGGAAAAGCCGGTCCACTGCAGAATCCGCAGGTCGGATTCATAGAAACCCAAACTCATTTGAATGCACTGCAGATTTCTCTGACATCCCTGGTCCCGAGCATATCATTTGCCATAGGTTAATGGTAGAGTACATGCTTTGGATGCAAAAGTTCCCCGGTTCAATCCCCCCCACCCCCGCAGCTGTCTGCTTAAATTTACCTTTTTCATAGAGCATTCATCTTAATCTTCCACATTTCCTGTGCTTTGGTCACACCTGTGTCATCTTGGTCTTCATTTTTGCTATTGCATTTTTGAATGTCAAGATTTAATCCTTCTTTCAAATGTGGCTGCTGTTAAACGCTGTTGATTGTTAAGTGTCAGTGGAACACCTTTAATCAATACATTTTTAAAACATTCTCCAGTGGCGGGGTGGGAAAGACCCTTCTCTACCTGAGTCCTTGAAGAGTTGTTGCCACTCAGAGTATACAGTAGTCTTCCCCAGTCTGGTGCCGCCATCATCATCATCATCATCATCATCATCATCATCATCATCATCATCATCATCATCATCATATTAGTACAGTCATGCCTTGGATTGAGAGCATAATTCGTTCCGGAAACGTGCTTGTAATCCAAAACACTCTTATATCAAAACGAAATCCCCCCCCCAAAGAAAATTTGTACAGAGATTTTTAATTTAAGCCGTACTACAGTACTTGTATTGCAAGACGTCGCTTGTATATCAAATAAATAAATAAATAAATATTTAAAAATTTGCTTGTCTTGCAAAACGCTCTCAAACCAAGTTACTTGCAATCCAAGGTATTACTGTATTACACATATTCTGCCTTTTTTCCCTGCAAAGAACCCAAGGTGGCTTACCTGGTCCTCCTCCTCTCCATTTTATCCTCACAACAACCCTGTGAGGTAGGTTAGGCTGAGAGTCAGTGACTGGCCCAGAGTGACCCAGTGAGCTTCAGGGCCGAGTGGGGACTAGAACCCAGATCTCCCGAGTCCCAGTTCAAAACTCTAGCCACTGCGCCACACTGGCTCTCATTCAGATGCATTGAATTCCAGCTGGGAATTATGGGTCTTGCAGTCCAACACATCTAGAGAGCACCAGCAGGGCTGGCATCAAGGGTAGGCATGGCTGGGCATTTGCTGAGGACCCACAGCCCAGCAGGGGTGCACTGATAAGAGCCGCTTGGTAATGCTCCTCCATTTCACCGTTGCAACCTGCTTGTTCACCAGCCCTGCCCTCCAGAAGTGTTAGACTACAATGCCCATAAATACCAGCCAGTATGGCCAATGGCCTAGTACTGGCCTAGGTGCATAAATGGTTTGACTCACTGACGATAACCAAGAGTTGAGTGTGGGTTGAGTGCGAGTTGTCATTGAGTCCATGGGGTGTTGTTGAAACGTGGGTTATCATGTCGTCTGAATCCAGCTGAGATAACAAACCACTGGAGAGCAGCCCACAGTTCACAACCCAACAGCAACCCATGGGTTCTCTTCAGTAGGTTGTTCGTAGTTAACAAGCCATGGTTTGTTAATGCAGCTGGGTTCAGACAACACGATAACCCATGGTTAACAACAACCCACGGTTCAACCACGACCCACACTCCACCAATACTCAACCCTTGAGTGTGGGTCATCGTGTTGTCTGAACCCAGTCAGCATAAGGCAGCTTTGTATGTTCATCTGAGCCATCGGTGTACCCCCTCCTATGTAGACTGTAGTAATCTTGCAAGGCTGGCTCCAGGTTTGAGGGGGATTCTGCAAAGTGCCTGCCTGCATTGCTCCCAGGAGCAATGTGGCATTAGACCAGCAGCAGTCTAATTGCTGCTGCTTAAATTGTGGCGAATTTAAATTCCCTTAAATTGTGGGGAATTTAAGCAGCCACTGAGGGAGCAGCTGCTTAAATTCCCCACAATGCTGTGGAGCAATTCTATATTGCAGCCACTGCAGGCCATTTAAATGGCAGTGCCCGCCCGGACACCCAGTGCTCAGTGGAGTGCTGGGGGGGAATGGTTTCAAGGGGAGCTGGCATCAGAGGACCCTTTTGGGGCACTGGAACCCTGGCAGGTGCCGAAGGATGCCCCCTAGTGATCACAAGGATTCCCTCCAGGATGTTATGGGCCTTGCGGGTCTCAGCGGCACTGAATGTGGGCACTCGAGACCCCAAACAGGCCTCCCTGTAAGAGCTCTTTACGCGAGTCAATCCAGTTCAGAGCAAGGGTCAGGATTCTTGCGGAGATCAAGAGCAGAACCTTGCCAGAGCAAGTCCTACAAAACTGTCTCCATTCCCTTCTTCTTTCTGCTGCATTAAACTTTTGACTTTTCCCCTCCTGAGACCCATTCCCGTTGCTACAACAACTAATGCTGCAAGCAGTAATAAGATTCCCATGGAACTTTTCCAATGGAAGGATTTACATATATTTCTTTAAAATGAACGCATTCTTGGCAAAGGAAGATGGGGAGCAGCAGAGCTGTCAGCTGGCCAGGCGTGGAGATCTCGTTTGCTGCAGCGACTTCGCTGTTTGCGAACACCATTCACTCTTGAGTGAATGGCAGGATGTGTGGAAAGCCGGATTAAATGGGTGCGAGTGGAGGAGCTGAAAACTGCAGGCTTGGATCTGCCAATGTCACCCCAATGATGTATGCCGAGATTAAATGCTCTCCTTACTGCCACTAATTGGTTTCTTACAGCTGCATCCCACCTTCACTTTGAGATGTTCTGAATAGGGAGGGGCTGCAGCTCAGTGGAAGAGCACCTGCTTTGCATGCAGAAGGTCCCAGGTTCAATCCCCGGCTTCTCCAGGTAGGGCTAGGAAGGAATCCTGGAGCCACTGCCAGTCACTGGCTGCGTTCAGACATGATAAAAAAAACAGGCCTGTGGCTCACGCTGCCTCAACTTGTCTGAGCGTGGAAAGCTAAGCAGGGTCAGGCCTGGTTATTACTTGGATGGGAGACCCCTCCTCTAGTTTCCTGCATTGAGCAGGGGGTTGGACTTGATGGCCTTGTAGGCCCCTTCCAACTCTTATGATCTATGAATCTATGAAACATGCAAGGGTTGAGTGTGGGTTGTCATTGAGACATGGGTTATCATGTTATCTGAACCCAGCCATGCTAACAGACCATGGTTGGTTAACCACGAACGACCCACGGTTCACAACCCGACAACAATCTCTTCATGGGTGGTTCGTGGTTAACCAACCATGGTTTTTCAACTCTTGAAAAATTCACATTTTAAAGTGCACTTAAAAACAAACAAACACATTTTTGAATGTGATTGCAAGCTCGGGAATGTGCGAACTCCCCCTCCCCCAAAATATGCTCCTGTTCACATTTGCATTTGGGGTTGCCAACGGGGCAAGTTCTGATGATTTGCAAGCTGAAACAGAATTCTCGTCCATCCCTAGCAAATATCTGGAACAAGCAGGACCTTCTGCAACAGGATGTCACAGTCTGAAGTGCTCCTGGTCCTTGTTCCAATCAGCCTGCCAGCCAGGCTCTCCTCCACAAGTTCCAATCTCCCTCCCAGCTGGTTTTCTGTATTTTTGCTCCAACATTTCTGTCCGCACTCCATCGACTACTGAGCACTCTCAGTTTGGGTTGTCTGGGGTTTTTCTCCTCACCCTTGGTGGCGGGAGGGCAGGATTCTAAATATTCTAATTTTAAAATATTCTAATTCTCTTTGTACTTCTGCAAACCTAAGCATTCCCCCAAGGTTGCTGGTACCTCCCTCTTTTGCATGGGCGATGCTGTTTTTTTGACAGCCTAAGCAAATGGCACTCCACTGCTAAACACTGGATATAGAGGGGGTGATGCCCTTGAGTGTTCTGAATGGGGGAAACCATTGGGGTAGAGACATGACTTCCTACGCCTCCCAGTTAAGGATGATATAATCCAAGTCTGTGTGTAATATGCACAGGAACAAAGAAACAACCGTCTGAGCCAGAGTGCAACTGTGCTACGAGAGGGGAGAGAGCTTAGCTTTAAGCTCTGGAAAGGATTCTTTGCCGCTGCCTCTCCAGAGGATCTGCTGTAGGGCAATGGGACTGCTCTCTGCTGGAGTATTACGCTGTGCCTTCACCTATGCTCAGCTTGTAGATTTGCAAATAGATCCAGATATTACGGGAACGCCACAGCTCTCCCCAGCTCCCTCGCATTCTAACGGGAACCAGACCTGGGTAATCATGCCATTCCCCGCGCCCCGTACTGACTGATGCAGCCTCCCCATACGACTGCCCTCATCCCCAGCCAGCATGGTACTTGGGGGTGGGGATGATGGGAGTGAGAGTTCCACACCACAGGAGGGCACCAGGTTGGTGAATGCTGGATGTATAGCTTCAGCCTATAATACACAGGTGGGCCACATGGTGCGGCCCTCGGCTGCTCTCCGTGTGGCCCCCGAATCCCTTGCGTGTCCCACTTGCTTTCCCTGCTGCCCAGCTGATCAGCCATCAGCTGGGCAGCAGGGGAAATGGGCAATGTTCCAGCTCAGTTGTTAGCAGCACTGGGATGCCAATTTTGATTGGTATCACTGGGTAGGAGGGGGGTAGAGGTGTCTACCCCCTCCCTGGCTATCTTGATGCAGCCGATATTAACCTCCCCCTTCCAGCGTTCCCTTCACCTGATCTCAGCAGATAGGGAGGAGAGGCCTGTGCATTCGTGTGTGTGTGTGTGTGTGTGTGTGTCCATGTGCAGCCCTGTCCCACCTGGTACAGCATGTGGCTTTTGGGGTCAAAGAAGGTTGCCCACCCCTGCTTTAATAGAAAGAAACACCAAGACCCCCCCTTTTTTTTAACCAATTCAGCTGTTCATTCCAATGCCATCTTTGAGCCCGATCACAACACCATCTGGTACTCCAGGGAAGTAGTTAGCAATGCAATTCATTTTATTAGTTATAAATAAAGTACAAAAAAATCCACCAAAAGTGAATCTAAGCATTTACACAATTTCTAACGTCTCTTCAATTCCCCACCCCAATGCACTATTGCTTTAATATTAATAATAAATATTTTTTTTTCTAGCTTTATCCTATAAAATAGTCTATGTAGCAAAATGTTGCACAGCACAACAGAACAGCAGTAGGAGTACAAAAAGAAAGAAAAGAAAAGAAAAGAAAAAGTGGATGATCCATTCACTTTCCTTTCGCATTAAGGGAAAACCGGGTGTTTATACCGCACCGAGTCCTGTGGGTTTTGTAAAAACAAGGGTGTCACCATTGCAGTGTAGGTGATGCATGTTAGAAAAATTCTGGAGTCAACTAGTAGTCAACAAGAACTGCATTCGATCACATCCACTTCTTGTCAACCCTTCTCTCCCCCCCCCCACACACTTTTGCTCCTTCTCCACACTTCATCTGTCGTCTCCTCAACTGTTGAAATGTAGGCAGGGGTGGCGGGTGGTGCTGATGTCAACGGGGCCGTGTATCCACTCCGGGTTGTAGTCTGAACTGTTAAGGAGCTATCTGTGGTGCTGAACCTATTTTAGGGGTGGGGTTCATCAGCACCACGGACAGCTCCTTTAAAGTTTGGACTACAACCCAGAGTGGATACACCAACCCGCTGACACTGGAGCTACCAGCCGCCACCGAATGTATGTCGGTTATAAGCTCTGTAACTGTTTCTGCTAGAACAAAAGCTTTCAGTGAGATAGGAGATAGCATACAAATCTTCTACATTTTGTAATACACATGCATGCAACCCACACACACACATACACATACACACACACACACACACACACACCACTGATTATTTTTGAACATGCATGCAATGGAAATGTGAAGAGACCTTCCCTATGCAGGTACTCTGCCATGAGCTATCAACTAGGAAGTGTACTAGCTGACACACATCGAGAGATTGCAAGCACCTCCAGCATTGGAGTCCTTTGTTAAGGGGGTAACATGCACCACCACGCTGCTTGGCTCTCAAAGATTTAGGAATTAGATTTTGGGCTGCTTCACACACACAGCCTTGGCAGGTAGGTTGAAGATGAGATGAGAAGCACGAGGTCACAGACTCTTCCCCCACCACATGTAGAACCTTCTGTGGGAACCGTACATGTGGCATCAGTGTTTCCATGAGTATGCCCTGCTCACATGAGACCTCTGCCTCTTTTACACGGCCGCCGGCACATCGCGTGAGCATGGCCTAGTCATGTAGCCGACAACACGAGTGAGCTCTGGTTTCCGTGAAAGCAGGGGTGTGGAACCTCTTTCAGCCTGAGGGCTGAATTCTATCTCTCGGGGGGCCACACTCCAGCGGTGGGTGGGGCCAAAGGCAAAAGGGTGTGTGGCCAAAATACCAGCATATTGTAGCTTAAAGCTACAGTAACTAAGACATAGGGGACGCATATCAACCTTTTAGAATGGGGGAAAGGCTGCACAAAAGCCGGGAAACTGGGAGACAATCCACAGTTGGGGTAAAGGGGAGGCTGGGAAAGCAGTGTGGTCCTCTGGGCAACCCCAGAGGACCAGATTGTGACTGCAGGTGGGCTACATCTGCCCCTGGGCCTGTGTAGGGATGTGTGAGGAATACGATAGAGGGGTGAAAACTGTGAACTTTTCACAGTTCAGCACCTTAGATTCCGGTCTTGCAAGCCCTGCGCTGGTGCCGACTGGCTATCATGAGAGTAGAACCAGCTTGCAGGCATCCATCTCTAAGACACATTTAAAAACAGAAACAAACAAACAAAAAAAAACACTAAGGAAATTCGCGTAAACTTCATGCAATTTGCGCCACTTTACACAAAGACGGTAAATCGCAGGATTTTGAATGTCTTTCCCAAATCAACACCTGAAAAGCACATGGATCTAGCACGGCTGGCTGATCTTATGTAAATCCATGTGCTTTTGGGGTGCTGATTTTTGAGAAACTTGCAAAATACTGCGATTTATGCAATTTGCGTAAAGTGACGCAAATCGCGCCATTTGTGCAGATTTCCTTAACGCTGGGGGGAATGTGTGCAAACTGCAGCCCATCTTAGAGATGGAGGTCCACAGAACACACACCCCGTGACTCAGCCCGCTTCCGATTATTGGATCGGAAGCGGGCAGGAAGTCCGTCGAGCTCAAAAAAGCCACACCTCCCAGCGTCAGCACATTCTACACCCCTGCATTGAAGGGTCTGTGTGGTGAGGTAGGGCGCAGAAGACCAAGGCTTGCTCTCAGTTTACATCCCAACATGACCATCATCATGGCAGTGTGTGTGGAAGCTGTCATTTCATTGGGCCTTGTTTCTGCAATCTGCACAAATCCTCTGGGGCTGAAGGAACGTCCCTTTTGGCATCTCATCGAAAGCTTTCAGAAAGAGGCTCATTCCTTCTGTTTGGTTTTGAGGATTACAACTTTTCCCTCAATGCAAAAAAAAAAAAAAAAAAAAAAAGGCAAGATTGAGCGGATCGTCGCAATTTGATCATGAGTGCAAATAATATTCATATATATCTATCTCTATATATGTTTTTAATGTGTGTATGGGTGCTTGTGTGTGCTAAAACACGGCCACTATATTGCAGATTTTCCACTATGTCACAGCATACAGAATCAAAGGTTTGCATTTATTTTATTTTTTTTTCGTATGGAATGTCTCCAAGGTAACAGCACCACGAGTAATACAGTTTGTTATCACACACCCTGAATATATATTTTTTATTTTTTATTTTTGAAATGGTAAATGTGCCCGTTTTATCATTTTCATTCTTCGAAAGTACCAATGCATGCAAAGCATTCCATTCCCAGAAATTATGCCAAAAAAAATATATTATGAGGTAATAGAGGAGCAATTTAAAAAATTAGTATTTGTTTCTAAATAAATAAATTATAATTAAAAATGCAAAAAAACCAAAACAACAACAACAACAACCCAACTATAAAAATAATTAAATAAGAACCCACAATATCTACAAGTTAGTCATAAATTATGATTGTTAAATATAAGGCATTTAAAACTCACAAAACCCTGTAAACTATCAATGTTTTTGTTTTTTGTTTCTAGAGATTTTTTTTAAAGACCATTCAGTGTCCTCATTCATGCAAGACGTTTAACTGCGAAGCAACCTGATGTCATCTACTGCAGTTCCAAAGGTTTGCATCCATTCGCTTGCGCAAGTCACCGTCCCTCATTCATTCAATCAAAAACAAATTAGTGACAATTTGGTGCTTTGCTTCACCATTATTATTATTATTTTAAAAAAACTGTGCTTATTATTCATTAGGCAAATATATCTATATCTATATAGATATACGTATTAATACTTTCATGAAAGCTTTTAAGCACTTGGATTAGAAGCTCTGGCTTCCTCACCAAAGAATGGTTTCTTTCAAGATAAGGCTAAAAACAGCCCGTTTCTTCTCCCCTGAAAATGCTTTTTTTTTTTTTTTTTAACGGGAAGACTTTGGCCATGTCAAGTTTTAAGCACTTTCTGCAGGACTCTACAGGTGACAATAAGTATGTCTTTGTGTACATGCAGGTTTTTAAAATGCAAATTGCATGGGGGGGGCTGAACATTATGGGGATCACAGCAGATGAAGGGGGGGGGGGTTAACTCTTTCCTTCCCTACTGCAGTTTTGAAGAAAATCCTTCCTTTGAAGTTGGCATTTGCTTTGAGGGGGAGGAGCAATCCCCCATTGGTGTCAATGGCGGATTTCTGCCCAATGCAAATATCATCAGCTTCAGACAAAAGGTAGATGAGTTGATATGATGATTTCGTGGGCTTTGCCAGTGCAGACAGCATGGAGACTTTCAGGATGGAATGCCCACTTTAAAAAGTAAAATAAAAAAAAAAAACCAACACTCTCTCCGCTCTTAGAAAACTAGATGTCAGTGAGAAGAATTCTGCCCTAGCCTTCTTTCGTTGATATGCTAGTTTTCTATAGACAGGGATAAATGTTCAACGCTGCCATCTCCCATCTGCAGTCTGAAATGGTGCAGTCCAAGGCCCCCTATGGCTGGGACCACAGCATAGTGGAAGAGCACATCCTTTGCATGGAGACATTCTCAGGTTTCATTCTTGGCATTTCCTGGTAAGGTTGGGAAAGACTCCTATCTGAAAGCTGCTGGAGAACTGCTGCCGGTCAGCATAGACAATATTGGGCGAAAATGGACAAATAGTCTGACCCAGTATATAAGGCAGCTTCCCACTCTCTCCTAGGAACAGCCTTGTCTCTTCATCTACTCTCTGCGTGAACTAGCTTTTGTGGGGCCCTGAGCATCTTGGCTAAGCAAACCCCCGTAACGGTCCCAGGAGAGGCAGGAACACTGGAGAACCCCAGCAGTGCTCTGGGACCGGGAAGCTGAGGAGTGGTCAGAATCAACACATGCCACCTGAAAACTAGCCGGGTCCCATAAAGAAAAGAGAAAGAGAGAGCAAAGATGGTGGCTCTCATTTTTGGGGAATCGCTTAGTAGATCTGGATTTTCAAAGCATCAGTTCTGCCAAACGCTGGTGCTGTTGGCCACATTTCAGGGATAGCATAATTGGGGCCAGTGTAGATGGCACGGTACGAGTAAAGGAATGTCGAGCAAAGTCCTGTGTGGGCAACTCCTTCCTGTGCTTGTGGTTTAAAGTGAAGGCAGGAAGCTATTCCCTGGAGGATACACCCTTTGCGTGCACTCCTTCACACACATGCACAAATGTTTTGAAGGTATCAGAATGGATAGGGAGGTGGTGGGCTCTCCCACTCTGGAGGCATTCAAGGTGCAGCTGGACGGCCATCAGTCAGGGATGCTTTGACTTGGATTCCTGCATTGAGCAGGGGGTTGGACTCGATGGCCTTATAGGCCCCTTCCAACTCTACTTTTCTATGATTCTATGATATTACCCGCTCCCTGACATTCTGATGCTAGATTCCAGCATGTTGCTTCACAGGTCAGCCACACAGACACAGCTGTGACCATTGCCTCGTTCCCATAAGCTGGTTGCATGTAAAAACATCAGTCGCGCGCCACCTCAGAAAAGCAGGCAGTCATATTACAAGTTGGCCCCTCGTTGAGGTGCCAGAACTCTTCTCTGTAGATATGCTTAGAACTTGACATAACCAAACCCCAGTTACATTACTCATATCATGGAACATCACACATCATCACTTCTTGTTTGGCTCGTGATAATTAATAATTACGATTATTAATACTATTGGAATAATCTGCTGTTGCTGGAAATAGGCCCAAGCTATGTTGTTGGGCAGTGTTTGTTTGTTTGTGTTTGTTTTTAGTCCAAAGGCACTCAACTCTTCTCGACTTTGGGCTTTGACCCTAAAGTTCAACAAAGCAAACTGAAGATGGCTGCCAATTTCTAGCACCACCTTCAAGCAAAAGTAAGTAAGTAGCGCTTGATTCTTTTTCCTAGCAAAGAGAAGCTCTTTTTTTTTTGTCTGTTTTTAAGAAAATTATCATATCCCTGTTCTTCTTAGAACTTTTGTCAGAAGACAGGAAAGTTTAAAATAATTATTTTCAAATTTTGCCTTCTCTGGTTGCCAGTGCACATCTCTCTCCCTCTCTCCTTCCTCGATTCACAGCAAAACAAGACAGATCTCCCAGTGATAAGACAACAACAAGTGGAGCCATAGTGTTCTGGGCAAGCATATCTGGTTAGAGAACCATGCACTCATTGCCTTGGGATCAGTTCTGTTTTCTAGAATGGACTACAGTGTTTTTCAGTTATAGTGGGTTGGAACACTATGACCTCCTCAAGTGACTGCATTTCATAATCCTTGTAGATCACAGATCAATTGACCCAAAGGTGGACTCAACAAGTGCCTGAGCTCTCAGGAAAGAGGTCCAGGTCTGCATTGCCCTACTAGGTCCATGCCTCAAGGCCATCCTCTCTAGGATCGGTTGAGGGGCAAAGGGGCACTTCCAACCATTGCTAGGCAACTTCAGTGTGCTTACTCCCCTTCCATTGGACTGGCAAAACATCTGGCCAGCCAGAAGAGGTGGAGAGGGTGAAATGCAGCAGGGGACAGCAATGGATTTGGGGACTGTAGTCAGTTGAGAGTTTTCACCAATCTCCACCCCTGAACCCAGTGTTGGGGCCTTCTCTTCCCAACAGTAGACCACCTTTACCTTCCAAGTGGAAAGACTAGTGGAGGTAAGACCCTCCTCCCCTCCTTCTGCCCAAGGAAAGATGGGGAAGAGACAAGGCAGAGGGAGGGAATGTGCAAAGATCCCATACCACTACTTCACCCCTTCCAAGGAAACTCGCTGTGGAGAAGGGGGCACTGAGGGAGCTTCCTTCCCTGCCTTTCTCTCTCCATTTCTACCTCATCCGTTTCTCATTTGTCACCACTTTCCTTCTCCCCCCCCGACCCCCAAACTCAGGATCTCTGTCTTAATTCTATTTGAAGGTCCTATTACTGCAGGAACATGAATAAAATGTCAAACTAAACCAGCAAATGTAAATACTTACTGAAAAACAATAGTTTTACAAGTCAGCCCAGATGTAACAGGAACAAAAAAACACACAAAAACCCCCCAGTAATAAAACCTGAGGAATTAATGCAATCTGGCAGTTAGCTGGCAGTCTGCAAGCCATCCCTAACCACTGGTTGAACTGCTGTGATGTCACAGTAGCATGGAGGACAGAGCTGCAAAAGCTCTGCCTTCACTTTGTTTATGTGAGTCCCCACTGGCCATTAGCTGAGTTGCTGTGAGGTCACAGAATGTTTATAAACATTCTGACTGCTCAGATAATCCTTCACCACAAGGGTCCTAAGAAGAGGTGAAGTGCAGTTGTTGGAAAGGGGTGCAGAGAGGCAAAGAGGGCTGAATTTGGAATAAATCAATTAGAATAAATCTTTCTGCAACTGTGTGTGTGTGGGCTTCCACTTGTATAGAACTTTTTGGGTGGGAGTGGGGAAAAACGGTGTTACTTTTCCTTTGTTATCTTAGAGCATTAAAAATGTATGAAAGCCAGTAAAATTCTCCTTGTTTATTTTGATGCTCCAGAGGACTGCCAGACAAAAGAGACCGAGAAAGAGTAAGCATTCACTTACAGCACTGTCTCTTCTGACAAGGAGATTAAAATATTTATTATTTCAAGAGGACAAAGGCTCTTCCTACTACAATCATATCCACGGAGCTCTGTTGCTTTGGTATCCTTAGGGCACAATCCTATGAATGATCAGACAAAAACAGAGGGTGGGGGGAGTCCTACAACCCCCAGCATTCCCCTGCCAGACATGCTGGTTGGGGAATGCTGGGAGTTGTAGGACTTTTTTCTGCGTAAGCACGCATAGGATTGCACTCTTAATTAATTACATGGCATGCATTTTAAACTGACCCTAATAACATGGCACTGATTTATATATTGAACTATGCATGGCAGAATTAACTATGGTGCTACTCTGCAGAGTAGGGCAAAATACAATCCCGGGTCCCTGATGCAGTCTAATGGCATGTCTTGCCTTGAACTTTAAATTTTCAGGTGAGCAGCAGGCTTCGCCAATGAAATCTGCATCAATTTGCATATGAATAAAATAATTACAATGAATTTAAAAAAAACAAAAAACGCAACACAACCCACTTTACAGAAGATGCCACCTTAGAAGAGGCATTTTTGCCTGTGATACAGAAGGGGGAAAGGATGGAGTCTGTGCCACCCAACTTTTCCTAGGTGTTTCTACTGAAATAATTAACCATTTATAACACCTGCTCCCTTGCTAATGAGAGAGCACCTTTTTCTTCGACAAAAAAACATCTGATTGGTTTCCCCTCCTTCTGATCAACTGATCAATCAACTGATCAACTGATCAATTGATCTAACTGATCAATCGGCTGAACAATGAAGCCCCACAGCCGTTTTCAGACACTTACAGCTGGAACAAGCACACAGAAACACATGCGCCATTCAGTCATGCAGTCCTTCACCTGCAGAGGTGTAGTCCCGGAACTGTCTTACCCTGAACGAACTGTGTCTAGTGAGCTTTTTAGAATACTGATGTGCTCAGATCAAGAAGGAAGGAGACAGGGCCGGTGCTACCATTAGGCGAACTAGGCGGCTGCCTAGAGCGCCAGGCTAAATGGGGGCGCCAGAAACGCAGGGAAGAGGAGAAGCGAGCCCCTCCCTCTCTCTCCTCCACCTCACCTGCAAACACCTTCTTGGAAGGATGCACCTGCAAACCCCTCCAGGGGGGGATGCACCTGCAAACACCATGCGCCCCTCAGGTTCCTCAGCTCAACGTCCCCTGAACTGAAAGCAGTTATTTCCAGCAACCAGGGAGGGAGGGAAAGGTATTTTAAACTAGCTGGGGCTCCAATGTTTTAATTATTTACCATGGTGTTTCTGTGTTTTGGTTTTAAATGCTTTTAGGATGCAATCCTCCTACGCATGTTTGGAGGGGGGGGAGTCCTACAACTCCCAGCATTCCCCAGCCAACCATACGCAATCCCATGCCTCAGGCTCTCTCTTTGCTATGTTTCTACTACATGCATCCCGCCCCCCCCCCACAACCCAGAAGATGTATGAGTCAAACCGGTGTCTCTGCACCTCCACCCTGCGAGGTAGGACAGGCTGCAAGACGCCCTTTTGTCTCTATTCCTCACAGGTAGCGCCACCACACCTCTCTCACATCCTTTTTTCATATCCCTTGTGCTGCCCGCAGGAGGAGATAGGCTTTTACATATATATGGAGTAGGAGAAGGCCCTTGGGAGTTCCTGGCATAGCTGGGCTGATGTTGCCTCTTTGCTTTCTGCGAACACACAAAGGAAAAGTCTCAAAGTCCACAAAGTTTTTCTATGGGGCTCGGCAGTTCCTAGGGAGGGGAGGGAAATTTATTTTATAATGGGCATAGGGCTGGAGAGAGGGAGGGCTCAAGTGGGAAGGGGGGGCGCTAAATATCTGATCTTGCCTAGGGCACCAAACTGCCTTGCACCGGCCCTGGAAGGAGAGATTGCTCTTTGAACAGCTTTATGTGTAAATGTCAATGGATGAGAAAATATGTCTCCCCCCCCCAACTCCAAATCCCTTCAGTGGATTCGGCACCCTAAAATGATCACATGCATTGGATCTCACCCTCTCTACCTACTGGACCCTCAAGTAGAAT
The DNA here is from genome assembly GCA_021292165.1 of Shinisaurus crocodilurus. Taxonomy (NCBI): domain Eukaryota; kingdom Metazoa; phylum Chordata; class Lepidosauria; order Squamata; family Shinisauridae; genus Shinisaurus; species Shinisaurus crocodilurus. The sequence goes on along the minus strand of CM037877.1, from coordinate 2,567,576 downwards.
CCCTGACTTGGATGATAATTTCTGACAATGCTTAAAGCAGCATTCAGAACTGACACACATTTGTAATATGAACATGCATTTATTTTATTTATTTAGTTAATACCGCCCAATAGCCGAAGCTCTCTGGGCGGTTTACAACAGTTAAAACCATAAAATACAATATAATATAACTATAAAATATAGTCTTTAAAGGTACAATCCTATGCAAGTTCAGACAGAAAAAAAGGCCTACAACTCCCAGCATGCCCCAGCCAGCATAGCTGGCTGGGGCATGCTGGGAGTTGTAGGCCTTTTTTTCTGTCTGAACTTGCATAGGCTCGCACCCTAAACCACCCTTCCCCAACCTGGTGCTCTCCAGATGTGTGGGACTGCAACTCCCATCATTCCCAGCCAGCATGGCCAAGGTTGGCGTAGGGAGGTTTAAAGACGAAATGCGTGTTCACGCTACAAAGGTATCTCAGCTCTTAACCCATTTTCACTATCAGAGCTCCCTGTCAAGGAGTCCGCCAGAACCACAGGGTAGAAATGGGCCAGGTAATCTCTTTCATAGAATTCTCGACACACGTGCAAAGCTACTTTAACCGGAGGGGGAGGGAACTGGGATTGATTAGACTAGTTTTCAGACCAGTTTAAATGAACATGGCCCCAATCCAACAGAGCATGTGAAGCATCCTGGGTACATGGTCATGGGATTGTAAAGGAAGTTAAAATTCTGCTGGTCAGCTGTTTTGGCAAGGAGGGGGGAAGGCCCTGAATTGCACCCACTTCCTTTCCCAAAGAGACAATTGGCTAGACTTTCAGCTTTGTTTACCTGGCTACGTGCGCACAGTTTCAGCTGCTTGATCAGGCTAACAGTGCGCACACTGGGTAGCATCCAACGGTGTCCCAGCGCTGGTGCTAATGACGTTGCCCTAGCGCTGGTTTATGCTAGCACAATGTCATTGTGCACTGGGACAACCGCTGGATGCTACCCCGTAATCCCCCATCCAGTTTTAGGATAGGGTCGTGCCTAAGGAAGGGCCGTGGCTCACCGGTGCCAGTCAGTGTCAACAGTACTGGGCCAGTCGGATCAAGGACTGACTCAGTATAAGGCAGCTTCTGATGTCCCTATGATACATGTGTGGAAGAATCGTTCCGTGAGCATATGCCTCAGTTGGATGTGGGGCCCCAACACATTTTGATGGACCTTTCTACCTTCAGACACTTCCCCTACGCCCACCACCATATTACCTAGATAATGTGTACATTATGCAGTTGATGGGTTTCAAAACCTGTTTCGGAACATAATAATATTAATATGTGTGTGCAATCACATTCACGCTGTTGGGGTCCACCATAGCATATGGTTTGGTTTTATGTTCATTAGCATTATTCTTTCGGGATCAGTGCATAATTCTATCGTTTTTCCAGACACCTAAAATCCCCTTCCTGTCCAAAATATTCAGATTGTCAAAACATTTTGCGGTGTACATTTGGACTCAAATATCTCTTGCTTTCCATTGCATTACTACCTGCAGCTGCAGGACTCTATAGGAAGAACAGCCAAAACAAAGCAGCTTTAAAAAATCAGCATTGGTGGATTCATCTTGAGCTCTAATGATTTCTGTCTTGCATGCGTTTTCTAAATTCTCCTAAAAACACAAGATTTACATCACAAAGATCTAGAAGAAAGGAAGGAACTCTTCACTCCGTCAGTCCCTGCCCTTCCTTCCCTCTCTGGGATGCTGAGACAGTAAGATAGAGAAACGTCTCTGGAAGAGTTTATGGGTTTTGGTGGACAATTTCCTACTTTGCTTTTCTGCAAGTTTAGGAATTTAAGGTAGAAAAGAACAGGCAAGATATGGCCTTTAGGTCCCATTCTTGATGCTTTGGAGAATGGGGCTTGTGCTTATTTTGTTGTTAAGAGAAGGCAGAATCCATTTCTCAAGGCCTGTTCGGACTAATCTCCCAGCTACTTACCATGGGTGGTTCTACTACTAGCATAACCGGGGGCTTAAAAACCCATCCAACACATGCACAAGTCCAGATTGAGATTGCTTCCTCCTCCCAGTCACATGATGTACTGGCAAAATAGCCCTCCAAGGTTAAAAGTCATCCATTCCAAAAAAGCAAATTCAGGGCCTACTAGTTACGTATCACCAATTGAATAGCTGCCATTTTGTTTGGTTTTTTAGAGTTCAGCAGCGGTTCCATTGCTGCAAATCGAGAGTATCAGATTTATAATATTCCATACATCCTTTTGTGCTGGTGGACTTTTAGTCTAATCTGTGGAAAAGTCCAAAGGTCTAGCCCTTTCTTGGGAGATCCACCATTCAGATCCAGGAGATGGAAGCAAACGTCAACCTAACTTTGTGCCCTACATTATGTGTCCAGCACCAGCAGATCAGCAGGAAGGAGACTTCCTGTTCTTATTCCCCACCCCACCCCCAATTTCCTTCCAATTCACTCTTTCCCCCATTTTCTTTAACTTTCTGTGTCACTGCAAACTTGATTCCAAGTCAATAAATGCTGCTAAAGGAAAAGGGGAAGTATTGTTCTTGCTTTCTCAATGTAAACAGGATTTTTTTCTTTCCACCAAAGCAAGGAAAGAATTTACCCACTTCTGTGTTATATATATGTGTGTGTGTGGTGTGTGTGTGTGTGTGTGCATACACACATGCTGCACATACACACACACACACATACATACATATATATATATATTTCTTCTAAAGTTTCAGCCAGGCACCAAAGTAAGGAACCTGATGGGAAAACGAAAATAATATATATAAAAAAACCCAATGCAATGTTTGGTGCAGATTAGGTAACAGCAACATATCCATCACAAGGTGACAGGGCATCAAAAGACGACATTTCTTAAGCGCACATGCTCCAGCAGCCATCCATAGAAATAGCTAAAGAACCCCTAATGCGTTTCTACTTATTCAAGAGGTATATATATATACAATCCTTTTGAGAAGCAGGATTGAGAGGCCATAACTAGAACACTTTTGCACCTTCATTTTCACAGCTAACTCTTTCGGCTGGGCGTTCTAGCCACCTTCTCATGCATTTCAGCCAATGTGGCTGCTTGGATCTCCTCCTACCTCTACACATTATAACCACCAAATCATCTTCTCCTCGCTTTTCTTCTCCTTCTCCCTCTTCTTCTTCCTCCACTTCTTCTTCTTCTTCTTCTTTTTTTAATTAATTTTTTTTTTTTTAAATAATCTATGAATGTGCTTGCAGGCTTTCTTCAAAAAATCAAATGGCTCAGAAGGCAAACATTTTGCTGCAAGGGCCATGCGCCCCAGTAAGGACCCAAAAAAGAGGATGCGTCCCCAGGTTGGCTCATTTCAGCTGTCGGATCCCAGTTGTGTTTCAATGTCCACTCGGCAGATGGGGCATTTCTTGCTGGTTGCTAGCCACTGATCCACACACACTTGGTGAAATAGATGCATACAAGGCAAACGCCTGAAAGACAGGATGGCAAGCTCCTTGTTATCTGTGCAGGTATCAGGACCAGGCACGGCGCCAGCATGCAGCACCCTTGGGCAGTGTCTAGTGCCCCAGGGTCCCAGCAATACCCACTGCTGATGCCTGCCCTGGGCTCCCCTTTAAAATTGGTGCTCCATTTGAGGACCACCACTTAAATTTCCCGCTATTTATTTATTTATTTATTATATTTATACCCCACCTTTTCTCCCTGCAAGGAAAGGTTGCCACACAGAGGAGGGCCAGGATCTCTTCTCGATCATCCCAGATTGCAGGACACGGAATAATGGGATCAAGTTACGGGAAGGGAAGCCAGATTCCTTCTAGACATCAGGAAAAAATTCCTGACTGTTAGAGCAATAGGCCAATGGAACCAACGACCTAGGGAGGTCGTGGGCTCTCCCACACTGGAGGCATTCAAGGTGTAGCTGGACAGCCATCTGTCAGGGATGCTTTGACTTGGATTCCTGCGTTGCGCAGGGGCTTGGACTCGATGGCTTTATAGGCCCCTTCCAACTCTACTATTCTGTGATTCTATGATTGTATGATAAGGCGGCTTACATAATCCTCCTCCTCCTCTCCATTTTATCCTCACAACAACCCTGTGAGGTAGGTTAGGCTGAGAGTCAGTGACTGGCCCAAAGTCACCCAGTGAGTTCCATGGGTGAGCAGGGACTAGAACCCGGATCTCCTGAGTCCCAGTCCAACACTCTCACCACTACACCACACTGGCTCTGGAGCAATGCTACATCCGGAGCATTGTGGGAAATTAATAGCAGTCACCTGGCACCGATTGAGGCAACGCTGCTGCTGCCTGCAACCCACCACCAGGTAAGCCTGCTAGGAGCTCACTGGCATAGGATGGGGGCCACCAGACATCATTTTTCCAAAGGCCTCCTTGAACCAAGAGCCACCCCTGGTCAGGTCAAGTCCAGAACTGGAGGCCGCTGGTTGTCAGGGTGGGACTTAGCCTAGCCGAGGAAGATCAGCCAGATCAGCAAAGATGCTCTTAACAGCAAAAGGTGACAGTGGGCCATGTGATACCCCTAGATCCGTATAACGGCTTCCCACTCAAGCTTTCTCACTGGACTGAGCAATCTGTGGTCTCTACCTCTCGTTGCCCTTTTGTGCTTTATTCCACTTGCCTCTTGCTGCCTAGTCGTCCTCTAGGCCCAACTTGACTGGAGCTGGGTTTGACTGCAAGGGGAAGGAGGCAGGAGAAACAAGGACTGAGGGAAAGCGTGCAAAGGGCCACACAAACGCTTCTCCATATGCAGGAGCCCCGGGAAGCGACAGTATATGGGTTTTGCCGAGTACACTACAGTAATACCTTGGTTTGAGAGTAACCTGGTTTGAGAGCGTTTTGCAAGACAAGCAAATTTTTAAATATTTATTTAAATTTTTTTTACTTGATATACAAGTGACGTCTTGCAATACAAGTACCGTAGTACGGCTTAAATTAAAAATCTCTGTACAAATTTTTTTGGGGGGGATTTCGTTTTGATATAAGAGTGTTTTGGATTACAAGCATGTTTCCGGAACGACATTTGAATAGCTGCCATTTTAGCTGCATGTAGTCTGATAGAATATCACATGACCCTGTGAAGTGTGTAAACACTTGTGAATGTAAGCTTTTCTATTTTTGGAAACTTGCGTCACTAGTCCTCATGGAGTAATAAATATTACAGATTTTTTTAAAAAACAAAAAACAAAAAAACAGGAGGGCTTAGCAGGTGGGTCTCAGTATTTCATCCTTTATGCTCAGGATTGATTGGTGGGTTTCTTGGGAGGGGGGGGCGCAGGGAGATAAACTTTGGTCTCACTGCAAAGCCATATACAACCTTGCCAGTAATATAACCATGAGAAACCTCTGCCTGACAGATCAAGAGGCACTGTATATAGCTGTAGTGGGGGATTTTGTGATTGGATACCCATTCAGCAAGGCTGGATGACGCTGTGGTGTTTTATTGATAACTGTTTTTGTACGTTTGAATTTTGTTGTAAGTCGCCTTGTGTCTTTTTGTTGTTGTTTTTAAGAAAAAATGTCTAAAGGTGCAATCGTATGCATGTTTAGACCAAAAAAAGTCCCACAACTCTCAGCATGCCCCAGCCAGCATAGCTGGCTGGGGCATGCTGGGAGTTGTAGGACTTTTTTTGGTCCAAACTTGCGTACAATTGCTCCCCAAGAAGTCCAGAGATGGCGAAGTTGACTTGTTTAATTAGAGGAAAAAAAATATCTTCATTTATGAAAGACTGGAAACCTCTGGTGGACTTCTTGGGGAAGAGGGAAGGTGATTTAATAACTTTGGGTTTTGAATATTAGTAAAGGTGATAGAAATTCTTTTTGTGAAAATAGAGAAAACTTAGATTAGATATGCATTGGTAATGCTTGTCAGACAATGGAAGCCAAATACGATTTGTTTTTGTTTTGGAAAATTCGTTTTACAAAAGTTTTTTTTTTAAAAAAAAAACTTGCGTACAATTGCTCCCTAAGAATTATTATTATTATTATTATTATTATTATTATTATTATTATTGGCTGTGGGGTGGGGAGACTGGAGGGGGAGAAGAAATATCAAGAGACACGATGCCCAGAATCCCTTTGAGAGTAGTTCTACCTCACATCCTCGCCATCTTCAAGCATCGAAAGGCAGATTGTGCATTTCTCATCTGTGTCTGACTCCTCCCCGTCTTCCTTCTCCGTTTTGCTCTCCTGCGGTCTCCTCTGTTGGCAAGGTCAAAGAGATGGCTGTGTTACAAAAGGTGCCAGAGGCCTACAAGGGTGTGTGTGTGTGCATGGAGAAAAGCTTCACGGCCACCTGATCCGACACATTCATGTTAGGGACACCTACCCCACTAGAGAGTACGGTACTACTGAGGAACAGCTGCCAAGTCTAATTAGCACTCCACTTGGCTCTGTGGGAAAGAGAGGTTGATGGATGCATGTCCTGCCTCGCACCTGGAGCAAAGCGTTCTAAGGTCGCACGGGCGCCTATGTCGAAGCCGTCGCTGATTCTCTCGCAAGCTGCAGCATTAAGAGGCATGGCTCTTAACAAGATGACATCTGTTCGTCCAGGAGCTTACGTGAATAATCAAAGAGCAAACCTTTAAGGTCCACCCACTTTCCAATTAGCCCAGGTTTGCACATTTGAACACAAAGCACAACCAGATGGTGCAGAAAAAGTAGACAGAAAGACGTGTGTGTGTGTGTGTGTGTGTTTTTCCCCCTCCCCTCTGAATACAAGAATTCAGGGTCATCCAGTGTGAAGCTGGTTTGGAACAGATTCAGAACGGACCAAAAAAAAAAAGAAAGTTCGAAATAGACAAAAAGGAAGTCGTTTTTCACACAACATATAATTCATGTATGGAATTAGCTGGCACAAGTTGTGGCGGCAGCCACTGGCTTAGATGGCATTAAAAGAAAATTGGACAAATTCACAGAGAAAGAGGAGGATATCACGCGCATAGGAACCTACATTTGAATGGCTTTATATCTCATGATTTCGAACTCAAAAAGGATGTGTCTATGTTCAGCTACAATGCTACCCTTTAAATGTAGCACCACATCTAGGATTCTCCATTTACCATATTCCCATAAATTTACATATTAGGACTAACAACAAATGAGATAACTTTTCACTGATTAATTATCTGTCTTTTAAGTGATCTGTAGTTTAATTAATTGATTAAATTTAAATACATTTGTGAATTACCAAAACCTCAGTGTTGCTTCACATTCTGAGATGTTAAAGGAAGTATAAGAAAACTTACAATGTAAGAAGAAAAGGCTACCAATCCTTATTAGAAAGAAAGATTATATTGAATATTATTTTTTTCATTCCATATTATGATATCAAATCAGCACCAAAATAGTCTTAATATTCAATATACGTACACAAATTCTGCAAATAATTTTCAACCTAACTGCTTAAAATTTGCCTTGCCAATCAAAATTGCCCCCCACTGATAAGACAACTAAATTAGATTGGGTTGATTAATCTGTCCCTTAAATCATGCACCTCTATTACATTCTAATATTTATGCAGACAAAATGTAGGAAGATCTCTCTTTGTATTTAACCTTACACCTTTCCAGAAATTTTTGTGTGCTGAGCTAGTTTCTTATAACTTGATATGGTGAGAGAATTGTTTCTGGTACACAAAAAGCAGAGTTGAGTTCATATGATAATTGCAATGGTCACATGATAATAACATGAACATACAGAACTGCTATCATTATGGGACACTGCATCTTACTACTTAAGGCTGGTACTCAACAGTGAGAGCCAAGCTGGGTGAGAAGGCTCCTCTTGTCCTGAACACCCCCCAAAAGGCCTGTGGCTCACCCTGGCTCCAGCTTGTCTGAGTGTGGAAAGCTAAGCAGGGTCAGGCCTGGTTATTACTTGAATGGGAGACCCCTCCTCTAGTTTCCTGCATTGGGCAGGGGGTTGGACTCGATGGCCTTGTAGGCCCCTTCCAACTCTATGATCTATGAATTCTATTAATCTATCTCATGCCACGTGTCATTGCTGGAAGAAATGTTGGACTATAACTGACTGAAGTCTTGGGACTTCGATATCTGAAGCTAGGGAAGGGCCAGTGAGTGATGTCTGAGATCGCTAGTATTCTCCGAACATCATAGGATGTCATAGGATCATAAAGTTGGAAGGGGCCTACAAGGCCATCGAGTCCAACCCCCTGCTCAATGCAGGAAACTAGAGGAGGGGTCTCCCATCCATTGGTGCTTCTTCTGCAATGGGGAAATTGCACAAACTGAGCAGCAATTGAACGTTAATTTGCACAGCTTTCCTCCATAGACTAAAGCGGGACCTGATTTTGTGAACAGGGAAATTCCTGCAAAATTAAACTGGGAAAGTTGCAAATATCGAATGCCAGCACATATCTGGCAATTTGTGAACATTATCGGTGGACACGTGCTTGCACTCGGGGCTTCGAAGAGGGCATGCTTGCATGTTTTGTGAGCAAAAATGAAATTCTCATGCATCCCGGTCTGAAGGACCACCTCCACCCATGTCAACTTGTCATACATTTCCTTAGCCAAGATCTACCACAAAAAATCTGGAGACAGTGTCTGCAATTTATTTCTCTTGTGATGGTTGCTGTTGCTCTTTCTTGTCTGTAATGTTTCCGCTACTTTTATGATTTATTGTTGTTGGTTTTCTTAAAAAGAAAACCCTTTGAATTCTTTTTTGTCATTGCTTTTGTGAGTATTGTGGGACCTCCTTGGGGGTTCCTGTTGTGGAACAGAAAGGCAGGGTATGCGTGTTTTAATAGACAGGTAGATATCTACATATACTCTGTAACCACCGATGAGATCCACCTTCCTGGAAAATTAGGCATACGTAAGTATTTTTGGTCTTCCATACCTCCCAACTGTACCTATTTAAGGTGCCTATTTTATGCTACCATGCCAATTTTATGTTGCCTTTCTTTATTTTGTGTGTGTTCCCCATATATGCACACATGTGTTACAGGGCTTCTCCATCCATTTCAATGGAGAGGGCAGCTTCACCAGGCCATCCATCTTTGTACAGCTCAGAGTTGCCTTCTCCATTGAACTGAAGGGGGAAAGACCGCACAGGTAGGGAGCACCATACAAAAGCATCATGATGATGATGATGATGATGATGATGATGATGATGATGATGATAGATCCATCCAGCCAAGCACTTTGTGCCTCAGAGTGGCCAGCTCCACCTGCCTATTCTGGAAGGCAGGCGTGGTGGTCTCCCAACCCTTACCTTCTTGTACTTGTGTGGGAAAGTGAACCGTTCAATGGTGTTTTGCACAGCCCCCCGGTTCACACTGCCCAGCCTGTCTTCCAGTTGCAACAGCTCCTGAAAGGGAGAAAAAAAAACACCCCAGCAAGGAATGAACAGAAAACCTTTTAAAGATCCGCTGTCTAGAGAAAAAATTGCCAACCAGCAGTCCATCATGTAGCATTGTTTGGTTCTTGACGTGCTTTTTTCGGTGAAACTCACCGTACGAGTTCCAGCACCTTTTTCTCTATTATGCATTCAATTTAATCGCCTTCTACTCCCGAGGAAATGTAATCCAAGAGTTCCGGTACCCTTTTCTCCAGAAAAAAAGCACTGGTTCTTGATGACCTACACGAGATTTTCTTTTAATCAAGGATCATTTTTTTTGGTTGTTGTTGTTGTTGTTTTAATGACCACAGGAAATAAAATGGTTTTCAAAAGAGGAACATGTATGAAGTGCCCTTAAACTGAGTCAGACCATGGGTCCGCCTAGCCCAGTATTGTCCACACTGACGGGCAGCGGCTCTCCAGGGTTTCAAACGGGAGATGGTGGAGCCTGTCTCCTCCCCTGCCCGCCCCCTCCCTGCTCACAGGCTCCATCTCTGAGGTTGGTCTTCCGACCTCGGAGCTGCAGCTGGTGCAGTTCTCTCTGAGCTATGACCCTTCCCCAAGAGATCGATTACTCTACATCAGTGTTCTCCAACCTTGGGTCCCCAGATGTTTTTGGCCTACAACTCCCAGCATGCCCCAGCCAGCTATGCTGGCTGGGGCATGCTGGGAGTTGCAGGCCAAAAACATCTGGGGACCCAAGGTTGGAGAACACTGCTCTACATTGTAATGCTGGGGCTTTTTGGTCTGCACGCTCCCCTACCAAGCTGGGCAAAGTTTGGGTGGGAGAGATCCACACAACTATCCCTGACCCACCCATGCACTTCCAGTATTCACACACGCAGAAAATGAATACTGCAGAGAGAGACATGGGATTGCATCATGATGAAACAGCTCGCATACAAATGGGAGGCCGTGGTTAGCATGACTCCACTGTCAGCTTGGAGTAAAGTGAATGCAAGTAACAGTCTGAGGCCTGCAGTACACAGTCAAAAAATAGGCAAAGGAGTCAGCTCCCTCCTGTGTGGAATTAATCTGGGAATATTCACAGGAACGGTGCAGGGCTGTTTGGCGCCCTAGGCCAAATTATATTTAGCGCGCCCCCCTCTCGTGCCGTGGGGGGGGCTCCGGAGCAAAGCAGCCCTGCTCTGCAAAAAAAACCCCCACGCCGCCGCCACCCCACCACCACCTACCTTCCCCCGCCCCCGCTGCTGGCTGCTGCTGCTGCTGCTGCTGCTGCCGCTGCCGCCGCCTCCTCCTCCGACGCGACGGGACCCCCACACTTTTTTTTTTTTGCCAGGGAAACCAGGGCAACAGGGCTGTTTAGGCCTGTGCCTGTCCTCTTCCCGCCAAAACAACGCCGGTGGGGCTCCAGAAACGACGGGAAAGTAGGTAGGTGGCTGGCGGGCGGCGCGCGCGCGGGGGGAGGTGCGGTGTCGGCGGCGGCAGGCGGGCGGGCGGGGAGGCGCGGCGGAGGCGGCAGGCGGGGCAGGAGCGCGCCGGAGGCGAGGAAGGGGCGCAGAAATGCTGCACCCTCTTCCGCCACGCGCCCTAGGCAGCCGCCTGGGTCTGCCTAGCGGTAGCGCCGGCCCTGAATATTCATGATTCTCCCACTTCTGTGGGTAAGGTGGGTCTATCTAGATTACTAGAAGCCAGCATGGATTTGTCAAGAACAAATCCTGCCAGACTAATCTGATCTCATTTTTTGATCGGGTAACCTCCCTTGTGGACTGTGGGAATGCTGTGGACATCATATATCTGGACTTCAGCAAAGCTTTCGACAAAGTGCCTCATGATATCCTGATTAGTAAGCTAGCTAAGAGTGGGCTAGATGGAACAACTATCAGGTGGATCCACAATTGGCTACAGAATCAGACTCAAAGAGTGCTTATCAATGGTTCCTTCTCAAACTGGGGAGAGGTAACGAGCGGGGTACCACAGGGCTCGGTCCTGGGCCCAGTGCTCTTCAACATTTTTATTAATGACTTGGATGAGGAGGTACAGGGAATGCTTATCAAATTTGCAGATGACACAAAGTTGGGTGGAACAGCTAATACTCTGGAAGACAGAAACAAAATTCAAAGTGACATCGATAGGCTGGAGCGCTGGGCCGTAAACAACAGAATGAGATTTAATAGGGATAAATGCCAAGTGCTGCACCTAGGGAGAGGAAACCAAATGCAGAGTTACAGAATGGGGGACACTTGGCTCAACAATACTGCAAGTGAGAAGGATCTTGGAATTGTTGTAGATCGCAAACTGAATATGAGCCAGCAATGTGATGTGGCTGCAAAGAAGGCAAATGCTATTTTGGGCTGCATTAATAGAAGTATAACTTCCAAATCAGCGGGAAGTGATAATTCCCCTTTATTCGGCACTGGTTAGGCCTCATCTTGAGTACTGCGTCCAGTTCTGGGCACCACACTTTAAGAAGGACATAGACAAACTGGAGAGGGTTCAGAGGAGGGCAACAAGGATGATAAAGGGACTGGAAACAAGGCCCTATGAGGAGAGACTAAAAGAACTGGGCATGTTTAGCCTTCAGAAGAGGAGACTGAGGGGAGATATGATTGCACTCTTCCAGTACTTGAAGGGATGTCACACAGAGGAGGGCCAGGATCTCTTCTCGATCATCCCAGTTTGCAGGACACAGAATAATGGGCTCAAGTTACAGGAACCCAGATTCCGTCTAAACATCAGGAAAAATTTCCTGACTGTTAGAGCAATAAGACAATGGAATCAACTACCTATGGAGGTGGTGGGCTCTCCCAGTCTGGAGGCATTCAAGGTGCAACTGGACAATCATCTGTCGGGGATGCTTTGACCTGGATTCCTGCACTGAGCAGGGGGTTGGACTCGATGGCCTTGTAGGCCCCTTCCAACTCTACTTTTCTATGATTTCTATGATTCTATCTGTGGGTAGGGTGGCCGTGTGCGCTACTTTACAGAGGACAGCCCTCTATTTGAAGGGCTGTTGAAGTACATTCTATTTGAAGGCATTCTCCTCTCGTCTGAAGGGCTGTCCAACCCAAGTCCAGTTTAAAACATACAGACCCGCAAGAAGGAAGAGCAGCGGCCTTGGAGTTGCGCATCAACAGTTACAGATCACAATCATCATTTTTCCCCCCAAAAAATAATAAAATACTAAACACACACAATCCAATGAGGCTACCCGTGATCCTCTGAACTCGGGAGGATTACGGGCCTCCTATGGATTTCGGCTGTCTAAGTGTTTTGCCCAGGGAGTCAGGATTGGAGGCTGAGGCACCGCCAGCATGCTGCGTATGCTGGTGGAGCCTGTCTCCTCTCTGCTCACAGACGCCATCTCTGAGGTTGGTCTCCCGACCTCGGAGCTGCAGCCGGTGCAGTTCTTTCCGTGCCGGCTGCAATGACGGAGGGAGCGTGCTCCGAAGTTGGGAGTCCCACCTCCGACCTTGGAGCAAGTTTCTGAGGTCGGAGCAGGGGCTCCGAATTATCCTATGGCTGTCTAGGCTCTGTTTAGTGAGCGGCCATAGGGTTGTGTGCCCTTAATGAATAAACAGATGCAAAGGTTGCATGAAAAGAAAAGGAAAAGATGTGTGATTTGTTAGAACTGAGAGAACTTACTTCGTAACTTTCCCTCACAGCGGAGGTGTGTCTGTTTGGATTCAGTCCCTGAAGAGCAAGTAGCTGAAGCTGAGGATATGGGTAATTCCTAATTTCATGGACAACCTGTGAGGCAGTGTGGAGAAACAGCATTTAAGGGTTTGCTTTCACACACACACACACACACACACACACACCAAAGAATACGATGGCTATCCTTTGAGAATGGCTAATAACGTAATATCTACAATATTTTGGGGCACCCAAGAACATTTTGACAGAGATATTGGGGTGCAATTCTGCAGTCAGTGATTCACGTCTCTTCAAGCATGTGTGTGAAAGAAGTCTACCGGCTGTAGCAATCTCTTTATTTTATTTTTTAATGAAAGCTGTCAGATGATCCATTCAGACAGAATGCCTCCCACAGTGCCTGCTCCTAACTAGAAAGCAGGTGACAGAGTTGATAGACGCCTGTGTTTTGACTGCCTGCTCACAGACGGTGACTCAGGCCTGGTCGACGCACACAGCAGATTGTGTGGTAAAGCTATCCCTGGACTGTACCACTTCCAATGGCAGATGGAGGAATCACATGATTTAATTGCTCCCCCACATTGAAACAAACAAACAAAATAAAAACTCCTCCACAGAGAAGCCTAACATTTCAGGGGGAAGGGTTCCAGCTTAGCCTTCTCCCTAATATGCTAGCTTTTACTGTATATTCTCCTGGGGGGAGTGAGTCAGGGGCCCTGGGAAAACTATATTTCCCAGTGCTCCTGCTGCATAGTTCACCGCTGTGGCAGCATGCTGGGTGCCAGGGGAAGGGTGGAGAGAGTCCTCCCTCACTTCCTCCATCCCGACCCCAAGAAGGTTAGGTGGGTGGGTGGAAGAGGAGATTTGGATGTGGGTAAGAGAGACAAGTTGGCTTTTTTCCCAGCTCAGATTAAAATCCAAGCCAGAGAAGAACCTTAAGGGATAGAACACCCTTCTCATATCTGAGGTGAGAACTGCCGCCACTGAGATCTTCTAAATCTTGCATTTCTGAGCTGAGAAACTATGAATTTCAGCAACTGTTACTCATCCGAACAATCCAGGATCAGATGTGGACATAGGCAACTGGCTTATGGTTTATACAGCCACTCTAGCAGGCTGATGAGAGTAGGAAGGGGAGGCCATTCCATTCAGCGCTGCTGAAGACCTGCCCCATGAAGCGACCACCTCCCTCAACTGTCATCTCCAGCAGCCATTCCAGCAGGCTGCGCTGAGGGAGATGAGCGGAGGGAAGACTTAATTTCCCTCTTCTTCCTTTTCCCTTGTGTGTTGTGTCTTTTAGATTGTAAGCCTATGGGCAGGGGACTGTCTTCTTTTATTGATTATTCCTAAGACACTTTGGGAGCCTTTCTGGCTGAGGAGAGGGGTAAAAAGAATCTAAATTAATTTAAAATTATACTGAGTCAATCCACTGGCCCACTTGACTCAGTATTGCCTTCTCCGACTGGCACTGACTCTCATGGGTCTCTGGGGGAGGTCATTCTCTCTCTCTCTCTTTTAGCCTACAGCAGTGTTCTCCAACCTTGGGTCCCGAGATGTTTTTGGCCTACAACTCCCAGCATGCCCCAGCCAGCTATGCTGGCTGGGGCATGCTGGGAGTTGTAGGCCAAAAACATCTCGGGACCCAAGGTTGGAGAGCACTGGCCTACAGCACCCGGTATCCCCAGGCGGTCTCCCATCCAAGTACTAACCAGGCCTGACCCTGCTTAGCTTCCGAGATCAGACTGAGATCGGGCGTGTTCAGGGTAGTATAGCCATAGACCCGAGAGGTCATTCTCATTGCCTACGACCTGACCATTTAACTGGAGATGGCAGGGCTACAACCTGGCATGTGCGAATCAGCAAAAGTCGAGCTCGTTGAAGTTCTCCGAATTCCATCTCAAAGCTCGTGCTGACCCGAGTCCATGTCAGACTGTGAGCTTTCCTTTTTTCTTTTCACATGAAAATGCGTCCGTAACTTTGTGCGTATTTTTAGACATGTGCGCATCAATTGTGCGCATCTTTGAAATGTGTGCATTCTTCTCCCATTGGTCAAAGCGTAGTTGTGCGCATTTTTCAAAAGTACAATTTTTTTTCATGCGCATTGCTTCAAATGTACGCATGCTGTCGAACGCATATATATTTTTTGGTCCGTGAATCACATTGTACGGACCTCGACCGCAAATTGCGTCCGAGTCCATGTTCAGTCCGGAAGGTGCAAACTGGGTAAAATCCTGATCAAAAATGAACTGAAACTAATTTCTCAAACATCCCCTCCCTGGGACCTTGTCCACACCAAGCATGTGCTCTACTGCTGAGCTATGACTTTACCACATGATCCACCATTTTGTCTAGACCCGGCTTCATATGGTCCCCAGCAACACCCCTTTGGCTTACCATCTGCGTTGAGGATGTGTTCCGAGGGAAATGATGCATCCTTTGAGTAGCTAAGTAATGGTGATAATGCTGTGGCACTGGCCTGACCTGGAACTGGTTGTGAGTCAGGCCAGCATCGACACTGAGATCCCTGGAAGGATGAAATCAAAACCGGGCATATAATAAGATTGAGCCCATCTTGCTTTTTGAACTGTTGGGACATGTAACAACACAACAGCTGTGGCACAAGTGTTTTCATTTGGAAAGGTACAGGATGGCTAGAAAAACAATCTTGTTGAGTCTGACACTACTATTCTATTCTCATGGGAAAAGTAGGTGGGAAAGAAATATGAGCTGATCACATGGTTTGTACTTTCTGATGACGTAGTATGATTGTTAGGTTTCGTTTCCTGTAACTTTCGTTATAGAGAGAAGGATTGCTTTCTGTGTGCTTCTTCTTGTCTCTTCTCTCTGATGCTCTGACTTATTGCAAACATGTAATTTCATAGATTTCATAGATCATAGAGTTGGAAGGGGCCTACAAGGCCATCGAGTCCAACCCCCTGCTCAATGCAGGGAACTAGAGGAGGGGGTCTCCCATCCAAGTAACAACCAGGCCTGACCCTGCTTAGCTTTCCACACTCAAACAAGCTGAGCCAGCGTAAGCCACAGTACTGCTAGGGTGGACTTGGTCCGCTGGACTATGCTATGCATTATAATCTGCAATATAGACTGTAACTTAGGAGATTGTATTTACTCTGATATAGAATAAACAGATAGTAAAAACCCTGTTGTGGATTCTATTGGAGTTAATTCCTAACTACAGTGCAACTGCGAACAGCAGGGAGCAAGTTGGCTGAAATCCGAGACGCTTGGACAATGCTGTGTGTGGGAGACAAAGCTAAATCTCTGTGTGAACTACATGGGCCGGTTACACACATGGGACAGAGGCTGTATCTTCCATCTCACGCTCTGCTGAATCCACGTAGGCGGATGGGCCTACAGGGTGGATTGTAAGCCATCAGGGCTGGAGCAATTTTAACCCTTTCATGAACAACCTCTTTCTTGCTGATCATATTGTTTCCCACTTTTGTAGTGAGCAATTGACACCCATAGTACCTACCTTCCTTTCCTGGCTTAAGGTTCGCTGTAGAATTTCCACTTTTTTTTCCTAACTGGACTCCTATGCGTTTAACTCTTAGACCTTTTGAGCCAATACCTAAAGCAGGCAGGCCATGATGGCCAGCCAGGTGTGTGTGAGGCAAGGTGGGGGGAGGGCGGTCCCGGGGTCAAGAAGAAGGGTGTGGCACTCATGCTTAAATTATCTTCAGTATATATTTGCCCCGTGCCACAGATGGTCAGTGCGCAGCGGCAGGATGCACACGTCTGTTCATAACAACCTCCACACATGCGCAGATGGTTAGGCTGGTCCTGGAAGGTCTCAGAAGTAAGTTGAGACTAGAGCCGGCAAGTTCAAAAAGTTAGAACAGTCCCCCACATGCGCATAGAATCTGCTCTTGCCCAAGAATGGGTGGACAGGCAGAAACTGTGGCTGTCGGCCTTACTAGATGCGATGGGGCAGCCATGTTTATTTGTTCCACGTCTGCTCCATGTATAAATGGTGGTCTAATTTTTTTCAACAGGAAGGTCATGTGGGCGAGGGGAGGAACCATAACTCAATGGTGAAGCACACACTTTTTATGCAGGAACAGGGAGGGCCGACACACGAACCACAAATATGGCTGCCCTTGTCGCATCTAGTCTGGCCTAGGGAGAAATCCTCGACTAGCAAGAGGAACAGGAGGCAACAGAGGCTGGTGGCTCAAGTGTCTGCTCCAGAGTTTACTCCGGACTTTTAAGCAGCTCTCCATGGTGCTGAACCCTATCCCCAACATAGGTTTGGCACCACGGAGAGATCTTTACAATTTTGGAGTAAAATCCAGAGTGGATACACGGCCCTGCTAGCATTAGAGCTACCTACCAGCCTCCGCCGGGAACAGGCCCACTCCCATCCAGCACTTTGCAGAAGGCACTCGGGGCTCCTCGGGGAACTGGGCTCACCTACCTATATCACATTAACACCAAGCAATCATCCGTCTGGATTTGCGTTAGGGGTGGGGGTTGTTTTCCCCCCCCATTCACAAAAATAACCTATTTCGAAACACCTTCGTTTCCACCCAGCGTCGCAGCAGTCCTTGCACTCTATCTGCAATGATTGATAGTTTTGTGTACGTTTTATTAAGACCTGCTTTCAAGGTGGCAGCCACGTGCCCTCTTTTACGGAGGACAGTCCTCTGTTCGAAGGGCTGCCGGAGGACTGTCCTCAGTATTTTGGAAGTGTCCTCTTTCTAAAGGGCCTCCCAGTCCAAGTCCAGTATAAAGGTGAAGACCCATGAGAAGGAAGAGCGAATGGGCCTTGAAGAAGCAGCCCATCAACAGCACCTGGACAGGACGCAGGCCTCCTGGTCACAGCCTTCCACACTGTGGTGAGAGGCACCGCATTTCCGTTTAAATTATAATAATTATTTATCCATTTGCATCTCCACATATAAACTGTGGCGTTTATATGTGGAGCCAGTGTGGCGTAGTGGTGAGAGTGTTGGACTGGGACCTGGGAGATCCGGGTTCTAGTCCCCGCTCGGCCATGAAACTCACTGGATGACTTTGGGCCAGTCACTGACTCTCAGCCTAACCTACCTCACAGGGTTGTTGTGAGGATAAAATGGAGAGGAGGAGGACTATGTAAGCCGCCTTGGGTTCCTTGCAGGAAAAAAGGTGGGGTATAAATATAATAAATAAATAAATAATAAAAATAAACTGGGAAATGAAAATTTTATTGCTAATGCATGTCGCCTTTTGTCCTCTTTTTTTGGTGACGTACATCCTCTTTTTGGCGGTTCACAAGTAGCTGCCAGGGCCCCAGAATCCTGGCAGGAACTGAGGCTGTGCCATTGCCTGCTCTCCCCACCACCATCCCACACCGCGTGACTCAGAGCTGCCATTTAAATTTTCCCACAATGCCCCAATGCCTCTCCAGGGAACTGTGGGAAATTAAACTGGCAGCACCACGCCACACGGTGCTGATCACAGCGGTGCTGCCGCCCACCTGGGCCCCACTAGGCTGAAGGCTTCTCAGAACCGGAGCCGGCCCTGTAAGGTGGTTCACTGTTCCAGGAGCTAGGTTCTGTTCTGCTTCTAATCCGTCCCAGTTCCGTGCACTTATTTGTATTTTTTTAATGTATTATTTATTAATTATTACATTTATATCCCTCCTTTTTTTTCCTCTTGCAAGGAACCCAAGGCGGCTTACATGGCCCTCCTCCTTCTCCTCTTCATTTTATCCTCACAACAACCCTGTGAGGTAGGCTGGGCCGAGAGCCAGGAACTGGCCCAAAGTCACCCAGTGAGCTGCATGACTGAGTGGGGACTAGAACCCAGATCTCCCGAGTCCCAGTCCAAACTCTGACCACTGGGAGGAGTGGGAGGAGGCAAAAAGTTGTTAATGAAAACCCACTAAATTATGTGAATGTTCGCTTTTCCCAATACTTTTTTCACTGCCATTGTTTCTGCTCCCTATGGCTGCTTCTGTATCTCTTTCTTGACTCTTTCTTGACTCAAAGGAGGTGTCCTTAAAGATACAGTCACACATTTCAATCAAAACCTTTTATCCTGACACTATCCTATCCACTTTTTTGCCTTCTACCGCAGTCCATAGAATCAAGCTGTTCGACGTTTAGAACTTCTTCACAAGCAAGAAGATAAAAGATTCACAGTTTCAGGTGGAGAACGTTTTGTCCCGAACACTCCTCGATCTGTTGAAACAGGTGCACGTGTGTGTGTGTGTGTGTGTGTGTGTGTATGTGTGTTTATTTTTAACCTTCTACTGCTTGTAAAGTGAAAGGACAGTCTGCGTGGCTCTGGTTTTGCATTCAAGATCAACTTAAAGTCGCGTGAAAACAACAGGGAAAGGTCACCGCCTGGTGACCACCCAGCATCAAAACCTTACAGGAGATTCAGCAAATGAGGTCGTTCGGGAAAACAAACCTGAAATACATCTCAGGGCTTCAGGGGGGAAAGAAATATACAAGTGTTTTGTTTGTTTGTTTTTAAATTGAAACCTTCCATTTCTGAGTATCTTCTGCTCGTTTCCTTTTCTGTTGGATAATATAAGAATTCACTTTGTTACCTTGGAATGGGCTCGATTTCAGCTGAACAGTTCCTTAGGGCTGTCTGCTCATTTCAATATTTTTTTTAGATAAAAGTCATGTTTTTTGCATGGGAGGAGGCAAAAAGTTGTTAATGAAAACCCACTAAATTATGTGAATGTTCGCTTTTCCCAATACTTTTTTCACTGCCATTGTTTCTGCTCCCTATGGCTGCTTCTGTATCATTTTTTTTTCCCCTGGAGTGTCCTCTTTCTGGGAAACCTCGTGTAGGTGACTTGACCCAATCAGGGATCATGTAGTGAAGTGATGATGTCACAACGCTATGTAGTATGTCAGATTTGGCTTCTGGGGTGCCCAGCAATTTTGGGCCTGTGGGTACATCTGGAATTGTAAAAAGATGTTGTGGGCACAACCACAAAATGGCTGCTGTGGGAGCACACACACCCCTCTTATACACACACACACACACACACACAGGATGCTTCCAGATGGAGAGCTCCTAGCACTACTAATCAGAAAGCACTGTGCATTTCTTAACGGATTTTCTGCAGTAAGAAAAAAACACCAAAGAACCAGTGGTAAAACATGGGAGGCTTACAAGTGGATGGGCCCCCCATGGCTGGAGCCCCCATAAAATTCCATGAATGAGGCAGGGCAATTGCTCATTAAGAGCCTCGTCTGGAAGCAGAGAGAGAGAGAGAACACACACTGAAAACACACACAGGGAGAAAACATACACAAAAGGAAAACACAGTCAGAGGGCCAGTTTGTAGTACGACCCGGGCGGCGAGCAGGGGGAGGCACCATGGGGCCGTCCGCAGGGGCCGGCGGGTTCCGCAAATGACCTGTGCCCCGCGCACGTGGGCGGACCCCGGTGGAGCCGGCAGTCCCCGCACCGCAGTGTGGGCCTCCCGGCACTAGGGGGCAGGGGCTCGGGATGCCCAGAGGGGCCCTGGGATTTCCACCAGGGAACTTGGAGGAAGGCTGATAGCATTGTTGTACTTCCGGCTCAGCTTTGCAATAAAGATGTTCGGCTTCAACTTCCTGGAGGAGTATTTATTATGGTCAGAAAATCCCTCAAAGAACCTTTGCTAATCCCTTTTGGGGATCCTGTGGCAAAACAACTTCCCTCATGTGGAACAAATCAAACAGGGCAAAGTAAGGGGGTCGAAAGCTTCCTTTTTCCCATGGTGCTTTGTGTTCGTCCTCAAATTTCTCTTTCCCCACTTAAAAAAGACAAAACCGACGTCACTGTTTGCTGACCACCTTCGCACGGCAGGGTGGCCACGCGCGGGTAGGGGCTTACCCCTCTACCAGCCCGTGGCCACTTTGCGTGCTTCGCGCGTGCGCGCCCCCGGCCAGCGTTCGCAAGACACGGGAACCGCGGGGGGGGCTTCTGCTCCCCCGCGGTTTCCGCGTCGTACGAACCAGAGAGACAGAGAGAGAGGAAAACACACTGAGAGGGGAAGAAGTAAAGCCCGGCAACGGAGAGGGAGGGAGAAGGGAAGGACTGGGCAGGGAGGTCAGAGAAACAGCTAGGGAACGGGCGGGAGCAGTGGCGGCCCTATTAAGAGGGACCTCCGGGCGCCGCCCTGCCGTTGTCGCGTGCTCCACCCACCCACCCATCCCCTGTACCTTTGCAAAATAAGACTCCTCACCACGCCGCCCCCGACTTCTTGGATTGCAGCGGATCAGCATGGCCGATGCTGTGCTGCCGAACCCAGGAACTCCTGGTCCAGCACGGCAGTGGCGTTATCAGTGGCGTTATTTTGTATGTGCAAAAATGTGTATATTTTGCACATACACAGAAATGTCTCCCCGTAGGGAAAGGCTTTTTGCGGCTGCACACTGGGGTATACTCCACTTGCATATGGGAAAGTTTTGGTTTGTGTGTTGTTGTTTTTTTAAAAAAGAAGGGCTAGACTCAGGCCTCAGCTAGCCAATCAGAATAGACCCCTTCTATCCCAAGGGAGGGGGTTGTTCTGGGCAAGGTTGAGGCACCGAGCAGCTGGCAGTGTTCTCCAACCTTGGTTCCCCAGATGTTTTTGGCCTACAACTCCCAGCATGCCCCAGCCAGTATACATCGCTGCTTGGAAGGAACACGAGCCCTGAGGTGAAGTGAGTCATCCAAATAGTTAAGTTCTGAGGTGAAGTGAGTCATCCAAATAGCTACGCTGGCTGGGGCATGCTGGGAGTTGTAGGCCAAAAACATCTGGGGAACCAAGGTTGGAGAACACTGGTATATACATCGCTGCTTGGAAGGAACACGAGCCCTGAGGTGAAGTGAGTCATCCAAATAGTTAAGTTCTGAGGTGAAGTGAGTCATCCAAATAGCTACACTGGCTGGGGCATGCTGGGAGTTGTAGGCCAAAAACATCTGGGGAACCAAGGTTGGAGAACAGTGGTATATACATCGCTGCTTGGAAGGAACACGAGCCCTGAGGTGAAGTGAGTCACCCAAATAGTTATGTTCTGAGGTGAAGTGAGTCATCCAAATAGCTACGCTGGCTGGGGCATGCTGGGAGTTGTAGGCCAAAAACATCTGGGGAACCAAGGTTGGAGAACACTGGTATATACTGGTATATACATCGCTGCTTGGAAGGAACACAAGCCCTGAGGTGAAGTGAGTCATCCAAATAGTTAAGTTCTGAGGTGAAGTGAGTCATCCAAATAGCTACGCTGGCTGGGGCATGCTGGGAGTTGTAGGCCAAAAACATCTGGGGAACCAAGGTTGGAGAACACTGGTATATACTGGTATATACATCGCTGCTTGGAAGGAACACAAGCCCTGAGGTGAAGTGAGTCATCCAAATAGTTAAGTTCTGAGGTGAAGTGAGTCATCCAAATAGCTACGCTGCCTGGGGCATGCTGGGAGTTGTAGGCCAAAAACATCTGGGGAACTAAGGTTGGAGAACACTGGTATATACATCGCTGCTTGGAAGGAGCGCGAGCCCTGAAGTGAAGTGAGTCACCCAAATAGTTATGTTCTGGGTATGATTGTTATATATATTAACCAGGTGAGGTTCCAAAGTACTGGTGGACAGCGGAGAGGAAAGAGAAACAGCCTAGGCCAATTCTAGGTTTGTTTTCCTCTATCCATGCAAGACAGGGCATGACTTACATGGAAACAAAATGTCGAGTTCTGCACTCAATTCCCTAATTCTGTGCTTGTCAGACCTGACCCCAGAATGCCCCTCTATATATGAAAAGGACCCTGAGATTCTGCACCAAACAAATCTCAAATTCTGTACTCAGAATACACACAGATGTATTCGTGGTGAGAGTGTTGGACTGGGGACTCGGGAGATCCGGGTTCTAATCCCCCTCTCGGCCATGAAACTCACTGGGTGACTTTGGGCCAGTCGCTGACTCTCAGCCTAACCTACCTCACAGGGTTGTTGTGAGGATAAAATGGAGAGGAGGAGGAGGATTATGTAAGCCGCCTAGGGTCCCTTGCAGGAAAAAAGACGGGGTATAAATATAATAAATAAAATAAATCTGCAGTTACCCTGACCTTTCCCTCCCATCCTCTAGTTTTTTCTTCCCTTATCAAAATGTAAATTGTATACTCCTCAGGGCAGGGACTTGGCATGATGGTGATGATGATGATGTCACTCTATAACAGTCTTCCCCAACCTGGTGTAAAATGCCACACATGTTGATGCTACTAAATCAATAAAAAAAAGTTAACTGCATATTTATTTTTCTAGCCCAACCTATGGTCCTTCCTATTTCAAAATTGCCCCAGATAGCCAAACTGCTTTCTCCCTTGCAGGAGAAAAGGAGCATGTTGAATCTTTGCTCCTGCAGGTGGACATATTGTGTGAGGAGTGGGGATGATATCTGAGCGGGGAAAAGGACAGCAGGGAGACAATTAAGCTTCCCATTCCCTTCCCAGTTCGAAGCCTCCACTTGTTGCTTTTCATTTAAAAAAAAAAAATTAAGAGGAAAGTTACAGAGGATGTGTTATGTTAGCCCTAATTTTCCAGGGGACAGTGGCCAAATGTTCCTGGCTTTTTCTGCACAGCCATGAGGGCTAGAAACTTGACTCTCCCCCCCTTTATTAGCAAAAGAGAAAATCTCAGATGTTGGAAAAAGATAACACAGAAGCACCCAGAGATTTTACATTCCATTGCATTAGATGAGCAAGACAACAGTCATGGGAGGGGTTTCAGAAATAAGTGGCCATAGTAGAGTTGGGGAGAAACAGGTGACAGTGGAAAAGCAGGTGAAGTGTGGGTAGTGTGGCTCAGGAAAGATCTGTTGAAGTGGATCTTGAGGAAGGTTTGGAAGGAGGATATAGAATGGATAGCTCTTCCATGCTCAGAGGAAGGCATGGCGCTGGAAACTGGAGGAAAGTGGATGTGACATTTACGGTTCATCTCAATCCTTGCAAAAAGAGTGTCTTACCAGTCTGTTCCTTCGGCTAGATATCTGGGTGGGGGCCCCATGGCTTGAGGAGTCTGCAGTTGATGGCCAAATTCGAAGCTTGGGTGTAACCGATGAGGTTGGACAGACACGCGCTCCTGAGTCCGCCTGGGGGGGTGGGGTGAGGGAGAAAGACGAGTGACATCTCTGTCAGGTCTGCAGCCAAGCCACCAAGTTCTGAATTCTGCATCCAGGCCACACCAACAGCCCTTTCCAGACAACCAATCCAGGGTGAACGAATACGTGGGCCGGTGGTGGGGCAAGATCATGGGGACACAGGGAGGTGTCCTCCACCAGGTCACATTCTTTGCCGCTCTAACTCACTCTTCTCCAGTGGTGCGGCCAGGGCTGGACCTTGGAGCAAACATCTGGATCCCTGTAGCCCAGTCCTGTTCCTGCCATGACCACCCAGAGAGCTGCAGGTGACGGGACAGCAGCAAACAACGCCTGGCATCAGCACGTTGGCTGGCATGGACATCTCAGAGCCCACCAGGACTGATGCTGCTGGTCACAGCATCCTTCCTTCCTTCCTTTCCTTTTCTTCTTCTTCTAAATTCATAGTGAATGGCCAACCGGGCAAGCCTGGATGCTCATTTCATTCTTCTTTACTTTTCAAATAAATATATCATCCTTTTCTACTACAAAATGGTGCTGATTCCCAAGCAAGTCTGCTAAGCATCAGGCCAGCAGAAGCAAGTTGGATCCAGGTTTAGTCATTAAGTCAGCAGGACTTAAGTTAATCGTGAGACTTAAGTTCCATTTGATTTCAATGGGTCTAATTCTAGATATGGCTAAATTTGGATCCACCGCAACCTTCATTTTTTTTCGCCCTGTAGTCATAATGCTGCCATGATTTAAGTGAGTTTAAAACATGAAACTCTGCACGTGCTCAGAGTATTTATTTTTTTATCAGGTTTGGCAAACAGGTTTTTTTTTGGTTGGGGGTTCTGAGTACAGAGGCTGTTGGCTCCAGTGACAGTGGGGCTGTGTATCCTCTATGGATTTCACTCTGGAACATTTAAGGCGCTATCCATGGTGCTGAACCCTTTTCCCTTAAAAGTTTGGAGTAAAATCCTGAGCAGACGCACAGCCCCACTGACACTTGAAGCCACCAGCCTCCATTGCTTTGCCCCATCTAAAGGGGGGGTCCCATGAGACCATTAAGTCCAGGGTCTAAAATTTCCTAGGTGCATCACTGTTATTCTCTACTCTGAATGGCTCCAGCTTGCCAGGGTCTCAGGCAAGGGTCTTCCCTATTGCCTGCTACCTGATCCTTTTCGCTGGAGAAGCCAGGAACTGAACATGGGGGGCTTGCGATGTGCTAAGTATGTTGTCCCATTCTGTGGCCCCTTGAGGCTCGCTTAGGAAGCTGGTAGTAAGATCAAGGCAGGAGGAAGACAGATCAAGGCAGGAAAAAGTAGGACCTTGGATAGCTCCAAGTGGATCCCGCTAGCTGGAACTCTTTCCTACTAGGACAATAGGAGAATGTTGTCTCAGCAGGGAGCTAAGGCCAACTGAAGCCTTATGTAGGCTGACACGACCTGTAGTGTGGTAAGCTCTGCCCAGTCAGAGGAGCTGACTGGGCTGTTTAAAGGGCCCCCACCTAATTTTGTAGCCCGAGACTTCAGCAAGGCTGGGGAGATAGAGTTTCTGCCAGCAACTCATCACCTGAGCCAGAGGGCAATAGCAGCGCTGTGTGTCCAGAAGGGCCCTAAATAAGGCACTGGCTGTCCTACCCCAAAGGAAGTAGTCTGTGCCTCATCTTCACCAGAATCCTCGGTTGTGCACTGGAAGGCCCAGGGGTAGGGGCCATGGCACCTGTGGTCTATCACTGAGCTCTGGTCTCTCCCCATCATGACCAACACACATTCAGAAGATTGTGGAAACAGATCCTCCATAAGTATAAACTGTATGACTGTGGGCTCTATATGCACAATAGGGAACCTTGAAAAAAAGAAAGGCTCCGAACAAATGGACAAGCCTATTCACAATGCATACGGTTTGCCTACACAGGGACTGGGTTCAGACAACACGATAACCCACACTCAAGGGTTGAGTGTGGGTTGTTGTGGAACCGTGGGTTGTTGTTGAAACGTGGGTTATCGTGTTGTCTGAACCCAGCCGAGAGAACAAACCATGGTGAACAACCCACAGTTCACAACCCAACAACAAACCATGGCTTCTCTTCATGGGTTGTTCATGGTTGGAAAGCCATGGCTTGTTAGCTAAGCTGGGTTCAGACAACATGATAACCCACATTTCAACAACAACCCATGGTTCAGAAACAACCCACACTCAACCCTTGAGTGTGGGTTATTATCCTGTTGTCTGAACCCAGACATAGGGTCTCTTCTGAGTCGACTGAATACACATAAGTGAGGGGTGCAGCCTGCTGCCACAATCACAATCCCTCCACACACACACACGCACACACACATGTTCACTCACCCTGGATCAGTTGTCTGCACAGAGCTTAGTGGTGACCTGCAGACAAAGCATTCAGATCAATAGAATATATTCACAGCATGAACCGCCCAGGAGAGCTTCGGCTGTGGGTCGGTATAGAAATGAAATGAATGAATGAATGAATGAAATGAATGTATCAGAATTGTCTTGGTTGGTTAAACCAAAAGGTCCACCTACTCCGGCATACTACATGTCTACGCACGATCCACCAGATGCCTCCTTGATGCTCACAGGCGTCCCCCAGTGTTACGTATACATTGGCTGCTGTTAGGGTCAGACTACAGGGCACAGGCTTGGGGACCTGCAGCCCGGAAGACCCCCCAAATGGCAGCACAGCTATTTGTTTACTTTAGGGGGGGGAAATCACAAGAGGTCAGCAGGCACACTATGGGGCAAAGCTGCACCCTGGGGGTGGGGTGAAGATGGCCACGGCCCACGGTGTGTGTGAACTCTACTGTAAAATATTTTCTTTGGAAAAAGGAAATTAAGGTTGCAATCCTATGCATGCTTAGACAAAAAAAAAAGGCCTACCTCTCCCAGCATGCCCCAGCCTTTTTTTCTGTCTAAACCCAGACGGCTAACCCTCTTTACAAACTGACCCATAGCTCTTCCGCCAAATAGCCATTCAGAGATCTATCACCCCCTGATTTATGCGTCGGAAGCCACCTTCCTTCACACACCCCCTCTTTCTAAGCCATTGGCCATGCTGGCTGGGGCGATGGGAATTGCAGTCCAGCGCATTGGGAGGCCAGCCTGGTATTCTGCAAAGCCCGAAGGAGGAGCATCGTCGTGCTCGCCAGGGGAGAGTCCTGCGGGCGGCAGCGAGGCGCACGGCCGCCTGGTGGAGGCGGGGAGCTCACCTGGGATGAGGCATGAGCCGGCGGTGTTGGGCTTCGAGGAGCTGCTGCTGCAGGAGGTATTGCTGGTGAAGGGCCTGAGGTAGGAAGGAGGGTCCCGTCACATCTTGGAATGGCAGGGCAGGCAGAGGCGGGTGCAGCGGGCCACTGTGCTGGTGAGCGGTCGCCACGTGAGGCTGGACGGCGTGAGGCAGGGGGAAGTCCGCGGAAATCTGAGGCTGGGGGCCCAGGTGGAAGTGCCGGCAGGAGGTAGCATGAGGATGCTGAGACCTTTGAAAAGGAGCGCCTGGAAGACAAGGGTTTAGGTCGCCGGTCAGAGAGGCGGGCAGAGGGAAGCCCCGCGGGCCTAGCTTGAGCAAGGTGGCGCCCGCGTCTCAGCGGGGGCTGTGTTTCCGCTCTGGATTTTGCGTCAAACTTTCAAGGAGCTATCCCTGTGCCGAACCTAGTTTGGGGAGGGGGGTTAGGGTTCAGCACCGTGGATAGCCCCTTAAAGGATCTGAGTGAAATCCGGAGTGGATATAGAGCCCTGCTGGCTGCAGGCTACTGCACACATGGTTCGGGAGGCTCACAGGCACCATCCACCCAACGAGGTTCTACAGGTGTATGTTTTTTTGGGGGGGTGGCAGCTGGGAGGAACAGGGCGCTCGATTCAGCCTGCCCCGCTCCTGCCCCATGTGGAACATGTCCATTTCCCAGATGAAATAGGGACACTCTCAGGAGTATTCTTCCACCAAGGATCATTGTCCCGTCTGCCATTGTGCATTGCGCTATTGTACACATTTCACCTGATAGTGCGCATTGCACCGTTTCACGTGGCACTAATGCACAGTGTGCACTCAGGCCCTCGCCACTAGATGGAGTAGCAACTGTGCATGCCCTGTATACACAGCGGCCCGCCGCTCTGTGAACATGTAGCTGGCCCTCAACTAGGCACACAAGCCAGCCAATGTCATGACTTGTTCGCACAGACTTGCACATGGCTTGGTTTCTAACTGCAATCCTGTGCATGTTTACTCAGTCCAGCTGCGTTCTCAGCTTCCAAGCCTGATTCAAGGTGCTGGTTTTAGCCTATAAAGCCTTACACGGCTCGGGACCACAATACTTGATGGAACGCCACTCCCAACCACAATCTACCCGGACACTACGCTCAATATCTGAGGCCTTCCTCCAAGTGCCTCCCCCAAGGGAGGCTCGGAGGGTGGCAAAAAGGGGGGGAGGGCCTTCTCAGTGGCGGCCCCCCGACTGTGGAATGATCCCCCCACTGAGGCCCGCCTGGTGCCAACTTTGTCATCCTTTCAGCGCCAGGTTAAGACAGCCCTCCGTGTTCAGGTGTTTAAGAACATCTAGGGTTGTTTTTAATGGCTTGACGGGGCATGCATGTCAGGTGTTTGTAACAGGTCTATTCTGTATTAAATATTGTTCTCTCTGGCCAAACTGTTTTTAAATCTTTTAAACTGTTTTTAGTTGCTTTATTGTAGAATTATTTTATGGCTGTTTTATTGTAACTTGGCCTTGTTTTTGGCACTATTGTAAACCGCCCAGAGAGCTTCAGCTATTGGGCAGCTTTAAGGCGCAATCCTATGCAAATTTAGAGAGAGAGAAAGGCCTACAACTCCCAGCATGCCCCAGCCAGCATAGCTGGCTGGGGCATGCTGGGAGTTGTAGGCCTTTTTTTCTGTCTAAACTTACATAGGATTGTGCCCTTAGTTGATTGCAGCATTGGAAGGCTTGCAGCCAAATGAGTAAATGTCCCCCAATGAAAAACATTGCAGTTAACACAACGGGAGCAGACACAAAAATTCTGCCAATGGGGTTTTGATCTGCAGGGGCTCATTCACATGTACCATTCACCACTTGATGCCTGCAGCCTTCAAATGATAAACATGCATGTGTGAACCAGCCTTTACTCAGGAGAAAGTCTCATTCCATGGCTTGCGAGGGAAGTGAGTGGCAATTAACTTTTGATGGATTCTGCCTAACAAGTGTAGTCATTGTATGGAAGACTGTGCAAATTAGTTCGTGTGTGTGTGTGTGTGTGTGTGTTCATTAAAAAGACAACAAACAAACCAATTCGGTACAGCCCACAAATTTATCTCAATGTCTTCCAACTCAAAAAGATGCAGATGTCTATAATCCTTAATAGGCTCATCCATAAATCCTAATTCCCCATTTCACCAGCTTAGTTTTACTCAGCAAGTCTCCTGGGTTCGACTCATCTTGGGTGGTCTTAATCTCATTCAGTCTTTAGGTAACCTTTACACAACCTCCATGAAGCCTAAATTAAATGAAGCAGGACCTGCAACAGAACGATGCCCTTCTCCCACCCCACCCCGTTTAACAGCTGATATCAGGAAAAACAGGAGTTAGCATATTCATCACACACACACCCCAACTGCCCTCCCCTTTCACGTACCATTTCCCCATTGAACTGACACTAGGGCTGCCAAGTTTTACAGTGCAATCCTATGCAGGTTTTCTTGGATGTTGCTGTGTTGAGTGGGGCTATGTGATGCCCAGGTTAGGCATACATGAGTTGGCAGCCCTAATGAATTTCATTGTTAAGATTAATCGAGGAAAAGCTGGGCAGCACCATCCAATGTAGATTAGATTATAGATCATAGCGTTGGAAGGGGCCTTCAAGGCCATCGGGTCCAACCCCCTTCTCAAAGCAGGAAACTAGAGGAGGGGGTCTCCCATCCAAGTAATAACCAGGCCTGATCCCTGCTTAGCTTTCCACGCTCAGACAAGCTGAGCCAGCTGTGAGCCACAGGCCTGTGGCTGCCTGTAGCCCTCCAAACCCGAAGGATTATGGGCATCCAGTGGAAGGCGGGAAGAGTGCAGAGGAAAGATTGCCTACCCCTGCTCAGGAGGAGGAGGGGCTGAGGCACTGCTTCCCCCCCCCCGCCCTCCCCCCCCCCCCGTGCCAGCTCCAAAGTCAGTCTTGGGTCTTCGGAGCTGCAGCTGGCCTGGAAAGAACCGGTCAGCTGCAAGGGCGGAGGGAGGGCGCTCCAAAGTCGGATCCCAGCCACAACCTCGGAACAGTTTCCCAAGGTTGGAACTGGAACTCCAACTTTTCCTATGGCCAAACAGACAGCCTCTACCAGCCATTCGGTTGCACCACTGGCTGATTACAACCGAGTGAGGCTGGTAATTGAGAGCATGCTCTGTCCTCTTTTTATATCAGACTGTGCGCCTGTGTTTCTAGCAGTAATTTGATCTGTGGACATAAGCACCTTCTGAGATACGCACTCACACACACACACACTTATACCCCATCCCATTCCGTGCATTTCTTCCATCATGGAAATCAAGGGATGAGCATAGCATTCCCAGGTGGTCTCCTATTCAGGCACTGACCAGACCTAAGCCTGTTGAGCGTCAGCAGAGCGGCTGCGTCATGTCTGTCGGTAGCGATGGCCACCAACTTGGATGGCTTTAAAAGGGGATTAGACACGTTCATGGAGGATAAGGCTATCAATGGCTACTAATCAGGATGGCTATATATTGCCTCTAGTATCAGAGGCACTATGCCTCTGTGTATCAGTTGCTGGGGAACACGAGTGAGCGGGTGCTAAATTGTGCTCATGTCCTGCTTGTGGACTTCTTATGAGTATCTGCTTGGCCAGTGTGCGAACGGAATGCTGGACTAGATAGGCCTTTGGTCTGATCCAGCATGGCTCTTTTGTTTGTTTGTTTGTTCTCATCATTACGCTGGCTCAGCTTGTCTGAGTGTGGAAAGCTAAGCAGGGTCAAGCCTGGTTGTTACTTGGATGGGAGACCCCTCCTCTAGTTTCCTGCATTGAGCAGGGGGTTGGACTTGATAGCCTTGTAGGCTCCTTCCAACTCTATGATCTATGAAATCTATGATATATATAGCTGCCTCCTCTGCTGAAGGGAATCCTACCGACATCGAGTCATTGCTCATTTCTGAGTATGGGTTCCCCCGCGCGCACATATATAGATGGAGTGAATCAACACCTTTTAATATAACCCTGGATGGGATGTTCAAAACGGTAATGTTCAAGATTCTGGGTTGTGAGCTTCCGTATTACAGAGAAATCTTCAGCAAGCATAGGTACTCAAAGCAAATACATTGGAAACCTGGAGAAAATGCAGGAGGTCCCTCTAATGTTGACCCAGATTTATCTGCTGGTGCTAGGGTCTTTTTTTAACCACTTATAAGTGCAATCCTATGGCAGCTAGACAGCGTCTAGATGGCCATAGGATTTTTCGGATTCCCAGCTACAAGGTCGGAAAATCCACACTCGGAGGGTTATGGGCATCTTCATAGACTTGCACCCTTATTTATTTATTTTCAGGAAATTTCTATACCACTTTTCATTAAATTAAAAAAAAAAAAATGCCCACCCAAAGTGGTTTACAAAATAAACTTGTTATTCTCACTGTTGGTTTATATGTTTTTATATTGTTTTGTTCTAGTGATATTGTTTCTCTTAGCTGCTGCAATATTATTTTCAGATACGCTGGTGTGTTTTATTTATTTGATAAATTTACATACCACTTACCAAAGTACCATAGTGGTCTACAATACAAAATTAGAATCACCAACACAATAAAATAAAGTTTATTTGTTTTTATACATATCTGAAAGAGTAAGCAGCAGCTCTTAGATTATGATTTTATGATGTTGTGTTTGTAATATGCTATTATAGATTGTTTTAATAGGTTTGTGAACCAGTTTGAGAGGAGTAAACCTGAAAGGTGGCTTCTACATATAGAAATAAATAAACGAAGAATAATTTTCCATAAACAAACACTTTCATTTGATATTATTATTATTATTATTATTATTATTATTATTATTATTATTATTATTTTCATTTCTATGTCGCCCAATAGCTGAAGCTCTCTGGGCAGTTAACAACAATTTCTCTGGGCGGTTAACAACAATCGCACACTGAATTATTACATAAGCGGTAGATTCAGCTAGGGTTAGGTGAATCTGACCATTTCAGTTTCTCAATATTAAATGTGGTTCATCTTGAACTTTTGAGAATTTTGCAGTCCGAAGTTGGTTCATCCCAAACTTGGAGAATTAAAAATACAAAAACAAACAAACATTGGCATGAATTTTTCACGCTCATTTCTCCTAATGCACTGCATTTTCATAGACGCATTTGTCGCAAGCGTGTTTCCTAACAGAATACATTTTTGAGTATTATTTCTCCTCATATAAGCATTTTTGTACACCTTGTTTTAATTAGAGGACTCTGTTGCACAATTCAGAGAAGTGTGAATTTCGAGCGATAACTGAGTTTCAGTTCACATAGCGGTTCGAAAGTGCAAAATTAATTAAAGTGCGTACTGATCTCTCCCCCACCCCTACGGTTCAAGATGGACAAAAGAAAGTCCTTCTTCACGTGACACGTAATTAACTTAAGGGTGCAATCCTATGCATGTTTAGACAGAAAAAAAGGCCTACAACTCCCAGCATGCCCCAGCCAGCTATGCTGGCTGGGGCATGTTGGGAGCTGTAGGCCTTTTCTCTCTCTCTAAACTTGCATAGGATTGCGCCCTTAAGGAACTCACTGCCACAAGATGTAGTGAGGGCTACTAGTTTAGTTTGCTCTTTAAAGGGATCGGACAAATGGCTATTACTCACAACAATGGGACCCTACCGCAAAATGTTGTGATGTATCTCTCCCTCTCTCCCTCTCTCTCTCTTTCTCTCTCTCTTGCAGGGAAGGCTGGTCACCCCTGTGTCAGTGGGGCTCCTTATCCATTGCAGCTTTTTGTTTGAGCTTTATAGGAGCTCTCCGTGGCACTGCACTCCATCCCCACAATAGGTTCACTACCATAGAGCACCATGGAGAGCTCCTATAAAGCTCAAACAAAAAGCTGCAATGGATAAAGGAGCCCCACTGAGGCAGGAGTCACCAGTTGTTGGTTTTTTGACTACATGACTATTGGCATTGGACTAATCAACTCAGCATTCATAGGACTGATGCAACCTCCAAGTCCAGAGGCAGTCTACCTCTGAATCCCACTTGCTGTGTGGATAAACAAGAGGGGAGGGATGCTGCCTTAATTACTTTTCATAGTTTGTGTGTTTTCTGGAGGTGTCTGGTGGCTGGCCACTGTTGGAAACAGGATACTGGGTTAGACGATCAATTGCTTCAATTCAGCTTTGCTCAGCTGGTACTCTTAAATTTCAAACTTCTGATCTTTTTGGAAGCATCACATTACACACACACAAACATAACACGCCCACAGATACAAGGTAGAAAATACGTTTGTTTGAAGTGCATTTTTTTAAGATGTAGGAAGAAACGTGAGCCAGGAAATATTAAGAAGTGGGATAATTTCAAGGTGTCTTTCTATCTCTGGTACCATTCTGGTCATATGGAGAGGAAGGTAATAACCTGCCATTCTGGGTTGCCCTGTACCTCTTCTCCTAGGCCCTTTGTCCTGGCAAAGCTGTACAAGGTAAATCTGAATATTGTGCCATATTGACAGCCAGTGTATTGTGCCATATTGACAGCCATATTGACAGCCAGTGTAGCGTAATGGTTTCAGTGTTGGACTGGGTCTCAGGAGATCCGAGTTCTAGTCCCCATTCCACCATGAAGCTCACTGGGTGACTTTGGGCCAGTCACTGACTCTCAGCCTAACCTACCTCACAGGGTTGTTGTGAGGATAAGATGGAGAGGAGGAGGAGGAAGAGGAGGAGGAGGATTATGTAAGTCGCCTGGGTTCCTTGCAGGAAAAAAGATGGGATATAAATATACTAAACAAATAAATAAATAAATATCATCTCCCATACCAGGTTACTGCAGCAAGACCAACTGGATTTATTTGCTCCATTAGAGTTCCCTCCCACCACCTTCAAGTCTTTTCTCTTGTACTTAAACAGCAATGACACATTGTAATTAAGGCTGCAATCCGACATGTCCTGTCTGTTCAACCTTAACTACTGAATCTAGACTCCCAGAAATGTTATTAACTGGGTTTTATATAGCTCCCCGGCAGGGCTCTGAATACTGGCCTGCAGCAGGGCTTTTCCTAGGCACAGGAAGAAGGAAAGGGGGGGGGGGGTCTGGTCTGTACCCAAGGAGAAAGTGTGCAGCTAATTCACTGTGACTGGGTATAAGACACTGTGCATACTTTTTGCAGCTATGTCTGCTCCATATTGTTTTAATTATCTACTCTTCTATTGTATTCTAAACTTTTTTTAAAGTGCTGTTTTATTTTGTTGTGAACCTTCTGGGATATGCTTTGCAGAGAAAGTAGGGATATATATATATATATATATATATATATATATATATAATAATCTGTAAACACAATTAAAATGAATAATACTTACCAAAGAATAAGCCCATGTGTAAGAGGAAGTGTTAGCCAGTGAAACGTACCTTGCATGATGATCAAGTCTAGGATCCTAAATTCACTAACCAGGGAACAAGCCCTATCAAACACCGTGAGACTTAGGCTCCAATCCTATCTGGGAGTAAATCCCATTGGCTGTATTCACACACAACTTGATAAGCCCGAATTCTTTAGAAATACAGACAATTATTGTGCTCAATCGCTCCTGCTTGGCTCCTGGTGCAAGTGGGAGCAGCTAAACAAACCACAGATCTTCCATCTGTGGTTTGTTTATTGTGACATGCGAGCCAAATCATAAACCATGGTTTGTTCTTGGCTTATGCCTCTGATTTGTCTAGGGGGAGGCAAGGCAGAGTTCCTGGTCTGCATGTCACTGGTTTGCAGGTCACAACTCAACAAGTGGGCATGCTGGTGCGTGCTGCCCAATCGCTCCTGAACAGGCTGAACGATCCAGGCATGCTCCATCCCTGGGTTGTTCTCTGTGATGTGAGAACCAGGAGCTCTGGCTTGTCTCTCCCTCGACAAGCCAGAGTCGGAATCCAGAGTCAAACCATATGCACAGAGAAGCAATTCACTTCAGACTGATGCCAATCATGCAGTGGATGGGGTGATGGCCTGCTCACCTGGAGGCATCGAGGGAGTGGGGCTAGCCCCATTCATCCCAGCTGGTCCCTTCATGAATGCCTGAATAGAGCTAGGATGGCCATGGAATAGAAGTGCACAACACAAATAATTCTGACAGCCTCTTTTTGGAGACAAAGTACACAATACGATGTATAAATACGTCTCCATCACTTTACTTATTTTTCAGATAAAAGCTGTGGGCAGTTGGGCTGATCTAGATCAGGACGGTGGTGTGGGATGGTTAGTTCTTTCCCACCATGTCTTTTCCCAAATTAAATCCCCCATCTAGCCCTCCACCAGCGGCTATCAGCCATAGAAGGAAAAACATGCAGGAACAATTTGGTTTTGGGAAGTAGATCTAAGTCAGGGAATAATCGGAGGTGAAAGGGGGATAAATCACACACACACACACACACACACACCACAGCCCCTGACCAAAATCACCCTCCCCACACAGCCGCATTTTGAAGAAGAAAATGAAATTGGGAAGTTCCAGTCCTGAAACGACCCTGCTTGTTTCTGATCCTTGACAATGTCATGAGGTTCATGTAAACTGCTAAAAAA
Organism: Shinisaurus crocodilurus; assembly: GCA_021292165.1. Lineage (NCBI taxonomy): Eukaryota > Metazoa > Chordata > Lepidosauria > Squamata > Shinisauridae > Shinisaurus > Shinisaurus crocodilurus. The sequence goes on along the minus strand of CM037877.1, from coordinate 2,531,772 downwards.
ATTCTCAGATGGGTGCCAGAAAAGAAGTCATCCATCAAGTTGTTAATTTGTAGTTCAAACTCATTAATTTGTAATTTTACTTGGTATGTTGTCTATTGGGCTCTCAGCCATAAACAATACATCACTGAAAATAATGCTTTCTTAACAAAATACAAGTACTACTCCATGATGATGATAATAAAATAAAATAATAATGATGAAAAATAGCAAATTTCAATTAGAAAGGAACCTGTCAGGAGTGCCAAAGGAGAGACTTGAAAAATATATACTAGTGAGATGCCCACTAGTGGGATGTGTGGGTGGGCAGGTCAGGGTCACAGGGCCGGCCCTACCAGGAGGCAGAGTAGTGGCTGCCTCAGGCAGCAGATGCTGGGGAGTGGGAAGCAGTGGGTGTTAGAGGACAGACCTGCATGTGCCGTGCGGCCTGCCCTCAGGTGCAGTGAAGGATGCTTCGCCTCAACAGGGCTGAGCTAAGATGTAACTGCCAGTCTGGTTGCTCTCTTGTCCTTTGCCTCAGGCCAGCCCCACCATTAGGCAGTCTGAGGCAGTCGCCTCAGGCAGGAGATTTTGGCAGTGGAGGCTGGCGGCGCCAATGTCAGTGGGGCGGTGTATCCACTCCGGCATTTGGTCTGAACTTTAAAGGAGCCATCTATTTGGGGCCTAGGGTTCAGCACCGTGGATAGTTCCTTAAAAGTTCTGACTGAAACCCTCAGTGGACACACCAGCCCACTGAGATTGGGGCCTCCGATGGATTTTGGATGCCATGAAAGAGCCGCAATTTGTCATTTGATTTATTATTATTGTATGTTTTATTTTCTGCTCGGGTGGCACTGCCTCAGGTGCCAAAATATCTTGCCTCGCCTTGACTTGGGGACGGAGCTGCCAGTTCCTGTCTGCCTCAGGCAGCAAAATGCCTTTGGTCGGCCCTGGGACGAGTGCTCAAGTACCTTTCCCAGCTGACTTTGCTCCAATCTCCTTCCCTTTGGCCCCTGCTTTCTCCCTCTCTTGGCCCCTCAGGTCTAGAGCTGGGCTGATATTTTTGGCCCAGGCTTTTTCCGCAATTCGTGGGGAGTTGGAATGGAAGGAAACACACATGAAAACTGGGCGGGGCATAAGGAAAACATCCCGAAACATTTTCGGGTGCGTGGGGATTTGACTCAGCTTCGATAGATGAGGTGGACAAAGGTTTTATTGTCCTCCTCCTCTCTTCTTCTTCTTGCTTTTTAAAAAAAACGGTCAAGCGGCCGTGAGACCCACAAGGGTGCCTGCAGACTTCTGCTGCCTTCCCTTGGGGGCGCTGAGTCAGAATTTCTATGGAAATCACCCTACTTCACGTCACGGAGCATGGCTTCCATGGTAATTCTGATCCAGCCCCTGGGAAATCGAGCAGACAGCTGCAGCGACTCTGGCAGGCCTCATGGCTGTTGACCGTGGGGGGTTTTTTAAATGAAAAAAGGAAATAATTTTTAAAAACCTCAGCCCCCTTGTCTAACTAAGGTAAACCAACCCCCCATATTTCTCTTAATGTCTCCCCCCTGCCCCTGCCAAGAAATAAAGAATAAATCTCCCCCGCCATTTTTACAGGGGATAAGCGGTCCTCCAGAAAATGTCTGTGGTGGGCAGAGGTTTTTGGGACCCCTCTTCTCAGAACCCTCACTTCTGCCTCCTCTTTTTCCATCAGTCATATTCAGCTGCATCGCATCCCTGTGGCCATGTGTATATAAGACCATAAGAAGAGCCATGCTGGATCAGACCCAAGGTCCATCTAGTTCAGTTTTCTGTTCCTTCAGTGGTCAACCAGATGCCCCAATGGTAAGTCCACCAGCAGGACTTGTTCGTGAGATGTCCTGCATGTTGGCCAAACCTTGGGGAATGTGTTCCTGCTTCCTCAAATTCTGTCCTGTCACTCGGTTGTGGGTTTACCATGGGCAGCTGGTTGGCCACTGTGTGAACAGAATGCTGGACTAGATGGACCCTTGGTCTGATCCAGCAGGGCTCTGCTTAAGTTCTTAGTTGTGTTTCCAGACAGCAGTTGTGTTGGTTGGTTACTCATCTCTGCGTGCCCACCCTTGATCCAGGAGGACCCAGGCTTCCAAAGCATGGCAACCTTTATTTGCCCCTTTCCTTAGTGTAAGCGATGGTGGGTGCTAGGAAAGCAAATAGGCCTGAGGGGAGGCCTGGGGATTGGTATAATAAGGCCTGCTGAGTCCACGTGTCTGATGTTTCCCTTGAACATGGAAAAGCAAGGTGTACCCTTGTGGAGTTCCTAAGTCAAGAGGTACTGGGAAGGGTGCATATTTCCACAAACACGCTACTTGCTTTTGCCTCCCTCTCACCTTTCAGATGGCGTCTCTCTTGCCTGCACCAGAGAAGCAGATGAGGAGGAGAGAGTGGGCAGGCAGAGGTGTGCAACATTATTATATGAAGGAGTACAATAAAAATGGGACCAGCTCTGAGCATGTGCAGTGTGCCTTCCTGTCACCACTCAGTATGATGTCCAGCCTACAAGCCTCCGGAATCAGGGGGGCATCACTTTCAAGTCTGCTTGATTCCTGGTGTCTCTCTTCTTAGAAACCAAGCTGTTCTGTAAAATTAGGTTTATAAATGCTACCAAGAAGAGTTATATATTCTCCTTCCCGTCCCGTCCCCGTCCCGTGCAGTTGGTTATGCCTATGAAATGATGCCCAAGTCTAAGGTTTAGTTCTTACTCAAGAGATAAGCCTGTGTCTGGATTATACCACTTCAAACTGCAGGTAAGGATGTACATGACTGCATACGCTTCCATGCCAGAACTGTCCCTACACATAGAAAACTAATGTCAGGAAGAAAGCTAGGCTAGAACCCTTCTCTTTGACATGCTAACCTACCTCACAGGGTTGTTGTGAAGATAAAATGGAGAGGAGGAGGAGGATTATGTAAGCCGCCTTGGGTTCCTTTCAGGAAAAAAGGTGGGGTATAAATATAATAAATAAATAAATAAATGCTAGTTCTTAATGTGCAAGTATTTGGGGGGAGGGTTTGGGTGTTTTTAAATGGAGGAGCATTAAATCATGTGAATCACCACACTGAGAAACAGGTCAAGATCTGGGGTAGCCTTCTTCAACCGAACACTCTCCAGATGTGTTGGACTGCAAGTCTCAGCGCCCCCAGCCAGTATGTCTGGGGGATGCTGGGACTTGCAGTCCAACACATCTGGCTGGATGCACATCTGGCATGTCTGACTGGAGGATGCTGGGAGTTGCAGACCAACACATCTGGCTCAGCTTGTCTGAGTGTGGAAAGCTAAGCAGGGTCAGGCCTGATTATTACTTGGTTGGGAGACCCCTCCTCTAGTTGCCTGCATTGAGCCGGGGGTAGGCCCCTTCCAACTCTATGATCCTAGGATTTCCTATGAGACTCATCCGGCACATCCAGCTGGAGGATATTTCTTATATTTATTTATGCTGCATAAACACATTTGGAGAACACCAGGTTGGGGAAGGCTGATCTAGGGTGACCATGTGAATTTGCAGAGAGAGGACAGTCCTCTCTTCGAAAGCATAGCTTTGATTTCCATCACTTTGCTTGCCACCTTGAATATTCTGTGTCTAGAAAGGAGGGACAGAAATCTTGAAAATATGCATAATCAATCGGCATGTCGCCATTCCCTGAATTTTTGAAAAATAAGACGTAGGAAGCTGCCTTGTGTAATACTGCTCCATCTAGCCCAGTATTGTCAACACTGACTGGCAGCAGTTTTTCCAGCCATACCTGGCAATGCCGGGGATCGAACTTGGGGCTTCCTGCATGCAAAGCAGGGACTCTACCACAGAGCCAGGGCCCCTCCCTATTAAAAGTGTCCTCCGAAAGCTGTCCAGTCCAAGTCCGGTTTAAAGATAAAGAACCACAAGAAAGGAGAACAGCAGCATCGGCGTTGCCCATTAACGGTTCCCAACGTTTATGCAGCCCTGCGCCCTCTCCTCTGGTGATGTGCCTCCTCCTCTTTCTCAGCGATGCAGAACTGGCCAGCCTACCAAGATCAAGGCATGGAATCTCACAAGGTGAAGGGCTCTGCTTTATTAATTCAGCTTGATACCTGATGCGGGAGCAGGCACGAGCTAATTGTCACCGCCGCTCCTCTTTGTGCTCCCCTCATCCTAAGGGACAAGAGAGCATTTGCATCCAAATTACAGCGCCGGGAGGGCACTGATGACAATCCAACACAGCCCAGAGAGCAGCCATCCCTCCCGGCTCTGCGTGCTGACTGTTTTGAAAATCCATTTGCCTTGAAACCCCGCTCTCTGGGAAGGGCGATACTCGGAAATAGTTCAGCTGGCTGCATGATAGGAAGTGGAGGGGGGGCGGGAAGAAGAGAGCCCTAATTGAGGACTGAATGTCAAAAATGTTCTCCCGCTGTTTGCCTCGTGATGCAGTTTAGCACTGAGGAGATGCTGCATTGCTGCGGCCCTGGAAGGAAGTCTTTCTTATAGGAGAGCGAGAGAGTTAAAGGACGAGAATGGAAGGAGCAGCAGACTTAAGTTGGACTGCTAGCCCCATCTGGCACAGCGCTGCCTACTCTGACTGGCAGTGGACTGCCCCGGTTCTCAGGCAGAGTGGGGTCTCTTTTCCGGCCCTGCCACCTGAGGTTAGAACTGAGCCAAAATGGGGGGGGGGGGCTTTTCACTAATACTTTTGTCTTGTGCCCTGCAAAAACTGTCTCTCACTTTCAGTGACTGGGGGAGGGCTATGAAGAGTGAAACTGTTTGCCCATTCCAAGCGAGAGGCAGAAAAAAATGCCCTCACTCTCAACTGGATACAGGAAATTGTCACACAGTCAAAACTAAAGGAGCAGCAGACTTCTCTCAGACAAACACATGCACGTACAGGACTTGTTTTAAAGTAGATGCTTTTAAAAGATAAATAATGGTAATATAAGGTTACTCAGGTACTAAAGCTTGATGGTTACAGAAATGCAGTTACTTAAACGTTATTCACTCTGTGAGGTAAGGAAAGCATACACAGGTCAATCCTCCTTGCTGAAAACCCTGTTAACACTAGACTGGTCTATCTGTCAGAGGAGTATTAGAATGAAATTCAAACCTGTTGCTAAGCAATGTCCAGCATTCCCTCCCCTGATTCAATCAAGTGGTTCAGTACACTGAACCCTGCCCCCTGCCCTTCCACCAGACTACGTAAGTCTGCCATAACCTTTTAATAGGCAGTTGACTTTTTAAAAACCCTCCCTTCAGAGTTGGCATCTTCTTGTTGTATATATTCCAACACATTTCACTAGTACTTTTGTGCCCCACAAAAATGGTCTCTCACTTTCAGTGACTGGGGGAGGGCTATGAAGAATGAATCTGTTTGCCCATTCAGAGTGAGAGCCAGAAACAATGCCCTCCTCATTCTCAACTGGATTCATGAAATTGTCACACGATCGAAACTAATTGGCTATACGGCATTGTGATGTCATCACCCCTTGATCGGATGGGATCTTGTAGGCAGTAAGAAGGCAACACAGGGCTGGGAGCGGTAAGATATAACGGCATAATGTATCAAGCAATATGCATTGGGGGGAGACGGGAGACAAGGGAAGTGTGAGAGCACAGGGCTCGGTGATGATTTTCCAAACAATAGTTTAGAAGATCGGAAATGTTACATAGGAATGAGGCCATTATTTTTCACCAGGAACTCAAAATGGGCGACCTTGTACTCCTTTTTTATAACCCCCATTCCAACTACCTGAGCTCTGCTGGTTTCAGCCATCTAAACGTTTCCCCCCAGCTCGCAAGGAGAGGAAGCTGAGGCACCGCCAGGATTCCTTGTCGCATGGATGTGCCTCGATCCTCCACGGCCTGCCCCAGCGCAGGCCCTGAGGTCGGTCTTGCGACTTCTTAGCCACAGCTGGTGTGGACAGAACTGCACCATCTGCGAGGGTGGAGGGAGGGCGGCCCTGCATTCGGAATCCCAGCTCCGACCTCGGAGTGCTTTACCAAGGTCAGAGCTGGGACTCTGAATTATCCTCCGGCCATCTAGACAATGTCTAGTAGCCACAGGATTGCACCCTTAGGCATTATTATTATTATTATTATTATTATTATTATTATTATTATTATTATTATATCATTATTCATAATCATAATCGCAACAGCAGCAGCAGCAAGAACATAATTGTAATATTTTAATGCGCATAATAGTGTACACAATATTAATATTAATAATAATGAGGAGGAGGAGGAGGAGGAAGGCCACATGACTAAAATTTTGGGTTGTGCTTTGAGGCAGCATCAAGGATCTATGTAGTTGCAAACTGGTCTTTTTTACTAGCTAAAAGCAGTGTTCTCCAACCTGGGGTCCCCAGATGTTTTTGGCCTACAACTCCCAGCATGCCCCAGCCAGCATTGTAACACCCATTCTCCCCCCTCCCCTAAAATACCCTCATTCTTATGTATAATAGTATAAAGTTTGTAGTTTTATTTTGAACAACAAATTTCAAACTGCCCCTTGCTAGGATTTCTCCCAGCTTTACAGTCATCAGTGTTTAATGTTGATTCATTGTCCCCATTGTACATGCTAGTGCAGTGTTCTCCAACCTTGGGTCCCCAGCTGTAGCTGGCTGGGGCATGCTGGGAGTTGTAGGCCAAAAACATCTGGGGACCCCAGGTTGGAGAACACTGAGCTAAAGCAACCATTCAAAACAGGCCATTTAATTCAAAGTGAGAGGGGTTTGTTTGTTTTGTTCTTGGTGATTTAAATCAATGTACCCTGAATTAACCTGGGACCTTCTGCATGCACAGCATGAGCTCATCCGCTGAGGTTTGAATCCCCTTTTTATTTTTTAAGTTTAAAAGAAAAAAAGGTACACCGCCCCCTTCCCCCTGAGTTGAATCAGCTGGTCAGAAATTTGAACCCAGAATCTCTATCGCCCAAAGAACAGTAAGCCTCATTTAGATGCAACCCCCTGATGTTGCTGTAGCAACCTGAAGAAAATTACCACAACTAAATCACTGCACCTTAGCAGCTCCTCTTTAATACTAGCCAGCAAAACCTATTTTTTATCTCCTGGAAAAAAAACACACAAGAGAGAGACAGAGAAAGAAATGCCATCTTATACCCCTCTTTGAAAGGCCACAAAAATGTGTGGATCAGTCATGGATCCCAAAAACCACAATATCCAGAGTGGTTTGGTCTCCATCTCTCCAATGTTCGCACCTTCTGAAGCAATTCGCAGCCCAGGTACTGCGTGAAAGGTTGATCCCCCCCCCCCCCCATCAACCTCATGCATTTGCCTATGGCTGCCCCCAGAGTCTTACTCTCCAGTGCTTTGGCCTGAAGATGCCCCCGTGTCCCCTTCAGAATCATGGCACAGCTGCTCCCTGGAAAAGGTTGCAATGGATTTGTGAAGTCATCTGTATGAAAAAAATAAAATCATATCAGGGTGCACCTGAGCACGAGAAGAGTTTTTGTTTTTTTTTACCCTCTGTAGGGGTGTGCAGAAGCACCTCAGAAATTTATGCTGGTCTTCTTGAAAAGCTGGTGGCTTCCCTTGAAATCCCACAAATGTTTCGACTGATGGTGTAATTGTGTAATTAAAAAAAAAAAAAAAACACCCTGGAAAGGTTGTGCAAAATTTAGACCTCCTCTCTCTGCAAATTTGTGCAAATCGCATAAATCTGCACAAATTTCTGCAAACTGCGGAGCGGAGGCCCAATTTCTGCACAAATCTGAAATTAACTGTCAGAAAATTCAACAGTGGCCACGGTGGAGCGTGTGCATATGCCGTGAGGGGAGGAGGGCTTCCCTACTTCTCCTGTTAAATGCTACGGCAAGAACAACAATGACTCGAATCTCACGAGTCAGCCCCAAATTTCCACCATTTGCACAAATTGCGCTAGAGAGACGCAGTCCTCGGCTCCAAATTTGTGCACGTATTTTGAGCAATTTCACAGAAGCTGGACCCCGCGCCCCCTGACTCAGCCCGCTTTTGGCCCTCTGGTCAGAAATGTGTCGAAAGTCCATCGAGCACAAACGGAACGAGTTTTCCAGTGTCGCACATCCCTAGGCGAACATCTGTTTTCATTTTGTTTGGGCAAAATGTCAGGGCTACCCACTTCGGTGGCAATTAAGCACTGCTTCCATTTATTACTTTCCTATTTCCAATCTTGAGGGCTCAGTGTGTGTGTGTGTCTGTGTCCAGGGAAAGGCCGGTTCTATTTATACATCTCTCTTAGATCACGGAGTCATGCCAGTGACTTCTGGCTTCCAAAGACTCTGCTACAGATTGACTCAGTAAGTAACTGCAAGACATCTTCATTTGTCTTCCTCCCGCTATCTGCTCCGATGGAGACAGAGCCAGTCCACTGGGAACCGCCAGCTCCAGATCAGTCCGGCGCTTATCGCAAAGCTGACTTAGACGCAACTGTTTCAGACTCCAGTCTTAAAGAGTTCCACACTTTCTCCCACTGCACCCCATTAAAAAGGGCTCAGATAAGAGTGACACATGCGTAGCGAGCGCCAGCTGGGAAACTTTTTTTCTTTTTCTTAAAACACCAATCTCGGAAAAGATGGTAACTGATTACAAGAGGGAGGAAAGCTAAAGGAGCTGGCGACTGGCCGGGGAAGGCAGCAAAGGCGGCTGCCCATGAAGAGACAGCGTGAGTGCTGTTTACTCAGCGATGAGTTTTTCACAACAACCCAACGCGGCCCGGCTCCTCTCGTAAGCCTGCCAATCTCAGCAGACTTAAGCACACCTACCCCTGCATTGGATGGAGGCCCATTTGGCTTCACCTTTGTTGCAGGATCTCCTTTAAAAACAGATCCTCTGCGAGATTTACAATTTACAATTTAGAAGCAAGTCAAGGGTGCCATCTGGCCAGTCTCTTCCCAGCCCACTGCTACCTGGGAGATCCTTTAAGGCAAGGGTGCAGAACCTCAGGTCGGGGGGTTGGGGGTGCTGAACCCCAGGGACAAAATCCCCCTTCCCCTAGTCCCATACCCTTTTCCCCCAACCACCAAGCGTTTGGTGGTGTTCCAGCTTTCGTGCAGCTTTCCCCCCATTCTGAAAGGCTGAAATGCCTCTCCCAAGGCATTGTTGCTGGCAGTCGGAGCTTGAAGCTAAAGCAGCGTTCTCCAACCTTGGGTCCCCAGATGTTTTTGGCCTACAACTCCCAGCATGCCCCAGCCAGCTACGCTGGCTGGGGCATGCTGGGAGTTCTAGGCCAAAAACATCTGGAGACCCAAGGTTGGAGAACACTGAGCTAAAGTATGCTGGTAGTTTGGTCCTGCTCTTTTGCCTTTGGCCCTACCCACCACAAGAATGCACACACACACACCACGCAAGCAATTCTCCAAAACTGAATTCAGCCCTTCAGGCTGAAAGAGGTTCTGCACTCCTGCTTTAAGTGGAAATAGAACCCAGGGAAGTGGTAAGCCACCGTGGGCATATTTGGCAATTTGAGGAACTGTCCTGGGCACCCCCACAAAATGGCTGCCATGGAAGGTGTGGCAAAGGACAAGTAACCTGTCCAAAAAGGCTGAGTGAAAAGGCAGAGGCGAGGTTGAGCCCCAACACACTAAACAACTGCTTCGAACCCACAGTTTTCAGCACCAACAGAAACTTATTTCACAGCAATTCCAGCTGCCAGTAAAACAAATGTGTTGTTGTTTTTTTAAGTGGGAGAAGCAGAACACCTTGGTGGGTGCCAAGAATGGTCCAGGAGTGCATTGGTGACAATGGATGCCACGTTGCCTACCCCCCTGACCTAGTAGGCAAAGCATCACATTCTCCATCACTGAATGGATGACGTTACCTTACGCCAAGGCAAACTATCGGCTCATCTAGGCTGACATGTCTGCTGGTAGCACCTCTCCAAGCCTAGGGTTGGGCCGAAATGCTTCCCCCTCAATGTTGTGGCCCCATTTGGAGGCCATCAAGGTGGCCCTTGGAAAGTTTTTGGCATGGGCCCATGATTTCAGGAAGGGAAAACTCAACGGAGCTCCTTTACCGTTCCGATCAGCTGACGGATGCCATTTTACCCCAAAATGCTTTATTCTGTGGGCCATTCTGGTGGGGGGATGGGCAGCCCTTAAAAAATGGCAATCCCCACTGGTGGCTGCAATTTTGTGTGTGTCCGGACGGATGTCATCCCCCCCCCCCAATGTTCCTCCGAATGGGACATCTGGGGGGAAAGAAGAGGGTGGCTGGCAGCCGATTGGAGATGCAAGGGAACTTGAGTCAGTTCCCTTCCAAAATCGCCCCCCCCCCCGAAAATGTGACATAGGGGAGGTCGTTTCACTTCCTCTTCCACCACCACCACCCAACACCTCTCAATTGTAGCCAAACTTTCAAGAGCTTGTAAGTTCTGACAGGCCTTAGCGAGGTCCCCTGACAACACTACGCTGCGATCCTCCTGAACTGAGGATTGAAGCGTGTACGTTCCGAGTGCGAAGCATGTGCACTCGTATTGGGCTACAGAGCCACCCTATGCAAGGAGGAGGCAGAGGCGGGCAGAGCTGTTGACTCTCCCGTTTGCATGCAGACTTTTCTGCCTCTGACACTAGAGAAAATATAGAGTTCTTTAATTAATTTTCATTTTATTGTTCCTAGATTGCTGCGGGGAAGCTGTCTGAGAACCTCTTAGACATGGTTCGCTTGAAGTGTTTAGCTATCAAAATGTCATGTCTACCCCACGGGTCTGGCAGTCCTTCTGAGTAACTTCAAACACAGGGAGCAGCGAACAATTCGAGCTAGGTTTCCTGATCCCAAAAGCTATAGATGGCTTCTCCGCAATCATCCAGCAGAGTCTTCGGGGGCTGTTAGACATCCAGTCTTCCACATCAGAGGACGACAAATGCCAGTGAGCTTTGCCAATGGTTGGTCTTTCGAGTAAAACCTGGTTGTGCAGTTCCTAAGATCAGCAAATCCCAGATTACCCAGTCCAAGCGGAACATTGCATAGATAGGTGCACCGCCGATATCGGGGCAGGGGGAGGTCACAATATCTTCTCCGTCTATTTTCCCTTTCCCTTTTTTCACACATTCCGCAACTTACAGCTACACACATACAGTGCCGGCTCCAGGTTTTTGAGGGCCCTTCAGAAGACACGTTCAATGGGCACCATCCCTCCGTGAGTCTACCTTCTCACCGCCATTGCCACCAGCTGCTCTTTCCCTTCATTGCTGCCACTTGCTTGCTTGCTTGGCAGGCAGAGTGCCAGTGAGCAAGCAGGCAGTGGTATCCACTGCTCCTCCTTCTCGCCACCACCGTTGTCTGGGCAGGTAAAGAGAGCAAGGTGAGGCAGGGTGAGAGGCAGGTGAACAGGCAGGTTGGCCAAGTCCAGGGGGCAATTGTCAAAGAAAGGGCTCCTGCTGGGGTGTGGGCGCTCGGCAGGTACCCAGCTATCCCTACCCTTGATGCCGGCCCTGCAAACATATACATTCGCACACCCTTTCACACATGCCATTACAGATCCGAGCAGGGCAGATGGGATGGGTACACTGGGGCTTGGAAATCTAAAGGAGTCCAGCAGGGCTGCAAGCCTGTTACCACGAGGAAAACATTGGAGCTAAATTGTAGATCATCATGTCTGAGGATGTTTCTGCAGAGTTATTTCCCTATATCTCTATGGGATTTTTTTTTGTAAACTGGAGCCAATCCGCAGCAGAAGATAGCAAGCGACATTGCGGGCAGTGAACTGCTGGCTCATACCCAAGTCCTTGCAATGTGAGAGACCGGGAGATGAACGCCACATGACATAGCATGCTTCCAGCGGGGCCGGTGCTACCATTAGGCCAACTAGGCAGCTGCCTAGGGCGCAGGGCTAAAGGGGGTGCCAGAAATAGGGAGGGAGGGCTTAAGTAGGAAGGGGGGGCGCTAAATATCTGATCTTGCCTAGGGCACCAAACTGCACCAAACTGCCTTGCACCGGCCCTGGCTTCCAGCGATGGGGGAGAAATTTGTTCAGTTTGCATTTTAATGTGAACTTACCTAATTTTTGTACGTCAAAATCCACACTTCTCCAAATTTTGCAGTGGAGTTCTCCAATAATAATTTTAAAAAGCACATATTAGGGCAGGGCTCTCCAGCCTTGGGTCCCCCAGATGTTGCTGGCCTACAGCTCCCAGCATACCCAGCCAGCATGGCTAATGGCAAGGGATTCTGGGAGCTGTAGTCCAGCAACATCTGGGGACCCACGGTTGGAGAGCCCTGTATTAGGCGAAATAACATTTTAAAATGTTACCAAAATGCATGTGTTCAAAGAAATGTGCACAAAAATGCCTGTGAATTTTGATGTGAACTTTGAAAAACAAATTCTCAAAGTTCGGGACCAACCAGACATCAGGCTGGAGAAATTCTCAACGTTTGAGAAGGACCAAGTTTAAGATTGGCAAAATGAGAAACTGAAAGCAACTGAAATTGAAATTGTCCGTCTCTACATGCTTCCTCAAGAACTACATGCCCCAGAGTTCCTTAGTTCCTGCAGGCATTTCCTGGGCACAGGCAAGAGGAGCCAAAAGGCTGTGGCAGTAGGCAGCAGGCAAGAGGGACAAGCCTGGCAGCAGGCAAGAGGGACAAGCACCACAATAACCAGGGCCACTGAGATCACAGGGGAAGTGAGAGGAAGCCAGCCCTGCCATTAAAATGTTCAGGCCCCAAAACACATGGAAGTAAGTTAGGCCTCTGGTTTCCAGGGTACACAGACGAACTAAGGTGGCCATGTTATCCTACCTTACAGAGGACAGTCCTCTCTTGGAGGGCAGGGGCAAAGCTAGGTGCCAAAAAGATCCGGGTCTCTGGCCCACAGGGCAAAACAAATGCACAAATTTGCATATGCTGATTTACATATGCTCTAAAATCTCTCAGTGTGTGCCTTTAAAGGACCCTGTCTCGTAAGGACATGCATATTTGTTTTTAAAAAGGAATGTATGGGTAGAGGAGAGGAGGGCATTTGATTTCAGAAAAAAAAACCTCAGGCAGAAGGATTCATGGGGAGGCAGCAGGAGGCGAAACACACGTGGGCCAAAAGCCAGCTAATCCAGGGGGATCAGATGCAACAGAGATCCTCCAGGGCCCCTGCACCTTTATTTCAGCAAGTGCCCATGGACAGCAGGGTGGTGGGGCAGAGGGCCTCCCACAGATTTGGGGCTCCAAATGAAAGATTCGGGGCTCCAGCCCTGATGGGCCACCCCCTAACACCGCCTCTGTTGGAGGGGCTGACTGGTTTAGAGATAAAGCACCCTAAGAAAGGAGAGCAGGGGCCTTGAAGCTACCACCAAGGACGTGGACAGCAGACTGAGCAGGCATACAGGCCACCTGGTCACAGTCTTCAGGACCCTCAGGCGGCAGATGCTGGGAGACGGCAGCAAGGAGTTGGAGGAGAGACCTGTGTGCCATGTGATCTGCTCTGTGCCTCCTAAATTAGCCTGTTGCCTTCTGGTGCGGTGCAGGATGGCGTCTTATCATCAGCGTTAAGACAGATTCAGTCCAGTCAGCTGTGGTACATGGAACAGGAGAGGGGCGACTTCTTGCCCTTTGCCTCAGGCAGCAAAATGTCTTGGGCTGCCCCGACAGTCTCCTCCACTTTGGTGAGAAGTACTGTATTTCTCTTTAAATTACAGTCATTATTTCTAAATCTGCAACAATGCCTATTAATTTGCCTACGCACATTTTGTGCAAATCTCTTTTGTTCTTTTAGGTGACGTGCAAGTGGCCACCCTCAGAGGAACCGGCACTAGATTCCAGGAACAGCATCTAAAGCAGTGTTCTCCAACCTTGGGTCCCCAGATGTTTTTGGCCTACAACTCCCAGCATGCCCCAGCCAGCATAGCTGGCTGGGGCATGCTGGGAGTTGTAGGCCAAAAGCATCTGGGGACCCAAGGTTGGAGAACACTGGTCTAAAGGGCATTTTGTCATTTGTGCATAATTAGTATGCATATATGCCATGCTGCCATGTCTGGCTATAAACACAAACCAAGCAGTCAGAAACATAAGGCGTTCAAAAGAGGTTCCAAGATCGACTGCTGTAGCACTTAATGTCCTTCACCTGCTGAACCATCTCCGATCAATAGCCCACAGCCCCATCTTCCCCCTCAACCTTGCATGCGGAAAGCTTCTTCAAACATCTGGGCAGTTGAAACGTTCATAAACATTCCGTATCTCACCAACGGCTAAGCCAAGGCTCATTTCAATCAACAGATGCCAGAGCATTCCCAGTAATAACTACAGCGGTTTCAAAGACTGGATCCTGTATTTACATCAGGTTCCCCACACACACACTTCTGTTCAGTGTACCTGGTTTTAGGGGAGTTACCGTATTTTTCCGTGTATAAGACGCCCCCATGTATAAGACGCCCCCCCCCACTGGGCAGTTTCGCAACCGCGCGGTTCTCTCTTCGGCTTACTTCCGTGTATAAGACGACCCTCAATTTTTAGTCTAACAATTTTAGGAAAAAAGTATAGTCTTATACATGGAAAAATACTGTAGTTTCCTTCCTTGTGGGCTTTCCAGAAATTTCTGGCCTGCTACAGGATGCTTGAACTAGAAGATGGACTAGTCCATCAGAGCTTTCCTTACATACCTGTGTCATAATCTGGGGTATATGTAGGCCAGTGTTCTCCCTACACTGGCTGGGGCATGCTGGGAGTTGCAGGCCAAAAACATCTGGGGACCCAAGCTTGGAGAACAGTGATGTAGACCAAGAATGAATATAGGAAAATTGGGGCACAGCTCCAAATATGGAAGTTGCTGCCTTTTGGGGGGGACGGGACACAGGTGCTCTGTACCTTTATAGCAGTTGTGCAACAGGCAAACGTTCAACAGGTGCAGCTCACCCTTTTCCCCCTCACCGAATCGTATAGGACTTTGGTGCCTCTAATTCCAGCTAAGCTCCCCTATCCTCAGAACAGGCTTTTTGCACTTCAAATGGAGGCCTTCCAATCTTTCGCAGGCGTGGGATTTTTCCACACAGGTTTGCACAGCTGCCGGCGACCTCCCCAAATCCCGATGCGCAGCACCAGGCATGCTAATTAGCTCTCAAGCAGATCAGCAGGGCCTCCTTTAGCAGCTACCGGGGCGGCTCATACTTAACTCCTGATGGATGACAGAACCCTTGCCTTGGAAAAGGTTTTAGCTCTGCCAGTGACTGCTCCATCAGTGCACCGCCATGCGTGCACAGGGCACGACTAGGAGAAGGAAGGGGGCGAGGAGGTATATAGCAATGGGTGCTGTTCGTGCAGGCAACGATAAGCCAGATGAATCATTTTGGAAGAGGACCGCAATAGAATCACAGCACAAATCACCCCCAAAGCCCAAATATATATCTAGATATAGATATATATCTAGATGAAGATATCTAGATGAAGAGATATATAGAGATATATGCACAGACACCCACCCACAAGATGTAATTCATGTGGGTCTGTTGTGCATCGCAACTGGCAAAAGCCCAAAGTTCAAATCAACATTTTGCTTTAGGAGGTAAATGCTGGGCAGAAGCCATTCTGCCCAGCATTTTGTAGAGAACATATACTGCTTAATTTTTTACCATGATCAGTGTCATTTTAAGGGTTAGAGCAGTGTTCTCCAACCTTGGGTCCCAAGATGTTTTTGGCCTACAACTCAGGGCCGGTGCTACCATTAGGCCAACTAGGCGGCTGCCTAGGGCGCCGGGCTAAAGGGGGCGCCAGGAGCATAGGGCTGGAGGGAGGGAGGGCTCAAGTGGGAAGGGGGGCGCTAAATATCTGATCTTGCCTAGGGCACCAAACTGCCTTGCACCGGCCCTGCTACAACTCCCAGCATGGGGCATGCTGGGAGTTGTAGGCCAAAAACATCTGGCTTACGCTGGCTCAGCTTGTCTGAGCGTGGAAAGCTGAGCAGGGTCAAGCCTGGTTATTACTTGGATGGGAGAGACCCCTCCTCTAGTTTCCTGCATTGAGCAGGGGGTTGGACTCGATAGCCTTGTAGGCTCCTTCCAACTCTATATGAAATCTATGAAATTCTTTTCTTAACCTTATTTCATCCAGAAAAAAGACCCCCCCCCCTCTCTCTCTATATATATATATATTCCTATTAACAATTTTATTGCAGAGGAGTTTTATAATAACAGGTGTCGCTCATGCCATTGTTACATTTACTACAATAAATCTTGCAAAACTCCACAAGAAGCCTTTATGGCCCAGTACAGCCTTTGTTCTTTGAAATTCTCCACAGCAAAATGACATTTAAGAGATGCCATATAGATTCCCACTGGGAAATGGGATTCGCACATTACTGTCCTAAAGGGGGAACAGTGTATGTGATTAATTGACTTAAGATTTCTTTAATCATATCACAGTTCTTATTCATATATTTAAGATATTTCAACCCTGCCTTTCAGCTGTATGGTCCTTGAGGCGTCTCTCGTCAAGTTTTAAGAATACAATTCAACAATAAAAGATAAAACCAAAAAAATGAGGTACATTAAGCAAAGCAGACACACCCAGACAGAGAAAGCAGCATCAGTAGAAACCATTGCAAACTTCCTCCCACCAAGAGCTCATGTGAACAGATCAGATTGAACGTGATGCCGAAAAGAAGGGAAAAGAAGGAAGAGTTGGTGTTGAGTGAATATCTCTGGGAAAATACTTCCTCCACAACTGGGGTAGCACCTCGGAAAGAAAAGGCCTTTTCTGTGGTAGCCCTCTGCCGAACCAAGAGGGTTATTCACTGACAGCCCAACCCTCCTCATGTTTACTCAGAAGTACGTCCCACTGAGTTATTTCCAAGTCAGTGTGCACAGAGTTGCAGCCTGCGGTCGCAAACAGTTGTGATGTACTTTGCTAGTGGTTGGTTTTAATGGCCTGTGTTCCTGGCCTCTTCAGAGTAGACGAATCGATGCTGGGAACAGGAGCCCAAGTGACCCCGCCTTGTGATTTTGACTCTTTCTGACTGGCTTTGCAGTGTCTGGCCAAACAGAAACACTTTTTCCTCTATCCTATCTTCCTCCAAATGTTGTGTGCTGCCGTGCCGTTTAACATACCCAGCAGGCAGTGAATGCAGGAAACTCACTTAGCCCATGGCTGGATTGCATTTCTCTTTCTGCCCGTAAACCCCTTCTGAGATGGCTATTTTTATTAATGGCTTCTGAGTTACCGGTATTCTGTTCCCTGGCCTTTCAAAGCATTCCTTCACTCCTTACTGTAGGGATCGGCAACTGGCAGCCCTAGGGCTCAATCTGGCCACCAGCATGGCCCCTGGCCCCTGGTACCACTCCTGCCATGCCTTATTATGCAGCTCAGCAACTTTCTCCCACGTGGGGGCTCTTTAACTTCCTTTTGTAATATCTGTTGCTGGAGGAGAATTTATAAGATGATGCCGCAGGAGGCCGAGGTGTGGAACAAGCCAACATTCCTTGACACTCTGCAACCCTTAACTATAATGCTTTCAAAAAGACTGTTGCTATCATGATTTCCGTTCTCTGCTGCTGTTCACCAGAAAATGCTTCCCTCCATGTTACAGGCGTGAAACACTTTGGTTCCTATGGTCATTACACACTCCACGCCAGAGTTTTTCTTTGAAGGAAAAGTTTAAACTGCGCAGTGTTCTGTTGATTGTAATTTCTGCACTTGGTGTGTGCCACTGAAATGTACCTGTGCATTTTCCTTGTTGTGTGCAGAGCTGCTTCTTTTGTTTAGCATCACAATCCATGACATTTAGAAGCCTATATAGAATGGGGGGAAATCCTCACAACAGGGGAATTTGACTGCACTAATGCAGAAGAGTGTTATATTTAAGCTTCATGCAAGAGGCATCATGAATTCCAACAAAATTTTATTTGGAGGGAGGGATATTTTAAAAACAACAACTAAAAACAAGGGAGAGAGAAAACAGTTGCAGAAACACAATAGATCAAACCTGCAAGCCATCAGCTCTGGCCATTCTTACTACAGACTACATCAGATCCTGGAACAACCAAAGTCAACCCTTAAATAAACAGTAATACTTCTACGACATGTTCCATATACCACCAAGAGAAGAAAGTAGCAGTACCTTAAGCACATGCAGAGTTGAGCTCACTGGTGATTTAACTTGTCTCTTCCTATGTCTAGTAATGGGATACAAGCGACTGGACTGGACAAGTCAGGCAATAGGGGCAGGCAGCTGAAAGCTTTCTTTCTGAAGTTAGAGAGCCCTTTTCTTGTCTTGAGAGGCACAGAATGGCCTTCAATGATAGAAGGACCTCTCTGTCTCTATCAAGGTTGCCTAATTGACCTGCTGTTGATTGACATGCTGTGCAAGTAGAGTGGAAAAGAGGTGTGTGTTGTGTGTGTGTGTGTGCACGCGTGCAGTCTAGGACAGGGGTGGGCAGAAGAATTATCTCCAGTTATTTGATACTTCAACTCATACTGGCAGGGTCAACTCAGAGGACCCTGCCAGTATGGGAAATGGTTAGGAATGCTGGGAGTTGATGTCCAAAACATCTGGAGATCTATCTTCTGCCCACCCTTGGTCTAGGGCAGTCTTCCCCAACCTGGAGACCTCCAGATGTTTTGGATTACAACTCCTAGAATTTCTGACCATTGGCCATGCTGGCTGAGGCTGATGGGAGTTGAAATCCAAAAGATCTGGAGGAAGGCTGGTCTAGGGCTTTCCTGACTTTTGCCTGGTCATGTGTAAGTAGATGGAGATCATATTTCCATCCAGTGTGAAGAGGGGTGTTGGAAGAGTTAAGAACTCATATTTCTCAAGTGCGTCAATATATGGCTGACTCCTCATTACAATGTCAATGATAAATCTAAATGGAAGATTTATGCCTCCTCAAAGCACAATAATTTTGTCCCTCAGCATTGTCTTGTATTTGGTGGTATCTTCAAATAACTTCAAGAAGGCTTAGTTCATTGAGACCCAGATTGGCTGGTCTGCTGTGCTGATACTTTCAGACACTACCATTTCAATCACTTTGCCCTAATAAGATTCTTGTTAAGAATGTTGTCATGTTAAGAATGGATCTTTTCTGGCATCACATTGCCCTTATCATAACACTGCCAACTACACATGACTTACCAGGAAAGGGGTTCCCATGTTCTAGAATGATTTCCTTCATCTTTGAAACATTGGTGAGCACTCTCTGGAGAGTAGCAGTGGAGTCTTTGGGGAGTTGTCTTTGGTAATGAGTGGGGTGGGGTGGGGGAGAAATGGCTATACTTGATCTGAGTCTGGGGTTCTAGAGACGCCCGGACTATTCGCTTCACTTTTCACATCGTTACCAGTTCATTTTTACATTAGGTAACATAATACAACGTTTGCATGCCTTGAGATTTCAATTGCACAAATGTTCTTTTAGGGCGCAATCCTATGACAGCGTCTAGACAGCCATAGAGAAGTCAGAGTCGCAGCTCCGACCTCAGAAACACGCTCCGAGGTTGGAGCTGGGACTCCGACTTCGAAGAGCCCTCCCTCCGCCCTTGCAGAGGCTCTCAGGTCATAAGACCGACCTCGGGGCTGGAGTTTTGCGGGCGTTCCAGGGAGCAGGGAGGGGGGGAGTCAGCCTCCGCCAGCAGATGTAGTGATGCCTCAGCCTCCCTTCCTCGTGCTCTGGGGCAAAAGACTTAGACAGCCAAAATCGGCTATCTAAAGCTTCTGCAGGGTGGGAGGAGTACGGAGGCAACCTTTACCTCCGCGCTTCTTGCCCATAATTACAGGCAGCCACCAGGGATTGCTCTGTTAGCTCTGTGCTTTTTATTTTCTTTTAAGAACTGCATATTTTGTGTCTGGATGCACATTTAAAAAGGGCCTCGCTGCAAGACAGTTTTCTGCATAGCCCGGCCATTTATATGCATCTCACCACACTCGTATCTATTTCCCTGATTCTTGACTTACACAGGGGACTCAGCACCCACCGTGCATGAGAGAGGAACACTGCCAAAGCTTCTCTAGCTTTTCGCATGGGGGCGTTTGTGGATCAGTCCCATATTTATCCAGTTAATACCACAGACCTGACTAAGATCTGATGCTTACTTCACAATTTCCTCTGTCTCTGCCCTACTTAGAACCTGAGCACGAGTTTGCATGACTGCAGGAATATCATCAGTCTCTGTGTCATTGTTGGTTTTTCCACAGAAAGGAGGATCTTTGCTTGATATTTGACGAAGGCTTAGAGCTGCCATGTGTGACCTTTCTGCCGGCATTTCTGTACACTTTCAATATGGACAGGGGTGAAAGTCTCACACTGGCATTCTGGTATCAAATTTAGCAAGAGGACACAGTAACAGTATGAACTGTTTCTGCCACTGCGGTTGTCTTTTATTCTCTGGCAGCCTTCCCCAACCTACTCAGAGTAGACAGTACTGGGACTAGATGGACCAATGATCTGACCAGGGCCACAGCCAGTTATTTTCTAGTGTAGGGGGAAGAGGGGAGTGTATGTAGAGCCCATGTGGCATAGTAGTTGCAGTGTTAGACGGTGACTTGGGAGATCCGGGTTCTAGTCCCCGCTCGGCCATGAAGCTCCCTGGGAGATTTTGGGCCAGTCACTGCCTCTCAGCCTAACCCACTTCTCAGGGTTGTTGTGAGGATAAAATGGAGAAGAGGAGAACCTTGTAAGCCACCTTGGGTTCCTTTCAAGAGGAAAAGGGGCAGGATATAAATGGAAGAAGAAGAAGAGGAGGAGGAGGAGGAGGAGGAGGAGGAGGAGGAGGAGGAGATAGCTTGGTATAGGCAGAGGGGATAGACAGCAGTTGCTCAGTGGTGAGGAAAATATGCGCTCTGCATATTCTCAGAGGCATCTTCCTCCAGCTATTCCAGGGCTCAACTTGATGGAAATTGTAATATTGCCTGCTTAAATCAATGAGATAATGTAACCACTAGTTACAGTGGGAGGAAAGGGTTAATTGAACAATCTGCAGGGTGCATGTTTTGTAACCCCTCCTCCCTACTTCCTGCCTCTCTCTCTCTGGGCCGGTTCACACGACCCAGGCTGCCGGCGGGGGAGGAACCACGGGGCCGTCCGCGGGGTCCAGAGGGGCGCCGCACACAACCGGCGCCCCGCATGTGTGGGCAGACCCCGTAGTCCCTGCACCGCAGTGCGGGCCTCCCGGCTCTAGGGGGTGGGGCCCCGGGATGCCCAGAGGGGCCCTTTGCCACTACAGGCTGGAGCGGGCGGCGGCGGCGGCTCCGGCCGCTCTGGGCTGCCGCCTCTGTGGGGACCCCGCGGGACGGCCGCCCGCTGTTCGGACGGCACGGTGACCACACGCGGTAGGGGCTTACCCCTCTACCGACCATGGTCACTTTGTGTGCGTCCCGCCTACAGCTGTCCCATGGGGGCACCCTCGGTCGGCGTGCACACGACACGGGAACCACGGGGGACTTGCGGTTCCCGTGCCGTGCGAACCAAGCCCTCTCTCTCTCTCTCTCTCTCTGCCTCTCCAACCTGATGGACACGCGGTCTGAGCTGGCTTCCAGCCAGTGATCTCCAGTGAAGCGGACTCTTAACACCAAGACTCTAATCTGCCTATATGCATCCTGCATCTATGAATAAACGAATTGTAAGTAAAACTAATAAATGTCTTTCTTAGTTTCAACCTTGTATGGGCAATCCATTTCCTTTTAAGAGTCTTTTAGCAAGGGTTTAGCAACCCACGTGGTGATGACCAGTTTCAATAACCAGGCTGTGCATAAGGGGGGAAACTGCTTTGTCCTAACCAGTATAGGACCGGCTCCTTTCCATATCCTCCAACACAACTCTGGGGTTGAAAACTGGCCCACATCTTGGCACAAACAAAGCCTAAAGGGGAAGCACCATTTTCTCAGTAGCTCATGAAGCTTAGTGAGCTCCACAGCCTCACCCACAGTGCACAGAAGAGATTTTCCCACTTACGCCACTGGTGTTTAATTTTGGAACCAGAAGTCTTGCGCTTACGAGCAAACCATAGATGGGTAACTTAGGGTGCAATGTGTTCTGTTTCTGCAAGGAGACTCAGTTGTGGGGTCCACAATGCTGCACCCCCAGGTGCTGCCACTGCACCTGCACAGCCATGCTGGGATACCCACCAGGCTATCCCCCCCCCATGACAGTGAATCGAGCAATTTCTCCATCCGCTTGCAGAGAGAGGAAAAAACTGCCCTGCCCCCCCCCCCCGCTGGGGCAAATCCCACCCGCTGCCAAGGGCCCTTAGGGCAACAGGGTCCCCGGTGGGTGGTGGGCTTCTTTTCCCCTCAGCTGTTTTCCAGCAGGGCAGCTCCCTCCGCCACTGTCCACCCACCCCCCTCCCCAGCATAAGAGGCAAACAAAGAGGCCTTAAATATTGTCATCTCCGGGCCCACTCAAGGGAAACGTGGCTCATAGGTGTTCATAGATCAGTGTTTTCCAACCTTGGGTCCCCAGATGTTTTTGACCCAGCATAGCTGGCTGGGGCATGCTGGGAGTTGTAGGCCAAAAACATCTGGGGACCCAAGGTGGGAGAACACTGTCATAGATCATACAGTGTTGGGTCAAGGGGCTGGAGCAACTCCCCTGAGAAAAGGCTACAATGACTGGGACTGCTGAGCTTAGAAAAGAGGCGAGTAAGGGTAGACATCATACGGGTGTACAAAATTATGCCTGGTGCGGAGAAAGTGGACATGGGGACATTTTTCTCCCTCTCTCATAATTCTAGAACCCAAAGGGGTCATCGCGTGAAGCTGAATGGTGGGAGATTCAGGACAGATAAAAGGAAGCCCTTCTTCACACAGCGCATAAACTATGGAATTCACTTCCACAAGATGTAGTGATGGCCACCAATTTGGAGGGTGTTAAAGGGGGATAGGACAAATTCATGGAAGAGAAGGCTATCATTGGCTACTGGTCCTGATTGGCTATATGCTACCTCCTGTATCAGAGGCAGTCTGCCTGTGTACACCAATTGCTGGGGAACATGGGTGGGAAGAGGCTGTTGCATTCATGTCCTACTTGTAGGCTTCCCACAGGCTGCTCTACAATATCCTTTTTTGGGTCCAGTGACCAGCACTGTACACAGTATTCCAAGTGTGGTCATGCCACAGATTTGTATAAGGGCAGTATGATGTTGATGGTTTTATTTTGATTCCTTTCCTAATTATGCCTAACACGGAATTTGCCTTTTTCACAGCAGCCACACACTGGGTCGATATTTTCATCTAGCTATCCACCACAACTCAGGATCACTTTCTTGCTCAGTCACTCTCATCAGCATATATGTGAACTTGGGAATTTTTTTGCCCCAACGTGCATCTCTTTACACTCACATTGAACGGCATTTGCCATTTTGATGTCCATTCTCCCAGTTTGGAGGCACCCTCACATTTCAGGAGAATTGAGTCTAAGCATGGGAAACACTGCCTTCCCTTATATATGCCCAACCGACCCTTAAGATCGTCAGAGGAGGCCTTGCTGGTCATTCCAAAATTACCAGAACATCGCTGTGTAATACCTCAATGGCGGGCCTTCTCAGTAGCGGCACCCACCCTGTGGAAAACTTCCTCCTGCAGTTCAGGAGGCAGAAAATGTGGCATCTTTCAAACGCCTCCTGAAAACACACTTGTTTGCCCAGGCTTTCCCTGGCTTGTAATCAAATTTACCATGCTGCTCCATTTTACTCTTCCTGCATTGCTCATTATTATTAGAATCATAGAAAAGTAGAGTTGGAAGGGGCCTACAAGGCCATCGAGTCCAACCCCCTGCTCAATGCAGGAATCCAGGTCAAAGCATCCCTGACAGATGTCTGTCCAGCTGCGCCTTGAATGCCTCCAGAGTGGGAGAGCTCACCACCTCCCTAGGTAGTTGGTTCCATTGTCTTATTGCTCTGACAGTCAGGAAATTTTTCCTGATGTTTAGGTGGAATCTAGGTTCCTAGATGATGATGATGATGATGATGATGATGATGATGATGATGATGACGACTGTAATTGGAATTGTTTTTAAATTTGTATTTTAAATGTGATTTTAATATTAATATTTTAAATGTGACTTTAATAATTATATGTAAACCACTTAGGGATTTTTTTAAAAAAATACTTACTGGTATAGAAATATTACAAATAAAATAAATCAGCGAAGAAAAAAAATTCCAGAAACCTCAAAGACAACTTCTCTCTCTCTCTCTCTCTCTCTCTCTATATATATATATATATAGTAATTTACTGCTCCAGACCCAAGGCTGGTCAGTGCAGGTCTGCCTAGACTGTGCTTACAGGGGATAGGATTGCCACCTCTTCCTGCCCTGGCCAATCCAATGCCTCTGAGTAAGGGGTGTGCAACCTCCACCCTGGGGGCCAACTCCAGGCCTCCTGGGCCCACAGTATGGCCCTCTGAGATTCCCAGAAGACCATGCTCCCACCATACACTGGCAGGAAGAGCTTTAAGCTACAATATGCTGGGGGCATAGTGGGGTATTTTGACCCCACCCCCTTTACCTTTGGTCCCACCCACCACTGGCATGCAGCCCTGGAGAGCTTCTCTGAAATTTAATTCAGGTTGAACGAGGTTCCCCACCCCTGTTCTAAGTGCTACGCAGCAGGCAGAAATTAAGCAGGTGCAGTGATTCCCCCACTGCCGTATCTCCTCCATTCTGGGAAAAGCTTGGGCGAGTGAATTTCCCCCTGTCATCACGCAGCTGCAAACAGCGCAGGAACTCTGCTAGAAATAAAAGATGATAACCCAATGCACAAAGGGTGGTGGACTAGGAATGCACACTGAATGGCCTGCCCCCCCCTCCTTCTTCAAAGAGTAACACAAGGGAAATGCTGAGAGACAACAAGGGCATTTCATATCTGGCTGCTGTAATACAGTCTTGTTTAGGTGACATCTAAAGCGGCCTTACGGTCACTGGGTTCGGACAACACGCGATAACTCACACTCAGTGGCTGAGAATGGGCCGAGTGTGGGTTGTCGTTGAACCGTGGGTTCTTGTTGAGATGTGGTTTATCATGTTGACTGAACGCAGTCAAGATAAGAAACCATGGTGAACAACCCACCGTCGTTCACAACCCAACAATAAACCGTGGATTCTCCTCATGGGTTGTTCGAGGCTAACAAGCCATGGCTTGTTAGCGCAGCTGGGTTCAGACAACACGATAACCCATGGTTCAACAACAACCCACACTCAACCCATAGGGCCGGTTCGCACGACCCAGGCTGCAGGTGGGGGAGGCACCACGGGGCGATCCGCGGGGTCTGGCGGGGCGCCGCAGACGACCTGGGCCCCGCACGCGTGGGCGGACCCCGGTGGAGCCAGCAGTCCCCGCACCGCAGTGTGGGCCTCCAGGCACTAGGGGGCGGGGCCCGGGATGCCCAGAGGGGACGCTTGCCCCTACAGGATGGAGCGGCGGCGGCTCCAGCTGCTCTGGGCTGCCGCCTCTGTGCGGCGCCCGCGGGACGGCCGCCCGCTGTTCGCACGGCAGGGTGGCCACGCGCGGTAGGGGCTTACCCCTCTACCGCCCATGGTCACTTTGCATGCGTCCCACGCGTGGCCGTCCCGCGGGGGCACCCCCGGTTGGCATTCGCACGACACGGGAACCGCGGGGGATTTCTGCTCCCCCGTGGTTCCCGTGTCGTGCGAACACGCCCATACTCAACCCTTGAGTGTGGGCTATCATGTGGTCTGAACCCAGTCAATGCGTCAAACTACTGGTCCGTTTAGCCTGGTACTGTCCACCCTCACTGGCAGCAATTCTACCTGGGTCTGTTTTTCAGCTAGAGATGCCGCGGATCGATCCTGGGACCTTCTGCGTGCAAAGCGGGTGCGCTACCACCGAATGATGGCCCTCCCTCAGCTCCTGTTGGACCTGACCATTGACCTTGCTTGCTGGGGCATGCTGGGAGTTGCAGTCCAACACATCTGGAGGGCACCAGCTTGGGGAAGGCTGCGCTGCGCCACACTATTATCCTGATAGATAGAACATCCCCTTTCTAGGCAAAGAAGACATTCCAAGGTGTCAGCTACACCTCTTTTTTCTGGCTACTCTGGGT
The DNA here is from genome assembly GCA_021292165.1 of Shinisaurus crocodilurus. Taxonomy (NCBI): domain Eukaryota; kingdom Metazoa; phylum Chordata; class Lepidosauria; order Squamata; family Shinisauridae; genus Shinisaurus; species Shinisaurus crocodilurus. Next base: position 2,505,834 of record CM037877.1, on the reverse strand, counting down.
TTCAGTTTTCCTTTGGGCCAATTGAGACAACACAAAAGCGCTCCATAGGAGGTACCCTGACAGTCTCCAAAGACCCATTGGTGTGAAGTTCTGTACAAGGTAAGCTAGGCCTCTGTAGATAGAATCATAAAATAGTAGTATGGGCGTGTTCGCATGACACGGGAACCACGGGGGAGCAGAAGTCCCCCGCGGTTCCCGTGTCGTGCGAATGCCAACCGGGGGTGCCCCCGCGGGACAGCCACGCGTGGGACGCATGCAAAGGGGCCTATAAGGCCATCGGGTCCAACCCCCTGCACAATGCTGCGATCCAAGTCAAAGCATCCCTGACAGATGCCCAGATGCCTCTTAGCAGGGATGTTGAAGAGTCCTTGGTCTCGAGTCACGAGTCGAGTCACGAGTCTTTGGACCCGAGTCTCGAGTCCGAGTCCGAGTCCTTGGTCCAAAATGGTGACTCACGAGTCACGAGTCCTGAGTCACTCCCAAAACTGACTCCACGAGTCCCTATTAAAATCAATGGGGTTTCCCCCCAACAAAATAAGGCTACTTCAGATGTGTGGCTTAAATAAATTCTAGGCACAAGTGTGCCTTTTTATTTCAAAACTCTGCAACTGATTTTGGCAAGAACAGACCAGGCAGACAAACCCAAAATAACCAGGCAGGCAGAGGAGGCAGGGAACCCCAAACAGGCAGGCAGAGGCAGCCAAACCCAAAATGTCTGACCCTAACCCAAACCCCCCACAACAACACATCAATCAAAATAAATCTCAACACATCGTTGGGGCTGCGCTCCTGGTAGCTGTCCATAGTGCTAGCAGCGCAAACGCCTCGCTTCCCTGCGCTCTTCACCGTGATCGCGCTCCTTCTGGCACAAGCCAAAACTCTCAAAAGCCCAGGGTTGTTTGACGATTCCCTTGGCTCGAGTCCCCGAGTCGAGTCCCGAGCCCTTAAAATATTGGGACTTCGATCCGAGTCGAGTCCAGAGGGGGCTCAGTCCCGACTCACGAGTCGAGTCCTCGAGTCCGAGTCCCCATCCCTGCCTCTTAGATTCTAGATCATAGAGTTTGGAAAAGGAAGCATACAAGGCCAATCAAGTCCAACCCCCTGCTCAATGCAGGAAACTAGAGGAGGGGTCTCCCATCCAAATAATAACCAGGCCTGACCCTGCTTAGCTTTCCACGCTCAGACAAGCGGAGCCAGCGTGAGCCACAGGCCTCTTGAATGCCTCCAGTGTGGGAGAGCCCACAACCTCCCTAGGATATAGCTGAGGCTTCCCACTGACAATTCCCACAAGCACACAGGCACTCCCCCGCCCACCAGCCACTGGACTCTCAGTCATCTTTGCCAGGAAGGTGTAACTATATCCATGGGGAACAGCACGGTTCCCATGCTTACGGGGCCAGAAAGAGAAGATTGTGTGTAGAGCAGGGCTCTCCAACCTTGGGTCCCCAGATGTTGCTGGACTACAGCTCCCAGAATCCCTTGCCATTAGCCATGCTGGCTGGGTATGCTGGGAGCTGTAGGCCAGCAACATCTGGGGACCCAAGGTTGGAGAGCCCTGGTGTAGAGCATTTTTACCATGCTAGCTGGCCCCAAATCCATGTTTTAGGAGGAACATCCACCAAGGAATAGATCCCTGCTTTTTTTCCCCCCACAACCACTTATCCCTGGATGAAAGCGATTTGCAGTAAGAAAGTCCGATCTTGTCAAGGGTTGCCGACGCTCAGCTCCCTCCAACCGTTGATACACCATAAGCAAGAAAGAAGAGGTGGAGGCTTGTTCAGAAATGGCTTTCCCCGGGATGAGTGCTTGTGTAAAGAGTTTGCTCTTTCCCTACCTCTCTCCGGGTCTTTGGCATCGCTCTTTGAAATAGATGTCATCTCATCATCTCCACTCAGGGATCCCCAACGCGGCACCCACAGGCACCCGGGAAGGGATCCACCCGTGGGCACCCAAATTCCCATGTCTTTAATATACGTACATGGATTTGTATGAAATGCATACTACTACTTTTTCTAGCAATTATACATAGACTTCAGAAAAAGCAGACCAAATACCCAAATATAGTATCCATCTAAAGGTGGCGTCTACATGCCACCCGTTCAGATAGTGAAAGCGCTGTAAGGTGCTCAATCCACTGCATTATAGGAGGTGAGTGCTCATCCTTTCAACGTTGTAATATCAGTCTTTTAGCTGTCAAAGGGGCACAGGGAATCCATCTATGCTGACCATTCGTTAATTCCCATGAAGCAGGTAAATAATTTAATAGAGCGTGTACATCAGTGAATATTAAAGGCTGTTCCAGTACAAGATTTATCCGTGTAAAATAACCTCTTCCCAAAAAGAAACAACGACCGGACATTTCCAAAACATCCGTTTAAAAGAAGCAGTCGCTGCATTGCACCATCAGCAATTAGCCAAATTAGACAACCCCTCGTTAAAGAGACATTGCGGCGTCCAGCCGACTCGAAACAAAACGTTTCTGCTGAATAAGTTGCGGCCTAAGATCCATAGATGCAAAAGGTAGATGCCAAAGCGACGATGCACTGATTAGGCATTTTGTGGTCGTGCCCACAGCAGTTTCTCAAATTCTCAAATGTGCCCAGGGGTCCAAAAAGGTTGGGGACCCGCCCTGGTCGCATTTATGCCGGAGAAGGGGGCTGGTGGTGGAATCTCAGTCGGTTCTATGTGGGTGTCCTTCCGCAAGGCCTCTGCTGATGTGAGGAACCTGGGAGCTGCGTCATCATCTCGCTCAGCGAGTGGGGAAGTTGGTACCAGAACCACCCATACCCCCAAATCCCCCTCACTGTGGCAGTACTGGCTACATCCCTATCAGAAATGGGCAACCTCTGACCCACAGCCAGGTTGGCCTGCCGGGTTGGCCCATCCGGCCCATGGAATCTCAGATGAGGCTCTTTCTTCTCAAAGTCCTGTTCCCTGGCTACTGGGGGGAAGAGGCAGGAGAAACTCGCTGTAACCTGAATCAAACTCCAAAACATCTGGAGGGCACCAGATTGGGCGAGATGACTCATTGCTCTGACTCAGTGGAAGGCAGCTTCGTATGAGCTCAATGCTCGGGTGCATGGAACACGGTATGGTACCCAGTGGTGTCGTTCCTCCAGGCTCCAGCAGAAGGCAACCGCTGGTGGGTGGAACATATTTCCCCTTACCCCCTGCAGTCCCCCCCCCCACATGCCCCACACAAATCTGCTCCAGTGGGTTGGGGGAACCCTCCGGAGCAGATTTGGGGCATGCATGGAGAGAGGCTGCGGGGAGACGGAGAGAATGGGAAAGTCCTGTTAAGCAAAGGCAGTGTTCCTCAACCTTGGGTCCCCAGATGTTTTTGGCCTACAACTCCCAGCATGCCCCAGCCAGCTATGCTGGCTGGGGCATGCTGGGAGTTGTAGGCCAAAAACATCTGGGGACCCAAGGTTGAGGAACACTGGGCAAAGGGGTGGATACAACAGGAATGTCGAAGAGTCCTTGGTTTCGAGTCACGAGTCGAGTCACGAGTCTTTGGACCCGAGTCTCAAGTCCGAGTCCTTGGTCCAAAATGGTGACTCACGAGTCACGAGTCACGAGTCACTCCCAAAGCTGACTCCACGAGTCCCTATTAAAATCACTGGGGGCGGTTTCCCAACAAAATAAGGCTATTTTGTTGGGAAAACCCCAAAATAACCAGACAGGCAGAGGAGGCAGGGAACCCCAAAACAGGCAGGAAGAGGCCTTTGTCTTGGACAATTCAAACTGTGGAACTGGTTAAGAAGAGACCAGGCAGGCAGAGGAGGCTGGGAACCCCAAACAGGCAGGCAGAGGCAGCCAAACCCAAAATGTCTGAAAGGTTGCATTTTAGGGAAATGATTTAAAAAAATAAACTTGCGGTACTTCCTAAAACCTATCCGTGTTGCATTTGAGGAACACGATTTTGGAACACGAGTCCTTGGTCTCGAGTCCCGAGTCGAGTCTCGAGTCCCATGAAAAATATTGGGACTCGAGTCTGACTCGAGTCACAGGGGGGACTCAGTCCGACTCACGAGTCGAGTCCTCGAGTCCGAGTCCCCATCCCTGGGATACAACCCATAAGTCAGGGGCACAGAACCCCAGAACCATGGGCAAAATCTGGCCCACTCGGGGGGGGGGGGGTACCAGACAGTCATTGGCCCCAAGTCCCTTTTCCTGTTTGGTGATTTCCCAGGTTTTGTGCAGTCCCCCCCCCCATGTTCTAAAACAGTGTTCTCCAGCCTTGGGTCCCCAGATGTTTTTGGCCTACAACTCCCAGCATGCCCCAGCCAGCTATCTGGGGACCCAAGGTTGGAGAACACTGTTCTAAAAGGTTGACACATGCCTTTCCTAGGGCTGAGTGAGAGGTTGAAGCTAAACTACGCTGGTATTTTTGGAGTTTTGGCCCAGCACCCTGCTTCCCACGGTGGCCAAGCAGAAGCCCCTGGGAAGCCCACTATCAGGACATGGGGGCAATTGCCCCCCTCCTGCTGCTGTTCCCCAGTTATACTTAAGGACCGTGAATTAACTGGGCACTGTCCTTTCAAATACAGCCCAGGCTCCCCTTCCCTTGGCTTCGGACGGGGGTGCTGAACCTCTTTCAGCCAGAGGGCCAAATAGCTCTCGGGGGCTGCATTCCAGTGATGGGTGGGGTCAAAGGCAAAGGAGGCGGGGCCAAAATGCCAAACTTACCAGCATATCTTCAGTTAAAGCATTTCAACCTTTTAGAAGGGGGTGGTGGAGGAGGAAACACGCAAAAGCCAGGAAACCGCCAAACCATCGGCAGGCAGGGGAAAGGGCTCATGCTATCTCGGGATCCCCGGAAGGCTGGACTGGGACCCCAGGTGGGCTGCATTTGGCCTGCAGGCCTGAGGATTAGAAAGCCCGCTGTAGGCCTGTTTTTAGAGCCCTCACAGGATATATATGTCACCAGGCTGGTGGCTCCAAGGTCAGAAGGGTGGTGAGCTGAGTCTGAACTCTTAAGGAGCTATCCATGGTGCTGAACCCTAAACCGTGGATAGCTCCTTTAAAGTTCAGGTGGCAACCCGGAGTGGCTACACTGCCCTTCCAGCCACCAGCCTCCACTGTATGTAACCCTGTTTCATAAATTTGTGAATTCTCACCAATCCCCATCGGCGTGTGACCGCCAAACGAGGTAAATTAAAATGCAATCAAACCAACACCCCCCCCCCCAGCACAACGCACCCAGTACATTCATAAGCATGCGCCATCTCCCCTGCAGTGTGCCCTCCATCAACTGTACTGAGAGGTACACTGCCCCAGGTCAGGGAAGCTCCATTTAACAGCCATGGCTAACGGCCTTTATCATCTGTGAATTTTTCTTTTCCCCTCCTTCCCGAGCCGGCTGAGCCTGTGGCCACAACACTCACATCCTGTAGCCGCAGATTCCGTGCGTTAATTACGGAACCCTCGTATTGCTCATATCTCCCACTATTAATTACAGGCTTCACTCAAACTCGGCAATAAGCCTTCCTTTAAAACAAAAAACAAAAACCCAACACACACACACACACACACTGCATTAGCAGGGGTGACACTGTCCAAGGTCAAGCATTATTTCCGTCTGGACCCTTCCAACGCACAGGCCATTTCGCTGCTCAGAGCTACTCTTCGTCCCTCATCTTTTCCTAAGGGCTGCGATAAAAGACATTAATGGTTTCAGCCCCAATTTAGATTCACTTCTAGGATATACCGTAGCTTGAGGCCACAGAAAAAAGAAGGAAAAAATCTGCTCTCAATATTTTCTTAAAGGGGAAAAAAATCATCATCATAATGTAAAGAGCCTCTCTGGTAAATTCCTCGGAGTTAGATGAGTTTAAAAAAGCAGCAGCAGCAGCAACGGAACACAGATATCGGGCTCCCAATCCGCAGAGGCATTCATCCGTCGGAGCTAATCCCATTTCGATATTGCCGTGCCAGGCTTCTGGACTTGGTATTTGGTTTCTAAAGTTCTCCTCTGCAGTGGCCGGAACTTACAAATAGAACCTGATGTGATGGATAGGATACGGCAGCTCAGCATCAAGGGAGATGTTACTCTTGGAGCAGCCCCAAAATTTGCCCTGACATAACCCTGTCATTGTACAGGCCTGTGGCTCACGCTGGCTCAGCTTGTCTGAGCATGGAAAGCTAAGCAGGGTCAGGCCTGGTTATTGCTTGGATGGGTGACCCCTCCTCTAGTTTCCTGCACTGAGCAGGGGGTTGGACTCGATGGCCTTGTAGGCTCCTTCCAACTCTATCAGATCTATGAAATCTATGTAGAAGAAATCCATCCCCCTCACCAGGAGACCAGTTAGTTCATGTGCTTGTATCTGGTGCTGGGCCAGAAAGAGAGGTCATGGGTTTCGCTGGTGTACTCCACTGCCCATCAGTCTCTCTGCCCGAGGTGGTCTTAGGTGTGGTGTTGGAAAAACCCCTGGACACTTTTCCTGGGTGATTTCATAATCGTGTTGAGGAAACTTTAGGAGGGCCTACTCGGGCGTTTATGACTGCCGTCAAAGCCAGCTTCAAGGGTAGGCATGGCCGGGCACCCGCTGAGGGGCCACACCCCAGCAGGGGGCCACTGACAAGAGCCCCCTGCCGTTGCTCCTCCTCTTCACCATGGCAAGCTGCTTGATTCCCTGCCTCTCGCTCTGGTGCAGACAATGACGTTGGTGGGAAGGCGGAGGGTAGATGCTACTACCTACTTGCTCACTGGCTCTCTGCCCATCAAGCAAGAAAATGGTAACCAGGATGAGATAGAGCATGGCTCTCCAACCTTGGGTCCCCAGGTGTTGCTGGCCTACAGCTCCCAGCATACCCAGCCAGCATGGCTAATGGCAAGGGATTCTGGGAGCTGTAGTCCAGCAACATCTGGGGACCCAAGGTTGGAGAGCCCTGAGATAGAGGATGGAGTGCAAGAGTAGCTGGTGACAATGGCAGTGAGAAAGGAGACTCGCTGAGGGAGGGGGCTGTGACGTAACCCCACAATTCAGTTCCCTGGTGTATGTCTGCATTAGTATGTTTAGTGTGTCTAGAATGTTGAACCGAGTGGGCGTGGTCTGTGGTGTCTTGGAAAGGGTGGGGGGAGGAGTCTATAAGGAGTGTGTGAGTGAGGTCAGAGTTAGTGAGTGTGTGGGTGTTGGAAGTTGGGGAGTTAGGTTAGTTGGGTTAGTCAGGTCGTTGTCCTTTCCTTCTTACAGTTATTCGTGTCTGGTCTGAGAGAAATCAGTGCTTGTCTGAAGAATGAAAGTATTTAGAGTTATAGGGACTCAGGTTAATTACAAAGTGTTTGGGGTAGTGTAGGCAGGTTTAAAGTTATTTTCTGGAACTAAGATTTTGAGAATTAAAATAAACTTATTTTTATTTTGTTTGCTACCCAAATCCTACGTGTCAGCTTGGTGTTATTAACCTGCATTACTTTTAAATCTACACCCACACCTTTGTACCCACAGTAGAATACATTTAAAATGGATCCTTAATAACCTGTCTTAATCTTTTCCCTCATTGGTAGGGGAAAGGCTTCATTTGACCCTCCCCTCAGGTTTTTAAGTGTTGGTGCTTAGCCTGAGAAGGGTTTATGTGGCTGGTCCTAAAGTGTGAAGGGACCTTGTCGTTGCAGGGGCCCACTGAGGGTGTATTGCCCAAGGGCCTTCAAAAACCTGGAGCTGCCACTGACTGCCATGACTGTCAGTTCCTAGAGTTCAGCCCTTCTGGCTGTCTCTAGCAGTTAAAATGCAGCTGGCTGGAGCATGCTGGGAGTTGTAGGCCTTTTCTCTGTCTAAACTTGCATAGGATTGCAACCTAAATCTTTGAGTGTGGGGAGGGAATGCACACGCACACACACACACACACACACACACATATTCACAATAACACTCCCTCTACATCACATTTACTCTGACGTTTACGTACACAGTAGCTGGGAAAGGTTATTTAGATATAGCAATAATGTAGTGAAGCAGAGGTGGGCAGACTTCAGGCTTGTCGGATCAACTTTGGTATTTATGAGAACCCCAAGATCCACCACCCTGAGCTAGTTGCAGAAGACATACACTTTGAATTAAAGAACAGGGTGCCTACAAGCACATTCTCAGCCCAGGCATCTGTTTTCAGTACCAGAACTGAACTGAGCTCAGTTTACACAAAAGTTACCCACCGCCCAATGCTTTCTTCATTTCAGCAGCATAATTTAGGTGGGAAAAAAGGCATTTCGTTGTTGCTACCAGGAGTAGCAACTCCGTATGTTCTGGACTACAATTTCCATAATCCAGTACAATTGGCCATGCTGGCTGTGGGTTATGTAGCCCAAAACATCTGGAGGGCTCTGGTTCATCTACCCTGTGTTAAATGATCAGGAGTCGGAAGCCCTTGCCAATCTATTGCAAATCAGCTGAAGACCTACCTTCTCCCTACCCCTGCAGTGTAGGACAGTTGCATTTTTCTCGTCCATCTTTAAACCAAAAGCACAAGCACCCTCTTGGCTTTTAAATCAGCAGAAGACGGGCTACTGGCAAAGTCAGACAGCACTTAACAGGGTGGCGGCAGCTGCTGAGCGTTGGTGGCAGCACTCCGGTTCCTCCCACCCCCTTCTCACCTATGCCCACTGCTTGGAAAGCTGTAGCTGCACACCCTTTGACTGCCTGGCTCTAACCCCTAAGAGCTAGACCAGTGATGGCGAACCTTTTTGAGCCCGAGTGCCCAAACTGCAACACAAAAACAACTTATTTATTTCAAAGTGCCAATACTGCAATTAAACCTGAATACCGAGGTTTTAGTTTTTGAAAAACAACTCATACAGTTGTCCGAACCAATTAACATCTTTTGTCTTTAAAGAAAAACACAATAACAGAGCTTTCAATGATACAAACAGTTTTTTGTTGAAAAAAAAATCAACTCAAAAAATTATTATAGTACTACATTGTACACATAGCCTGAAGGGAATTTATACAAACTTTTTAAATAATTAGGCACATGTATTTTTGGATAAGGGATTCTCAACTTGTAATATGATTATATGCCAGACTGAAGTTGTATGGGGCAAGCTTTATCCCGGGTCCTTTCCCTGCTTCTACAGGTGTCGGATTAGTAAAAGTAAAAGTCAACCTGTACTAGGATGAGCAAGATAAACAAGAAAACTAAACGTGCTTAACACATTTTAAACACTTTATGTCTTGGACTGCAAACACTGCATTAGGTAAAAGTTTGCATTGGGCATGCTTTTGCACAATTAATGTGATTTTTGCTATTGCATGCATGCTGATAATTTGTCAAACCTTGGCTTATACTCCGTTAGTTTGAGAGCAACACATGCAGCACTCAGGTCAACTGTTAGGGCTTTACATCCAAGCCATGCTCTGTGCATCATTCTTCAAAATCTTTTAAATGTGATAACAATGTAGAAAAGAATTCTGTAACAGGAATTCTAGAATAAAATCATTCTGTTCCACACTGTGAGAAAGAACAAAACCATTAGTGTTTTGCAGAAGGGGACAGTCTTTTCGCGATCTGGTGACCAATGGCTCAAGTGCCCACAGAGAGGTCCCTGCGTGCCAGCTGTGGCACCCGTGCCATAGGTTCGCCATCACTGAGCTAGACAATGGACAGGAGAGGGGGGTAGCCCCACTGGCTGCTTCCCTGCAACGGCAAACACCACCACAGGAAAGTGGCCGGCATGGTTCTCCAGAGAGCCTGCCCCCGGCCCCAAAGGCTGAGCACTGAAAGGTCCTTCTTGAGAGTGAGGCATTCTGGGCAAGGTGGCTTTGAAGATCGCCTCTTGTTGCTTGGAAGTTAACGCAAGGTCAGTGTAAATTGATTTCCCTTGCCCACTTGACTACTAAAAGACTGATGTGGCAACACTGGAAGGATAACCGCCCACCTCCTACAGATTGAGGACCTAATGACACTTTCACCATTTGAACGGGTGGTATTTAGACGCCACCTGCGAATGGATAAATATATGGATATTGGGCCCGCTTTTCTTGAAGCTTATGCCAAAGTGCATTTATTGACAGCTGTATTTTCATATACATATACACATAGGTACACATTTCATGTGCATCTATTGTAAGTGATTTATTTAAATTTCTGTAAGAAAATTGTGTTGTTGTTGTTTCTTTTCCTTTTTTTTTCTTTTTACGGTCTTGTTTTGTTGAAATTCACAATAAAATAATAATAATAATAATAATAATAATAATAATAATAATAATAGATTGCCTGTGCTGCCACAACATTAGCGATCTCCAGGGTCACTGCACTCAGAATAACTCTTTTTGAGGACGGACCCCCTCGAGGCATAGAGGCGGAGGCAGGTGTTGGCGGCACTGCTCCACTGGAGGAGGAGGGTGCTGCGGCCACGGCAAGGAGTGAGAGAAGCAAAGTCAGGGGTGTCCTCTGGGGTGCCAAAATACCTGCAGACGGGCCTGCGTTGGGGCTATGTACTACCAGGGATATCTACCAATTGCTAAATCACCTGATTTTCAGCGAATTCCAAAGGCTCAGAAAAGGCTAAGCACTTCTGATCTCTGGGTCATCCTAGCTGCACTTCCGCACTCATTGGTGATAATGGTCCAGTATTGATCATCATTGGTCCAAAGGCTGGACAAGTGGGAGCAAGGTTACTTCTTAATTGGACCATTGGATCAAAACCTTCCTGCATGTTTTCCCTTCCCAATTCCAAAAGTGAAAAGACTGTTCGGGGGAGTGGGTTAGGGAAAGGACCTAGAGCAGTGTTCTCCAGCCTGGGGTCCCCAGATGTTTTTGGCCTACAACTCCCAGCATGCCCCAGCCAGCATAGCTGGCTGGGGCATGCTGGGAGTTGTAGACCAAAAACATCTGGGGACCCCAGGTTGGAGAACACTGACCTAGAGCATCCTTGAGGGGGCCATACGCAGCTCACCCCCACCCACCCCACATTCCCCCACGGCTGGAACTCTGGTTCATGAAGTCACTAAAAGCGCACAGCGTATATCCCACCTCCCACAGAGCTCGGATCAGGGCAGGGGGAGAGAGTGGCTTATGCTAGCTCAGCTTGTCTGAGTGTGGAAAGCTAAGCAGGGTCAGGCCTGGTTATTACTTGGATGGGAGATCCCTCCTCTAGTTTCCTGCACTGAGCAGGGGGTTGGACTCGATAGCCTTGCAGGCTCCTTCCAACTCTATGATCTATGAAAAGACTTCACGCAGTCCACGAATTAATTTCATACCCCATCGACATGACTCCGAGCAGAAAGGCCGTGTGCGTGCCCTGGGCAGACAACCTGCCAAGGAACAGGCCCAGCCTGATTTGACTTTCAGTTATGATATAAAGTATAACTGTGAAAAATGCTTCTATCAGAATCTCTCTTACACAGCATTAAGGGATATGTCAATAGCAATCAGGCCAAAAGCTTTTGCAATCTGGACACACAACCCAGTTTTTTTCCGAAGCGTTGGCTGGGATCAAACAGCTACTTCACAACAACAACAACAACAACAACAAGATGATGATGATGATGATGATGATGATGATGATGATGATGATGATGATGATGGACTTCCTGATTTCCAACTCATGCTCTTAACTATGCCCCTTTTTTTCTTAACTATGGTGGTACACCAGTTCTCTAGGTTTGTATGCATCCAGTAGGATCTTGGACTATTTCCCCCTGAACATAAAAAAAAATGAGGAAGATCCATTCCCCTCCTTATAACGCCCTGCACATCACAGAAGGGGAGGGAGGGGGTGTTTTCATTGTGTAGTCCAGGTGTGTTGAACTACAACTCCCAGCATCCCCCAGCGAGCACGGGGGATGCTGGTATATTGGGCTGCTGAGAAGGTCAGAGCAACACAAGAGAGACTTTCTCTGCTCCAACATTTCCAGACGCCCAGCACAAAGCATACGGAGGGTGGGGTATATGTATGTAGCCATGTGGGCACCATTCCCCCACCCGACACTCCTATGGAAGGTCCCTCATCCTAACAGTGTTGGTCTGGGTCATTCTGGGAAATTAAAAATGGTGGACGGTAGCTAGAAGGAGCACTGCTGAGTCCCCCACCCCCTGAAAAGTGAATAGCTCTGCATACGTTGGGTGAGAGAGCATTTCTGCTTAGCACTAGCAAAACCAGCAACTTGAACTGAACTGGAAAACAAGTTAGTAGCATGTGAATAAGCTTGTGAATAAGGACTGCCTGTGAGGATACACTCAATCTGGGTACCGCAGTTTAAGAAAATATTGACAGACTGGCACATGTCCGGAGGAAGGCAACAAAGATGGCGAAGGACCTGGAGGCCCCGTTCCTATGAGGAAAGGTTGAAAGAGCTGGGTGTGTTTCGCCTGGAGAAGAAATGATTACGACGAGGCAATGTGTAGACAGCCATCTTCAGACGTTTGAAGGGCTGTCACAGACGATAGAGCAAGCGTCTGCAGAGGGTGGAACCTGAACCAACTGGTACCAATGACGAGAAAAGGAAATTCCACTGAACATTAGGAAAAACTTCCTGGTGGTACAAGCTTTTTGACCGTGCAACAGACTGGCTTGAAAAGTGGTGGACTCTCCTTTGTTAGAGGTTTTTAAGCAGAGGGTGAACGCTCACTTATCAGGGATGCTGTGCCGGCAGATTTCCTGCATTAACAAGGGGTTGGACTAGATTACCTTTGAGGTCCCTTCCGACTCTATAAGTCTATAATCCCCCTGGGGATGGACACAAACACACACACACACACACACACACACACACACACACAGAAAGAGAGAGAGAGTTTCATGTCGTGTGAAAAAAACATCCATAAATTAAACTGGTGGTTCCACTTACAGTCAGTGACAAAAGTAAAAGCTTATCCTAGACTTTGCAAAACTTTTCAAAAACTATGAGAAGGGGAAAAGACACAGATCTGGCCAAGATCCAACTACGAGATGATGTTGAGGGTGAATTAGAGTTCAGCGCGCACCAGGGATGGGGACTCGGACTCGAGGACTCGACTCGTGAGTCGGACTGAGTCCCCCCTCTGACTCGACTCGGACTCGAGTCCCAATATTTTTAATGGGACTCGAGACTCGACTCGGACTCGAGACCAAGGACTCGGGACTCGAGACCAAGGACTCGTCAACATCCCTGGGCTGTGCCAGAAGGAGTGGAGAGGAGCGCGATCACCGGTGAAGAGCACATGGAAGTGAGGCGCACCGCTGCTCGGCCACTATGGACAGCTACCAGGAGCGCAGCCCCAACAATGTGTTGAGATTTATTTTGATTGATGTGTTGTTGTGGGGGTTAGGGTTAGGGTCAGACATTTTGGGTTTGGCTGCCTCTGCCTGCCTGTTTGGGGTTCCCAGCCTCCTCTGCCTGCCTGGTCTCTTCTTGACCAGTTCAACAGTTGAATTGTCCAAGACAAAGGCCTCTGCCTGCCTGCCTGCTTTGGGGTTCCCTGCCTCCTCTGCCTGCCTGGTTATTTTGGGTTTGTCTGCCTGGTCTGTTCTTGCCAAAATCAGTTGCAGAGTTTTGTGCCTAGAATTTATTTAAGCCACACATCTGAAGCAGCCTTATTTTGTTGGCGGGAAACCCCATTGATTTTAATAGGGACTCGTGGAGTCAGTTTTGGGAGTGACTCGGGACTCGGGACTCGGGAGTCACCATTTTGGACCAAGGACTCGGACTCGGACTTGAGTCTCGGGTCCAAAGACTCGTGACTCGACTCGTGACTCGAGACCAAGGACTCTTCAACATCCCTGGCGCGCACAAAAAAGCAGTAATGGATAAGATGGGTCACTGCCTCATTGCGCGTTTATTGGCACAGGTATGGCAAGCAATGCCTTATCTCTCATTCTCAAATAGTTCTCAAGGTGGCCTCTGACCTTATGATGGAACAGAATGAGGTCACCTTTCTTGAAAGGCTGCGGATAATGACAAAAGTTTCCAAGGAATTATAAGAAATAATCATGAGATAACAGATTATGAGGATGCTCAGCTTCTATGACAACGTTGGCAAGGAACAAGTCTTGCTATTTTGGGAAATCTCTGTTGTGCTAAACTGCATTTCTTCCCTTACTCTTCAGTGCAAGGAGGGTGGGGAGAGGGAAGGGGCTGAGGAGGATGCACATGGATGATTCCAGATGGACAGCTTCTAACACTACCAACCAAAAGGCATTGTGCAACAGTGACAGGAGCAGGCAAAGGGAACATCAGGATCCGCTCCTATTGGATTTGCACAGGAGATGAGAGGCTAAGCAGGGCCAGTCCAACAGCCCTGCTGAAATTCTACTTGATTTTTTTCCTCTTCCCTCCCCTTCCCTCTTTCCTTTTATGTCATGTCTTTTTTAAAAAATTGTAAGCCTGCATGCAGGGACTGTCTTGCTTACAAATTGAGTGTAAGCTGCTCCAAGAGCCCCCCCTTTTGGCTGAGGAGTGGGATAAAAATACATCATCATCATCATCAATATACCGCCCAACAGCTGAAGCTCTATTTATTTATTTATTTATTTATTAAATAAACTATTCCATCTTTCCCTCCTTGAGGGATTTTTTTTTTGGTAAGGAAAAAGGAGAAAGAAGCAGCGGGAAAACACAGGGGAGTTGCAAACGGAAGATGACGACATCTGGACTGCCTGTAAAATTTCTTGAGTGTGGCAGGGTGATTGCATAATAAGAGCCTTGTCTGGAAGCACCCCATGAAACTCTGTTTCCTGGAACTTCTCCCCCTATTGCAACCGTCTCTGTGATGCTGTCGGGTTACTACAGAACAGACCTGTAGAAACTGCGTTCTATCCCCATATTACAAATGGGGCTTGAAGTTGAGAGGCCGGTGCAGCCTTCCCCAACCTGGTGTCGCATCCAGATGTTTTGGGATACAGTTAGTTCCCACCAGCATGGCCAATGGTGATGGATGATAATAGTAAAAAAAAAACATCTGGAGGGTACCAGGTTGGGGGAAGCTGCACTAGTGGTTTACCTAAGGCTGTCAATGAACAGGTAAGCCTCAAAGAGTTCAGTGGGATTTATTTCCAGGTAAATATGTAGCGACAATGCTCTTTTAGATGTTTGGTTAAAACATGGCTCTTGAAGAAGGCATTTCGCTAAACGTTCTCCTGGTTTGTTACTGTAATACTGTTCCCTTTATAGTTGCATTGATGATACGATGTTTATAACTGGATGTTTTTTATGTTACTACTAGCGAATGGAGCCAGCTTGGCACGGGTTGCGGAACCCTTCATTTGATATAGCAAAGCCTTCAATCCAAGCTATACAGCTGTCAGAGCTGGATAAATTGTGCCTGCCCCACCTGAGAGACGCCATGGCCGCTAGCACCCCTGGTCACGGCCTGTGCCATGGTGCACCCCATAGCCCCCTGAGGGAGGGGTCTGTCCACTCCGTTCCCCTGCGGCGGGGCTGCCCCACGGCAGGGAGGAGGGGCCAGCTGTATAACTCTGTCCCTTGGACCCCTCCCTCCCTGGCTTCAAACTGTGTTGACTGCCAAGCTACAGCAGTGGTTAGGGAGCCCTGCCACCTAGGCAACGAAGGCGGCACTGCAGGATTCACGCACACAGGAACATTAAAATGAATTAATCTGTTTTTAAAAACCTATTAACCCCATAAGCACACCATAGGGTCTCCTTACTATGCATGCCAAGTTTCAGTTATCTAGGTTTCATGGTCTTGGCACAACAACACTGACAGACAGACTTATACCCATCATCATCATCATCATCATCATTATATTATTACTACGACGATGACGACAACGACAACAACGACTACAGATGAGGGTGCATTTTGTAACCTGCTTTGAGTGCTGCTGGTGAAAAAAAGTGGGGTATAAGTTTTTTAAATAAAATAAAATACACTATTGCCTGATTTGTCTGATTTTTTTCTTGAGGAAAACCAGGTATTTTCTCAAGTAAAGGGGTGTGAAGGATTGAGGCCTACACAGGCCTAAGTTTGTTGAAGCCTGAAGGCCCAAACACTCCAGGATGGGAGGGGGAGTTTGAGAGTTTTAGTACCCAATAGAAGTTAAGAATTAGTCTCCTGATCAAGGGCACCTGATTATAACCTTCCACTCCTGGGAAGGCTATATATGTGTGGGGTGTGGTCAGCTAGCTGCAGAGAGAGCGACTGACTGCAGAGGAGAGAGGTAGTCTGAAGTTAAACTAGAGAACCTTGGATTGTTTGTTTGTTTTATTTTATCATACTTGCTTTTGAATTATAACTGCTCTATTAAGTAAATACCCTAATATTATAAGTAAAGTGTTATTGTGTACCCTGGTTTGTTGGAGTGACTTATTCACCACGTCTAAAGCCTACACCCATGCTACTGGAAACAGGCAAAGGATTTGATCTCCTGGAACGGGAGAGGCTTTGAGAAGAGGCAGAGATCTTCCAAAGGCAGGTCGAGGGGTCCCTGCAGTAGCGGAACCTTGGACAAGGGGAGCAGCAGCATTTTCTCGCAGTGCTTGAACTGTGTAGCGTGTGCACGCACACACTAAGAGACCACGTAACTCAGATCATCCCCAAAGTTAGGATCAGTTCAAGACTGTATGCCAGGGATGAGGAACCCTTTTTTTCCCCCTTCAAGGATTGCTTTCCCTCGTGGGTACCCTGTCGTGACTGCATGCCAGCATTCGGTGGGGTAGAAGCCAGGGCCGGTGCGACCATTAGGCCAACTAGACAGCTGCCTAGGGCGCAGGGCTAAAGGGGGTGCCAAAAACGCCTTGAAAAAAAAATACAGTGCTCTCAAGTGGGAAGAGGGGGGTGCTAAATATCTGATCTTGCCTAGGGCACCAAACTGCCTTGCACCTGGTCCTGGTAGAAGCCAGTGATGGGAAAAGCCAGAGAGAAACATGGGCAAGGCCAGCCCCGTCTCTCTGTCTCTGTCTGTCTGTCTGTCTCTCTCTCTCTCTCTCTCTTACTCCTCATCCAGTGAGCTACCAGAGAGGAGCAGCAGAACTCTTACCCAGGGGTCTGAACCAATGACTTGCAGATCAGTTTGAAATCAGGCCACGGGGCCGTATGCCCACTCCTGCTGGGCCCTCAATTGCCCACGCCAAGCACAGCCTATAGTAGGGGCGCCAAACCCCTTTCAGCCTGATTGCCGAACTCCATTTCGAAGAAGCTCTCGCATTCCACTGGTGGCCAGGACCAAAGGCAAAAGCAGCGGGGACAAAAATGCCACAAATACCAGCACATTTTTAGCTTAAAGCTCCGATGGCCAGTAACCTAAACCTCAGGAGAGACATTTTCACCTCTCGGCTAAACCCATAATGCAAGCAACATTTACAGCAGGCAGCAGAAAACTTTTCCCATTAGCCCATTCCCATGCCCCATCAGAGTCTGCTAGGCACTGTCTCCAGATCCCATCCAGGAACCAGATTATTTTTTTTTAAATTAAAAGTTGGTAGAAATGTTACTTCTGAAGTTCTGCTAACCCCAACTGCTCTTCTTGATCATCTTTTCTTTCCCGCCTCCCACCCCCATTATCACATGTCACATTTTCTCTGTATCGCTCCTCAGCAAATAAACCCATTTCTTATCTCAGCTTCTCTGGAGATTTGTGGGATATTGCAAAGAACTGTTGTGCCAGATAACAACGCTGTGGATGCCCTGGCCCTGTGATGCTGCGGAATTGACAACATTTATATAGCAATTTCTGAACAGGTGTTAACTGAGCCGGCTTCGCGGTGTGTCACTCACGGCCATGTCACTGTGTACGCTCTGAGCTTTAAACACAATAAATCAGAATTTTGCACCAGTGTGACCTAAATTCCTCACCAAGCAGAGCTACATTCTGCATCCTGCATATGTCATTTAAACTGAACACATCTGCATATATCTGACTATCAGTTGAGCCATTAAAAATGGGTTTTATGCCTGTTCAGGCCAGGTTCACCAATATTTTCTAACTCTCCAACTTAGTTCTGGTTTAGACAGTTATCTCTTTTTTAAAAAAAATGGTTTGGCTTAACCAGTTTTGAACAGGCTTCAGATGAATATGAATACAGTGCTAAATATTGAACCTGGGAAACATGAGATGATGCCTGGGGCCCTACGGGCAGCACTGGAACCTCCTCCACTCGGATCAGGGGTTTGAAGACGTGTCCCACTGGTTCAGGCAGACCAAAGGTTTTCCAAATGTACATCCCTGTTCGTACTCTTTGCTGACTACTTTTGCATATGATGGTAGCCAAAAGAGACTTACACGTTTGCAAATTCGTTAAGACTTCAAGATGCCTTTGGACACTTCTGTTATTGTATTTATTTGTCATCTTTGGAATTTTATATGGACATCTGCAGCGTCAAAGGTAGGCATGGCCGGGCACCTGCTGAAGGCCCACCCCCCCAGCAGGGCCCCCCTGACATTGGCCCCCTGGACTTGCTCCTCCTCTTCACCGGCTTGTTCACCTGCCTCTCTCTCTCTCTGGCCCAGATCATGGTGGTGGCGAGAAGGAGGGGCAAGGGACGCCACGGCCTACTTGCTCACAGTCCCTCTGCCTGTCAGGCAAGCAAGTGGCGGCCATGATGAAGAAGAGGATGAGGAGCAAGAGCAGCTGATGTCAATGGTAGACTCATTGGGAGGGAGGGGTCCCACTGAGGGTGTCTCGCGTCGCCCAAAGGCCCTCCAAAACCTCGAGCCAGCACTGGACATTTGCGACGGGAACGCCTGTGCATGAACAGCTGAACACATGCAGAGGCAGTGTTAGGGGGCGGCCCACTAGGGCTGGACCCCCGAATCTTTCATTTGGAGCCCCGAATCTCTGGGAGGCCATCTGCCCCACCACCCTGCTGTCCATGGGCACTTGCTGAAATAAAAGGTACAGACAGGGGCCCTGAGGATCTCTGCCGCATCTGATCCCTCTGGATTAGTTGGCTTTTTGCCCACATGTGCATCACCTCCTGCTGCCCCCCCCCACTTGAATCTTTCTGCCTGTATTTTTTTTTTTTTTTTTTTTGCAATCAAATGCCCTTCTCTCCCCTGTCCATACATCCCTTTTTTACAAATAGGAGACAGGGTCCTTTAAAGACCCACACACACACACACACACACACTGAGACTTTAGAGCATATGTAAATTAGCAAATTTGTGCATTATTTTTGGTCCTGTGGGCCTGAGCCCCGCATTTTTCAGTACCTAGCACCACCCCTGAAGCTCCCTGTTGTTGACATGGTCATGCTTAACGCAGAGACGTCTGGGTCCAGGGCAGTGGGCATGGTCGCTCTGTCCCTTTTTTCAATGCATAGAAGCAATTCATAGGGAACACCCAACCAAGGTTAGGAGCAACAACCACATTTGTTTAACCCTGTGTCGGTAGGGGTCAGGACAGGATGTAAAAATTATCACCACCCTGCTCGATAAGCAAATGGGCCAGGCTTGCAGTTAAAGAAATATAGCGGCACCATCACATCAAGTGTGGCTCTATGCCCATTGCAGATTCCAGTAAAACGCCAGACTGAGATGCAGGTGGCCAATTCCATCCAGGCAGATCCCGCACTTGGTTCTATGTTGTAAACCGCCCAGAGAGCTTTGGCTATTGGGCGGTATAAAAATGTATTAAATAAATAAATAAATAAATAAAATATTCTGCGTTGAATCTTCTTGTGGTGTCATTAGAGAACAGTTACTAGGGGGAGCGACATCATGAAGGTAGCAAACTTTTGTGAGCTTGAAGTTTCCCAGAATATACAGTGTGTGTGTGTGCATGTGTGCATGCGCACATGCGCACATGCGCACGTGCAGGGGAGGCTGGTGACTCCTATTTCAGTGGGTCTCCTTTTCCATTACAGGTTTTATTTGGAACTTCATAGGAGCTCTCTGTGGTGCTGAACTCTACTCCCCCAAAATAGGTTCGCCACCACAGAGCACCATGGATAGCTCCAATGAAGCTCCAAATAAAATCTGCAATGAAAAGGGAGCCCCACCGAAATAGGAGTCACCAGCCTCCCTCGCATGTGTGTTGTGCATGTGTGCGTGCGTGCGTGTGTGTGTGGGGGGGAGGGATGTTTCTTGCAGGGGGGTGGGTGGAAGAAGCAATTCAAATCATTGCTGTCTCCGGAGCTATCAAAGAGCCATAATGCCTCACGAAGCAATCGCCCTTACTCAAGCCGAATAAAACTTTACCCTGTTAAAGAATTTATTGGAACTTATCCATGCACAAAAGTAGTGTACTCGGGGACAGCAATTCAGTATTTACCATCATTGTAAAAGGAGAAGTGAATGGAAAAGGGGGAGGCGGAGGAAGGGCGGATCTGAACAGCTTCGTTCCGGCGTCAGCTTCGAAGCGAGTGATTCATAACACTGCAGACTTCGCAGAAACAGATAACGCCATTCATGATTAACCGCCGCTTTAATTTTCTGCTACGTCTATGCAGTCATCACACTCCCCAGGAGCCGGGAACGCATCTTTTTGGCACGATATTAGCCCTTGTGGAAGAAAGAGCCAAATTCGCGGCCTTCCCCCCCCCGTCACCACCCAAAAGCCGCAGTGTGGCCTTGAAAGCAATTCTGAAGTCAAAACTGACCAATTTTCTTACCAGGAATCATTTTGAAGGGATGACGTAAGGAAAGCTTTTTATGTAGGAATTAATAAATGAATTTAAGAAATATGTGGGAGAGGCAAAGATGTAATGTCGATTTAACAAGAGGGAAAGGAGGTGGCAGGAGGCAAAAAAAAAAAAAAAAACCTAGCGAGACACTTGATGCTCAATGCATGTGGAGTTTGGTATCCCTGCCTGCAGCTTCACGTTTCTCAATTTCTCTCTTGCGGGTTTATCCGTAGACCAGTGTTCTCCAACCTTGGGTCCCCAGATGTTTTGGCCCACAACTCCCAGCATGCCCCAGCCAGCATAGCTGGGAGTTGTAGGCCAAAAACATCTGGGGACCCAAGGTTGGAGAACACTGCCCTAGACTAAAGGATGACAACTAGGGTGGCCATATGTCCTTTAAAAAAAAAAAAAAAACAGAGGACAGTCCTCTATTTTAAGGGCTACCAGAGGACTGTCCTCTATTTGAAGACGTCCTCCACTGGAAGGGCTGTCCTGTCCAATCCTGGTGTAAAGATAAAGAACCATTTAGGACTGTGTTGTCCATCAGGAGTTGGGCACCAGAACAGCAGACTGAACAGGCAGGCACACAGAGTGCTGAGTCACAGTCTTCCACACTAGGCTGACATGTACTGTATTTCTATTTAAAGTGTATAATAATTATTTCTCATTTTGTAGCTATACATGTGAATTAGCATTTGCAAGTGTTATACGAATCGGCGGCGGCTTTTGTCTTCTCTTTGGGGGATCCGTTGCCTTTATTTCTGGTGACAGCTGAAGTGGGGGGGGGCAAAATTAGGAAAGGGGGGGTATTCTCAAGTCATCTTCCCTGAATCCAATTTGCTTGAAAAAATGTTGAAAAATATGTCCTTCGAATTTGATTTGTTTGCCAGCATTTCCCATGATGGATGTTGAATTGGTGGCTAGTGAGTGCCAGAGGTCGGTGGGATCCGGACCAGTGGAAGCTGGTGACTCCAATGTCAGCAGGGCTGCATATCTGCTCCGGATTTTATCTGCACTTCAGAGGAGCTAACTGTGGTGCTGAACCCTATCTCCAGGCTAGGTTCGGCGACATCAATAGCTCCTTAAACATTCAGAATGTGGCTCACGCTGGCTCAGCTTGTCTGAGCATGGAAAGCTGAGCAGGGTCAGGCCTGGTTATTACTTGGATGGGAGACCCCCTCCTCTAGTTTCCTGCATCGAGCAGGGGGTTGGACTCAATAGCCTTGTAGGCTTCTTCCAACTCTACTATGGCAGTGTTCTCCAACCTTGGGCTGGGGCATGCTGGGAGTTGTAGGCCAAAAACATCTGGGGACCCAAGGTTGGAGAACTCTGATCTATGAAATCTATGAATAAAATCTGGAGCGGATACGCAGCCCCACTGACATTGGAGTCCACCAGCCTCCACTGGATCTGGCAATAACTGGGGCCAGGGCCATCAAACAGCTCACCAGTGGGGAGACAGTTGGTTACCTTAGCTCTCAACACCTCCGAGGTGGCCATGCCAAGGGTGCAATGAGGCCTTTTGATTGGCAGTGCTAGGAGCTGTCTGCCCAGAAGCACCCTTAAAAACTCTTCAAAAATATAAATCAATTAAAACTCTTGGATGCACAGCCCAACCAAAATAAAGTACTCAAAAAAGCCCACTGAGCTCCACTGAGGCAACGGAGATCATGAGCAAACCATATACTCTGAGATTCAACTTGTTTCACAGGTTTCTCAGGCGTTTCAAGCAAGTACCTGGGAAAAGCCTGGATATAGCTCCCATCATAATAGGGCTGTTTCCACACATTACACAGGAACAAACCTGGGTTTGCCACCAAATGTACACTCAGTTGGAAACCACAACTCATTTCCAATCTCTGATGGGGGTACCTGGATGATGCATAAGTTTTTAAGCATCTGTTTTGCCACATTTGCATTGGGTTGGATCCAGATTTAGTCATACTTAGAGTATTGATTACGGTACATTGAAATCAATAAGACTTAACTTAGTCATGACTCATGTAAGTCTCATTGATTTCAGTGGGTCTGCTCTAAGTATGACTGAATCCAACCCACTATATACATATATAGGAGAATACTTTTTAAAAAAAGAATTAGGTGTACATATTAAAAGGCCCAATAGACGTGTATGTTTTGGTGTGGCTGTCGCTGGTATCTATTGGATAGTATTCAATAATCCCCATAACACACTTCTCCATCTCCACTTTGGAAACTGTTTTAAAAGTATTTTCAAAATATTGTTTTTTCAGCACATGAAAAGGATCTGTGTTTATCTACCTACTTCATAGATTCATAGATCATAGAGTTGGAAGGAGCCTACAAGGCTATCGAGTCCAACCCCCTGCTCAATGCAGGAAACTAGAGGAGGGGTCTCCCATCCAAGTAACAACCAGGCCTGACCCTGCTTAGCTTTCCACACTCAGACAAGCTGAGCCAGCGTACTCATCCCTTCAGAATGAAAAATAGTGCAAGGCTACCTTCCACTCAGCAGTATCCCAACATTCAAAGGCATTTTCTTTTTTAAAAAGTAAAAAAAAAAAAAAAAAACCCTAACCCTTCTGAGCAAAATTGACTAGATCAGAAAATATGTTTCATTTGCAATCTCACTGAATCAGTTTCACAACCCATTGAATTGGACGGGATGAGGAAACACAGAACTGGGGCCCTCCACGCCGCAACATTTTGTTGTTTGTTTGTTTGTTTGTTTATTATATTTATGAATCGCCCATCTGGCCAGACAACCGGCCACTCTGAGCGATGTACAATCCAATAAAATACAAGGGGGGGAGGATACGGACACACAGTATAAAACACAATTAAAAACAGTACAAAACTTAACAATCCTAACCCACCCCATATTCCCGCCTGAAAGCCATGTTTTTAATGCCCAGCGGAAGCTAATCAAGGAAGGGGCATGGCGGAAGTCACTGGGGAGAGAGTTCCATAAATTGGGGGCTGCCACAGAAAAGGCCCTCCTCCTAGTCCCCACCAGCCTGGTTTCTCTGGCTGATGGGGCAGGGAGAAGGCCGTGTCCGTGGCAGATCTTGTTGAGCGGCCTACTCGATGGTTGCTGGAGGCGCTCCTTGAGATAAACTGGACCGGAGCCGTACAGGGTTTTAAAGGTCAACGCCGACACCTTGAATTCGGCTCGGCAAACAGAACATGGGATCCGTGCCAGCTTCAGGTTTTGGAGGGCCCGTGGGCAAGACTCCCTCAATGGATCCCCTCCCTCAGTGAGTCTGCCTTCTCACTGCCATGGTCACCAGCTGATCTTCCTCCTCCTCCTCCTCCTCCTCCTCCTCCTCCTCCTCCTCACTACCGCTTGCTTGCTTGAGCAAGTAAGCGGTGGCGTCTATTGCTCCTCCTTCTCACCACCACTGTTTTCTGGGCCAGAGCGAGAGGGAGGTGAAGAAGCGCTTTGCAATGGGCAAGAGGAGGAGCAACTCCAGAGGGGCCCGGTCAGTGGACCCCTGCTGGAGTGGGGGCCCGTGGCAGCTGGCCAAGCATGCCTACCCCTGATGCCGGCCCCGCACGGGATTTTCATGGCTCTTGTAAATCCAGCAGATTGGGTCCTGGTGAACATTTCAACCAAGGCTGGTCTTCATGCTCCCTTTTCAGTGACATGCTATGCTACTCTTGCTGGAGTCACGTAGGGACGTAGGAGAATTTTGTTTCAGTTTGCATCTTATCAGAATCTGCCCCGTTCTCAACCCTGAACTTGAAAGAGAGCACTTTAAAAAAAAAAAAAAAAAAAAAAAGCTCACACATTACCAAGCTTTCAATCGCATTCAAAAATGTGTATTTCTTTTTTAAAAAAAAAAACCACACACACAGAGGCCCCCTTTAAAATGCACATTTTGCAAACGATACACATTTCTATCTTTAGTCAATGTGGGGGGGGGAGTGCACACTTGAACAAAAAAGTGCACTGAAACGTGCACTTTCGCCATCTGAAATGTGCACTTTCCCCCGTTTGAATGAAAAGGTCACAGACGAAAACAGGAGTTCAGAGAATCTCGACAAGCGCGAGCATTCCTGGCTTTTCAATCCCTACAAGAGAGGACTGTTCAGAACCTCTTACAAATCTGTGGCAATGAAGTACCTCTGGGGTGCTTTGGATGGTGCTTGGCTTAACCTTTAAAGAGGGGAGGGGGACACACGAGTCTCAAAACCACCGGCAGAACAAACACCATTCGCTGCCTGCACTCAGTTTAATATTGTCACTGCCGCAGTTTCCCCCAGGCTTTCAGATGAAGGAGTGGAAGGCAGATGCTGCTTGTTGTTTCATCTGAGTTAATGATCCACAGAGGAAGCCATCAGAAGCTAACGAAGATGTCGCCACCAGGAAGGCAATCATGCCACAACACTGGCCCTGGATGATGGCAACCGGGAGAGCCCTTTAACAGGGCCGGCACCAGGGGTTGGCATCACTGGGCATCTGCCAAGGCCCACCGCTCTCCGGCAGGGGGCTCGCTGCCAACCCACAGTTCCCCCACTCCCACCCTGCTACACTTTGTCCCAGCTGTCAAGGACTGTTCTGCTGCCATCTCAGTGAAAAGGGGAAGGAGGAGGAGAAGGCAAGGCTTCTGTTCACCTTGCCTTCTCCGCCTGATGCAGACCTGGCCCGGAGGAACACAGCATGGGAATGAGTGGCAGCGGCAGCAATCAGCAGGAGGTGGAACTTCTTGGGGAGCGGAAGCCTTGTGAGGGCATCTTTTCCAACGGCTCCCCCAGAAATGCAGCTGGCACTGCCAATTAACACGAGAGAGAGCAAGGATGCTTCCAGACTTCCCTTTCCCCCAGTAACCCTCTCAAATGATCAGTGCTGGGAAGGGGACATGGCTAGTGTGGCGTAGTGGTTAGGGTGTTGGACTGGGACTCGGGAGATACGGGTTCTAGTCCCCGCTCGGCCATGAAACTCACTGGGTGACTTTGGGCCAGTCACTGACTCTCAGCCTAACCTACCTCACAGGGTTGTTGTGAGGATAAAATGGAGAGGAGGAGGAGGACTATGTAAGCCGCCTTGGGTTCCATGCAGGAAAAAAAGGTGGGGTATAAATATAATAAAAAAATAAAAATAAATGTTCAACACCTCTGCTGTAGCCCATTTTGGGGGTGACACATCGGACACTCCCCTGTGGCTACACATTCTGGGGGAAGGCCAGGCAAACAGACTTTCAACGAAACATGCCTGCTCTTCCTGATTGTTCTCTCTATGAAACCCCTCCAAAGGAAACCCCCCAGAAAACAGTTTGAAACCCGCTGCTATGTGCAAGCCGGACCGCCTGGTGCCCACGCTCAGGCTTGTAAAAAGGCCAGTGCCGTGGGCAGAACAGATCACTATGTGCCCGGCAGAGCAATCCTATGACCCCTGGACAGTGCCTCGGGGGGCATGATGGGATTCTTCGGATTCCCAGATCTGAGCTCGGAGACAGAGCTCCAACCTCGGAGCTGAGGATCCATGCTTGGATCCCCCCCCCCTCGCAGCCCATGGGGAAAGAACTGTACCCACTGGTTCTCTGAGGTCATCAGAGCGACCTTGGACAAGGGGTAAAGGGGGCATTCCAGGGGGGTGGAGAGGGAAGGAGACCGGGGCCACCAGGATATGATGTATCCTGAAGGCGCTCCAGCCTCCTCCCCCCCCCTCTGACACACTGCAGCTAGCCGGCCCAAATTGGCCATCTAGTTGACTTGTAAGACAGGAGGAGGAACATGGGAGGTGGAGATCGCTCCTGCGCCTTCCCCTGCCCCGCATAGGATGGCCGTAATCCTCCAGAGGCTTATGGGCATCCCAATTGGATTGCACCCTTATAAGTCACAAATAGCCCATCTATGTAGCCTGCCTTAAACTTTCCCAACATGAAAAGCAGAATAGGAAGTACCAATGGCGACATGGCGGTTCTGTGTTACTTTCAGGTTGCCCCTGAATCAGCAGTCTCTGGGGAACAACAGTAGGAGGAGGCTATGGCCCACCTGTCCTGCTCGTGGGTTTGCCATAGCCATCTAGTCACAGGGTTTCCCCCCAAGGCATTTGGCTGCCTAAGGGAGAGCAACAAGTCCCATCATTCCCAGTCACCACACCAACCTGGCGGCTCTCATTGGAGCAGCAGCCGGTGGCACTCCACGTTCGGCCTCAAAAAGTGCAACCACCAAGAAGCTAAGGCGGAGAGGTTCTCCTTTGAAAACCACACCACCAGCAGAATCCTGTGCCCGTTCGATCCTGCACAAGAAAGCCCTTCACCGGAATTCATCCGTTCCAAAACAGATACGCCTGCCGGCAAAGCTCGTCATATCAGCGGCACGTACAGGTGACTCGACAAACGAGCTCTTCGCTGGCAAATCTAATGAACCCGACGACCCCTGCAGAGCTAACAGCTCTTACCCAGGAAAGCCTGGGCAACAGCTGAGCTCCATCGAGTCCTTGTACACATTGCTGGGTAGATGGCGTGGGTGTTGTTTTGCCAGCTGAAGATCACTTCCCACAAGAGATCCTCTTAGATGTGAGTGTCACCAGAGGAGGGGTTGGATGGGGCAAGTGGCCCGAACAGGCAAGTAGCTCACCCTTCCCCGTGTCCTCCCCCAACCGCTGAGCTCCGGTGGTGACTTGAAGGAAATGCACTTTTCGTATATTAATTATAACTGAATCATAAACCGAGACTGAAAAGAAGTTTCTAATCCTACACACTCTTCCTGTCTAAACTTGCTGATAGGCTTGTGCCGTTATTCAGGTCAAGCTAGGCACGGGAGCTGATGTCGACTGCATGCCGGCAAATATATACTGGCATGGATTGGTGACTCCTAGTTCGGTGGGGCTTCCATTGAAGGTTTCGCAGCTTTTATTTGGCGCTCCTATGAAACTCCAAATAGACCCTACCCTGTAATGCAGTGTCCTCCAACCTTGAGTCCCCAGATGTTTTTGGCCTACAACTCCCAGCATGCCCCAGCCAGCTACGCTGGCTGGGGCATGCTGGGAGTTGTAGGCCAAAAACATCTGGGGACCCAAGGTTGGAGGACACTGCTGTAATGGAAAAGGAGCCCCACCAAAATAGGAGTCACCAGTCTCCCCTGCATACTATAGAATGCTAGCAGAAGACGTGGACCTAGAAACTATTGATATACCAATCTTAACAGGATATGGAGGACATTCATGGAATGTGGCTGGCAGATGCATTTTGAGGTGCGAATACAATAAAACTGTACATCCTTTAGAATTTTAGATAGCGGAGAAACACCCACAAAAGCACTTCTGGGATATTGCGTTTGTCAGCGACTGAACTTGATCAAGGTTGTGAGACTGGTGGTGAAACCAGAATACATGGAACTAACAAAAGAAAAAGTGAAAGAATGCTTTGCGGATGTGTTTACAGGCTTAGGCTGTGTACCAGGCCAGTGTCAAATAAAGCTGAAACCAGAAGTTAAACCAGTTATTCACGCGCACAGTAAGGTTCCTATTGTGCTTAAAGAGAGAATTGAGAAAGGACTCAAGCGTATGGAACCCATGGGAGTGCTGGTGAAAGCAGGTGAACCAACAGAATGGGTAAACTCTATGGTGGCCACTGAGAAGAAAAATTCTAAACAGTTCCGAATTTGTTTGGATCCAAGAGACTTAAATCAGGTCATCATGAGAGAACATTACAAACTGCCTACACTGGAGGATATAACATACAAGCTGTCTAAAGCCAAGTATTTTAAGGTGCAATCCTATGCATGTTTAGACAGAAAAAAGGCCTACAACTCCCAGCATGCCCCAGCATCTGCATCTTATTTGGATTTAATGTCGTCAAGTTTTTCTCTCTGCACCTTTCCAATAGTGCTTTCAGATTGTTATCATGGTGTTCTCAGGTGTAGCTATGCACTACTATGTCATCAATAATGACTTCCACACCCTGTAACCCTTCCAACACTTCATGGGCTTCTTCTTCTTTTTAAAGGGGGGCATGCTGGGAGATGTCATCCTTTTTTCTGTCTAAACATGCATTGTGCCCTTAGTGTACTGGTACACTTCCAGTACAGATGGTGTACTGGATGCAAAATCAGGTTACTGGCAACTGAAATTAGATGAGGAAAGCAGCAAACTGACAACTTTTAACTCACCATTTGGTCACTGACACTTCACCAGAGTACCTTTTAGAATCTCTGCAGCCCACAATTTATTTATTTTTTAACGTCCATAAAGTGTCAGAAGGGTTACAGGGTGTGGAAGTCATTACTGCTGACATAGTAGTGCATGGCTACACCCGAGAAGACCATGATAACAATCTGAAAGCACTATTGGAAAGGAGCAGAGAGAAAAACTTGACATTAAATCCAAATAAGATGCAGATTGGAGGAAACAGTGTCACCTACTTTGGTCATACACTGACTGCTGAAGGAATAAAACCAGATCCAGACAAGATTGCAACAATAAGGCAACTGGAAACCCCAAAGTCCAGATCAGAGGCAGAAACTATAATGGAAATGTTTAACTACTTAGCCAGATTTACCCCAGGATTGGCACAAGTGACTGCACCATTGAGGGAGCTATTCGGGAAGGACACCAAATGGGTTTGGCATGAATCCTATGATAAAACCTTCCAGGAGGTCAAAGAACTCATTAACAAGAACCCCAGGATCTGTCCTTCAATATTTTGATGCAGAAAAAGAAGTTACAGTACAGGTAGGTGCATCACAGTCTGGAATAAGAGCAATACTACTTCAGGAAGGGAAACCCATTGCATACGCATCTCGCTCACTGACTCCAACACAGTGCAGTTATGCACAGATTGAAAAAGAAATGTTTGCAATTGTGTCAGGATGTAAGAAATTCCATCAATATATCTATGGCAGAACAGTAACAGTGGAGATAGACCACAAGCCTCTTGAACATATAATGAAGAAACCTTTAGCTGCAGCACCTGCCAGAGTGCAAAGAATGATCTTACGTCTACAGAAATAAGACCTGAGAATCATGTATAAACCAGGGAAAGAAATACCTGTAACAGACATTCCTGTCAGGAAAGAATGCCAAAGAGGAAGACAATCTGAAGGACCAAGTACATATGATACTCAGGAATGTTCTAGCAACAGAGGAGAAATGGGAGAAAATAAGGCTTGAAATATATAAAGATGAAGCCATGCAAAAGTTGTTTAGGATGATAAAAGATTTCATAGATCTGATAGAGTTGGAAGGAGCCTACAACAAGGCTATCGAGTCCAACCCCCTGCTCAATGCAGGAAACTAGAGGAGGGGTCTCCCATCCAAGTAATAACCAGGCCTGACCCTGCTTAGCTTTCCACGCTCAGACAAGCTGAGCCAGCGTAAGCCACAGGCCTTTTGGTTGACCAAAAACCAAATCTCAAGTATCATGGGAAATTAAAGACTCCCGGAATGTAAAAAAAATATGAACTATAGAAAAAGGACTTATACTTCGAGGACAACAAATTGTCATTCCAAAAACATTAAGATCATCTATGCTAGGGAAGATTCACACAGTACATTTTGGCAAAATGTGCCTGTTTTTTGCATAACGAGACATACTATAATGGCCAGGGATGAGTGCTCAGATAGAAGATATGGTATCCAAGTGCTCCACATGTTTGGAATATCAAAAGGGAAATGCCAAAGAACCAATGACACTGAGAGACACCCCTTACAGATGATGGCAGAAAATTGGGACTGATCTGGTCACATGGGAACAAAAGTACTATTTACTTATTGTGGACTATTATAGCCAATATCCAGAGATGGTACAGTTACCAGATACCAGGGCAAGCACAGTAGTCAATGTTATTAAATCAATTCTAGAAAGAAATGGAATATGTGATTAAATTATATCTGACAATGGACCGCAGTATACATCAGCTGAATTTGCAACTTTTGCCACCAAAGAGTGGAGTTTTAAACATGCACTAACAAGCCCATACTACCCACAGTCAAATGGACTAGCAGAAAAGTATGTACAAATTATGAAAAACATGATGAAAAGTGGAACAGGCTAGTCTAGATGTATACACTTAAGTTTGTTGAGCTACAAAAACATACCAATAGTGGGAGATGCATTTCCGGCCCAACTGTTAATAAGCAGATGACCAAAACCCGATCTTCCAACTATGAGTAGACAACTTTTGGCAAACATCCAAAAGGGAGATGAGATTAGAAAAAGCATAATAAGGCTGAAACAGAAAATATATTATGGCAGAGGTGCAACCTGCCGAAGGCAGGAAATGCTGTAAGGGTTTAACAACAAGTATGGAATTGGGAACCAGCAGTAGTAAGAGGGGTCACAGGAGCGCCGCATCCATACATAGCACAGGCAAAGAAAGGAAAGGAATACAGGAGAAACAGAAGACAAACGAGGCATGTGGGAAGAGAACAACAAAAGGAACATGACACACATACAGGAAGCTTTGGAGATAGATTCCACGAAAAATTGCAAGAGCCGCAATCTACTACACAATCTGAACTAGTGAGTGTATGAAATGAATCAGAAGACAGAGGGGAAGTCAGAACAAATTCCAACAAAATAATGGCTGAGAAAGATGCTGAAGGATCAGAAGCAGAATCTATCTCAAATGAGCAGCAAGCAGATCAAAGAGAGTATTCCAGATACGGTCGACAATTAAAGCCAAAGATTTGGAAGGATTATGTACCAGTATGAGCGAGGCAGTTAAATTGTATTATTCATTTCAGATAAGAAATAAAGGGGGGTGGGTAGTCTGTTTAAAAAGAAGGCTATGTAATACAGGTGGTCCCCGGGTTACAAACAAGATCCGTTCGTAAGTCTGTCTTTAAGTCGAAGGTGTACGTAAGTTGGAACAGAAGCCACGCAATGTGTTCAAAGTGTCGCAAAGTGTCGCAAAGTATACTGCGTGCGCTCGTAAGTACGAACCATTGTATTTAACTCAGATTTTTACATATATGGCCGTCGGTTCTTAAGTATGAGTTGTCCATAAGGCGGGACGTTCATAACCTGGGGGCTGCCTGTATATAGAAATAACTGAGGATGCATTCTCTCAGGCGACCATAGGGGGCAATAAAGAGCACCACATGCTGTCATAAAGAAAGTACTAGACGGCTGAATACAACGGTTGTTGTTTTTACAAAGACAAGATGGTGTCAGCTTGTTTGTGAGAGACCACAGAACAAATCACCAGTTCCTAACTTGGCAACTCTCCAGAGCACAGCAATTCCCAGTTTTCATCCAAAGAGAGAACATTTCAAAAGTGTTGAATTGTTACAGGTGCATTCAGGCCACCCATAAGGGGCACCAAACTGCAAACTCACCAGGCCGTCTGCTCCAAGTGCAATATTTTGTTGCTTTCCCCAGAGGAGACCTGGCTTGTCCAGATCTTCTTGCGAGAAATTAACATATATAAACATGAAGCTGACTAACCATTCGTCCCAGCTAGCGCAGCAGCATCTTCAACTCTGAGTGTGATCAGAAAGGGGTCGAAAATGAAACTGCTGATATCATGCCATTGTACAAATCTATGGTGAGATCACACTTGGAATACTGTGTGCAGTTCTGTTTGCCACATCTCAAAAAGGGTATTGTAGAGCTGGAGAAGGTGCTGAAAAGGGCAGCTAAAGCCATCACTACTATATTGTTGCATATAGTTTCCATTTGGGGGGCTGAAGCAGCTCCCCTATGAGGAAAGATTACAACATTGAGGGCGCTTCAACTTAGAAAAAAGGAAAGCAAGGTGTGTGTTTTTTTGATGGAGCTGTATACAATTATGCATGGTGTGGAAAAAGCAGATAAGGAGATATTTTTCTTGCTCCCTCATAATACTAGAATCCAGGGCCATCCAATGAAGCTGAACACCGAGAGATTCAGGACAGACAAAAGTACAGTAATACCTTGGATTGCAAGTAACTTGGTTTGAGAGCATTTTGCAAGACAAGCAAATTTTAAAATATTTATTTTAAAAAATTTGACTTGATATACAAGCGACGTCTTGCAATACAAGTACCGTAGTACGGCTTAAATTAAAAATCTCTGTACAATTTTTTTTGGGGGGGGGGAATTTCGTTTTGATATAAGAGTGTTTTGGATTACAAGCACGTTTCCGGAACGAATTATGCTCTCAATCCAAGGCATGACTGTAGGTACTTCTTTACACAGCACATAAAACTATGGAATTCTCGGCCACAAGGTGTAGTGATGGCCACAAATTTGGATAACTTTAAAAGGGGGTTAGACAAATTCATGGGGCATAAGGCTATCAACGGCTACTAGTCCTGATGGTTATATATTGCCTCAAGTAACAGTGACAGTATGTCTCTCAATGCCAGTTGCTGGGGAACATGCGTGGGAGGGTGCCATTGTGCTCACTGTGGGAACAGAATGCTGGACTAGATATGCCTTTGGACCGATCCAGCATGGCTCTTCTGATGTTCCTGTCTGCAGAGTCTCGGGCATGCGCAACCTGAGACCATTTAACTGGAGATACCAGAGACTGATCATTAAAAATTAGGCATGCAAATAGGATGGCCATATGTCCTTTTTTTTTTACAGAGGACAGGTCTCTATTTGAAGAATGGACAGATGACAGTCCTCTACTTGAAGGTATCCTCTATTTCAGTGCTCTCCAACCTTGGGTCCCCAGATGTTTTTGGCCTACAACTCCCAGCATGCCCCAGCTGGGGCATGCTGGGAGTTGTAGGCCAAAAACATCTGGGGGGGGCCAAGGTTGCAGAACACTGCTCTATTTGATGGGCTGACCAGTCCAAGTCCAATTTAAAAAAAATAAAGAACCATAAGGAGGGAGAGCCCAGGGGCCATCCTATTTGCATACCTAATATTTAATTATCAATCTCTGGTATCTCCGGAGGACCTGTGTGCCTTGCTCTGTGTCTGCTGTCCATGTACTGACTCTTGATGGGCAACTTTTAGGCCCCTGTTGTTCTCTCTTCTTTTAGTTCTTCAGCTTTAAAGCAGACTTGGTCTGGGCAGCCCATCAGATAGAGGACATCTTCAAATAGAGAACTGCCCTCTGTAAAGTAGGACACTTGGCCACCCAACGCAGGGTGAAATCACTCCATTCCAGTCCAGAAATAATCTGGGCAATTTAGCCTCGTAAGATGCTACAAGACTCTTGTAGCATCTTACAAAAGGTATTTGTTGTTTTTTCTGGGCAACTGAATTATTATGCTGTACATCCTAAAATAAACCAGTTAGTCCCAATTATTGCTGAACTGGGAAGCACATCCACACACCCTGGCCTGGACAGCAGACTGAGCAAGGCACACGGGTCACCTGGTCACAGTCTTCCCTACTACGATGAGATGTATTGTACTTACTTCTATTTCTGTTGAAATAATGATTTCTAAACTCGCATCTATTCCTATAAATTAGCCCAATGCCAATCTTATGCAGACCTGTATCCTCTTTGGTCGTCTTTTTGGGTGATGTATTTCCTCTTCTTCTTCTTCTTTTGGAAATCCGTAAGTGGCCACCCTATGTGCAAACTATGCGTTCAACCACCAAGTTACTTCCCCTGAAGCCATTTTTGATACAGGCTCCTGCTGTTCACCAACGTAAGAGAGGATGGGATCAGAACTCACAAAGCTATGGAAATTACTGTGAGAGCCAAACTACATGTTACATTGGAAGCATGTCGAAATGGCATGCTTAGGATGAGTCACACCTCCTTAACAACTGGAGCAAAAGTAGCCACGGGGCCCTGGTCTGGACTGTGGAATAAAGGACTTTAACTTCGGGCCATTAGCTATTTGACTTAGGACACAATCCTAAGCATGTTTAGACAGGAAAAAAAAGGCCTAAAACTCCCAGCATGCCCCAGCCAGTTTAAAAAATAATAATTTTGCAGTTCAACCAATTGTGGAGATAAGGATCCTGCCTGTATCCCTTTGCCCTGACTGTGGAAATGATCAAACACTAAATTAACCTGGTGTGCGCTTGTATACGTGACCCTTTGCACCTTCAAATGCTGCAACAGGCGGGGACGCTTGTTCAACAGCCAGACGCCTGCACAATTCCTTAAATAAAGAATGTCGTGTCAGCCATTTACCATGCCATGTACAAGGCACAGAAACCTGTTCCAGGAGGATTCAGACAGAGATAATAGCACATTACATGTAGCAGAGCAAGGGCAACTGAAGGTAAGCCGAACTGAACTCCCTGTGGTCCCTTTTCTAGGAAATCTCGCTCCAAAGAAAGAGAGAAAAAGTCATCTGAAACTGGAGAGGTAAAGGAAGAGGAGATGGGTAACTACAGGTTGATTCCAACCACATTTATTGACAAATAAACCCCACTGATTTTATTGGAATCTCTTACTATAAAAAGATACGGAGGGTTGCAGCGTAAGTGATGATATATACCAGTGATGGCGAACCTATGGCACGGGTGCCACAGCTGGCACGCAGGGATCTCTCTGTGGGCACTCAAGCCATTGGTCACCAGATCATGAAAATACTGTCCCCTTCTGAAAAACACTAATCATTTTGTTCTTTCTCACAGTGTGGAACAGAATGATTTTATTCTAGAATTCCTGTTACAGAATTCTTTTCTACATTGTTATCACATTTAAAAGATTTTGAAGAATGATGCACAGAGCATGGCTTGGATGTAAAGCCCTAACAGTTGACCTGAGTGCTGCATGTGTTGCTCTCAAACTAACGGAGTATGAGCCAAGGTCTGACAAATTATCAGCGTGCATGCAATAGCAAAAATCACATTAATTGTGCAAAAGCATGCCCAATGCAAACTTTTACCTAATGCAGTGTTTGCAGTCCAAGACATAAAGTGTTTAAAATGTGTTAAGCACGTTTAGTTTTCTTGTTTATCTTGCCCATCCTAGTACAGGTTGATTTTTACTGTTACTAATCAGACACCTGTGGAAGCAGGGAAAGGACCCGGGGTAAAGCTTGCCACATACAATTTCAGTCTGGCATATAATCATATTACAAGTTGAGAATCCCTTATCCAAAAATACATGTGCCTAATTATTTAAAAAGTTTGTATAAATTCCCTTCAGGCTATGTGTACAATGTAGTATTATAATAATTTTTTGAGTTGATTTTTTTCCAACAAAAAACTGTTTGTATCATTGAAAGCTCTGTTATTGTGTTTTTCTTTTAAGACAAAAGATGTTAATTATTTCGGACAACTGTATGAGTTGTTTTTCTAAAACGAAAACCTCGGTATTCAGGTTTAATTGCAGTGTTGGCACTTTGAAATAAATAAGTTGGTTTTGTGTTGCAGTTTGGGCACAAAAAGGTTCGCCATCACTGATATATACGCATTCAGAATAATAAGAATTGCCTGGCCGGATCAGACTAAAGTCCGTCTAGTCCAGCATTTGGTTCCCGACACCAGCCAGCCAGATGCCTCTACTACAGTGTTCTCCAACCTTGGCACTGGCTGGGGCATGCTGGGAGTTGTAGGCCAAAAACATCCGGGGACCCAAGGTTGGAGAACACTGCTCTACTAGTTCACAAGCAGGACACAGCCATGTGGTTCTGCTATCCTGAGACTGCACCTGATCCAAATACAGGTGGAGAAATCGCATATTGAACGTTCCCTCTTGTAACAAAGTCCCTGCTGCACAGAGAAAACTAGCGGATCAAGAAGAGAAATAGGCTAGAATATTTTCCCTGATGTATTATAAGTGCCGGGGAAAACCATTGTTTTAAACATTAAGGGCCGTTTAAAGATGCAATCCCTCCCAATAACTTTAAATAGCAACAGCCCTAACAGGATTGTACCTCCTCATGATTTACCCAGATTGTGCAGATCCACTTTAAAGGCACGATCACTCAGCAGCTTCCGGAAGCCTCTCATTTCGGCACAGGGCTGCAGTGGTGGTCAGGTGAGGCCTACCTGGTAGGGTCTGGCCAACTTTTCAGCAAGCCCCTGCAGCTGTGCCTTTAGAGCAGCAGCTTGCTGTAAAGACATTAGCATATCATCATGTTTTATCTGCAGGAGCTTCAGCTGCAGATCTCTGTGCATAAAGCTGCTGTTAAAGGCACAAGAGCAGGCCAGCGCATTTCCCCCCCCATGTCATTTGGTAACCTTGTTGGTAGACATGTGGATGAGAAGGGAACAGGAGTGATCATGGGGACCAGAAGAAAGTGTTCATGGAGTGGAGGTCTGGATTGTGCTCCTGTTTACACTCTCTGACCAGGGATGGGGATTCGGACTCCAGGACTCGACTCGTGAGTCAGACTGAGTCCCCCTCCAATATTTTTAATGGGACTAGAGACTCGACTCGGGACTTGAGACCAAGGACTCGTCAACATCCCTGGGCTGTGCCAGAAGGAGTGGAGAGAAGTGCGATCGCCGGTGAAGATTTTATTTTTTATAATCATTCTCCTAAAATGCAGCCTTTCAGACATTTTGGGTTTGGCTGCCTCTGCCTGCCTGTCTGGGGTTCCCAGCCTCCTCTGCCTGCCTGGTCTCTTCTTGACCAGTTCCATAGTTTGAATTGTCCAAGACAAAGGCCTCTGCCTGCCTGCTTTGGGCTTCCCTGCCTCCTCTGCCTGCCTGGTTATTTTGGGTTTTTCTGCCTGGTCTGTTCTTGCCAAAATCAGTTGCAGAGTTTTGAAATAAAAAGGCACACTTGTGCCTAGAATTTATTTAAGCCACACATCTGAAGTAGCCTTATTTTGTTGGGGAAAAAACCCCATTGATTTTAATAGGGACTCGTGGAGTCAGCTTTGGGAGTGACTCGGGAGTCACCATTTTGGAGACTCAGACTCGGGTTCAAAGACTCGTGACTCGAGACCAAGGACTCTTCAACATCCCTCTCTCTCTCTCTCTCTCTCTTTCACACACACACACACACACACACACGGCTGTAGAACAGGGAGAGATGCACACAAACAAGCCACAAGGCACTGATCACTTAAGGCAGAGGTGGGCAGAAGGAAGCTCTGAACCTACTGTAGATCTCTGACTCCGAGTGATTCGCAGTGGATCAGCAAGGATTTCTGATTCTTAGTCATTTAACAATAGCCGCATCAAAATAACTTTCCTCCCACCCTAAATTCTATTGCTTGAGGTAACCAGGAGTGGATTTTTGTGTGGAAAGGGGCTGGGAGCTTTGTTCAGTTATGGTATGTGGGGGGGGGGGGGGAAATCCTTTGGGTGCTTCCAGAGAAGGCTTTTATCATGTCGTCGCCTTGCCTCATTCATAGAATTTTACGGCGGGGGGGGGGGGGTGTCCAGAAAACGACGTCTTCCGCTCATACCCCCTCCCCTGTGTTTTCCCACTACTTCTTCCATCTTTTTTCTTACCATGGACAATCTGTTAATTAAGAAAAGATGAGGCAGCTGCAGAGTACTTACCAACTGTGAATGTTAGGACCCCTTTCGTCTGGAAGCACCCTGGGATCACTGGGTGCAGCTTGGTAATTCCACAAATGTTCAGAAGTATTGGGTATGCACTGGGCGACCATGAGTATGCAGAGCACCTGGGTGTCCTAATTTACAGACAATAGCCCTCTATTTAGATGCCTGTCAGAGGAGAGTCCTCTCTTTCCAGGGCCGGCTCAAGACATTGTGCTGCCTGAGGCAAAGAACAAGATGGTGCCCCCTCTCATTCCAAGTACTGTACAAAAGCTAACTGTAGTGGCAGTTGAGGCTTTCTTCAACATTGGCTATGGGACAATGCCTTCCACTGCACCTGAAGGCAGCAGGCTAGTTTATACGGGGCTCAAGGTAGGCCACATTGCATACAGCTCTCTCCTCCAAGATCTTGTTGCCACCTCAAAGCATCTGCCGCCTGAGGTAACTGCCTCACTCTGCCGAATGGTTGGGCCGGCCCTGTCTCTTTGAAGGCATCCTCTGTTTGAAGGGCTGTCCAATCCACATCCAGGTAAAGAGCCATAAGAGGGAAGAGTGGCGGGGCCTTGGAAGTTGCCCATCAACAGTTAGCACCTGGATAGCAGACCGAACAGGCACACAGATCACCTGGTCACAGTGTTTTAAAATTATAGTAATTATTTCAACATTTGCATCTATCTTTAAATTAGCGTATGCAAACGTAATACAAATCTGTGTCCTCTTCTGTCCACTGTTTTGGTAACGTGTAAGTGGCTGGAAATTTAACATTGAGTTTCTAGTAATACACACACACACACACGCAGACACCACACCAGACTAGAGTCAATCCATCCCAGTAGGGCTTCTGTTCCTTGTTGAGAGTTCTGAAATGCAGCAGATCACCTCACAGATCTGTCAATATATTCTGTTCATGCCACCGCTGTTCAACCCCTTGTGAGAGCCAAACTATATGCGAAGGCAAAAAGATCCATGCATTGAAACCCAGAACTGCCCCAATCACGTTTAAAGCAGGGCATGTGTGATTGGCTGTTAGAACAGGGGTGGCCAGACCTCAGGCCTGCAGGATCTATTTCATTTTTTGCTAGAACACTGAGGTGTACCAGCCAGAGCCAGATACAAAATGATGGCTCAGGAGATGGAACCAGTTATCTACAGCATCCTATGAACAATACACTGAAATAGATACTCATCTACATGTGAGTTACCAGAGATCAGGGATTCTAACACAACACTCTAAAACTGGCCAGCTGAGCTGAACCAAGACCTGATCAAAAGCAACCAATTAGTACTCCCATTTTACAGATGAGGCGCACTGAGGCTGAGAAATATGCAGTTAGCACAAGGCCAGCCATGGCAGAGTTTCTCCTCCTCCTTCTCCTTCTTAAAGTATTGGATATCAGAAACCCTAAGAGATGTCCAGAAATCACCAAAAGATATACCTACCAGCTCACCGGCAGTGAGTTCAGCTGCCACCATTTAGTTGTACTTGCTTTGGAAAAACAAGGAGTTCTGGGATGTTTCCGCCCCATCCCCTCAAATCATATACCACCCACAAGGGCTCACTGTGCGTGTCTGAATTCCACACGTACACAGACATTTGTCCAAGGCCCAGTCCTGCGACTGGCTGCACAATCACTTGGGGCAGTGATGCACGTAACAACGCAAGCAAACCCAGGTTTGCGGCTGACCCTCCCCATGACAGGGAGCCTGCAGCCAGTTCCAAGGAAGCTTGATCTGCAGGAATCGGCCGACGAAACTAATATCTGCAGCATTGAGCTCATGTTAAAGGCACAGCTGTAGTGGCCAGCTGAAAAGCTGGCAATCCTAGAATACCCTGGCAAGATTACATAGGCAGGCACGCTGCTTGCGATGTATCAAAGTACCATTGGAAGGACCTATAATTGTTCTGAGCATCCCAAAGTAAGCTGCAGAGAAAGGGCAACAGAGGTGGTTCCAAGACCTGTCCTAACTGATTTCTCTCCTCCCGGGCATGAATGTCTCAGCCCTATTTCCTTGCTCACGGCAAATGGAACAGCCACTCCCAGCATAACGCTGGGAAGGAAGAAGACAGTGAACATGCCAATGAATCACATTCAGAATGTTTTGCAGCATGTGAATGACTCCAAGGAAGGATGACCAGGGATGTTGAAGAGTCCTTGGTCTCGAGTCACTGAGTCGAGTCACGAGTCTTTGGACCCGAGTCTCGAGTCCGAGTCCAAGTCCTTGGTCCAAAATGGTGACTCACGAGTCACGAGTCATGAGTCACTCCCAAAGCTGACTCCACGAGTCCCTATTAAAATCAATGGGGGTTTTTCCCAACAAAATAAGGCTACTTCACACTCAGAGCAGCCACACAGAGTAATCTCAGGTCCTTCTTCTGCCTCTCCCAAGTACGCAACACATCAATCAAAATAAATCTTGACACACTGTTGGGGCTGCACTCCTGGTAGCCGTCCATAGTGGCCGAGCAGTGGCGCACCTCGCTTCCATGCGCTCTTCGTTGACGATAGCACTCCTCTCCACTCCTTCTGGCACAGCCCAGGGATGTTGAAGAGTCCTTGGTCTCGAGTCCCGAGTCGAGTCTCGAGTCCCATTAAAAATATTGGGACTCGAGTCCGAGTCGAGTCAGAGGGGGGACTCAGTCCGACTCACGAGTCGAGTCCTCGAGTCCGAGTCCCCATCCCTGAGGATGACCAGATCCAAAGGAGGACGACTGGAAGGGGTGGGGGGTGGGGTATCTGTACTTTCAATAGCTGTGCCGAAGAGGGAATTCCAGAAGAGGCCGCTTTTCTCGTCTTTGTGTGACAAAGCTAGACCTTGGAGAACTTTCCTTTTCTACGGAGCTCTGAAAGGACAGGAGACTAGGGCAGTGTTCTCCAACCTTGGGTCCTCAGATGTTTTTGGTCTACAACTCCCAGCTACGCTGGCTGGGGCACGCTGGGAGTTGTAGGCCAAAAACATCTGGGGGCCCAATGTTGGAGAACACTGCAATAGAATGTGGCTTCATATATGATACAGGCCTGTGGCTCACGCTGGCGTGGAAAGCTAAGCAGGGTCAAGCCTGGTTATTACCAGGGATGTTGAAGAGTCCTTGGTCTCGAGTCACGAGTCGAGTCACGAGTCTTTGAACCCGAGTCTCAAGTCCGAGTCCGAGTCCTTGGTCCAAAATGGTGACTCCCAAAGCTGACTCCACGAGTCCCTATTAAAATCAATGGGGTTTTCCCCCAACAAAATAAGGCTACTTCAGATGTGTGGCTTAAATAAATTCTAGGCACAAGTGTGCCTTTTTATCTCTAAACTCTGCCACTGATTTTGACAAGAACAGACCAGGCAGACAAACCCAAAATAACCAGGCAGGCAGAGGAGGCAGGGAACCCCAAAGCAGGCAGGCAGAGGCGTTTGTCTTGGACAATTCAAACTGTGGAACTGGTTAAGAAGAGACCAGGCGGGCAGAGGAGACTGGGAACCCCAAACAGGCAGGCAGAGGCAGCCAAACCCAAAATGTCTGAAAAGTTGCATTTTAGGAAAATGATTTTTAAAAATAAAATCTTCGCTGGCGATCGCACTTCTCTCCACTCCTTCTGGCACAGCCCCGGGATATTGAAGAGTCCTTGGTCTCGAGTCCCGAGTCGAGTCTCGAGTCCCATTAAAAATATTGGGACTCGAGTCCGAGTCGAGTCAGAGGGGGGACTCAGTCCGAATCACGAGTCGAGTCCTCGAGTCCGAGTCCCCATCCCTGGTTATTACTTGGATGGGAGACCCCTCCTCTAGTTTCCTGCATTGAGCAGGGGGTTGGACTCGATAGCCTTGAAGGCGCCTTCCAACTCTATGATCTATGAATCTATAAGGCAGTTTATACTCTCAAATGTCAGATTAAGGGACAAACTAGGGACTTGTGAATGCACCTCCAGTCTCTTTAAAATTTTGCAAATAGCACCCATGGGGCTGCAGTGCTGTGGAGCAGGGTAGATCATCTTTTTTTTTTTTTTAAAGCAACAACACCATGAAAATCAACCTCCCTCCAAAATCAGCTCTTTACTTTCAAAGGAAAAACATATATTTGCACGTGTACTTCACTGCCCCCCACCCACCCACTGTTTGTTGTTCTTGTTTTTTTTGCCAAACCTCTGTTTGTGAAATTTCAAATCAAGCCCTGAATCAATTGCCTTCACTCAGAGGAAGTCCTTCATGCAATTATCATAGCAAGTTACTGGCAGGTCGCAATCGGCTACCCGATTTACACCACCACGCAAACAGAAAGTGATCATCAAAGACTGAAACAAGGTCATAAAATTCACAGCAGCAGTTCTCAGGTCCATGTTTTGCTGGTCCTGGTTCTTGTTTACAAGGACAGTGGTGAATGCTGCGTTTCATAGTTCATAGAGTTGGAAGGAGCCTACAAGGCTATCGAGTCCAACCCACTGCTCAATGCAGGAAACTAGAGGAGGGGGTCTCCCATCCAAGTAATAACCAGGCCTGACCCTGCTTAGCTTTCCACACTCAGACAAGCTGAGCCAGCGTGAGCCACAGGCCTGTGTCTTGGCACTACACAGAGTACGTTCTTCAGAAAATGGCCTCCAGTTCATATAATTCATATAATGACACCTTCCAGCAAGGATTGTGCATCCTTAGTGCAAAGCAAGAAACAAAAACTACAACCAAAAACCCTGTAGCCAGCTCACCTAAATTCCACACCAAGGAAAGCTCATGGCCTATCTACCGGTAATATGTACCTAAGTCAAGAACATTTGCTTGCAGTTGCATACTACTTTTTTTCTGCCAGTCATGGAGAACAAAGCACTACAATGACCACCCCTACTCCCTGCTCATCTTTTGCAATTTCATCAGATATTGTCCATGAGCTTTCAACCCTATCCTTGCACTCTTAAGGGCTAGAAACTTATATATATATATATATATATATATAAGTTTTTTCTGGTGTTCTTAGGATGCTGCATCCTGAACCCAATATCAAATGTGGCCCTTGTGTGATGCAGTTGTGTAATAATTGTGGAACCCTGTTCACAGCATTGAAAATCATACCACACCTAGAATTAGAATGTTAACAAAAAGAAGTCATTTAAAGAAACCCCCAAAAGCCTTCCTTGGATGACCAATCACTGGAATGTTATCTTTGTTCAAGACCCACCACTCAGATCCACAACCTGACCACTGAATATAACCGGTTTTCCTTGTTTTAAAAACACCCCAACCCTTTAAAATGCTGTAGTGGACACAACACAGATCGCAGAACTTCTCTCTTTGGGTTTGGCTGTTTTGTTTTTTTACTTTTTCAGGGCATACCCTGGGGATGTCTCCTGTGTAATTCCAGTTGCCCTGGACTGGGGATGCCCAAGAATTCAGCTTGTGCATGTCTGACTCATTTCAGTGGCTTGCACACGGGATGACATACAATCTAAATGCAGTCTGCCCTGTATCTGTCAAACTTACCTCTGCCTAGGGTCATGTGATTGTTAAGCCTAATAATAATAATAATAATAATAATAATAATAATAATAATAATAATAATAATAATAATAATAATAATAATAATAATAATAATAATAATAATAAATCAACTTATTTTAATAGGCCACACAAAATCCATGTCAGGAAACAATTGGGCCAACTTGTTACCTTGACCTTTACTTGCTTATTTTTGCGTAACTTATTCTGCTTTCCAAATGGAGCTTGGTTTTTTTTTAAAGAATTCAAAATACTTTGGTGAGGATTAGGGTACCAGAAAGTAAGAAAAG
Source organism: Shinisaurus crocodilurus (assembly GCA_021292165.1). Lineage (NCBI taxonomy): Eukaryota > Metazoa > Chordata > Lepidosauria > Squamata > Shinisauridae > Shinisaurus > Shinisaurus crocodilurus. The sequence continues at coordinate 2,462,289 of CM037877.1, read as the reverse complement.
AGCATAGAATTGGGCTTAAAGTACCAGTAAGAACAAGGAATAGTGGGGAAGTAGGAGCGGGAGAGAGAGACCCATCCACTGACTACTGAAAGCCAACTGGGCTGCAGTCCTCAGCACACTTACCTGGGAGCATGCCCATTGAACACTGTGCGCCTAACAGAGCAATTCTATGTCTACTCAGAAGTAAACCGCATTGATGGTGCTGCTTACTTCCAGATTCAGTATGCACAGCAGCTTTCCCCAACCTAGTGCCCGCCCAATGTTTTGGACTTCCAACTCCCAGCATTCCTGACCATCAGGCATGCTGGCTGGGGCTGATGGGATGGAGTTGGAAGTTCAAAACATCTAGAGAGGAAGGCTGGTGGTGTTAATAGCATTGCAGCCTGAGCAAGTCTGCAATTAATCATTGCGCTGTTAAGTTTCAGAGCCTTCACCAGAGCTGCTCACATTTCGAAGCTTCAACCCAGAGGAATAGCAGCAACGTGTTGTTGTTTTTCCTGAATGGAACCCCAGGATACCAGATCGTGCAGCGGGGCCCCGTTTTGTGCTTCCACAGCGACCGTATGGATGGACAAAATAATATGCTCTGCTCTGCCTTCACATGTGTGTGTGTTTGTGTGTTTCAAGGTCCTGACCATGTTAAGGTCATACATATATACAGTGCTTTTTTTTCTGGAGAAAAGGGTACCGGAACTCTTGGATTACATTTCCTCGGGAGTAGATGGCGATTAAATTGTAATGCAATTAATAGAAGAAAAGGTGCTGGAACTCAGTTCCGGTGAGTTCCACCAGAAAAAAAGCCCTGCATATATATATATATATATATATATGATACACACACACACACACACACACAAGAAAGTATTATTGTGCGAGCACTCACACCCAAAGCAGGAACAGAAGTTTGCCCATGTGAAAACTGTAATGCACGGTGACAATGTAACAAAAGGAGGGTTCTTCCCCCCCCACCCACCCAACATGAAGATGGCCTTGCCAAACTGGAATATTCCAATGCTCTCGGGTAAGTCAGCTGTGGATGCGTTCAATAAGCGACGGCCTATGGAAGCCTTGGGAGATGTGGCAGAGATACACCTGTGCTCTCACGAGAATGTGCTTCCAGCAAGATAGGTCAACCGTGGTGCTCAGATGACAAATGGCTTAGCACGACTTCCCATTAACCCAGCAGCTTTTTTGGGGGGGTCTTATTAGAGCACTAAAGACTATCTCCAAGCTGCAGCAAATGAACGGTTTTGATCTGCGTGGGCATTAATCTCTTGGACCAGATATGGTTGATTGTTGTCTGTGGATGCAGCGGAGCTGCTGCTATCTGAACAAAAGCTGGGGGGGGGGGGAAGAGGGGAGTGGTGTGTGTAAAGGGGGGGGGGAACAGCTGTTGTAGTGTTATATATTTCCCTTTGGCCAAAGCCAGGAATCAAATCCCCCCCACCCCCGGGGCGGGTGGCTTGCGTTATGGTTTGTCATTCCCCAAAGGAAAAGCAAAACTGTTATCGTGGGAGGGGGGGAACAGAGACAAGAGGTGGGGGGGGGAGGAAAAGGGAATTTAAAAAATCACAGCATCAAAAGATGATCAGCCTACAACTCCCCCCCCCCCACCTCACCCCCCCCAAAAATGGCATGCGCTGTTGTGTGTTTTTTCCCTTTCATGCAAGCTAGCACAGCCTGGCTCTTATTTTTATTTATTTATTTATTTATTGCTTTTCTTTTTTACATGTGTGATAATAATAAAATAAGTGTGTGTCACACAGCAAACAGCTAAGCTGCCGGATGCTGGCGGGCGCAGGGCAGCGCAAAAGAACAAAGGCCTGGAGAGCATACACTACATTCAAAGGAGGGGAGGAGGAAGAGAGCGGCGTGTCTTGCGTTTGGTCAAACAAGGAGGGGATGCAATGGCCAAACAATTGACTGTAAGGAGACATGGAAAAGGTATATGAAGCAGGAAGGATGGAGATAGAAGGGGGGGAAAGCGGGGTGGGTGGGGAGGGATGTTTGGCCGCGTGTGTGTGCCCCTGACACAGAAGGCTTCCTGCGTTTGGAGATCCTTATTTTATCCACTTGGGTTTTGGATTGCTTATTTTATCATTTATTTTAAACATGTATATGCCGCCCTTTGGGATTTCAGAGCGGTGTACAATCTCTTCCCCCCCACCCACCCCACTCCCATGTTCAGGATTGGACTATTGGTCCAATCCTGAACATTTTGCTTTGCTTGTCCCACTTGAATAATATAGTTGCCATAATAATAAATATAGAGAGAGAGAGGAAAACAAAAGAGAAGGGACAGATAAACCCTGCAACCTGCTATTTCACCACCCTGGCCCCATTTTTTTTAACGGGAGCCAAATGAGACTTGAAAAGAGAGAGAGATTACGTCTTCTTTTGCCTACCCCTTCTAGCATATCTTAATTCCCTTATGATATGTAGGCAATGCAAGTCCAAAGTATTATATAAGAATGCCCCTTGGCCACCATGGAATATAATCCTCTGGGACAGCAATCCGATGCATGTAAGGGACTTATTTCCAAGGAGGCATGCTTAAGATTGCACTGTCAATGGGCTTTGGACAGATATTTAAGATCTGTACAATTATTTCTTGGCAACTCTGGGTGTCTGTGCGTGTGTGTGCTTGGATGCACACACACACACACACACACACACACACACACACACAAGCTCAGCTGTCTAAGGCTAAAGGCTAGTTCACTGATAAACAGAGGGAGAAAGAAGACTGGGTGGAAATCTGGTTTAAAAGTACTCATCTTGAGTACTGCGTCCAGTTCTAGGCACCTCACTTTAAGAAGGACATAGACAAACTGGAGAGGGTTCAGAGGAGGGCAACAAGGATGATAAAGGGACTGGAAACAAGGCCCTATGAGAAGAGACTGAAAGAACTGGGCACGTTTAGCCTTCAGAAGAGGAGACTGAGGGGAGATATGATCGCACTCTTCCAGTATTTGAAGGGATGTCACACAGAGGAGGGCAAAGATCTCTTCTCGGTCATCCCAGTTTGCAGGACACGGAATAATGGGCTCAAGTTACAGGAACCTAGATTCCACCTAAACATCAGGAAAAATTTCCTGACTGTCAGAGCAATAAGACAATGGAATCAACTACCTAGGGAGGTGGTGGGCTCTCCCACTCTGGAGGCATTCAAGGTGCAGCTGGACAGACATCTGTCAGAGATGCTTTGACCTAGATTCCTGCATTGAGCAGGGGGTTGGACTCGATGGCCTTGTAGGCCCCTTCCAACTCTACTTTCTATGATTCTATGATTCTATCAAAGGCAAAGGCGTGCAAGGATCTGGAGCTTGATCACATCTGACAAGGGCAGGGGAAAACTTTAGCATCTTAGAGAACCATTTGAACCTCATTCTTCCTTCCCACCCACCCCCACCCCGAATCACGCTGTACACACCCCCTCCAGCTGTCTTTCCAAGGTCATAGCTCGTGACCAACACCTACAGATATTTTTTTTTTACCTGCAGGACCGAGCGAACACATTTCATCAAACTACAAAGGGAGGTTCATCAAAAAGAGGGAGAAATGAGGATCTTTCACAGATCAGCAGGCTAACTGTCCATTAAATATATATCTTTTTCATTCTCCTTCAGGTCGGTGTCATTAGCTCTGCACCCTCAATAGCAACCTGGTAACATACCTAACCAATATCTAAACATTTAATGGGGACGGAATAAATCGCTCCTTGTACATTTGACTTTTCAAAATAGTCATCAGTGTGTGTGTGCGTGTGTGTGCGTGTGTTTTTACACGTGTTACACACACACACACACACACACACACATCTTTTCTTTCTTGACATTCTGTGGTCCAAACAGGGATATAGACACAAGAGTCATTTCCACATAGGCAGAGTGATGATAATATAGGATGTGTATCTAGAAAGTTGATATTCACAGGCTAATGCTTGGAAGGCAGATATGGGATAGAGAACATTTAACAGCCCCCCCACCCCACCCCATATCAGTGGCACCAAAAAATAAATTAAAAAATCATTCACTCGAATGGGGGAGGAGGTGTGTGGGTGGGGGGAAGCAGGAGGGGGGGGAAATAATCTAAAACAGCAGGAATACGACAATAAATGGAGGAAAAAACAGCAATAGAAAAAGCACACTAGGTTAATATAGGAAAACTAGTTTCTTTATTGAGAGATTGTATATTAGTATTAGTGGAACTGTGTTGTAACAATGTTGTCATGCACACAATACAAAAGGCAACGGTGCCCACCATGCCGTGGAGGAGCAACAGAACAGAAGCAGCATACAATGAGTAGATGTATAAAGGCTACCGCACATTACATTTCAGCAGGGTATGTCTCTACAGAGAGATTTACATCAGAAACTAGGTAATGTAAAAAAATACAGACCATGCTTCAGTTTTAGTACAAGAAAAAAGGTGAAGAAATACACAACCAAAGGATATTTGATACAGAAAAAAATTTACCCACAAAATAAGAACAGGAAGTAAAAAATTCAGCACAGCAGAAAGAAATGTTATCCCTGTTGAATGGAAAACCATTTTGCCAAGTGAGCGTTCGCTTTGTCTGTATTTGATTTCAATATTTATTATTATTATTATTATTATTATTATTATTATTATTATTATTATTATTTTGGTTTCCCCACTCCACCCCACCCCACCTCCAAAAAGAAGGATTGAATCCAAATTGCCATCTGATAAGGTACGTTCATTGGTGGTGCGAACCAAATATTTTGTGTCAAATTTATGCGCTGTAAAGGAAAGATGTTGGATCAGCCGGCTTTTAAAAGGCAGTTGTAGGTGCTGTGTTTGGTTCAGCTTTCAAAGAAAACGGATGAAGGCCAACTATTGGAAAGGGTGCAATTTGGGCCGTGTATGTGTGTGTGTGTGTGTGTGTGTGTGTGTGTATGCAATATGCAATGTACAAAGATGCAGTACCCTTTGGGGCTGGTTGGAAAGCTTTGGCATAATAGTTTAGGGTAAATAAATTCACCCGTTGATTGGTTTGGTGCCCCAAATGAAACAAGGTGTCCATTCTTAGGGCCTTTTTTGTAGATGTTTTTAAGTGCAAGGACTTTACAAACAAAAAACAAAACAAAACAAAACCCTTAACCCCAAAGGCAATTTGCATGGGAAACCAATGTCCAATACAATAATAGAGGCTAGAGCAGATATTTGGGTGGTGCGAGGGGCATAAACCCAAAGATACTGCTTCCTACACACAACTAAAGCAAAATGAATCCACTTAACAGGAATTTACAGTGCAAATGTACTTAGCTAAACAGGATGAAGATACAAAAATGGCGTTATAAAACTAGAGCTATATTGGAAATGGCCTGTTTCCCCCCCCCCCTTTTCTCTCTAGACTACTACAATGACAGCTAAAGAGAAACAGGTTTGAGCGTACAATCTGTCTACCTTCTCTTTTTTTCTTTTCACAAGAAGCTTGATGTTTTAGGACTTCAGTTTTAAGCCTCGGTATCCTCTCTCAGAAAGTCTCCGGTGGCTATTAAAGACTCATTTTAGCAGATCAAATGCCACCTGCTCAGTATCTTAGTTTCTCAGTGGGTGTGTTCCATGGCCAATAAAACCCAAAGAGAGAGAAGATCTATTGTTCTGGTGTTTTGTCTGAGAAAAGAATATAACCAATTTTCCTTTCTTCCTTATGATACCTGGATTAGAAATTGTCATCATGCCCATTCATTTAAAAAGCTGTGGTCTTGATGAAGGAGTTTGCAACTTCATCAATAACATTGTATTTCATGGGGGGGGGGGCATCATTTCTGAAGTGATAAAATGGTGCAATTGTTTTGTTCCTTCCTCCCCCCCAAAAAATAAGCATTTTCAAGGATCATGCAAGGATAACTGAGCAGGTGAGAAGGAGGGAAATAACCAGCCTTCCAGTTTAAAACCTCATCAAATTAAGCTCACCCCTCACAGCTACACCTCCCCCCTTTCAATTTTGCAGCACACGGAAAGAGGATACTTCAGCTTAAAATGCCAGTGCGTTCCTCAGATGGATACAGGAAATGGTTGAAGAGAAGGGTGGGGTGTCAACATTAGAGCTAAATGCAGAGGCAGAGAACTACAAGCCACAGGGCAGCAGGTCGACCATTTACTGATCTACATGATGAAGAAACTAAATAAATAAAATAAAATAATAAAAGGGGGGGGGAGATTTGGATCAATGCAAAAATGTCCGTCATCCCATCATCATCATCATCACACTAGAAGAGGCTGCAGTTAAAGAAAACAGAATGCCACAATGTGCAAAACTTAAGCTGTTATGTTATATATGTAGAGTGGGTAGAGGGAGGGGCGGTGAGGGGGGCAGAGGAAGAAAAAAGCAAGAGCAGTTGAATGACAGTGGGGGGGGGGAAGCAAAAGCATAGAAATGCTGATGTCTGTTTCACCCAGGTGTCTCGGACATCCACTGGAGCATCCTCCACATTTCTCACCTGTGTTTAACAGAAATCAGATTGTGACCCTAAAATGAAATTATGCAACATGTTTACCCAGGGGTGGAAGTGGGGGCAGGTCTGTACTGAAACTCCACAGGGCTTAATCCAGGGTAAGCAGAATGGGCAGGATTCTAGTCCTAGATGTTAAGCTCTCTCTTATTGGGGCTTATTGATTGTCCACAACTCATTAATGGCTTACATCCCAGTGGAGATGAGAATAATGTATTGGCTTTCCCAGGAAAACCAAATATATTATTTGATGTATTTAAAAAAATAAAATAAACTGAAAGATCTTTGTTATATTCTAGGGGTTGGACCAACTGTGGGTCAGAGAATTGGGGAGGTACGGGGGGGTACATTCTGTAGTTAAGGCAAGAAAGACTGTTGCGGGGGGGGGGGGGGCAGGGAGAGAAAATGCACCCTGGATTTGATAGAAAGAAAACTGAAGGAATGACGGGCAAATTAAAAATAAAGAAAGAAGGGAATCAAAAGATTCAAGTCCATTGTTTGTGGCAGCATATAGGAATGGGTGGGAATAGGGAAATGTGCAGGGTGGGGGAAATATGCAATGGCCATATACACATCCCATATTAAAGATTCGTTCAGAAAAAAATCATGGCTGTCGTTCTAAAACTGGTGCTTATTTTGGAAATCGTGATACATCTCGGATCAAAATACTGCTGTGCATAGAAAGGCTTTCCGGACTGAACATTACAAACTGTTAAAATGCCAGAAGAAGGAAAGGGGTGTCGGGATGGGGGTGGGGGGGAGGATAACGGGGGGGTGGGGGAAATGCACCCCATGTCAAACCACAACAGCAGCAAAAAAGGGGGGGGAGGCGTCCCAGAACCACTCAAAAAGGAATAAAATCCGTTGGAGAAGTAAATGCAAAAAAAGAGGAAAAAATGTAGGAAAGGGGTGAACAGAGTTCACAAGAAGGCTGGGGGCTGAGGCGTGTGTATGTGTGTGTGTGTGTGTGTGAAACCAGCTGTGGCAGGAGCTCAGCTCATAATGAGCTCAGAATTTGCATTTCATTTTATAGGGACTAAAAATAAAATAATAATAATAATAATAATAATAATAATAATAATAATAATAATTCACATATTAACAATTCAGTTTTAACATGTATGCCCGCTAATCCTGTAGACTAGCCCTAGATCCTAAAAGTCATCACATAAAACCTTCTTTCTCCCTGCCCGTCCCCCAACCCTGCTGGACAATCTGTATATATAGAAAGGGGGCAGCCAGTGTTCATTGTAGGCACGGATCTATATTTGTCAGGTGGAAAGGGGGCGGGGGAGGGAGCGAAGGGGGCGGGGTTCACCAGAAGATCTAAAATGGAGTGAACCGGACAGTGGGGGGGGGGGGGAAATACGGGGAGGTCTACACATTATTCTGCGTTAAAGGGGGGAAATAGCTCTAAAATACAGCCCCAAATCTCTAAAGCGTAATCCAAGATAGTTCTAAAAACAGCCTAGCACTTGGATTCGCTCCGATTTCCTTTTCTCCCATCCTTGATTCCTGGTCCCTCTCCTCCTCCTCCACCACCACCACCACCACCCCGCGCCCCGCGCTCTCTGTTCTTTTATCTCTCAGGTAGCCGGTGGGATTCCCCGTGCCCTTTCCCTTCCTGCCCCCACTCCGTGCCATTCCTGCTTCTCTCCAATCCTGCCCATATGTCCTCCTTCTATTTCCTTCCCCAGCCCTCTTCTGGCTCCTCTTTCATCCGCCCTTCCGCATTCATCCCTCTTTCTCTCCCCCCCCCCGCCACCCCCCATCTTCTCTTTCCTTAAGATTCTTTCCTTTCCGCACACTTCTTCCGTACATCCCCACCCACCCCTCCGGCCAGAGGTCCTCCTCTTAATAACATGCTCTGCAATTTCCTTTCTTATACATTCACTCACTCCGTTCCTCTGGTCCTCTCTCCGCCATACCTACTCCCTTACACACACTCTCTCTCTCTCTCTCTCTCACACACACACACACGCAAAGATACACACACACACCCCCGCCCGCGCTGCTCTGACCCACAAGGAAGAAGCTACGCAACCAAGGGGGTCCCATGAGAACAAGCATCAAAACAGATAAAATGTGCGTGCTCTCTGGTCTCATTTCTGTTTCGCTTTTTCTTTTCTTTTCTTTCTTTTTTTTTGCTTTCTTTTTCCAAGAAAATACACAGATAAAGAGATACCTCTGTTTCGCACAGAGCCAAACACTGGAAGAACAAGGTAGCCGACGTGTACCAAAACCATCCTGGGCAGCCGCCGCCGCTGTGGTGGTGGGTCCCCTTTGTTGGCGCTATCGCTTGATGCTGGCTGCCGTCCCGCGTGACGGAGGCAGGCAGTCTAGCAGGGCTGCCGGCTGCGGCTGCTGCTGCTTCTGGAGAGGCTGAGGCTGCTGCTGCTGCTGCTGCTGCTGCGGGCTACAGGAAGACAGATGGCCCATGGAAATGGTCCCTTTCCAATCCCCTATATACATTCAAATGTAGAGCTGAGGCTGCAGCTGCCTGGCACACAAAGAGAATGGCAGCCAATGGGAGGGAGGCCCTGCGCTGGGCTAGGTTTGTTTCTGCGTCCTCTCCCCCGCCAGCCCGTCCCTCCTTCTTTCCCCCTCCCTTATATTATCTCCAGCCCTTGCAGGGAGGAGGCCCAATCAGGAGGGGGCTTGGGGATGCGCTGCAGCCTAACCCAGTATCTCCCACGGCTGCTGCTGCTGCTGGGCGAGCAGCCTCCCAACAAGGAGATCAGACACGACTTGGAGGCGGGGCCCTCCAAAAGGCCGGCCTTAAAACACACAGACGCAGCAGGGCGAGAGAGCTGGGGGCGCAGAAGGGAGGCGTTCGTCGCCTCGCACGCACGCACGCACACAAGCGACACACACGCGAGGATGTGGAAATGGGACACCAACGCGGCAGAGGCGCGCGCCGATGCGCGCAGAAGGGGCACTGCGGCGCTTCGCGAGCTGGGTGCCCAAAGGAGCGCAGGCAGGCTCGCACAGAGGGGGAGAGAGAGAGAGAGAGGGAGATCACCATCTTTACACGCAGGCAGATAAGATATTTACAAGTCACGACGCATGTTCTGGCCCATGTAAGCCGCCCTGGCCACGGACAGACGTGGGAGGAAATGTAACGTGTGAACAGACCTGCGCTAACACGGCCAGACAAAAAGGTGAATCTCCCAACCAGCGGCCCAGATGGAGAATTTATTGCGAACATAATCGCCTGCCCGACGCGGGTTTGACAAAGTGCTGTCCTATAATTCAGAGGGTCTCCTGGCCTGTTTCGAAAGTTTACACGGACCATTTCAACACAGGAGAACTTCAGAGCGATTGCCCACGAGGGAAATGTTTTGTTAAGGTGCTGAGTAGGGTACTTTTAAAAAAATAAATAAAAATGCATCCTCCACCCTGGGTTAGTTTGAAATTCACCTTCCCACCCACCACCCACCCCTACTCCTACCCCCTGCTTTTGGGGAGGGCCATTTTGGCACTGCCCTGGTTTTCTTTTCATGTTACATTGAACAACCACGGGCCAGAGGGAGCAGGTGGGGGACGACGACACATTCTATAGTCAAGACAAGGAAGACAGGAAAATGAGTGGGTGGGGGAGGGAGGGAGGGTCAGAAAGGGAGAGAAAGAAGGGGGTGGCAGAGAGGGAGAAATTGGGGTGTGAGAGACAGAGAGAAGGGAGGGAGAGACAGAGAGAGGGACAAAATGGTGTGTCAGAGAGAGAGAGAGAGAAGGGTGGGACAGAAAGAGGAGAAGGTGTGGCCCCGCCCACTTTTGCTGCAGCCCTGCCCACTGCCAGCATGGAGCCCCCAACAGAGTAACCCCTGAGGGAATGCAGTCCTCAACAGAAAAAGTGCTGGGAGAGGTGCAGAAAGAGGGCTGGAGCAACTCCCCTATGAGGAAAGGGGAGTTTTATTAATTATTTATTTAGAGCCAGCATGACGCAGTGGTGAGAGTGCCTGGACTGGGACTCGGAGATCCGGGTTCTAGTCCCCGCTCGGCCATGAAACTCACTGGGTGACTTTGGGCCAGTCACTGCCTCTCAGCCTAACCTACCTCACAGGGTTGTTGTGAGGATAAAAATGGAGAGGAGGAGGAGAATTATGTAAGCCGCCTTGAGTTATTTATTTATTTAATGTGTTCCTAAAACCGCCCATCAGCCAAAAGGCTCCCTGGGCGGTTTACACGTACGGGACGAGGCGTTCTTTCAGATAACCTGGCCCCAAACCGTTTAGGGCTTTGAATGTTAATGTTAGCACTTTGAATCGGGCCTGGACTTCAATTGGTAACCAATGTAATTCATAGAGGACTGGCGTGATGTGTTCTTGTCGGCCAGTCCCTGTTAGCAGCCTCGCTGCTCTATTTTGAACCAACTGAAGTCTCCGGACCGTTTTCAAAGGCAGCCCCGTGCAGAGCACATTACAATAGTCCAGACGAGAGGTTACCAAAGCGTGGATCACTGCTGCTAGGCTCTGCCTGTACAGATAGGGTCATAGCTGGTAAATCAGCCTAAGCTGATAAGAGGTGCTCCTTGTCAGTGAGTCCACTTGTAACTCCAGCGACAGTTCGAGGTCCAGGAGCACCCCCAAACTACAAACCCTGTCCTTTAGGGGGAGTGCAACACCATCCAGGGCAGGTTGAGTATCTCCCCACCGGACAGACAACCCACCTACCAACAGCACCTTCATCTTGTCTGGATTGAGTCTGTTTATTGGCCCTCATCCAGTCCATTACCAGGTCTAGACCCTGATTCAAAACAGCCACTGCCTCACCTGGATTTGATGAAAAAGAGAGGTAGAGCTGAGTGTCATCCGCATATTGGAGACACTTAAGCCCAACCCTCCGGATGACCTCTCCCAGCAGTTTCATGTACCGTAGATGTTAAAAAGCATGGGGGATAAAATAGAGCCCTGCGGGACTCCATGACATGATTGCCACGGCGCAGAGCAATAATCCCCCAGCACCACCTGGAATCGGCTGGTCAAGTAAGAGCGGAACCACTGCAAAGCAGTGCCTCCAACACCCAAACCCACCAGGCTATCCAGAAGGATACCATGCTCGATGGTATCGAAAGCCGCTGAGAGGTCCAGGAGAATCGACAGGGTCGCACTCCCCCATCTCTCTCCTGGTAAAGGTCATCCCACAGGGCAACCAAGGCAGTTTCCATTCCAAAATCCAGGCCTGAAGCCCGATTGAGATGGATCTACGGTAGATACTGTTCCTTCCAAGATGCGTTTGGAGCTGAATGGCCAGCACCCACTCAAACACCTTGCCCAAGAAAGGGATATTAGCAACAGGTCTGTAGTTATTCAGATCCTCTGGGTCCAAATTTGGCTTTTTTAAGGAGTGGCTTAATCACAGCCTCCTTTAAAGAGACTGGCACAACTCCCTCCTTCAAGGAGGCATTCACAGCCTCCTGGATCCAGGTGTGGATCTCTTCCTTAGTTTTAATAATCAGCCATGATGGGCAAGGGTCAAGCATACAGGTAGCAGGTCGAACCTGCCCAAGTACCTTGTCCACATCCTCAGGCCTCAGTAACTGAATCTGAAACTCATCCAACAAGATAGGACCAGATGGCGCTCTGGACACCTCTGTTAAAGGAACTGCATTATTAACAATTCATGGCGAATCGAAGCGATCTGACGTGATCTGACCATGACAAGGGGGTTAATGTTAGAGCCCCCTCTTCCAGATCACCATCTTCCTGTCCAGTCAAAAAAACTAGGTCTAGAGTGTGTCCCTTTACATGTGTTGGGCCAACAACACGTTGAGACAGCCCCATGGTTGTCATGGCGGGCATGAAGTCCTGAGTTGCCCCGGATAAGGCAGCCTTGGCATGGATGTTGAGGTCCCCCAGAACCACCATCCCGGGGCTCCTCAACACCAAGTCCGAGGCCACCTCCATCAGCTCAGGCAGGGAGTCTGACGGGCAGCGGGGTGGACGGTACGCCAACAGAATCCCTAATCTGTCTCGAATGCCCAGCACAAGGTGCAAACACTCAAGACCCGCCGTTGAGTGAACAGGAAGCCTAGAGAGGGGAATCGTACTCCTATAGACCACGGCCACTCCCCCTCCCTCCCCGACCCCCAAGGCTATGTTGGATGCTGCACCGAGTACCCGGGAGGACACAACTGAGAGAGGGTCGCCCCTCCCATTTCATCCCCCCAGGTCTCTGTAGTACAGGCCAGGTTGGCCTCCTCATCCACAATCAAGTCATGGATGAGGGAGATTTTATTCTTGGCCGACCTGGCATTCAGCAGCAGTAGCAGCAAGGCCTGAGGTGCCTGGAGCCAGGAATCGTCCAGTTGGGGGAATAACCAGAAGAGGTGTGGCGGACCGAACCTGGTCCATTGCGCGGGTTTCGGCACCTTAAGGGTTAACCGGCACCGAAGTCCTGTATGCAGCTGTCAAAACCTTTACTTTTAGCTGCGAGTGATATTGACAAGGAATCCACTCAGAAACAGGGAAGCCACAAGCTAGTCAGTTTCATAGATTTCATAGATCATAGAGTTGGAAGGAGCCTACAAGGCTATCGAGTCCAACCCCCCTGCTCAATGCAGGAAACTAGAGGAGGGGTCTCCCATCCAAGTAATAACCAGGCCTGACCCTGCTTAGCTTTCCACGCTCAGACAAGCTGAGCCAAGATCGGAACTAATAGACTACAGGAATTTCACAGCAGTCAATACCAATAGGGAAACGGAAGTATTCAATTTGCTTTCTAGGTAGGCTTTGCTCAATGCAGAATATTACCTGACACCAGAGACTCTGACTCTGGATTCTAGCGTAGTGGCTTGCTTTGCCGATTGCCGGGCGTCCTGCCCGGGGTTGGAAGTTGCTTGGCCCTAGCCGGAGCTAGCGACCTGACCTGTGCAAGCCTGCACCGTGTTCCCAACAACCCCTTTGTTCCTTGGCACGTATCTTTTCTAGCCCTCCCTCGCCCCCTCCCCGCCCTTGATGATCAGGTGGGCTGGTCCCGCCCCATGGGGTGGTGGCACCTTTCGGTTGCTGGCATCTCCTGGGTACTTTGGGGTACTTTGCAGCTCTTTGGGACTGCGCGCCCCCCCCACCTCCGGAATGTTATGTGCTTCCTTGAGGGAAGTGTAAATGTGCCCCATTGAAGGTATGCAGATGTGGCAGATGTATAACCAGTCTGCCCAGAATTGTGTCTCCTGTGCCCCGGGTGGGGATTATGCAGACAGAGGGGTGACAGCGGAAAGGGGGGAAACATGTCAGGGTTCAATATGTCAGGGTTCAGCAGTGTGCTCAGGCTTTCTCTCCACAAGAGGGAACAGCAATCAGATATCTGACCCCTCTTCTCCTTTGCCAGCTCGTTAATCCCCCAACGCCATACCTCCCCCTACCTGTAACCACAGGGATGGGGCACCCCATTGCTCCCCAAGGTCCCCCAATAACATACCGTAGTTAAAATATATGTTGGAACATTTGGAGTTACATTTGGAGCTCTTTAGCTCAGAAAAAAGGCAAGTAAGGGGGGACATGATAAAGGTACATGATGCGGAGAAAGTGGACAGGGAGACATTTTGCTCCCTCTCTCATAACAGTAGAACCCAGTGGGGTCAACCCATGCAGCTGGTTGGTGGGAGATTCAGGTCAGATAAAAGGAAGGAAGTACTTTTCCCATACAGTGCATAGTTAGGGGGTTCGACAAATTCATGGAGAACACGGCTGTCAGTGGCTACTGGTCATGATGTTAACTCCAGTCTCAGAGATAGTATACCTTTCAGTACCAGTTCCTGGACTGCATGAGCGGGAGGGTGCTGTTGCACCCATGTCCTGCTTGTGGACTTCCCATGGGCATCTGATTGACAACTGGGACAACAGAATGCTAGACTGGGTAGGCCTTTGACATGATCCAGCAGTGGTCTTCTTATGTTCTGACTGCCTTAAGATTCTATCCTTCCTTGAAACGTGGTCTTGACATCTTCAGGTGTCCGATGCCCCACAAGAGGCAGGGAGGGGCAGGGGGGTCTACAGTGAAAGGATTCATAGATTCATATCATAGAGTTGGAAGAGGCCTACAAGGCTATCGAGTCCAACCCCCTGCTCAAGGCAGGAAACTAGAGGAGGGGTCTCCCATCCAAGTAATAACCAGGCCTGACCCTGCTTAGCTTCCCACGCTCAGACAAGTTGAGCCAGCGTGAGCCACAGGCCTGTATTCAGTTGACCAAACACTTTTTAGATCAAGGAGGGAGAGACACAGCCAGACATCTAAAGGCTTGCTTTCTTTCTTTCTTTCTTTCTTTCTCTTTCACTCTACCTTAACTTGCAGCAGTCCCCTGTTCCTCTTGTTACCGTTGCGTTTTTAATACATCACTCCAAAAATGACCTTAATCCATGCTTAGTTTATATCTATAGAATACATCTGGACATATTTCTGAAAGAGGTAAGCGGTACACCAGTCCCCTAACACGCGGAGATTTAGCATTTCCGGAGACAAGCAGAAAATGAGCTAAAATGCTCGTTTCTGGAACGGGGCAGGTTGGCAGAGCTCACAAAAGGGAGCTCCGCCGTCCTGTCCCGATCCAGAACCGAGCATTTCCGCTCATTTCGGGGCTTCCTGTGGGAAGCGTTAAACCTGTTGCGCGAGCAGTGGGTCCCGTTTGCGCAACAGAATTGGCATGGCCCACTGCTTGCGCAACAGAAACTGCAGGGTGCAGGAGAACCATCACGGGCCTAAGCACCCCATTGGATACTGCCCAATATTAAAAAAGGGAGGGATTTGCAAATCCATTCCAATTAAGCCTTCTAATTCACTGCTCAACACGGATTACATTCCAAAAGTGCTTCTTCTCAAAATCAGTTTTGTTTTTTTTAATTCAATGACAAAGAGATGACTTGTTCTTGTAACATGGAATTGCATAATCGTTTTTTTAAACCAGCTTTCAAAGAAACCATCCCCCGGCCCACTTGTGATTTATCAGTGGGGGGGGAATCATAAGTAATTGAATTATTAGGGATGGTGGGATGTTTGCAAAAGGAGGAGAAAGGTTTGCACATTAGATGTGGCCTCCAATATCCATGCTTTAAGATAGCACCATATATAATTAGGGATGTACTTAGCAGGTATGCACCCTGAACAGTATTTGATACTGCAGACTTTATAAAATTATGCACATGGAGACTGAAGTATGAAAAACAAAGGTGATTTACTTCAAGGCTGTGTGACTTTTGCAGACACCTGGCTACATTTATCCATGCTCTGGTGACCTCAAGGATTGACTACTGTAATGCATTTTTGGAAGACTGATCAGAAACTACATCTGGTTCAAAATTCTGCTGCTAGGCCACTGACTGGGTCTGGTAATTGGAAACATATCTTGCCAATTCTGAAAGAACTTCACTGACTCCTGGTCTGTTTCCAAACACATTTCAAAGTGCCCATGCTTAGCTTTAAAGCCTTACGTCATCAGGACCCCGGGTACCTGACAGAACACCTGTTCCCTTATCAGCCTGCCCATCTTTTGAGGTCATCCAGGTGCCTCCACCATCTGAGGCAAGGTGGACGGTAGCCAGTGAGAGGGCCTTCTCAGTGGTGGCACCCAGCTTGTGGATTTCTACATTGAAGAAGGTTTCCCTGGCAACTGCTTTGTCACCCTTTGTGATGTTATGTTATTTGGGTTTAAAATTAAAGTGTATAGGTGGTAAGTATAATGTGTTTTTGTATTAAGTATAAGTATGTATTCCTGCTGTATCTGGGTGAGTGCTGAGAAAGGATGGGCAGGAAGAATGGTGTATTTGCATATGTGACATGATTCGCTGAGAGAGTGAGAAGGGGGTGGAGCCTGTGTTATATAAACAGTGGGCGGTGCTGTTCAGGCAGGTATTTATTTATTATTTATTTATTTATTTATTTCATTTCTATACTGCCCCACAGCTGAAGGTCTCTGGGTGGTTCACAACAATCCATACAATAAAAACAAGATAAAACCAACAATAAAAACAACAGTGTAATTAAAAAATAAATAAAAATAAAACCAAAGTTAAAAACATCGTTTAAAATAAACAATACTAAAAGTTAATAAAACTCAGTCTACAGGCGACGGGGGGCATGTGCTATTTTGAACTGATTAAATATCAGATGCCTTGGCATAGAGAGAAGTCTTAACCTGGTGCTGAAAAGATAGTAAGGTTGGCGCTAGGCGGGCCTCAGTGGGGAGCTTGTTCCAGAGTTGGGGGGCTACCACTGAGAAGGCCCTCCTCCTTGTCGCCCCCCATCCGAGCCTCCCATGGAGGTGGCAGTCGGAGGAGGGCCCCAGATGTTGATCACAGTGTCCGGGTAGATTGTGGTTGGGAGAGGCGTTCCGTCAGGTATTGTGGTGGTCCTAAGCCGTGTAGGGCTTTATAGGTTAGAACTGAGCTTGAATTCAGCTCGGAAGCATATTGGCAGCCAGTGCAGATGGGCCAGAACTGGTGTAATATGTTTGAACCTTCTGGTCCCCGTAACAAGTCTGGCAGCTGCATTTTGCACAAGCTGCAGATTCCGAACAGTCCTCAAGGGCAGCCCCACGTAGAGTGCATTGCAGTAATCTAGCTTAGAGATTACCAGAGCATAGATTTTTGTGGGGAATTGTGAAGAGAGTTCAGGAGTGACAGGAGTGTGTGGAATGTGAAGTGCTGTTTGGGAGTCTGTGAAGCTGACTGGAGGGAGTTGAGCGATTATATTAGGATTGTTAAGAGTTTAGCTAGTGATTCATAGATCATAGAGTTGGAAGGGGCCTACAAGGCCATCGAGTCCAACCCCCTGCTCAATGCAGGAAACTGGAGGAGGGGTCTCCCATCCAAGTAATAACCAGGCCTGACCCTGCTTAGCTTTCCACACTCAGACAAGCTGAGCCAGCGTGAGCCACAGGCCTGTGAGTGCAGGGGTTGATATTGGGAGTGGTTGTTGAGGGTGGATTAGTACTAGGATAAGATAGTATGGTACATTACTTAGGATTATCTGAAACATACACATAAGATTTATTTCCAGAACCTGTTGTATGTTAAAATAAACTTTTCTTTGTTATTTGAAACAGTCTGTGTGGGAAGCTGTGCTTATTGTACTGGTCAAAGAGGTATAAGGTAGGTATATCGGACATCCCAAAGGCAGTGGGAGAAGTGTAAGGGTTAGGGTTAGAGGAAAAGAAACCCCCCACCTTACGTAACTGCACCCAGAGATGCAAGGAGTGCAAGCTTGAGGCCCTATTGAGGGGTGGGGTACGTACGACACCCTTACAGTGCCAGACAAATATATTCTGATTCTCCCAGGCTTTTAAAAGGTGGTTGTTGTTTAAGCAGCTTCTGTGGTTTTTAGTGTATTTTTTAAAAATTCTGTTTTGTTTTTATAAAAACACCTGGGAGCGTGTATGAACGGTGATATCCTATACATTTTAAAAATAAACAGGCAGGTAGAAATTTTTCGTCTTTTCCCACACGTTTCCCAAAACCTCTCCTCCCCCCCCCCACTCCCACACACACACACACACACACACCACAACCTATGGAGCACTTGAGTCCCTACATGATATCGCTTGTAGCTACGAAGGCACCACAGGAGGTTATTAGCTCATAAAAGCATTTCCCGCTGGAGTTAAGTTCCATGTGATCTAAATTCCTCCTGGTGTACAGGCTTGCTATTGTTGAGACATCTGAAGCACACCCAAAGAGCTTCTCATGTTCTCTTAGTGTTTAGTGAGCGTGCGCGCGCACACTACGGGCGATTGCCCTCCGGGATATGCTCCTCACCTAAAAGGTGTCGTTTGCTTTATGGCAGGGCTCGCCAACCTGGGGTCCCCAGATGTTGCTGGCCTACAGCTCCCAGCAGACCCAGCCAGCATGGCTAATGGCAAGGGATTCTGGGAGCTGTAGTCCAGCAACATCTGGGGACCCAAGGTTGGAGAGCCCTGCTTTATGGTCTGCAGTATGGGAAGCTTCCGGAGTGAATCCACCAGGCAGGGTCGGTGCAAGGCAGTTTGGTGCCCTAGGCAAGATCAGATATTTAGCGCCCCCCTTCCCACTTGAGAGCACTGCATTTTTTTTTCAAGGTGTTTCTGGCGCCCCCTTTAGCCCTGCGCCCTAGGCGGCTGCCTAGTTGGCCTAATGGTAGCACCGGCCCTGCCACCAGGTTCAGTTTCCGGCATGGATATTGTTGCTTCACTGGTGAGGCCAACAGGCAGGCCCCAAACTTTCCTTGTGTCACTCTGATTATATCTGAGTTACTTTCTCTGGGGGCAGCGGTGTGGGGAGAGAAAATCATTAGCGGCCGAATGTTCAATTATCTCATCGGAAGAAAAGGAATGGATGTTGAGCGCTTGGGGGGGAAGACCGAGAAATGCAAGCAGCCCAGTCCAGTTGGTGCCCTGCGTATGGGCTTTTCACAAGTGCAGCTCTGGGATTGGTGGCATGACATATCTGCGTGCAGAAAGTTGTGGGAAGGTTGTGGTGGGGTGGGTGGGTTAGGTTAGCCCCCATAATATTAATTTCAAGTAAAATTCATTTCCTTTCTGATTTAAAAAAAAAAAATAGATCGTAGGGATGCCTGTGTTGGGTCATTCCCTTCATCACACTATATCAGTGTTCTCCAACCTTGGGTCCCCAGATGTTTTTGGCCTGCAACTCCCAGCATGCCACTGGGGCATGCTGGGAGTTGTAGGCCAAAAACATCTGGGGACCCAAGGTTGGAGAACACTGCACTATATCCTTGTGCAGTGCCCAGCCATTGCTTAAGGCAGGGGTGCAGAAGCTCTTTCAGTTCAGGGGCCGAATTCCATTTTGGAGAAGCTCGGGGGGGGGGGGACACATTCCAAAGTCAAAAGGGGTGGGGCCAAAATGCCAGCCTATCGTAGCTTAAAGCTCTGACTACCAGGAACGATGCCTTCGGAGAGGCATTTCAACCATTTTGGAATGGGGGGGGGGGAACAACTGCACGAAAGCCGGGAAACCACCAGTCAGTCAGTAGTTGGGGGTGGGGTGAGGCCAGGAGCAGGGGGCGTGGCCTTCTGGGGGTCCTCGGAGAGCCAGATGGAGACCCCAGGGGGTCAATGACCTCTTATTATCAGGGGGCTTCACACAGCCCCCCCCAATATTTTATTTATGTATTTATTATATTTATACCCCGCCTTTTTTTTCCTTCAAGGAACCCAACGCGGCTTACATAATCCTCCTCCTCTCCATTTTATCCTCACAACAACTCTGTGAGGTAGGTTAGGCTGAGAGTCAGTGACTGGCCCAAAGTCACCCAGTGAGTTTCATGGCTGAGCGAGGACTAGAACCCGGATCTCCCGAGTCCCGGTCCAACAGTCTCACCACTACGCCACACTGGCTCTCTTATCAGATATACTTTGCACTATATTTCTCTGACCCATTCAGTCCTAACAGATTATCCAGAGTTATTCTTTCTGCTTACTTCAAGTAGTTTTACCTCTCCTTGGGATCACTGTGTTTTGGCTGACAATGCACAAATGATACTCTGATCAACTGCAAATTGCCCTGGGACGGCAGAATGGAAGGGAGGCACATGTTGGCTTCTGCCACCAGCCAGGGCAGTGATGGCGAACCTTTTTGAGCCCGAGTGCCCAAACTGCAACACAAAACCAACTTATTTATTTTCAAAGTGCCAACACTGCAACTAAACCTGAATACCGAGGTTTTAGTGTTAGAAAAACAACTCATACAGTTGTCCGAACTAAATTAACATCTTTTGTCTTTAAAGAAAAACACAATTAACAGAGCTTTCAATGATACAAACAGTTTTTTTGTTTGTATCGAGATGTGGGGGGTGCAGGCACAGGGCTGTGGAGACTGGTCACTCCCCGCCCTGACGTGCGCCGCCGCCACTCACACGGCCACACATAGTGGAAACGTTTCCCCACCGTCCATGCATTCGGCCACCAGGGGAAAGCTCTGCCCACGTACTGATTTTATTTATTTATTTATTATATTTATACCCCGCCTTTTTTCCTTCAAGGAACCCAACGCGGCTTACATAATCCTCCTCCTCTCCATTTTATCCTCACAACAACTCTGTGAGGTAGGTTAGGCTGAGAGTCAGTGACTGGCCCAAAGTCACCCAGTGAGTTTCATGGCCGAGCAGGGGCTAGAACCCGGATCTCCCGAGTCCCAGTCCAACACTCAGCACATGCTGATGTACCATATGAAGGGCTCCCCCCCACCGATTGGGCCTGAGAAGTTCCCTGTGCATCTTTCCCACACCAGCCAGATGTGCCAACAGTGGGGCAGTGTTCCTGCCGTGGGCGTCGGCAGCAGGGGGCGTGGCCGTGGTGCTCGTCCGCAGTGGGGTGGGGCTAGCCCCTGCGGCAGCCCAGTCTCACACACACACACACACACACACACACACACACCCTCCGTAATCATTCTTTTCATCGCATGGGTGGGAGGGTTGTGTGTGAACCTTCCTCCGTGTATTCTTTTATCCAGCCTTTCCTTTGAGATGATCAGGGTGGCATCAAAGGCCATCCTTACAACATCCCTGTGAGGCAGACTAAGCTGAGACACAGTGCCTTCTCAGCCACGGAACTCAACAGCTGCGCGGGGAGACTGGAATCCACATGCCACTCGCCAGAGTCTACCACTCTAACCAGCACATCACACTGGTTGCTCTTACCGTGATGAGGATGAGGAGGATGACCACCGCTACTCCTGTTCCTACATCATCATCATCATCATCATCATCATCATCATCATCATCATCTAATTATTACTAATTATATTTATATTCTGCCTTTTTTCCTGCAAGGAACCCAAGGCGGCTTACATAATCCTCCTCCTCCTCTCCGTTTTATCCTCACAACAACCCTGTGAGGTAGGTTAGGCTGAGAGTCAGTGACTGGCCCAAAGTCACCCAGTGAGTTTCATGGCCGAGCGGGGACTAGAACCCGGATCTCCCGAGTCCCAGTCCAACACTCTCACCACTACGCCACACTGGCACGTGAGCCATTCCCTTTGCCAAATTCTCTCCCAAATTTTGACTGGCCGCCATTCTCGGTTTTCTGCTGCGGATGTTGCCATCCCGCCCCGAAGCCGGTGTCATGCAAGCAAGCAAGAGAGCCTCTGGCACTTCTTTAGCTGCAGCTGGACCGGCCCTGGAATCCGGGGCCATCACCACACCGATGCCCTTTGGAGCGTCGACAGGCTTGTTCCAGACGCGGGTCGCTGCACTTGCCTGCCCGCTCATCCTTTGCAGCTGCTTTTCCTTTGACACATTTGGACACTTGCCTCCCTCCTCAGATGCCTGATGACACATGCTGGCTTGACTGGAGCCCGGGTGCCCTTCCTTCACGGCCAACTGCCAGGGGCTCAAGCCTTCTGGTGACTTCAGATACCCTCTTGTTGCAGTATCAGTTTTCTTGGGTATCTCATCGGACACTCATTCTCAGGCTTCCTCTTGTGGTTTCCCTGCAACCCCAACCTTACAGTTTTCAGCCGTGCATGCCCTCCGTCTGCAATCTGATCCTCCGACATAGCTTTAAATTTCGGTCAGATGCCAAAGGCACAGATTTAGGTTAAAATTAGCCCCCCCCCCCGGTCGTCCCTCCTGTAACCCCTGCCCAGTCCGCAAGTCAAGTGGAGTCAAGGGGCAGCACCAAAAGTGCAGCTAGACAAGGAAGCTATCAGGATTCAGCACAGACGTCGGGCAATAGATAAGCCACAGACCTCTGATTGGTGAAGTATACGTCTTTCACAGTTAAAATGGAAGAGAGCCTCTACCTCAGGGGTGGGCAACGTCTGGCCCTCCAGATGTTTTGGCCTACAATTCCCATCAGCTCCAGCCGGCATAGCCAATGGTGAGGGATGATGGGAATTGTGGGCTTCTCTGGGTGCTTCCTTTTGTGTCTTTGCCCTTTCCTAATGGTGTTGGGTTTTCTGGTCCTTGGGTCACAAGCCTGCGAGTCCAAATTTCTTCTTTGTAACATTGTGGTTGCACAGCACCTGGGATCCAAAGCACTTTCTTCATAAAAATACAGCCATGATAACCTTTGTTTCAGGGAAACCAAGCTGTCCCTAAAATCTGCAATCAGAGTAAAGCGAGAAGCTATGAATTCAGGCCTCAAAGTCAACTTGAACAAATAAGATGGAACCGAACGTGTCGACGGCGGTCTGGTAGAGATCAGGAACGACTGGATCCTCCAGACACAGGAGATTTTAAAATGCCCATAGAGAAGTAGCCAGAAAAGGAGCCCAGGCCTACATCAAAATGTCAGAATGGCTAGAGCAGAGTATGAAATCTGGAGAGGGTACCAAGAGGAGTTGATGGTGATGGTGATGGTGATGGTGATGGTGGTGGTGATGGTGATGGTGATGGTGATGGTGATGGTGATGGTGGTGGTGGTGGTGGTGGTGGTGGTGATTTATTATTATTATTATTATTATTATTATTATTATTATTATTATTATTATTATTATTATTATTATTCTTTCAGTCTGCAGCTGACAGAGAGAAGGGAAACAGGGCCACACCATCAGCTCTGCTGAGAGACCATTTCCTTTTGACTCCTCTCCCTGAACTGGTTCCATCCCAGATGGCCATTATGAGAACTATGTAAGTTTAAGAATGGATGCCTGAATTGGCCTTTTCTTTTCTTTTTTTTCTCCCTCCTCCCTCCCCATTCCCCGTTCCTTTTGTGTTATGTCCAAAACATCTAGAGGGCCCAGGGTTTCCTTCCCGTGTACTAGAGAGAGTATGCTTTGCTGAACTCTCTCTGACCTGCTGAAAGTCGACGTTCTTAAATCTTTCTGTAATGGGGTGCTATGATAAGATTTTAATCAAATGATGTACAGGACAGAGAACAAGAACTCTGCTGGTGAGTGCCTTGAGGCCTTGGATAAGAGCCTGTCTATCTTTACACTGAAGGGGATTTTACCCAATGGACCTCTTGCAGCCAGCTGGCAAGAGGTGATACAGAAAGGGAGCTAAGCCTGGGTCCTGTTCATCTCCTCCTCGGATCTAGGGCGGTCCAGCCATGGTGGCATGGGATCATCGGGTGTCTCCTCTGTGCTCGCTGCAGATCTTGTTAAACTAATAATGCCGTTGCCTATTTATCCCATGCAATGTCTCATGTCTTCATTGGGGGAGAGTGAAGGGAGGGCAGTCTGCCTATGTACTCCAGTTGCTGGGGAACATGGGCAGGAGGGTGCCGTTGCACTCGCGTCCTGCTTGTGGGATCCCGTGGGCAGCTGGTTGGCCACTGTGTGAACAGAATGCTGGACTAGATGGACCCTTGGTCTGGTCCAGCATGCCTCTTGTTATGTTCTTATGTTAAATGCAGGTCCTTGCATAATTGGCATGACTTTCAGCATGAGTCAAAGGACTGGGGAATCTCAGGGCTTCCAGAATATGACAGATTTTGAGCAAAGGTATCTATATCTAGATTGGTATAGGGGTGCTTCCATACTAGATGTTTACTCTGGAACTGGCACTCTTCGTTCACTCACTTTTGATGGGATATCTACATGACACTGTCAACAAATTGTCGTTCTCCTGTGTATTCCTCCTGCAAACGAAACACAAATTGAGAATTCTGGCAGGTTAAACGGGTCTTTGGAATGCTCTGATGTGTCCAGACCCACCGCCCACCAAAAGGCTTTGAAAGGTGGATGATGTTCTGACTTCTAGACATATATGTTCACAAGAATTCTTCAGTACTGCCAAATTCACACACACACACACACCAGAAAAACAACCACAGCATCATCCTGGCCATTTCCTAGTTTTCGTTTTCTGCTTGAAGGCCAGTTACCAGGAAAGCAAAGGCTAAGGTCCGATCCACCCCATCCCACTCGGGCATTTATTTTAGATGTACTCATTAGGCAAAAAGACCATGTTTGCACTGGGCTACTGGCTGCCCAGGATTTGCCACAAACTGATGGGTGCTGCCCCCTGCCTCAACTCTGCCACTGGACTTGCACTAGATCAGTGTTTCTCAACCTTGGGTCCCCAGATGTTTTTGGCCTACAACTCCCAGCATGCCCCAGCCAGCAAGGTTGAGAAACACTGCACTAGATCCACCCTAAGCCAGGCCCCACCAAGTTACCTCCAAAAGTTTGGAAAGCGTTGGAGTACAGATTTCCACTTTGCTTTCATTCTTTTTAAAAACCACCTTGAACAAATCAGAGCTGAGGGGTTTTCACGCTCTGCCTGGCTGGCAAATTGACTACATACAACACAAATGGAGAGTGTTGAACATGCTTTTAACATGGTTTATGCCACTCAGCCCTCATCCTTGTTGCCCTCCTCTGAACCCTCTCCAGTTTGTCTACATCCTTCTTAAAGTGTGGTGCCCAGAACTGGACGCAGTACTCAAGATGAGGCCTAACCAGTGCTGAGCTTCCCACGATTTGGAAGCTATACTTCTATTAATGCAGCCCAAAATAGCATTTGCCTTCTTTGCAGCCACATCGCATTGCTGGCTCATATTCAGGACCGGTGCAGGGCAGTTTGGCGCCCTAGGCTAAATTATATTTAGCGGCCCCCCTCTCATGCCGTGGGGGGGGGGCTCCGGAAAGCAGCCCTGCTCTGCAACCTCCCGCCGCCGCCGCCACCGGAACCCCCCCGCACGCTGCCGCTGCCGCCCCCCACCTACCTTCCCACGCCTCCTCCAAAAAGGGACCCCCGCGCTCTGTTTTTGGCCGGGGGAAACCAGAGCAACAGGGCTGTTTAAGCCCTGTTGCCCTGGTTCCTCTGGCCAAAACAGAGCATGGGCGGGGCTCCGGAAACAGCACGGAGAAGGTAGGTGTTGGGGGGGGAGGCGGCGCGGAGGCGAAGCGAGGCGAGGTGGGGGGGAGGCGGCGCGGGGGGGGAGGCGGCACAGAGGCGAGGCGAGGCGAGGCGAAGTGGGGGGGAGGCGGCGCAGAGGCGAGGCGAGGTGGGGGGCGGCGCAGAGGCGAGGCGAGGTGGGAGGCGGCGCCCAGGCTCGGCCCCACCACTACTCCGGGCGCAATCCCCCGCACTGACCTGGCTTTCTCGGTGAGGCGGGCGGGCGGGCGGGCAGGGCAGGAGCGCGCCGGCAGCGAAGAGGAGCGCAGCGTTCTGCGCCCTCTTCCGCTACGCGCCCTAGGCAACAGCCTAGTTGGCCTAGCGGTAGCGCCGGCCCTGCTCATATTCAGTTTGTGATCTACCACAATTCCAAGATCCTTCCCACTTGTAGTATTGTTGAGCCAAGTGTCCCCCATTCTGTAACTGTGCATTTGGTTTCCTCTCCCTAGGTGCAGCACTTGGCATTTATCCCTATTAAATTTCATTCTGTTGTTTTCGGCCCAGCGCTCCAGCCTATCGAGGTCACTTTGAATTTTGTTTCTGTCTTCCAGAGTATTAGCTGTTCCACCCAACTTTGTGTCATCTGCAAATTTGATAAGCATTCCCTGCACCTCCTCATCCAAGTCATTAATAAAAATGTTGAAGAGCACTGGGCCCAGGACTGAGCCCTGTGGTACGCCGCTGGTTACCTCTCCCCAGTTTGAGAAGGAACCATTGATAAGCACCCTTTGAGTCCGAGCACTCCTGGGGACCTTTTGCCTTAGTTCAAAGGCAGAGCATACAGGAAGAGGTCCCTGAGTCCCTAGCTGTGTGTCTGTGTCTGAGAGAGCGGGGGACGGGGGGGGGGGGCGGACGGACTGAAAAGCACTCCATCCTACAAGAACTGCAGCCTCTCCAGATTAATACAAAGGGCAAATAGAAAGCGTCCACAGAGGGGCTCTTTCTACAGTTGAAAGGGGATACACTGCTGGAACAGATTTCCAATAGATTTCTTGCGACTCGGAATCGAATTTCTTTATGTTCCTTGGACAGTAGGATATGTTCCTGAGCTTGCAGCTGTCTTCGGAGAGAGAACTATTCAGCCGCCCTCGCCTCAGCCTGGCGAGGGCAAATCGCTCACGATAAATGGCTGCTTTTACTCCCCTTCGCTTTTTCTTTTCTTTTCTTTTTTGAGAATCGCTCCCCCCGAAATTAAATAAATTAGACAAGGGACTTGTAAGAAACCCCTACAGTACACCAAGTACAGATTTTTGTAGCCAAAATGTTGGTTTGTTGTTGCACGGGAAGGCCACACTGGGATTTGTCATCCCAAAGAAAGGAGGAGGAAACTGAATGGTTTGTCCTAAATATTTAACTAACTATTAAATTTTGATCAGTTCACTGAGGAAATAAAGGAGTATGATCTGGAGCAGGGGTGCTTCCAGAGGAGGTTTTTATTGTGCAACTGTGCTGCCTTCATGAAATTTTTCCAGGAACCGGGCGGGGGGGGGGAGGGTTTCAGATGACACAATCTTCCATTTGTAGCCCATTTCCCCGCTGCTTCTTCCATCATCATTGTTCTTTTCATAGAATCATAGAAAAGTAGAGTTGGAAGGGGCCTACAAGGCCATCGAGTCCAACCCCCTGCTCAATGCAGGAATACAGGTCAAAGCATCTCTGACAGATGTCTGTCCAGCCGCACCTTGAATGCCTCCAGACTGGGAGAGCCCACCACCTCCCTAGGTAGTTGATTCCATTGTCTTATTGCTCTGACAGTCAGGAAATTTTTCCTGATGTTTAGGTGGAATCTAGGTTCCTGTAACTTGAGCCCATTATTCCGTGTCCTGCAAACTGGAATGAACGAGAAGAGATCTTTGCCCTCCTCTGTGTGACATCCCTTCAAATACTGGAAGAGTGCGATCATATCTCCCCTCAGTCTCCTCTTCTGAAGGCTAAACATGCCCAGTTCTTTCAGTCTCTCCTCATAGGGCCTTGTTTCCAGTCCCTTTATCATCCTTGTTGCCCTCCTCTGAACCCTCTCCAGTTTGTCTATGTCCTTGTTAAAATGAGGTGCCCAGAACTGGACACAGTACTCAAGATGAGGCCTAACCAGTGCCGAGTAAAGGGGAATTATCACTTCCCGCGATTTGGAAGCTATACTTCTATTAATACAGCCCAAAATTGCATTTGCCTTCTTTGCAGCCACGTCGCATTGCTGGCTCATATTCAGTTTGTGATCTACCACAATTCCAAGATCCTTCTCACTTGTAGTATTGTTGAGCCAAGTGTCCCCCATTCTGTAACTCTGCATTTGGTTTCCTCTCCCTAGGTGCAGCACTTGGCATTTATCCCTGTTAAATTTCATTCTGTTGTTTTCGGCCCAGCGCTCCAGCCTATCGAGGTCACTTTGAATTTTGTTTCTGTCTTCCAGAGTATTAGCTGTTCCACCCAACTTTGTGTCATCTGCAAATTTGATAAGCATTCCCTGTACCTCCTCATCCAAGTCATTAATAAAAATGTTGAAGAGCACCGGGCCCAGGACCGAGCCCTGTGGTACCCCGCTCGTTACCTCTCCCCAGTTTGAGAAGGAACCATTGATAAGCACTCTTTGAGTCCGATTCTGTAGCCAATTGTGGATCCACCTGATAGTTGTTCCATCTAGCCCACTCTTAGCTAGCTTACTAATCAGGATATCATGAGGCACTTTGTCGAAAGCTTTGCTGAAGTCCAGGTATATAATGTCCACAGCATTCCCACAGTCCACAAGGGAGGTTACCCGATCAAAAAATGAGATCAGATTAGTCTGACAGGATTTGTTCTTGACAAATCCATGCTGGCTTCTAGTAATCACTGCATTGTTTTCAAGGTGCTTGCAGACTGACTTCTTTATAATCTGCTCAAAATCTTCCCGGGGATTGATGTCAGACTGACTGGCCTATAGTTCCCAGGTTCCTCCTTCTTGCCCTTTTTGAAGATGGGAACAACATTTGCCCTCCTCCAGTCGTCTGGCACTTCACCTGTCCTCCATGATTTCTCAAAGATAATAGACAGTGGTTCTGAGAGTTCTTCTGCCAGTTCCTTTATTACTCTAGGATGCAGCTCATCAGGCCCTGGAGATTTAAACTCGTTCAGAGTAATCAGGTGCTCCTTGACCATTTGCCTATCAATCTCAAGCTGCAATTCTGCCCCTTCAGTCTGCATTTCAGGTTTGCCAGGGGGGTCATAGACCTTCTTTTGGGAGAAGACCGAGCCGAAGTAGGAATTGAACACTTCTGCCTTTCTTTGTCTTCTGTTATCAATTTGCCATCCTCATTGCGTAGTTGAACCACCAGTTCTTTCTTCTGTCTTTTACTGTGCATGTATCTGAAGAAAGCTTTTTTGTTGCTTTTAGCATTCCTCGCTAACCTTAGCTCATTCTCAGCTTTAGCCTTCCTGACACTATTCCTGCAGTTCTGTGCTACCTGCCTGTACTCTTCCCCTGTAGCCTGTCCTTCCTTCCACTTCCTATACGTGTCCTTTTTTGTTTTCAGGTCATCTTTGAGTTTATTGTGAAGCCACATTGGCTTCTTCTGTTGCCCTCTGCCTTTTTTCCTTGTGGGAATTGTTTGCAATTGTGCCTTTAAAATTTCCTTTTTTAAAAACTCCCACCCCTCCTGGGCTCCCTTTCTTGTGAGAGTCCTTTGCCATGGGATCTTACTAATCATTGTTCTGAGTTTGTTAAAATTGGCTTTCCTAAAATCCAGGGTACGTGTTTGGCTACACTCAGCTTTTGCTTCTGTTAGAATCAAGAACTCAAGTATAACATGGTCACTTTCCCCCAGAGTTCCCGAAACTGCCACTTTATCCACTAACTCGTCTCTGTTGGTTAGAATCAGGTCAAGGATAGCCGATCCTCTAGTTCCTTCCTCCACTTTCTGTAGGAGGAAGTTATCAGCAGCACAGCTCAGGAATTTCTTGGAGGGGCCATGTTTGGCTGAATAAGTCTCCCAACAGATATCAGGGAAATTGAAGTCTCCCATTACTACCACATCGTGCCTCCTTGAAACACTGGCAATTTGTTTTTCAAAAGTTCCATCCTCATCTTCTCCTTGATTGGGTGGTCGGTAGTAGACTCCAACCGCCATGTTCGCTTTATTCTTTGCCCCCCTTATTTTAACCCAGATGCTCTCAATGGGGCTGCCAAGCTCCTCTTCCTGTATCTCTGTGCAGAGATACGTATTTTTAACATACAGTGCAACTCCACCTCCCTTTCTGTTGCTTCTGTTCCTTTTGAACAAGTTATACCCTTCAATTGCTGTATTCCAGTCATGGGAGTCATCCCACCAGGTTTCAGTTATCCCTATCAAGTCGTACTTGCCCTCATGTATCAAGAGTTCAAGTTCGTCTTGTTTGTTGCCCATACTCTGGGCATTAGTATAGAGACATTGAAGACTATGTGCTTTACAGTCCGACTTTCCCCCTACATTTTGTGGTAGACTATCAATGGGCACCGCTGGAGCTGTTCTCTCCATTGTGGCAAAGAGGCCTTCTTCCATTGGTACCCCCGAGTTTATGTCTCCCTCCCCTGTTGGATTCAGTTTAAAGCCCTCCTGATTAAGTTCCTCATGCTGTGTCCAAACACATTCTTCCCAGTCCTTGTGAGGTGCAACCCATCCTTTGCCAGCAGTCCATCTTCCAGGAAGTGTAGCCCGTGGTCCCAGAATCCAAATCCCTCACGTCGGCTCCACCTTCGTAGCCAGTCATTCACTCGGAGTATTTTTCCTTCCCTTTCTATGCCTCTTCCAAGTACTGGAAGGATGGATGAGAAAACTATCTGGGCCCCGAAGTTCTTGAGTTCCCTTCCCAGCTCTTCAAAGTCTGCCGTGATTTCTTTGTAACTCCGCTTGGCAGTATCATTTGTACCCACGTGGAAGAGAAGAAAGGGGTATGTGTCGGTGGGCTGCATGAGCCTCGGCAGCTGCTCTGTCACATCCTTAATCCGTGCCCCAGGGAGACAGCACACCTGGCGAGTCCATGGGTCTTCGCGACATACTTTGGCTTCGATCCCCCGCAGGAGGGAGTCTCCCACTACGAGTACTCTTCTCTTCCTCTTGCTGTAGGCCTTGGTTTGATTGCCTCCACTTGACTGACCCTCAGCCTCTTGCTCGCTGTCACGTTGGGTGCCCGGTAATCCGTCCTCTGCAGGCTGTCCTCTGCTCTCGTCCTCAAGTACATGGAAGCGGTTCCATAGCTCCACTGCTTCCACAGGCGCAGAGTGTCTTGTAGTTCTTCTGCTCCTAACAGTCACCCTTTTCCAGGGAGTTCCCCCTGCGTTATTTTCCCTTGCCTCTGCAGTCTCCAACTCCGCCTCATCCTGCCGTTGCCCTTCTGGCTCCTGTACTGTGCTTTGGTGCTGTAGATCCACCGTTCTGTCTAAGAACTCCTCGCTTTCTCTTATGCTCCTGAGGGTTGACACTTGCTGCTCCAGTCCTCTGACCTTTTCTTCCAACAGCGTGACCAGCTTGCACTTGTTGCACGTGTAGGCCATGTTGATCTCCGGCAGGAAAACAAACATTGCACACCCCTTGCAGGTCACCACCACTGCTGAGTCCTTTCCTTCCATAGTGCTCTGTTTCTGTCTTCCTAGAATATATATATATATATATATATATATGTTTTTTTTGTTTTTTGTTTTTGTTTTATTTTTATTTTTTATTTTATTTATTTATTTATTTATTTATTTATTTTAGGGACCTCCCCCTTGACCTCCCCCGCCGAACTCCGCTGCCAAACTCCTGTTTGCTCTCCCTGTGCACTCGCTCTGTTCGCTCGCTCTCTGGGAGCCTGCTTGCCTTTTCACAGTCCCAAAAACAGTCCCAAAAACAGCTGGAGCCTCTCTCCTGTTGTGCTCCTGCTCAGCTGGGAGTCAGGAACAGAATGAGCTCCCAGGCCACGCCCTGCAATCAGCCCCACTTCCTGCAATCAATCAGCTGCAATCAGCCCCAGGTAGTTGCAGTCAGCAGGAGCTTCTGCTCAACAGAATGAGCTCTCAGGCCACGCCTTTCCCTTGCAGCACTTTTTGTTGTACTACTCCGCTGCCAAACTCCTGTTTGCTCTCCCTGTTCGCTCGCTCTGTTCGCTCGCTCTCTGGGAGCCTGCTTGCCTTTTCACAGTCCCAAAAACAGTCCCAAAAATCAGTAAAAAAACTCCGCCAAGTGTGAAAAGACCAAATAAGCCGCACA
The DNA here is from genome assembly GCA_021292165.1 of Shinisaurus crocodilurus. NCBI lineage: Eukaryota > Metazoa > Chordata > Lepidosauria > Squamata > Shinisauridae > Shinisaurus > Shinisaurus crocodilurus. The sequence goes on along the minus strand of CM037877.1, from coordinate 2,430,830 downwards.
ATGCCTTTGGATGGTTAGGTTAGTGCTTCAGGAAACATCAAGATAAGCCCTTGTCATTCCCATTAGTTTGAATGGAGTTCAGCACACGGCGGCTTAAATCTCTCCCACTGAAATCGATGGTTCTTAACAGTCCTGGCTGGCTTGCGGCCTTGTTTTTCCAAACAGTGGCTGGGTCTCCTGTTCTTAACTTTCCCTACGGAGGATTGGATTTACTATCTGTCCAGTTAGGGCTAATTCTGTTGCATATGCCAGAATTGCAAAGGGGGTGGCCAGATGCAAAAGGGGGATGGGGCTCTTGTGCCTTTAATAGCTGCGGAGGAGAGGGAATTTCCACAGGCGTGGCTTGTCGTGCCAGTTACACCTGCTGAAATGCCCTCTCCTTTTAAGTTGTTCATCTGGTCACCTTAATTTCAAAAGTGGCTTCAGCAAAGATTCCAATTTGCATGAAGAACAGAGTTCTGAGAAGAATTAGATGTATGCTGATTGTATTTCCTAAAAAACCTTTCTATTCTGCCTATCCACCTATTTTATTACACACTAGCGAACAGACCCAGCTTTGCACAGGTGGAAATAGCTCTTCTTAGTGTGATACAGCGAAGACTTCAAGCAAACGTACGTGGCTGTCCGAGTTGGACACATTGTGCCCGTCCCGTCTGGGTGAAGCCAAGCCCGCTGGCACCTCCAAGGCTGGCCTCTGCCATGGGTCACCTCTATGGCCCCCCTAAAGAAGAAGCTCCGAAAAAGTATGGGCTGCAGAGCCGTGTGCTGGTTAGGGAAGTCTGCCCCCACTAGCTGAATACGGTACTGCAGGCTTCAACCACATGGACACTGGTCAATTAACTGAAATGAATGAATGTGTTTTTAAAACAAAATAACCCCGAGGGTCTCCTTATTTATTTCCTTATATCCCGCCTTTTTTTTCCTGCCAGGAACTCAAGGTGGCTTACATGGTCCTCCTCCTCTCCATTTGATCCTCACAACAACCCTGTGAGGTAGGTGAGGCTGAGAGTCAGTGACTGGCCCAAAGTCACCCAGTGAGCTTCATGGCCGAGCGGGGACTAGAACCCGGATCTCCTGAATCCCAGTCCAACACTGCAACCACTACGCCACACTGGCTCTCTCCTTAGTATGCATGGCAAGCGTCGGGTGTCTCAGTTTCACAGTCTTGGCACTATGGACGGATGGACAGACAGGCAGACAGACATCCTCTTTTATTACTATAGATTTCTTGCTGTCCTGCTTTTCAACCCCCAAAGAGTTCCCAGAGCATGAAGAATTAAATTAATGAAAAAAATAATAAAATGAAAATATATAAAACCACTGCAGCATGCAAAGTTTCAGGGTATGTGCTACCTGTTGCCATAGTATATTTGAGTATTTGAGTCCACATCCATCCAGCCTCTGCCCCCTTCACTATTCAGAGACTTGCAGCACAATACTATGCATGTTTTACTCAGATGTCATTCCTACTACATTCAATGGGACTTTCTCCCAGGTAACCATGCATGGGATTGCAGCCTTAATTTCTAGAGATCCATGGGCTCAGGGTGAAATCAGACAGCAATTTTTCTGTTCTAAAACAATCTCCTCAAAAGGCAAAACAGGTGATTAAATTAGATTTCCTGCTGCGATCAACTCAGTTTGATCTGAATGTGTGTGTAGCTTTCAACCAGAGTATTTCATCCGTTTGCCGTTATACCAGCCATGACCTTATCATCTGGGCTGAAGAGTGAGATTAGCCTGTATGATTCAACATGAACAGGATCTTTCACTTCTTCTAGTATAATTGGAGTGCGTGGTATTTAATTTATGCCGACACTGAACAGACACCACCTTCTGCAGAATACCCACCCTTGAACAACAAAAAAACCACACCTAGGGATGCAGTAGCAGCAGCAGCATCGAAAAGCGGTGGGCTGCCTGCCTGCCTCCTCCACCAGCCCCCATCTTCAAAAGACTTGCTAGATCTAAAGCAGGTTTTATGGCTGGAGAGTCACGTCATTTCCCCCCTTTGTGACAGGACGTACAATTAATTCACCTCTTTTGATCCTAACAGCCTCTCTAGGATCACATACAAAGAACTGAGGCAGAACAGCTTAGCTCATCTTATGGCCCAGAAAAAATATCTCCCCCCCCCAGTGGTTAGGTTGCTGGGCAGAATTCCGCTTTGGAAGCGCAGGTTAAGACCGGTGTGAGCAAACGGGGGCTTTTTGTGTTGTCCCCCCCCCCTTTGTGGAAATGTGCAGTATTTCTTTTATCCCCAGAGCTGCTTCACAGTCAAGCAGCATGTTTGTCTGTGAGACCCTGTCAGTACAGTACAGCATCATGCAGGAGGAAAACACATTGCATGTGCTGTTGGTACACCCCACATCTAGTGGTCCAGTGCTAAATGTTGAAGTGTAGGCTCTCATCCATGACAGTCTCCATGGCCACGCCCCCCAAGGAGAGTAAAAAAAATAAATGTTCAGGTACCTTTCTTGATCCATGTCAAGAGGCCCGTTCTAGCAGCTTTCCTTTGCACCAGGAGCAGGTCTTTTATTAAAAGCAAACAAACTAATCGGTCTTAATTGCCCATTCAAGGACCGAGCCATCCCAAAATACTTTGCCCTGCAACTGGGACAGCTCACAACAATATTTTGTTGCTAGGGAAATCCATCCTGCCCCCAACCCCAAATACTGACTGGGTTCAGACAACACAATAACCCACACTCAAGGGTTGAGTATGGGTTGAGCATGGGTTGTTGTTGAACTATGGGTTATCGGCAGGGGAGGCTGAGGTGATTCCTATCTCAATGGGGCTCCTTATCCATTGCATCTTTTATTTTGAGCTTTATAGGAGCTATCCATGGTGCTCTATGGTGGCTAACCTATTTTGGGGATTGAGGTCAGCACCATGGATCGCTCCTATAAAGATCAAACAAAACAAGCTGCATGGATAAGGAGCCCCACGGACACAGGAGTCACCAGCCTCCCCTGGTTATCGTGTTGGCTGAACCCAGCTGAGATAACAAACCATGGTGAACAACCCATAGCTCACAACCCAACTACAGACCATGGGTTCTCTTTATGGGTTGTTCATGGTTAACAAGCTACGGCTTGTTAGCGCAGCTGGGTTCAGACAACACAATAGCCCACATTTCAACAACAACCGCCCACGGTTCAACAACAACCCACACTCAACCCATACTCATGTTAGGTTTTGCATAGGCAGAACGAGATTACCACCTGACATCAGGATTATCACCTGACATGGAGGTTGTCTCTTGAGATGAAGTACACAAGGTCTCTAGTCACGAGACATAGTCTCAAGATTATATGACTCAGCAACCTTGGACAGGTTTGGAATCAACATGTTGATGAATAGGTTATACAACTGGGGTGAGTAATATCCTATTGATAGGTACAGGGTCTGTGGTATAAAGCTAACACACTTGTTGATAGCTTCACTCTTCTCCTCTCGTCTCACTCGACTTGTCTTGTTCTGGACTTCACTTCATCTAGCCTTACCACTGGGGTTTTGGATTTGAGTCTTCAATGATGTAGTGAGTAAGAGATGCATTGCTTGCCTTAATCCCATGTAATTGGGTCTTACAAATAAACTCTTTAATCTTTATTAACTGCTGTTATCTCCTCCTTCCGCCTGCGTGACTGGGACTGAGGGTCATTGGCTAGGGGAGCTTTTGAACCCGGGTCAGTCCAGCTCTCACAACTCAATCCTTATTGTGTTGTCTGAACCCAGTCACTGTCAGGATTGCATCTAAGCTCAGAGGGAACAGGGAAACCTGAGCGGGGTGGCAAGATAGCATCAGCGCCCCTCCTAATCAAAAAGTTTCAGCCCTGGCTCCAATACTCCTCTGCCCACGTCTACTCCATGGGGATGGCTGCAGCTGGAGCTGGCAGGCTGTGACTTGGGGGAATTGACAGCATGCTTTCAAATCCTGCAAGGAAGTGGGAGGCAGCAGCTGCGACTTCTCCTGCCCGTTTCCGCCTGGTCCTCCCCTGCCTGACTTAGCAAGGGCTTCAGGTGAGCCGGCTAAGGCTTAGACAGGGGCAGACGACAAGACTTGGGGAGGACCAGCAGGAAAAGCTGTAGCTGCTTCTTCTCCCACTGCACCAGCGAATTTAAAGGTCTACCACCAAGCACTGGGGGCTTCCAGCCCAGCAGCCATGGTTTGGGGAACCAGTAGGATGCTTGGGATTGCTGGAGGGTGATCGTGTACTTGGCTTTCTTTTGGAGGAGAGATCACTGGAAACTCACACCCTTTACGTACTGTTTGATTTATTTACAAATAGAAAGGTAAAGCAGTGAGCCAGCGTAGCATAGTGGTGAGAGTGTTGGACTGGGACTCGGGAGATCCGGGTTCTAGTCCCCACTTGGCCGTGAAGGTCACTGGGTGACTTTGGGCCAGTCATGGACTCTCAGCCTAACCTACCTCACAGGATTGTTTTGAGGACGAAATGGAGAGGAGGAGAGCCTTGTAAGCCACCTTGGGTTCCTTGTAAAGAGGGAAAAGGCAGGATATAAATGTAAAGTAATGTGATTATGGTGGTGGTGGTGGTGATGATGCATGGGTGGAAGCAAATGGTTTAAGGGCCAGGGTGGCCACTTACATATTGCCAAAAAAGAAGACAAAAGAGGGTGCAGAAATTGCACATGACAATGTATATGTATAGATACAAATCAATAATTTAAATAGAACTGCAATACATTGTGGGGGAAGATGGTGACCAGGTGAACCATATGCCTGCCTGCTCGGACTGCTGTCCAGGTGCTGTTGATGGGCAACTTCAAGGCCCAGCTCTGATGGTTCTTCATCTTTATGGTGGACTTGGAATGGCTTGTTGGAGGGGGAAACCACCCTCAAATCACCCAACAACAGCCGATGGGTTATTTGAGGGCTGTTTCCCCCTCCATCAAGCCATGCCGCCCAGGTTAGGATGACACGACAAGCCACGCCCATGTAGGTGATTAGGCAAACAGCACCCGGCATGTGCCACGACTTACTCAATCCACCGTGGCTTGTTTAATATACGGTGATTGTGCGAAGCCACCCAATGGCTGTAGAACACATTCTACAGGCCTGTGGCTCACGCTGGCTCAGCTTGTCTGAGCGTGGAAAGCTAAGCAGGGTCAGGCCTGGTTATTACTTGGATGGGAGACCCCTCCTCTAGTTTCCTGCATTGAGCAGGGGGTTGGACTCAATGACCTTGTAGGCCCCTTCCAGCTCTATGATCCTGTGATCCTAAGTCTGAAGTGTAGATGTGCCCATAGAAAAGCAATGCTTTAGGACATGTAGGTGCCTGAAGGATAGGAACGTCTGTAGAAGGAAATTTTGTCTAGGCTTCAGTTTAACAGGAAGGCCTGAAAGGGCAAGTCAGACCTTTCCTTGGCCTTCCAAGAACATGCCCTGACAAGTCAGACCTTCCGATGAACAACCCTGAGGGCAAAAATCTCTCATGTGCCTAGCCTCTGCTGTTATAGATGGGCAATACCTGATCTTTGTTCTTGTCTAAGTGTCTCCTTTTGCATTGTCTCTCAGTTTCTTGTACTGACTCAATTGTCACCTGACCTCTACATGATGCTATTCAGTATGAATGGAAGTGTCTCCCTTTCATTCCTGTTGGCATTCCTGACTGTGCTCAGATGCCATCCGTGAATTCACTAATAAACTTTCCTCTCTAAGAACCTCTTCAAAACACAACAACACGTGGGAAGCTGCCTTATCTGGGGTCAGACCATTGGTCCATCTAGCCCCAGTATTGTCAACACTGACTGGCAGCGGCTCTCCAGGGTTTCAGGCAGGATCCTTTCCAAGCCCTACCTGGAGATGCCGGGAATCGAACCTGGGACCTTCTGCATGCAAAACAGGGGCTCTGCCACTGAGCCACAGTCCTCTCCCGATAGGATACAAAAGTACCAGTGTGGTGTAGTGGTGAGAGTGTTGGACTGGGATTCGGGAGATCCGGGCTCTAGTCCCCGCTCGGCCATGAAACTCACTGGGTGACTTTGGGCCAGTCACTGACTCTCAGCCTAACCTACCTCACAGGGTTGTTGTGAGGATAAGACGGAGAGGAGAAGGAGGAGGATTATGTAAGCCGCCTTGGGTTCCTTGCAGGAAAAAAGGCGGGGCATAAATATAATGAATAAATAAATAAATACCAAGTATACATGCCTCTTGTCAAGTATGAAGATGTAAAATGTAGCGCCTGCCCCTGTGAAAACAAAACACAAAACACCTCACAGCAAGCCGCTCGAAAAAGAGTTTTCAGTTTAGCAGAAATTTTATAACGGAAGACAGATTTAGGCTGGAGGCATTAGGGTGGCTCCAGACTTAGTCATACTTAGAGCAGATCCATTGGAATCAGTGGGGCTTACGTTAATCATCACTGAACTTAAGTCCCATCGATTCAATGGGTCTACTCAAAGTATGACTAAGTCTGGATCCAACCCAGAGTGTTGACGGTGATATGAGAGTTCACTCGGAGTTAGGTGACATTATAATACATTCATATATTTTTCTGTCCTAGTCTCACTTTTGGTCATACAGGCTTTGCAGGTTTTCACCATGCTCCAAAAAAATAAATAAATGCAGGGCCCGTCTGACCAGCCACAACAGCAGGACAAAAGAAACGCACGTGCAGCAAAGGGGATGCATACAAAACATACAGAGCTGCTTCATACTGAGCAAGACCATTGGCCCATCTAGCACAGTATTGATGCACCAGCCTTCCCCAACCTGGGGCCTTCCAGATCTTTGAACTTCAATGCCCATCAGCCCCAACCAGCATGGCCAATAGTTAGGAATGCTGGGAGTTGGAATCCAAAACATTTGGCAACCACCAGGTTGGGAAAAGCTGGTGTACACTGACTGGCTCCATTCCTAGCCCTTCTTGGAGATGCCAGGGATTGAACCTGGGACCTCCTGCATGCAAAGCAGGGACTGTACCACTGTGTTATAGCCCCTACCAACTCCTTTAAAAATAATCACCTTCTAGCCACAGGAATGGTTTAAAAGCCAATTCCTATACTGGGTATTATGCCTTTGGCTGTGATTTGGAACCTTGTGGCTAACTTTGGCGCCACCTAGTGAGCTCACGTTTAACAAGGAACACCATCGCCACATGGCGCTATAAATAGAAAGCGAAGTCCGGCTTCCCTTGTAGAGGAATCCCAGGTGCCAAACCCAGCATCATACTCCCCTTATACAAATCTGTGGTGTGACCACACTTGGAATCCTGCGTACAGTTCTGGTCACCGCACCTAAAAAAAGGATATTGTAGAGTTGGAAAGGGGCAACTAAAATGATCAAGGGGCTGGAACAAGTCCCCTATGAGGAAAGGTTACGGCAGCTGGGCTTGTTTAGCTTAGAGAAGAGGCGAGTAAGGGGAGACATGATAGAGGTGTACAGAACCATGCATGGTGTGGAGAAAGTGGATAGTGAGACATTTTTCTCCTTCTCTCATAATACTAGAACCCAGTGGGGTCATCCCAATGAAGCTGATTAGTGGGAGATTCAGGACAGATAAAAGGAAGGACCTCTTCACACAGCACATAGTTAAGCTATGGAATTCACTTCCACAAGATGTAGTGATGGCCACCAGTTTGGAGGGCTTTAAAAGGGGATTAGACAAATTCATGGAGGAGAAGGCTATCAGTGGCTACCAGCCCTTATGGCTATATATGCTACCTCCAGTATCAGAGGCAGTATGTCTATGAACACCAGTTGCTGGGGAACATGGTTGGGGAGGATGCTGTGTTGCACTCATGTCCTACTTGTGGGATCCTGTGGGCAGCTAGTTGGCCACTGTGTGAACAGGATGCTGGACTAGATGGACCCTTGGTCTGATCCAGCAGGGCTCTTCTTATGTTTTTATGACCCCTTCAGGCTGGGAGGGAAGGCTGTTGAAAGTGCTGAGCTCAGGGTCTGTTATCTGCCTCCAGAGCACATACATCAGCTGGCTGGACATGAGGCATGACTGGATACAGATGCTGCCACAGAGAGCAGTGGTAACCAGGCTTCATTCCAGTGCCAGTGTGGCGTAGCGGTGAGAGTGTTGGACTGGGACTCAGGAGATCCAGGTTCTAGTCCCCGCTCGGCCATGAAACTCACTGGGTGACTTTGGGCCAGTCACTAACTCTCAGCCGAACCTACCCCACAGGGTTGTTGTGAGGATAAAATGGAGCGGAGGATTATGTGAGCCGCCTTGGGTTCCTTGCAGGAAAAAAGGCGGGGTATAAATATAATAATAATAAATAAATAAATAAAATTCCTAGTGAGTCCCGCCCATGCCAGAATCCTGATCAAGAAGAGCAAAAGCGAAAAGGTACACTCGGAAGCCTGTTCACCAGTTCAAGGACCAAAAAGCATCCCACAGCCTTCCCCAAGCTGGTGCCCTCCAGATGTGTTGGATTGCAACTCCCATCATTCCCAGCCAACATGGTCAATCAACAGCACCTGGACAGCAGACTGAGTGGGAGGCACACGGGTCACCTGGTCACCATCTTCCCCCTACTAGGTGGAGATGTATTGTAGTTCTGTTTAAATTATAGATTCGTTGCATACTGCAAACTCCCCACAAGGAAAGCATTTAAAGATATCAAATGCCACCTCTGTTCTTCCTTCCTTCTTCAAAGCCCACCTTTCCCCACAAAGGGTTTGCCACAACCCCATAGTCCCATATCCTTCAGTAACTAAGTCCAGGTATGTACAATGACAATAAGCGTATATTCTTCCCGTGTGTTACCTCTGCTTCCATGTTGGCCCCATTCACACACGACAGCAGCAAATTGTGGGTTAATTAACCCAAGATTTGCCACAGTGTGTGCTGTCAGCATTTTGTCAGCCCAATCAGAGGTTGCTCTGTGATGTCTGAACCTGGACACTATGGGTTAATTGTGGGTTAAACAACCCACAGTTAATCTAACAACTAATTGTAGGTCAACTGTGGGTTGTTTAGCCCACAATTAATCCATAATGTCTGGGTCCAGATGCTGCAGAGCAACGGCTGATCAGAAGTTGCATCTTCAAAATGGTGGCAGCACAAACTGCCCAGCATGTGCTGCAGCAAATCATGGGTTAAATAACCCTCGCTTTGCCACTGGTTACATTTGTACCAGGTCACTGTCTCCCCTTCTTTTTGTGTCAGTTTCTAGAGACTATATGCCCCTTGAGGCAGAGACCCATCCTGTCATTCTTTGTGAAGCACCACGAACAATCATGGATACACTATACAGTAATACCTTGGATTGCAAGTAACTTGGTCTGAGAGCGTTTTGCAAGACAAGCAATTTTAAAAAAATAAATTTTGACTTGATAAACAAGCGACGTCTTGCAAGACAAGTAGTGCAGGGATGTAACTGCTCGCCTCGAGTGGGCATAGCAAGCCAAAATCGGCCCCGCTCACGCCCGCCAGAGACTTGCTTTGATATAAGAGCGTTTGGGATTACAAGCACGGTTCCGGGAACGAATTATGCTTGCAATCCAAGGTATTACTGTATAACAAATGAATGCCAGGATTGTTTTTAAAAGAACGGAGGCTCCTCACGCAGTTCAAGGGGCAGATAGGGCCTAGTCCTGTGGCAATCATGTAATAAGATGGAAAGCCAATCTTGTGGGGATATCTAAACTCTCACGATTCCTGCTGCTGCTGCTGTACAGACAATGTCTGACTGGTAGAGGAGGTCCATCCTGCTTAGGCTTGGTGTCAGCATGTGATATCCTCAAGCAGCTGCTAGTGTTCCAGCACCCCAGCAGGGTCCACCATGTTGATGCTTGTCTGCCTGCCCACCATTGCCTGGGAGGACTGAGTTCCGGCGACAGCCATTTGACCGCCGGTTGCCATTTTGTTTCCCCCAGGACATTACATCAAACTAGGCAGAGCATTCTGGGGAGGGGGGGAATGGTTGCCCACCTGCAGACATTATTGCCTTTCCCATAATGCCCTGGACCAACACCAAGCACAGTGTGTGGGGGGGGGAGGGGGGACACGACAAAATGGCAGAGGCCAGAAGGCTGTCCTTCAGAGGAACTCTGTTGCTTCTTCAAAAGGTGGAGGGGGAACCATTGCTCTGTCACACTGAAAGATAAGACACTCCCTACCCTGAACCTTATGGGGCTAACCTATATGTGCGCCATGGGTCACACAATGCTGCTACCTCTTCCCATGGCTTAAGCACATCACATCATCCACCTCTCAGGAACATAGGAAGCTGCCTTCTACTGAGTCAGACCACTGGTCCATGTAGCCCAGTATTGTCAACTCTGACTGGCAGCAATGGCTCTCCAGAGTTTCAGGCAGGATTCTTCCCAAGCCCTGCCTGGAGGTCGGGGATCAAACCTGGGGGCCTTCTGCATGCCAAGCATGTGCTCTATCCCAGTGTTCTCCAACCTTGGGTCCCCAGATGTTTTTGGCCTACAACTCCCAGCATGCCCCAGCCAGCATAGCTGACTGGGGCATGCTGGGAGTTGTAGGCCAAAAACATCTGGGGACCCAAGGTTGGAGAACACTGGGATAGAGCACTGAGCTCTGGTCCCTCCCTACAGCACCTGGTCTTCCAAGGTGGTTCCCCATGCAAGTACTAACCAGGCCCGACCCTGGTTAGCTTCCAAGATCAGGCCGTTCAGATGTTTCTTGCCCTTCTCTGCCACCACCCACTCCTAGTTAACTCAAGCTGGGGGAAAGTGGGACTCCTCCCAACTCTTGGGATGTTTACTTGGGAGGACAGCCAGCTGCGTGCTCAGTCTCTGCTGGCCAAGCCATCCGCCTGTCTTCCCTTCCTCTGCATCTTAGTCGGTAAAAATGTAACCCAGCCTAGGCAGTATGTGTGTGGAGATGACACACCAATGGTTGAAGGTGTGATTAGGTGATTCCAGTCCAACCCAATAGTCCAGTTAAGGAAAGTTTATTGAAGTAAGGCAGTGAAGGATAGCGAAGGAAAGCAGCGAGTGTGTGTACAAGAACACAGGAAAAGCAGGAAGCTATGCCAGAATACTGACCTGCCTACATCTATAGCAGGTATTCTATCAAATAGACTTACATCGGGTCCAGTAGACATTCAGTGGAGTGTCCTGCGCTGGTCAGTGGTGGATGAAGAGACACAACTCAAAATGAACATTTTGCCATGTTTGATGCTGTTTAGTCGGGGGGGGGGGTTGATATTGATCAACAGCGGCAACACAACTGACCAGTGGGCACGGTCCATGTGTACAGGGGATGCTCGAGGAAAGGGACAATTGGTACTGGAGTTTACCTTAGGAAGGAGAGAATTGGCAAGGACGCAGCTCTCCCTTTCCTGCCAGACTGCCTTGTGTATGTCAAGGGGATGCTGCACGGGACATGGCTGGAGACGCTGCAGCAAACAGAGGCTGCTATTCCAGCCACTAGATCAGGGCTCTCCAACCTTGGGTCCCCAGATGTTGCTGGCCTACAGCTCCCAGAATCCCTTGCCATTAGCCATGCTGGCTGGGTCTGCTGGGAGCTGTAGGCCAGCAACATCTGGGGACCCAAGGTTGGAGAGCCCTGCACTAGATGGAAGATTGAAAATGCCAGCCTTACCAGGTCCGGGCTTCTTGACACAGACTAACACAGCTACCCCTGTGGAAGTAATCTGTCCATGTTTAAGGGGCCACAGGACACTGTTTTCACCAAAGTTTCCCAGGTTGAACGCCTGGCAACTGCAGGTAGGCCTGGGAAAGACTCAGGTCTGAAACCCCGGAGAGCTGCAGGCAATCAGTGTAGGCAGTATTGAGCTAAAACAGCCTTCCCCAACCTGTTGCTCTCCAGCTGTTTTGGACTACAACTTCCAGGATCCGTTTTGGACTACAACTTCCAGGATCCATGACCATACTGGCTGGGGCTGATGGGAGCTGAATTCAAAACATCTGGAGGGCACCACTTTGGGGAAGGCGAAGCTAGATGGACCAATGGGCTGACTTGGGAGAAGGCAGTTTTCCAATTTCCTAATAAGTATAATGTCCACAAGGTGGCACCAGGCTACAGCCCTCATTGCTCTTGAGATGCTCAAGAGGATCTTCAGTTGCAGCTAGAAATTATCTCTGCAAACCTTTGGACTCAAACCTGCATCTAGAAACAGTGTACCCTAGTCATCTAAGTGTCAAACTCAGGAGTGGGGAGACTCAAGTTCAACCCCCACCCCCCATCCTCACCCAGCCATAAAACACACTGGATAACCTTGGGCCAGTCTCCATTGCTCAAGTTAACTTAAATCAGCAGGGTTGTTGTGAGGGTAACATGATAGGTAGAGAAGAGAATGGGACAGATCACTGGCTCAGAGGAATTTAAAACCTGGAAACATTTATTCTCTCTCTCTCACACACACACACACACACACACACACACTCACGCATGGGCATGACGCAAAACTCAGCACACAGAGCAGTTCCCCACTGTATGCTGTGGATCTCCCCTCCTCTTCACTGCCCTCATGTGCAAAAGCCTGCACACGTATAGGTGCAAGTGGATCATGGGTGAAATGTGCCTTTCGCACAACTAACAAATAAAGAAAAATGCTCATAAGATTTGTCAATAGCGGCATTTGGATCTCAACCATTCTCCAAGGAGCTCAGGCTGTCGTACACATCCTAGAACAATGTTCTCCAACCTTGGGTCCCCAGATGTTTTTGGCCTACAACTCCCAGCATGCCCCAGCCAGTGTAGCTGTAGGCCAAAAACATCTGGGGACCCAAGGTTGGAGAACACTGTCCTAGAACATCAAATCTTCACGCATTCCATCCCTGTCTGTGCCTTGTGTAGGTTGTTATGCACTGGGGTGATCACAGCAGCACTCTTTCAGGGCAAAACAGCTAGTAAGGTCTAGGTGTATGCCATAGTTTGGGGGGGGGGAGGTTTACACAGAAAAAATGGAGTATGAGGTACTAGACAGAGAACTCCACTTCTTGAGAACGTCTCGTTTGCTTGCTGTTGTTTTTTTAAAGCAACTTTCTAGCCTTCGTGGTTTCTTGAAAGCGTGTGGGTCTCAGATGCTGGAAATGTTGCTGGGTGGTTTCCAGTGATCAGATAGTGAGGATTCAGTGTCTGGTATTGCTCTTTGCCCCTCCCCATGACCAGCAAAGCTGTATGAGAAATTATTCAAAGTAGCTTAATCTGTACAATTTATGCAGGTTGCAGAATTCAGGCTCAGGATGTGGGCTACACTGGCCCAGAATTTTTCATTGTTGCAGCACGCACACACAGTCTTGACACTCATTTCATTACAGCTCAGACAAAGGAGACAGTTTATTGTTATGGTGACCTAAATTTAGGGGGAAATGCAAGAGCCTCACTTCAGTGGCAACAACAAAAAAATTATTTCAACTTCTAGTGACCCCAAGTGACATTTTTAATCTGATTTGGAAATTGGGATAATCCCTACAAGAAGGACAGTCCCTTCTGCCTGTTTGTGACTATTTAAAGGGCCAATGGCTCAAGCAGCAAGACCCAGCGCTGAAAAAAGGTTAAAAAAAGGTAACTGTACCTTTAAAAAAAACCGCCACACAAACCAGACACTATTTGGCATAAGAAAGTGCATTGGGTTACAACAAAAGGCCCACAATATTCTTAAAAGTCAAAAACATGACATCTAACAGCTGGGAGACTGAGATAGTCAGTCACCCAAGAAGCTAAGCCACTGGGCTACGGAAGAGCTTTGCACCTGTTGAGCTATTTGCAAAGAGGTTTTTAAAAAACCAGCTAGCTCAGGTAACCTCCGAGAGTCAGGAAGAGTTGGCTAGTCTCAGGGCACCTGCTGGACCACTTAATAAAAGCAAACGGGCAATGCCAGGTTACCGAAACAGTGTAACTTGGAGCAGACCTCCAATAGTATTGGTATGTCTTGGTCAAAAGCATTATACTGTGTTAGCTAATTAAGACACAGGTTGACCCTGAATGGGCTGAAAGATGCCAATTTCACTGCAAAGTAGCACATTAAACTCAAGATTAAAGTGCTAGCTATCTAGAAAGATCAGGATTATATCAGTAATGTGAGGTTATTTTCTTCTAAAATCACATTTGAAGTGACCAGTTCCCCCTTGAGGGCATTTACTTTCCCTGATGTAGTTGATTAGCATCCTGATGTTCCATTTGATTGTCTTATATTGCTTTAAAAAAATTGTTTTGTTTCTGTTTACTTATTTATCTTTGTTATAACTGTAATTGTTAATAGAGCATTTTAATAGTGATTTTAATACTTTATTTATTATATTTACACCCTGCCTTTTTTCCTGCAAGGAACCCAAGGCGGCTTACATAGTCCTCCTCCTCTCAATTTTATCCTCACAACAACCCTGTGAGGTGTTAGGCTGAGAATCAGCGACTGTCCCAAAGTCACCCAGTGAGTTTCATGGCCGAGCGGGGACTAGAACCCGGATCTCCTGAGTCCCAGTCCAACACTCTCATCACTTAGGGTGCAATCCTATGCATATTTAGACAGAAAAAAGTCCTGTAACTCCCAGCATGGCTGGCTGGGGAATGCTGGGAATTGTAGGACTTTTTTCTGTCTAAACAAGCATAGGATTGCACCCTTAGAGATTTTGTTAGATCAAGCGGAATACAAATATTATCACTCAATCGATGAATTGATAATCAATCAATTTATGACTCTATGTCGGGTTTCCATAGTAACTCCTCTCCACTCATTCCTCGCTGGCCTCCACAAGCAGGCACACTCCAACATCTCCACCCCCAGAAGCGGACTGTGCAGGCACCCAGCCCTCCTTCTAACTGAACAGACAGCTCAAAAGCACAGCACACGTGCGTCCGAATCTTTGCGCGCCCGGTGAAGAGCCATGCCCTGAGACAGAGCAGGGCGCGATTAGCTAGTGTCCCCTCCTCCTTCCTGCTAAATTTAAGGCACTTTGAAATAAATAAGTTGGTTTTGTGTTGCAGTTTGGGCACTCGGGCTCAAAAAGGTTTGCCATCACTGCTCTACACTTTCACTAAGCTGTCTGCTTATCTGGAGGGACAGTACCTGTTAGTTCTCTTTTAAAATCTGCCAACCTCAGCCTGGCTAGATTTTCAGGCAAAAATTTTGCACTTCAAAGCTCCACTAAGGCACAGACAGCTAAGGCAGTTTCTCAAATCTTTTGATCCCAGTCCCATTCCTAGACCCAGACTAGCACCTTCTGAGTCCCAGCATAGCACCATCCATCACTTCTGTCCACAAGCATGAGGATTCTTGTGCGCAGCTGTGTGCGAGCATGGGGTATTTTACTCTGACAACGGCAGTAGCAGTGTGATAGTAAAGGACATCTCTGATAACCTCCCAAAACCACACAAAGAGAAACACTGCTAGAATAAAGCAATAGCTCTTCTCGGACAGGAGAGGGCCTGTTCCTCCCCTCCAAAACGTGATGGCCACGTCTCCCACCCTGCTGAGTAACTTATTTCCACAGTTCAAACACTGCACTGTCAAAGTTTATCAGGACAGCTACTACTAAGTGAAATCATACGAAGATCCATGCTGGATCAGATCAAGGGTCCATCTAGTCCAGCATTCTGTTCACACAGTGGTCAGCCAGCTGCCCACAGGATCCCACCAGCAGAACATGAGTGCAACAGCACCCTCCCTCCTATCCATGTTCCCCAGCAACTGGTGTACATAGGCATACTGCCTCTGATACTGGAGGTAGCATAGAGCCATCAGGACTAGTAGCCATTGATAGCCGCCTTCTCCTCCATGAATTTGTCCAACACCCTTTTAAAGCCCTCCAAATTGGTGGCCCTCCAAATCAAGTGGGTCCTGCAACAAAATGCTGCAGTGTGGAGTTCAGGGTTCCAGCCATCCAGGCCTTCACACTCCATTCCCTCCTGGCTTCATCAATCAGCATTCTTTCCCCACTGGGCCGATAGGGTTCCCCCACCCCACCACATCTGCAAACATCTGGGTTCCCCCAAGCCTGCTGATACCTCCCTTTGTGTGGGGATGGTGCCGTATCGGCAACATAAGGATCCACACTTGGAGAAAGAGTTTGGTGTGTAATAGTAGCCCGGTGGATAATTTTTATTTGGGCATCAGACATGTGGATTCAAATCCACACCACTACGCAGGGACTCATTTCTATAGCCTTCAGGCAAATCCAGTATTTGCAAAGCTCTTTTCAATGTACAAATTCTATATGTGGTAACCGATGGGAAATCACACTGGCAAAGTGTGAACTGTGAAGGACATTCCAGATGCAAGTCTCCTCTGCCATGAACTCAGTAGGTAGCCTTAGGCAGGCCACTCCCTCTCTCAGCCCCACTCCTTCCATCTGCAAAATGGGGAGAAAACTGACCTAGTTTACAAGCTTGTTGTTTGGACCATTACTGCGGACAATATGCAAGAAGTGCTCTGAAATGCTTATTAAGCAGTGGAAATAGGTGGTGGATTCAATCTTCCACATCTGAGGAATGCCAAGTCATAGAAAACTTAAAGCTGGTGCATCCCCACCGACCTCGCAGCAAGTGGTACCTCTGAACTGTTCCCCTTTTCTATATGCAGGGTTGTTTGCAGACATTCTCCACAGGGGTGCTAGGTGCTAGTGGAAGAGCCACCATGTTAAGCAAGGAAGGGTTGTATGAGCTTTAGGGCAGAGTCTGTGAAGAGGTAGGGGAGGATTCTGAAAGACTGCATCTCCAAGGAGCCCAATGATCCAGTATGGGATTATTGCCCTGGTCTGTAGGCTAAGGCCTACTGCATCCACCCCTCCACTTTGTCTGCACTGGAAGCAGGGTGCGATGTGGACAACCTGAAGATGGGAAGTGAGATAGCTGTGGTGGGCGAGGTCCATGTATGCCATTCTTCCAAGATATCCCTAAAAGGTCTAAGCAAAACATTGCCAAATAAATGTAAGAGATACCCCCCCCCTTGAAAAAGCCCCACACGCTACAAAGTAAGGTATTGTTTAAATAATCCACTCTATTTTATTTTGTCTTAAAATAGTTTAAACTTTATGCTACAGACTTGTTTCAAAAAAACCCAAAGTCTCATCTTGCACCAAAAAAATATATATATTTTTTATAACACTCTGTTTTATTATTATTATTTTTCTCCAAAGACCATTAAATACTAGATGGAAATGAAAATGAGTGTTAAAAAGAACATTTTTTGTGTTTCCGTCTTTTTTAAACTCAAGTTACACAAATGAAAACCATCAATTCTAAGCCATTGTGTTTTGTCCTCCTTGTGGAAGACTCCAAGTTTGAGCTCCAGCAAGAGCAGAGCTGCTAAAACCAGGCCTGAAAAGAAAGCAAGAGGCCCAACAGCTGGGCGACGCAGCTTGCCAGATGCTGGGTGGGATCTGTTTTTTGCGGCTGCAAACACCACTTTTGTCAAAGACCTGGATGGCTGCAATTCACGACTGGCAAGCCAGGATGGGGCGTATGCTTTGCTGGCCTGTACTAAAACTATCAAGTGCATCGGTTCTTAGCCATACGATGGCTAGTTTCATTTATCAACTGAGAAAAGAGCAAACCAGTCTCAGGGACCTTTTGCTCTCTGACAAAAAAGAAAGCAAAAAACAAACAAAAACAAAACCTAATTTCTTAGCTATCCAGTGATTGTGTTTTTTATTTTATTTTTTCCTTTCTCTTTCTCTCTTCTAAAGAACACTATCAAGAGAGCAAAAGAAACATGTAGTGTTTTTAAATTAAAGAGAGAGAAAGAGAGATAAACTGGTTACCAAGCTAAAAACTCATGATTCCTTTAAAACAAACACAGTGCACAATTGGAGGAGGTTTGGTTAGAATGCAGTCAAATTTTTATATGTACATGGAAGTCACAGCATATACAAACTGAAAAATAGCTTTTCTTTCTTTCTTTCTTCCTTTTTTTTTTTAAAGGAACGATCATCGGTGTGTTCCTCTGATGCTTCTGGTACTGGCCACCATTAGAGACGGTAGACCCATAGCCTTCTGAAAAATCTAATTTTCACGTTTTGAAAGAGATCTCCATTAAAAATAGTAGACAGGATCTGCTCTAGACCAGAGGCTGTCTGGTTAAGGTGCTCTTGCTTTCACACAGGCCTCGGTCAGAGCTGCTTCCCCATGATCCAATCCCATGCAGCTGCTGCATGTGTGTGAACACTGGAAGTGCATGAGCAGGTTGGATGGTGTGGGTCTTCCCCATTTGCTTTTGGCCTTCCCTCCTGGCCTGGTGGCGATCAGGTGGGAAAAAAACCAAGCGACTGGCCAAGCTCTCACGCGTGCAGTATTCACACATGCCCCTCTGTCACGTGGGATAGCACCCCAGGAAGGAAGTTCCCGAGCAGCTACGGGGGAGCACCAAGGTAGCCTCGGTCTGGTGCTCCTTTGCCCGTATGATTTCAGAGCAAATGAGAAGAAAAACGGCCTTTCGACTGAGAGCTCCTCGACGGCAGGGAAGTGAAGACATTGCTTGGGGTCCTATCTCCTGTGCCTGTTGAGCATCGGCAGTCTGCCGGCCCGCTTGCCCTGCCCGCTGTAGCAAGCAGGATTCTGATTTCACAATCTGACACCTTCAGCTCAGGGGAAGGAGACGCTGTTCCCCAAATCTCAGGCTGGCAATGTTACAGACTGGAGAAAAGTGCACATTTAAATACTCCTCCAAGCAAACTTTGCTGCATGTTGAAAGCCAGCATGTCAAGGTGGTGGTGATGGTAGTGGTGGTGGGGAGGCAGTTCTAGTCTAGCCTTCTCCCCAACATATTTGCTTTCTGTATGCGGCGATATTTTTAATATGGCAGAGCATTCAAATATAAATTCCTCCGCCTACAGTCTGCAATACGGCATCTCCGCCTCAGAGGTGCCAAAGCAACAGGCACTGTCTCCAGGTCAGAAGCTGGCAATCCAAACAGTCTCTATTAACAGCCTTCCCCAACCTGGTGCCCTCCAGATGTGTTGGGACTACAGATCCCATCAGCCCCAGTCAGCACAGACAATGGCCAGGAATTCTGGGAGCTGTAGTCCAACACATCCGGAGGGCTCCAGGTTGCAAAAGTCTACTCTATAGGAACTGATATAAGCAAGCACCAAGGTTACAAAAGCTTATCTGCTGTAATAACCAGGATTTTGGCTGCCTCCAGCTCTCAAGCAAAGGATATCAGCAGAGTGCAAGCCCGCCTTATGGTCAATAAGAGGGGGGGGGTGCAGGGGGAGAGGTATTCTAATACCGCGTAGAAGCCTGTTATTCAATTGTTCTTCTAAGTATGATTTCTAACTTTGTACAGCCAAACACAAAGCAGCTGGGTATCGAGAAAGGTCTTTTTACAGACAGTATAACCTAGTGGGTAAAAATGTTTTTCAATAACTGTCTTGTGTCCATACCCCTTAATGCAGGGGTGGGCAACTTGTGGCCCTCCTGATGGTTTGGCCTACAACTCCCATCAGCCCTAGCCAGCATAACCAATGGTGAGGGATCCATGGGAGTTTTAGGCCCAAACACTGCCCACCCCAGCCTTAATATATGCTCATTCAATGGGCTGGATCTACTCCAGTGAAAATGATTACTGCATTGCTACAAAACTGCAGTCTCTTGGTCTGGCTTTCAGCACAAAAAAAAAATCAATGGGGTCAAGGGCTAGATTTTACCCCCTTGGGGAATGCCGGGGTTAATTCGTGCTTCTGTTAAGCAGCAAGAGGGCGGGTGAT
The DNA here is from genome assembly GCA_021292165.1 of Shinisaurus crocodilurus. Taxonomy (NCBI): domain Eukaryota; kingdom Metazoa; phylum Chordata; class Lepidosauria; order Squamata; family Shinisauridae; genus Shinisaurus; species Shinisaurus crocodilurus. The sequence continues at coordinate 2,411,208 of CM037877.1, read as the reverse complement.
CTAGCATCTTTCCTGACACTGGAGTAAATGCAGTGACACTCCTCTTCTGACCCTTCACAAGGCTAAGCACACTTGACAGCTTTCCCCCAGCTTGTGAGTCTCCTAGTCTTATAGAGGGAGCGTATCTGCATTCCTTGTTAATAACTCAGGCACAGCGTGATAGTCTCACCATATGCAAAGGCTTGCTCCACTGACAGCTACTGCCCATGCATAACAACAAAAAACCACTTTCCAAGGACCAATCACATAACTGAAACCACTGCATGGATAACCTGGTCATGTGAACTGTCCAGAGATTCAAGGAGTCTTAGGAACAAAGGGCACTCTATACACATATTACTCAGAAATTCCCCAACATGTGCTAAGGTTTGAGCCACCACTAACAGGAAATCAAGTGGAACAAGGCTCATTGGGCAAACTTGGACATCTTGCTTGCCCAACAACTCTATCATTCGGTGCAGCAAAAGTCCCTCTACCATTCCCCACATGAAAACAGAAGGCATGGCCATGCAAGGATGCCCAAAATCTCATCTTGCAGCAAGTGCCAGATCTTGAAGAAGGCATCTATGGAATCTGGTCCAGAAAGGGGTCCTAAAGCCAAGAGATGTAAATCTCAGAACTGGTGAACTCCAGCAAGAAGATTCAGATATTTAAGGGACTTGAATTAAATTAAGGGCTGTTTCTCATGTTATGATTTAAAGGCAAAGATAGCTCTGTAAGTTACACCCCCATATCTGAAGATGAGTAGAAATGAAACCTGAGTGCCCTCATCCCATCCTCTGTTTTTCTACAGGAGGTGATCCAAATATATGGCAAAACTTATTTTATTTATTTATTTTATTTATTTACATTTATTAATCGCCCATCTGGCCGGCAACCAGCCACCCTTAGGCTGCTTAGGCTGCTGCTCCCAAGTTTGCTCTGAGGCAGCATGCAAATGAATAAAGGCAAAGCAGTGCTAGATACTTCTGTAGGAGAAATGCCACAGGGCATGTCCTACATTTGTTCACAAATACTTTGCATACAGAGCTGTGTCTTCTTCTTAAGGATAGGATATTCATTGAAGCAATAGGAGACACTCTCTCTCTCTCTCTGAATTCTCCCTTGCTTTACTTTAAACAGTGCTGGTTTTAATCTACAAAGCCCTACATGGCTCAGGACCCCAATACTTAATGACTGCCTTTCCCTATATGAACCTTGAGGTCAGCTTCAGAGGCCCTTCTCTGTGCGCCCACTCCAAGAGGAGCTCAGGAGTGGCAGTTTGGAAATGGGCCTTTTCTGTGATAGCCATGCATTTATGGACCATTCTCCCCAAGGAAGCTCACTGGTGCAGACACAGCCATAGTTTTGGCACCAGGCAAACACAGATTTATTGTCCCAGGCATCTGGACATGAGTTATGTTCTAATTGTTGTGGGCTGCTTTAGCAGTATTCATTCGGGGGGGGGGGGGAGAGGTGAATTTTGTGTATTGTGGATGACCACGTTTCTTATTGTATTGTTTTTAGATTATGGTTTCATGGTGTTTATTTTTATTTGCATTATTGTGCTGATTATAGTTCATATTGATTTTGGTTATTTTCTGTTATATTAATTATGGATTTCTGTATTTGTGTAAGTCGCTCTGAGGCTGCTTTTCACAGTGGAAAGCGACGCATAAATTTTAAAAAGAAGAAGAAGAAGGAACAGGGAAAGTATCAGACACCCCGAGTAGGGACTGAGCTGGGCTTACTCTGGTAACAATTCACCTGGAAAAGAAAATACTTCCCTTGGAAGAGGAGTCTGTGCTTCTGCCTCCCCCTCCTCACTCTAATTCTTCTCTTAGTAAGAAAAGAACAGGAAGCGCTTAAGCTCCTCTGTGTGAATGCAGATCAAGCCAGAGGGATCCACTCCACTTTCACATACGTATCTTCAAATATAGAGATATGGGTTAGGCTGCACCTGGACCTTTAAAGCTTAACATGAAAAGCACACCTGAGTTCAGAATTAGGTACTGATGCCTTTGCAATGCCTCACTTCCTTGTGCTTTTTTTTTTTTAAATAAAAATAAAGAAGGCTGTAACAAGTTGGGCCAAATCACCAGTAACAGTACAGTAGTGTAGAGAAAAATTAAATGCATTATTACAAGACTCAGCACTGAGCAGTGGGCGAGCTACAAATGATGTGGAGAATAAGCTTTTGAATTTTAAATAAAGCTGCTCAGCGCACATTATAGGCTTTTTGTGATCAAGTCCTGCTGGTTTCATAACCAAACCAACTTGTGTTATGGACACCCCTGGTCACAACGCAACACTTCTAAGCTCCCAACAGTTACGCTACAATCGTGATGGGGACACTCAAGAGCCATGTACAAATCAGGCCAGCGGTGTTTTTTTTAATGCTTACACTGCAAGGGAGAAAGAAAATAAAACCTCACATGTACCAGCGACATCCGTTTTAGTGGTGAATCAAAGAAATCGTACGGCTCTCTAAAGGGTGTGAGTGGGAAGGTGTCACTGCTTCCGTCAACAAATGCTCTAAATTAATCACACTCAATTAAAAATGTGGAAGTTGTCATTGAAGTCCAGTGCTGCTACGTTTTCCATAACAGGGAAGCTCCCTTTGACTAATGAGGGGTTCAGGAAATTTCTGAAATGACACTGCAATTCTAATGTGTGGGAGCAGGGAGAGAAGGAAATTCTCCTGGAGGAGTCTGAATTCCAGAATGCCAGGAGCAGACTGCTTTGGACACCAAGGTGATATCCAGAAACTTCTGTGTCACAAAAGGGAGAGGGCTAAGTGACTAAAAACACAGTGAAATTGCATTACAGTAAGTATTTGCGCCTGCTGTCCTCGTCTAGTGTGAGATCCACCACTTCAGGCGGTGAAGACCAATTCTGTGGGGGGGCCACGCCTGTCCATGGTTCTGATTGCCGGGTGCACTGCAGACCTGAGCCATGTTTCCGGGAAGACACGGTTTGAATCACTCCTCCCCGAGGATGGACACACCTGTGGCAAAGCAAAGTGAAGAAACACCATGAACATGCCTGTTAAACCTTCCCCATCAGGGGTGGTTCACACACAGGCACCTCTATCACCTAGTGGCATTGACAACCGTCGGTAGTACACGTCTTGCATTGCCTGTGGCTCACGCTGGCTCAGCTTATCTGAGCGTGGAAAGCTCAGCAGGGTCAGGCCTGTTATTACTTGGATGGGGAGACCCCTCCGTCTCAGTTTTCTGCACTGAGCAGGGTGGTTTGGACTCGATGCCTTGTAGGCCCCTTCCAGCCTCAATGATCTACGCAATCTACTCATCACTCCTATTTTAGAGCTCCAAAGTGCACAGTTAAGAAGTGGCTCACGCTGGCTCAGCTATCGAGCGTGGAAAGCTCGCAGGCAGCCTGTTATTATTGGAGGGAGACCCTCCTCTAGCTGCACTGAGCAGGGGTTGGTCGATGGCTTGAGGCCTTCCATCTATGATCTAGCGTGAAAGAAGTGGCTTACGCTGGCTCAGCTGAGCGTGGAAGCTCAGCAGGGTCAGGCCTGGTTATTACTTGATGGAGACCCCTCCTCTAGTTCCTGCACGAGCAGGGGGTTGGATGGGGGTTCCAGCTCTTGATCTCGAAATTATATCCTTAAGAGCGTGCCCTCACCTGGCCAGCTCTAGCGTGTGAAAGCTCAGCCGGGTCAGCCTGGTATTACTTGGATGGAGACCCCCTCTAGTTTCTGCACTGAGCAGGGGTTGGACCGATGGCCTGAGGCCTCCACTCTATGACTAGAAATCTATGAAGGAGACAGCAAAGTTGTGAAAAACAATGGGCTGGGTATTGGTTAAACTGTGATGGGCGGGGAGGAGAGAAGGGATGAAAAGGGCATTATAAAGTGCAATGTCCTTTTGGGAAGGTGAGCTCTGAGCCCGAAATGGCCACCACAGGTCAATGACTGAATCATCATCATCATCATCATCATCATCATCATCATCATCATCATCATCTATATAGTGCTTGTGTGCATTCATAGCACTTCACATATATTATCCCAGTCATCCTTACAACAGCCCTCGCTAAGGTTAGTATTACCATCCTCGTAATCACAGGGTGCGTGTGGGCAATTTAGGCAGAGAGAATAGTGGCTCTCTGACTGGTGAGTGAGTTTAGACCAGGGTGGGCAACTTCCGGGGGTCTGGGGGGGGCATTACCCACTCCTGGAACCCACTAGTGGGGCGCACCCCTGCCCCTGAAAAGTGGTGGAGCAGCAGCAGCAAAGCCCGTGATATTGCTTTAAAACAAGGCATACGCTCCCTGCCCACCTTGTTTTACAGCAAAATCACCAAAGTTTTTTGTCACTGCTGTGGCAAATTCAAGCAAGAGGGAGCGGGTGCAAAACAATAGCGGGGGGGGGGGCATGTTGCCCACTTCTGGTTTAGACCAAAATCTAGGGAATTTTGAGATACGGAAAACATACACATTTGGTTGTTTCAAAATTTATAGAAACTGTGTCTTATTAGCTGAAACAGTTAATAATATGGGAATTCCATCAGTATCTTCAAATCACCAAAGCACAAGCAAGCTGCACAAAGCACTGAGGGAGGGCTGGGTGAGAACGTGGGGCGCATGCACAGACTCACATCTCCTGCAATGCCCCCTTAAACTGCCTATGTGGGCAGAGGGGGAAAGAGACTGGGACCATGCCCATGCTTGACAAGATCAAACCAATGGTGTACTTGAGTCAAATGTTATGTGTGAAGTGACCCTGCGGGCCATGTCCCATGTGTCTTTGTGCTTTTAATGGCACATGAGTATTCCCAGTCACCTGCCTTTTCATGTAACTTTGGAGACATGTTAACACGTCTGGAAAAAACCTTCCACTTCCAAATTCCCAATAACCGACTTGGCATTTAAAAGGTGAATTTGAAACTGCTTTTACAGTATGCCACACCCTGGAAGAAACCTGGAACCAAAACTACATCAACCACCAAGGGTCAGAAGATACTGCAGAATAACTGAAGGGCTAGTTGCTTTCTCTAGCTGGCCGTCTGCTATCAGCCAGACCCTCCAAGACCACTTGCACTGCATTGGGCCCCATCTCCCTGGAAAGAAGAGCCTGAAACCAGAACTGCATCAGCTGCCAATGGCTGGAGGCCACATGCTGGAGGGCAGCATGCAAGAATTCCCTTTGGTGTCACCCTTAAAAGGTTAGAGCCCCGGGAGTGGGGTGGGCATCATTCTCGGCACCTTTGTTCATATGGTTCTTCGTTTTCACTGCTTGCTTTTCCTTTTGTCACCTCATTGGTTTTCTCTGCCTTCACTCCATGTCTCCCTATGATGGGAATTCTTTCCCTCCCTGCTGCTTGACACACGTCCTTCCTGTTTTAAAGAAAGATCTCCTTAAGAGTTTATTTCGTAGTGCTTTCCTCCCTTACGATTTCTCTTTCTTTTATTTGAAGAGAGACGTTCAGCAGCTTGTAATAACTATGTACCACTTTCATGTCCTGCCTGCACCTCTGCATTCAGCTTTTTTTTTTTAAGTGCTGCTTAAATAAATAATAAATACTATCATGGATTTAACACCAGGCGTGTTTAATTTATTTTTGTTTCTGCAGGCAACAAAAATGTAACATGAGCAATTAAAAGCATTCTTCATTTCAAAAATTTCTTCCCGCTATTTAACTGGATTCAATTAAAAACCAAGAAAGGAAAATAAAGATATGATAAGCACCTTGCATGTTCCTGAACTCCCACAATCTCCACTTCACTATCCGATGAGGCAATATTAATTTCTTCATTGACCTGGGTGTTGCTGGTGGAGGTTTTGTCACTTGCCAGGAATCCAGCATCCAAGTGATCTGCAGATAATAAAGCAAAAGGAAGCCTGAGACCCAGCAGACTGGTCATCTTTGCATGCACTCAGGAGGAAGGCATTTCTCACCACCCATGCTGATCAAGGGTCTCATTCATGACACTGCAGCAGAAGAATATACCGATGTGCAGAATTTAATTTTTTTTAAATTAGAGAACAGCCACAGTAGAAGGATGGCCAGTGATGCACCCCAACTTTAGCATATGCACAAATAGAAGAAAACTGAACAACTAAAACATCCATCTGAAACAACCATCAATCAAACAAACAGAAAGAATGGCATATAAAGAAAGCTAAACTAGCTACACTGATGAGTTTCTCTGGCAAAAAAAAAGTCCACAACCTTAGTGCCAAAACAGAAAAGCTCCACGTGTAGCTGAAATAAGGAGCAGGCTCCCAATACCGGATCCTAACATATCAGAGAAAGGGGAACATATGGGAGGGGGGTACTCTGGATCATATGGTGGACCCAGTGCACCTGTGAGAGAATTAGTACCGTCACCATCTCACACCCAACAACAGATGGGCTGCTGCATTTGGGACCAGCGGAAGGTTCCAAACAGTCTTCAAGGGCAGACCCATGTGAAGCATGCTGCAGGAATAGATCAACAAAGTTACAATAGCATGGATGACCCGGTTCCTGATCTGGGCACAGCTGGTGCACCAGGCTTAACTGATAAAATGGATTTGTGGACCCTGTTGCCACCTGGACATAAAGGAGCAAAGCTGAATCCAGAAGTGCCTCAGATAAACCCCAATGCACTTATAAAAAGGAAACCAAAAATATCCCGGATGATGCACCTCAATTTTTGTGGCACTGGCACACAACCAGGAAATCCATCGGTTACAGGAAGCGGGCACTAGAAAGCAATACTGGAATCCAAACAAAGACATTCACAGATCAGTGTCAAATAACTTTAATCTAGAGTGATGTGTTTTCTTTTCTTCTTTGCAGGACCTGAGCACCAAACTCTTCCAGCCACTGTGGGTGAGATGGATGAGGAAGGAAGGAAGGTCACAAATGCCTTACTTACATCCTGTTTGGACTACCGTAATGCACTCTATATGGGGCTGCCTTTGAAAACTGTTCAGAAACTTCAGCTGGTCCACAATGCTGCAGTCAGACTGTTGACTGGGGCCAGTTACAGAGAGCACATGACTGCCTTGTTACAACAGGTTCGCTGGCTACCAGTCTATTTCTGGACAGAATTCAAAGTGCTGGTTATGACCTATAAAGCCCTATACAGCTTTGGACAAGGCTATCTGAAAGACCGTTCATATGAGCTTGCCCAGGTTTTAAGATCCTCAGGAGAGGCCCTCCTTTTGAGACTGCCACCTTCAGAGACGCGTTTGGTGGCAATGCGAGAGGCGGCCTTCTCGGTAGTGACTCCCAGGTTGTGGAACTCCCTGGCGGGGGAGACTAGGTTCCCTCCCTCTCTGCTGTCCTTCACCAGCAGGCAAAGACATCTTTATTCAAGCAGGCCTTTGGTGTGTAAGTGGGTCTGTTGGGTTTGATGTTGTTTTTCTTCTATTATTGTTGTGTTTTTAATTGTGTTTTAATGCATTTGTTTTATTATTATTTTAATGTGTTTTAGTATTATTTTAATCAAGCTTTATGATTGTAAGCTGCCTAGAGTGCCATTTTTCTTGGTAGAAAGGCAGGGCACAAAGCAAATAAAAATAAATAAATAAATAAATAAATAAAGGAAGGAAGGTGGACGGACAGACAGATCCAGGGCTGCCCAGTCTACTGGTTGATCAGTGACTCAGCTGAAGCATGGTTGGGAGTGGTACTTTATAATAATATGGGGGAATGAAGGACTATGTGTGATTTTGTTACTCAGTTTCCTTATTACATCGAAGTGGCCCTTTGGTACACCTAGCTTGCTCGTACATTTGCATTTTGAATAATTCTTTATTGGATTCCAGGGCACTCAAACTATTACCAGTGCCCCCAAGCACCTTTCTCTTCCCTGCAAACTGCACCTCAGTCTGAAAGATCAGAAAGGGTCTTGATGAGCTCACAGAATCTGTGGCCTCATGGTAAGTGGTTTACCAGTACCCCCTGTCCAGGAGCCACAATGAGACTCTTCGCAAGGAGTGCAGAAGATGCACAGTGTTCAATGAATGACAAATGCCATTTGTGAGAGGGAGGCAAAGTCGACAGCATGCCAGCAGGAGGGAGCATGGTGGGAAGACAAGGCTCACTCAGCTATATGCTTCACCCTGTGCTCTGTTACCTGGCAGAACTAAAAGTAGTTGACAGTAAAAGATAATGGATATTAGGCTGCAGGCTCCATATGAGGTCACCGGCAGGCAACAGTGCATCTCTACTAAGTGAAAACATGCACCATTACTTGCCCTCCATCAGTAAGTGGCTAATGATGAAGTTTGTGTTGTCTTGTTTACAACAGTCACTAGACTGGATTTATTTATTTATTTATTATATTTTTAAATCGCCCATCTGGCCAGCCACCTGGCGCGATGCACAATCATGGTAAAATACAATAAAACACCATTAACACACAATTAAAACAATATCAGTGTTTTAAAAATCCTAACCCACCGCCTGAAAAGCCACGTTTTTAGTGTGCGGCGGAAGTTCATCAGGGAGGGGGATACATTTCGATACATGCTCAGGGCCCATTCCATAATGCAGCCTCACACATGGGGGTGGGGGTCATCGTATGAGTCTGTTCATTGCCCTCCCATTGGGGGTATGCATGTGGGAAGGGCACCTGGGTGAGAAACCCCAACACAGCAGGACTTTCCCGCACAGTTTGGCATTCTCTGTGTACTGCAGCCATGAAGGATTGCATCATGGGGAAGGAGCTCTCTCTCTCTCTCTCGCACCAGCAGCATGTGTCTGTAGCGTGTATAAGGGGTTTCAGTGTTCCTCAGAGCAGGATGGGGAAGAGACACAGTGCTCCCTCAGGAGTAATGAGACAAGCAGATCAAAACCATGTTGCCCCATCTTATTGTCTAGGCCTATATCTGGACAAGCCCCAGAGTTTCTTGCCCTGGTTTACAATCCAAGTAATGCTTAATGGAAAGAATGGGTTTGCAACTCTGCTGCAGGCCCAATTACCTCAGGCTATTCTGCATTTTTTTTTTACACTAGCTGCCTGTTAATTTCTGGGCCCAGTTCAAGGTGCTGTTTCTGGCCTTTAAAGCCCTAAGTGGTTTGGGACCACATTATCTGAAGGATCGCCTGCACCTGTATGAGCCTGCCAAGCAGTAAGATCAGTGCCAGAGGCCCTACTTTCTTGCCCACCAGCAAGAGCCACTAGCTGCTGCTGCTGTGTGTGTGTGTGTGTGTGTGTTTAATTCTAATGTGTATGTTTGTGTTTCTGTAATACTGTAAGCTGCCTTGTGAGGGCAATGTGCCCTGAAAGGCAGGTTAGAAATCGTTCAAATAAATAAATATGAAGAGTCATGGGTGGGGGGTGGCAGTGTAGGGACAGGACCTAGCCTGGGTCAATGAGGTTCCTAGTCGTGAGGAGGGATGGAAGCCCTAAGAATTTAGCAGAAGGAGATACAACGATCACATAAAAATGGATAAATGCTTCCGACAACTTTCCTCTACCCACCTGTTTCGGCATTCAGCTCCTCTAGCAGCCCTCTCGTCCTCCAAGTAGGCCCAGTGTCCTGGTTAATGACAGAACTGTTGTGCTCTTGAACTACTGCAGCTGCCAATAGATTGTCCACATTCACCACTTCTGGGTCAGAGTTTGTGTCTGAGATATCATAATGAGCCACAACTGGAGGTCCACCTGGGAAGGAGTGGGAAAAAAACCCCAGATATTAGAGAGCAGGCATCTCAGAGGACACATACAAAAAAGCTAACCCTACCACTACTGTATTGTCTATATACCTAGTATTAGCATTTGAAAATCAATCTATGAAATGAATAAAAGCAGTGATGCAATTGTAAGCTTCCCGCCCTCCCCAATTCATTCAATGCTATAGAACATAAATACAATGTTTTACAAAAATATGTGAATAAATGCTTTACATAACACATAAGAGATGACTATCTAAAATGTTATTGCTAACAAAAAGGAACTTTATATATCCCACCAAAAGTCAAGGATGAAGCCAGAGCACCCCCAATTCTGTCATTGGACTAGGTACATTACGCAAACCAAGTAGATTTGCCCGATTCTTCCCTTTTAGCCGAAATTTGCAATTCTGAGCTTTTCAAAAATTTGAAAATTGAAAGCACGACTGGAAAACGATGGCATGGAAGTGTGCATAAATGGCAAAGGAAACTGCCTCCTACTGAGTCTGATGAGCACTGGTCCTTTCTACTCTGACTGGCAGCAGCTCTCCAAGATCTGGGGAAGATGTCTTGCTACCGGAGGTCCTTTAACTGGAGATGATGGATTGGATACAAAGCATGCACTCTACCAATGAGCTATGGAGAAGGGCTGAGAAGTCCACACACCGTGCTCACCCTCTAGTTCAGGTACTTCTGATAGTACTTTCCCCCCGGATTCAAATTGGAACTTCACATCACCTGTACAGCCTAAAATATTTACTTTTAGTGTGTATAAGCGAAAGAATTAGCTGGCCTCTGAAGTGCCCTGCCCCTGACATTTCTGCCCGAGTCACTCTTCTGGGCATGTCTCCTGCTTAGAAAGAGGCATGTCCAGAGCAGTTACTCACCTAGAGACTCAACAGGCAGTTATTTAAGGGCAGGTAGCTTTGCCATTCTTCTACATTGGGAATGATCAAGCCAACGATCCAACCACACAATGCAGAGTCACAGAGAAAATTCCCATCCTAGGGGAGGCTGATTGGAAGACAGCATGGACAAAGCTGGGAATCATACAGACACACAACATACTCCTCTGTGAGTAGATGCTTTGGGCTTACAATAGCCTTTATTTACGGTAGCTGTTCAATTTTCACATCACAGTGTTTGAAGCTCTAGTTCAAGCCTCTCTCAGGCAGGCAAGGGAGCTTGATGCACCCAAAGCATATATACAGTCATGCCTTGGATTGCAAGTAACTTGGTTTGAGAGTGTTTTGCAAGACAAGCAAATTTTTAAATATTTATTTATTTATTTTTTACTTGATATACAAGCGATGCCTTGCAATACAAGTACTGTAGTACGGCTTAAATTAAAAATCTCTGTACAAATTTTTTTGGGGGGGATTTCGTTTTGATATAAGAGTGTTTTGGATTACAAGCACGTTTCCGGAACAAATTATGCTCTCAATCCAAGGCATGACTGTATTGGCTTTCCTCTATGTTTTGATATACTGAACCAATTGCAAGAATTTATTTTATTTTATTTATTTATTATATTTATACCCCACCTTTTTTTCCTGCAAGGAACCCAAGGCAGCTTACAGAATCCTCATCCTCCTCTCCATTTTTATCCTCACAACAACCCTGTGAGGTAGGTTAGGCTGAGAGTCAGTGACTGGCCCAAAGTCACCCAGTGAGTTTCATGGCCGAGCGGGGACTAGAACCCGGATCTCTCGAGTCCCAGTCCAACACTCTCACCACTATGCCACACTGGCTCTCCTTTGTTCAAGTGCAAGATCAGCTCACTCCTCTGAAATAAAACTGGACTTCCATATGACCAGCTCCCCCACCCACCCACCAAAAAGAAACCTGTGATTCTCACAGTTCTGCTTATGCCACCAAATTCTGTGCCACATGGAGCAAGCAAGAATTCCAGGTTTCTAAGCCCTGTGCCAGATCATGTGAAGGATTACTGTTTGGTGTTTCTGTTTTTACATGACAGGGCAATACATTTGATAAACTAAAATTTGGGACAAGAGTTCCACATAATTTATTTGGCAGCTTACAATGTTGTAAGCTGTAAATAAGGTTGTAAATAAGGACAAATCTCCATTTTCATCTCACTCATCTAAATACGCTAAAAAAATACAGGCCTGTGGCTCACGCTGGCTCAGCTTGTCTGAGCGTGGAAAGCTGAGCAGGGTCAAGCCTGGTTATTACTTGGATGGGAGACCCCTCCTCTAGTTTCCTGCATTGAGCAGGGGGTTGGACTCGATAGCCTTGTAGGCTCCTTCCAACTCTGTGATCTATGGAAATCTATGAAAAGAATTTGTATCCAATTCTTTCCAAAATTACAGTAGGGCTTTTTGTTGCTAAGTGAGAGGAGAGGAGAAAAAAAGAGTTCCAGATGGGGCTATTCTCGATATCACTGTTTTGGTAACAACCATCTATTCCTATGAAAATTCAGAGAGGGAGAATTTAACTGAAAAAGCAGTGACTCTGTTTACATTGAAAAGTCAATGGCTCAATTCAGACAACAAAAACAAGCTACGGTTTGGCTGCCAGAAATCTGTTCCATACTCATACACTCTCCCCTCCCCTCCTGCACTTCTTGGTTTCTGGCAAGCAAAATTTGCCTTGATGTCCAAATTGGGAAACTATGGGTACCATTAACTATAGTTTACGTCCAAACCAGAATTGGAAACCATGGCTTGAACTGGGTTTCCAACTCTGGTTTGGAGGCAAAACCATGATTAGCAGTAACCATAGTTTGCCCAGTGCAGACTTCACAGCAACCCATGGTCACCACAGGAAGTGCAGGAGGGAATTAGAACGTGCAAACACAATGGTATACATTCCCGACTGACAAAACCATGGCTTTTCTGGTACATCTGAATTGAATCAAGATATATTATTCAGGCACCAATCTTTAATATCTAGAAAAACATGACAGCTATCACTCCCTTAATTTTATGGTTCAGAGATCCATCCGGGGAACCCATTATCTGAACTGCTCAACCTTAGGATAGTCCAAATTGGAATTTTTTGAATGCTCTTGGAATTTTTGACTTTTTTCTTTGAACAGCAGGCCCCCAGCAGACAAGTTGTTTCAAATGTCTTTTGCTATGAAGCACTGTGTGGGGTGAAGGTACACTCTTGTCAACACAAGTCCAAAGTTCCCTTGGGCACACAAACTAGTTAAATGGATCTTTTGATGATAAAAACTAAAGAGCAGCCCTGCTGGATCAGATCAAAGGTCAATCTAAGTCAGAGGCAGGCAGCCTGGTGCCCTCCAGAAGTTTTGGACTACAACTCCCAGAATCCCTTACCATTGGCCATGATGGCTGAGACTTCTGGGAGTTGTAGACCAAAACATCTAGAGGGTACCAAGCTGCCTACCCCTGATCTAAGTTCAACATTCTCCTTCCTTCAGTGGCCCACCAGCAGGACATGAAGGCAAAAGTCCTCGTCTGCTGCTGCTCTCCAGCAACTGACCTTCAGTGGCATATGGTCACTGACCATGAAGGTTATAGCCATCATGACTAACAGCTGTTGATAGACCTCTCCTACTCCATAAAACTGTCTCATCCGCTTTTAAAGCCTTCTAAGCTACTATCACCACATCTGGTGCCACTGAACTGTATTCATGAATTATGCAAGCCTTGCCCCTTCTGGAGGTCTCATAAGACCATCATGCAAATGTTGATAGAGAAAGCCACCACCATTGTCAAAAGAACTGGCCCTCATTTTGTTCCATCTACAACAGGATATGAAAAGAAACCTTAAAGTGGCCAGTGATGATTCGGAGATGGGCTGCAACTCTGTAGTACCATTTGCTCATAAGAAGACCCCAATTTCTTTGGCATCCCCAGGGAAAGACTTTTCCTGACACCTTGGAGAACCACTGCTTGCCAGGATAGACAATATAGGGCTCATACTGACTCAGGATAAAATCAGCTTTTCTTATTCTATATCTCAGGGGTGTTGAACCTCTTTCAGCCAGAGGGCCAAATTCCATTTCAGATAAACTCTCGGGGGCCACATTCCAGTGGTGGGCAGGGCCAAAGGCAAAAGAGGCAGGGCCAAAATACCAGGGTGGTGGTGGTACAAAAGCTAGGAAATCACCAAACAATAGGTGGTCGGGGGAAAGGGGGTAGGCAAGAAAAGGAGATATGGCCTTCTTGAGGAACCCTGGAGCGCCAGGCTGGGGCCTCAGGCGGGCCAGATTTGACCCCCAGGCCTTGGGTTCTGCACCCATTATATATAATGGCTGCCAGCTTCCATGCATCAGTCAGGTGTAACCAGGTGCAGTATAGGAAGAATATACAGTATTATGGGAAAAGTGGTTAAAGACTTAAGACTGTTAAGATCCTTCCTGGATCAGATCAAAAATCTATCCTGTTTCCCACAGAGGCCAACTAGATGCTCCTGGAAAGCTCCAAAGCAGGGCATTGAAGACAACAGCTTTCCCCACCCATTGTCCCCATGCCCGGCATCTGGCATTCAGGAATACGCTGCCTCTATAAACATGGAAGTTCAATTTAGCTATCAAGTTAAAACGGCGGCAAAAGTTTAGTCCACAGTTCATCACTTCCAATAGGCATTTTGGAAGTTTGAGATCTACTTCCTCAAAAACAAACAAAAGCGGTACAGTAATACCTTGGATTGCAAGCATAATTCGTTCCGGAACCGTGCTTGTAATCCAAAACACTCTTATATCAAAGTGAGTCTCTGGTGGGTGTGAGCTGGGCCGATTTTGGCCCGCTACGCCCGCTCGAGGCGAGCGGTTACATCCCTACACTACTTGTCTTGCAAGACCTTGCTTGTTTATGAGTCAAATTTTTTTAAAAAAATTTGCTTGTCTTGCAAAACACTCTCAGACCAAGTTACTTGCACTCCAAGGTATTACTGTAATTTAGCAAGGCCAGTCTTAATTCCGTTGGGAATGAATTACACTTAAGATATCCAGCATCTGTTTTGCAACCTATACTCAAGAAATGTATAGACGATTCAGACGAAACCTGCACCAAATAATAACTGCTTCATGAAACAATGTTATAATTCTAGAAATTAAGACAGACTCAACTTAAAATCAGAAATGAATGGTTAAACACTAGCTCAGTGTTCCCCAACCTTGGGTCCCCAGATGTTTTTGGCCTACAACTCCCAGCATGCCCCAGCCAGCTATGCTGGGGACCCAAGGTTGGAGAACACTGCACTAGCATGTACAATGGGGACAATGAATCAACATTAAACACTGATGACTGTAAAGCTGGGAGAAATCCTAGCAAGTGGCAGTTTGAAATTTGTTGTTCAAAATAAAACTACGAACTTTATACTATTATACATAAGAATGAGGGTATTTTAGGGGAGGGGGGAGAATGGGTGTTACAATGCTAATTAACATGCAGAATTAAGCAATGGCTTAATTTTTCTCCCCACAACAGTATCATCAGCGTTCAGTGCAACTTGGTATCAACTGACATTACATGGTCAATAAAAAAAAGTTTTGAGTGCAGAAGATACGAGGGTCAAGTACAATATTGACTGTTTATTATCTAACCAATTCAGGAGCTGTTCATAATTCCTTTTAGCAATTTTCAAATGGTTTTATCTTAATTATCAATAATATTGTCAAAAGTAGAATCAGACAGGTCAAGATAAGCCAAATTATACTTAGACAACGATCAGAGTAAAGTCAAAATTGTACCACTCCTACATGTATAATCATGCAAAAATGTATAATAAATGTATATACATGCAGAGTGATATTCTTATCACCTACCCAGAGAATAACTTGGGTGAAAGTCTTCATCAGTAGGAAATACAAGCATAAACTTGCTATCTGTAGCTCCAACTCTTGTATCTTCCACACTTCCAAACAGCACACCTTATAACTTAGCTTAAATTTAGCATACATCAAACAAACAGTGATAGTTTACATGCTGAACAATAATTAACATTTGTCAATTAAGATGAAATGTGAAGCTGCCCTTCTAAGGTTTCTTTAAAATAAGGAAAGGGGGGGGGAGAGAACTGACACAAATCAAGTGCCCTCAATATGTCATCTTGACTCCCAAATGAGATTTGGAAAAGGAAAATTCTTATGGCTATTTGAATTCAGCTAAACCCAGAGGCTGACTTGATGAGGCAAACTGAGCAGACTGTGGACAGCAGAGTGGAAGACAAGCAGGTACACTTGGGGCACAACCCTCCCAAGAGGTTCTTCTGCACAAGCTCTGCTGGAGTGAACAGGAGCTGTGCAAGGACACGTTTCAATGAGATCTATGCAGAAAAAGGGGTGGCCCTTTTGTTAACGGGGGTGCTTGCGTGCGGTGCCTTTTTGCATCTTCTGTCTCAGATTGCAATTCTATGCACATGTACTTGGGAATAAGTTCCACTGAAAATATTGGAGCTTGCTTCTGAGTAAACAAGCATAGGACTGGGTTGCATGACACCAAAATGTATTGGCCAGGCCCTTACAAAGCCTGCTAACCTCTTGGGCCAATTCACAAACCAACTTTCCGCAGCTTGGCCATTTTCCTCAGTGGAAGCCTGCTATCATGATCTGTCTTCCAGTACACGTCATTTAGTTCTGGATTAAACAGAATGGATGGGTCATGATGACGCAGATGTATTGTTGGCAAGTGTTTATTTGCAAGGCAGAATGGAAGGTTACTGCCAGGGCTGGAAGGGACCCAAGAATTCATTGCTGGTGCCTAAGAATGTTGGCAATTTTTCTATCCCTGCAGAGGACTGGTACCCATAAAGTTGATCAGGGAACCTAAGTCTCCCCGCAACCCTGCTACAGCTGATCCGGAGCTATGTACATATCCCAATAAGCATACCATACTCCTGTGCAGAAAGATCCCCCCCATTCATTTTGGCAGGGCAGCAATTCTGCACATGGACAGGATTAATCACTGTAAGATGCCGCCTCCACTGATATGAATGAGGAAACCCTTGTGAGCAGGCAACTCTGCACAGCCTGACAAAATGGAAGGTATGGGAAACAAGGCTTCATACATGAATGCACAGGCAAATGGGGGAAGGGAATTGAGCTCAATACAAACATGATGAGAAAAAAATTAGATTAAAAATATCAGATCTAAAGGTAGGGGAATCATAAAAACATGAGACGAGCCCTGCTCACTCAGTCCAAAGGCCCATCTAATCCAACATCCTACTTCCCTCAGTGGCTAACCAGATGCATCCTGGATGCACAGAAGCAAGGCATGAAGGCAATAGCCCTTCACCACTGTTGCTTCCTGACAAGTAGTATTCAGTGGCATACTGCCTCTGAACAGAGACTCCGTACAGCCTAATAACTGTTGATAGTCTGATTCCCTATGAATATGATGACTAAGGGTGCAATCCTATGCAAGTTTAGACAGAAAAAAGGCCTACAACTCCCAGCATGCCCCAGCCAGGTATGCTGGTTGGGGCATGCTAGAAGTAGTAGGTCTTTTTTGTTTAAATTTGCATAGGATTATGCCTTAAGCCCCTTTAAAACAGGGATTAAACTAGAGGCCGTTGCTGCATTTTGTAGCAGCGAGTTCCATAAATGATGTGTAGCATGAAGTAGTACTTTCTATCGTCTGACCTGAATTTACGGCCAATCATCCAATTGAATTCACAATTCATCCAGTGAAACTATGTTCTCATTCAAGCTGCCGTGTACGAATCTGCTTTGGCAAGGGAGATACGGCAACACAGTTTTATGACCAGCTTGTGTGTACATAGTTAACAGCACATAAAGGATCCTCCCCCAATTAAAATTGACAGCCTTGTGGAAAAGCAAAAGTCAGGATGAAGTTTTTTCATGCCAGCAATTTCAGAATGCCAGTAATGGGATTGCCCAATTCCTCCAGAGAAGAACTGCTTGGAAAATCCAGCCTAAAGGCATTTTTATTCCAGTATCATGAAACTACCTTATACCAGGGATGGGGACTCGGACTCCAGGACTCGACTTGTGAGTCAGACTGAGTCCCCCCTCTGACTCGAGTCCCAATATTTTTAATGGGACTAGGGACTCGAGACCAAGGACTCGTGTTCCTCAAATGCAACACGGATAGGTTTTAGGAAGTACAGCAAGTTTATTTTTTAAAATCATTTTCCTAAAATGCAACCTTTCAGACATTTTGGGTTTGGCTGCCTCTGCCTGCCTGTTTGGGGTTCCCAGACTCCTCTGCCTGCCTGGTCTCTTCTTAACCAGTTCCACAGTTTGAATTGTCCAAGACAAAGGCCTCTGCCTGCCTGTTTTGGGGTTCCCTGCCTCCTCTGCCTGTCTGGTTATTTTGGGTTTGTCTGCCTGCTCTGTTCTTGCCAAAATCAGTTGCAGAGTTTTGAAATAAAAAGGCACACTTGTGCCTAGAATTTATTTAAGCCATACATCTGAAATAGCCTTATTTTGTTGGGAAAAAAACCCACTGATTTTAGTAGGGACTCGTGGAGTCAGCTTTGGGAGTGACTCCTGACTCACCATTTTGGACCAAGGACTCGGACTCAAGACTCGGGTCCAAAGACTTGTGACTCGACTCGTGACTCAAAACCAAGGACTCTTCAACATCCCTGCCTTATACAGAATCAGACTGTTGGCCTGTGTAGCCCAGTACCATCTTCCCCGACCAGCAGCAGCAACCCAAGATGTCACGTAGGGCTCCTTTCCAGCACTAACAACTGAGATCCTTTTAAGCGGATAAGCCAGGGATTGTACCTGGGACCTTGTCCATGCTAGACAAATGTCTCTGGATGCTCACGAGTCACGACCCCCTGCTTGTGATGGCGATTGTTTGCCCATTGTCTGTTACTTGGAGACGTATTACCTCTGAATGCTGAGGTCCCATTTGGCAATCATGGCTATTAGCTGTGGGAAGGCCTATAGCTTCCTATGGATACATCTAATCTCCAGGAAGCTCCCTCACAACAGGAACACAAACTGTCTGAGCAGACTTCCCCAACTTGGTGCCCTCCAGATGAGTTGGACTGAAACACCCATCATTCCCACCCAGCAGGGTAAACCAGCTTCCTGGATTTGACAGAAACCTATTCTAGGGGTCTCTCGTGGCCTGGTGCTTTCTGCACAAAGCTCTGCAGGTATCACACCCTCTAACAGCAAAAGTAGTGCCCCTATGCTGACTGGATTGGAGCCAAAATGGGGCCACTGAGAAACATGAGGGAGATATTAGCATTCTCGGGGGAGTTCCAAGGTTTCCATAAGTACAAAAAAATGTAAACCACCACTACCAACAAAAGCCAGCCCAACGAGGCCCAAGCATGCTCACTAGTCATGATGAACCAGAAAAAGTTGAATGCCAGTTGGGAAAAAACTGTGTGCGTGCGTGCGTGCGCACACACACGTGAAGTAGCTTGCTTGTGCTCCTAACAATTTATATTGCAAGGGTGGGCAACTTGTGGCCCTCCAGATGTTTTTTTCCCCCACCAGCCCTAGCCAATGGTGAGGGATGACGGGAGTTGTAGGCCAAAATATCTAGAGGGCCACAAGTTGCCCACCCCTGGCTTACAGGGTCCCCAGAGAAGGCACGGCTAGCTGGCTGGAACCGTGGACAGGACCACTCCTATTAGGAAGTGAGGATGCAGGTTCCACTTGTTATCACTAAACCCAAGGCTACAAAGGCTGCCACTGAAGACAGAGCAGACTTTTTTAGAACACAAAACAAAAATCCCGCCAGTCAGGTATAATACAAATATGGGCACATAGTACCAGAGAGCTGCTATTACTGTTGCTTGTAATTTTGTATTGATGTCTGATCTGTTTTAATTACAATTATGTATTCATCTGTAATGTATTATTTCTTAGCTGCCTTGAACATTATTTTTAGTGGAAATGAGGGATATAAATTAATAAAATTGCTACTAGCATGTCATATCAGCACCTGCTGGGTTAAAACCCTCTGTTTCTATGCCATTATGAACCTTTGTACATGTATATTGATTCACTGAAGATGCCTCAACCTCTTGTACCTATGTCTCCCCTTACTCAAATCTCGTCAATAAAGACTACCAAACAAAGAGTAAAAGAAAAATAAACAACATATACAACATTTCGTCAGCAAACTACACTGGGCAAGATAAATATGGAGTGGGTCACAAGCTCCTGACTGCAGGCCCAAGTTATGTCAGAGGCTTTAGAACAAGGAGTGGGGAAGCTGTGCCCTTCCAGAAGTTGTATTCAAACTCCCATCAGCTCCAGACTGCGTGGGACAATGGTTGATGCAGTCCAACATCTGCAGGGGCACAGCTTTTCCACCCCCAATTTAGAGGATAACCAATAAAGCTGGGGGTGGGGGAGATACAGATGCAGAGGTTGGAAGGGGGGTGGGAGAAACTGAATGTGCATGAAGCAGTACCCGAGCTAGATTAGCTGGGTTTTAAAAGAAACCTCACCAAAAAAGGTTTAGCTTTACATTTGTATTATAATAAGAATTTTATTAATATATATATATATTAATTCTAGGTTACAGTAGTTACATTTCTGAATTTACATGATTTGGCAAAGGATACACATTATTCATAAACACAGTTAAAGAACAGCATAACCATGTCCTCTCAAAAATTATAATGTGAAAAGAATTATAGGAGAAATTAGCATGTATACATATTTTCCCCTTTGTTTCACATGGCTATTTTTTTCAGGTGGAGGGGGAGGAAGGGATTTATATACAGTAATACCTTGGATTGCAAGTAACTTGGTTTGAGAGCGTTTTGCAAGACAAGCAAATTTTTAAATATTTATTTATTTATTTATTACTTGATATACAAGCGACGTCTTGCAATACAAGTACTGTAGTACGGCTTAAGTTAAAAATCTCTGTACAAATTTTTTTGGGGGATTTCATTTTGATATAAGAGTGTTTTGGATTACAAGCATGTTTCCGGAACGAATCATGCTCTCAAATCCAAGGCATGACTGTATTTGGTGCATGTCCAATAGACAGTTTGCATTTGATTTAAGCCATATATTAAATCCCGAACAATATCATGTACATATATTTAATTAGATCCAATTTGAATTAATTAGCCTATTCCCCAAATCACTTTAAAAAACCAAATTCAACTACTAATTGTTCCATGCCATTCAATAAACAGGACAAAAAAAGAATTATCTCTAAAGTCATAAGAGGCAGGGTATATTCAATATGTACTATATATACTATATTGTACTGATGTTGGGGGACACTGAATTGAGATAAGATACCTAGGATTTATGCAGGAACCTTGAACACATTATCACTTTGCCCCTTGATCTAAAATGGAAGCAACAACTTGCTCTCACCACCTTCCTTCTCCTCTTCCCCTTCCAGAACAAACCTTAAGTAATGTTGCATCTGCACCAAGCTTAATGCTAACCATGGTTACCTTTAAAAGAAGAACTTGAAGCTGATTTGCAATTCTTTGCTCAAAGATAATTGCAATTAGTGCTAATCTTGGTGCAGAGGTAACAGTAAACCATGATTAATGCTGAAAAAAGGACTAGGGGGAGGAATGAGTGGGGAAGGGGAAAGACACAGGAGGAACCAGAGCAGGTGAGCCTGAGGGGCATTCCTGATATCTGAACTGTGATTAATAGATTGGTGTGATTAAGTGTTACATCTGGAAACCTTAGAGAGAACCCAGATTTCAGCGTGCTTTTCTTGCTACATACGTAGATTTCCACTATGAAGGATGTTCATAAAGTCTCCTGAATTAGCTCTCCTAAATTTGATTATTACTATTAAAAAAAAGTTGATGGGCTGGTTCCAGATTTAATCACTTAGAGTAGACCCATTGAAATCAATGGGACTTAGGTTAGTCATGACTAACATAAGGATTTTGATGGGTCTACTCTAAGTATGACTAAAGCTGGAACCAAACCAATGACTAAGATAAAAACACACAGAAATACTAATATGCTGAATTAAGAAATTAGGGAGAAACTAGAATATTTTAATGACAGGATGGGATGTAAAATAATATGGAGAATCTTACATGTTAATTTACCACTCAGACAAAATTATTTCAGCCCCAAAACTTGATTTCAACCCAAAGGTTTTAAGAAATGCCTATGATGACAGCCATGATGATGATAATTGCAAAGGCATAAATGAAAAAAATATTTTTCTGAAACATTTTCAAGACAACATTCCAACTATTTCACATATTCAATATTATTCAGATCACAATGGGGGCAATTCACTCAACCACCGAATATGTAGTATTGACAGTATCAAAACAATGGAACCAGAAATAATAAATCAACATGTTGAAATTTTAAAATAAATCACTTGCTGGGGATCATAGGGCACGATCAGCAGATGCAACAGATTTAATTGCTGGACCATGAGCTCGTATGTGTGATGCACAGAGACCACGAAGATCCACCACCACTTCCAATACTTTTTTTTAAGGGCGGGGGAGATTGGCAGTAGATGCCCCGTATGGTTTTTTTTAAAAGCTGCCCTGACCACCACCACCCCACTTTCTTTAAGGCCTACAGAAGGGCATGGTCCACTCCTCAGGGCTCTGCATTTCGTTCCTCACCCACTGCCACTACCAGTTACTGCTCACCAGCCAGACGGGGGTCCAGCCAGTGTCCCCATGTCCTGCTGTTTCCATCACCAGACTAGCAAGGCAGGGTGCCTGTTCGTGTACACCAGGGTAGACATCCTGGTACCCTCCAGATGCTGCTGGACAACACCCATAATCCCTGGCCATGCTGTCTGGGGCTTATTGGAGTTGTAGTCCAAAACATCTGGAGGACACCAGGTTGCCTAACCCTGAAGTAAAATGTTCCCTAACAGTTGCTTTAAGACACTCCATAAAGCAGCTTTCTTGGTCTCGTCACCAGATCAAGCTGAACACCAACAGCCAGCATTTTAATGCTCAGTCTCATCCTTTCCCTGTTGTTGTTTCAAGGTGGCCTGCTCACTACTCACACAGTCAAAACTATGTTGACTTTCACCAATAGGTCCGTCCTTTTGAGTCCTACTTCCAATCTTCAAGAAACTGCTACCTGGGTAGTTCCCCAGACTTGTTCTTGACTTGTTATTTAACACTGCAATCCTATACATATCTACTGAGAAGTCCCATTGAACTAAATAGGGCTTACTCCCAGGTAAGTATGTATAAGAGTGCAAACTTAGGGCACCTTCTGACATTACCAAAGAACCATACACTGCTGCAACTCCTACAAAGAAGGTAATGTAGGAAGACAGAAGACACACAGGATGAGGCCAGGATGCTTCCCATACTAGCATTTATTCAGAAGGGCAACACTGGCCTGGGAAGAAGCTGCATCATTTCTTTCACATGGCTCTCACATGATCAGGGGTAGGCAGCCCTGAGCCCTCCAGATGTTTTGGCTGCAACTCTCATAATTCCTGAGCACTGGCCATGCTGGCTGGGGCTTATGGGAGTTATAGTCCAAAACACCTGGATAGCACCAGATTGCCAACCTAGATAGTCTAAGATTGCCAGTGACATATGCTGAAACAGCTCCCAGAAAAGGTAACAGAAAAAAAAATGTAATAAATGAAGGGGAAGAGAGCTAGTGGGTGGTGGATAAACTGATTAAATGTGTGGTAGGCAGCAATATTGTTCCAGTGGAGCTAAAGCCAACCCAACATCTCTTTGCCACACTAAAAAATGCAATTTTGTCTTTATTTGCTGTGTTTATTTACCGCTTTTACCGTATAACCAGTGCAAGAGCTCACCTGTGTATGGCATCAATTTAATCACACATGAATGTTTTGAGGGCAGACAAAAATAATTGCAAACAAATCTTTACATATTCATCTAAAAATAAGGCTTCTTACAAGTTATTTGGATGCCAAATTTACAAGTTGCTCCTTTGCTTTTAATACATTATCAAGACATGTTCTATTTATTGCACCACTAATTATTCTTTTTGTTAACGTTCACAGAACCTTACTGATAAAAATATGAACACGCAGGTAAAAATATGGCTGCTTCTGGCAGCACCCAAACCTACAGCAGCTTCATACTTTGTAGCTAGTAATTAAGATACTCATTGATCATATTTCAGATGGCCGGAAACCTGGTTTCCTCTTAACTACAGTTAAGGGATCAGGAGATAGCTGCGGATCTGTGGGCTCCCTCCTCCCACCCCTCTTTTTCTTTCTCTTTTCAGGAGTAAATTCCCTCCTCCTACCTCAAACATGGTTATAACAGTTTACCTTAACCATGGTTAACACTAACCAGGGTTCCTACTGAAGCAGAAACTGACACCAATATTAATCTGTTGTTACCATTAACCATGGCTGAGATTAATGGTGACATTTCCTTTAACCACACTCTTCAACAGCTGGCTCCTGAACTCTTAAACCATGGTTAAGAGGAAGCCTGCATTACATCTTTATTTACTCTCCACTGAATATTGCCATCCAACAGAGTTTTAACAAAAACTACTATCTTGGCACCACCAATAATATGGGAGCACTATAGAGAAACCAAAGGATTTTGCAGAAAACAAGTATGATTATCTTTTGCATGGGTAATGCATGAATAGAACCTTAAATGTGATTATTCATGGTCACTGTGAGACCTTTAAGGATCTTCAGTAAAACACCTTCTAATTTCAATATTAATTTTTACAAGGATTTCTAGAGCACAATAAAAAAAACCCTGCTAAAAGGCTTTCGGCTAGTTACAGTTAGTTTAGAATCCATTCAAAAGTATTATACTGTGAGATGTCTACAACGCAAACTGACTCAGCTGATCTAGTTTCTAACACACCTGTACCATCCATTTAAAAAATATGTTTCAGAACATGCTTGAGGAGATGATGCTCTATATAAAAAGCAGCCTCTGCATGCTTGGGAAGAGCTGTAGTTAGCATGCAGTTCTGAATATATTTCTAAATGCTTAGATGTCTCTCAGTATTAGAAAGTGGTACATATTAACTACAATAAGATTATCACAGTAAGTTCTTAACTTTTAAAGTAAATAAGGGCAAATTCATAAAGTTTTATTCAAGGCAAAAAACAAAACAAAAACCCAGACCTGTAAAGATAATAAAAATTGACCTGTTTGAAGCCAATCAAGTCAAGTGTATACATAATTTCAGATTAGGAAGCTATCAAATTCACATCAAAACATCCATATCAAAATTATACATGGAAAGATCTAACATCAAAATTGCTTTAGAAACGATTCACATTTGCTTTTACATAAAATTATATCCTGCATAGCCTTTCAAACAGTTACCCTGAAAATGCAGCTTTTTAAAAGCAATGTTACTTCTTAAAAGACAAATTGTGTAGCAGATAGGGCAGGAAGTATATTTACACATTTAAAAAGTTACTTTACTTTCATAAAGTCAGAGATGACATTAATGAAAGGGAAGGCCAATGAGCATATACACTGCAATATTGAAGAGAAATGAAAGATCACTATTTAAACCACAATAGGTAGATATTGCAGTAAAATGCAGGGATCCAAACGGTCGCTTTAGGTACCACCACCCTTGGGTATGTCCATTGAGATTTTTGAATAGCATCACAAACTACTTTCAAAAGGCCCATCAGTTTCACAAGTAGTTTGCCATGTGGCATGGGAAGGCGCTGTTAGAGAAACACACATCTTGGGCATGCACAGAAAGTCAAATTATTCTTTAGATCTCAGCCAACATCTGCAACTGAAATTTTAGGCTGCAATCTTAAGCATAATTACTAGAAAGTCCCATTGAACTCAGTGGGACCTATTTCTGAGTAAACATGCTTAGGATCACACAAAGACTTGAAATAATGGCTCAATCTTTTGACCACATTACGGTACTTCTAATTAAATGTGTTGAACTATCGGCAATATTTTGACCTTTCTTGCCTTTAACACAATGAAAGAGATGCTGAGCTACATGTACTTTTGTAACCAACACAAATTATTTTCATCTGAAAGCCCAAGTACAGAAGAACAAGCAGAACTTTCCATTTCCATGAGAGCAAGGCTTATTTAATCACCAAGCATGATTACTCAATACAGAGCTACTATATCTCAGGTATGGGGCTTAACTCAAACTTACAAATCATTATAACAACTGAATGAATGCTTGGGCATTCTCAAGCAGAGGGGTTAAGACCATAGTTCAGTGATGGCTCAGAGCTTAGACAATGCTTTTATTGGAACATGGATTAAAAGAGTGGCCACAATCCAGAAAGCCATGCAACAAGCAACACAGGCAGGAGCTTACAGCATGAGCACCCCCACATTTACGTACTTTATATTTTTGTAACAATATAACAAGAGGGTAGCCGTTTCAGTCTATTGTAGCAAAAACAACAAGGAGTCCAATGCCACCTTCAAACTAACACATTTATTCTGGCATAAATTTTTATGGACTATAGCCCACTTCATCAGATGCACAGAGTATCATGGAGAGTTTCAGGTTTATACATGTGGTGGTGCTTGGTGTGGCGGGGAAGAGAAGAATTATAAACAGTGAGATCAGAAAGAAATTAAATGCAAAAAGCGACAGTCACAGTATTAACAGTGATCATTCACAGTGCAGTTGTTGCCGATACCACAAACACCCTGGCACAATTAACATGAGTTAATTGGCTTACCTAGTGCCAGGGTGTTTACAATTCTTTCCTGCCCCCAGTACCACCACATGTACTGTATATAAATCTGAAGCTCTTCATAATTCTCCATGCATCTGATGAAATGGGCTATAGCCCACAAAAGCTGATGCCGGAATACACTTGATGGTCTTGAAGGTGCCGCTAGACTCTTTGTTGTTTATATTTTTGGGAGTTATGACTTTTCCCATCCCAAGAGTATGGAGCACATAAGAATATGAGATGTCTATTCCTTAGAACTAAGATCCAATTTGAATTATACATCTTACACTGCTTCTAGAAGTACTGGCTTGGGGGAGTCTGCAAAAAAAAGTGAATTTGAAAGTTGAGAGGCACCCAGCAAGAATGTCTCTCTGTGTAACCTGCAGTTTTGACATGGTGCATAGAACGTTTCTAATCTCTTAAATGTAGAAATGGGAAATAGGGGCAAAGGTGACCTCGTAGGTATGCTGGGCCCAGGCTCTTTTGGGCTTCATAATGACCATGGTATCCAGTGCAGACACCAGAGCAGTGGCATAATGTGCTCCCAACAGCTACTCTCTGCAGGAGGGCTGCAGCAATTTGTGCCACCTGAACTTTTTGAACTGTCATTAGAAGTACCGTAGTTCATTCAGTAGTCTAGCCTCAGAAATATGGAGGCAGGCATGGTTCTCAGGCAAGTTTCAAAAGTGACTTGCCATGCAGCATGAGAGGCTGCTGACTGGAGGAAAAGAAGCCAAATGCAATGATGCTCATGCTCAACCCCTTGCATGGGGTGCCTGAACAGGCTCTCTGGGTTGCAGCTAATGTACTTTGATTATTTGTACATGTCAGGCCAAAATGCAAGCGTCTAAAAACCACATTTTATTATTTCAGAAAGAGATTCTGGTGCCTAATTGTGGCATGAAAATATAATTTGATCATATATAACTGATACATATGCATGTGTTTATTTATATATGTGTCATAAGTCTTTAAAGCAAGCGTTCCTATACAGTAAAACCTTACTCAAAAACTTTCAATACTCTAAAATTAATGTAACCCTAGGTAGACAGACCTACTGCTTTTATCTCTCAGATTCCTGTGGACCTTAAGCATTGAGTTTTTACCAAAGGTATGCTTCCTCTAAGTATAAATGTTGCAAACACAAATACTTGTGAGGAGCATAAATACTAAAGAGAGGATACAAATACTGATTTATCAAACCCATCTAATTCACAGACTGGCCAGCTTCTGCTCAATGTGATTGTAGGAGAAACAGAAATATGGCAAGCAATATATAATTGTTTTAAGCTGCACAATCTAGATGCTAGCATTTGTTTAAGAAAATATTCACAGGACACAAATTCCAAATTTGTATTTCCACATATAAACACTTTTGGCATGCAAAAGGAGCATACAGGGGAATACATGGATTGCTCCTACAGTAAAACACACGAAAAGATTGCTAAGTTGTATCTTCCCAAGCTTTGCTGATGGTAAACTGGAAAGGAGAAGCATTTTAATGGCATCCCAAGTACATCTGTTTTCTCTCCCCCCCCTTTTCTTTTTAAAAAAACCCAAACTGGCTGTTAAAAAGCCTGAACAAGGAACCAAAAATTCATATGAAACGGTCAGCTTTTGCAGTATGATCCAGGTCAACAGCAAAGGTTTGAGAAGCTTGTTAAGTTTGTGATTGATTCAAGTTGGGTTCTGCAATATTCCCGTTTTCAGGAAAGATAGTTGGGAAATTGTTATTAAATGCTGCTGGAAATTCTAAGGCTGTATCAACATTTTGATAGCTCACATAAGAATTAAAGGACTGCTGTGGAAGTACTTGGCTATCAGGCACCTGCACAAATACCCCTGCCTGAGTAGTTGGGGAGATTCTTTGGCCAGCTAGTGGTACTTTAGGTTCCCTGGGCTCCAGTTGCTGCTTGCTTTCTTCATCCGTGTCAAGACGGGTTAGCTTTTCTATCCACATGCGAAACTTCTCCTCTGTCTGCCTCTGCATCTCGGCAAAGCAGTTCATGGCCTCTTCCAGGACACTGCCTATGCAGTTCCTATCCCATACGGTGCCCCTGTCAAGCAATCCTGGAATTTCCCTGGTCGCTCCTCCAGATCCCCCAGCACGACTGAAGCCAGCTTTAAAGACATTGAGGCCATTGCATAAGACATCATTAAAGATCATAATATCCATACATTAAGGCATACGAGCATGAACAAGCTATACCAGTGTTCTCCAACTTTGGGTCCCCAGATGTTTTTGGCCTACAACTCCCAGAAACATCTGGGGACCCAGGGTTGGAGAACACTGAGCTATACACTTGCTCTAACTGGTCAGGTACACACAGTCTCAGAGAAGCACTGTGATGTCCGCCCAATTAAAAGTTCATAAGCCACCCACACTCCCCAACATAATTACTACAATCTTCCAGCTTTCAAAATGATTTTCAGAAAGTGAAATTAATCCCATGCCCATAAATAATTTTGGTGTCTTTATTGCTAAACGAAAGCCAAAGTAGCATAACTTAATAATGAAAATTTTATTTTAAAATACAAACAACACTCAACTCTATTTTTTATGCACATTTTACTTAAGGCCATAAAATGTAAGGACGCGAGAGTTACTCTGCTGGATCAGACCAGGAGCCATCTAGTGCAGCATTCCATTTCCAAAAGCAGCTGGTCAGTTGCCTCTGGGAGGCATGACATGACTAATTTGTCCCATTGATTTCGATGGGTCTACTCCAAACATTTCTAAGTCTGGATCCAATGTCCTAATTTTGCATTCAGACCAACTCTTGCTAATTTACAGAAATGCAGTTTCATTCTATATTCTGATAGTAGTATTTAGGTTGTCACAAAATTAGAATATTTTGGTAAGGATGGGGAATGAGCTGGCACAGAAGGTGAATGTCGGCACTGAAAAAGCGAACATTAAGAGGCAGAAATGATGAACCATGGAGAGGAGCAGGGAGCTACACAGATCATTTATAGTAGTTAGTGGCAAGTTGTCATCCAAAACACTCTTGGTTGGGCCTTCCGATAAACATTGCCTGCATATTTTCACTTTTTTCTTTGTTGACGCATAACATTTCTATTTTAGGGGAAATACTAGAAGTTTAGGAAATCAGCTAGCCACCTATACTGAGATCCTGCAAACTTTCAGTGAGTGCAGAGGACTGGAAATTCTCACTGAATTCATGAGTCCCTAGCTGGATTCCTGCATTGAGCATGGGGTTGGACTCGATGACCTTATAGGCCCCTTCCAACTCTACTATTCTATGATTCTGTAATTCTATGACTTTGTTACAGCCTTCTCCAGATGTTAGAGCAAGGGGAGGGAAAGTTCACCCATTAATCTGACACTATGGGGACACAAGCTCATGGGGGCGCCATTACTGAGGAATTATAGCATTTAGACTAGCTTTTCAGAAAGGAACTGAATGGCAAGAATAAGAATATGAAATAAGGTCCAACGGAAGCCAGAGGTAAAATTCTCAACTCTTGAATATCAGTAGAACTGTGCCTACTATCCTTTAAGGGAACAGAACACCTTAATTTTCATTATACGAGTCATTCTTCATAGTCAGTTAGAAGTGACGTGCCTCCACTTTCACAATGAGATGCTAGAATGACTAGAAATAACAGAAGCAAACTACAGTTGGGAGTTCTGTCTTTTATCCTGTTCTCACAAATCTGGCATTCTGTAATGGCAGTACCTTCTTCTGAAGTGAAAGGTGTTCAGATTTCTTCTCAGGGCCAATTTCTGCCATGAGAGCTATTGGGAAATTCATGGGAATTCTGACCCATCTTCTCCCCCCACCTCTCCATAAACAGTGGAAACCTTTTCTGTGATAGGAATATATAGGGGAATTATTGCTCCAGGAAAATCAAATCCCCAGTTTACAAGGAACAATTATTTCCCAGTTTTCCAGAAAAAGGCTTGCTCGGGTGCTCAAGTAGTCCATCCGACCATAATGAAAATTAGGGGCAATCAATGTTTCCTTCTGTGTGGAACACAGAAGAACTGCACTAATCTTCCATGAATTATCCTACTACAATTCCACATGTAGAACAAACAAAACTGGGATGAGCATTTCAGGTACTTTGTAAAATTACAACCAGCAAGTGTCTTCTGACCCTTCTCAACAGGCTGCAAAATAGCTCAACCAATGTGCACCAACAAAATGTTACTCAAAAGGACAAGTGGTCCAGATTCTGATTCAGCTACCTGTTTATCTGGCCTTACACTGCCCAGACCCCACTATGTCAGAATAGGTAAGCCCAAAGCAATGAAAGGAACCATGACACCAAAGCATGCATAAGCTTTCAAGAAATTAGTCTGACAACCTTATTACTTAAGCCAACTTGCAATAAATAGGGATGGGTAGCAAGATTTGCTACAGTATGGACATTAAACTGAAAACTGTCCATATGCCTCCAGGAAGCCTTGTGGAAAGGCTGATAATTAACCCAATGGGTGGACTGTAGCATATAGATTTAGTAGCAAAGAAGCTAGAAGCAGGTTTATTAAATTGTGGTCTGAGGGGCACCCGTTGTTTCTAGTGCAACTGTTAGGTGGTCCCTGAGGCCGTGATGTAAATAACAGAAAAATATAGAAGAAACTGTCTCACTCATAGGTTGATAAGGTAACAGCTTAAACCAAGAAGCAACTTGTCTCTTCAACAGTGGAAACTTTAATGAATGAAAAGGCAATGAACAGAACCAAATTTGGGGGGGGGGGGGGAATCAGGCACCAGATTTGAAGCTACTGGTGAGGCATCGGTCGTAATGGTAGTCCCCAAAGAGCAAACAAACCAGAATACTGATCTTCACTAAAACAAAAACTAAGTACCACTGGTCTACAATAGTCTAGATCAGGGGTGGGCAACTTGTGTCCCTCCAGATGTTTTGACCTATAACTCCCATGATCTCTCACCATTGGCTAAATTGGTTGGAGCTGATGGGAGCTGTAGGCCAAAACATCTGTTGCCAGTGGAGGCTGGTGACTCCAATGTCAGTGGGGCTGTGTAGCCACTCCAGATTTTACTCTGAAATTTATGGCGCTATCCATGGTGCCAAACCTATTGGGGGGGTTTCAAGCACCATGGAAAGCTCATTTGAAGTTCAGACTGAAATCCATAGTGGATACACAGCTCCGCTGACACTGAAGCCACCCGCCTCTGCTGTCTGTTGCCCACTCCTGGGTTTAGAGGGTCATCATTTCCCACGATAAAAGTTTTTATAAGCCATCCTGGGAATCTGTTGCAGAGTGGGGTATAAATCAAATAAATAAATGAAATATTCTACTGAGATGCTGCAGTGATGACTGCCCACCAATATTAGAGTGAGGAGCACATCACATATCCACTGTGAACTCATATCCACTGCTAACTCAAAGTCAAAGGGCTTACTGGCATCATCAGACAAAACTGCAGGGGCAGACAACTTATGGCCCTTAAGATGTTTTGATCTACAGCTCCCATCAGCCCTAGTCAGGGCCAGGCAATGGTGAGGGCTGATGGGAGTTGTAGAGCAAAACATTAGGAGGGCCACAGGTTGCCCACCCCTGCAATACAGACTGCAAAACATCAGCAATGAATTCCTCTACTCAGATCTAGCTATGGATCTTCTACTTCAATCGTCTGCATCTTCATTCAAATAAACAACAGATTAAACTGGCTAGGGGGAAAAAAGCATTTGATGTTTCCTTTGTTTATTTGGAGCTGCTTAAACATCTGCTTAGTTTTATAAAAGCTACTTTTAGGAAGCAAAAGTCACTAGTTTGAAGTAACCTCAGTTCTGTACATTTCTGCTCATCGACAATAATTGTAGGGAAACTATTTCCCTAATCCATGTTCACACAAATAACAATTTCTTGGACTTTTAATTTTTCTAATCTAATTCTTAGTGTAACATATAGAATTAATCAGTCACATACCTTCTATTCCTCTTTCTATTTGTGAGCACACATACATCTCTATGTATGCACATAAAAGAACAAAGCACTTCTGAATAATCCCAGTAGACATACTAACATGCAGGGGTTGAAAAATTTGGGGTGGTCCAGGTGGCCAACCAAATATTTGTTGTTGCCAAGACATGCCCCTGTCCCAAGGCATGGAGTCTTGTCTCTGACTTCACGTTGCACCTTTGAAAGACAGCACAAGGCCAGAGACAAACAGGTTCCTCAGCCATTCCTCTCCAGCTCAGCACTGGTGAAGGGAAGTGCAGGCATGCAGGCTGTCTGCTGGGAACCTGGAGCTCCAACCACTGGGCAGCTATGAAGACAACCCTTGGCACCGCCATTCTCCTTTTCCAGTTGAGAGCTGAGACAAGGGGCAGTGGAGGTAAATGTGTAGTTGGGAGTTCCAGCTGCCCCGCAGGCACAAAGGAAAGCCTTCCTGCCTCTACCATCCCTCCCCTGCTCAGCAGGCAAGGGATGGTGGAGGTGTGCAGGCTTTCACTGCCTCTAAATCTGTCAGGGGGTTGGAAGCTACTGTGGGTAAATTCCTCCCTGAAAGATGCAGAGACAAGCCTCTGCTGTCCCTCTCCTGCTCAGAGGTGGTGAAGGGCAGCAGAAGCGTGTAGGCGCTCCCTGCTTCTGCCAGTTGGTTGGAGTTCCAACCCTCTGGCAGGTGCAATGTGAAGCCAATGTGCCTGCACTAGCACACTCCAGCTTGAAGCCAGAGAATGGAGGAAGAAGTTTGTTTTGGCTCTCTACTTGCACCCACCAACTGCAGAACTAGCACAAATAGCAGGCTTACACCCATGTTTCGGGCTAGAGAGGGGGTAGGGATCATCCCTCCCTCTCCACAGCTCCAGCACTGGCAGGAAGACTTGGGCTTGTCTCATTTGCTGGAGTCTGGCTGACCTCTCCCTGGGGAGAGGGGTGAGTGAGATTGTCGAAGCCTGCTAACATGGCTGAAGACTGGTTTTCAAGACAGTTTACAGCGCTTGCAGATTAAGGGAAGAAATTAATTTCTAATTTAAATGAGGAAATCTGATATGGTAAGCTGTAGCGGGACAGGCATACAACCCTGATGTGCCTGTGTTCAATCAATTTCCAGGAATTTTCAGACATTGCTTTTTGCCATTCTGGCAAATATGGCTCCATCATATTTAAAATATAATTTTACTCAATGCTGCACTGTAAAAGGCCTCAGTAAGATCTCCATTCTTATCGACATCTGTGTAAACCTCAAAACTTATATTAGGAGTTTGGAAATTGCACAATAAAAGCAACTTTCACTTACTCAAAATGATATTACTGTAAACTTCTTAATTCTGGCTAGGATTCCAAACTTTTCATCTTTACAAAGGTTGCCTTGACATTTTTAGGCAGCATAAAGGAAACTGATTATGTGCAATTATGTACATCTAAACAGAAGGCAAAGTACATCTGCCACATGCGTGTTCTATACATTTTTCTTGAAAATAATCTAATGAAGGATGCTTTAAGGGGATAAAATATTTACCCTCTTATTTACATGCAAAAATATTTAAAACGAAGACAAGCAAGTATAGATTATGTACTCTTCAGTTAGCTCTTCCAATTATCCTTTGTGTTCCTTGCCTGCAGTAATCACAGCACTAAGTGCTCTGAAAAGAAGGGGAGTTAATATCTCCCTTTCTGGAGCAGCTGGAGACTCAGGGAAATGTTGATAAGGTGGAGGGCACTGAGAACTGTCAGTTCAACACTTAAAAGCCAGAGGATTACATTGCTAAGGGGTTGATATTGTCATTACCCCCTTTAGGTGCACCTACTTTTGCTGCTTTCCCCCCTTTACTTTTCAACTGACAGCTAGGCAATTGACAGCTGGCAACTGTGCACAAATTAGCCTATATGCAGTCTCGCCTTTTCACTGTATTACCTACTCCACTTCCCTTTGACAGCTGAAACATACAAGACCATTGACAAGACATGACTACAGATATCAGACAGCTGTAAGTCCACACTTGCACACCTAAGAAACACCAACCAAAATAATATGACAAACACAGTTGCGCAATTTTCAGGGGCCGAAAAAATTAAAAAAAATACAACCCTCATTGCACTTTTTAGAAGCTCCTAAAAAAAATGGTGGTGAACTAAAATGGGCAGCAATTGGAGCAGGGAGAAGGAGACAAGACAAGTTCTGCCATGAAGGACACTGGGATACTGGCTGGAGGACTGAGGGGGAAAGAGTTGGAGAACAAGTCACAGTGAGCCCAATCATTTGTTGGGCGCACCGTGGGCTGTTCCACGAACAACCCACACCATGTAGCTTATCTGCAGGGTGCCTTAGCCTGTCATGTGAACACATCCACCGTGGCTTATTTAAATCATGTCACGTGCCATGTGCAATTTCCATAATCACCAACCAGGTGTGGCTGGTCATGTCGTCCAAACCCAGCAGGCAAGGTTTCTTGGAGGGGGAAACAAACCTCCAATAACCCATGGGCTGCTGTAGGGTTATTGGAGAGTTGTTTCCCACTCCAACAAGCCATGTTGCCCGGGTTCAGACGAGATGACAAGCCGCGCTCAGGCGGTGATTATGGAAATCACGCCCTATGCAAACTGGCACAGTGTGAAGATGCAATGGCAGGTTTCTGGTACTACAATTTGAGCTGTCTGTTCATGAGCACTCACCTAGATTTGCAACCTCTAATATTTGACCCCATTTGTTCTATAAAACAGAAATGTAACAAGCAAAACCCTGCATACATTTAGATTAATAGTAACACTTCCAAGAAAATCCACAACTACATCAGTAGTTTCCATAAACTTGCCTAGACTTAAATGCTTTGCTTCATACTAAGAGCCAATAAACTAAGATCACCTACAACAAAACACTACAGAATGGTGCTCTGTAATAAGAGGGCATATTACACTATCACTGTGAAGAGGCTGTGACGATATAAACTTGCTACTCTTCCAAACCATTCAAAAGAGGTAAGGTAACAGAAGAGCTTGTCTACATACAAATATTTGACCAACATGGCACCTGACTGTTCTATACCTTACCAGAGATGGTTTAACAGAAATTCTGCCTTACAGAGCAAGTTGTAAGAGAAATCTCCTTACTCAATAGGCAGCTCACCATCCTCATTGTTTCCAAAGTTCTCTGTTGCACAGTGCTTGCCATTTCAAATGTTTCCTTACACTACCGCATATGGTCAACAAATCAAGGGAATGAGTGAGCGTGCCACACAATTAAAAAACAAACAAACAAACAAACAGTGAGTTGAGGCTTCACTGGTTTATGTTAGAGCTAAACCAGACTAACAGAAGCCCCACCTGGAATATAACTGTTGTGGTGCTGTACCATTTCAGACTGAGTGTAGGGCTACCCCGCATAAAATACTCCAAGTTCAAACAAGAATGCCAAGAAAAATGGCTAGGCTAGAAACCTCTCCCCAACATGCTTTTTGTATGTGTAGCCAGCAGTTTGTGCAGAAGCACATCGCCTGCAGTCTGAAATAGTACAGCCCAACAAGATACCGTACATCATGTGGGTCATCTCCTGGTCTGTTCTAGCTCATAGTCTTTCATCTCAGATTATACAAATAAATAAATAGCTATTACAAAACTAACCAGCACCAGTTAGCAATGTTTTAAAGTGTGAATGTCAGCGCAAAATCTGAAGGAATTTGGTCACTAATGATGCAACCCACCCAGCATGTTTGCTGAACAACTTCCATTTATTTCAATTGGTTTGTGCAAAATGCTCATGAAATCCAAACTGAAATGGAGTTTGGACAACTACAATGCCTGCATGACTAGACCCGTACACAACTGTAAACCCAAAGTGCTGTGCATAGGCAAAATCTATTGAATTTAATAGGCTACCACTGGTAGAAAGTACACTTGAAGGGTGAAAAGGTGAACTCAGCATTGTAGTTTTCCTTTTAAGTCTTCCCAAACAGCATAGAAATAGCTTTACTTAGAACACTGACATTACAAAACTCATTTCCTCTTGTACAAAAAAAACCAAATGTGTTCACCCATAAAAGATTGGCAAACCAAGAGCTTTTTAAATAGTATTTTATTTTTAAGGTTGCTATAAAATGCAGTTATTCTGAGTACCATATGCCAAGTTGAGTAGTTGATACATATTCCTGATCATGCTATTTGGACTAAAGGAATAATGCAGGCCGTAACAGATAGAAAACTTTTCAAAATGCACGTTCTGATATTTTATGAAAACGGCCAAAATATTTAACCTCTCGGTCAGTCAATATGGATGCAGCAGGAAAAAAAGATTAGTAATTGTGCAATCCACGCGACAGAGGAAATTATAACTCACTTGTTTCTGAAACTGAAGAATAGTGCGGGAGCTAGTAATTTGCAAACTATGCGCAAAATATTCCTCACAGAGGCTCTGAAGTAACCTGCTTGCCAATCTGTAACTCACAGCAAGGCTGAACCAGCTAATCATGCATTGAAAGGAAGCTGGAGAGTGCAGCTTTAAATGCAATATTGGAGAGAACGGGGCCTTGTTGGAAACAGCAGAAAGATGCCCCAAAGTGTTTCAGATGCAGACAGAGAAACAGCTCCAGCATTTTAAAAGGATCGTCCATTTAGAATAAATGGCTACAAAGTAGGCTGTTTTAAATATTACCATCTAAGCCACAGTGATGTTAACTGGCACGAAAGGGTGGTGGGGAAGAGAGCAGAGACTGGGCTCAATTCACCATTATCAGTTTGTTTGTTTGTTTGTTTGTTTCCAATTTGCTATGGTGCAAATAAGGACAATAAGAACCCCCATAACTCACTCTTAAAACGTTGCGTTTCTAACACACTGCAGCCCTCATATTTACAAAGAGCTGCAGTTCTCCTAGGTTTTTTTTTTTTTTCTCTCAAGTGTCGCTCCTCTAAATTTAGCATGACAGCTGAGAAATGATGGCAGGTTTTACCAGTTCAGTTTAAAAAACATCCTCTACCTGGTATCTCTGCAGTGATTGTCTTGCTGCTCCCTGAAACTTCTTCATCATCATCTGATGAACTCGTGCTCGAGTCACAGGTTAGGTCACTATCACTGGTACTGCTGTCCTGCAGCAGGTTATATTTCTTGCGGGCAGCCGCCTCCCGTTTCTGCCTCAATAGCCGAATTCTCTCTTTGTGCTTTTGGCTCCGATGACCTTTGACCTTAGCGACACGACCGTTCTGCTTATCGCTTGACTGCCGGTTTTTCTTTGCAGCCATTGTTGAGGTCTCACTTTCCGACCTGGACCGCCTGGATTTCCTCCCAACAGTAGACCCTGACACTGCAGAAGGGTCTCCCTCTACAGTTGTTTCAGCTTGGCTGGGCTCATTCTCTTCTGCAGAAGACAGAGTGTCTGAATCAGCCAAGTGCCCACTGGAAGAAGGGGACAGCATGCAATGGTTGGAAGAGTCACTCTCATAAACACGACCAGCTGTTGGCTTGTCGCTCTCTGTTGATGCTAGCTGAGATTCTGATGAGTCCCGTCTCAGTTCCATCAGCAAGCATGGCATTGAGGCAAGCACTGTTGAATCCTCTACAACAGCTCCACACTCTTTCTGAGCATGCATTTCTAGTTCTATAGAGCCCTCTTCACCCAGAGCTGCCTCTTGTTTTTCTGAGAGTTTTGGTGGGACCTCAGGATCGATGAGTTCTTCTGCTTTGTCTGCTGCTTCCATCTTCATTTCAGAGTTTTACGTCTCTCTCCTGGTCTCAAAGCATGGAGCACAGAGTCTAGTGGACAGTGCAAACTAGCCTAGGGCTTCAGCAGGAAAGCAACCTGCAGGAGAACACATAGAGCAAATGAACAGGTTGGCAGAGACAACAAATTCAAGTACCAAGATCACTCTGTGGAGAATCTGAAATAACCTCTGTAGAGTGCAAAGAATCTTGCTGATTACAGAGTAAAACTGGATAAATCTACAGAGGCCCCTTAATGTTAATACTGTTGATTCACTTGGGGCTTTAACACCTCCCACAACTTCCAGAGGGGCTGGAGCTGTGCTGAAGAACCAAGAAATTAGTCTTTTGGTTTAATACTCAAGGTCAAACTAATGAGCATAAAAACGTAAGAGCAACCATGCTGGATAAGACAAGGCCTCTCTAGTCC
Organism: Shinisaurus crocodilurus; assembly: GCA_021292165.1. Lineage (NCBI taxonomy): Eukaryota > Metazoa > Chordata > Lepidosauria > Squamata > Shinisauridae > Shinisaurus > Shinisaurus crocodilurus. The sequence goes on along the minus strand of CM037877.1, from coordinate 2,372,981 downwards.
AGCATTCTGTTCCCACAGTGCCCAACCAGATGCCTATGGGAAACCCACAAGTAGGACATGAGTGCAACAGCACTTTCCCACCTGTGTTCCCCAGCAAGTAGTATGGAGAGGCATACTGCCTCTGATACTGGAAGTAAAATATAGCCATCATGACCAGTAGTCACTGACAGCCTTAGGGTGCAATCCTATGGTGAGGATCGTAAGCTCCCTAACTTGGAGGCTTACGCTCATCCTATGGAGGCCGGGAGGAGCGGCGGAAGTGATCTTCACCTCACTGTCCTCCTGCCCTGCATTTTCACTAGACAGGCTTTTTTGCCCATCTAGCGAAAGGAAGGAGAACAGGAGATGGAGGAAGAGAAGACAATCCTTCTTCAAGACTTGAAAATCTTCCTCACCAATATTTCTCAATATTTCTTAAGGGGTGTCTGTATGTTTTGGGGATGGGTTTTTTTTTTTGTGTGTGTGTAACAGTAGTGATGACTTCGTTTTTAAATGACTTATCATTCCTGTTTCTGCATAAGGATGAAATAGCGTTCTGGCCATAGGATGTTCTTACCTGATTTATATTCACTGTATTACGTATTTGTATTGAAGTCAACCCTGTGTCCCAAAGGGTATACAGTATGATAATACGGCAGCCCGTGTTAAAGCTTAGTGGGAACATATGAAGGAAACTTTAAGAGGAGCTTCTGAACGTACCTCACAAGTTCTGCACACGGCTCAGATGTGAGGCACATCTCAGTCCAAACAAAGTGGGAGTAGCACAGGCTCATCCACCACTTATACTGCTTAATGAAAAGACAGTGGAACTAATAAAAGTCCTGCGGTTTGCACAGCTGGCTTCCAACGGTCACACAGGGGTTTCCAAAGAAAAGAGGTACCCATCTCTTCCCAGGTGCTTCTTGAGGTTGTGGTGAAAAGAGAACACTACCTACTATAACATGGATGTGCCCTAAGTGTGCAAATGACTTGTAACTTGGGAAATTTTGCCACTCTGTACATGCAGAAATATTTTTAAGGGCAAGGATCCAACACCAAGGTCACTAATGCTGCAGTTTTCCAAAGGAAAAAAAGGTGTATCACTCATTACACAGAGATCCCATACCAGATATAACCTTCCTGTGAAGGATAATGCTTCTGATTTAGCAGCAGACATCACCTAGAAATCCTTGCCTACCGAATATATTAATATGTGGCAGATCTAAGACACAGAAAAACTACTGATAGCAAGCTTAAGTACCGTATTTTTCGCTCCATAAGACGCACCCCCCACACACAAAAATTGGGGGAAATGTCTGTGCGTCTTATGGAGCGAATATGGTTGTTGTTTTTTAAAAAAATTTGCTTGCCTCTGCATGCCTCCAACTGGTCCGGGGAAGAGCGGAGGGCTCCTGGGTGGGGCGGGGCAAGCCCCCGTCTCTCAGCTGATTCCCCGCGGAACAGCTGATTAAAAAACAATTTTTTTTTTAAACGTGCCGTACGGTAAGTGCGTCTTATGGAGTGAAAAATACGGTAAATATTCAATGGGAAAGCATAAAGTTTGGGCAGTTTAAATGCCAAATAGCAAGAAACTGCAATGTTGAGCAATTTCTCTTTAGTGGCTGGCAGAAAGCATTTGTCCTTACTGACATGGCAGCATAGAAAGACTCAGGATACATACACACCTAGTCTAAGTGTTACCAATACATAATAATAATAAATAATAATACATTTATTTCTTACCCGCCTCTCCGTCTAGATCGAGGCGGGGAACAACAAAATATAAAATACATAAACTAATCAAAACACAACACATACTATTAAAACATCTTAAAACATCTTAAAAACATCTTTAAAACATCTTAAAAGCATCCTAAAATTCCGCCAGATAGCCCTGCCAGAAGAGATCAGTCTGCTAAGATACTGCTAAGTTGACGAATCTCCTCCAGCAGGCCATTCCATAATCTGGGAGCAGCAGAAGAAAAGGTCCTCTGGGTAATACCTGTCAGCCTAGTTTTGGCTGACTGAAGTAAATTCTTCTCAGAGGACCTGAGTGTGCGGGGCGGATTGTACGGGAGAAGGCGATCCCGTAGGTAGCCTGGACCCAAACCATGTAGGGCTTTAAAGGTAATAACCCAACACTTTATACTTCGCCCAGAAACTGATTGGCAGCCAGTGGAGTGCTTTTGAAACTGGTGCAATGTGGGCACCCCTAGGTGTACCAGTAACATGGTAGGAGAACAGTCTTCAACAAAACCGCTTGTCAACAGGCCAGGCATAAGGAAGTTTTTGAACTTGGTGAGCAAGAATGCTCTAGGGAGGTTGCATTACAGCAGCTAAATTAGGCTGCCAGTAAAACCTGGAGTTGATTTTTGGGAGAGCCTGTTCTTTAGTTCTGAACTGCATTGGCAAGGGGTTCTTCCCATCCTCCTCCCTTCCCTTTCTGTGAATACCTGCAGATCTAATTAGTGTTGGTGTTAGTGTGTGTGTGGGGGGGGGGGGTTGGCTGTACCATTTCCTATCTCACTCTGGTGCTGCTCAGTACTGTGTTGCATATCTTTATTTATTTATTTATATTTATTTATTTATTTATTATATTTGTTAATCGCCCATCTGGCTAGTCACCCGGCTCTCTCCCTTCCCATGTGCTAAATAACTTCTCCCATGCAATCTCTTTTGCTTCACTCCCCCAGCACTATCAGTAAAGAACTTTTGCAGCCCCAGACTCAACCCCTGACAAACAATGAAAAGAAATTCCTTTCAAATGCCTCCCAGGCAACAAGCTCCTGCCACTTCATTCCAATTGCAGATAGATTTATTTCAGAACAGTTTGCTTTCTAAATTTATTGATTTGACTGGATGGGCAAAGGTAGTGGGTGATTTCAAACCTCTCTTTTACTTCCATCAGCACATTTACTTTTGTCTCTATTCGGGACTGGCTTCTCTCCCCCTCTCCACACCAGAAGAAAAAAGGCTGATTAAGAAACAAATCAAATGAAAAGACTAAGTTGTCAAGGGGAGCAGCTGCAAGGAAGTAAGAAAAATCTGGAGTGGATTTTTTTTTTTTTTTGTCAGAGAAGGAAAGACCATCTCCTAGCCTTTTAAATCCTGGTTTGGAAGAAAGTTGCTTGCTGGACTGTGCTGTGGCTTGCTGGGGAAGTGGGGGCAATGTTTAATTTTCAGAAAGAGACCTGCAAGGGGCTTATGCTTATGGGGAACAATGTCCTCTGCGATATTAGCCCTCGCCTTAATACTGCTGGGTGGAAAGGGAAAGAAACTCTGCATGTATTAAAAAGCACTTTTATGGCACAATCCTATGAGTTGTGCCCTCAATTATCATAAGCCCCTGAACTCGGAGGCTTACGAGCATCCTATGCAGAGTGGGAGGAGCGGTGGAGACCATCTTTGCCTCCATCCTCCTGCCCTGCATTTTTCACTAGATGGGCTTTTTTGCCCATCGAGCTGGGGTGTGTCGGAGCGGGAGGGAAGGAGGCTGGAGAGGCCTCAGGATACCTCATATCCTGGCCTCTCCAGTCTCCTCCCCTCCCCCCAAAACACCCCCTTCTCCGAGGTCAAGTTCCTGACTTCAGAGAGCAGTCGACTCAGTTCTTTCTGCACCAGCTGTGAGGGAGGAAGGAACTGAAGCTCTGATTCTCCTCTCTGTCTCCAACCTCAGATTGCGGAATCCAAAATATCCTATGACCCTTCAGACACATCAGATTGCTCCCTTATTATATTATTTCAGACAAGACAGACAAAATTTGTAGACCCCTGTAGGAGAAACTAAGGGTACAAAATCCTGTGCATGTTTAAACAGAAAAAAAATCCTACAACTTCCAGCATCCCCCAGCCAGCATGGCTGGTATGGGAATGCTGGGAGTCATAGGACACTTTTCTGGCTAAATATGCATAGGCTTGTTCCCTAAACTTACAAACTCATTTCTTATTTCCAAGTACAGTATTTTTCCATGTATAAGACTATACTTTTTCCTAAAATTGTTAGACTAAAAATTGAGGGTCGTCTTATACACGGAAGTAAGCCAAGGAGAGAACCGCGCGGTTGCGAAACTGCCCAGTGGGGGGCGTCTTATACATGGGGGCGTCTTATAGACGGAAAAATACGGTAGCTATTTGACACAATAACTTGCTCATGTGACAATTAAATTGATTAAATGGAGAGCCAGTGTGGCGTAGTGGTGAGAGTGTTGGACTGGGACTCGGGAGACCCGGGTTCTAGTCCCCGCTCGGCCATGAAAGTCACTGGGTGACTTTGGGCCAGTCACTGACTCTCAGCCTAACCTACCTCATAGGGTTGCTGTGAGGATAAAATGGAGAGGAGGAGGAGGATTATGTAAGCCGCCTTGGGTTCCTTTCAGGAAAAAAGGCGGGGTATAAATATAATAAATAAATACTGGACTTGGTTTTTGTTTCTGAGGAGAGGGGGGAAATGATCTGGAAATCGGGGGTATATCCACCACCCCCTTGTCATGGTCAGATCACTATCTGGTGGGGTTGGATTTCTCAATGCCACAACTCCTCTGCAGGGGTGAGGGACCTATTAGGATGGTCCGCCCCAGGCGTCTTATGGATCTGGATGGATTCCTGAACGCACTTGGGGAATTGGAGCACACAAACGGTAGCTCGGTCGAGACCCTGGTGGACGACTGGAATGCTGCAATCACCAGGGCATTAGACTGAGTTGCCCCGAAGCGCCCTCTTCGCCTAAACAGAGCTCGCGCGGCGCCATGGTTCACTCCGTCGCTGCGAGCTCTGAAACAAGAGGTGAGAAGGCTAGAGCGCCGATGGCGTAATTCCCGCTCCGAAGACAATCGAACACAGGTTAGAGCTGCATCTTCAGCCTACCAGGTGGCGGTGAAGGCAGCAAAAAAGAATTTCTATGCTGCCTCCATTGCGTCTGCAGAGTGCTGCCCCAGGAGGCTGTTCCAAGTGATCCGGAGTCTGGTCGGTCCAGTCGCTCCGGACCCACTGGAACAGTCTAAAGCCTCCTGTGAGGCTTTAGCGAAGCATGTCGCAGATAAAATCGATCGGATTAGGAGTGGGATATCGTGCGTCGTGGACACAGGGAGTGAGCGGGAGGAGGCCAATGGCAGACCAGTTTTGTGGGATCGGTTTCGGCTTCTTCCTTCTGATGAAGTGGACAAGGTGCTTTCATCTGTGAGGCCGACCACCTGCTTGCTTGATCCTTGCCCGTTGTGGCTCATAATGAGCTGCAGGGAAAGACTGGGTGAGGGGATCAAGGCGGTGGTGAATGCCTCCCTCGAGGAGGCAGTGATGCCATCAGCCCTCAAGAGGCAGTAATAAGACCGCTTCTAAAGAAGCCCTCCTTGGATCCCCAGGATTTAAACAACTTTCGCCCAGTCTCCAATTTACCATTTCTGGGCAAGGTGATCGAGCGGGTGGTGGGTGCTCAGTTGAAGGCACACTTGGATGAAGCAGATTATTTAGATCCATGCCAGTCGGGCTTCAGGTCTGGACATGGGATGGAGACTGCCTTGGTCGCCTTGGTGGATGATATGAGGAGGGCTTTGGATAGGGGCGAATGCTCCTTTCTAGTCCTCCTCGATCTCTCAGCGGCTTTTGATACCGTTGACCACGGTATCCTCCTGGACCGCCTGGAGGGGTTGGGCTTGGGAGGCACTGTATTGCAGTAGTTCCAGTCCTTCCTCTCTGGAAGGTATCAGAGGGTAGTTCTCGGGGAGGAGGCTTCGGACCCTCGGCCGCTCACTTGTGGAGTGCCGCAGGGTTCCATCCTCTCCCCGATGTTATTCAACATCTACCTCAAGCCGCTGGGAGCTATCATCAGGAGGTTTGGGGTGCGGTGTCATCAATATGCGGATGACACGCAGCTCTACCTCTGTTTCAAGTCCTCACCGAGGTTGGCCGTTGAGACCCTGTTCAAGTGCCTGGAGTCAGTGGCTGGCTGGATGGGAAGGGACATGCTGAAGCTGAATCCCGACAAGACCGAGGTACTTCTGGTGGGGGACAAGGGGAGGTTAGGGGATGTTGACCTGGTGCTGAATGGGGTACATCTCCCCCTGAAGGACCAGGTCCGCAGCTTGGGGGTCATTCTAGACTCCCAGCTGTCCATGGAGGCTCAGGTGGCAGCTGTGAGCCGGGCGGCGCTGTATCAACTCCATCTGATACGGCAGCTGCGCCCCTACCTTCCTAATCACCTGCTCCCATCAGTGGTTCATGCCTTGGTCTCCTCTCGCCTAGACTACTGTAATGCGCTCTACGTGGGGTTACCCTTGAAGACGGTTCGGAAGCTACAGCTGGTACAGAACGTGGCGGCTCGCCTGGTTAAAGGCAGCCGCCGCCGGGATCACATCACGCCAGTGCTCAAGGAGTTGCACTGGCTACCAGTTGCTTGCCGAGCCAAATTCAAGGTGTTGGTTTTGACCTTTAAAACCCTATACGGCTCCGGTCCAGTCTATCTCAAGGAGCGTCTCCAGCAACACCAAGTGGGCCGCTCAACAAGATCTGCCACGGATGGCCTTCCCCTTGTCCCTTCAGCCAGAGCAGCTAGACTGGTGGGGACGAGGAAGAGAGCCTTTTCTGTGGCGGCCCCCGTACTGTGGAACTCTCTCCCGAGTGACCTCCGCCATGCCCCCCTCTGCTGAGCTTCCATCGCTCATTAAAAACCTGGTTGTTCAGGCGGGAATATGGGGTGGGTTAAGATTCTAAAATTTTTATATTGTTTTAAATGTATTTTATTGCTTTTATTCTGTGTACATCGCCCAGGGTGGCCGGTTGCCGGCCAGATGGGCGATAGATAGATAGATAGATAGATAGATAGATAGATAGATAAATAAATAATAATAATAATAATAATAAATAAATAAGATTTTTAAAAACTGCTGTTACATGAGGAGACTCACATGTGAACTTACCCTTCAGCTACTGCTGCCACTGCTGTACCTGTTCTGTGGACAGAAGACTTGCGTGTTCAACGTTGTCATTCTGGCTGCGTTTCATCACCAAATTCACTAAAAAAAAACACACACGCACACACACAAAATTCACATGGTAAAAAAGCAAGGTTTTTTTTAAAAGCAAAACAAACATGAAAAAGCAAAACACACCAGGATTAGCAGATGCTTATGAGCACTATCCAAACTCCAGGCATTAACATTATTCTATTGTGTATCTAAAATTTTTTTAAAAGATGACATATGATTCAAAGAAATTTATATGCACAAGCAGAACAGATATTTATAAATGATTCTCTCCTCTGTGTTGCCTGCATACAGAACTTAAAACAAATGAATTTATCTCACCCATATGCCAGCAGTTGACCATTCCTCTGGATTAAGTCATAATTCATGTAGCAGTTACAGCAAATCATATGTACATTTAAACATAAGGAAAGGCACTCAATTTTTTTCTGCTTGGTCATGTTATTTAGCTCTTGGAACCAGGGACAGCAAGAAATGCTTGATCAGCTCTCTCTCTGCTGACCCATCAGCAACTAGCCATACTGTTTGCAAGAGATTTGCTGCTTTATCCTATGTACATTTGCTCAAAAGTCAGTCCCACTGAATTCACTGCTTATACTACTACTCAAGGTATGAATGAACAGTACTGCAAAGGTCCTTTCACACATTCCCATCAAAGTTCACCATCACACAAAACAGACAGGTACATGACCTAATGGCATACCCATTTATTTGCCTGACACCAGTGGTTATTAAACATTGTAGTTTGCCAAAAACGAAAAAACCAAAGACTACCGTACATTCTCTTACCTTCTGGCCACTATGACCTGGTTCACATGTCATGGCAGCAAATTGAGGGTTACATGCCGTGCGTGAGCCACTTCCGTTTTGCAAAGGCAAACTCCAATCAGGCCTATCGTAGGTTTGTGGGTTAAACCACCCAAAGTTAATCCAAGAACAAATCATAGGTTTACTCTGGGTTGTTTAACCCACAAACAATCCAAAGTGTCTGGGGTCGTAAGTCACGCAGCATCCTCTGATCAGGCTGATCAGAGGTTCCTTTTACAAAGTGGAACTAGCTCACACACGGCGCACCCTGCAAGATTTGCTGCTGTGACTTGTGAACAGGATCTATGGTCTGAAAGACATCTGAATTAAAAACTAATGACTAAATTTGTCATCTACGGCCACAATCAAATGAAGCACAGGGGAGACCTGCACACTCTTGGGGTGGGGTGTGGGGTGGGGGGTTGAGGTTTCTATGATGTTTCCACTGCAGCTGTTCACACTACTAATGAGAGCAACTGCATTAGAGAGTATTAATTTCACATTATCTACAAAACTAACATTTAATTCTGGCTATTTCGCACCAATATGGTAAAGCAAGTAGGGGGTGCAATCCTGTACATGTTTAGTCACAAAAAAATTCTTACAACTCCCAGCATTCCCCAGCCAGCAACACTAGCAGCTAAGATGATCAGAAGGTTTAGCTACCAAGGAAAAAGTTCCCTATAACAGAGGAGGTACCCTGGAAAAATTTAACCTGAATTGGTAAGACAAGCAGCTGTCTTCAAAAGGTCGGTCTCTCTCTCCTTCCTCTCTCTTTAGTTGGCATTGCGGGGAGAGAATGGGGGAGAGGTTGGGGGGATAAGGATTTTTTTCAGTCTTTCTTTTAATGGGTGTGTCTGTGCCTCTTGTAAAAGCTCAAAGTAACAAAAAGAAGCAAACTTCTTTTTAGTTTAAAGTTTGACATCTTAAACTGAAAGTAGATAGATATTGGGGTGGGGGTGGAGGATGACATTAAAAAAAAACTATCTAGAGTTTTAGTCTTCTACACACTGCGGGTCTTAGGAACCACACGAAAATACACCACAGACCACTGGTGGCCCCCAACTGGAGTTCACACCATGCATATTAATTGTAATGTGTAAAGCTAACCTCATGTAATGTCACTGATTTGAGATTTGCATTTTTGCGTAAACAATTTTATGTCAACTGGGCAATAGGAATTAGCCACTCCTAAACTCTAGCAGCTTCAAATTACTGTCTCCGCGAGAATGCAGTGACACACGGATGCGATAGCACTGAAGGAAACACAATACTTCCTCATGTATGTGTGTATTCATTAAAACAAGTTGCAAATAGCTACTTGCCAGGTCACACAAGGCGAGTGAGAGCACACTCTAATGTAATAACAGATTATTATGATAGCTCGGTCTCAGGATCATGTGCATTCACCTCCACATGTAATAACTAAGTAGTGACCTAGGCATACATGACATTTGTCCTATTTCTCTAATTCTTCCAGATCAAGAAGTGGGTAAGAAACGTAGAAAGAATTGTAGGCTCCTATACTTAGGTTATATGTTAAGTCCTTGTTATTTCTCATTTGCTGATAAGCACACATATATGATATTGAGGCACCATACTGTGCCCACTGAATGCAGCATAATAAGATTACTGCAGTCATCAAGATATGAACCAGACCTGTCTCCAAACAGCCATGCAAAGAAGCTTTTGTAAACTAAAGAGTTAGTTCTCTTTCATAGAAGCCATCAAAGTGGCACAACACAGGTATGTGTTGGTAGCCTAATAAAAGTGTATGTACTAGTAACATTCATAGACCCATGTGCAAGGTTGCATTACAAATATAGGTTCTCACTATTAACACTGAAGTAGATGCACATGTTACCATAATGCACCAGGCAGTGTTGCATTTCTTTTAACACCATTTGTGCAGGCTCAGACTGGGGGGGAAGTCAATCACAGTATTATTTTTTAAATCATCACTAGATAACTCACAGAAATCTCACTTGAAGCCTAGCACTGACAAATTATTTTGAGTTTTATAGATGAACAGGAGTGCTGAGCTAAGTACTAGGGTGGATCTGGAATGTGGCAAGTAGAGTTTTCTAGAAAAGCCTCCCCAAGCAGGTCTCACCTATTTTTTGTGACAAGCCACAAAGAGATGTCATCGAAGAGAGACGAGGACAAGGATGTCTAACCAAAGTGGGTAAAGTTCTGTAACCCTGTCTCCCCCCAATTCCTGGAATGTTAAAAAAATATCTTATTGCAAACATGAATTTTACCATGCTAATTAATAGCCTGATGTTGATTCTCAGTGTTCAAAATTATGGCTCTCTAAAATCATAAGATAGCTCTGAAATCAAGTTTGTGATTACAAATTTGCTTACTGGTTTCTGAGCTTTTAAGAGGTTGTATTCCCCCCACCCCCTGAATCAAATGATTCCCAGGAATCAGGCTAAGAAACATTACTGAGTATTATTTATTTATTTATTACATTTCTATGCCACCCACTAGCCAAAGCTCTCTGAAGCTATTGGGCAGTATCCAACTGGACACTAGCACTACTGAAAATGATGTTGCGCTAGCATAAGCAATCTCTAGCGCGACGCCATAGCATTTGCTGGTGTGATGGGTTCCTCTGGAAAACCCATAGCACCAGCAAACGCCGTTGGCATGGTGCTAGAGATCGCTTATGCTAGCACATCATCATTTATGTTAGTGCTAGTTTCCAACTGGATATTACATTTGCTTCACATATTCCCCTATTCAGGTATACTTGTTCTCTGCTTATAAAACTTGGGGGGGGGGGAACTGGACTTGACATTTGTCATGTAGTTTGCACTTAGTTGATTTTTAAAAAAAAAATCTGACAGGGTGTGCACCATAGCAGGACGGTTGTGTGGAGAAGGGGGGCTTTATGACTTTGCCCCTTCTATGGTCATGATCAGAATGCCCTTCCCCATCTATTCACAATGGGAGAAAAATCACCAAAGTATTCCTCTCCCCTGGTTTTGGCTCAGCACTAAATGTTAATGACAAATGAGTGTAAAATCTACGAAAAAAGAAAAAGTGAGAATTAACTAGCCCTAATAATTCACTGCTACAGAAAATCTAGCTCCCCTAAAAGTGGTGGAAGCTCTTTGCTTTATAACCACCAGGGTTATTTTTTACTGCTCTTCTGGTCTGATTTAAGGGGAGAGATGCAAGTTATTCCAAGACCTTGGGTTGTTGGTTTTTTTAAATCTATGTATAGATATACCAAGCATACCCATCTCCATAAACATCACAAAGAAGAGAATTCCACTTTACTTAAGACAGTGGAATAGCTTTTCCTTGCATTTGAACCTGTAGCTTTCCACTTGGTTAATAACGTTTCCACAACAGCAAGCTATTTTTTGAAGTTCTATTCACAAGCTTAGAAACTAGGTTTAGGGGGGAAATGCTCTGTCACAGCTGATTCCCCATTCTACTCAAGGCTTTGGGAAATTACTTTGGCACTTCACCAGACAATTAATAAATTAGCCCCAGCAGCCACCCTAGAGGCAGCAGCCTCTACTATGTCCAACTAGGATGATGAGTGAAACAAGAGATGAAAGGATGAAATTAGAGCACTGTTTCAGCTAGCTTTGCACAAACAAATAAGGGCTAGGAAAATAGCCTGTTTCTATTTAGTGCTCAGCAGACAATACACTCCAGCCAGTACTGAAACGAAAGGAAGTCTCTTTATTATTGTCTGTAGAATATCCTGTGCATTTCTGGAAGCTACAACACATTCAACAAAAGTTTTAAGGTTAAAGGTAAAGATGTTAACATTAAAGTTATGTACACAATTAAAAAAGCTCTTAGCACAAGTTATTTCCAGGCAAGTCAAATATTCAATGCAAGCTATAAAAAAAGTCTTGCATATCAATATGCTATACACCCTGTTCAGTTGCTGACTGAAAGGCAACCCCTCCCCACAACAGTATCCCTGTGAATTTTTTTTAAAACCCTATATAGGAAAAACAAAGTATTAATTGCTTTGCTTCTCCCTCCAAAAATCTGCCTTTGATGCTTTTCATCCACTGCTGGCCCAGACTCAATCCACACACTGAATACCACTGTCCACCCCTCTACTGGCGCTTAAATGAATTATTTCCCATTTTTTCCACAGGGAAGGTAAATGTAAAGACAAGCAACATTGAAAACCTTATTTTCCAGAAGGGCATTTGAGCTGCTAACAGAGGTTATATTTTACAAATAGCAAATCAAGGCCAGATGCCATTCACCCTAAATGTGAAGAGAAAGCCTGACAGGACACACACTTCCGCCCCCCAGTCACCTGCATATCTGCCCAAGGCAGAGGAGCTCAGTCCCAGGCACGCATTTACATCTAGATAGTTTCGCCAAGCACCCTCAGTAAGTTGTCAAGTCCGGGACACACATTTGCATTGGCTTCAATGGTCTTCCCCCAAGCATTCTCAAGGGGCTGTCAAGTACCCTCAATCACTCTACAAGCACCGTGGAGGAGCCATAAGCCAGAAGAACCTCAGCACCCCTCCTGCCTAGCCTGACCTGTTTGTCCTGTCAACAAAGAGAGGGGTTGGGGATGAGAGGGGGGCAAGCAAGAGAGTAAAAACAGCTCAGGCTCAGTTGAGGTTGTTGGGAACAAGTTGCGAGGCGTTGGCTCAGGCCAACCCGAACACTCAACCCCCAAGCAGACCGCCTGGGTACTTTATAGTAAAGTCTGAGTTACTAGTGTTAGACTAGGGTAGATTCTTTAGTGTTAGATGAGACTAGCGTAGGTTCTTTTTTGTTTGATAGTTCTGTCTGTGCTTGTCTCCTGTTGTGGATTGCATTCCCTGGCTTAATTGATTTGTTTACTATAACTTCCCTTATCTCCCTGAGTGATTCGCTCAATTAAACTCTGTAAATAAACCAGTTTCACTTTTGATTGAGCATAGTTTCGTTCTGACTCGGTGCCTGATCCAGTGCACTCAACCTTATTTAACCCAGGGAGCGCGAACGGGAGCTCTGAGCTGTCAGATTAACCGCTTAGCTCCCGAATTCACAGAAAAGGACCGGCGGCGGTCCTTCACACTAAACAACTTTAAACAAAAATGTACAACATAATTAAAATCAGACACCTTTACAAAGGACAAGTAGCCAACGGAACACACATTTTAAAAAAGCGATCCAAGTGGATCTTGTCAGTCTAACTTCTGTTCCAGATAAATTGGTAGAAAGCATTATTAAACTTAAAATCATTAAAAGCACAAGGCTTGCTGAAAACAAGGCTTGCTGAAGATGAATCAGAATGGCTTCTTCAAAGGGAAGTGTTTGCTCACCCATCATTTTAGAATTCTTTAAGAAAGTTAATAAGCATGCATATAACAGTCATCGGGTAGATATGCTTAGGGACTTCCAAAAGCTTTTCACAAAGTCCCATACCAAAGGGACCCAAGTAAACTTAGCAGCCATTAGATATGAGAACAGGTCCCTTTAAACTTCAGCAAATGGTTAAAGAACAGGAAGCAGAAAGCATGAATAAATAGACAGTTTTTACAATGGAGGGAAGTAGGATCTGTACTGAGGCTGGAGCTATTCATAAATGATCTGGAGTCAGGAGAGAGCAGTGTTAGCCAACTTTATGAATGACACCAAGTTATTCAGGTGAAATCCAAAGCAGACTGAAGGACTGCAGAAGGATCTCTCCAAGCTGGGTGAATGAGCAACCGAGTAGCTAACGGGATTCAAAGTAAGTGCAAAGTGATGTATCTTGGAACAAAGACATAATTTAAAGTATGTGCTAATGAGGTCTGAACTATGAAAACATACACATGTTGTACCGATGGCCACCAATTTGGATGGCTTTAAAAGGGAATTAGACAAATTCATGGAGGATAAGGCTATCAATAGGCACTAGTCATGATGGCTGTATATTACCACTAAGCGAAACGCACGTCAAACGAATCCTTTACAGGACCATCTTCCATCTGGTAACCTGTGTCCTCACTGTGGGAAGCTGTGTGGATCTAGAATTGGCCTCCACAGTCACTTACGGACCCATCGCTAGAGTCTACACAATTTTTCTTTAGAATTTCCTCCTTTTAAAATTTCCTTTTTGTAAAATTTTTTATCCTGGAAGACAATCTTACTCGGTCACGAGTGATCGCCTGATGATGATGATGATGATGATGATATTACACTACTATCATAGGCAGCATGCCTCTCAATACTTTTTGCTGGGGATCATAAACAGGAGGGTGCTATGTAGCTCATGTCCTACTTGTGGGCTTCCCATTGCAACCTCTGGTTAGCCACTGTGATAACAGAATGCTGGACTACGGACTAGATTGTGTTCTTATACCCCTCTCATAGTGGTTAGTTCAATGAAACCATCAGTGTGTAGAAGCACCAGAAGCAGGGGATAGAGAAGAGGCAAATCCCATGTTAGGGATTATTAAGTAAGGGACTGAAAATAAAACCGCCATATAATGCTTCTATGTAAAGTTTGTTTGGACTAACATTGCAATTACAGTTATCCCATCTGAAATCTGGATATTTGTTTTTAATCTGGATTTTGTTAAAATCTGCACCTTGAGTGCCATTCTTTGGCAGAAAGACAGGATATAAACTAAAATAAATAGGAAGAAATCACAGAACTGGGAAAGCTGGAAACGAGGGCAACCACAATAATCAAGGCTATGAAGAGCTTCCCTATGAGGAAAGGCAAGTGTTTGGGTTTCTTAATCTGGAAAAGTCTTGTGGGTGGGGGGCATTGTAGAGATGCTTAATTAAGAACAATATGGAGGGAATGGATAGGGAGAAAAAAATCTCCTTTATAATACTAGAACTCAGGATTACCCAATGATGGACAATAGAATAGACAGACAGTAAGTACTACTTCACAGTACGCATAAACTTATGGAATGCCATGGGATGTGACGTATGCTAGCCTAGATGGCTTTAAATTAGAAGCTTGATGAATTCATCAAGGAGGAAAGGATGTACCAACAGGTATTAGCAATAATTTTATTTATATTTTATTATTATTTATTAGGGTATTTATAAACTTGTGGTGGACCGAACTTGGTCCGTTGCACGGGTTCGGCACCTTAAGAGTTAACCGGCACTGGAGTGGTACCCTGTATGGGGCTGTCAAAACCTTTACTTTTAGCCCCGAGTGATATTGACAAGGAATCCCCTTGGAAACACAGGTAAGCCACAAGCTAGACAGTTACAAAAGAGTTTAATGGAGCCAAACTAATAGACTACAGGAATTTCACAGTATAAACAGAACAGTCAATTCAGATAGGAAAACGGAAGTATTCAATTTGCTTTCTAGGTAGGCTTTGCTCGAATGCAGAATATTACCTGACACCAGAGACTCTGACTCTAGATTCTAACATAGCGGTTTGCTTTGCCGATCGCCCTGCCCGGGGTTGGAAGTTGCTTGGCCCTAGTCGGAGCTAGCAACCTAACCTGTGCAAGCCAGCACCGTGTTCCCAACAACCCTTTGTTCTGTGGCACGTATCTTTTCTACCTTCCCTCACCCCCCTCCCTGCCCTTGATAATCAGGTGGGCTGGTCCTGCCCCGCAGGGTGGTGGCGCCTTTCGGGTGATGGCATCTCCTGGGTACTTTGGGGTACTTTGCAGCTCTTTGAGACTGCTCCCCCCCACCTCCGTTATGCGCTTCTTTGAGGGAATGTTATGCGCTTCTTTGAGGGAAGTGTAAATGTGACCCATTGAAGGTATGCAGATGTGGCAGATGTGGCTTGTGTATAACTGGTCTGCCCAGAATTGTGTCTGCTGTGCCCTAGGTGGGGATTATGCAGACAGAGGGGTGACAGTGGAAAGGGGGAAAACATGTCAGGGTTCAGCAGTGTGCTCAGGTTTTCTCTCCACAAAACTGTGAGAGCTGGACTGACCCGGGTTCAAAAGCTTCCCTAGCCAGTGACCCTCAGTCCCAGTCACGCAGGCGGAAGGAGGAGATAACAGCAGTTAATAAAGATTAAAGAGTTTATTTGTAAGACCCAATTACATGGGATTAAGGCAAGCAATGCATCTCTTACTCACTACATCATTGCAGACTCAAATCCAATACCCCAGTGGTAAGGCTAGATGAAGTGAAGTCCAGAACAAGAGCAGTCGAGTCGAGCCGAGCAAGACGAGAAGGAGTGAAGCTGTCAACAAGTGTGTCAGCTTTATACCACAGACCCTGTACCTATAAATAGGATATTACTCACCCCAGTTGTATAACCTATTCATCAACATGTTTACCCCAAATCTGTCCAAGGCTGCTGAGTCATATCACCTTGAGACTAAGTCTGGTGACCGGAGCCTTGTGTACTTCATCTCAAGAGACAACCTCCATGTCAGGTGATAATCCTGATGTCAGGTGGTAATCTCATTCTGCCTATGCAAAACCTAACATCCCCCTGCTTTTGCATTTGTCGCAGAACGTGGTTATTTACCTCATACAACAGCAACAGCTTTGTTGACATCTGATGCTGTTCTTTCATCTATGGACTTTGATAAAAAACTTCTGCAGGAATAACTTTACCTGCCAGAAATTTGAACCACCATCAAATCACTTCTGATGTATCCCTCTTTATGACACAGTTTTATTTGCAAACCCAAAACGTTGTGTATTACTATCTGCCTGCAGCATAGCAATCCTGGCTTTGGTTTCCTGAAAAAACTGTAATAGGATTTTCACATCAATCCCAGCATCATTTAAACATTTTTACAATTTAAACTATTTAAACAAATGCAATAACTATTCAAGCTTTACAATAGCATAATAGCACAATACATAATACAATGCATTCAGTTCAATTTCAGTTGAACTCTAACTTTTAAATGATTGTTTCTACAAAATCAATCAAACAAAGTACGGTTATAAAAATAACAAACTTCAGGTGTATTCTTGTTATTCTTACTATCACAACCACAACTGGCATTTCTGTGAATCTGTAAGCCACCTGTGCTCTGACTCGTAAATATTAGTCTGAAGTATGATGTTCCCTCCAGATAACACTCAACTCCTTTTCAGAGCTCTCCAAGCATGTCCTGTTGGTCTAACAGTCTGCCCATTACACTGACAGCAATATCTGGCCTTGTTGCTTGTACAGTAAAGCTCAACAGCCCAATGCTCCTGTGTAGCATTCAAACTGCTTTTCCATCAGCATGTGCTTGAAAATCCTCAATTATTTGGAGTCTCGCACTGAGTTAACTTTCTCCAAAATTCTCAATCACATCCATGATATTTCTGGTTGGTTTGTTGCAGTAAGATACTGCCCTCTTGGTTCTCTTTCCCTCAACCTCTATTTACAAATAAACAGTTGATCCACCACCAAGCAGTTTCAATTCAATGAAATTCCAAACCCTGGATCAATTATATCATATTGCTTTTATCTGTCCAGAAAAAACAATAGATCATCTATTTAAACAACGTACATACAGTCTATGTCCCTGTTCCTCCTGTTTAACAAACAAACATTGATCTGCCTCTCTGTGTAAATCTCAATTCAGCAATGTTTGAGTTCAAAACAGAATTCCAGCCTCTAGCTGATTCTAGCTTTTCCTAAAGAAAAATATTCTCAGACAGTTTTCCAAAGACTTCCTCTCATTTAAAATGCTTATGTTCCAATATCTCCAACTGTGAAATATTCATACATTTCTCCACATTCTTAAACATCAGTCTAACTGTTTCAAAGCAAATTGTTGTTGCACTCATCTTATGATTATCCTGCCCCTTTTAACTTGAGCAAAATCACAAGCAACCAATCTTGCTATTTTTCATGTAACCTTTTCCAATCTGGTTAGTTTTCACCTAAAAATCTATCTGGTAACAATGAGTTCCATGGACTGCTGTTTGTTTCACCCAGCTTCCATGTTTTGTTCTTTATCCAAAGAATTCAACTCAGCTTGCATAGCCTGAAGCTATGGTTTAGCTTCCTTAACAGACAATTTTTCACCTCTTTGAAATTTTTAAGTTTCAAATGG
Source organism: Shinisaurus crocodilurus (assembly GCA_021292165.1). Taxonomy (NCBI): domain Eukaryota; kingdom Metazoa; phylum Chordata; class Lepidosauria; order Squamata; family Shinisauridae; genus Shinisaurus; species Shinisaurus crocodilurus. The sequence continues at coordinate 2,355,249 of CM037877.1, read as the reverse complement.
CTTTTCCTGCAAATTCATCCTGATATCTCACAGGTTGTTTGACTCACCTGTTCCTTACCTTATCAGTTATCAGGTTCCTGTTCCAATAAATTTGCACCAATGATGAACAATCATTTGTTTAGCCTCCTCTAAACCAAATGTGTATCAGAGTTTGTCAAATTTACCTGACTGTCTTTCAGCAAATGCTTTTCTATTCTGACTCTGACCTTGATGCATCTCCTGCATTAACAGAATTAATTTTGAAAAATGATCTCACCTTTTCATTCAGCATTATACTCAACACTTCTAGATAATCTCACTATCCAAGTGTTATTCATGTGAAACACAATATTCTCATTTTTAGAAAAATCTCATGTAAGCTCCCTTACAGATTTCTTCTAATTTTGAGGTGGATGTACCTACATATCAGATCCAAGATCCTGAAATGTTTCTCCAGAAGATTCTTCCTTCTACACTACTTTCTATAAGGTGTACAGTTCAGCACAGAACTAAAACTTCTATCACGTACATAATCAAAAACATTTAAGAGTTTCTACCCAAACCTCATTAACCAAATTAATATCACCTCTTCTGAGTGTTTGTTTACTCTTCCACACAATCCATGTGTTCAATATCACATCCTGTTAGAAATGCATCAAAACATGCACTGAATTGAACTTTCCCCATATCTCAAAAGAAATAGGTAACATGGGTAATATACTTGTTTCCCACCCAAGCACAAAACACCTTGACTTTGTTCAATACTCCAGCTTTCTATCTAACATGTACACAGCCTGTACCTCGTGTATTGATCAATTAACATCATGAAATAACGTGCCTTTCCTCTAAAAACCATCAGAGTATCCACAAGATCACCAAGAACAAATTGAATGAAATGAACTGGTTTTTCAGCTTGCCTCCCAGTTTACCTGTTGAAGCTAGCATCCCTTGTTTATGTGCACAAAATTACCTTTCATGTGAAAATTACAATTTTCAAATGCTTTCCCCAACATAGTTTGCATTTTCTTTCACAGGCCTGTGAATCTAAATGATCAAACATCATGTGATATGCATGCATGTACATGTCATACATATAAGCATTTAACCTTTTATAGTTGCAACAGTACAACTTTCCATTTCTTTATTTACATCATTACAGTATAAAAGAAATAATCCATCTCTTAGCTTTGCCATATAAACATACCTACTAATTCAGTATTTCACATTTTGCTACAGAAAAATCCACAATATACTCAAGTCATATATACATTCAGTACATTTCCTGACATTTCCAGAGCATATATTACACTTTCTTGAATCCAAGTTATCCAAACTTTCAAGAAATACAGTTTCAAAAAACATGACTGTTAAACTCCTGACCATTTGCATAGTCCTCTTCCTGCTTATTCATGTCCAACACAGAAAGCTTCGTTTAAACAATCCACTGCTTCTGTTCACACACAAAATAATGTCCATTTTGTTATGTCTTGGGTTAAAACACAAAGTTTTTCCCAACAGCAGCACCCCTGCTGATTTCAAGCTCCTTTCTTCTGTGATCCCACATGAAGAAAATGAAGAACAGCTTTCCATTTTAAGCACAGCTTTCTCTGTTCAAAACTGCCGCGCTGTTTTTCCCCTGCTGTTTTAAAACCACGCCTCCGCTGGTTTGATACAGCCTCCCGTGTAGTATCAAGTTTCCCAAGATACGTTTCAGCCACACGTGACTTTGCTTTGCTGCGACACACGCTTCAGACGCTTTGCCCACGTCAGACGTAATCCACGTCATTTGTAATCCAAGCCACTTGTTGATACAATGCAAAAGATAGCTGATCTGCTGCTGAGCGAAGAAGCAAACTGTAAAAGAAATATGATCCTCCTGCTGTAGTCTTGACTCAAATGAGTAGACACAGAGCCTCCTGGAGATATTTCCTTGCCCGATACAGCTCCTTGACAATCACTCCAGCAAGCTGTGGAAAACGAAATCCTTGTGTCCAGCGTTGTTCACTTTTCAGCCTAGTAGCTGCACGAACCGGCACCTCCGTTCCAGCTTCTTCCAAAACGAAAAATCCTTCGTCTCTCTGTTTTGCATTCTTCAGTTGTGCTGCATTCCAAGCCGCTGTTATCAGCATCCAGCTTTAGCAACATACATCGCCTTCCCGGTTTGTTTAAAACCATTCTTACAAATGTTAAACACTTCCTTTAACTCTATAACTGCCGAATTTCTCCGTACTGCGTCTCTGTACTTATCTGCCCCATCTGAGATAACAATCTTATCTCTGGTGATTATCTGGGCCCATAACCAGATGTGAGAGCTGGACTGACCCGGGTTCAAAAGCTTCCCTAGCCAGTGACCCTCAGTCCCAGTCACGCAGGCGGAAGGAGGAGATAACAGCAGTTAATAAAGATTAAAGAGTTTATTTGTAAGACCCAATTACATGGGATTAAGGCAAGCAATGCATCTCTTACTCACTACATCATTGCAGACTCAAATCCAATACCCCAGTGGTAAGGCTAGATGAAGTGAAGTCCAGAACAAGAGCAGTCGAGTCGAGCCGAGCAAGACGAGAAGGAGTGAAGCTGTCAACAAGTGTGTCAGCTTTATACCACAGACCCTGTACCTATAAATAGGATATTACTCACCCCAGTTGTATAACCTATTCATCAACATGTTTACCCCAAATCTGTCCAAGGCTGCTGAGTCATATCACCTTGAGACTAAGTCTGGTGACTTGTGTACTTCATCTCAAGAGACAACCTCCATGTCAGGTGATAATCCTGATGTCAGGTGGTAATCTCGTTCTGCCTATGCAAAACCTAACAAAAACTACCCATCAAAAAATAACAGAGCAATAAATATTGAATTTTTAAAAAAACTTACATACAGTAACAAAATAAAATGCAGTCATAAGACAACATTTAAAGGCAATAAAACCACAATAAAACTGACTCACCAACTTAAAATGCCTAAAAAGAAAAGGTTTTACCTGGGACCTAAGTGACTGCAAGGTTGGCGGGGTCAGTTACATCTTTGTGGGGAGGTTGGTCCACTAACAGGGCAACATAAAAGAGCAGATAAACAACAGATAATAGCAAAAGGGAAAGCTTATGTTTAGAGGCATTGACCTGGTTCACACATAACACTAACCCATGGTTTATTTAACCAAAGGGTTGTTGAATTCTCAGTTATCATGATATGCCAGTCAGTCTGGCAATCACTCGTGACCGAGTAAGATTTTCTTCCAGGATTAAAAAAAAGAAGAAGAAAAAAGAAAATTTGCAAAAAGGAGATTTTAAAAGGAGGAAAATTCTAAAGAAAATTGTGTAGACTCTAGCGATGTCTACACAATCCGTAGCCTAGCAATGGGTCCGTAAGTGAATGTGGAGGCCAATTCTAGATCCACACAGCTTCCCACAGTGAGGACACAGGTTACCAGATGGAAGATGGTCTTGTAAAAGATTCATTTGACGTGCTTTTCGCTTAGCACGTTTCTCCCTTTCACCTTGCACTCGAGCTTCTTCAAAGTCCATAGAACCTTTGTGAAAGGCCAACCTCCAGTTAGATCGTTCATGGGCCAGAGCTTCCCAGTTTTTGATGTTTATATTGCATTTTTTTAGATTCGCCTTAAGAACATCTTTAAACCCCCCACGTGTTTAAAGATGTGGCTCCCCCTTTGGGGGAGCCACGTGGGGGGTGGCACGAGGGCGAGGGCCTACCCCCGTCTGAGCTGGGTTGGGGTTTTAGGGATTTTAGGGGTTGGTTTTAGGGGTGGGTCTCCCGCCTGATCGGCGGAAGCAGGGGGGGCATGTGTTCATCTCAGGGAGATGATGGGGGGAGTTCCAGGGGGCAAAACATACCATTGTTGAGCGGCAGACGCTGGCAGAGTGCTAGGGGCAGGCCATGCCGATTAAGGGGAAAAGGGGATTGATGCTTAATATCTATCCCTTGTTCCGGGCATGCCCAGAGCCAAGGGATAACTGGGGGGGGGGGGTGGCTCCTTCCCCACCCTTGCATTTGTTGCTGTGTAATGCCAGGTCCGTTACCCAAAAAACATCTGTAATCCATGACATGATCCTGGATGAGGGTGCGGACCTGGCATGTATTACGGAAACCTGGCTGGACGAGGCCGCTGCTCCAACTCTGGCGGCCTTGTGTCCGGCTGGTTTCTCGTATGCCCAGCAGCCAAGGGTTGGGGGACGCGGAGGGGGAGTGGCTGTTATCTACCGGGAGTCCTTGGTCCTCAGCAGACTCCCTCTCCGGGAGACCAAGTTTATTGAGTGCATGTACTGGAGGTTGGGTCCAAAGGGCAGTCTGGGGATTCTGCTCGTGTACCGCCCACCCCGCTGCACGACAGACTCCCTGGCCGAGGTGCTGGAGGTGGTCTCTGATGTGCGTGTGTTGTCCCCCAGGCTATTGGTGTTGGGGGACTTCAACGTGCATTCGGGGGCTGCCCTCACGGGGGCACCTCGGGACTTCATGGAGACCATGGCTTCCTGGCAGCTGCACCCTGTATTAACTGGACCTACCCATGTAGCCGGTCATGCACTGGACTTGGTTTTTGTTTCTGGAGAGGGGGGAAATGATCTGGAAATCGGGGGTATATCCACCACCCCCTTGTCATGGTCAGATCACTATCTGGTGGGGTTGGATTTCTCGGTGCCACAACCCCTCTGCAGGGGTGAGGGACCTATTAGGATGGTCCGCCCCAGGCGTCTTATGGATCCGGATGGATTCCTGAACGCGCTTGGGGAATTGGAGCACACAAACAGTAGCTCGGTCGAGACCCTGGTGGATGACTGGAATGCTGCAATCACCAGGGCATTAGACCGAGTTGCCCCGAAGCGTCCTCTTCGCCTAAACAGAGCTCACGCGGCGCCATGGTTCACTCCGTCGCTGCGAGCTCTGAAACAAGAGGTGAGAAGGCTAGAGCGCCGATGGCGAAATTCCCGCTCCGAAGACGATCGAACACGGGTTAGAGCTGCATCTTCAGCCTACCGGGTGGCAGTGAAGGCAGCAAAAAAGAATTTCTATGCTGCCTCCACTGCGTCTGCAGAGTGCTGCCCCAGGAGGCTGTTCCAAGTGGTCCGGAGTCTGGTCGGTCCAGTCGCTCCGGACCCACTGGAACAGTCTAAAGCCTCCTGTGAGGCTTTAGCGAAGCACTTCGCTGATAAAATCGATCGGATTAGGAGTGGGATATCGTACGTCGTGGACACAGGGAGTGAGCGGGAGGAGGCCAATGGCAGACCGGTTTTGTGGGATCGGTTTCGGCTTCTTCCTTCTGATGAAGTGGACAAGGTGCTTTCATCTGTGAGGCCGACCACCTGCTTGCTTGATCCTTGCCCGTCCTGGCTCATCATGAGCTGCAGGGAGAGACTGGGTGAGGGGATCAAGGCGGTGGTGAATGCCTCCCACAAGGAGGCAGTGATGCCATCAGCCCTCAAGGAGGCAGTAATAAGACCGCTTCTAAAGAAGCCCTCCTTGGATCCCCAGGATTTAAACAACTTTTGCCCAGTCTTCAATTTACAATTTCTGGGCAAGGTGATCGAGCGGGTGGTGGGTGCTCAGTTGAAGGCACACTTGGATGAAGCCGATTATTTAGATCCGTGCCAGTCAGGCTTCAGGTCTGGACATGGGACGGAGACGGCCTTGGTCGCCTTGGTGGATGATATGAGGAGGGCTTTGGATAGGGGCGAATGCTCCTTTCTAGTCCTCCTCGATCTCTCAGCGGCTTTTGATACCGTTGACCACGGTATCCTCCTGGACCGTCTGGAGGGGTTGGGCTTGGGAGGCACTGTATTGCAGTGGTTCCGGTCCTTCCTCTCTGGAAGGTATCAGAGGGTAGTTCTCGGGGAGGAGGCTTCGGACCCTCGGCTGCTTACTTGTGGAGTGCCGCAGGGTTCCATCCTCTCCCCGATGTTATTCAACATCTACCTCAAGCCGCTGGGAGCTATCATCAGGAGGTTTGGGGTGCAGTGTCATCAGTATGCGGATGACACGCAGCTCTACCTCTGTTTCAAGTCCTCACCGAGGTTGGCCATTGAGACCCTGTCCAAGTGCCTGGAGTCAGTGGCTGGCTGGCTGGATGGGAAGGAACATGCTGAAACTGAACCCCGACAAGACCGAGGTACTTCTGGTGGGGGACAAGGGAAGGTTAGGGGATGTTGACCTGGTGCTGAATGGGGTACATCTCCCCCTGAAGGACCAGGTCCGCAGCTTGGGGGTCATTCTAGACTCCCAGCTGTCCATGGAGGCTCAGGTGGCAGCTGTGAGCCGGGCGGCGCTGTATCAACTCCATCTGATACGGCAGCTGCGCCCCTACCTTCCTAATCACCTGCTCCCATCAGTGGTTCATGCCTTGGTCTCCTCTCGCCTAGACTACTGTAATGCGCTCTACGTGGGGTTACCCTTGAAGACGGTTCGGAAGCTACAGCTGGTACAGAACGCGGCGGCTCGCCTGGTTAAAGGCAGCCGCCGGCGTGATCACATCACGCCAGTGCCGAAGGATTTGCACTGGCTACCAGTTGCTTGCCGAGCCGAATTCAAGGTGTTGGTTTTGACCTTTAAAACCCTACACGGCTCCGGCCCAGCTTATCTCAAGGAGCGCCTCCAGCAACATCAAGTAGGCCGCTCAACAAGGTCTGCCACGGACGGCCTTCTCCTTATCCCATCAGCCAGAGCAGCCAGGCTGGTGGGGACTAGGAAGAGGGCCTTCTCTGTGGCGGCCCCCACATTATGGAACTCCCTCCCTAGTGACCTTCGCCATGCCCCCTCCGTGATGAGCTTCCGCCGTGCATTAAAAACATGGCTGTTCAGGCGGGAATATGGGGTGGGTTAGGTTTTTAATAAGAATTTTTTATATTGTTTTAATTATTATATTTTATTGTGTTGTTTTGTTGTATTTTGGTTGTACATCGCCCAGGGTGGCCGGGTGACTGGCCAGATGGGCGATTGATAAATATAATAAATAAATAAATAAACCTCTTATATTGACCACCGGTATTCCGCTTTCCATCCTTGAGTTGGGAATAAAGTAACTGCTTTGGGAGACGGCAGTCAGGCATTCAAACAACATGACCGGTCCACTGAAGTTGGCGTTGAAGGATCATTTTTTCAATGCTAGTAGTCTTTGCTTCTTCCAGTACACTGACATTTGTTCGCCTATCTTCCCAAGTAATTCGCAGGATTTTCCGGAGGCAATGTTGATGAAATCTTTCAAGGAGGTGGAAGTGACGTTTATAGATAGTCCATGTTTCGCAGGCATACAATAAAGTTGGTAATACAATGGCTTCATAAACCAGTGTTTTGGTCTTCTTACAGTTTCATTCAAGAAAACGCGGCACTTGCGGAGCTCAGACGATGCTGGATTTCACTGTCGATGTTAGCTGTAACAGAAAGATAGCTGCCAAGATAGAGAAAATGATCGACATTTTCCAGTATTGTCCCACCAAGCTGGATAGATGGCATCACCAAAGGGTTAGCTTGCACTTGCTGATGAAGCACTTTGGTTTTTTTGATGTTAAGTGAGAGACCAAGTTTTCCGTATGCTTCTGCAAAAGCATTTGGGATAGTTTGGAGATCATCCTCTGAATGTGCGGAGACCACATTATCAGCATACTGAAGTTCCACAACGGAGGTTGTAATTACCTTACTTTTTGCTTTCAACCTGCTGAGATTAAAAAGCTTTTCATCTGTTCGATATATAATTCCCACACCAGTGGGAAGTTTCCCCTTGACAAGATGTAAAATCATGGCGATGAAAATAGCAAATAATGTTGGGGCAATAACACATCCCTGTTTAACACCTGATCCCACTTTAAATGGAGCACCATGAGAGCCGTTGTTGTCCAAGACCGTAGCCGTCATGTTGTCATGGAGAAGTCGCAAGATAGTCACAAATTTATTGGGGCATCCAATTTTCATAAGGATAGTCCAGAGAGCTGTTCGGTCTACAGTATCAAAGGCCTTAGCAAGATCAATAAATGCCATATAAAGGGGTTGATTTTGCTCCCGGCATTTTCCTTGGAGCTGACGTGCAGTAAAAATCATGTCTACTGTCCCTCTAGAGGGGCGGAAACCATATTGAGTTTCAGGGAGGATCTCTTCTGAAATAGATAGAGATATGCATGATATGCAAACCCAGCTTCACTAACAAACCATAGTAGGTTAACCAAGAACAACCCTGAAAGAGAACCCATGGTTTGCTGTTGGGCTGTGAACTCAGGATTGTTTAAATTATGGGTGGTCATTACGTGTGAACCCAGAACCGCGGGTTGTTTCGCCAGGCTATAAGCACTTTATACCCCGCAGCAGGCAAGTGTGGTAAAAAAAACAACAGCAACAGCTGCGTAGTGGTGAGAGTGTTGGACTGTGACTCAGGAGATCTGGGTTCTAGTCCCCGCTCAGCCATGAAACTCACTGGGTGACTTTGGGCCAGACACTGACTCTCAGCCTAACCTACCTCACAGGGTTGTTGTGAGGATAAAATGGAGAGGAGGAGGAGGAGGAGGAGGAGGAGGAGGAGGATTATGTAAGCCGCCTCGGGTTCCTTGTGGGGAAAAAAGCAGGGTATAAATATAATAAATTTTCCGGAGGCAACGTTGATGAAATCTTTCAAGGATTTCAGGGGCCAATATAACAGGACAGACACTGCTGTAGGCTTCCCTGAGCAACCTGGCTGGCCACTGTTGGAAACAGAATGCTGGACTAGATGTACCCTCAGCCTGATCTAGCAGGGCTCTTTTGATGTTGTCCTTACACTAACCTATCCTAGGCTCAGAGGGAGAGGTTATTGGCAAGGTTAAGTGAAGGAGAGGGAGGCATCTTTTTGTAGTTGCTGGTATGCCTTTTCCAACAGAAAGAGTTCTCTTTAAGGACACCATAGAGTTCTCTTTAAGGACATTGAAACGGCATTTGAGTGCTTGTCTGCTTGGCAAGCAGAATTTTGGGAATTCTGTTCATGATTTACAGTAGCACAAGTAGCACTCAAAGATTATTTGATACCTCCTGCAAGGTTACAACTAATAGCTCTCATATCCTAGCTATATTCCACTTAACCTGTTCAGCTTAAGTGGCAGGTCTACCTCAGGGTAATACCTGGTGATACTAATCCTTTGTTTATATTTCTACAGTGAGCTATTAAGATTTTATCAGCATACTGTTAAGTGTCAATGAATGGCAGCAGAGCATTACTCATCTTTGTGTTGGATTATTCTCATGAAGCTTCTGATGGCTGCAATGCCAGTAACATTTACCCAAGTGTGTAATGTAAAATAGGTAAATGTTTACCTGTCAGTATAAAGATACCACGAATAGCTGCATGCCCCTTGGGGAAAGAGAAGAGTCAGGACAAGTTTTTTTATTCTTATTATTACATTTATATCCTATCCTTTTCCCCCTTGCAAAGGAACCCAAGGCAGCTTACATGGTCCTCCTCCTCCCCATAGTACATTTTTAATTGGGTGATTTAAGAGAATAAACTGTTTTCAGAACTCAAATGTTAAACTTATATTCATTCAACTGTTGCATTTGATTGCTTTGTATGTTACAAAGTTAACACACACTTACTGATAGCGAAATGGATAGGTAGTAAATCAACATGCTCATTCTTATTAGATATCTCAGCCTAACCTATCTCACAGGGTTGTTGTGAGGATAAAATCGAGAGGAGGAGGATCATGTATGCCGCCTTGGGCTCCTTGCAGGAAAAATGGTGGGGTATAAATATAATAAATAAATAAATACAGTATTTTTCCATGTATAAGACTATACTTTTTCCTAAAATTGTTAGACTAAAAATTGAGGGTCGTCTTATACACGGAAGTAAGCCAAGGAGAGAACCGCGGGGTTGCGAAACTGCCCAGTGGGGGGCGTCTTATACATGGGGGCGCCTTATAGACGGAAAAATACGGTAGCCTTAAGCCTTTGCTGAAGCAGAAACAAGACCTGTCATTTCTCTTTGGTTTCCAGTGGTGACAATGTTGATGGTTTCTAAAACCTTGGTGCAGAAGAAAAGTAGGCCAGGAAAGAAAGGTCTTCAGTTCAGCAATCTGCAGCCTACATGCTAACAGAGAGAAATGGTACACCAGAATTGAGCAACATATAGCGGCTATATTATAGCCTATGTTTTGAGCTTGATGACTCATTTCTGCATCATCTTGTTAAAACGCCTCCTTTCATTTTTAAAAATGAAAGTTTGAGAATATGTCAGCAAGAAACAGTCAGTTAATTGCAAACAACCATCATCAGGACAAAGGTTACGGCTCAACACAATGAAGTGAATAAAGTCCAAATTACACTTTCTAAGTCTATATAAGTTCTGATGGTTCAAAACAATTATTTCAATACTGTTTAGCCTAAACACTAAGCAAGTGTAACATTCACAAGCAATGGCCTAGCACTGCCTTCCCCAACCTGGAGCCCTTCAGATGTGTTGGACTGCAACTCCCATAATTCCCAGCTAGCATGGCCTTCCCCAATTGGGTGCTCTGGAGGGGCAGGCTGGCCTAGCACCAAGTGTGACCAGTTTACCTGTGCTATCAAAACTAAGCATCTCTGATCTCAGATTAATGAATCAGTTTTAAATTCAAGGTGGATTTTGTCCAAAAGGCAATTACATGAGGAACTCAGCAGATAATTCATACTGTTGCTTCAGGCTACAGAATATTTTAAGATGCCTTTGAATCAAACTGCATAGCATTTGTACTGTTATGCTCAGGGCTTTTACAAGTTACAGCTTTCCTCTGATAGCTCAGTCCTAAACCCATATCAACTGTCATCAAAAGGGATCCAGAGAAGCCTTGCATGAAAATAGAAGGCCTAGTCAAGCTCTCTCCCTTAAATAACCTTAAAGAATTGACATTTTGGATACCAGCCATTAATAGAGGTGGATGCACTGAGCTGACCCGCATTTAGCTATTAGCTAAAAAAAACCCCTCCCTTTTCCAAGCCTTTGCACTGACCACCTTAAAACAGAAGCTTTGCAGGCTTTTGCTATAGCACTGACTCCTATTTCCCTGGGAACACATTCTTCAAAAAGCTAGACAGAACTGGCAGATTAAAGGCATGGATTGGAAACTGGCAGCCGACTATAAATCCTCATTGACACTGAAATGTCAACTGAAGTCTTGCTGACTTTACACAGCACCACTGCATTTTTATTATTATATTTATTTATATCCCGTTTCCCCCCCAATATTGGGACTCAAGGTGGCATTACAACATTAAAACCTGTACAATTAAAACATATAAATAGGAATATACAAAAGTTAAAAATATTTATTATTTATTTATTATATTTATACTGCGCCTTTTTTCCTGCATGGAACCCAACGCGGCTTACATAATCCTCCTCCGCCTCTCCATTTTATCCTCACAACAACCCTGTGAGGTAGGTTAGGCTGAGAGTCAGTGACTGGCCCAAAGTCACCCAGTGAGTTTCATGGCTGAGCGGGGACTAGAACCTGGATCTCCCTAGTCCCAGTCCAACACTCTAACCACTATCCACACTGGCATATGGTACATGGTAGGCGATCACTCGTGACCGAGTAAGATTGTCTTCCAGGATAAAATTACAAAAAGAAAATTATAAAAAGAGGAAATTCTAAAAAAAAAAACTAGTGATGTAAGTAAGTGACTGTAGAGGCCAATTCCCACAGTGAGGACACAGGTTACCAGATGGAAGATGGTCCTGTACAGGATTCGTTTGATGTGCTTTTCGCTTAGCACGTTTCTCCCTTTCACCTTGCACTTGGGCTTCTTCAAAGTCCATAGAACCTTTGTGAAAGGCCAACCTCCAGTTAGATCGTTCAAGGGCCAGAGCTTCCCAGTTCTCGATGTTTATATCGCATTTTTTTAGATTCGCCTTAAGAACATCTTTAAACCTCTTATACTGACCACCGATATTCCGCTTTCCATCCTTGAGTTGGGAATAAAGTAACTGCTTTGGGAGACGGCAGTGAGACATTTGAACAACATGACCGGTCCATTGAAGTTGGCGTTGAAGGATCATTTTTTCAACGCTAGAAGTCTTTGCTTCTTCCAGTACACTGACATTTGTTCGCCTATCTTCCCAAGTAATTCGCAGGATTTTCCGGAGGCAACATTGATGAAATTTTTCAATGAGATGGAAATGACGTTTATATATAGTCCATGTTTCGCAGGCATACAATAAAGTTGGTAATACATTGGCTTTATAAACCAGCGTTTTGGTCTCCCTACAGATATCCCGATCCTCGAACACTCTACGCTTCATTCGAGAAAATGCGGCACTTGCGGAGCTCAAACGACGCTGGATTTCATATACAGTCATGCCTTGGATTGAGAGCATAATTCGTTCCGGAAATGTGCTTGTAATCCAAAACACTCTTATATCAAAACGAAATCGCCCAAAAAAAAATTTGTACAGAGATTTTTAATTTAAGCCGTACTACAGTACTTGTATTGCAAGACGTCGCTTGTATATCAAGTAAAAAAAAATTAAATAAATATTTAAAAATTTGCTTGTCTTGCAAAACGCTCTCAAACCAAGTTACTTGCAATCCAAGGTATTACTGTATTTAATATATGATATTAACATTATATCAAATATCAAAGTTAAAACAAAGTTTATACAACAATAACAATATAAACAGTGGAATCCATTGCATTCTTACAGGTCCAGGCTATGCCCAAAGGCTTGCCAGAACAAAAAAGTTTTTGCCTACCTCCGGAAGCATACCAAGGAGGGCACCATTCTAGCCTCCCTGGGAAGGGAACCAAGAGAAGGGCCTTAGTCCCTTACAATTAAGAAACAAAGTTTCCAGGAGCAAGCAAAGATTACTTAGTTGTCTGGGCAAATAACACAGTAGCATCTCTAATCTAGAAATCAGAGCAGGTAGAGTGAAGTTTACTTGGCTCCATTTCCAGTTCTTCCACGTACTGTCCCAAACCCAAGTAACTCAGACCATTCTGGAATATGAGAAAATGGCCAACTGGGTTCTCACCTGCAACCTGTCTTCCTGGGATTGTCTTAGGTGCCACACAAACTGTGTACTGTTCACTCTGACCAAAAGGAAGCACAAAAGACAGAACAATTTGAGAAAATGCTATTTTCTCAAATGCACTCCTTTAGGACCACCTCTCCCTTCAGGCTTCAAATGAGTTATTTCAGAGTTTTGTGTAACACTAAAACTACTTGAACTCAAAGAATAATTAACAGGATCACAAAGTATCACCTCATTAACAGTGGGGATGTTTTCCTCACCCACAGAAAGCCGATCCCCCAGACAGGCAAAACAGTATGGACCCCCCCCCCCCGCCAAACTCAATTACAAGCACAGTGTCATCTGATACGGCCAGCATGGTAAGTATAAAATGCAAAGATGTTTAAAATAAACATTTCTTCCTCTTTAAGAAGGATTCAGATAAATTGGCCCCAGCATCTGAAATTCAGAGATTGGATATCTGTGCACATCAGGCAAGGGGAACATGCAAAAAAGGAAAATGCAATTTTATGTTAATCAATAGAATCATAGTTTCAAAATCACAGGAAGTTGTTGTTGTTGTTGTTGTTGTTACTCCCATAATGCAAGCCCTAACCCATTTAGAAACAGATATCAGAATAAGAGAGCCTTGGTGACATTTCCTATCACAATTAGTAAGGCCAACACAAATCTGAAAGATGCTTTTAGAAATAAAAACCTTCAGAGCCCTTCTAACATCCAGGGAATGAAAAGCCTTCTCCTTAGGGTGACTGGAATTTGGATTGAAGACAGGAAAGGATTAACTCCAGAATTTTACAGAAATTTGAATTAAGCTTGGGACTGAACCACAAACCTGGATGAAGAACTACTTTGTGTAGATAACACACCTAACTCAGGGACTCTAGATGATATTATGGTAACTAGAAATGTACCTTTAAGAAAAGGGAAATATGAAAAATCAATTAAGAGGCTCAAAAGATAGTCTGGCAAGGGCCTTGAAGACCAGGTTTATGTTCAAAGCAGTTACGGTAGTTTGTATATACCAGTGGAGGAAAAAAGAGGGCAGCTGACCCAGGGGAAAAAAGAAATGCAGATGAGTAGAAGTCTTCCTTGACTGGTCACAGGCAAGGAGGACACTTGTCAGAGATGAAGCTTGACTTTTGGGGGCATTACATTTGAGACCTTTAGCTAGATCCCCTTAAGAGAATTTAAAGGATATACTTGATCTTTGCACTGATTAGGAACAACCTGTCTTTCATGTCACTGGATAAATGACATATGCAGAATGGCCACCTATATTCTGTTGGTAGACTACCTGAACACTGGTGGGTGTATAGATTTTAAATGCCACAAATAACCTAAAGTCAAGTATTCCTTTGAGTCTCCCGGTAGTAAGGTTTGGGAAGCAGAGAACACAGTAGGTTCAGAGGTGATACTAATGCCTAACTCCAGCCCCACAGTGGGCTGGCTTATACACCCCAGGAGGCAGCTGGATTCCTAGGGCCAGGTGTTTGCTACCTCCATTGCATCCTCGAGTAGCCATCCAACAGAGCTCTTTTGGGTGGCCCAGGGGCTGTTAACACTCTCCCCAGTGAATGGGGCCCTGGCCCCCTCAAAGTCCTGCTGTGACCTTTTTGCATCGCACTTTGAGGACAAAATCACTCATCTCCGCAGCAAACTTGATGCTGTCATTAGCACAGCTCCAGCCGAGGTATCTGATCTGCCCAATTTTGTGGGATCAATTTCAGTTGCTGCAGCCTGATGATGTGGACAAGGTCCTTGCAGCAATGTGACCGACCATGTGCCCTCTTGATCCTTGCCCCTCCTGGCTTATAAAAGCCAGATGAGGGGGTTTGGCTGGGTGGGTCCAGGGAGTGGTAAACGCATCTCTACATGGTGGTTCCTGCTGTCCTTAAGGAGGCAGTAGTGCAACCACTCCTGAAAAAACCCAACGGTATTTGCTAACTCTCACCCAGTTGCAACTACCCCTTTCTTAAGGAAGGTTCTTGAGGGGGTTGTGGCGAAGCAACTGCAGGCACTCTTGGAGGATACTGATTATCTAGACCCATTCCAGTCTGGGTTTCGACCTGGTTATGGGACTGAATCAGCCTTGGTCGCCCTGATAGATGACCTTTATCGGGTGAAGGATAGTGGGAGTGTGACCCTGTTAATTCTACTCGATCTCTCAGTGGCTTTCAATACCAATGACCATGGCATCCTCCTGGATCGACTCGGTGGGTTGGACATTGGAGGTACTGTGTTACAGTGATTCCGGTCCTACCTGTGGGGTCAATTTCAGAGAGTAAGATTGGGTGCCTATTCCTCAGACCCTTGGCAATTGCGCTACAGGGTTCCACAGGGTACCATCTTGTCCCCAATGTTGTTTAACATCTATATGAAGCCGCTGGGAGCAGTCATTAGGGGATTTGGAGCCAAGTGCCATCAGCAAGCTGATGACACACAGCTCTATATCCCTGTGACAACTGAATCAGCAGTGCAAGTTCAGTGCCGGAACTCAGTGATGGGCTGGATGAGGGCCAATAAACTGAGGCTGAATCCTGGCAAGACAGAAGCCTTGTGGGTGAGTAGTTCCCGAGTCCGGGAGATAGGTTCACTGCCTGTTCTGGATGGGGTTGCACTCCCTTTGAAAGATCAAGTCCGTAGTCTGCGGGTACTCCTAGATCCATAATTGTTGCTGGAGTCCCAGGTGACTGTGGCAGCTTGGAGTGCCTTTTACCATCTTCGATCGATTCGCCAGCTACAGTCTCTCCTGGACAGGGATAGCTTATCCACAGTGATAAAGGCGCTGTAGTGGATTACTACAATGTGCTCTGTGTGGGGCTGCCCAGAAGGCTGCTCTGGTAGCTGGAGCTAGTGCAGAAGGCAGCAGCTCAGCTACTGTCAGGAGCTGCCCCTTTTCAGCATGCAACTCCTTTGCTGAAGGAACTGCACTGACTACCTATTTGCTACCAGGCCAGGTTTAAGGTTCTGGTACTTGTGTACAAAGCCCAAAACAACTTGGGACCAGGTTACCTGAGAGAGTGCCTCCTCCCATACCAACCTGCCCAGTCACTGAGGTCATCAGATGGCATGCTCCTGGTGGTTCCTCATGGACCTTTGGCCTGATTGGAGTCCACCAGGAGAAGAGCCTTCAGTGTGGTGGCTCCATTTCTGTGGAACTCCCAGCCTCTGGAGGTCAGGCAGGATCCGACATTGTGCTGCTTTCAGCACCTGCTGAAGACCTCCTTGTTCCAGGAAACCTTCTCTGCTCTCCAACCACCACTGTAATTTTAGTTTTTATGCTAATGTATTGTTTTTGTTCCTTTTATCTGTTTTTGTCTTTTTATTGTTCACCGCTCTGGAATCTGCTTGATGTGGTATACAAATACTGTAAAGAATAATAATGATGATGTGAGGAGAGGATCTACGTCCATTTCCAGAGCTTTTGAAAGCCAGTGCCTGCATGGCCAATATGGAGTCACCAGGATGACATATCTTGTGCAATATCTTTCAGCAATGGGCATGGAGGAAAATACAAGATATTCAATAAAACTTGTAGCCATTTCTAGCATCTGCTGAAAAATTGCTTCTTCTATTGCATTGTATCTGGAAGTGAAAAGGCTGATCTCCAGATTTCTGAAGGCCTGTTCAATAAGGTTGAATATTTCATTTGGATCTATTTCCTGCTGACTAAGTCAATCTTCTTCCAACTTATTGGATCTTTGATGCTCATCGCTATTACAGACTCCACATGTTCATGAAAATATTGTCCAAGCTCCTCCTGAAGTCTGCATAATCTCAATACCCTTTGCTTGTTGACGTATGAAACAACTGCAACTGTCATCTGGACCAGTGTTTCCTCCTGCTGGATCCACCAATAAAAGGAAGCTAGCACCAGATAGATGTTCCTTAATGCTAGGAGAATTATATAGAGACCTTTCTTCTCTTGAAGCCACTTGCCCTGAATAGTCTGACTCTAGGTAGCATTCTATTCATACAGATTCTTAAAATGGACATGATTCTATCTGCTGGATTCTGTCAATGGGAACTCAATCCTAGTCCCCCCAGCACTGACTGCATTTCCCACTAATTAAATTACTAGTCCTTCACATAATCCAGAATTCAAATCCAATGGTTGCATTTCGGTGTGACTGCCTCTACAAATGACGCTGAAAGCTCATAAAGTAGCGACAGCATTATGTCATGTAAGGTATAATTGACCCTAGAAGCCTGGCCAAGGCTTGATTCTGGATGACAACCTTCCCCTGATTAGGTGGATGTGAGACAGAACCTTGGACTTTATTTTAAATTATTTTAAAGCCATCTCGAAGGTACAACCCTCTCAAGAGGGCCTACAATTTCAAAACAATACAAAAATATAAACAATCAATAGTCAACAAAATATTTAAAAAATACTAAAACAGATAAACAATAAAATCTGCAGCCCACAGATTATGAAAAGGCCACTGAAAACAAGCAGATCTTCAGAACCTTCCTGAAGACCTGCAGAGAAGAGACCTGCAGAGAAGAGACCTGACTCCTGCAGAAAAGGGGGTGACATGAAGTCAGACTCTGTTCCTATGGGAGATCTGGAAGTGAGCCTAGCCAGACATCCTAGCGGCCTAGCCTGTCCTCACTGGTTCCTGGAGCATCTCTGCTCAAACCTTGCCCGGCTGCGTGCCACGTGCCACCTGCTTCTCTTTTGCATAAACAACCTCTGATAGGAGGTTGCACACTTTGGGTTGTTTGTGAGCTGAACAACTCAAAGTTAACCTATGAACAAATTGTAGGTTAAACCCACAAATAAATCACCCAAAGTGTCCAAGTCCGCATGTCACACAACAACCTCTGATGGAACCCTCTCAATCAACCTACTTCTTGCAATCAAAATACAGTAGTACTAAGTGTAGTTTTAAAAGTGTACTGGTACTGATATCTAATATTTTGTAATTTAATAGTTGACAGTTATGTAAGTTCTTTTTCCACATCAGAGGTGCTATGCTGCATCCATAAGAACAGTGACTCATAAAATAAGTTACTCAGCCAGACTTGGGGGAAAATGCATGAGATAGCTGAATAATCTTGG
The DNA here is from genome assembly GCA_021292165.1 of Shinisaurus crocodilurus. NCBI lineage: Eukaryota > Metazoa > Chordata > Lepidosauria > Squamata > Shinisauridae > Shinisaurus > Shinisaurus crocodilurus. The sequence continues at coordinate 2,337,227 of CM037877.1, read as the reverse complement.
GTCTAGACTTTTAATTCAACATGCAGCTTCAATGAGGGCCAGTGTGTTGGACTTTGATCATGAAGACCCATGTTCAAAATCATGAAGCTCAATGGGTGTCTTCAGCAAAGCTGTTAGCTTTCCATCTAACTTATCCAACAAGGTTGGTATGACAAGGAATATTGATATGGAATCATGCAATATGAGACTGAGATACTGTGATAAGGGATTACCCCATGCATGTCACACTGAATTCCTTGGAAGATAGGTGGAATACAATTGTGATAAAATTAATTTCACACATATTACTTCATTTCTGTATGCCTTGGGCAACCACTGTAATTGTGCAAGAGAAAACAAGTCCTACAACTCCCAGCATTCCCCAGCCAGGGAATGGCATAGCTGGGGAATAATGGGAGTTGTAGGACTTGTTTCTGCCTAAACATGCAAAGGATTGTGCCCTAAATCTCCTTACCACATTATTCTGAGAATACAGGCAGTCCCCGAGTTAAGAACATCCAACTTACAGACAACCCATACTTAAGAATGGACTTCTGGGTTCCCCGGTGCTACAACATTTACGTAGAGTACACAGTGTAGTATACTATGCAATTTGTGTGATTTACACAATTTGCGTAAATGCTGATTTTAACAAATAGAACACTATGCTGTTCCAACTTACATACAAATTTGACTTAAAGTCATTCTTGAGAACGGAACTCATTCGTAACCTGGGGACTGCCTGTATAGAATTTTTTAGAGTCTCAGTGCATGATCTATCATGTAGAACAGTGTTCTCCAACCTTGGGTCCCCAGATGTTTTGGACCTACAACTCCCAGCATGCCCCAGCCAGCATAGCTGGCTGGGGCATGCTGGGAGTTGTAGGCCCAAAACATCTGGGGACCCAAGGTTGGAGAACACTGATGTAGAAGCTTTCCAGTGATAACTCAAAGGCAGCTAACATTCAGTTACACTTAACAGTCTACAACAACACAATGTATTTATAAAACCTTTCCTATTTCAAACAATACCCCGGGCCCAGCAGGAAGTTAACACTTATCTATAAAGCAGCAAATGCAAATGGCAACAGACAAACCTCTCAGAAAAGAAAGCCATACAGATCTTACAGAAGACATGTCTGAGAACAAAAGTTACTGAATATTTATTATTTATTAATTTATATTCTACCATTCCACTAAAATGAGTGCTGTAGGTGGCCAACAATACAAATAAAATAAAGTTATAATTAACATTTAAAAAATAAATTAACACATCCTAATAAAAACACAAAGAATTGTAATACAATGGACAAGCGTTGTCCAGAAATTTCAGATTGCTATAGTAGACCATCATTGACTATATATTCTGTGTCTCATCTGGAAAAATGCATTTTGTAAATAATCCATTACCTGAAACAATCAAAAACAAAACCTGCATCTATAAAGTATCTGTACTTTGTAACTTAAAGCTGGCATATTGGCTGAACCTACTATGCTGGTACAAAACTAAGGGGCATCACCTTACCTATAAATCCCAAGATAAATTCTATCCATTTGTTTACCACTTGCTTTCTTAAGACAAGGGACAACGTTTATTATGTTAGATATTTATTGCTACCTGTTTGTATTAAAACTTTCCCCACAACTGTGGAGTAAGAGTTCCATTAAAAATAGCAAATCCATATTGGGACTTGGTTTAAGAACTTTATCCCTTCTAGTAAACAGCTACATTAGCAAAATGTTATCACCTGGTTTTGTTAGTTCACTTTTGAAAACATGCTATAAATATACTGAGGATGATATTTCATAGCAGCGAGACACATGGAGATCAGCAACACCAATTCTTAGTTTTGTTTTCATAGGGTTAGCTAAAACTAAAGCTCTTTGTCTTAAATTTAGATGTCATGGGAGAGTGCAACTTGAAACTTTAAAAATAAAATCTCTAGCTGAAAGAAGCTGAATAGCTACATTATGAATTTAACAAACTGAATTATTCTCCTTTTTAAGGCTGAAGTCCTAGGCACACACTTACCTTAAAGTCCCACAGAACTCATGGACTTACTCTTGCAAAAACATTATAGGGTTGGGCTACATAGGTGTGAAAAACATACAAATAGCAACTTCTTATACATTAAGCCCTTATTACAGTAGAACCAGTAGTCTGGTGGCATATACAGGATTCCTAACCCTATGTTTACTTCTGATGTGCAGAGTGGAGGCATTTATAAGGGAGAATACATGGGCAGAAGGGGGGGGGGGAACTGCTTACCCCTTCCTCCACCTACTCTCCTCTACAACTCAGCTGTTAACCCAACTACCACCCCTGCTTTGCATATTGGAGTCAAACATGGGAATCTGTTCACCAGCAAAGGTCAGGTCCGACACCAGTGTGAGGGAAAACTCATACTACCAATTAATTTCTCTGGTTTTTCCTTAAGAGTATAAAACAGACATTTAATGAAGGTTTGCAATAATCCCTTCAACATTATAATTTTGCACCAATGTTTAACTTACAGTTTAATGAACTTTTAAAAACTTAGCTGACAGCAACTGATAGCTGTACATGAAATCCAAATAAGTACATTAACTCTTCCTACACACCCAAATTGTTATAAATCTATCCCATCCTTCCTTCAAATAGCTCGAAGTGGCATACATAGGATTCTCTCATTGTTATCTTCACCACCACCTTTGAGGTATGTTAGGCTAGGAGACAGCAAATGGCCCTAAGTCTTCCAGTAAGCTTCATGGTTGTGCAAGGAATTGAATCCAGTTCTCCCACATCCAAATCGAACATTCTACACATTCCCCTACAGTGAGTGTCACTATCCGAAAATAAGAAACGAGTTGTGTGGCACCTTAAACAGCATCAGTTTTACAAGCTTTCATGGAGTATAATGCGCTGCATCAGATGCATGAAGTGTTATCCTGTGTTACAGGAGAAGTTTCACCAGGACCTCAATAACTTTCACCCCACGATCAACCCCAAGCCTAGCCCAGACCACACAACAGGCTCACTTTCTTTATACAGTCATGCCTTGGATTGAGAGCATAATTCGTTCCGGAAACGTGCTTGTAATCCAAAACACTCTTATATCAAAACAAAATCCCCACCAAAAAAATTGTACAGAGATTTTTAATTTTAAGCCGTACTACAGTACTTGTATTCCAAGATGTCGCTTGTATATCAAGTAAATAAATAAATAAATAAATATTTAAAAATTTGCTTGTCTTGCAAAACGCTCTCAAACCAAGTTACTTACAATCCAAGGTATTACTGTCCAACTACATTATAGACATGTGAGCACCATCTTATATCGGAAACCTATTGACCGCTACACATACTTACATACTTCTAGCTTCCACGCAGACCACATGACAAACTACAGCCAAGCCCTACAATACAGCCATATCTGAATTGTTGTTAACTGCCCAGAGAGCTTCAGCTATTGGGCGGTAGAGATATGAAATGAAATAAATAAATAAACTGTACAGACTCAGACAAAGATTCACAACTGAAAGATTTACATCAGGCACTTCTCAAACTACAATACACTACCAACTAAGAGGAAGGGAAAAAATAGATTGACAAAGCCAGGAATAATTTACTACAAGATCTCGCCTATAGGTCCCAGCTAAAATCACTCTAGTGTATCTTTTATGAGCTACAGTCCATCCGGGACAATGGCACGTCCCTCTCCTAGACCTTGGATGCGTAGGCTTGTACTTGTTTACAGACAGCCCCCCCAACCTAAAACAACACCAGCAACTACAGGGAGACTAACACAGTAAACAGATCCTGTGGCAAACCCCTGTCCCCATACATAGGCAAACAAATGTCAGTGTACTGAAAGAAGCAAAGACTACTAGCGTTTAAAAAATGATCTTTCAACGCCAACTTCAATGGACCGGTCATGTTGTTCGAATGTCTGACTGCCATCTCCCAAAACAGTTACCGTACTTTATTCCCAACTCAAGGATGGAAAGCGGAGTATCGGTGGTCAGCATAAGAGGTTTAAAGATGTTCTTAAGGCTAATCTAAAAAAATGCAATATAAACATCGAAAACTGGGAAGCTCTGGCCCATGAACGATCTAACTGGAGGTTGGCCTTTCACAAAGGTTCTATGGACTTTGAAGAAGCCCGAGTGCAAGGTGAAAGAGAGAAACGTGCTAAGTGAAAAGCACGTCAAACGAATCCTTTACAGGACCATCTTCCATCTGGTAACCTGTGTCCTCACTGTGGAAAGCTGTGTGGATCTACACAATATTTTTCTTTAGAATTTCCTCCTTTTAAAATTTTCTTTTTGCAATTTTTTTTATCCTGGAAGACAATCTTACTCGGTCATGAGTGATCGCCTACACACACACACACACACACACACACAGAGGACCTAATGTCACCCACAATACCAGAGGTTCATTCACCTGCTCATCTTTATTTTATTTATAAACTACCGGTAGCTTTTTTTTACCCGGCGTTGCCTGGGTCGTCCTTTTCCTATAGGCACTCTTTGTTCAAAATTCCTTAAGGTAGCTGTCCGCTGTGAAATCCCTGCCCCCCCCCCAGGACTGCACAATGAAATCCCTGCTTCCCCTCTTCCCGGGACTATGCAACAATGAATTCCCTGTTTCCCTCCCCACCAGTACTACACAATGAAATCCCTGCTCCCCCCCCCCCGCGGGACTATGCAACAATGAAATCCCTGCCCCCCCCCCAGGAGCACACAATGAAATCCCTGTGTGTGTGTGCCCCCCCCCGGTACTACGCAATCAAATCCCTGCTTCCCCCCCCCTCCGGGACTATGCAATCAAATCCCTGCTTCCCCCCCCCCTCCGGGACTGCACAACAATGAATTCCCTGTGCTCCCCCCGGTACTACACAATGAAATCCCTGCTTCCCCCCCCCCCGGGACTATGCAACAATGAATTCCCTGTTCTCCCCCCCACCCAGTACTACACAATGAAATCCCTGCTTCCCTCCCCCCCGGGACTATGCAACAATGAAATCCCTGTGTGTGTCCCCAGGACCACACAATGAAATCCCTGCTTCCCTGGTGCATGCTGGGTGACATTCTGAACATGCAACCCCCACTTGGGGATTGCCATGTCGTGTGAACTCAGCCACCGAGGGTTATTTGAAGGTTAAACAACCTTCACATAACCCAACAACAAACCAAGGGTTGCTTAACTCTGAAATAGCCCTCAGTGGCCAGGTTCAGACAATACGGCAACCACCAAGAGTCACCTGGCACACAAAATGTTGCCCAGCACACACCACAGCTCATTGTAGGTTAAACCACCCCCAGTGAGCCTAGTGTGTCATCCGAACTGGGCCAATGGTTCAGGACTTCCACAGCCTCCTTGATATCCCTTGATAAAGAGAGATAGAGCTGGGTATCATCAGCACAGTGGTGAGACCCAACTACAAAACTCCAGATGACCTCTCCCAATGGCTTCATGTAAAGTTAAACAGCATAGAGGATAAAATAGAGCCCTGAGGGACCCTACCAGAGGCCATGGTGCTCAGCAGCAGTCTTCCAGCACCACCTTCTGGGAGTAGCTCAGCCAGGGAGCATTGGAACCACTGCAACACAGTGTCACCAAGTCCCATACTGGTCAAACATCCCAGAAGGATACCATGATCGAAGGTATAAAATGCCTCTGAGAGATCCAACAGAAAGCACAATCCTTGTCTAGCTCCCAGCATATATCATCCACCAAGTCTGTTTCAGTCCCAAAACCGAGCCTGAACCCAGATTTGAAAGGATCCAAATAACAAGCTTCAGCCAAGAAGGCCTGAAGTTGAACTGCCACTACCAGGGTGGTGATACACCAACAGAATCCCAATCATGTCTCAGTGTCCCAATCCTGGAAAATGCTGCAAAGGGTACCTGAACAGGGCAATGGGTTCCCAATAGATTGCTGTGACTCCCCTCCAGACCCATCGGATCTTGTCTGCTGCTGCACTCAAAAACTTGGTGGGCACAATTGGGTCAAGTCATTTTCCAATGGGGCAGCCATCTTCCAATGAGATATAAACCATCATTTGCCAGCAATGCCCTTCTGCATTCTACATAGGACAAACCGGCCAGTCTCTATGCAAAATCTGACATCAGAAACAGCAACACTCAAAAATCAGTGGGAGAACACTTCGGCCTCTCAGGGTCCTCTCTCACTGACCTTAAAGTGGCCATACTTGAGCAAAGAAACATCACAGGGAGATCAGAATGAGAGACTGCTGTGTTACAATTAATCAACAGGTTCAATTCTGTCTCCTGCCACTTGAATCAGTATATATCTCACTCTACCTGTCTTAACTGGCTTACCCAATGACAGTTACATTTGTGATACAAGCAACAACTGTTTGGTGAAAAGCCACAGTTAATAATGTGATTGACACCGAGTCTGTACTTTCTGCATTTCATTTCCCTCCGACATCACTGTTTATCCCGTCCCTCCCCAGTCATGCAACTCAGAATAACATTTCATGCATCTGATGAAGTGGACTGTAGTTCACGAAAGCTTATACCATAATAAATCTAATAGCCTGCTGCAGCAAAAATGAAGAGTCTTATAGCACCTTAAAGAACAACTTAATTCTTTGGGTAAAGAATTACCTAAAGATAGGATGACTAGAAGACCTGGACAACCATCTATTTCAGCAATTATGCTTAAAGAATTATACGTGGAGCAATCTAACTAACAGTTTTAGACAGGAAGCTGAGTGCGAGATGCCACTCTATACGATGATTTTTTTAAAGGTCTAGTGTATGAAAAAAAAAAATAGTACTATACAATTAGTTGTACTTAATTTTTTTTTTAAATGAAGCCGATTCCTGCAGTCCCTTTCAAACACAAGTTGATCATAGTCGAGATCCCACCTATTGCAGAGCCTTCTAACTCAAAACCACATTTTTCATAGCTCCTTCGACAGCACTGCACCAAACACCCAATACCAACAATGGACCAATTTACATATCCAGACTAGCTAAGTGGGACCATGCTATTTCCTACAAGAGGAAGTAACCATGAACTCTCAGCTAAACCACGCACCACAAAAAATTGGATAAACAGTGGCACACTAAGGACAGTTTAGGGTGTGAACTGGGCAAGTGCAAAGATCACAAAACAACTACAAGACCGTATCTCAGACTCTGCACCAGTCACTTGTCCAGTCTGCTGCTTCAAGATGACATGTGAACTGGCCTAAAGTTGCTTGCACAAGGACTTCTGTAACTCAGGTCAAACTGCCCCCTATATTAGTGTGAAATGATCCTCAGCTACCTACAGGTCCAGACTACACCACACCACTAGAGAAATCAGTGGGCTACTCATGATTCATCTATTATTGAAAAACTGAGAACATTAGGTAAGGAAGAGTAAATAAAATATGGACAGAAAATAGCATAATGTGATGCAGAGAGACAGAGACTGAGCAGATGTATTCAAAACATTCCAGAAAGAGCACAGCCTATGAAAATTGCAGCACTGGCTACTGATCCACTGATGAGGACCTAGTCTGCTCAATTTCCACATACCCAACTCCTCTATTAGTTTATATACACCTGACATTATTCATGATCAGTTTTGTCTACACCATTATTCCAAAATAGCATCACCAAGGCTTCTACCATAAGGCAACCCTTTTGCTAAACTGTGCACAATCTTCAGGGCCATTGTTCTTGCTCACACCAATTACACCCACCTCCGTCTTCTGAAATAAAACTGACCTGCTGAGCAACAACTTATGTCTGTGTGCCAAGTACAATGGAATCCTGGCCCTCTGACTGAAGCCTGGTATCCCCAGCTAAACTGCCAATGTATTCCACTATTTCACCTGTGAAAGGTATCAGCTTTGGCCCTCATCAATTTTACAGGGCAGATGGAGACTTCAGATTAACATAACTAGGTAACATAACTACACAATAGATAGATCTGTAACCTGATTATCTAGCTTTTTTCCCCCTTTATGATCTCTCCTGATAGTTCTCTTCCCCTATTTAAAAAAAAAAAAAAAGCAAGCACACACACAGGTACTACTGGGAAACTAGCTCCAATACCTAGAGCTGACAAAATTACACTTCAAGTCTCCAAGTAATAAAAATCCACTCTGGATCACTTTATCATGTCAGTACACAACTCCCTCAGGTCACTAACCCTGTAGATAAACAACATATTTGAGAGAAAGCAGCCCCACAAGCAAATCAGTTACAACTGCTCAGCCCCACAAGCAAATCAGTTACATTGCTCAGAATAGCTGCTATGAGACCCTGTATCATATGCTTGGTCTTTCTGCTTCAAGCACTCTCACACTACTTGCAACTCTGAGGAATGACAACTAAGGTATGCACTTGCCAGATTCTCCCCATCTAGCACTAATTTTTCTCGTTATAATTTTGCAAAGTAAGATGGGCAATTGTAAGAAAATTGCCTCCAAATGTTTGATATGCCCCACAAAAACAACACATGCAAACAACAAAATGGAGAGGGGACTGAAGTAGAATCACATTTTTCAGATGCCATTTCTTAGGATTTGAATCCACTGGCCTTCTCTATGATGGTTAAAAGTATATCTCATCTGCTACTCACTACTTTATCTAAACAGCCAGCGCTGGGTGAGCGGTCCCAGAATTAGAACCTGAAGAGGCAGAGGTTTAAATAATTTAGAGAGAAACTGTCATGTTTCAAAACCATTTAAGAAGCATCCTTGGCTATGTATATATTCTCTAACAAAATACTGACACTTTTGTTCTCTTTATTTTTTTCTCATTGCATTAGCTATACACTGACAACATTTTCCTAAGTACTCCCCAAACTGTATAGCACTTTGTATATAGTGATAACCAGACATCCATCATCACCCATCTTGGTAACATTTTAATACACATCAAAGATGACAGCTGCAAAATTAGATCGGTATCTATGCGTACCATATTGATAAGGCTCCTATATTTCCACTTCCGGTGGGCCTTGTAGACAGTCAACCACCATCAACTGAAACCATTACTCATGTTCCTTGCTCAGTCATTCTTGAATAGATCCACTGAAAACTCCTCTCTGTTGAGATAAAACTATATTTGTGCTGAAAGGCAAACAAACTAAGGTACAGCAAAGAAAAGAATCCCACAATTAGAAGATATGAAATTACCACCTGTCTGCAGACTACAGAACAGTCATTATGCAACTTACTGAGACAGTCTCAACATAAAATATAACTCTAGATGCCTGTACAAGCTACCGGTAAATCCTCCATTGCTGCAATAATTGTTTGAACAGAACTGTTGATAAATTGAAATTTTACATAGGCAACAAGAACAGTCTCCATTTCTCATCAGTATTTGCAAAAACCATTGACATATGTGGCTCACGCTGGCTCAGCTTGTCTGAGCGTGGAAAGCTAAGCAGGGTCAGGCCTGGTTATTACTTGGATGGGAGACCCCCTCCTCTAGTTTCCTGCATTGAGCAGGGGGTTGGACTCGATAGCCTTGTAGACTCCTTCCAACTCTATGATCTATGAATCTATATATGCAAGTCTCAAAAAGTCTACAGCAATGTTTTAAATAAATGAACCAATACCATTTGAGCACTGAGAAACAGTAGAGGTCGCAAAATACAGCAGCATTTGAGACTTGCTGTTATGTCCCTGCCACACAGGGAGATTGACAGCTCAGGAACTGTCAACCCTAGAAAAAGAAAATATATATGCATATGAAGGTTATGCATACTTGCCTTTGGGATCCCAAATCACTGAAACACTTTGCAGCATCCAAAGAGCTGCACACAATGTTCCACTCAACCACAGGAGCTTATCTTGCTCTCCTTCCCACTACATTTCCTTGTATTCCCCCAAAAAAAACTGTTCCTGAAGGTAGAGGCACCTTCTAAAGCAGCATTTGACGCAGTGCAAGGGGCTTTGCTAAAAGGGGAAATCAGTGCACACAAACTCCACCCCATGCACAGAAGCTTTTTCCACTCAGGCATGGATCTGGCCATATCATTAAGGCTCTGCCCTAGTACTTTAAAGGATTAGAAATTTAGAATCATAGAATCATAGAATCATAGAAAAGTAGAGTTGGAAGGGGCCTACAAGGCCATCGAGTCCAACCCCCTGCTCAATGCAGGAATCTAGGTCAAAGCATCTCTGACAGATGTCTGTCCAGCTGCACCTTGAATGCCTCCAGAGTGGGAGAGCCCACCACCTCCCTAGGTAGTTGATTCCATTGTCTTATTGCTCTGACAGTCAGGAAATTTTTCCTGATGTTTAGGTGGAATCTAGGTTCCTGTAACTTGAGCCCATTATTCCGTGTCCTGCAAACTGGGATGACCGAGAAGAGATCTTTGCCCTCCTCTGTGTGACATCCCTTCAAATACTGGAAGAGTGCGATCATATCTCCCCTCAGTCTCCTCTTCTGAAGGCTAAACATGCCCAGTTCTTTCAGTCTCTCCTCATAGGGCCTTGTTTCCAGTCCCTTTATCATCCTTGTTGCCCTCCTCTGAACCCTCTCCAGTTTGTCTATGTCCTTCTTAAAGTGAGGTGCCCAGAACTGGACGCAGTACTCAAGATGAGGCCTAACCAGTGCCGAGTAAAGGGGAATTATCACTTCCCACGATTGGAAGCTATACTTCTATTAATACAGCCCAAAATTGCATTTGCCTTCTTTGCAGCCACATCGCATTGCTGGCTCATATTCAGTTTGTGATCTACCACAATTCCAAGATCCTTCTCACTTGTAGTATTGTTGAGCCAAGTGTCCCCCATTCTGTAACTCTGCATTTGGTTTCCTCTCCCTAGGTGCAGCACTTGGCATTTATCCCTATTAAATTTCATTCTGTTGTTTTCGGCCCAGCGCTCCAGCCTATCGAGGTCACTTTGAATTTTGTTTCTGTCTTCCAGAGTATTAGCTGTTCCACCCAACTTTGTGTCATCTGCAAATTTGATAAGCATTCCCTGTACCTCCTCATCCAAGTCATTAATAAAAATGTTGAAGAGCACCGGGCCCAGGACCGAGCCCTGTGGTACCCCGCTCGTTACCTCTCCCCAGTTTGAGAAGGAACCATTGATAAGCACTCTTTGAGTCCGATTCTTTAGCCAATTGTGGATCCACCTGATAGTTGTTCCATCTAGCCCACTCTTAGCTAGCTTACTAATCAGGATATCATGAGGCACTTTGTCGAAAGCTTTGCTGAAGTCCAGGTATATAATGTCCACAGCATTCCCACAGTCCACAAGGGAGGTTACCCGATCAAAAAATGAGATCAGATTAGTCTGACAGGATTTGTTCTTGACAAATCCATGCTGGCTTCTAGTAATCACTGCATTGTTTTCAAGGTGCTTGCAGACTGACTTCTTTATAATCTGCTCAAAAATCTTCCCGGGGATTGATGTCAGACTGACTGGCCTATAGTTCCCAGGTTCCTCCTTCTTGCCCTTTTTGAAGATGGGAACAACATTTGCCCTCCTCCAGTCGTCTGGCACTTCACCTGTCCTCCATGATTTCTCAAAGATAATAGACAGTGGTTCTGAGAGTTCTTCTGCCAGTTCCTTTATTACTCTAGGATGCAGCTCATCAGGCCCTGGAGATTTAAACTCGTTCAGAGTAATCAGGTGCTCCTTGACCATTTGCCTATCAATCTCAAGCTGCAATTCTGCCCCTTCAGTCTGCACTTCAGGTTTGCCAGGGGGGTCATAGACCCTCTTTTGGGAGAAGACCGAGCCGAAGTAGGAATTGAACACTTCTGCCTTTTCTTTGTCTTTGTTTAGAGGAAATAAATCAAAACTTAGATTTCCGCAGGTCCATTCCAAAGTGAACACCACATGTTTTGAGAACAGGCCTGCAGCTCACACTGGCTCAGCTTGCCTGAGTGTGGACAGCTAAGTAGGGTCAGGCCTGGTTATTACTTGGATGGGAGACCCCTCCTCCAGTTTCCTGCATTGAGCAGGGGGTTGGACTTGATGGCCTTGTAGGCCCCTTCCAACTCTATGATCCTATGATAACCTATGCTGGAACATCACTACAGAAACCTTTTAACGGACCACTCATTCAAACAACATGTAGCCCAACAGCCAGAGACAAAAAAATAACGTTTCGCCAGAAGTAAAGAGGATTCCACTTGTATTAAACATGACAAAGGTCAAACTAATAGAAACATACAATAGTCATTTAACAATAATTTAATATTTGTTATTGAAAGGTCTTTATTAACAAAGATTAAGTCACCACCAAAACCTTTAAGCTAAACTGCATAGACTGAAGAATACTGTGAAGCTGCATTTATTTTTATTTTTATTTTTTTATTTATTACATTTATACCCTGCCTTTTTTCCTACAAGGAACTCAAGGCGGCTTACATAATCCTCCTCCTCTCCATTTTATCCTCACAACAACCCTGTGAGGTAGGTTAGGCTGAGAGGCAGTGACTGGCCCAAAGTCACCCAGTGAGTTTCATTGCCGAGCCGGGACTAGAACCCGGATCTCCCGAGTCCCAGTCCAACTGATTAGCAAAATAATGGATACTGTTTCACTGATTGTGTTTCCCCTCATAAATGAACAGTAACAAAATGTTAGAACGCCATCATAACTTTTAGTTCTGGCCATTTAAAAACCAACTAAGGCAAAATTTCAATTTCCATAAGCAGAAGCAGATCTCATCTAATCCTGCTAGCTTGTTAGGTCAAAGCTGTCAAAATAAAAAAAGAAAGAAAAAAGCAACATGTCCAGAAAAATCTGGAATGTCATCACTTGCAAAATAGTATGATCTTGTATGTATCTGATTAGATTCCAAGCTTGTACTGGTCCTCTGTCTATTGAGAGAAGTCCTTTGCTTTGAGGGATTTGTTGGTGCTATATTATGACCTCATCAATAACTGCATGTTTTGCTCTAAGCATCCAAAAGAGGACATCCTCCAACGTTATGAATATGCCTGATTAAATGACCTACACCAATCACTATTCTTACTCAACATCCCACAGGGCTACAAGATAGCTGCTAAATCTGCAAATTAAACTTTGCTAAAGCTACGTGTCAGGTCACAGAAATTCAAAGCAGCTACATTTATCATTCACTGTCATTAAACCAGCTGAAAGGAATTATTTACTTGAAGCCAGATAGTTGAATTTCAGTTACACCTCTGGCTTGTTCCTACCTTCATGAAAGATAAAATATTCAAAGTATGAACGGGGGTGGGTGGGATTAAAAATGTAAACATCTAATATATTTGTAGCCTTTTAGGAAGAAAAAAAAAGGTCAGTACATATTACATCATAATCATGCCAGAAAAGAAATGACCAACCTGGAATAACTTTCAATAGAAGCAGGTGGATTAACAAGAATGTGTGTACACTTGAACTTCCCCTAGAAACAAGATTTTATTTCCTCCTGTGTCTTACGTCTTCACTAGAGTTTTGCTCTGCATCATCCTATTACATAGAACTACAACCCTGCAGGAGACTCGTGTACAAGAAAACCCAACATTTCTTCCCACTATGTCAACGGTACCCAACCTGTTTAGACTGGTGGGCACATTATGAATTTTGAGTGTTGTGGGTGCTCTCACAGAATGGCTGCAATGGGGGCTTGCATATAACTAAAATGGCTACCATAGTGGGCGTAGACAGTCACAAAGCACTGATTTCCAAGCAGACTAAAAGAAAAGTACCATATTTTTCCGTGTATAAGACGCCCCAATGTATAAAACGCCCCCCACTGGGCAGTTTCGCAACCACGCGGTTCTCTCCTTGGCTTACTTCCGTGTATAAGACGACCCTCAATTTTTAGTCTAACAATTTTAGGAAAAAGTATAGTCTGATACATGGAAAAATACTGTAACTTGTCCACATACCTAACTACATGGCAGAGATGGGTTTGAGCTCCAAAATAAAAAACACTTTTTTGATCTGAAATGAAGATGGCACTGGAGGGCAGCACTTCACTTTGCAGCATACCAGCCTCATGGTTAAATTTTCTTTTAAATACACACACACACACACATATATATATCTTAGGAAATTAAATAAAAATCAGGAGCAGGGAACCTGGTGGACACCAAGAGATATGCCCACGGGCACCACGCTGGAGACCACAGCGCTATGTACATACACAACAGCTATGGCAGTTTGGTTTCTGGGGAAGCATTCATTCTAACATACAGTATTAAACTCAAAGAAAAAGATGCATCTCTGCTTCTTCCTCCCTGAATGAAAGATTCCATGTTCACCCACAGAAGAGGTTCCATGGTTTCTCCTTACCCACATTGACCTCTCACAGCTACTTCATTTAGCCTGTGGACCTGTGGCTTACGCTGGCTCAGCTTGTCTGAGCGTGGAAAGCTAAGCAGGGTCAGTCCTGGTTATTACTTGGATGGGAGACCCCTCCTCTGGTTTCCTGCATTGAGCAGGGGGTTGGACTCGATAGCCTTGTAGGCTCCTTCCAACTCTATGAGCCTTCGCTTTTCACCAACAACTACTACTCAAGTCTATAACCTTAAACACGCATAAGCCAAGTCACACTGAATCCAGCGGAGATTACTTACGAGACCATTTTCTTAGGCTCCGACTGCATTATGCGCAGCAGGCAAGCCATGCCTCCTTGACTATACAGCCAAAAATACTGGGAGACATGCCATGGGTGAGAAAGCGATCGCCTCAGAAAAGCTGAAGCAAGGGGGCAGCCACCTACCCATCCTACCTTCAAATCATAGTCAAAACAGAAACACAGAAAGGGCGAGGCGAAGAGGGGAGAAACAGAAGAGGCCTCCCCATGACGTTTCACTGTTTTAGGGTAACACATAAACACGAGGCACAGAGTAGGCAAGTGGGACAGAGGCAGCAGATCCATACCTACGTTATTCTTCATGAGGGGCAGGCATAAAACGGGCCCAAACGCTCCCAGCCTCCCAATTTCTCCATCCAAGGGCAGGATTATGCGGTCATACCCCTTCTTCCTTTTAGGAACCCGACCAGACCAGACCTCAGGGCGCCGCTCTTCTCCTCTGCCCTCGCCCATGACCCCTCGCCCCCCGTTCAGCTCTGTGCAGGGCAAAAGCACCGCTTACACCACCCTAACTACAGCTCATGCACCATAAGGAGGGGAGGAGGGATAAAGAGAAGTGAGTTGGGGGGCGGGATCCTCTCTACCATTCTTAATCTCAGGAGGGGGGGAGGCGACAAAACGAAGGTGAAATCTCCCCCCCCCTCCAATCCAGGGCGAGAGACCAAAACTTGCCCCCGCCGTCCTCTCCTTCCGGGGGGGGGGGCGGCTCCCCAGTCTCCGGCCTAGTCCCTCAAGGAGGCTTAAAGGCACCGATTAAAAGGGTCACTCACCAGGGCCACCGCCGCCGCGGCTCCTCCCGGCCTCAGGCCCCGCGGGAAGGGCCAGTTCGAGCATGAGGGGCCGGGTCTCCTCTCCCTACCGCCGCTACCACTTCTATCGAGGCCGCCGCCTCCTACTCCTCTTCCTCGGCGCGGCGGGAGGGAGGGAAACGGGGAGCCGGAGGCGTGGGGGGGTGGGGAAATGTCACCGCAGGGAAGGGAGGCCGCTAGGCTCGCCTCAGCTCGAGCTCCCTCCAGCGTCACTTCCGGCAGCATCGGCGGCGCTGCTGGCGACGACGAGGCGGGGGGGGAAGTGAGGAGGAAGGAAGCCGCCCGGAAAGAACGGCCGGCGTAGAGGCTGCGCCCTCGCAGCGCCACCCAGCGGCTCCCGAAGCGCGCCTGCGGCAGGGGAGAGGCGGGGGCGGGTGGAGGATGACAGAAAAGAGAAAGTGGGGGGGGGAGCGGAAATCGGGCGGGAAAACGAAGGCGCCGTAACGCGCCCCCGCCCGCCCGCCCGCCCGCCGGCTCCCCTCAGAAGCCGCCGCTCTTTCGTAACGGTTTTAACCGTCCAGCAGGCGAACCCCGCCGCAGCCACCCCGCGGGGGGTTCGGCGTGCTATAACGTGAAAAGTCATGGGTGTATAACACATCCAAGACGGGGACACGATAGTAACAAATAAAACAAAGGTTCATGAGAAAGAAAGAAAAAACTGGGGAGGAGGCAACGCCGGTCCGAACCAGCCTCGCGTAGAATCGTGGCTGCCCCCGCCCACGGGCTCCCATAGCTTTTCACGGCTGCCAGAGAAGGGGAAATACCGAACGCGCAAGCCGCTTTCTCCTCGACCGTTGCTTCTTCATAACAAGAGAGGGTTGCACCTGTTGAGTTTCTACCTGTCCCCCACAACTTGAGGCACAGGAGCTTTTCGGGGAGATAGGGCAACCGTGGATCACCTCAAAACATGAATAAACTAGAATCCATTTTTATTTATTTATTTATTTATTTTTGCCTTCTCTGGCATGGAACTGGGTTTTCACGCCCTGCTTGTGGACTGCCCAAAAGCATCAGGCAGGCTGGCCATTGTCTGGAGACAGATCAGATGCTGCACTAGTGGCTGTTCACATGGCATGACGCATGTGCCCGCCATTTTGAATAGCCAGTCCCCACTCAGGTGGTTGTGTTGTGCAAAACCGGTGAGCATGGGTTATGCGAGGGTCAAACAACCCTTGCAGAACCCCCACTCGCCAGGTTCACGGGACACAACCACCCCGAGTGGGGGTTAGATATGCAACATTGTGCCCATGGGCCCCACAGCTCATTGTGGAGCCACAGTGTGTTGTCTGAACCCGGTCACTGAGACTCTTGGACGGATTAAAAAAGGCTCCTCTTTTGTTCTTAAAGATCAACTTGTATTAGGGTGAGACCTAACGATTTGCTCAAAGAGAGGAAATGCATCAGTGTGGCGTAGTGGTGAGAGTGTTGGACTGGGACTCCGGAGATCCGGGTTCTAGTCCCCGCTCAGCCATGAAACTCACTGGGTGACTTTGGGCCAGTCACTGACTCTCAGCCTAACCTACCTCACAGGGTTGTTGTGAGGATCAAATGGAGGAGTGGAGGAGGAGGATTATGTAAGCCGCCTTGGGTTCCTTGCAGCAAAAAGGCGGGGTATAAATATAATTAATAAATAAATAAAATAAATCACCCTCCACCAAAAAAAGGCTGATTTGCATATGCTAATTTATATGTATAGGTGCAAATTTAGAAATAATTATAATTTAAAGAAAAATACAGTATATCACCATAGTGTGGAAGACAGTGACCAGGAAACCTGTGTTGATGGACAACTTCAAGCCCCTTCTCTTCCTTCTGATAGTTCTTTATCATTAAACTGTACCTGGACCGGATAGCCCTTCAAATAGAGGACTGTCCTCTGTAAAAGAGGACACAAGGCCACGATGCACCTGTACCCCAAAATATGTCATAGCCCCACTGCCAGACTGCCTACCCAGTTTCTTTCCAGCTCCATTTAAACCTTAAGCAGTGTTCTCCAACCTTGGGTCTCCATATGTTTTTGGCCTACAACTCCCAGCATGCCCCAGCCAGCATGCTGGGAGTTGTAGGCCAAAACCATCTGGGGACCCAAGGTTGGAGAACACTGCGTTAAAGAGTCCCAAGACCTGACATGCATCGGGCCTCAAAGACAGAGCCTACTTCACAGGTGAATTAAGTGAAATGTTATCCTCAGCTGTGGCTCTAGCCCACAAACAGTTATATCACAATAAATGTTTTGAGTCTTTATGGTGCCAACATGGCTTCTACTCTGTGAAGCATATTTTAGCTTAAAGCTCTTATTGCCAGTAACTAAGCCTTAGCAGAGGCATTTCAACCTTTTAGAATGGGGGGGGGGGGGGAGAGAAACTAAACAAAATCTGGGAAACCACCAAATGATCAGGGGTCAGGAACCCCAGAGGACCAGATTAGGACCACCGGCCTGAAGTTCCACACCCTTGGATTATATGGTCAAGGAATTAAGCATCTACAGGTGCAATCCTCTGCATGTTTAGACAAAAATGTCCTACAACTCCCATGCTAGCTGGGGGCATAGGATTTCACCCTAAAAATATTTATCCATTGCAGACTCCCTCTCCCTTTTACACACACACTGACCCGAGTGCTGCTGCGGGTTGCCACCTTCTCTGGACAACACAGTAATCCACTCTATTACCTCCGCCGCTGTCAACCAGCCCACCGCACATTCATCCCCGATTTATTTGTGATACTTATATACCACCAAAATCCCTAAACGGTCGTTGTCTTCTCAGGTGGAGAGTGACTGGTTAGATAGCCTAGCAGCGCCATAATGGCGCTGGCAGTGCTGCTGTTGCTGCTAACGGTATTGGCTGCCAGAGCCAAACTGGTCCATGATTAAAATGGTGCCTACCTCACTCGCATCCTCATCTCATCCCATGCCTGCTCCGGGCTGCTGCCACCATCACACCTTTCTGTAGTAAATGAGGCATCAGCAGGGGTCAGAGATAGGCTTTGTGTGTGGGGGGCAAGTTCTAGTGCAATCGGACCAAGATCCAAAGGTTGTCAGGTTCTGAGGCAGGCAGAGATAAACAGACAAGGATGGGTGTGAGGACAAGTAGGCCAAACCAAGGACTTCGATATCATGGCTTCATAGGATCTTGTCCTTCAGAATAAGCCCCTTATACTCCCTTCCGGGCCATGAGTGTCCAATGGCAAGCTGGGATGCGTGGAGTCACTCTGAGCGGGTGGAGTCAGTCCATTTGCCACCCGCTATTCACCATATGGGGGAGCTGCACACAGATCTAACAGCTCTGACTCTGGACAGCCCTAGAGTGCGGGACCATTTTCATTTCCCACAATGCCCTGGAACACCATGGGCCCTGGAGCATCATGGGAAATTTAAGTGGTGGCTTGTAGTTGCCTAACCCAGGAGGCCGTGGGCAGACTTTACTAGCAGGGTCCTTAACAGTTGCCTGAGGGTGGTGGGTCTGACTAGCAGTGACTGTGAGTAGCAAGGGCTGGGAAAGGTCAGGATAAAAAGTGAGCTGAATGTTTCTCAAAAAAGCTGGCATTTTTAGCTAAAAATGAAACTGTTCTCCTGAGGTCATTTCTGCTCTTGTATCTATTTAGCCTTTCTAAGAAACCTCAACAGAATTTAGCCTTTCTAAGAAACCTCAACAGAATCCATCAGAGCACCACCTTGAGGATAGTTATCAAATCAGATTACTGCAAATGCTTATTGTAAACGGTTTATTCAGAAAGATTGAAAGATAAAACATTCTCATGGGGGGAAAAACACAACCAGAATTATATACAAAATGCAAACGCTGTATATTTTTTTAAAAATATTGCTTTTGTTAGAGAAATGAAGGTGAAAGACATGGTAATATCATGTGACTATAATAAAGACATACCAACATCCACAAAATTTACAACTGCCCCTTTTTTCTACACCAGAGTCATTAGGTAAATTGACGTTTGGTAGGTAAAGTTACTGAAAGTGCCGTCATGTCCACCTTTTCTGAAAACTCTGCCTCAAGTGCTTCCTAAAAAGAGAAATAGAAAAATCAGTGACAATAGTACTTGGATTGGAGGAAGACTCCCAGTATGGCATGAATAGATAGCACCTGCTACAAGTTGAAATGCACAAAAAAATTGTAGTGTAATGAGGGGGGACACACAAGTGTGGCCCCTTTTATATTTCCTAAAGTTTACACACAGTCTTTCCCAATACCTTTGGGGGAGCGAGCGTCCACAGAGATCTATTAAACTGCCTAACATACACAGAGCCTCTTCCATGTTTCCTCAAAGCCTTTCTAAGAAACCTCAACAGAATCCATCAGAGATGTGAAAACCTGGGGTGGGGGGACCCCAGAAAAAAATGGGGAGGAAACCAAAAAAATATTGGAAAATGTTTGTTTTTCTCCCTGCAAGGGGCTTTCGGAAAATTTGAAAAAAGCTAGTAATGGTCAAACTTACCCCAAATGAATCTGTTATTTCCTCAGAAAGTAACAAATTCATCCATGGTAATCTCCGGCAAGAGATCTCCTTACATTCAAGATCTTGTTCTGTGTGTAGGCGTTTTTGCACATGCATCAAACTGCATCTTGGGAGTTGCACTTTGTAAGGGAGTCATCATGACATCATGCATCGCCACATTATTTCCAGATGGCCTTCTTACATAACGTACGGAAAGGGTTCAGGGTGCAATCCTATTGATTGCACTCTAGGTGATCAGAAGCCCCTGAACCTGGGAGCACCCAATCATCCAAAACAGGGAAGGAGGAGCAGCGGAGGCAATCTTCGCCTACCCATCCTCTTGCCCTGCAGATTTTGCAAGACGGGCTTTTCAGCCCATCTAGCGAGGGCGCTTGAGAGGGGGAGGGAAGGATGCTGGAGGAGGCTCAGGATAATTCATATCCTGGCCTCTGCCATCTCTTCCCGTCCCCCGGAACGTCCCCTTTTCCCCCTCTCAACCTCAGAGGGCAGCAGGCATGGTTCTTTCCACTGCTGGCTGCGAGGGAGAAGGGGAGGGTGGTCGGACCTCCAACTCTCCCTTCTGAGGTCAGAGTGCTGTCTCCAATCTCGGAAGGGGGAATCTGAAGAATCCAATGGTCCCTGGGACACTCGCCCAGGGACTATAGGATTGCTCTCCAAACCACCCAACTCAAGAACCTGCGCAGAAATGCCGTAGCTTAGACACAGACTGCATACGCTCCAAATCTCGCATTCTATTCCGGAATTAATAACGAATTTGTAAGATAGCAATCCAAGCTCACTAAAAAGATGGGCATTACATTACGAACACATGAGTTTCGACTAACAAACTGACCAATTACGAAATTCAGCAGTAGCACTAGAAAAAACTATTCCCCCCTCCCCCTGAACTTTACCCCAAGCCTTCACACCTCTATCCCAACCAGATCAACTTTGGCCACTTCCACTCATGGCTTCAGTTTACCAGCTACGCGTGTCTCCTGCCATCGTCTTCTCTTCCTGCTCTTACCAAGCAACCAGCAGTGGATTGTACAGAACACTGTCCCCCCTTTTCAGGGATTTTGCCAACACAGAACAAAGACTGCATTGGATCCGCTTGGAGGTTTTCTGTGCCGAGTTATTTGCACAGCACTTTGCAGGCAACACAAACAATAGGTATAGATTGCAATAGGGAAGTGGCATTCATGCTGACTTTCGGACTAAAGAGGCCTGGCCCATCCAGTGCAGTATGTCTGCACAAGACCGATGTAGGGAAAAGAGCACTAAAATTAGTCCAGAAGAGCAGCCTGTCCACCGGGACAACTAAGATAACTTTATTAATAAGAACAGAAGTACCCACCAGCTCCCTCTTTGCTTCTTCAATCTTCACTCGAGCAAGAGAAGGGCTCTGAAAACAACACACAGCTGTTTACACAGACGCAAGGTTTTCCTACCCTCTCGTCTGAATTTTTGTAATCACACTGAAGATCACTGGGAGGTGTTGCCACCAACACACACAGAGCTAAAAAAGGCATTTGTTCAGCACACAATCCAACACCAGCCAAAGTCTTTCCATGAAAGATAACATGTCAAAGGAAAAGGGTGGGCTAGGTTTCTTCTCCCTTGAACAACGCTGCCCTTTCTCCCTTTCTGCCCTCATGCCTAGAACAGACCCACTGACCATCTTCACGATGCCACCTCACTCTCTTCCTTCAAATCCAGCCTCAACATACTTCTTTCTTTCCCCCCCCCCATCCTTTCCCTAGTGTGTTGTATCTTTTTAGATTGTAAGCCTGCAGGCAGGGACCGATTACCGACTGATTGTAAGCTGCTCCGGGGGTCCTTTCCGGGCTGAGGAGCGGCATAAAAATATGTAATTAAATAAAACTAACTCCATGAAGCCTTTGGCACGACCCCTCGGTTCTCAGCCCCGACTGAAAGTTCAAGTACGCGTAACTGAAACAAAAGGCATATTCTTCCCCTGTTTAGCCCCTCCGTCCACCCTGTTGTATTTTAGGTTGCAAGTTCCCTGGGTGGGGCAAGGACCTGCCCAATTGTATTGCGACGGCGGTGGGTATGTAAATAGAAAAGGTTTTCAAAAGTGCAGCTAGGAACCACCGCCTGCCACACCACCGCTGCCCAAGGCCTTGTCTGCACCAGACATGTGCCACGCCTCATTGAGCAGTCGTGCAAAATTCCTACTGAGGCAGTCAGTTCTCCCCTCTGCTCCCCCCCCCCCACCTTTCTGTATTCTCACTCTCCACAACTCATTTATCCACGATGACCTCTCCCTTCCCATCACCACAGCACTTTCTCTAGGCCACCGTGAGGGCTGTATAGCACTGCCCACCCCTGGCTTGTAGATTTCAGGCTTGTGGAAATATGCCATGGTTTTGGTTTTTGCTAGAACCCCAGAGGTCCACCAACCAGAGCATAGCGCAAAAGACATGCACTTGGGATTAATGGATTCCAAGCCCAGGAATTTGGTCCGAGTACCGGAACTGAACGCAGTTCACAGTCCATCCTCCCGAGGGGGGTGCATTTCATTGCTGCTAACGTTAAATCACTGGGAGTCAGAAATCCTTGCCGATCTCCAGCAAATCACCCAGAGATCTAGCAGTAGATCCAGTTCCACCTTCTGCCCACCCCTGCTGTATGCCTGCACAAAGAAGATAGGCCCAAGAGAATGAGGATGTTGTGTGGGGGGGGGGGGGGGGAGGGAATTACAGGTGTAAGGTCCAGATACGACTCCAGTTTCTTCTTCAAAGGTGCTGCCTGCTTCCTTAATTCTGCCAGTTTCTGTGGACAAAACACAGGGATTCATACATGGGCTAGAGATTTTTCTAAATCAAAATTAAAAATAAAAGGAGGATTTGGTTAAACACTTTTTAGCCAAGAAATGACAGGCAAAGCAGTCCGCAAAACATTTATGTTACAGATGTTATCTATACTCTTCATTTCCATACTTTGGGTTGGACCCAATGGTGCCATTCCACAATCGGAAGGGAAACTGTTGGCGGAACTAATTTCTACTCCCCAAGCACAGACCCCTGAGCTCCTCCCCCACACACAAATCTGCTCCAAAAGGTTGGGAGACCCTCCGGAGCAGATCTGCGGGACACACAGGGGCATGAAGTGTGGGGGGAGAGGACAGAGAAGTCCAATTGCATGAGCAGCCATCCACTCATGTGACATTAGTGCCAACCCTTTGGAAGAAGAGACTGGAACGTTTGGGTCCAAATTACTGGCTTTGGAAATGGAAAGCAAACCCACAGTGGCAAAATACCTACATACAGGGGTCCCTCACTTTTCCACCACTAATAAACCGATGGCACTTTGCTCTAGAGCAGTGTTCTCCAACCTTGGGTCCCCAGATGTTTTTGGCCTACAACTTCCAGCGTGCCCCAGCCAGCTATGCTGGCTGGGGCATGCTGGGAGTTGCAGGCCAAAAACATCTGGGGACCCAAGGTTGGAGAACACTGCTCTAGAGGGCTCAGCAGCGGAAAGCATCAGAGAACAGGGCAGGAGGGTCCATTTCCCACCCACACCGGATACCTCCCACTCTGCCAGGCCTCAACATGACTACACGCCTCCTGCTCCAAGCTGGCTGGAGCCCTAAACAGGGAGAACCCCGTTAGGGGCTGGGGATACACGCCAACACGTTGATACAAATCCTGCTTGTAAACACAGAATGTCCATATTTATTTTAGGTCGCAATCCTATACATACGTACCTGGAAGTAAGTCCCATCGAACGCCAAAGGACTTACTTCTGAGTAGGCATGCATAGGATTGTGCTGTTAGTTGTGGTTGGCTGGTTGGAGTTTTTTGACATTACATACAATTATTACAGCCTTGACTGTGGTTTTTCATAGTTCTCTCTCTGCGCCTCCACAATACAAGTCAGCATATTTTGTTTTTGCTTCCTTACACACTTTCTCAGTCCGGGGGGGGGGGGGGGGGGGAGGGGGGAACTATAGCCTGTGACACCAATTCTGAGTCAGAGGGGGAAGCTGTAGAATCAGGCCCAGCTGTGGGAAGCCAGACGCCTGAGAGCTCAGTTCTACCAGGCCTCCCACTGGCTTACGATCCAGAAGGTGGTGAGGCGCAGGACGCTGATATGGCCTATGTTCCACAGCTGGGAGACCTGACCTTGACGGAGGCCCACTTCTCAATCTGGGACATCTTTCATGGGAACAGAGCAGGAGGAAGAGGTCTCTGAAGGAAAGGGGGTTTCGGGGATGTCTCCTTTGGTGCATCATCAACTAGAGGGGGTGGTTCAGAGGCATCCGGTAAGGTGCAGTAACCACCTGAGAACCAGGTTTCCATGCCAGGAGCCAACGTCCAATGGCAGTAGACTTTTCTAGAAGCAACGCATTGGTAACCTGGAAAGCTTCTTGGGTTTCACTAGAACTGTGAACTTATTGGGATTTATTCTGTGTGCTGAACCCCGGCTGACTGGGTCTTTTGTTGTGGTGCTCATGAACTGATTACTGACAAAGAACTACGTTGTAATCTGTTAACTGTGGATCTTTGTTGGGACTGTAAAGGCTTATGTGCAGACACTGGGAAGTTCAGCTCGTTTGAGCTCGATGAACTTCTTGCCCGTTTCCGACCCGATGTTCGGAAGCGGACTGAGTCGGGGGGGGGGGGGTTCCATGAACTTCTGTCTCTAAGATGGGCTGCGGTTTGCGCAATTTTTTTTTTAAAATGCTAAGGAAAATTGTGTGAATGGTGCAAAATTGACCAATTTGCACAAATCGCGCTAGACCCACATGCTTTTCGGGTGCCGATTTGCACAAAACGTGCAAAATACCATGATTTGCCTAAATTGCATAAAGTTACACATTTACACAAATGTTCTTAGCATTTTTTTAAAAAAATGTGCCAACTGCAGCCCGTCGTAGAAACGGACGTCCGTGAGCTAGCTCGACATGCCTCATAGTGAGCGGGCACCACCACGGGGCTGGCAAACCAGAATCGAGGGGAGGGGTGAATCGTGAAAATCTCGTTGGATTTTCACACATCCCCACTGGATTCCTCACACGTCCCTACTGTGAGTTGTGCCTCAGCTCCAGTAAGTCAGGCTTCGACAGTTTCTCCATCGAGTTCTCATTTCTCCCTCATAGTATTTTTAATTAATTCCAGGGGTATATTTAATATTTAATTAATTCCAGGGGTATCATCAACACCTTGGATATATAAGAATTGGAGTCCCTTTGCATTCTGAAATGCTATTTAGAGAGGGAGCATTTGGATCTGATCTCACCATCTCTAAACAAACTCGCATCCAAGTACCATCTGGGTAAATGTCAGTTCTTCCCAAATCACCCAGGTTAAATGCCAACCAGCGTGTGTCATTTTAGAACATTGTCAATATCTGTGGCATAACACCCACCTCTGAAAGATTCACTAGCGACTCATGAGTCAGGGAAGCATCCAACCCACTCGCAGAAAGTTGCTCCTGCAAGGAGGAAAATAAAAAGACAGAAAAAAGCCATGACTACTATTCAGAGGCAAAATCAGACAGCAAGCATTGCAGGATTACCCACAGAAAATAAAAGACGAAGAGGCGTGAAGAGCCATTTTGCTATTTCCCTTCTAATGAACATGGCAGGAATCCCAGTGTGCTTTGGGAACATGCAAATCTGCTTTATATTAATCCACTGGGTCAGATCCCTGCTCTGGATGGGGTTACAATCTCCCTGATGGAGCAGGTGCGTAGTCTGGGGTGCTCATTGGTCCAGTACAATCCCTGGAAGCACAGGTGTCTTCAGTGGCCAAGAGTGCCTTTTACTAGCTGGGATAGGTAACGGTTATGGCTGTTCCTTGACAGGGATAGACTGATCGCTGTGGTCCATGCATTGGTAACTTCAACATTGGATTACTGCAATGCACTTTATGTGGGGCTGCCCTTAAGGTTGGTCCGGAAGCTGTAGTTTGTACAGAATACTGCAGCCAGACTGGTAACAGGAGCAGCTTATCGCCAGCATATTACACTTATGTTGAGGGAATCGCACTGACTGCCTATATACTACTGGGCCAGGTTTAAGGTTTTGGTACCTGTTGACAAAGCCCTAAACTACTCAGAACCAAGATACTGATGAGATCGCCTGATCCCCTGCCAGGCTGCTCGGTTGCTGTGCTCATCGGGAGAAACCCTCCTGGTGATATCCAAGTTTTTCGGTGGTCCGATCCGTCACAGCTCAGAATAGGGTTTTGACTCAGTGTCGTCGCACCCACTCTCTGGACTTCCCTTACAAATCAGACAGGTGCCAACCCTTCTAGGTTTTCAGCACCTTCCAAAAACATGCCTTTTCCAGCAGGCATTCCTAGGAAGGTAAATCTTGTCTTCTGTATGAAGACTTGGTCTTGTCCAGCAGTTAGAAAATTAATATAAGTCATAAATAGTGTTAAATAAATAAATAAGTAGCCCTGAGCTGCCGACTCTTTTAACTGGCCGAGCCTCTCCGGTGTACTCTGATCTTACCAAGCCCTGCTGCTATTCCAACAGGTGTGGCCAACTGGGGACCCCCCCCCGAGGGCCAGATTGGGACCATCGGCCCAAAGATCTGGACCCCTGGCATAATGTGAGCCTGAAGTGGGACAACCCAGACAACAGGTCAGTGATCTCAGAAAGAACTAGGTCTTAAGAAGCTCTATGGTTTATCATTTTGTTTTAAAGCCTAGAGAGGTTTGCTCACATTCATCCTTCATTACCCCCACCTCTCCTTTCGTCTTCCACTCTGTCCAAGTCAGACTGTAAGCTCCCTGGGGCAGGGACTTGTCTGTTTTGTTGTTACTCGGTGAAGCAGCAGGTTTTTTGACTCGGTAAAGCAGCAGGTGCCCCAAAATGGTGCTCTATAAAGTAATAGCAAAACCAAGTGGTACAAAGGTCTCCATTTTACTCAGGTTGCGTCTTCGGTTCCAACATTTCTAGAAGGCGCTTTTGTGCTTACCTCTGCCGCCTTGACTCTGAATTTGATATCCTCGGATTTGTCTTTGAGGAACTTCATGTTCTGGGACCGGCTATCAGCTTTCGCTTTTTCCATTACCAGAACTTCTTCTGTTTTTCTGAGGTCACTGAAAAAATAAAATAAAAAAGTCTCTTTTCAGTAACAACAAGTTCCAGCTCTGCTGGGGTCACCAGATGGCTGCACCCACTTCCCTCGGTCCCACTTCCTCTTTCCCAACCACCAATCCTGCGGCAGCTCCCCGACTTTTGTGCAGTTTTTTCCCTCCCATTCTAAAAGGCTGAAATCCCTCTCTTAAGGCTTAATTACTGACAGTAAGAGCTTTACGCTAAAATATGCTGATATTTTGGGTATTTTTGTCCCGCCCCCTTTGCTTTTGGGCCCATCCACCACTGGAATGCGCGCACACACACACACACACACACACACACACACACACACACACAGAGCTTCTCTGAAAAGGTATTCCGAGCAAACCACAAGAACAGTGTTCTCCAACCTTGGGTCCCCAGATGTTTTTGGCCTACAACTCCCAGCATGCCCCAGCCAGCTACGCTGGCTGGGGCATGCTGGGAGTTGTAGGCCAAAAACATCTGGGGACCCAAGGTTGGAGAACACTGCACTAGAAGGCCCTGCTGCAGAGGAAGGACAAGTCCGACCTTTAGAAAGTCCCCCGACATGCCACAACAGAGCACGTGACAGGTCACAAGTGCAGCAAGAACTGTAGAGCAGCACCAGATTCTGGCCTGGCCTACGTATGAAGCAAAATGTGGTGGTAGCATTCTGAGGTTTTAAAAAGGACTGTAGCGCTTCATACTGAGGATGGTGGATCACATTGAAAAACAACTCCCTGCAAGAGAAAACTAGTGCCACGTGGACCAGGCTTGGCTAGAATCTTCTCTACCTCCGTCACCGCCATATTTTTTTATTTGCACAGAGGTGTTTAGGTCGAGATGCATTCAAAAATGCTATCCCCCATGTGCACTCTGAAGTGGTATTTGCTATTCTACCTCATCGTGCTGTATGTCAAGATCAGGCCAGAATCACTAACCAGAAATGCAGATATATGTATTTATTACTTTCATATCCCACCCTTTTTCCTGCAAGAAACCCAAGGCGGCTTACCCAAGCTCTGCTCTTCAACTACCAATGTAACTTTAGTTTGTTTTCAATGTATTGTTTTGGTTTCTTTTATTTGTTTTTGTCTTTTTATGTTTACCGCTCCGTAATCTGCGGTATACAAATACTGTAAATAATAATATCAATAATAATAATAATAACAATAATACATAACCCTCCTCCTCCTCTCCACTTTATCCTCAAAACAGCCTTGTGAGCTAGGTTAGTCTGAGGGTGTGACTAGCCCAAAGTCACCAAGTGAGCTTCGTAGCCAAGTGGGCACTAGAACCTGGATCTCCTGTGTCCCAGTCCAACACTCCAACCACTACGCCACACTGGCTCTCTTGGCATAAGCCACAGACTCTAAAAGCACAGAATGCAGTTCAGCTGCTACAGTCTAACACTGTAAGCTGGCTGGCTGGGAGACTGCCTGCAACCATGTGCAAGCTGCTTTGAGCTTTTTGAAGAATGAGCGTGATGGAAAGGTAAGAGAATGAAGAGGGACTTCTGTCAAGTGCTTACTCTTGGAGACGTTTTTCCAGCACAAGTGCCGAGGTGAGTCTCTTCCTCAGGTTGCTCAGTTCAAGCTCTGTGTCTTTGTTTTTTGACTCTGCTGCATGAAGATCTGAAGTCAAGTCATTGATGGCAGGAATGAAGCTAGAGATGATAGGATTATGCTGATCAGGTTTGGTTTTTGGTTTTTAAAGGAGTATTTGGATTGAGAGCTGCAATGGAGAACCTACTAATGGTCACCAGCATGGTTTAGGGGAGTGTCTGACAAAGGAGGACCATCTCTTTGGCCTGTTCACAGAAACAGTTAGCAACACCCTTAATTTACTTTCAAAAACAGTATATACCATTTCATGAACACTTCATAGGTGTGAACGTTACCAGAATGGGATCTGTACCATGCTCTTCCAACAGTTCTTCTGTATGTGACAGAGGGGAAAAATACTTAATCTCTACAAAATGAAGTAGAACTCCGAGATGACTTCACCAGCTATTGCAGTGATACATGGCCTCACATGACTTCACTGGCCATTATAGTGACCTCTAGAGACATCCTCTATTTATTTAATCCTTTTAAGAGCCATCTTGTGGGCAACCATTTGTGTGGAAAAGAGGCCACTTAGGATGGGGTTGCGTTCACATGAACAAAAGCTAACAGGGTTATTCCAAAAGGTGCACCTCAGTCATGTATTGTTTCAAAGCACGCTATTTATGCTGGAGTTCAATTTTCCTCACAAAAACCATCATGTTCAATGAGGTCCTGCATAGATATTCCAGAGTTCTTCTCTTGAGAGAGAAAGCAGACATTTTCCTTAGGGCAGGCAAAGGTATTCTGGAAATGTTGGAGCAGGTTATACTTTAGCAGCACAATCCTATGGATGCTTACCCCGGAGTATTGTGTTCAGTGATGGGCTACATTTTAAGGGCATGGACAAATTAGAGCGCATCCAGAGGAGTGTAACAAGGATGGTGAGACAGACTGGAATTCAAGCCCTGTGGGGGACTACTGGCAGAGCTGGGTATGTTTAGCCTGGAGACAAGATTAAGGGGGCAGCAGGACATCCGTCTTCAGATATCTGGAGCAGTGTTCTCCAACCTTGGGTCCCCAGATGTTTGTGGCCTACAACTCCCAGCATGCCCCAGCCAGCATAGCTGGCTGGGGCATGCTGGGAGTTGTAGGCCAAAAACATCTGGGGACCCAAGGTTGGAGAACACAGATCTGGAGGACAGTCATGCAGAAGGCGGAACACACTTGATCTTTATTGCTCCACAGAGCAGAGCTGGAACTAATGAGTGGATCTTTAAAGGAAGCAGATGACTTCCAAGGTCTCTTCCAATTCTATAAGTCCCACTGTCTTTAATGGGGCTTACTCCCCAGTAAGTGTTTTTAGGATTGCAGCATCGGACTGTTTACATCAGCCTTTCGCAACTTGGTGCTCTCCAGATATTTTCAACTGCAACTTCCATCATCCCCGACCATTCACCATGCTGGCTAGGGCTGGTGGGATTTGTGGTCCAAACCATTTGGAGGACGCCAGATTGGGGGAGGCTGGTTTACACGAACAAGCCGTTCCGGAGAAATGGAACACGCTCCTCTTTGAAAGTTTCCACTCACTTTGACTTCTCTCTCAACAAGAATATAGGGGTTAAAACATTAAAAGTTCATGAAATTGCTGTGATTCCTCATGCAAACCGGGGACTACTAGAGCCTTCAGAACAAGCTTTTCCAATAAGACAGGAAACCACAGGCAAACATTACCTTGCAAGAGAAGTGTCCTTTGTTTCCAGGGCCAAGGCTATGTCCACCAAGTTGTTCAGATAGCTGGCGCTGACCTTAGACAGGCTGCTGAAAGAAAGATCCAGACTCTCCCTCAGAAGTTCCTGCAGATAGCTGCCTGAAAAACAAAAATACAAGAGCACATATTTTATGAAGCGTGTCAAAGACAACAGAGAAAGGAAGGAATTTGTACAGTCCAAACGTGACACCTTTGTTGGAGGGGAAACCTCACGTCAGGTACTTGTTGTGTATTGTTGTGAAGAAAAAGCGGCAGTTTCCTGCACCACACACACATACACACATACACACGCGTAAACAAGGTAATCCCAGCTAGAGGTTGAGAAACCCATGCAAATGTACTGATGGGCTCCGATGGGCCCTGACGCCTCAGAGTCTCCCATGTCTTTGATGCCTCCCTGCCACAGCTATTCACATGCAAATGTCCCCAAGCCTCTAGTCATGATCAAGGAACCACCCCTCTTCTTCCTAGCCCAGATGAAGTTCATCCTGATTGGCTAAAGACAGCTGGGCTACTGAAAGGAGGGGTGGGGGGGGAATCTATACTGCTGCTGTGGCTTCTGGGTTGGGTTGTTGTCTGCACGCGAAGAAGCGCGGGAGTAGGGCTTTTTGCTGAGGCAAGCCCTGAAGAAGACCAGCCCACAGGCAAGGAGTAAGTGCCTGGGTATTTATATAGTAAGGGACTAGTTTTGTTGTTTTGTAGCTCTACTGTGTATACCAAAGTGTCTTCCCACCTTTTCTCCTTCCCTCATTCCCCACCTTTCATTGTAATCTGTTTACCTTAAATAAACTTTCCTGGTTTTACCCCACATGGAGTGTGTGGTTCCTCTGTGGTTCAGTGCTAAATCCAGTGTATAGACTAAGGGCAAGGCCTTGAGAGAATCAAGTCAAGACGGCAGAGCCAAGGCTGGCAGTTTTGCACCTTTGATCTCTGGTCTTGAATAAAGGACCGGTTGGCAATTCACAATTGTAAACTTCACAATTGTAAACTGCAAAAATAGATGTTTAGTGAGAAACTAAACATCTATTTTTTTCAAAGAGCAACTTAGTTGTTGTTGGAACTGAAGCTTTGAAATCCAGCCTCACCATCCGATTCATACTCTGCTGCTTTCTGCTTCATGTCATCAATTAACAGGTTGATGTCCGCATCTCTGGACTCGTTGCATTCTGCCAGCTCGTACAGAATATCAACCGTCCGTGTATCTGCTTCATACTGGGGAATGGGCTGGTCCCCGTATGTCTTTTTCAACCACAAAGCAACCTATTGGGGATAGTGGAAAGAGAATATATGAACATGGTGTTTTCCCCCCAGAGTTAATTCTGCCCACCACCACCACCCTGACATTATAAATTATGTTATACTTATCTAAATAATGTAAGTATTATAACCAGGACAATTCTATTTCATAGCATTCTAGGAACAGTAAGACCATGAAGTCCATCTCTCTGTTACAAAGGAAGGAGCTATGTAATCCAGAACATCTTGCACTGGGCACAAACACCAGGCACACCACAGAAAGGCAATTATAGAACAAGTTCTCACCCCTTGTTCCCTTTAGTCAATGACTGGGTTCAGACAACACAATAACTGACACTGAACAGTTGAGTGTGGGTTGTTGTTGAAACGTGGGTTATCGTGTTGTCTGAACCCAGCTGCGTTAACAAGAGAACCCATGGGTTGCTGCTGAGTTGTGAACTATCGGTTGTTCACCACGGTTTGTTATCTCGGCTGGGTTCAGACAACACGATAACTCACGTTTCAACAACAACCCACAGTTCAACAACCCGCACTCAACCCATACTCAACCCTTGAGTGTGGGTTATCGTGTTTGAACCCTGCCACTGTATCACAATTAGAGCAGTTATGGAACCGCACGAGGTGGATGTCCCTTAGCATTTCAACAGAGGCTTATGGATGAAATGAGGACTCTACAGCTGGTTAGTAAAACATAACCTGTACTGAAAGCAACCAGAAATCACCATAATATACCACGCAAGGCTCTGAATTACACAAGTCTTATCTTGTCTCAAGAATGAAAGTTTCGGATCAGAGGCATAACATTAAAGCAGTGTGTGCTGATATTTTTGATTGGAAACCATATAAACATTGAGTCCAACAACTGAGTTATTTTACCAGCCCTGTGAATGTGGGGACATGAGACCAACAGGGCCACCCATTAGAGCCGCCTCCCCCAACACACAGGAAGCAGCTTTGTACTGAGCCAGACCATTGGTCCATGTAGCCCAGTATTGTGGACACTGTGGCTCCCCAGGTTTTTCCAGGCAAGAGTTTTTCCAGCCCTACCTGGAGACACCTGGGACCTCCTGCGGGGATGCTGCGTTAGAGCTACTGTGTTGGAGCTACTGTGAGTGCAAAAGCAGGCAGTGGCAGCTTACTCTAAATCAGTGTTCGCCCACCGTGGGTCCCCAGATGGTTTTGGCCTACAACTCCCAGCATGCCCCAGCCAGCTACGCTGGCTGGGGCATGCTGGGAGTTGTAGGCCAAAACCATCTGGGGATCCACGGTGGACGAACACTGCTCTAAATTAAGTAAGAAAGAGCACGTGTGTGTGCGTGCGCCCGCATGTGTGTCACCTAGTGCAATTCAAAACTACCCTTTCTCACACACCCTCTTGCCAATGCAGATCTTTCTTCATCGGGGAGATCTCAGGAACTGCCCCAGAATCTGGATTCACTTACCTTGTTGAGCTTCTCCTCCATCCCTGCGCGCTCCTCCTCCTCCTCCTCCCTTGTAAACCTCCCGCTTTCCTCCTCGGCCCTCCTCTGTCACGAAGCGATGACCTCATCGGGCGCAGCGGCTCTTGGGATTTGTAGTCCCGCGACCGCTCTGCCCGCCTTCCATTCAATGACTGAAAGGCCCCACCCCCAACCCCGGCAGGGAGCGAGGGAGGGGGCGTGGCTGTGTCTCTGCCTGGCTCTCTCTCCCCCCCCCCCCGCTTCCACTCCCAAGGGCACGCAAAGTCCGCAGGAGTTGCGCAACGCCGACTTCCGAAAGGGCATAAGAAAGTGACGCTTTGCATGCAGTGGGAAAGGGCAGCGAAACCCTTGGCCGCGAAGAACGATAGAATGTTAAAGTTGGAACGCACCCTGGAGGTCACCTAGACCTCCACGCTTTTGGACTTCAACTCCCAGCATTCCTCACCACTGGCCATGCTGGCAGGGGCTTCTGGGGACTGAGGTCCCCCACCCATCTGGAGATCTGCCTTCTACCCACCCCTGGTTTGGTCCAACTGCTCAGTGGAGAAAATCAACCCAAATAATAAGCCCCACCATGGGTGAATGGGTTTTACGTGCCTGGCTCACCCCTGGCATGCAACCTCTGTTGATACCGGGCAGGCAGCAAGTTGGTAAGAGGCGACCTCTGTTGATAAGAGGCGACTAACAGGATCAGCCCCAGGCAAGGACAGCTGATGGCATCCCTACTCCCATTTTTTTCCACGCTTTTGTCTAGGCCAGTGTTCTCCAACCTTGGGTCCCCACATGTTTTTGGCCTACAACTCCCAGCATGCCCCAGTCAGCATAGGGCAAAAACATCTGGAGACCCAAGGTTGGAGAACACTGGTCTAGGCCAACCTGGTGCGCTCCAGATGTGTTGGACTACAACTCCCAGCATCCCCCATTGGAGGATGCTGAGAGTTGTAGTTCAACACATCTGGAGCGCACCAGGTTGGCCAATGCCGGCCTAGGAACTTTAGGGCGCAACCTATGCAGGTTTTGACTGGAAAAAAAGTCCTACAACTCCCAGCATTCCACAACTAGCATGGCTGGCTGGGGAATGCTGGGAGTTGTAGGACTTCATGATAGAATTGCAACCTTAATGAAGGGGTACAAGTACCAGCCTGTCTAGAACCCAAGATTTCAGGGAAGAAGAGTGTATTAGTAACTAAGAGGTGGCGGTTAGTTCTGCTCATGGTTAGAGGCACTTTTCTCATTAGGGCAGGGGTTGCAACCCTGCAGCCTTTGTTGGACTGCAACTCCCATCAGCCCCAGCAAGCATGGCCAATGGTGAGAGATGATGGGAGTTGCAGTCCAACAACGTCTACGGGAGTCACACCTTCTGCATTTCTGCGCTAGGGCAAAACCCTGAAGCAAACTGGAAATGGCCCCAGGCTTAAGCCTTGGTTTAAATTGCGCGCGCACGTAGAAATAGCCCGCGGTCGTCCTCTAGCAACTCGCGTCACTCCGCAGCAGCCACGTGACCCTCGCCCGCTTCAGCCTGGTAGGGGCGTGGTTATGGCGCTCGCCACGCCCACTCCCTCCTCTCTCACGAGTGGGTGGCTTCAACTCATTTGGACCCCGCCCATTTTCGTCGGCCTCCGGCTTTGGGTGGGCGTGGCCTGTTTCTCGAGCTTGTCCGCCCCCCGCCATTTTCAAGGGCAACGGGCAGCAGCGGGGGCGCATAAAAAACGACTAATTTTTGTTTTTTTAAAAATCAGGCAGAAATGTATATATCCCTAAGCAAATATAAAGGCAGTGATTCCTTTTTTTTTTTAAGCGGCTGCTTTAAAGCAAAATTAAACTGAGGTGAGGGCGGGGTAGGTAGAGAAGCGCTTCCGGGTCGTGGCCTAGGTGACTTTCCTCCGAGGGCTGAAGGGAAAGGGGCGTGGCTTCCGCCTCGAGGGGGCGGGGCGACGTCGGCGGCCATTTTCTGTGCGGTCTCTGCGTGAGGCGGCGCGGGCGGCTGCAGCAGGAGTCCGAAGAAGCGGCACCGGCCTTTCCTTTCCCCCGGTTCCCTCGAGCTCCTCGCCATCATGCTGTCCGTGCGCGTAGCCGCCGCCCTCGTCCGCTCACTGCCCCGGCAGGCCGGCTTGGTGAGTGACACCGTGGGGGCGGCGGGGGGCGCGCGGGCGAGGGCTGCCATCGGCGCCGCCATCTTGGGGCCCGGGCCCTGGGGGTGACATTGACGTGAGGGCTGGGTGCTGCTGCCGCCGTGGGGCTCGCTCCCTCCCCTCTCGGTCTGCTCCACTTCTCAGCATCCGTGACCTTGGAAGCGAACAAGGGCCCCTCCCCTGCTTTCTTTCCTGGCTTGAGACCTGGCCTAGCAAGGTCATGCCGAAGATTTAACACACACTCACACGCCGCCTTTACTAGCAGGGAAGTGTGCTCTTAGTCTAGCCTTCCCCAACCTGGTGTTCCCCCAGCCAGCATGGCCAATGGGCAGGACTGCTGGGAGTTGTCCAAAAATCTGGAGAGCACCAGGTTGGCAAAGGCTGTCTTAATAGCTGACTCCAGGGTGCCCCATAGGGAAGGGAAAACAGAGTTCCTCTGCCTTTAAAAAGGCAGTGTGGCATAGTGGTGAGAGTGTTGGACTGGGCTTCAAGAGATCCGGGTTCTAGTCCCCGCTCGGCCATGAAGCTCACTGGGTGACTTTGGGCCAGTCACTGACTCTCAGCCTAACCTACCTCACAGGGTTGTTGTGAGGATAAAATGGAGAGGAAGCGGAGGATCATGTAAGACTCCTTGGGTTCCTTGCCGGAAAAAAGGTGGGGTATAAATATAACAATAAGTAAATACTGTAAATAAAATAAAAACTTGGTTGGTGGAGCTTTGGTAGCTGATGGGGTGTGAGGGGGAAGGCATTGTTTTTTCTAAAATTCCTCTTGCAGGATAACTATTTCAAGGTATGGGACAGCCCCTTTTCTCATTGCATTTGTTCATTTGAGTGATGTGGTCTGCAAAAATCCCAAGCAGACGATCTTTTCCCATTGCATTTTTTTGCTGTGGTGGATGTTACATCTGTTGAGATCCTGCCTGTCATGTAGCTTTATAAAAACACACAGGAGTTTAGTGGTGGGGTGCTGGCAGGGAAGTGGCTGTCAGAGGCATGTCTGACCTGTCCTTTGGGATAGGGCTTGTGGTTGCGGTGGTACAGTATCATTTTCAGGTTTGTGATCTTGAAGTCTTCTAGGAAGGGAAGCCCTTGGCATTGCCAAACTTACTATTTATGAATATTTATAAGCTGCCTTTCTAATAAAATATTGCCCAGATTTTTGCTTTCATTTGGGATTAAGGGAAATGTCTGTCATCCAGGCTTGACTTCCTGGTTCCCCTCACTGAAAACAAGTTCTTGGCTTAATACAGTGGGTTGTAATTGTGAGTTTAGTAGTGAGCCTTTCCTTTAGCTCTTCCTGTCTGGGAAGCCTATAGGGGGAAGTTAGAGGTTTTTAATGCTTCACGTTCTGAATGAAGCTTAGATCTCCATGCGTTCTAGTAAAATACTTTGGATCAGATAAAATTCTGCATTTGATGCAGCCCCGTACATCAATTTCCTAATTAGTATTGACAGCTTTCAGTATACTGGTACAATTTTGGCAGTTCTTGCAATACTTTACAAGGCTGTAGCTTCAGATATGTCATGACTTTCTAAAGCCGATATAGTAGTCGTTGTTTTCACCAATTATTAGTGAGATAATGCCTGGTGCACTCTACCTTGGCTTGTACACTGTGTTGAAAACCATTCCATAGAAAAGGCACATCTTACAAAATCATTCCAGAATCCCCACATAGCAACACATTTTGGGGGTCATGGTCAAATGCAAGGCCCTTCTGGACAAAGGTAGATGTTACCAAGATGACTGTTAACAACTGTTGTCAACACCTTGTTAAAAGGCTGGTTCGGTGACCATATAGACGTCTCTTCTATCCTGTGAATAAGTTTGTCAAAAACGTAATGGATATGATGCAGCTTCTTAAATAAAAGCTTTTGAATGACAGAGATTTTTCACTCTTATTAGGGATTAAAAAAGAAAAGTTTATACAAATCCTGTGAAATAAATAAAATAAGTAGAAGCCTGCCTTCATCTAGCATTCTGCAGAAGCAGTGGGTGCCACTAAAATCTTAAAGGAAATTGGCTGCTCTGTTCTCTTAGATCTTTTAGCCATTGGTCACTGAATATTCTGTATAAATCAAGAAGAGATTCTGCTTGTCAAAGTTACTTTTAAACAGTACTGGGTTTGAAGCTGCAATTGTATAAGTTTTTAGCTGGGAATAAGCTGCGGGACTTGTATCCGTGCACAGGATTGGACTGTATCCTTGCACAGGATTGGACTGTTCGAAGTGCCTACCTGTTCCAGATACAGTAATTATGGTCTGGTACCCTGTTGCATCGGTTGTTCCTGTATAGATTAGCTGAAACACAAAATGCTGGCTAAGGTTATTGTTAACAGTCCTGTCGATAGATGTAGTTAGTAGCTGTGAGTAGTAGCTGTTCAGTGCTTGCTGTGTAATTCATACACAGAATTATTAGAAGCTACATTGGAATAGTACATGTAAGTTGGTCTCTATCTCCATGATGTTTCATAGATCATAGAGTTGGAAGGGGCCTACAAGGCCATTGAGTCCAACCCCCTGCTCAATGTAGGAAACTAGAGGAGGGGTCTCCCATCCAAGTAATAACTAGGCCTGACCCTGCTTAGCTTTCCACGCTCAGACAAGCTGAGCCAGCATGAGCCACAGGCCTGTTGGAAAACCTATTCTGCATATAGGCAATGATCTATTGAAATAAGACCCATTGGTCAAGCAATGAGGTAATCAACCCCCTCAATGCAATACCATGCCAGAAGATTTCATAAATGTCAGAGGGAAATGCTATTGAACGTAAAACTGAAATGTTTTTCTTTGTGCTAGGTGACCCGGAATGCTTTGGGTGCATCATTTGTTGCAACAAGGAACCTCCATGCCTCCAAAACAAGTCTACAGAAAACTGGTGGGTCAAAACAAATATCTGTAAGCTCAGCTTTGGTAATAAAGTAATGATAGCTGTTAATTGCAACTAAGCATTGCCTTCTTTCTAACTATGCTGGTGACCTCTGCCTGAATGTTTGTTTGACCTTTTGCTATTAAATCTTTCTGCCCAGTTTGTAGCATTTGTCTACAACTGCTCTGATTCTAGTGTCTAGAAGCGTGACACTTGAGGCTGTTTTGAAGCATCCAGGGACCAAACGAAGCTAGTGTTTCAGTAGTTTAGTCACTACCTGGCTGTTCATCCTTCCAGATATTTTAGTAGTAGAATTTAACCAAGGTTGAGTGTCTTTTGGAATTACTAGAAAATAGTGACTTTGCTTAGAGCTCTAAATTAGTTCTTAAAACTGACTGCTGCATAAATGGATGGATGCTTCGATGCCATTGAGCTTAATCTGACTTGAATAACTTCTTAGCTTACAGCAGGCTTGGGGAACCTCATGCTCAGGGGCCAAATTCAGCCCTCCTGGGGCCCTAATCTGGCCCGGATCCAGGTTTTCCCAGATGGCCACACACACTTTCCCTGGTCCCACCACATTTCCCCCAACCATCAATCATTTGGTGGTTTCCTGGCCTTTGTGTAATCCCCCCCCCCCTTCTAAAAGGTTGAAATGCCTCTCCTAAGGCTTAGTTACTGGCAGAGCGTTAAGCTACAATATGCTGATATTTTTTGTATTTTGACCCCAACCCTTTTGCCTTCGGCCCACCCACACTGCAATGTGGCTTCAGAGAGCTTCTCCAAAACTGAATTTGGCCCTTGTGCTGAAAGAGGTTCAACACCCCTCCCTTGTAGAATCGGGAGATGAAGCTATAAAGTACTGCATCCAGCTTACCTAAATTTAATTGTATACTTTATATAAGCGTAGATATTGACAGTCAAGAGCTGCCGAGTGCAGCCTGGGCTCCGTGTTTCCCCCAGTCATTGGGTCTTTTGAGATACCCTTCAAGCAGAGGAATGCCTTACTTGCGGTAGTTAACTATCCCCAAATATAGGAGGGCCTTTTCGTTAGCGAGGTTCAATGCCCTCCCCTCCAGCTTACTGGAGGGTAGATATGGCAAAACTCCTAGGAACACCAGATGCTGCCCATGCAAAATACAGGCCTGTGGCTTACGCTGGCTCAGCTTGTCTGAGCGTGGAAAGCTAAGCAGGGTCAAGCCTGGTTATTACTTGGATGGGAGACCCCTCCTCTAGTTTCCTGCATTGAGCACGGGGTTGGACTCTATAGCCTTGTAGGCTCTTTCCAACTCTATCAGATCTATGAAACATCATGGAGATAGAGACCAACTTACATGTATTATTCCAATGTAGCTGCTACCAGGGAGCGAGGAAAGATTTGTTATTTCCCATAATGCAAAATTTTCCTGGTCATTCAACTGAGTCTCTTATGACTATATTACTTCTTGGCACAAACCAACTAATTACAAAGCAAGTAGTGAAATATCTGAACCTGGGCATCGCTACTAGACCGCGTATGCTGATGTGCTAGGCTGTCGATTTGTCGATCTTACTATACAAGTGTGCCATTTGCTTATGTATATATATTGATCTTCTGTCCTTTTAATATTGTATTACACAGCTGTTGTTCAGCTGGGTTTTTTAATGGTTGTTATAAATGGTCTGTCGACTGCCAATAAAGTTTTAAAAAATACTTTATATTTGTAAGTCTCTGAGTACTTTTCAGAAAGGTGGCTCACATGCATAAATACAATTTGAAAACCCTGTGTGGCGGACCTAACACTTGGTTATGTTTTTCTGCATATGTGATGCTAGATCTGTTTTCTCTTCAAATAGTCTTGGGTGTCACTTGCCTAGACCAGAGGTGGACAAATGTTATAGTGTAGTGCAGTGTTCTCCAACCTTGGGTCCCCAGATGTTTTTGGCCTACAACTCCCAGCTACACTGGCTGGGGCATGCTGGGAGTTGTAGGCCAAAAACATCTAGGGACCCAAGGTTGGAGAACACTGGTGTAGTGAATCTCAGTCAGACCTATCTTGTCTATAACTACGACCAATAGAAATAACCATTTGTGAAACTGTAAGTTAATATTCTAATGAGAGCCTTTAGATGGCACAATAAACTTAACTATTCTGACTTACATTTTGCCAGGTACTGCTGAAGTATCCTCTATTCTTGAGGAGCGTATTCTGGGTGCTGACACCTCTGCTGAGCTAGAAGAAACTGGCCGTGTGCTTTCGATTGGTGATGGTATTGCCCGTGTATATGGCTTGAGGAATGTTCAAGCAGAAGAAATGGTTGAGTTCTCTTCTGGACTGAAGGCAAGTTCTTTACTCTTTGCGTCTATATTTGTATTAAGTGCTCATACAAAACTTGATCTTGATTCTTGGTTTTAAGGTCTCTTCCTGTCCATTACATTAAGTCAAGGGTGGGCAACTTGTGGTCCTCCAGATGTTTTGGCCTACAGCTCCCATCATCTCTCAACATTGGCTAGATGGAAGTTGTCAGATCTGGAGGGACCACAAGTTGCCCAACCCTGGATTAGGTAGTGAAAAGGTATTACCTTCTGGTGTGCAAGTAATGCTTGGAATTGAAATGCTGCTTAAAATTAACTTGTCAGGAAGGTGCTCTGCTCAATATCTGTCATTAGAACCTCTATTCTAATGTGTTACGCCACTGCATATCTAGTCCCCAGATGTTTTTGGCCTACAACTCCCAGCATATCTAGTCCAGTACTGTCATTGCTAATTGATAATATTTTCCAAAGATCCATTAGTTGACACATAGAGAACGTATTTGTGGAATTACGTCTTTACAGCATAGTTTTCATTGTATGAATTGTCCCTGCCAACAGTTGGATGAAGTATCTTT
Organism: Shinisaurus crocodilurus; assembly: GCA_021292165.1. Classification (NCBI taxonomy): domain Eukaryota; kingdom Metazoa; phylum Chordata; class Lepidosauria; order Squamata; family Shinisauridae; genus Shinisaurus; species Shinisaurus crocodilurus. The sequence goes on along the minus strand of CM037877.1, from coordinate 2,296,450 downwards.
GAATTCTCTCTTTTTAAAAAAAATTAAAATGAGTGTACTCTCTTTTTAGGGTATGTCCCTGAACTTGGAGCCTGACAATGTTGGTGTTGTCGTATTTGGAAATGACAGATTGATTAAGGAAGGGGACATTGTGAAGAGAACAGGTGCCATTGTGGATGTCCCAGTTGGTGAAGAACTGCTGGGGCGTGTTGTAGATGCACTGGGTAATGCCATCGATGGAAAGGTAGATGTGGAAATCATACTTATTACTGTTGCATGTTGGTTATTAGTGGTGAGTGAGTAAATGTGAAAAGGTGACAATATCGTCTTGCTTTAAAGGGTCCCCTCACCTCCAAGTTGCGCAGGAGGGTTGGTCTGAAGGCCCCTGGGATCATTCCTAGAATCTCTGTGCGTGAGCCCATGCAGACAGGCATCAAGGCAGTAGACAGCTTGGTTCCAATTGGCCGTGGCCAACGTGAGTTGATCATTGGAGACAGGCAAACTGGGTAAGGAACTGGTGTAGCTGTTCAAACTACTTGCTCCTAACTGCTAACAGTTTTTCTGTTGAAGAAAACTATAAATGCAAGTGTGAATGTAGGCAAGGGTGCCTTACCTACCTAATGTCCTACCTTAGAGAATCCTTTCCCATTGACTTGTCTGCTGAGGACCGCTACTGCTTCTGGGCTTTGAAGACTGTGAGTGCACCCCAGCATATTTCCAGCACATTGTAAGAGGAGAGAAGCAGTGGCAGGGAAGCCTGTCCACCATTACCAGTCAGTCTTCTCACTGAGAAACACACACACACACACACACACACGTTTCTCAAGACAGTTTGAAAACCACTATTCTAGCTTTGCGCATTTAGTAGCACAACAGGATTCTGACTGCTTCTCTATTGTCTCTGCAGCAAAACCTCAATTGCTATTGATACCATTATCAACCAAAAACGATTTAATGATGGAACTGATGAGAAGAAGAAACTGTACTGTATTTATGTTGCAATTGGTCAGAAGAGGTCCACTGTTGCTCAGCTGGTAAAAAGGCTTACTGATGCAGGTATAGTTTGCACAGATTTTCCTACATGGAAGTGCTGTCTGTAGAAACGCATAACAAAGCAGCCCTGATACTAGGGCACAAAGAGGGTTTCTTAAGAGAACCATCTAATTGAGTTCATATCTTCACTTGCAATAAGTGACACTCCTCAAAGCATCTCCATTTAGAACCACTGGGTTCACTTTTGCCGAGGATGGGTGTTTGAGGCCTTAATTCATAAAGGTGAAATAACAGCTTGCCATCATTAAAGCTTTTCCCTTGCTTTTGAGGTGGGCCAAGATGGCTAAAAAATCGTAGGGAGAACTTTTTCAATTAAATCAGCATAAAAAACGAAGTACATCCAATATAGTAACATTTTGAAGATGAGTAAAAGCAACAAACTATTGTCTTAAAGCAGTTGAAATAAATTATTTGCTTAACTGTAGTATTGTTTTCCCTTGGCTACTTTTGAGAGTTCCATAACTGAGAAGCCTGTACCAGGAAGGGTTGCCAGTGTTCTTGTAATTATAGAAGCTGGGGGTGGCTTCAGAATGCACTTCTTGTTATGTTTCGTTTCACTTTTGTCCCCCATTGTCTTGGTACTCAGCTCTGATATTTCCCATCCATGCATGCTTTGATTTCCTGAAACTGCAGGCGTGCTTTAATTTTCCCCAGATGCCAGGCTTGCATAGCGTTTAGTGTGCTGGAGCTAGGGCAAAGGGGAAAAAGTATGTCCTACATTTCTGTGGCTGTAAACATGTTGCCTTCTAGATCAGATAAGTCCACTGAGCATGCAGAATGTACAGAAAGCTAACTTGTACCAATACTGTTGCAAAATGGATGTTCCATTTATAGATATACAACTGCAGAGAATCAAATGATATAGAACAGTATTGCTGAGCAAACATGAGAGAATTGGTTCAACCACTTGATGGTCTTTACAATGCTACCCACTTTATGATCTTGTGGACTTTTTGGGGGGGGGGGAGATTTTGGAGATAACCTTTATTTAATATGTTTCTATACTGCCTTTCTGCCAAGGCAGTTTACAGTGTTTAAATACTGAAACACACAAACAAACATTACCAAAAAACCAACATCTAATAACTGAACTGTTGGTTAGGCTGTTTTTTCACTGAATAAAAAAACAACTGAGAAAAATGGTATTACTAAACCTCTGTTTTTCAGATGCCATGAAGTACACTATTGTGGTCTCTGCCACAGCCTCTGATGCTGCCCCTCTTCAGTATTTGGCTCCTTACTCTGGCTGTTCCATGGGTGAATACTTCAGAGACAACGGCAAACACGCTCTGATCATCTATGATGACTTATCTAAGCAGGTTTGAATGTACTATTAGCCTCTTAATTGGGGAGCGGGGGGAGATCCCAAGAATATTCTTGGAGTCAATGAGGCAGATGTAATAGCTTGGCTTTCTTGTATCAACAGGCCGTTGCCTACCGCCAGATGTCGCTGCTGTTGCGTCGTCCCCCTGGCCGAGAGGCTTACCCTGGTGATGTGTTCTACTTGCACTCCCGTCTCCTGGAAAGAGCAGCCAAGATGAATGATGCCTTTGGAGGTGGCTCTTTGACTGCCCTGCCTGTCATTGAGACTCAGGCTGGAGATGTGTCGGCCTACATTCCAACTAATGTCATCTCTATCACTGATGGGCAGGTAGGATCCCAAAGCACTTGAATAAGAGTTCACGTAAGGAGTGATTTGGGGTGACCTACAGTCCTTACTGGGCCCAGAAGAATAGTGTTGGGTAAACGGATGTATTGGTATACTAATGTTTTTTCCCGGCAGATCTTCTTGGAAACTGAGCTGTTCTACAAAGGTATCCGCCCAGCTATCAACGTTGGTCTGTCTGTGTCTCGTGTTGGTTCTGCTGCCCAGACAAGGGCCATGAAGCAGGTAAGTGTAAAATGATAGTTATATAGGCAGTCTGGCCGAGCTTAATGTTATCCACTTGATTTAGGATGTAGGATTACTGATTCTGCGGGACCACAGCATCCGCATAGTTCTGCTATAGCATCAGCATAGTTCTTTTCTCACTCAAGTAGAACTGTGGAATAAAGGAATCACAGAAAAGTAGAGTTGGAAGGGGCCTATAAGGCCATCGAGTCCAAGTTAAACTGGAAAGTTTTGTGAGAAGCTAATCATTATACTTGGGGTAAAAATAAGGAATCTTGTATTTCAGGCAACTCGGGTTTTTTTTTTTTCAGGAATGGGTTTGCTAAAAGTATGAGTGGATGCCTGTTTGCAAGCTGCAGTTTTCCTAACTACACATGCGGGCAGGTTTAAAAGTAGTTACCTTTGGACCATGTTAATTCGTTTATTTAGAGTATTTTTATTCCGCTCCCTAGCCACAAAGGTTCCTGGAGCGGCTTACAAATAATCAATAAAAGAAGACAACCCCTGCCCACAGGCGTACAATCTTAAAAGACACAACACAAGGAGAAAAGGATAGGGAGAGAAGTGGGGGGGGGGGATAAGTCTTTCAGCAGGGGTGCTAGTGGAATGGCCGTGCTCTTCCTCCGCACAGCCTGCTGGAATGGCCGGTGGTGGTGACCGTTGACGAGGAGGAGCCTTCATGGGGGAGGTCTTCGGCAGGGGTGCCGGTGGAACGGCCCCACTTCCCATTCGCATCTCCCTCAGCACAGCCTCTATGATACATGGCATGCCAGAACTATTTCTGTACAGGCGGTAGGGCCTTTTGTTTGCGACAGGATCCTATACTTGAGCCTTGGCTCCCCTAACTTTGAATAGTAATTTCTGTAAGGCTGGGTTACAGCCTTACAGCCTGGGCAGGTCTCCAGATGACTTGCAGTAGATTAGCAAAGGTTTTTGACGCTCAGTTTAACAAAAGCAATAACACAAAGGCATTTTTTTTTTTCTAAATTAGGCTGCTGAAATGAGAAAGCTGAGGGCATGGGGGGAGAGAATCAGTGGGGGGTTTGTGTGTGAAAATACTGTGAGCTCAGTTCTGGTACTCAGAACCAACTCCTGAGCTGAGCATGTGTTTTGAGGTACCCAGCTCCTTAATTCTAAGTGCACGTCAGCCTAGTTAGCTGCTGTTTTGTGCCTGGCTCCAGTTAGTGAACCTCAGGGTTCTAGTAAAAAAATGAAATGGATTACCCAAGCCTGAACATCCCAACCATAAGGCCACCTGTCCTGGACAAAGCAGTACTTGATCTAGAAAGCTAGCGACTGTGACTACTCTTGTAATGTAAAAAACAGTGATTCTAATGGTCCAAGAGGTAGCAGCAGACAGACAAACTGGAAATGCATAATGCTTGGAACAACTTGCTTAGAAGCCAGTGAAGCTATCCTCTGCATTCTCTAGGTGGCTGGAACCATGAAGCTGGAATTGGCTCAGTACCGTGAAGTAGCAGCTTTTGCCCAGTTTGGATCCGATCTGGATGCTGCTACACAGCAGCTGCTCAGTCGTGGTGTCCGTTTGACTGAACTGCTTAAACAAGGGCAATATGGTAAGAATCCTTTTGTAGCACTGACTACTAGGCACTCAGAATGGTGTTCAGCTATTTGTCGATCATATCATCAGTGACTGTTTGCTGAGCAGCCATACAAATCATAGAATCCATAGGACTCTTAGTTTTGAGCACAAATAAGCATAAGCAGTTGCCTGCTAATGTTCTAAGACAAGAGTGGCTAACATGCTGGCTACATGTGCCCCAACTGTTCCACCACCATGATGTCATTTTTAAAAAACAAAGTTAGCCATTTGCTGCTGAAATTAGGTGGCAAACTGCTCCAGAGGCTTAATATGGAATAACTGAATTTGAAACAAGCTAAATTTGTCCATATTAAGCCTCTGTAGTGGTTTGCCACTGAAGTGCAGCTTGATTGGGGGAGGGGATTGACACACACCCCCGACAGCCCAAAGTTGCCCACCCCTACAAGACCAGTGCGTATAGAAAGAGGGAGCCAGAAACCTTAGCTAACTTTAAACCCTGATCCTCTCTGGAACCCTATCCTCCTCTTGAGCTCTTGCAGGTAGGTCTAATGTAGCACTGCTTCAAACCATTGCCACTTCTGGCCTAACAAAACTAGTGTCTTAGCAAATTAGATATTAAAGAGCAATTTTTTAAAAAGCAAAAACCTTACTCTTTCCATGCAGTGACCTGAAAGGCTTTCTAAGCTGCAAAATGCTTATTTGATCAACAGGAAATAAAGTTTGTGTTGGGGAAGAATGTGGCTTTCCTGAGTCTGGCTTGGGAACCTTTGCAGTCCTAGAGGTTTCTCTTCAGTTGCTGGAGGTCTCTGAGCAGAGAGGTGTCTGTCTTGAATGACAGCTTGATCCTCTGCATTAAGGGGAGGGTGAAATGCTCTTTTTGATCAGAGTTATGTTCCCTCTACCCCTACCATAATTAATGTAGACATAGGTTTGCTGTCTCATGTGAACCACTAGGAAGTTAATCATCAGGTGGTCTGACATAAGCTTGTGTCTTCTCTTTCTAGTCCCCATGGCTATTGAGGAACAAGTTGCTGTTATCTATGCTGGGGTAAGAGGCCATCTGGACAAGCTGGAGCCCTCCAAGATCACCAAATTCGAGAGTGCTTTCCTTGCTCACGTTCTGAGCCAACACCAGGCTCTCCTTTCCACAATCAGGTAAAAATACTTTGCTTTATAGTAGGTTAGGATGTGACTGAGAATTCATCACAAAACGCAACCATCCACCTGCCTATGAACCAGTCATTCACCTCTATTGAACGGTTGTGGCATTAAAGAGCTATAAGGACCTCAGCAATTAAGTTGTTGCAGCAAACTATGCTAAGTGCTGCTTGATGAGCATTGCATTTAAGAGAGAACAATTTTATTAAATTGCTCTATTGGGAATTGACTATTCCATGACCTTAGGACTCTGTGTGGGGTGGAAGGTGGCAAAAGGGTTGAAGTGTAGGGCTAGCTACTCCACAGCTTGCTGTGGGTGAGATGTGAAATTCAATTTGGTTTTGTCTTGGCAGGACTGAGGGGAAGATCTCTGAGCAAGCAGAAGCCAAGTTGAAGGAAATAGTCACAAATTTCCTGGCTACATTTGAAGCATAAACCCTTAACTGTTCTGTGTATCAGGCTATTTTTGTCACTGACCGCTGGTAGTACTCTGGTTCCATTGTTCCAGAGGCTTTAAAGATGTGTGAGTTGAATGTATGGATCTCACCGAGAATTTAAGGTTCCATATAAAGAAATCTTTATATGGAAGATTTAGCCCTCACTGTGATGGAGACCTGTTGACAAGAGGCATTGATGTGTACATAACAACATGGCAAATAAAATCTTGTAAACCATATCAACTCCGTACTGATTTCTTTCTTGTTTTGGTAGAGTAATGCTTAACAACTCAGTGCAAATGTGTGAACAGATTTTGCTTTGTATCTGCACACTTTCAACTAGAGAGCAACCCCTTTTTATTTTAAAGCAATAGGCATGTTTAAGGCCAAACATTCATGTTATCTCTTCCTGTACTGCCCAGGCTTTCTATGCCATCTAGAGGTTGACAGCACACTGGTACTCATGCATAATTAGTATTTCAGGCTCTGGCTGGAGTGGAGAACCAATGGTCAACGAACTTAAAATCCATAGCAGCAGAAGCTACTCTGTCAAGATGAAGTCATAACCCACAAGTGAGAGCAGTCTAAAAGTTGGCCTTGATCAAACTCAGGAGCTTTGCCTAGTTCCAAGTATGTGAGGAGTTGCATTGGTGACCAAAACCACAACTGCTCCAGAGGATTTTGGCAGCCTGTCCCTTTTCCTTCTTAGCCCCCACCCCTTTCCCCCTCTGAACGAGTGACTTCTTCAGGTTGAGCACAGTTTTAAATTTTGATCCCTGCTATAACCATCCTAAAACTTTTGTTCTTATACGACAGTGCCATAAAACTAGTTCTGCCCGAAGTTAAAATATTGAGACCCGTTAGAGAAAAATAGAAACATTAGAACCACACACATGCGACTTGTCTTAAAGGCATATTAAAAGGGCAGGTGCACAAGTTTCAACACAACCTTATTATGGGTGTATTCGGACTTGCCCACAAACAAAGGTAAGTGGAGGATTGTTGGGGGGGGGGGGGAGGTCTGCTGCAACACAAATTTGGATTCTGTTTTATTTTATTTACAGCATTTTCACCCCGCTCTTCAGCCAAAAAGGGCTCCCAGAGTGGCTTACAAAGATTAATATTAGACAGTCCCTGCCCTCAGGCTTACAGTCTAAAAGACAGGACACAAAAGGAAAAGGGATTGGGAGGGAGGAGGAAGAAAGCAAAACTCGGGCACCAGTTCTTAGTTTTCTCTCCTCAAATGAGAAGAGGTTTCAGATTCAACACAGGTTCCCCCTTGGTATTTCTGGCAAGTGTAAGCCCCTAAATCCCTGCTCCAATGACTGAGGGGCAGGAAGAGAAGTGGCTTTGTGATTGTCACAAAGGGTCAACCAGCCAGCACTGTACTCGTCCCTTTTGGCTGGCAATGAGAAGAATGGCTTTCCCATGAACTCAATCTGGGGGAGAAGCTTGTATGTCCAACCAAAATGTGGCAAGTGCTGTTCCAACTAAGATTATGTACATTTGAATGCTCCTGGAGTGTGCTTTAGAACTTTATAGATGTTTCACACAGGTATGTTGGGACAGCTTCTCTTAGTCTGGCCTTTCAAAGGCTCTGAAATGCTACAACTTAAATTTGCTTCGTAATCCATCCTACTTCACATTTTCTCCTTTTGGAGAGACTCCTGTCTGCTTGATCTCCTGGAAACTTCTGGCGTGTACTTGTTCACCTGCGCAGAGCTGATGCTTCACTGCGCCAACCTGGACATGGTCTGAAGCAGACTTGAGTAGTCATGCATATTTTTATTTAAAACATTCATATCTTGTCTTTCAGCTCAACAGCATCCACACCAGCTAACACCACAAAAACATCTGTATACTTTGCTAGAGGGATTTTGTATTTAGAAATCTTAACCCCTTTTCATTTATTTTTTAATAAAATGTCAACAAAGAAAAATGTGGCTACATAGATTAGAATATATCAGTTTCATTGCATACGTGTGTGTGTGTGTTACACACACACACACACACACACACATATATATATATATATATATATATATGCAGGTTTCCAAGAAGTATACATAAGCTTCAGCAAAACAGTCCAAATAAGTATCCATTTGTAGGTGGCATCTGTACACAACCTGTTCAAATGTTGGTGAGAGTGTTGGGTGGACTGGGACTCTGGAGATCCGGGTTTGAGTCCCCACTCGGCATGAAACTCACTGGGAACTTTGGGCCAGTCACTGACTTTCAGCCTAACCTACCTCACAGGGTTGTTGTGAGGATAAAATGGAGAGGAGGAGGAATATGTAAGCCGCCTTGGGTTCCTTGCAGGAAAAAAGGCAGGGTATAAAAATAAATAAATAAATTCAGTCCATTACATTATAGGAGGTGAGGATTTTATCCTTCCTGTGTTGGAATATCAGTCTTTTAGCTGTGGGAAGGGCACGGAGAATCCATTTGCACCGACCGTATGTTCCAGGATAATGACATCCTCCCCAAAAGGGGCATTTCCAAAACATGCTTAAAAGAAGGATCAGCTGTGTTACACCACCAACAGTTAGCCAACCTGTTATTGAAGAGATGTTGCAGCATCCAATAGCTATGAAACAAAAGTTTTCGCTGAATAAGATGCAACCTGAGATCAATAAGACGGATCAGATACAGCTGCCAAGGTGGCAATACATAGATTAGGCAAAATGGGACAATCCAGTTCCCTGTTCCATTACTGCTTAAGGTCCCATATATCGTATTTATTCAATAATACGTATTCATAGACATGGATTGTAGATCAATTTGCCTAATCAGCCTGAATAAGTGCTTCGTATAGCTAGGGAGATGCTGAAGCTGTAAAAGCAGCAGGTCCAAACCTAGAAACTAACAAATGTTGCAGTTGCAAGTATAACCATTCAGCCATACCGGCAAATCATATTTAGCATGCAAAATAGAGAACAACAAAAACTCATCATCGGCACCCACCAGTTGATCAAGGTAACAATTGCCTTATCTGACCATGTCTGCCACAAAAACATTTTCTTGCCAATCTGGATTTCCCCATAGCATCAGTTTAGAATGAGAAACTGGGTCAAAATGTAATTGATGTGACATTAGAAGTCTTACCCTATCTGCACCTTAAGTCTCAGAAACAACTATATAGAGGTGCTTTTCCAGAAGCACATGTAACTCCAGGATTTGTTGCCAGTTGTGCAAAATAAATTATGCTTGCAGTAAATTACTCTCTAATGGCCTATGACTATAAACAATGTATGACAATAGTACAGTATTCTTGCTGTCTTGCGTACGTAGACAAGGATTTACAAAACTGCAAACATGTTTTAAATTGCAATTAACCCCCCCCCCTCTGTTGGGAGATGGTTTAGGCCAGTGTTCTCCAACCTTGGGTCCCCAGATGTTTTTGGCCTACAACTCCTAGCATGCCCCAGCCAGCGTAGCTGGGTTGGGTCCCCAACATCTGGGGACCCAAGGTTGGAGAACACTGGTCTAGGCTAACATTTGGAGCTGTGCTCTACCTACTCCATCTAGCAATCCTGTAACAATATTATCACCAATATACTACAAATGGGAGATGAAGGCCCCCTACTTAAATGTGAACCTGAGGAGGGTTGATTTCCAGCTTACTCTCTCACTTGTTTTATTTACTGTACTTTTAAACTGCCCAATAACCAAAGTTCTCTGGGTGGTGTACAAGACATTAAAAACATTCAGCACAAAAAATTAAATAAATAAAAACACAGAATAAAACCAGCAGCAAAGAAATAAAACCATTACAGTATCATAAACCCAGATTAAAATGAGCAACAGAATGGAGTACTAAACACAGGACTTAAAATGCTTGGAAGAATAAAAATGTCTTTACCTGGTGCTGAAAAGACCACAATGTAGACGCCAGGAGAGTCTCTGGGGAGAGCATTCCACAAATGTGCCACCACTGAAAAGGTCCTCATTCTTGTAGCCACCTGCCTCACCTCATTTGGTGGGAGCACTTGGAAGAGGGCCTCAGACAATGGTCTTAACATCTGGGTAGGTAAATACCTGGATGTTAATCTTAGAATCATAGAAAAGTAGAGTTGGAAGGGGCCTACAAGGCCATCGAGTCCAACCCCCTGCTCAATGCAGGAATCCAGGTCAAAGCATCTCCGACAGATGTCTGTCCAGCTGCACCTTGAATGCCTCCAGAGTGGGAGAGCCCACGACCTCCCTAGGTCGTTGATTCCATTGTCTTATTGCTCTGACAGTCAGGAAATTTTTCCTGATGTTTAGGTGGAATCTAAGTTCCTGTAACTTGAGCCCATTATTCCGTGTCCTGCAAACTGGGATGATCTTAGCCACTACATTACACAGCATTTCCACTGAAGCTTTGTTCCGCTGCTGCTGTTGGGTGAAGTGGCATACTCGTTCAATCATGAATCTTTTGCCCCATTAATAATTTTTTAGGTAACAATTTCACTTGAACTTGTCCTCCCTTTGCAAGGAAAGTACCCAGGATCAAACTACTCATGATTTTTAAAAAGTGCATATGGTATTGGGAGAGGTAGAGGCAGGTAATTTGCAGCAGGAAACCAGCCCAGGCCCAGCCTTGCTCAGAAGCTCATTCTGGATCAGAGCCCTGTGTGATTGCTTTTCTTCAAAATGTAATGTGTAGTTTGGCCCACGGGGTGGGGGAGGGAGAGAAGGTCATTTGCAACCTTAACATGTTTTTGGATTTATGTTCCCTTCCGAGCTCTGTGGACTTAGGACAAATTTAAAAGATTCTGGGGATTCTGCCCAAGCTTCTGTAGATCAGGGGTGGGCAACTTGTTGACCCTCCAGATGTTTTTGCCTACAACTCTCATCAGTCCTAGCCAGCATAGCCAAAGGTGGAGGGTAATGGGAGTCATAGAACAAAATGTATGGAGGGCCACAACAAGTTGCCCACCCTTGTTCTAGATTCTGCATTTGATGTAAACGTCAGTGCTGGGCGACTCTCTAGATTTCCAAGAGTGTCTGTGCTAAATGGCTGAAAGAACAGCCTGTGGCTCACGCTGGCTCAGCTTGTCTGAGCGTGGAAAGCTAAGCAGGGTCAGGCCCGGGTTTTTACTTGGATGGGAGACCCCTCCTCTAGTTTCCTGCATTCAGCAGGGGGTTGGACTCGATGGCCTTGTAGGCTCCTTCCAACTCTATGATCTATGAAACCTGTGAAACCTGTGAATAATGACATGAATTGGCAGCAGAGGGCGGTACATATATAGGAAATAAAAACAACTACTAAGGTCTAGGCACCTCGCAGTTCAAGATCTGGAAACCTAGCTGCACACATTTCCTACTTCACTGGGGCTTTCTCAAATTAGCTCCCGGTTCCATAGTTCTCTGGCATCCTAAGCTCGCACACTTAGCCACGATCATCTTGCTAACATTACCTAGCCCTTCTTTGTTCCTAAACTTTATGCAAGGTCAGAGGTGTACAACTGGCAGCCTGGGGGCCACATGCGGCCTTCCAAGGACTTAACTGTGGCCACCTCCGCGCCCTTGCCGTCAAACTCCCCCCCCCCCGCCAATTTCCCTGCTGCCTGTACACTCCTTCCCCAGAGATCTTCATAGAGATTACCTTTCCCCCGCCACTGCTAGCAGCGAGGAAAGCGAACTGCCTCAGGGTAGCTGGTGGGTGTCCGTGTGCGTCGTCCCTGACCCCCAAGCCATTACGGGCATGGGACGGTTGCCACTGCACTGTGCCTGGATTCCACACCCCCTACTAAGGTCTAAAGAAGCACCTTACATCAAACTTCCCGCATCACAACATTGGGGCTGAAAAGGTTATGCGCACCCCTGCCCTGGACCCCGTTTGCTCTCCTCTCTTTGTTCTCCTGTTCCTCCAGCCTTCGCCACCTTGCGTCCCTACAGTTCAGCCCCATTGCCTATTCTGTTCCCCCTTCCATGAACCACCCACCTACCATCAGTGTGGCGTAGTGGTTAGAGTGTTGGACTGGGACTCGGGAGATCCGGGTTCTAGTCCCCACTCGGCCACAAAGCTCACTGGGTGACTTTGGGCCAGTCACGCCCTCTCAGCCTAACCTACCTCATAGGGTTGTTGTGAGGATAAAATGGAGAGGAGGAGGATTATGTAAAGCCACATTGGGTTCCTTCCAGGAAAAAAGGCGGGATATAATAAATAATAATATTAAATAATTAATATGATAAATAAATAAATAAATACATCTCTTTGGGCTTCCTGACCATAAATACCATTCACACTAGATCTCCTTGCTTGGCTTCCCTGCCTTCATCTCAGGGAAATGGGCCAATGTGGGTACTTCTACGTAAGGTGCTTCTGCTGTCTAGACATTACCAGGGGGTGTAGAATTCAGACACGGAGCAGTGGCGACCGTCTGATGCCGGTAATATACCAGCTAGGCCTAAGAGTAGAGAGTTAACTCTTCATCCTCCCACATGGGAAGGGCTGGATAGAAGATTCCTTCCAAATGTAGCACTTCCTTGCCCATTGCAATATGGGACAGCCACACCGTTTTTCTCATCCATGAACTGTGTATTGGGGGTGGGTGAAAACTATGATCTGAAGATCTCGGGTTTGAGCAACCCTGGAGATGATCAAGTGATGTATTAAGAGGCACAAGATCAGAGGAGTCACAGATGGAAAAGTCCAGGAGTCTGTCCACCCTGCAGAGAATTGACACGTACATCCCATTCAATAGCAGTCAAAATTTCCCTCCCAGACTTGGCTCGTTGCTTTTCTATGAGCCGCCACGTACATGATCATTTTCTCTCATTCACCTGTGCCAAGTGTGCCATGGCTTGCACAATTGGAGCCAAAGTTTCTAGCCACCTTTTTAAATGCCTGACGAACGAGGCGAAGAAGAAAAGAATGCATCTTACATAATACACTGGATCAGCCTGGTCTGACCTGAAGCCAGGGGTGAGGTGGCTCGGGCGGAACCTGCAGTTGGCCAATCGAGCTTTGGATCAGACCAATCTTAGGCCGGGTCTATACATGTAGCAGAAATGTGGTAGGGTTCTATGCCTGTCTATTTGGATGTCAGCCTGATTGAGTTCAATGCGCTAGGAGTGTCACAGCCTTCCAATTTAAAAACTGCTCCGAGAATGGTAGGAGGTGACTTCATGACTGACACAAGGAATCAGCCAGTCAGCCTGGGCAGGGTCGACATCCCCATAATAAATATTTTTTAAAAAAACAAACAAACCACATACAGCCGAACAACTCATTCCAACTCATCTTGTCATTGTTCCTGCTGTTAGTTTAGAGAGGCAAGTAATTGCTTTATCTTGCTACCCTTTTGTGTATTCGTTGGCATGTCCTTGATTTTTTTTTGGGGGGGGGGGTCTTTTTCATTCTATATTGTGCAGCACTGTGGATTTCAGGAGACACTTATCAAGAAAGGACACATTCCCAGATGATGCTTCCCCGACTGTGTTTTCCCCACCCCCAGGTCTTGCTCCATCGACTTCCTTGCCGCAGCATTTCACTTGTGGATAAATCCTCCCGAGACGCGGGTTCACTCCAGTCTTCTGCTCGCTCGCACGTCAGGCAACGCCAGCTCTAACGCCAGCTCTCTTAGGCGCAGGAGGTGAGGGGGAAAGAGACAACCGAAGATCCATGGAGTTAATATGGAATACCTTTTCTGCTGTGGAAAGAGGAAAGTTCTTCAGAGAAACACCTCTGCCGACAGAGGTAAGAAATCTATGTCTGGCGAGGGAAAAGGAACCAGCAGTGATCTCAGGGGAAGTATTAAATTTCTATTAGGAAACTAGCTAGATGTTTTTTGGGGCTTGTATGGGGCACCAGGTCCAGGAACATTTATTGGCCGGGCAATAGCATTTAGATCTAGTGACAACTGCATCCCCTGCAGGCAGAAGGTCACAGGTTAGAAGGATAAGGGAACAGGTAATGGTAGAGAACTCTGCCTGAGGCTAGATCCAGCATACAGCAGAAGGGGCAGGTAGGATGGACTGTTTCAGTGCAGGTGTGTGAGATCAAAGTCATGAATGGCCTGCTATGTACAAAACCAAGCCCAAGCCCCTACAAGTAAAAAAATAAAAATAAAGGAGTGCAACAGGGAGAAGACAGGTCTAGCAGGTTTCGCCCAAATTCCTGGTTTTCTATTTGCAGTTGGTTTTACTTGATGGGGGAGCATTATTTAAATCTTCTCCTTTGTGTCAGGCAGCAAAATGTCTTGGCCCAGCCCTGTTCCATGTTAACTGCCTTGGGTATCAAAGTGGTGGGAAAAGGGGGATATACAACTTTTGAATGCATTAATGAATAATACCTTAGGTATGCGAGCGGCCCCTCAGTCACCTGTGGCGAGTTAGCCTTGTCTTTAGGCGACTAGGCAGAGATCATTTGTACATTGGGACTTAGGTCTTTTATATTTTAGGCCACTGACCGTATGATTGTCATAGGTATGCCTGGCCTGGTGGATAGTGAAAAATGTTTGTGGGCTAGTAAGTTTTTATTCTCAAGCCTGTGCTATTGCACACCTATGTGTGTGGACCCCCAGCCACGATGAAACAACCCCATGTGCCTGGCATTGCAAAGCAGGATCCAACTTTCAATGTTTCCCCAGCAATTCTGCCAGCACATCGTGCAAGGGAAGTCCAGGGAAAGCTGGCAGTTGTATGTGATAGAGCCTGCCTCAAACAGGCACTGCCGTGCACCAGCTTTTCAAGCGGCTGCTCAGTGGCCAACACATGCCTGATGGTGGCATGCATGACTCATCCTCAGTGTGGTCTAGTGGCTGCAGATTCAATGTCGGGTAACCAGCGCCAGGCACCTGCCAAGGTCCACAAACAACCGGAACCTGCAAAACAGAGTGCCGGTGCCAGACCCGATACCATGAATCAATAAGCGTTTGTGCAAGCTGTGGGGCAGCCTTCCCCAACCTAGTGTCCACTAGGTATGTTGGACTACAACTCCCATCATCCCCAGCCAACATGTTATCAGCAACCAGAGAGAAAGAGAGAGCGCCAGTGGTGTACTGGTAAATTTGGAGGCACAGGCACCCATCTTGAGAGTCCTTATAGTCACGCCTCCAAGGAGAGTCCAGAAATGCGGGCAACTGTGTTGGTCCACCTCTCCCCCCCTCTGTGTGCATTATAGATGTCTTCTGTGGCTCTTTTGTAAAGCTAATGGGTCTTAACTGCACATTGAAGCTGGGCCGGCCCACCCGTGAAGCAGGGTGAGGCGCCCGCATGAGGCGGCAGAGCTGGAAGAGTGGCAAATTGTCCCAGCCCAGAGAGGCCACCTCCAGCAGATGTTCTAGGGAGCCCCGCCAGCCGCATTCCCACTGTGGCGTTTGCCACAGCAAGAAAGCAGCCAGTGGGGCTGTTCGGAGCACCCCCTGGCCCTCCTTTGCTGCGGGGCTCCGTGGCTCTCACGAGATTTCGGCCGTATCCCGCAACCTCTCCTGAGATTTCGGCCGTGTGCCGGGATCCCACAGGAGTCCCCTCTCACGGCAGCAAAAGAAAGGCAGTGGACTTCCCGGTTGGGCTGGAGTCGGGAGGGTTGCACGGCAGTGGCACAAGTTCTGCTTCAGGCTGCAAGAGAGCCCGCACCGGGCCTGCACTGAAGACCAAGCCACCCCAAAATACCTGGCTTTACGACAGGGATAGCTCAAAACGATATATTGTCGCTGGGAAAAATCCATTACTCCCTCCCCCCCGATGCCCAGCCACTGTGAGGTTTACAGCTAAGCTCAGAGGGAAGAAGGAATTCTGGGGGGGTGGCAGGTGACATCAGCGTCCCTGCTCATCAAAAAGCCCCAGTGCTGCGTCCCTACAAGCCCCAGCTCCATGACGACACCGCCGCTGGAAGTGAGCGTTCGGAATGTCCTCTTGCATCTTCTTGTTATTATGACATGGAAACAAAGCAGGAAACTGTCCTCTTCGACCTTCTCCATTGTTCCGTAGTATTTTTAGTAACTGTCAACGTGGGCGAACGGGAAGAACAGGTGGCGTCTCCGCTGTGCGCCAATGAGTGTGACGCTGCCGATTGTGACACGGCTTTCTTTCAGACACTGCCGTGACCTGAAGGCCGAGGTTTGCAGGCAGGGATCTTGGATGGTGGCCCTTGGGTGTGTTTTGTTTTGTTTTTTACTTACACACATGGTGTCATTCTGATGGGCCAGCTATCTGCTGTCACAGCACCTTCTGAGGAGGAAACCACCCCATCCTGTTTCCAGCTTTCTTTAAGAAAGAAAGAAAGAAAAAAGAAGAAGAAGCCACAATGTAGACTTACCCATGACTAAGCGGGGATGGGAGGTTAATCTCAACTTCCCTTTCTTTTTTTTTCTCAGGGGGACAAAAGAAAATGTGCTAGCAATAGTCTTTTGGCTCAGCTTGTCTGAGCGTGGAAAGCTGAGCAGGGTCAGGCCTGGTTATTACTTGGATGCGAGACCCCTCCTCTAGTTTCCTGCATTCAGCAGGGGGTTGGACTCGATGGCCTTGTAGGCCCCTTCCAACTCTATGATCTATGAAATCTAATTGTTTGATTAGAAATAAACCTATTCCTGGATTCCGGGGTCCTAGCCAATGGGTCTATGACTGACAAGCATTTGGCACTGTTTTTTAAAGGTGCAATCCTATGCATGTTTAGATGGGGGTGGGGGGGAGTCCTACAACTCCCAGCATTCCCCAGCCAGCATAGATGCTGGGAGTTGTAAGACTTTTTCCCATCTAAACATGCATAGGACTGTGCCCTTAAAGTATTAAAAGGAATCGGTGAAATCACTTCTAAACATATTTGCAGCCCTGGATTAACCATTAAGCAATATAAGCACATGCTTAGGGCACCAAGGGAAGGGGGGACACCACTGAGTACCACAAATCTTTGCATTTGCATTTCCCCCTTATAACCATTTTATTACAAAATGTGTAAAACAGTGATGAAAATTTGTATTTCTTTCTGTTGCCCTAGTCCAGTGTTTCTCAACCTTGGGTCCCCAGATGTTTTTGGCCTACAACTCCCAGCATGCCCCAGCCAGCGTAGCTGGCTGGGGCATGCTGGGAGTTGTAGGCCAAAAACATCTGGGGACCCAAGGTTGGAGAACACTGCCCTAGTCATAAGTAAGTAATTGGCTTACATTCCTTGCTGCTATTTAGTGTTAAATAAATATAATTTTAAAAAAAACAAACAGTTTATATTTAATATAGTTGTGTGTTCTGGCGTGGGGGATGGCCTTGAAGAAAACTGAGTTTTTACTGTCTTTTTTCACCTTCAGCAATTATTGAGTCTTAATGTCTTGCCAGCTAAGCAGTGGAAGGGCCGAGGAGGGGGCACCATTATTGGGCTGTGCTTTGGGCGTCAGCTGGCATATTTGACAACTTGTATTTTATATTTTTAGATCCACAGTTGGGCAATGCTGTTATTAGGAACAACCCAAATGTTACGGAATATGACTAAGGTTTCACATTCTTCGGAACTCTTTATCTGACTAGATCGTGCAAAAAAATAGGGCGAGGGGTGGGAAAGAAAAGGGTACAAAAATTAAGGCAGATGATGTCACCATGAGGTCTACATTTTGTCTCAACATTTCATAATTTATTACATGTCTTCACTCTTATTTTCAAATATTTATTTACCCACTTCCCATTTACAAAAATCCAAACTGGCTTACAATAAATGATAAAACCAGCCAGTGTGGCGTAGTGGTTAGAGTGTTGGACTGGGACTTGGGAGACCCGGGTTCAAGTCCCCACTCAGCCACAAACCTCACTGGGTGACTTTGGGCCAGTCACTGACTCTCAGCCTAAGGTACCTTGCAGGGTTGTTGTGAGGATAAAAATGGAGAGGAGAAGGAGGATTATGTAAGCCGCCTTGGGTTCCTTGCAGGAAAAAAGGTGGGGTATAAATATAATAAATAAATAAATAAAACAATGAAAAATGATAAGACACGGCAGTCTTATAAATTACAAGGCTCCCTAAGATGAGACTTAAAACAACATATAATGCTACCCTATGGGTGGGTCTACTAAGAAGTAAGATGCACTGAGTTCAGTGGGACTTACTCCAAGGAAAGTGGGTTTGGGATTGCAGCCATCACCAGTTAATGGGCCCAATCCAATGCTACAGCCACTACGCCAGCCATATCGGCTTTTATACCTACATGCCTGCCCTATCATTTTAGTTGCTAGCCTACAACAGGGGTGGGCAACTTTAGCAGTTCTGGGGGCCAATTTCCAACCCCTGTAACCCAACGGCCACACACACCCCATCACCGAAATTGCCAGTTCAGCACGAAAGCCCCCATATTTTCACCTTAAAACGGGGCATGCAGGAAGCTCCAAAAATGCAGCCTTTTTTTTTTTTTTGGCTGCCGCTGCACCACAACAATTCGGCAGCGGCAGCAACTTGGGCAGTGGCAGCAAAAAAAAAAGTCTTGCCCACCCCTGGCCTACAAGTATTGTTGGAGCTGAATACTCCTTAATCTCTTGCCTGAGCAAACAGGCTTCAATTGTACTTGTTGCCCTGCTCCTTTGGCTCTACCCCCTCGGCTTCCACCCATTTCGGCCTTCTCTGGCCAGATACATGCCCTTTTCTCCGGGCCGGCCCTCCTTGGATCTGCTCTAGCTCTACTTCCTTAGATGCCACATCAGCCAGAACTTGGTTGCCAGTTCTCCGCTTGGAGGTGGTGCCTGCCCCCTTTAAAAGCCCCAAGGCCTTGAGGAAGGAGCTGGCCCCTGCCCAGAAGAAGTCTCCCGGTGACTCTGAACTTTTAAAGGGGCAGGCACCATCTCTGGGTGAAGATCGGCAAATCACCATAAATCCCTCTGTTTCCAATGTTCAGGTGTGAGTGCCATTACTTCTGTAGCCAGAACGGCATCACCTGCCCATGAGAGGGAGATATCAGCCCACTTGGGAGAACCCTGAGGTTCGCAGAAGTAAAAAAAAAATATCTTACCAATATGCGCACACACACCCCTGGGTGGTGGCGGGGAACCCAAAAACAGCCCACTAAGGACCAAGAATGCTCAGTGGCCATGGAATGCAGACTCTTTGGGAGAGGGGTAAAAACTGGTGGTGGCCGTATGGTTTGGCCTCTCTTGCTTTCATCTGTTTTATTTCACTTCTCTTGATTTGATTTAAATGGATTTTATTTGTGTGTGTTTGCCGTACATTCCCCTGAGAGCTATTAGCGTATAGGGCAACTAACACATCTTAGAATAGAATAAAATAAAATGGAATGGAGTATCATGAATGAGGGCATGGCTGGCTGATTGGAGCAGTGGGCAGGAGCACCCCGAACGGCAACGTTGTGTTGCAGCAGGTCCTGCTTGTACACACTCCTAACAAACTCATTGACTGTCACTCCTTGTGTAGCCAAAACGGCACCACCATCGACACACAAAGAAAAGGTATCAGCAGGCTTGAGGACACCCCGCATTTTACAGAAGCAACAAAATAATATAATATAACCAGTAGAAAAGAAGTCTATTGGGGTGGGGTGGGGTGGGGTGGGGTGGGGGAGAGACACCCAAAAACAGTCCAGTCAAGGCTGAGCATACTCAGTGCCAGAGAATGCAGAGAGTGTTTGATGGGGGGGGGGGATGGAATGGAGGATCCTGGGAAACAGGCTGGCTGGCACCCTAATCAGGTACACTCCACGTTGCTGGTTCCACTTGTCTTAACTCTTAGCCTTTGACCTCTGGCCCTTTCTAGGTTCTATATCTGGATTACCTTTTAGTTCCGAGTGAGTCCATGTCTACCCTTACAAACCGTCACAGGATTATTTTGTGATCCTTCCCTGTGCGTGCCCCTGCTGCTGCAATCTCTCTCTCAGGGCCAGCTGGGACCCCCACGCACGCACGCTGGCCTTTCTGTTGCTCTTTTACACTGTCTCTCTGCAACCGACAGGCACTCTGCAAATGCCCAGAGGTGCCCTTCCCTGTAGCAGGCATACTCTGGGGGGAAGGGGCTGGTTTGAGAGTTCGGAGCGGAGAGGCGTCTCTGCTCCAGCTCCCCCCAACCTGGCGCCCTCCAGATGTGCCTGATTATAACTCCCAGCACCCCCCCAGCAAACATGGCTGGATGGGGATGATGGGGACTGTAATGCAGCACATCTGGAGGTGCAAGTTGGGGGAGGCTGTTCTCAAAGAAAACAGAAGGAAGAGAGTTTGCTGTACAGTATTTTGCTCCTGGCTTTGTTTCCAGCCGCTTCTGCAGGATGCGGCTCCCTCCAAGCATTGTTTGGCAAAGCGGCAATGATCACTTCCTTTCTTTTTTTTGTGGCATTCAGATTCATTTCCACGCTGCCATGTAATTACTCACAACTCCCATCCTGGGGCCCCGAGTTCAGCCCAGCAAATAGCCATGAGTGTTTCCAGTCATTCGCTGATGAAGGAGGAAAGACCTGCCCAGGATTCTTAGGGCAGGAGGGGTTGCTTCCTGGGAAGCGGCTTCACAAGGCCCCTCCAGAGTCTCGGGGGAAAAGGTCTTCCTGACTATCTACTACCTGACTCTTATAACTGGGGCCGTGGCTCAGTGGCAGAGCACCTGCTTGGCATGCAGAAGGTCCCTGGTTTGATCCCGGGGCCGGCATCTCCAGGCAGGGCCAGGAAAAATTCCTGCCTAAAATCCTGGAGAGACGTCGCTGCCAGTCACTCGACAATACTGGGCTAGATCAGTGTTCTCCAACCTTGGGTCCCCAGATGTTTTTGGCCTGCAACTGGGGCATGCTGGGAGTTGTAGGCCAAAAACATCTGGGGACCCAAGGTTGGAGATCACTGTCCTAAGGGATTGAGCCTGGGATCTTCTGCATGCAAAGAGCACTTTGTCACCCTACAGGCCTGAAAGACTAGTTGCAAAGGTGAAAGCCCCCCTCCCATGCACCTTCAACTATAAGTATTTTTATTTATTTATTATATTTATACCCCACCTTTTTTCCTGCAAGGAACCCAAGGTGGCTTACATAATCCTCCTCCTCTCCACTTTATCCTCACAACAACCCTGTGAGGTAGGTTCGGCTGAGAGACTCTCAGTGACTGGCCCAAAGTCACCCAGTGATCTTCATGGCCGAGCGGGGACTAGAACCCGGATCTCCCGAGTCCCAGTCCAACATTCTCACTGCTAAGTAGTTAGAGTGTCCATCTAGGGCCTGGGAGATGGGGTCCAAATCCCCCACCCAGCCACAAAGTTCACTGGGTGATCTTGGGTCGGTCACCACCTCTCCTTAAGAACACAAGAAGAGCCCTGCTGGATCAGGCCAAAGGCCTCTCCGATCTAGCATCCTGTTTCCCACAGTGGCCTATCACAAGGTTCTCCAACCTTGGGTCCCCAGATGTTTTTGGCCTACAGCTCCCAGCATGCCCCAGCCGGCTACGCTAATGGGAAGCCCACAAACAGCATATAAGGGCAACAGCCTTCTCCTGCAGTTGTCCCCCCAGCAACTGGTGACCTACCTTACAGGGTTGTTGTGAGAATAAAATGTGAAGAGGAAGGACCAGGAGCTCCCTGGAGGAAAGGTGGAATATAAAAGTTGCTATTATTTTTTTTATTATGGGATATCTGCAGGGGCCGCTTTCCTGACCCCAGCATGAGAAGCTACCCTGGCTCACATTTCTTCTCCCCCACTGCTTAAACTGGGGAGCTTTTTAGACTCTCCTTCCTTTTCATCCTGTGATAAGTAATTGTGAAAACAATCACATTTTTAGACTCTCCTCTCGTGATAAGTAATTGCAAAAGCAATCACAGGGTTCCAATCTGCCCTAACAAATCTCCTTGCCAGACATCCTCTTTCACTCACCTCTTCCTTCTGCTATGTGAGGTGAAAAATTAATACATGCAACTGGGGGTGTTTGAATTTTACAAGCAACTTGAAAATTGGAGGTAATTATCACCTCCAACTTGAAAATTGGAGGTAATTCTGATGTCACCAACACTTCAGCTGATGCACCCAACCTCTGTTCAGAAGGTGAGGCTTCTAATCCTAGGCTACCTTTTTGTCAGGCAATGCTCCGGCAGCTACGGTATACAGCAAGCAGAAATTCACCAGATGCGGCTTTCTGGCAAAGATGGGAAGAGCATCACCTGTTGGATTTCTGCCATACATCTACCAAAAAGGCCACGTAAAAATATAACGTCAGAAGAGCCCTGCTGGATCAGGCCAAGGGCCCATCTAGTCCAGCATTCTGTTCACACAGTGGCCAACCAGCTGCCTACGGGATCCCACCAGCAGAACATGAGTGCAACAGCACCCTCCCACCCATGTTCCCCAGCAGCTGGTTGGTGTACATAGGCATACGGCCTGTGATACTGGAGATAGCATAGAGCCATCAGGACTCGTAGCTATTGATAACCTTCTCCTCCAAGAATTTGTCCAATCCCCTTTTTAAAGCCACCCAAATTGATCATGGCTATCCCTACGATCTTGGGGAAGTGCATTCCATAGTTTAACTGTGCGCTGTGTGAAGAAGTCCTTCCTTTTATCTGTCCTGAATCTCCCACCATTCAGCTTCATCCAAGGACCCCATTGGGTTCTAGTATTATGAGAGAGGGAGAAAAATCATGTCTTCCTATCCACTTTCTCCACACCATGCATAATTCTATGGACTTTGAAGAAGCCCGAGTGCAAGGTGAAAGGGAGAAACGTGCTAAGAGAAAAGCATGTCAAATGAATCCTTCACAGGACCATCTTCCATCTGGTAACCTGTGTCCTCACTGTGGGAAGCTGTGTGGATCTGGAATTGGCCTCCACAGTCACTTACGGACCCATCACTAGAGTCTACACAATTTTCTTTAGAATTTTCCTCCTTTAAAAATCTCCTTTTTGTAATTTTTTTTTTTTTTTTAAATCCTGGAAGATAATCTTACTCGGTCACGAGTGATCGCCTGACTGACTGCATAATTCTGTACACCTCTATCATGTCTCCCCCAACTCTCCTTTTTTCTTAGCTAAACAATCCCAGCTGCTGTAACCTTTCCTCATAGGGGAGTTGCTCCAGCCCCTTGATCATTTTAGTTGCCCTTTTCTGCACTTTTCCCAACTCTACAATATCCTTTTTTTTTAGGTGCAGCCAGTCACCAGAACTGTGCACAGTATCCCAAGTGCGGTCGCACCACGGATTTGCACAAGGGCAGTGCGATCTTGGCAGTTTTATTTTCACACAGTCTTTTGTCACTGGCAGCCCAAGCCTAGCCCTGTTTACTCAGAAGCAACCCCCCATCCATTTCAGTGGGACTTGCATCCAAGTAAGTATGCCTTTAAAAAAACCTGCAGCTGTGAATGCTTCTTTGGAAGTAAATCTGACTCAGTTCAATGGGGCTTACTCCCAAGCGGGTGTGCATAGGATTGCTACCTTACAACATGAGCCTAGGCAGGTTCACTCAGAAGGGATGATCTCTGAAGAATGGATCCATCAGTATAACTGGAGGCTCAGGTGGCCTCCATCGTGCTGTGGGCCTTCTACTAGCTTCAGCCCAGCTATGGCCCTATCTGGATAGGGACAGCCTGGCATCAGTGGTCCATGCTCTGGCAACCTCTAGGTTAGATTACTGAAGTGTGTTATATATTAGGCTGTAGAGCAGTGTTCTCCAACCTTGGGTCCCCAGATGTTCGTGGCCTACAACTCCCAGCATGCCCCAGCCAGCTACGCTGGCTGGGGCATGCTGGGAGTTGTAGGCCAAAAACATCTGGAGACCCAAGGTTGGAGAACACTTCTGTAGAGGTAGTGTTAGGGGGAGGCCCACTAGGGCTCCAGCCCCAAATCTTTCATTCAGAGCCCTAAATCTCTGGGAGGCCATCTGCCCCACCACCCTGCTGTCCATGGGAACTTGCTGAAAGAAAGGTCCAGGGGCCCTGATTATTTCTGTTGCACCTGATCCCCCCCCCCCCCCGGATTAGGATCAGTAGAGTTGGAAGGGGCCTATAAGGCCATCGAGTCCAACCCCCCTGCTCAATGCAGGAAACCAGAGGAGGGGGTTCTCCCATCCAAGTAGTAACCAGGCCTGACCCTGCTTAGCTTTCCACGCTCAGACAAGCTGAGCCAGCGTGAGCCACAGGCCTGGATTAGCTGGCTTTTTGTCCACCTGTGCTTCA
This sequence comes from Shinisaurus crocodilurus, assembly GCA_021292165.1. Lineage (NCBI taxonomy): Eukaryota > Metazoa > Chordata > Lepidosauria > Squamata > Shinisauridae > Shinisaurus > Shinisaurus crocodilurus. Next base: position 2,272,324 of record CM037877.1, on the reverse strand, counting down.
CTCCTGCTGCCCCCTCTTTTAATCTGTCTACCTGAGGTTATTTTCTGGTGGTTGTGAGGATAAAATGGAGAGGAGGAGGAGGATTATGTAAGCCACCTTGGGTTCCTTGCAGGAAAAAAGACGGGGTATAAATATAATAAATAAATAAAATAATAAAAATGCTCTCCTCTTCTCTGTCCATACATCCCTTTTGACAAATAGGGGTGTCCTTAGGAGGCAGGGTCCTTTAAAGACACACACACACACACACACGTTAGAGATTATGTAAATTAGCATATACAAAATTTTGCTTTTTTTTTTTTTTTTTTGTCCTGTGGGGCTGAGTCCCAGATCTTTTTGGTCCTAACACTGCCCCTGTTAGGGTGCCTTTGAAGACAGTTTGGAAACTGCAGCTTGTGCAGAATTCGGTGGCCAGGTTTTTGACTGGGACAAAGTGATGTGGACATATAAATCCAGTCCTGCATAATTTTGTACACCTCTATAATATGTCTCCTCTTCCCCCCCCCCCAAGCTAAGCAATTCCAGCTGTTGTAACCTTTCCTCATACAGGAGCTGCTCCAGCCCTTTGATCATGCGAGTTGCCTTTTTCTGCATTTTCCCCAACTCTACAATATCCTTTCCCCCCCAGAACTGTACGTAGTAATCTAAGTGTGGTCGCACCATAGGAACCCTTATAAGCCTAAGCCATAGTGGGTTGCTGTGTCGCGGGAACCCAGTCACTGATCGTTACATCTGCGGTCAAAAAACCAAAACAAACAAACAAAAAAACCCTCTCCGTTTGTCAATCCTGGAAGAAACCGGGTGGCTTTGGTGCTGATCATGATCTTTAGGACCCAGAAGGCACGGAGAATTGAGGAACTAGGAGTTTGGCAGCGGCAGCCTCGGCGGCTCCTTCCCTTTCTCTCGCTCTCTCTCTCTCTCTCTCTCTCTGCACTTTTTTGAGAGCTTTGGAGGCGCATCTAAGCTGTTGGAGCCGCTCCAGCCAGCATGCGGGAAACCCTGTTCAAGAGCAACTTTTGGGTGAGAGCGGAACTGGGGGTGCGGACGGTGCGGGCTCCTCAACACCTCTGAGAGGAGAAGTTGGCTCCAGATCGAAGGCTTGGTTGGTCAGATGATCCCGGGTGGGGAAGGAAATCCCAGTCATGCTGCTGCAGCTGCAAAGCGACGGGCGTAGACCCTGTGCCTTTAAGAGATGCGCGGCTAGGTGAATTCCACCAGGTGTGCCTTCTCCTGCCCAGGCAGCTGCTGGCAAGGGGGGGGGGCACAGCTGGGGCGAGTCTTCTTTCCAAGCGGCTCTTAAAAGGATCGGAACCTTTTTAGGGACTGAGATTCGGTGTGTGTGTGTGTATATGTATGCCTTAGTCCAGCCTTTTCCCAGCTTGGTGTCCTCCAGAGGCGTTGGTTGGGGATGATGGGCATTGTAGGCCGGTGCACCCGGAGGACACAAGCTGGGAAAGGCTGTGTAAGCCTGTGATATGTACATATGGAGTAACATAGACCTACACAGAGTCCTGCTGTGATACCTTGAAGGCTAACAGAGATGCATGTGTGTTTTGGGGACTTTGCTACAGCCTGTCCCAACTTGGTGCCCCACGCGCCCCCCCCCCCAGATGCGTTGGATTACAACTTCCATAATCCCACAGCCAGCTGGGGGAGTTGTAGTCCAGCCCCTCTGGCGGATCAGCAGGTTGGGGAAGGCCGCTGTGCTAGGTCTGTGGATCTGATGAGGAGGACTTGCTGTTCCCCAAATCTTGAGCCACAAGAAATGCGTTATGGTTTTCGGATTTCACGGGATGGGTGTCTTTGTTTGCCTGCAGGGCTGGATTTGGCTGCACTAGCTGCTATTATTATTATTATTATTATTATTATTATTATTATTTATTATTTACCTTTCCCCCAATATTGTGGCTAGAGCGCTGAACTTCAGTAAGGTCTCTGCCCTCTGGTAGTCTGTGTCTTTTCCTCCTCCTATCCTTCTTCTCCTGCTTGTCATGGCTTGAGTTTACGGGACTCTGTTCAGAATACTAGAATGTATCCCTGTGTCTGCACTTGTTTCCTTTCCCTTCACCCGCTGAGTGAGTAATCCGCAGGCAGGCCAAAGGTTTCCGGGATTATTGCTGGGAAATGATTCCTGATCAGGCAGACCGCAGCCTTGGCTTCTCTCGTTTTTTAGTGATTAGCCACTACCGGTCTCTTGCTTCAACTTGCACTATTAAACAAGCGATGCATCCATTTTCTTATTCTGTGTTCGGGGGTTTTGACCTGTGCTAAATTTGCATGCTAAATCTTGAAATGTCGCTGCTAACCGTCGGGATTTGGAACACTTCTGTACATCTGCTTTAGGAGTTTATCTCTCATATATACCCTCTGATCTGGTTAGCACAGAGGTGAGCAGTGCAACCCTAGATGCGTTTATTCCAAGCAAGTCCCATTGAATCCAGTGGGACTTACTCCCAGATGCTCAATGTGGGACCTGGTGAGAACTTCCCAGCCAAAATAGAAGCTGCTGTATGAATTAGGTAGCTTTACAGCACAATCCTATGCATGTTTACTCCTATGAGTTCACTAGGCCTTACTCCTGGACAGGGGCATTTCTTCGCCTGGGCCCAAATCTATTCCACAGGGCCCTGAGTTTTCATTCACGTTTCTCCCATGCACCGCTCAGTTTCATTGCTCTGAAAGGAGGCAATCTCAAGGGGATTGCAGCTGGCAAGGGAAGGGTTAACTCTCCCCTTCCCCGGCATGCTGCAATACCCTCCCCCCCCCCACAAAAAAAATATTCCTCTGCATGGCAATTAAGCTGAGGGGGGAAAAAAACTTTTTCCATTGGGCCAGGGTGCAGATTAATTGAAGAATTTATTTTATTTGAGATGATTTGGGTGAGAAATGTATTGGCTGGCTTTGCCTCCTGTGCAGGCCGGCCTAGTAACTTTTTATAAATTTGCATATATAGATATAAATTAGCATATGCACATTTGTGTCCTACTTGCCTAAGCCCCGAATCTTTTAGATGTTAGCAATTTAAAAAGTTGCTCCCAGATATATGGGTACAGGACTGCAGCCGTAACCAAGCCAGTACCTTTCCAACCTTGTAAGATGGGGGTTAATAATAATTCTGGCCTACCTATCTTTCAGTGTTCATTTCTTCATGTTGGGACTTGAAAAAGACACTAGGAGAGGATATATTGTGGAGTAATATCCTTCCTATCTCACGTTAGTGAGATCAGCAGAGTACAGTCCCTTTCCAGCTTAAAAGAAGCTTAGATTTGGCTAGTGTTAGCCAGTTAGCATTTCGTAATCCAGGATGCTTTAAGGCAGACTGGATTTCCCTGGTTTTGCCCCCTCAGAACAATAATCAGAGACACAGTCTTGTAAAAGTTAAAAGTAACATTTACTCACTCAGATTATGCAGTTTCATTCAGGCAGGCTTAAAAGCGTTTCTTACAGTTGGTTACAAGTTCATTTGGAAATACGGTACTTGGGGTCTGAACTTGTGGAGTTCAGACCAGCAACTCTGGCTACATGCTGCTACAAGGATCACGTGGAGAGAACAACCTGGTGGTGCCACGCTCACTAGGAGTCTGAACAGAAAGAGGAAGAAGCTGGGAGCAATGCCCACTTCCTGTTCAGGCTGTTAATAATTCAATGAGTACCTTCTAGGAAAACCACCCTAGAAGGTATCAGTGATCTTAACCATTTCACCCAATTACCTGGTGAAACATTAGCCATAGGTTTTGACTGCAATTTTAATTATCCAGCACTTCATTTGTTTCATGTCTATACAGTGCTTTTTTTCTGGAGAAAAAGGTACCGGAACTCTTGGATTACATTTCCTCGGGAGTAGATGGCGATTAAATTGTAATGCAATTAATAGAAGAAAAGGTGCTGGAACTCAGTTCCAGTGAGTTCCACCAGAAAAAAAGCCCTGTGTCTATACCACCTAACAGCTGAAGCTCTTTGGGAGGTTTACAACAATTAAAACCCTAAAATACAACATGATAAAATACAATATAAAAGTTTAAAACTACAGTATAAAATAATACAGTCATGCCTTGGATTGAGAGCATAATTCGTTCCGGAAATGTGTTTGTAATCCAAAACACTCTTATATCAAAACGAAATCCCCCCAAAAAAATTTGTACAGAGATTTTTAATCTAAGCCGTACTACAGTACTTGTATTGCAAGATGTCGCTTGTATATCAAGTAAAAAAAAAAAATTAAATAAATATTTAAACATTTGCTTGTCTTGCAAAACGCTCTCAAACCAAGTTACTTGCAATCCAAGGTATTACTGCATCCAAATAGAACCTAGCAGCAATGCAAAGATTTAAAACACAGTACTAGATTTAGAACAACAGAAACTAAAGGTGCAATCCTATGCAAGTTTAGACAGGAAAAAAAGGCCTACAACTCCCAGCATGCCCCACTCCGCTGGGGCATGCTGAGAGTTGTAGGCCTTTTGTCTGTCTAAACTTGCATAGGATTGCACCTTAAAAGACTAAAATGCCTGGGAAAATAGGAAGGTCTCCACTTGGCGCTGAAAAGAGCACACCGTAGGCGCCAGGTGTGCCTGTCTGGGAAGCTCATTCCACAACCGGGGTGCCACAACAGAAAAGGCCCTCTCCTTGGTAGCCACCTACCTCACTTCCTTTGGCGGGGGCTCCCTGAGAGGACTGCTGTAGATGATGTTAGGCTCCAAGCAGAATTGTGGCAAGGGCTTACTGAGTTATGGCCAGTTTGCATGAGCACAGGATAGTTAATAAGCCATAGTGGCTTGTCCACCACTCTGCGAATGCCAATCACCAGCTTGTTGAGGTTTCCAAACCCAGCAAGGGTGGTTGCTTGGGGTGGTCAACAAACCACCCAGCGAGCCTAAAACAGGCCATGGGTGTTAACCACCCCATCCAACCACCCTTGCCAGGTTTGGACGTCACAGCAAGCTGCCCCAAAAAGGGTAGTTATGTAAACCCGGATGGCACAGGTGGGGTGGTTAGCAAGCCACGGTGCCTTATTAACCACCTTGCGATCGTGCGAACCAGGTCAGTGTACAGTCATGCCTTGGATTGAGAGCATAATTCGTTCCGGAAACGTGCTTGTAATCCAAAATACTCTTATATCAAAATGAAATCCCCCCCCCCAAAAAAAATTTGGTCAGAGATTTTTAATTTAAGCCGTACTACAGTACTTGTATTGCAAGACGTCGCTTGTATATCAAGTCAAAAATAAATAAATAAATATTTAGAAATTTGCTTGTCTTGCAAGACACTCTCAAACCAAGTTACTTGCAGTCCAAGGTATTACTGTATATGCAAATGCTTTGACCACTCAAAACTTTTCTAAAAATGCAACATGTTGTTGAAGTCCTTTGGATTTTGAAACTCTTGAAATTTTAGCATTTGGGAAAGCAGGGGTGGTGTAACAGCAGATACATATGAATGTGTAGCGACTGTAGCGTGCTTGTGGGTTGCAGGAAAACATGAATTTCAGAAATTTCGGCATTTTCACATTTCAGCTGGCTGGGGAATGCTGGGAATTGTAGGACTTTTTTTTCCTGTCATGATAGGTTTGTGCCCTGAGTTTTTAAATTAGATGCTTTTCTTCCAGGCTGCCTCACTTCTATTGTTGGGACAATGGAACATGTGGAGAGGTGAGGGTTTTTAGCTTCTCTTACGTGTCTTCCCATTTTGGTATAAAAATTAGACACCATCCCATCCTGTTTTAAACTTGGAAGACGGCAAACACTTAACTAGAATAATAAAACAGGACTTTCCTATAACATCCAATTTTACCCCCTTTTAATGCCTCTGTTATTTCTTTCTGTTGTCGGCATGGATCATTTTTAATGCCACCGTTCTTCCAGATGTGTGAGGTATTCGTATAACTTATATCTATGTGGATTAAGCCCTGGGAGAATGGCTTCGTTGTCTGTCTCCGATTCATGTAAATCAGTGTTCTCCAACCTTGGGTCCCCAGATGTTTTTGGCCTACAACTCCCAGCATGCCCCAGCCAGCGTAGCTGGCTGGGGCATGCTGGAAGTTGTAGGCCAAAAACATCTGGGGACCCAAGGTTGGAGAACACTGATGTAAATTATGTGTCCTTCAGCTTCTGCAGAGACTCCCTCGTATCATTTTCGGTGTTCGTGGCTTTGTAAATATCTCCTGCAGCATCAATATATATATATATATATATATCTTAAAGTTCAAGGGCTTTGTATAGTTGGCCAAACGTGAGTGCTAAGATAGCATAGAGGTGAAGAGAATGAGCTGTGAAGGAGTCTGTTCCAAACTCTAGACAAGCCTCTCTGTCTCGGCCCTATCTCCACCATTCACAGATAATAATGCTGGCCTACTTTGCAGGATTGTAAATGGGAAATTGCCAAGGACGCCCAACACTGTCACATTTGACTTCAAAGGAAACTCCTCTAAAATGAGGGAACTGGTAAAAAGGAAGTTGAAAGCGAAAGTCAAGAGGTTACATTTCTGCAGAATGCCTGTGGGCTGCTCAAAACCACAATACTGGATGCTTAGCAAGAATGTACCCAGAGCCTAGGAGAGGTAGCACCAAGTCCAAGAGGTCACTGACCTGGTTAATAAGCAGGGTCAAGGAAGCTATTGGGGGGAAAAGAAGGCTTCCTTCAGAAAATGGAAGTCTTCCCCAAACAAGGAGAACAGAAAGGAATGCAAATTTGAACAAAAGAAATGTGAGCAGACAATAATGGATGCAAACATGGATTGTGAGGAGCACATCGCTAATTTAAAAAGTCTTTAAAAACATCAAAAGCAGGAAGAGTTAAAGGAGGATGAGTAGATTGGCCTTTTCTGCTGTGGCACCCCGGCTGTGGAATGAGCTCCCCAAAGAGGTTCGCCTGGTGCCTACTTTGTATTCTTTCCAGCGCCAGGTGAAGACCTTTCTGTTCTCCCCGGCATTTAAATCATTTTAATCATCTTAATCATTTTAATCTTGTAATTGTTTTTAATTCCGTTATTGTAACTGCTGCTGCTAGCTCTGCTGTTTGTTTTTAATCTGTGGTTTTAAATTTTATATTGTACTTTATGATTTTAACTGTTGTAACCCGCCCAGAGAGCTTCGGCTATTGGGCGGTATAAAAATGTATTAAATAAATAAATAAATAGATTGCAGAGAAACCAGATGAATTCTTTGCATCTGTCCTCACTGCAGAAAATGTAGGGCAGATACCTCTGGGCGGGGGCCTGAGGAGCAGAGGCCAATGGTGGTGACAAGAAATGAGTTTCTAGACCTTATTGACAGATTGAAAAACAAAACAGATAGTATCCTTCCAACAGCACCTAAAGAACACAAATGCGAAATTGCCGATCTTCTAACAAAAATGTGTGACATGCCCCTAAGACCCACCTGTGTAATGCAGGACTGGAAAGTGACCGATGTAATGCCAATTTTTAAAAAGGGATCCAGGAAATTACAGGCCACTCAGGTTAATGTCTGTTCCAAGTAAACAAGCGTGCAGGGACGGGACATGCTGAAGAAAAATCATCATAGCTTCTGCAAAGGTAAGTCCTGTCTCAGGAAGCTTTGAAAGCTATTTGAGAGATGATCCAGCAGACACTGTGTCAGTCAGTCAGTCAGGCGATCACTCGTGACCAAGTAAGATTGTCTTCCAGGATAAAAAAAGAAAATTTACAAAAGGAGATTTTTAAAAGGAGGAAAATTCTAAAGAAATTTGTGTAGACTCTAGCGATGGGTCCATAAGTGACTGTGGAGGCCAATTCTAGATCCACACAGCTTCCCACAGTGAGGTTACCAGATGGAAGATGGTCTTGTAGTAAAGGATTCATTTGACGTGCTTTTCGCTTAGCACGTTTCTCCCTTTCACCTTGCACTCGAGCTTCTTCAAAGTCCATAGAACCTTTGTGAAAGGCCAACCTCCATTTAGATCGTTCATGGGCCAGAGCTTCCCAGTTTTCGATGTTTATATTGCGTTGAAGGATCATTTTTTCAATGCTAGTAGTCTTTGCTTCTTCCAGTACACTGACATTTGTTCGCCTATCTTCCCAAGTAATTCGCAGGATTTTCCGGAGGCAACATTGATGAAATCTTTCAAGGAGTTGGAGGTGACGTTTATAGATAGTCCATGTTTCACAGGCATACAGTAAAGTCGGTAATACAATGGCTTCATAAACCAGTGTTTTGGTCTTCTTACAAATATCCCGATCCTCGAACACTCTATGTTTCATTCGAGAAAACGCGGCACTTGCGGAGCTCAGACGATGCTGGATTTCACTGTCGATGTTAGCTGTAACAGAAAGATAGCTGCCAAGATAGAGAAAATGATCGACATTTTCCAGTATTGTCCCGCCAAGCTGGATAGATGGCATCACCAAAGGGTTAGCTTGCACTTGCTGATGAAGCACTTTGCTTCTGCAATAGCATTTAGGATAGTTTGGAGATCATCCTCTGAATGTGCGGAGACTACATTATCATCAGTATACTGAAGTTCCACAATGGAGGTTGTAATTACCTTACTTTTTGCTTTCAGCCTGCTGAGATTAAAAAGCTTTCCATCTGTTCGATATATAATTCCCACGCCAGTGGGAAGTTTCCCCTCGACAAGATGTAAAATCATGGCGATGAAAATAGCAAATAATGTTGAGGCAATAACACATCCCTGTTTAACACGTGATCCCACTTTAAATGGAGCACCATGAGAGCCGTTGTTGTCCAAGACCGTAGCCGTCATGTTGTCATGGAGAAGTCGCAAGATATTCACAAATTTATTGGGGCATCCAATTTTTATAAGGATAGTCCAGAGAGCTGTTCGGTCTACAGTATCAAAGGCCTTAGCAAGATCAATAAATGCCATATAAAGGGGTTGATTTTGCTCCCGGCATTTTTCTTGGAGCTGACGTGCAGTAAAAATCATGTCTACTGTCCCTCTAGAGGGGCGGAAACCATATTGAGTTTCAGGGAGGATCTCTTCTGAAATAGATAGAAGACGGTTCGCGAGAATCCTGGCAAATATTTTACCTGTGGTAGCTAAGAGAGAAATGCCCCGATAGTTTCCACAGTCTGTTCTCATCATCATCAGGCGATCACTCGTGACCGAGTAAGATTGTCTTCCGGGATAAAAGGAGGAAATTCTAAAGAAGATTGTGTAGACTCTGGCGATGGGTCCGTAAGTGACTGTGGAGGCCAATTCTAGATCCACACAGCTTCCCACAGTGAGGACACAGGTTACCAGATAGAAGATGGTCATGTAAAGGATTCATTTGACGTGCTTTTCGCTTAGCACGTTTCTCCCTTTCACCTTGCACTCGGGCTTCTTCAAAGTCCATGGAACCTTTGTGAAAGGCCAACCTCCAGTTAGATCGTTCATGGGCCAGAGCTTCCCAGTTTTCGATGTTTATATTGCATTTTTTTAGATTAGCCTTATGAACATCTTTAAACCTCTTATATTGACCACCGATATTCCGCTTTCCATCCTTGAGTTGGGAGTAAAGTAACTGCTTTGGGAGACGGCAGTCAGGCATTCGAACAACATGACCGGTCCACTGAAGTTGGCGTTGAAGGATCATTTTTTCAATGCTAGTAGTCTTTGCTTCTTCCAGTACACTGACATTTGTTCGCCTATCTTCCCAAGTAATTTGCAGGATTTTCCGGAGGCAATGTTGATGAAACCTTTCAAGGAGGTGGAAGTGACAGTACACTGTGTACTTGGACTTTGACAAACTCCCTCGTCAAAGACTCCTGAGCAAACTTAGCAGTCATAGAATAAGAGGAAAGGTCCTCTTATGGATCAGTAACTGGTAAAAGAACAGGAAGCAGAGCGTATTTATTTTATTTGTTATTTATTACATTTATGAGTCGCCCATCTGGCCAGTCACCTGGTCACCCGGCCAGAGTAGGAATAAACGGTCAGTTCTCCCAATGGAGGGATGTAAGTGGTAGAGTCCCACAGGGATCTGTTTTTGGACTGGTGCTGCTTTTCAACTTGTTCATAAATGATCTGGAATCAGGAGTGAGCAGTGAGGTGGCCAAGTTTGCTGATGGCACCAAATTATTCAGGGCGGTTAAAGCAAAAAAAGGGATTGTGATGATGAGCTCCAAAGGAATCTCTCCAAAATGAGGACATGGGTATTGAAATGGTCACTGTGGTACAGCGTAAGCAAGTGTAAAGTGATGCACCTTGAGGCGACACTCCTGACTTCACGTAAACGCTGATGGGGTTTGAGCTGAGCTTGACAGTGCCTGACCAAGGAAGGGATACGGGGTTTGTGATGGGCAGCTTGATGAACTCTAGAGGGGTGGTGGTGGTGGTGGAATGCCCTGCTCCCTCCCTGCTTGGAGGGAATGATTGGTTGGGAGCACTTCTATTAGAAGGGAGTATGGCCGGCCTACGATGAGGTGGAGCGAGGCTGCTGCCTCAGGTGGCAGATGCTGCGGGCATGCATTTTTCCTGCCCCCCCCCCCCAAACCTGCTGCTCCCGTGTGTGGTGCGAGGAAGCCATCCTGTCACCAGCATTGCAGTAAGATTCAGCAGCCAGTCTAGTTGGTTTCTGTCTGTGGAATGGGGGTGGCGGGGTGGGCGCCATCTTGCCCTTTGCCACAGGCAGCACAGTGCCACAAGCCGACCCTGGAAGGGAGGATACGCTGCACTGTTATTTTAGGAAGTGTATTCTGAGGCGTGGAAAAATCCATTGCTCGAATCCGGAACCAGATGTTTATCTTGGCAAATGCGTAGGAGGTGGACACTTGTTGCAGGGAAGAATCCATGGTTTTTATCGACTGCTTACTTTAAGCCAGGGCTCTCCAACCTTGGGTCCCCAGATGTTGCTGGACTACAGCTCCCAGAATCCTTTGCCATTAGCCATGACAGGATTCAGGTGATTGCCTGTTCGGGTGGTATTGCCTTGGCCGGACCTGCGTAGCTTCACCGAGGCTGCTGTGTCTTGGGCTTTTGGGCCATGCTCTGGTTTTTGGAGACTGGCTGGAGTGTGTGTGTGGAATGTTTACAAAATAACATAGGGGCATTTGCAGGGATCAGTTGTTGCCAAGGGAAGGGCATGTTGGAAATGCCTTTCCTGCACCCCGGCATTTGGGCAGTCGATCAGATCATTTATATCAGCTGTCCACAACTTGGTGCTGTCCATATGCGTTGGATTACAGCTCCCATCATCCCTGGCCAGCATGGCCATCGGCCAGCACACCTGAAGGGTGCCACATTGGGTAAAGCTGACTGATATCGTACTGTTCTGTTGGAAGACTTGGAACAATCACATCAATTTGCACAGTAGCAGGGTGTGTGTGTGTGTGTGTGCGGAAATAGTCAAAGCGAGAATAAACAAAATTTGCACACGGAATCCATTCCAAAGTGTAAAGCACTAAAAATGGTCACATTTACACACACTTTTTTGATTTTTGTTTTAAATCAGCAAGCCCCAAACTAAAAGCTCCAGCAGAGAGCAGGTTTAACCCCTCCCCCCCAAACAGCGGGTCACACATTAAAAGCGGATGGAAATAGAAACCTTTTTATTAGCCCTCTACAGATTTTTATTTATTTATTTTATTTATATCCCGCCTTTTTTCCTGCAAGGAACCCAAGGCGGCTTACATAATCCTCCTCTCCATTTTTATCCTCACAACCACCCGGTGAGGTAGGTTAGGCTGAGAGTCTGTGACAGGCCCAAAGTCACCCAGTGAGTTTCATGGCCAAGCAGGGACTAGAACCCGGATCTCCCAATTCCCAGTCCAACACTCTCACCACTACGCCACACTGGGCAGAGGGGAAGTTTGGAAGGGAGTTATGCGGCCTTGGCACCACGGAGGAGAGTTATTCCACAGTCTTGGTGCCCCAAAGTTATACGGGAAACTCAGTGTTCAGAACCTCGTATTCCTCCCATAACATCAAGTTCAGGCATAGGCAACCCGGTGCCCTCCAGATGATTTGGACTACAACTCCCAGGATTCCTGACCGTTGTCCAGGTCACTGACCCTCAATGGAACAGACCAGGGGTGTCGAACCGCCCAAGGGCCAAATTCCATTTTGGAGAAGTACGGGGGGGGGGGGCGGCATTCCAGTGGTGGGCGGGCCTCAAATTACCCCCAAACACCAGCATATTTTAGTTTAAAGCTCTTCCTGCCAGCAAGTAAGCCTCTGGCTATGCATTTCAATCCTTCTGAATGGGGGAAAAACTGTGCAAAAGCCAGGAAACCCCCAGACGATTGGTCCTTGGGGGAAAGGGGCTGGGGGAAGGGGGTGTGGCTATCTGGGAAGTCCCGGAGGGCTGGATGGGGAGCCCAGGAAGGCTGGATTTTGCCCCCCCCCCCTGGGCCTGAGGTTCTGCACTCCTGGAATAGACAATATGGAACTAGAGGGACCAATTATCCAGCACTACAAAATGCTGCTTCCTATTGATGGGGAAGCACCAGGACAATGCAGTAGTGCACAGTTCAGTAATTGTCCGGAGCCCGTTAAGGGCACTGCTCTTTGGATGGTGACGTGTATTAATTCACGCAGTTCAAAATGTGGTAAGCCAGCCCTGCTGCCTTTGGGGGCCCTCCGGCGCACCCCGCTGAGCCCTTCTCAGTCTGCCCCAAAGTCCTGCCTTGAGGGTGCCACTGGGGCTGTGAGAATTGCCCTGCCTTCCGCTCTCACTTTCTTTTTCTCAGACCTTTGGACTCGCTCTCTTCCTTCTCTCTCTCTCTCTCTCTCTCTCTCTCTCTCTCTCTCTCTCCAACTTCTTCCTCTCTGCCTTTCAAAACTGTGCCGAAAGCACAAGCCGACATTTGTTTTCTGGATGTATAGTTTCTTTCTGAAAGTGGGGCCTGGATGAGATGGCAAGAGAGCCATGATTGGATCTTGTGTAGGTTTGGGGGTGGGTTGCCCCCAAGGGTAAATGCAGCCGTGGGGGGGACCCTGGTTCAGTTTGGGGCCACAGTGAGTAATGGGGGAGGTTTGTTTTTTTTGGTTTGTTTAAAAAAAAAAAAAAAAAGCTATCTCCCAATGCCAGTATTTCCCAATTGGTGCCCTCCAGATGTGTTGGGCTGCACATGCCAGCTGAGAATGATGGGAGTTGCAGTCCAACACATCTGGAAGGCAGCGGATTTAGGAAGACTGCCCAAGGCCATTCTCCTGATCTGATTTCTTCCCCTCTTGAGCCACTGGCCTGGTTCACATATAATTCTAACCCATGGTTTAATTAAACTATGGTGCGTTGCTCTAGCTGGAGTTTGTCTGATAGATGATCAAACAAACCATGGTTTGTTTGCTTAGTTCCTGGGCTGTTTGTTTCCCTCCCTGGATCCCAGCTCACTTTGTGGCACTGCAGCACTGGTATGTATAGAGGCTGGGCAGTTTTTTGGGGTTGTTTTTTTAACCACTCTTGCCTGCTGCCTCTGTAGCCTGGTGAAACAATCCATGAACAACCCATGATTCTGGGTCCGCATGTAAAACAACCCATGGTTTAAACAACCCAACAAGAAACCATGGGTTCTCTTCATGGCTTGTTCATGGTTGTTAACCCATAGTTCCGGGTTTCAACAAATTGTGGATGGTTGATACGTGCAAACCAGGTCACTATTTGCATTGTGGGGATAAACAAGTAGGTGTCTGCATAGCAGAGGTGGGCAGAAAGTAGATCTGGATCTACTGCGTGATTGGCAGGAGATTGGCAAGGGTTGCTGATTCCCAACGATTTTAACAAGGGCAGCAACAAAATAACTCCTCCAGCACCCTAAATGATGCTGCTGAAATGACAAACACTTGGGGTAACCCGGAGTGTGTGTGTATGTGTGTAAGAACTGTGAGCTCCGTTCAGTTCTGGTAGTCAAGCCAAACTCCTGGGCTCAGAATTCTCAGTGCATGCCTTTTGTACCAGTCTCCCACTAGTGCATCTTGGGGTTCTATCAAAAGCAAAGTAGACCCCCTCAAAGCGAGTCAGGATGGCTATATATATATATATAAATGATGGCTATATATCATTTGCCTCTGGTGTCAGACTCTTGATGCCATTTGCTGGGAGGGTTACCTGTTACCTTCATGTCCCCACCTGTGGGCTTCCCACTGGAGCATCTGCTTGGCCACTGTGGGAAAAGCATGTTGGGCTAGAGAGGCCACTGGTCTGATCTGGCACAGCTCTTCTTACGTTCTTACTCTGTGTTAGAGAGAGTGCCCAGGAAGCTGGTGGTTATATTTTGCTTCGCAAGAAGAAACTTCCTTCCAGGTAAGTGTGTACAGCAGTGTTCTCCAACCGTGGGTCCCCAGATGTTTTTGGCCTACGACTCCCAGCATGCCCCAGCCAGCTATGCTGGCTGGGGCATGCTGGGAGTTGTAGGCCAAAAACATCTGGGGACCCAAGGTTGGAGAACACTGCCTTAGATATTTTGGCTGTCGCAATCTCACTGCAGCAACCAAAGGCCAGTGCTGCAATCTTGTTGCTAGAGCAGTGTTCTCCAACCTTGGCTGGCTGGGGCATGGTGGGAGTTGTAGGCCAAAAACATCTGGGGACCCAAGGTTGGAGAACACTGGCTTAACATCTAGCTTTTTTTGGCATAGCTGGCTGGGGCATGCTGAGAGTTGTAGGCCAAAAACATCTGGGGACCCACGGTTGGAGAACACTGCTGTACAGGCATGGGAGGCTGGTGACGGCTTTGGCAGTGGGGCTCCTTATCCATTGCAGGTTTTATTCTTGAGCTGTGTAGGAGCTGCCCATGGTGGTGAACCTGTTTTGGGGGGGGGGGATGGAGTTCAGCGCCGTGGAGAGCTCCTAGAATAAAGGCTGCAACGGATGAGGAGCCCCACTGACATAGGCATCACCAGCCTCCCCTCCCCTGGTGCATAGGATTGCCGCCCGAAGCTCAGATTAACTGAACGCAGAGCACAGGCGTGCGACAGGCACGTTACCGAAATGAAAAAATGAAAGGAAGAAAATAGGATCTTGGCCAACTCTTGGCCGTTTCACGTGCGATACAGGGAGACACCAGAAGGGTGGCAACATTTTATGTTGTGCAGAGTTGTTGTTGTTGTTGTTGTTGTTTAAAAAAAACAAACCTTGTGCTGATCCCAGCTGATGGGTGCTGAGCTTTCCGTTGCAGAATGACTGAATTAGATGCATAAATGGCAGTGAGTGAGATGGTTTGCCCGCCGTCACGATAAGCCACCCTGAAAATAAGCCACGGTGGGTTGGTTGTTGTTCGCTTGCCAAACCGCGTTACTCCCGACAGATGATCAGGCGCTCTGCGGCTTGCTGTGGCTTTCATAGATTTCATAGATCATAGAGCTGGAAGGAGCCTACAAGGCCATCGAGTCCAACCCCCTGCTCAATGCAGGAAACTAGAGGAGGGGTCTCCCATCCAAGTAATAACCAGGCTTGACCCTGCTTAGCTTTCCACGCTCAGACAAGCTGAGCCAGCGTGAGCCACAGGCCTGTATCCTGCTTAGTCCTCCTGCCCACTCTTGGCATGTACCCCATGGGCCTTTGCAGCACAATCTCAGCAGCCTATCTGCTACTCCACTAATGAGCACATTTGCGCTCATTAGTGGAGTAGAGGTCTTTTTTTCTAGAATGATTATTATTATTATTATTATTATTTTACCTTTGAGGAGATTTGCACAAATTTAACAATGGGGGGGGTTTGCCCGCCTTTGGGGAAATTTGCACATATCTAACATTTTTTCCCTCCCCAACTTGGAAGTTTACCACAAATTTAACTTTAAAAAAAAATAAATCTTGGTTGGTTGGGGAGATTCGCGCAAATCCGCTACAGCGCAATAACTAGTACTCCTCTTTAGTGCAGTCACGGCTGCACTAAAGGGGAGTAGTTACTGCGCTTTAGCAGATTTGCACAGATCTCCCCAAAAGTTAAAGAAGATAAATTTTGCGCAAATCTCCCCAAAGGTGGAGAAAAAAATGTTATATTTGCTCACATCTCCCCGAAGTGTTTTTTTTTTTTTGAAAAAAGAATGTTAAATTTGCACAAATCTTCCCAAGCTGGAAAAAACGAGTCACTATTTCGGCAGGTGACGAAGTGGAAGAGCAAATTGACTAGTGTCATTTCAAGATGTAGGTAATAGAGAGGAGGAATCATTAGCGAGATTGTGAGGAGTGGCTGGCAGGGCTTTTCGCAGCTCTTTCCAGGTGGCTCTCTCGCCGGGTTTGGACGTCACGACAAGCCGCTCTGAGTACAAGCCACCCTGAACAACCCTACTACAAGCCATGGGTTCTCTGGGTGGCTCGGTTGTGAAAAACCACCAACCATGGAAAAGCCATGCCAGGTTCGGACGTCACACTATGCCACCCTGAAAGTGCAACCACCCATGGTGACAACCCATCATGGCTTAGTGTGATGTGTGAACCAGGCCATTGTGTACTTAAAAACATTTCTGGCAGTTTGGGTTTCTTTACGCTTGCCTGGGCACTGCTGCTTCTGTGTGTGTGTGTGTGTGTGCGTGTGTTCTGCTGCTACATCAAGGACTCATCAGCGGCTGGCTTTTCACCTTGAAATTGCCTATCTCCATTTCCTGCAGATATTCCTGCAAATAGCTTTTCTGGGGTTATTTCTGTTTATAGCTGTGCCACAGATAGTGACCTAGATGCATCCCAGGCCTCAAGATTTACACTCGTCTTTCTGCCTCCAGCGCTGGTGAGGAGCTCCCAACGATGCTGGCACGATGCTCATGCTGTGAGAGTGACACTAACCTGGTGCATCACGGCTGAAATTTGCTTGCCTCTCCAGGAGCATTAATGCCAAGCCAAGTGGAGAGCCAATGTGGCTCTTTCGATGCTACTTTTTCCCCCCCTGGGGGCTGAGTTATGGAATGAGATTGTGGGCTATGAGGATTGCCAGCTGAACATAAAACAACAACCCTGGCCTGCTCCTGTGCCTTTAACTCCAGCTTGATCGGCTGTAATCAGTGGATGAAACTTTCTCCTGTGTGGAGATAAGCATGATTATCTGCTAATATGTGCAGATCGAGTTGCTATTAAAGGCATCGGAGCGGCTGGAAGACACTGGAGGGGTACAAATAGCAGACGTAGGTGACTGGACCCCCTGTAAAACTTGGTGGGTGAGGCAGGGCGATTGCACAATGAAGGTCTCACCTGGAAGGTACTTGTGTACCTCCAAGGCAGTGTTCTCCAACCTTGGGTCCCCAGATGTTTTTGGCCTACAACTCCCAGGATCTCCCAGCCAGCTCTGCTCCAAGGGCTGTTTTAAGGATCAGTAGACCTTCATCAACCTCCTCCGATCTGGCTGGGTGTTGCAGTCCAACACATCTGCAGGGCACCAGGCTGAAGGAGGGTGGTCTACTCTGGCAGTAGCTCTCTGCCATCTTGCATAGAGAAGGGTCTTTCCCTGCCTGAGTCTGGGACCTTCTGCATGCGCGGGATTTATTTATTTCATTTCTATGCCCGCCAAGAGCCGAAGCTCTCTGGGCGGTTCACGACAGTTCATAACACACAGTGCACAAATACAGTAAAAACAGCACGACATTTTTCCAATATACAACATTTTAAAAAAACCCCACACAATTTAGCAGCTAGAACAATTTTGGTGCAACTAGACCGGTTAAAAGCAGTTGACATAAATGCCCTGTCATGCCATTAAATACTCTTAGGTGCCATTAAATGCCTGGGAGAAGGGGGCAGTCAACCTGGTGCCAAAAAAGTTGACACAGGTGGCGCCAGGCAGGCCTCAGTGGGGAGAGCATTCCATAGATGGGGGGGGGCTGCCACCGAGAAGGCCCTCTCCCTTGTTGCCACCATCCGAGCCTCCCTCGGAGGTGGCACTTGGAGGAAGGCCTCAGATGTTGACCGTAGTGTCTGGGTAGATTCAGGCTGGGAGAGGCTCTCCATCAGGTATTGTGTTCCCGAGCTGTCAAAGGCTTTATAGGTTAAAACTAGCGCGCTGCCACTCAGCTGTGGCCGTTCCCAACTAGCTGTGGAGGTGGTTTTGTTTCTTTCATGCTGCTCTAAATAGCACCTCTCATATGTCATCCTGCTAACGTCAGTGTTTTCATAGATTTCATAGATCATAGAGTTGGAAGGGGCCTACAAGGCCATCGAGTCCAACCCCCTGCTCAATGCAGGAAACTAGAGGAGGGGTCTCCCCGTCCCAACCAAGTAATAACCAGGCCTGACCCTGCTTAGCTTTCCACACTCAGACAAGCTGAGCCAGCGTGAGCCACAGGCCTGTATCTACTTCGCAACGAACGATCTTGCAGGTAAAGAAAGGGATCTGAAACAGAGTTGCCTTTCTGTCAGCGGTGCTTTAACATTCCACTTGCCTTGAATGATTTGCATCGTTGAAGCTTTTGAGATAACATGGAAAGAGGATCTCTGGTTCTTAGGGTGTCATGAGAAGCACTCCGGGTCGCAGGAACCGTGGTTTTTTACATGGCGGATAAAGCTGCAACCTCATCCTTGCATAAGCTTTTGAGGAAATTA
Source organism: Shinisaurus crocodilurus (assembly GCA_021292165.1). Classification (NCBI taxonomy): domain Eukaryota; kingdom Metazoa; phylum Chordata; class Lepidosauria; order Squamata; family Shinisauridae; genus Shinisaurus; species Shinisaurus crocodilurus. Next base: position 2,253,903 of record CM037877.1, on the reverse strand, counting down.
GACTCTTTTAAGGGAACTCGTCAGCGTGACAAGCCCACCGCATTGCCTGGCTCAGAGAAGGTCAGGCCACAATAAACATGTTAGGCTTTAAGGCAGCCTTCTCCAACCCTGTGCCCTCCAGATGTGTTGGGGCAGTCGGTAGGGGCAGCCGGCTGGGGATTGTGGGAGTTGTAGTCCAGCAGATCCGGGACCGGGGGGACATCAGGTTGAGGAGGGCTGCTTTAAGGTGTGGCAGGACTCTTTGGGGCTGGCTGGGCATGATGGGAGTTGTAGTCCAGCAGATCCAGAGGGCGCGAGGTTGGGGAAGCCTGTTTTAAGGTGTGGAAGGACACTTTGATCTGGCACACACACATCCCCAGTGTGTGCGTTCTTCACACGGCGGAAAGTTCATCTTCTCCAGCTTGCTTGGAACACCTTGTATGTATCAAGGCCTACAAAAAGGCATTCATAAGTATGTCCTGCCCCACATAAACTGTTAACCCTGAGTTTTTGGTGGCACGGATTGTATTTACGGTACATAGGCTTCTGGTCATAAGAAGCATTTATCTGTAGGGTTGTGTGGGTCTTGGAGTTCTTGAAGCTCACTCCTGTACATGCGGTGTGTACAGTACAGTGCCGAGCTCATGTATGCACCGGCCCGTAGTTCTTTTGGTAATATTGGAATTCATCCTTCTCAGAGGCGTTGTTAGAGGGTGGCCCACTAGGGCAGGAACCCCAAATGTTTCATTTGGAGCCCTGAATCTTTGGGATACCATCTGCCCCCCACCCTGCTGTCTAGGGGCACTTGCTGAAAGAGAGGTCCAGGGGCCCAGATGATCTTTGTTGCATCTGGTCCCCCTGGATTACCTGGCTTTTGCCCACGTGTGCTTCACCTCCTGCTGCCCACCCTTGAATCTTTCTGCCTGATGTTTTTTTTCTAAAATTGAATGCCCTCCTCTCCACTGTCCATGTACCCCTTTTTACAAATAGGGGTGTCCTTAGGAGACAGGGTCCTTTAAAGACAGACAGACAGACACACACACACACACTTTAGAGCAGTGTTCTATGCTGGCTGGGGCATGCTGGGAGTTGTAGGCCAAGAACATCTGAGGACCCAAGGTTGCAGAACACTGCTTTAGAGCAGGGCTTTTTTTCTGGTGGAACTCACCGGAACTGAGTTCCAGCACCTTTTCTTCTATTAATTACATTACAATTTAATCGCCATCTACTCCCGAGGAAATGTAATCCAAGAGTTCCGGTACCCTTTTCTCCAGAAAAAAAGCACTGCTTTAGAGCATATGTAAATTAGCATATGCAAATCTGTGATATGTATATTTTTTGTCCTGTGGGCCTGAGGACCGGATCCTTTCGGTACCTAGCACCACCCCTGATCTTTCTACTGGCTGGGCTTGAGCAGAGTCCCGAGGGACTAAAGGGAAGCGTTCCCCTGCTCAGTTAAGACGTTTCCCCCATTGAGCGTTTGGCTTGGCTGCCCGTAGTATCCACACAATCAGAGGTGCTTAGCTTATGCCCACGGCCACTCCAAGACCTTTTGCTCCCTGAAGTGGAGCAGCAAATGGAGCCTCCCCAGCTGGCTGGGAATGATGGGAGTTGCAGTCCCACAGGTCTGGAGGGCACCAAGTTGGGGAAGGCTGAGCTTAGGAAAGAATTGTGTTTCTTGTGCAAGGTCCGGGTTCTAGTCCCCGCTTGGCCATGAAACTCACTGGGTGACTTTGGGCCAGTCACTGACTCTCAGCCTAACCTACCTCACAGGGTTGTTGTGAGGATAAAATGGAGAGGAGGATTATGTAAGCCGCCTAGGGTTCCTTTCAGGAAAAAAGGCGGGGTATAAATATAATAAATAAAATAAAATAAATTGTAAGTAACTTGGTTTGAGAGCGTTTTGCAAGACAAGCAAATTTTTAAATATTTATTTATTTTTTACTTGATATACAAGCGACGTCTTGCAATACAAGTACTGTAGTACGGCTTAAATTAAAAATCTCTGTACATATTTTTGGGGGAGAATTTCGTTTTGATATACAAGTGTTTTGGATTACAAGCACGTTTCCGGAACGAATTATGCTCTCAATCCAAGGCATGACTGTATTAGTATCCAAGGGCCCACTGGCATGGCGTGGCTTTGGAGAAGTTGTCCATCTTGAGCTGGGTGTGCCCATCTACTGCCCCGTGTGGGATTCACTCCTCGGTAGGCCACTGCAAATGCTCCAGTGCACTTTGGAAAAGACCTCCAGAGGCTCTTCATTTCTCAGCTCCCTCCCGCCGTTCACTTCCTCTACCCGGGGTCCACCTTGCATCAATGGTGTTGAAATCACATTCTGTGTGAAGCAGCGCCCACTTCTCTTATTCCTTTCTCCTGCAGCTTGCGTTTGGGGTAGTACTACCACTTCTCAGATGGGAGAAACCTTATATAACAATTGCAAGCTATTCACCGAACGTGGATCCTGCTGACATAGCCAAAAACGGCACCCTCTGTCTGGGAGATATCAGCAGGCTTGTGGGGGAACCCCGCGTTTTGCAGAAGTACAAAACACTTCAGGAAAAAAGGGGTCTGAGCATTCTCCGTGTCGGTCGGGGGAAACTAGGTAGGGGTAATAGAATGGAGTAACCTCAGGAAGGGCATGGCAGGCTAGACTGAGAGCCAGTGTGGCGTAGTGGTGAGCGTGTTGGACTGGGACTCGGGAGATCCGGGTTCTAGTCCCCGCTCGGCCATGAAGCTCACTGGGTGACTTTGGGCCAGTCACTGGCTCTCAGCCTAACCTTGTTATAAGGATAAAAATGGAGAGGAAGAGGAGGATTATGGAAGTGGCCTTAGGTTCCTTGCAGGAAAAAAGGCGGGACAGAAATATAATAAATAAATAAATAAATAATAGGCAAGTAGAGCCACACCAAGTAACTCCAAGAATTTGTGCATAGGATTGCAGCCTCAGAAAAAGAAAAAAATATTGGGTTGCTTAGACTTAGAGACAAAAGATATAATTAGAGCCAGTGTGGCGTAGTGGTTAGAGTGTTGGACTGGGACTCGGGAGATCCAGGTTCTAGTCCCCGCTCAGCCATGAAACTCACTGGGTGACTTTGGGCCAGTCACTGACTCTCAGCCTAACCTACCTCACAGGGTTGTTGTGAGGATAAGATGGAAAGAAGGAGGAGGATTATGTAAGCCGCCTAGGGTTCCTTGCAGGAAAAAAGGCGGGGCATAAATATAATAAATAAATAAATAAATAAATAAGAAGAACCGTTGCTGCGCTGCAACATTTTGTTGCAGGTGCTGCTTCTTCCCTCTAATGGTGACGCCTGTGCCTACCAGTTCAGCAGTGGAACAGGACCACTGAGAGAGGCGCATGGTTTCTGCATATCCAGGGACACCCCATTGAAATACTGGTTAAGAAAGAGAGAAAGAAGCCCTCCCCTAATACAAACACTAAAGATTATCATCATCATCATCATCATCATCATCATCATCATCATCATCATCATCTGTATTCCGCTCCACATCAAGCAGATTCTGGAGCAGTGAGCAATAAAAAGAGAAAAACAGATAAGACTAGAGGGGAGTCAAATCAGGGTCTCTTTTGCACATCCCCATGAGCAGGTGGGCTCATATAGGAGGTGCTATCTTTCTTTCTTTTTTTTTGCGCTCTCTAAGGACACTATTTTCTGCAGCCTTCTTTTAGCGTGGGCAGTGTGCCTGTGCCCCTCCTCCATTTGCCCTCCTTTGTGGTTTCAATCTTTCAAAAAGTTTCAGGGCTCTTCTCTGGGGCGGCCTCACAACATGCACGCGAGACAAGTCATGATCATGCCCGATTTACAGAATGGAAACTGAGGCTGGGACTTCTGAAGTATGGCTATGTCTGTAAACTGGGGGTGGGGAATATGTGGCCACCCTCCCAATAATGAACTGCAGCTCCCATCATCCCTGATCATTGGCCATACTGGTGTTGGGTTTTGCATAGGCAGAACGAGATTACCACCTGACATCGAGATTGTCACCTGACCTGGTGAGTGTCTCTTGAGTTCAAATACACAAGGTCTCTAGTCACGAGACATAGTCTCGAGGTGATATGACTCAGCAACCTTGGACAGGTTTTGCAGATCAACATGTTGATGAATAGGTTATACAACTGGGGTGAGTAATATCCTATTTATAGGTACAAAGGGTCTGTGGTATAAAGCTAGCACACTTGCTGATAGCTTCATTCCGTCACTTCTCTCTCCTCACTTGCTTGCTGTCTCTTGTCTCGACTCGACATGTTACTTGTTCTTGGACTTCACTTCATCTAGTCTTACCACTGGGGTATTGGATTTGTATCTGCAATGATGTAGTGAGTAGAGATGCATTGCTTGCCTTAATCCCATGTAATTGGGTCTTACAAATAAACTCTTTAATCTTTATTAACTGCTGTTATCTCCTCCTTCCGCCTGCGTGACTGGGACTGAGGGTCATTGGCTAGGGGAGCTTTTGAACCCGGGTCAGTCCAGCTCTCACAACTGGCTGGGGCTGATGGGAGTCAACACCCAACAACATCTGGAAGGCACCAGGTTCTCCAGCCCTGTTGTGAACCCTTCATGGTGTTGTTGGACATGGGAGTAATTTGAAGAATCATCCCCACATGGTTTCAAAACCCAAAATGTAGCCTGGCCTATGGTTGCTTCCATCTGCTCTGCATAACATTGAGAACAGTCTATTTTTTTCTAAATAAGTCTTTCAAACTCTTTCTTTAGACTACAGATTTGATCAGCACAGCCGGATACGACAGTATTGTCCAACACCTCAATGATGGCAGGAAGAACTGCAAAGAATTTGAAGATTTTTTGAAGGAGAGGTATGTGTCTTGTTCTGAAATTGTTGAAGATTATTTACAACAGGGTTGGAGAACCTGGTGCCCTCTAGGTGTTGTTGGACATTAACTCCTGCTCCAGAACAATCAAGTTTCTTCATGATCTTTGACTGCCAGGAAGCCTCTTTGATCCTTTCCCAGTTTCAAACTGGTTTAAATTTAATAATATCGTGGTAGATGTGCCTTGGAAATACCTAAAAGAGTATTTCAGCCCCGCTCCATCAATTCCCTGTGATGGGAGCTCCATATTCATTCCCAGCTACTCTTGACCCAAAAGCTTTCCCAGCAGTCCACTTGACAGTTACTCTTATAAGTGGTCGAAGGCAAAAAAAATTACCTTGACCTTGCTCATTAGATTTTTCCGTGAAGCTCAGTATCTGTACCCAGATACCCAATATACCCAGTCTCTCTTTGGAGGGCTTCACAATTTATATTTCCCCATTTTTAGTGGAGTTCCTGGAGCTAAGGCAGCTTCAGACTGGACTGACTTGCCTTGTTTCTGGGGGGAAATATTAGCCCTTTTGGCTTGGAAGAAGCCACTTTCTCTTGAGTGCTTGGCTCTGTCGATAGTCACGGCCTTCTCGGTTTTTTTACTTCATCTTCCTTCTTGGGTGCCTCTCTTCATTTCCTCTCAAAACAACGCCACTTGACTCTTGGGTTGAAGTAGAGAAATGTCAAAGTTGCACTGAGAACAAACTGTTAAGGCCCAACAGACCTCAAGTTGTTGGTCAATACTCTATCAGATTGTTTCAGCGGACCCTTGAAGAGACTGAGTTGGTTACCCCAGAAGAAGTGGCTTAGGACTAGAAAGGCTTTGGGCCTTTAATATTTTGTTCTCAGTGCACCTTTGGCATCTCCTCTGTCCTTCATTCCCCTTTCCTTCCCCAGTTGGCTTTGTAAATGCTACTACTGCTGGTACTATTACTACTGCTAGCACTCTTAATATTACTGGCTAACCTTAGGCTCACTCTTCTGTTGTTGTGGCATGTTCTGATAATGCCACCAGGGCTTCAGGGCAACCAAGACAGCAGTCAGTTGCTTCCCAGGAGCTTTCCTCAGCAATATACTAATGACCCTCTAGCCAAAATGCCCCTCCTTCCCTCTCTCCCTCCTTTTATACCCATTCCCTCTAACCTCTTTTCTTGCTGTGCAACAGGGCTTCAATCGAAGAAAGATATGGGAAGGACCTTATCAACTTATCAAGGAAGAAGCCCTGTGGGCAGACAGAGCTGAAGTGAGTCAGTGCGTTTCCTTAAAATTGCGATTTTTTAAAAACTCCTTTGGCTTGACCTGTGCACCAGGGGTGGGAAGCTCTTTCAGCGCAAGGACGGAATTCAATTTTGGAAAAGCTCGTTGGGGCTGCATTGCAGTGGCGGGCCAGGCTGAAAGCAAAAGAGGGCGGGCCAAAGGCGAAAGGGTCAGGGCAAAAATATTTAAAAATGCCAGCGTATTTTAGCTTAAAGCTCTTACTGCCGATAGCTAAGCTTTAGGAGAGGTATTTCACCTTTTGGAAGGGGTGAAAAAAACATGCAAGAGCTGAGAAACCACTCGAGTCTTGGAGGAAAGAGGGTGGTGCCAGGGGAAGAGGCGGGGCTTTCTCAGGAATCCCAGAGGGCCAGATTGGGAGCCCAGGCAGGCCAGTTTTGGCCCCTGGGCCGGAAGTTTTGCACCCCAGCTCTGTAGCCACCGCTGAAAAGGCCCTCTCCTTAGCAGTGTCCTGCCTCGACAGAAGGAGACTTTGAGTTATGGGCAGTCCAAAAAGCAAGGTCACAACACAGGCAAACAGTCAAGCAGTAAGGGAGGAGGCAGGCACGGTCAAGCAGAGGTCAAAGCACGGTTAAGCAGTCAGATTCATTACACAATCCCAAAGCAGAGTCAAGCAGGAGTCTAAGGGGATCAGGGTCATCAGTCATCAAGGCAAGAGCTGGGAAACAAGGCAGAAGGTGCTGAATAACAGGCAGACACTGGAGGCTTTTAACGCCAGAGCCTGCTGAGCCCCACCCAAGGCTCAGCTGCAGTATTTTAGAGCTGTCTGGTCAGAGTCCTACTCATGAGGAGTCACTGTCTCCCGTCACTGTCTCCCGAGCAGTCCTTCTCTGCAAGCGAACACCCTTCTCACAGGAGCCCTGCTTGCCTGCCTCTTGAGGCGACAGTGCTCCTGGGGGCCCGAAGCCATCTCCCCCAAGGGTCCAGGCTCCTCCTGGTCCAGGCTCCTACCCTGGAGAGGGTTCAGGTAGGGGGCCATCTTCTCCATCACCTGGTTAGGCCTCATCTTGAGTCCTGCTTCCAGTTCTGGGCACCACACTTTAAGAAGGATGTAGATTGTAGACAAACTGGAGAGGGTTCAGAGTAGGGCAACAAGGATGATAAAGGGACTGGAAACAAGGCCCTATGAGGAGAGACTGAAAGAACTGGGCATGTTTAGCCTTCAGAAGAGGAGACTGAGGGGAGATATGATCGCACTCTTCCAGTATTTGAAGGGATGTCACACAGAGGAGGGCAAAGATCTCTTCTCGTTCATCCCAGTTTGCAGGACACGGAATAATGGGCTTAAGTTACAGGAACCTAGATTCCACCTAAACATCAGGAAAAATTTCCTGACTGTCAGAGCAATAAGACAATGGAATCAACTACCTAGGGAGGTGGTGGGCTCTCCCAGTCTGGAGGCATTCAAGGTGCGGCTGGACAGACATCTGTCAGAGATGCTTTGACCTAGATTCCTGCATTGAGCAGGGGGTTGGACTCGATGGCCTTGTAGGCCCCTTCCAACTCTACTTTTCTATGATTCTATGATTCTGACAGGGACGGTTCAATGGCATCTATCTCTGGGAGCTCTAGTTCCTCCTCAAGAGGAGTCCTCCAGCAGGGGCAGGACAAGTAGCCACCCGCCTTACCGCATTTGGAGAGGGCACCCAGAGAAGGGCCTCTGAGGATAAACTTATGGTTCTGGGCAGGTATATATGGAAGCAGACGAGCCCTCTGGTAACCCGGCTCCAAGCCATTTAGGGCTTTGTACCAGCACTTTGATTTGGCCTCAGCATTGGACCGGCAGCCAGTGAAGATCATAAAGCCTGTCATAATACTGTATGATCATATTGGCCAGTCCCATTAATAATCTCGCTGCCCTATTTTGGACCAGCTGAAATTTCTGGACCATTTTCAAAGGCAGGCCCACGTGTAACGCATTGCAGTAATCCAAACGAGAGGTTATCAGAGCATAGATAACTGTAGCTAGGCCAGATAGGATCATAACTGGAATATTGGTCTAGGCCAGTGTTTCTCAACCTTGGGTCCCCAGATGTTTTTGGCCTACAACTCCCAGCATGCCCCAGCCAGCATAGCTGGCTGGGCATGCTGGGAGTTGTAGGCCAAAAACATCTGGGGACCCAAGGTTGAGAAACACTGGTCTAGGCTGATAACAGGTGCTCCGTGCCACCGAGGCCACCTCTGCCTCCAGTGACAGTGCTGGATGCAAGACAATTCCCAAACTATGAACCTGATCCTATAAAGGGAGTGCCGCCCCGCTCCAGAACAGGTTGAATATCACTCATCCGGGGAAGAACCACCCACTAATGGTGCTTCCAGACAGACGGCTCATAGCACTACAAATCAAAAGGCATTGTGTACCTATCCCATCTTCACTGACTTTCTCCGGTAACAAAAAAGACGGAAAAGGCGCTGGGAAAACATGGGAGGGTTACAAATAGAAGACACTGTTGTCTGGACCCCGAGTAGAATTCTGTGAATGAGGCAGGAGGATTCCATAATAAGAGCCTTGTCTGGAAGCACTCCTTGTGGAAAATTCTGTTGTTGTTCTAGAATTTGGATGGCAGTGTGACCTCAGTTTTAAAAGTCCATAGGAGGTAGTGAAAGTAAGCGTGAGGTCATATTGCATGGAAAAGCGCTCACTAAAATGAAAACTGTGCCGGGTAACTCCAGTTTCTTGAAAAAAAAATCTGCCCATGTTAGCCATGCCAGTAATCAGACTTCTCCATGCCCAGAAATTAGTTTCTGGTTTCGTGGAGATAACGAGCAACGGATGTGGCTTAGGGCCAGCTGACACGCATCAGGTCCGCTTGTTGCCCCAGATGGCAGCTTCTGCTGTGTGGTGGTGGGACAGAGAGAGCGCCATCTTGCGAGGGCGGAAATCTGAGGTCCCGTGGCGGCTTTGGGTTCAGAAGAACTCGTGGCCATTGTCTAGTGCCGGCTCCAGGCTTCTGAGGGCCCGTGGGCAACACGCCCTCAATGGGTCCCCTCCCTCGGTGAGTCTACCTTCTCACTGCCATAAGCCATCTCCTCCTCCTCTTTCTCCTCATTCCTACTGCCTGTTCCTTGACAAGCAGAGAGCCAGTGAGCAAGCAGGCAGTGGCATCCACTCCTCCTCCTCCTCCTCCTCCTCCTCTTCCTCCTCCTCCTCCTCCTCCTCCTCCTCCTCTTCCTCCTCCTCCTCCTCCTCCTCCTCCTCCTCTCCTCCTCTCCTCCTCCTCCTCCTCCTCCTCCTCTCCTCCTCCTCCTCCTCCTCCCCTCCTCTTCCTCCTCTCCTCCTCCTCCTCCTCTTCCCCTCCTCCTCCTCCTCCTCCTCCTCCTCTTCCTCCCCTCCTCCTCCTCCTCCTCCTCCTCCTCCGCCTCCTCCTCCTCCTCCTCTTCTCCTCCTCCTCCTCCTCCTCTCTTCCTCCCCCCTCCTCCTCCTCCTCCTCCCCTCCTCCTCCTCCTCCTCCTCCTCCTCCTCCTCCTCTTCCCCTCTCCTCCTCCTCCCTCCTCCTCCTCCTCCTCCTCCTCCTCTTCCTCCTTCCTCCTCCTCCTCCTCCTCCTCCTCCTCCTCCTCCTCCTCCTCCTCCTCCTCCTCTCTCCTCCTCCTCCCTCCTCCTTCCTCCTCCTCTCCCCTCCTCCCCCTCCTCCTCCTCCTCCCCCCTCCTCCTCCCCTCCCTTCCTCCTCCTCCTCCTCTCTCCTTCTCTCCTCCCTCCTCCTCCTGCCTCCTCCTCCTCCCCTCCTCCTCCTCCCTCCTCCTCCCCTTCTCCTCCTCCTCTCTCCCCCCTCCTCCTCTCTCCTCTCCCCTCCTCCTCCTCCCCTCCTCCTCCTCCTCCTCCTCTCCTCCCTCCTCCTCCTCCCTCCTCCTCCTCCCCCTCCTCCTCCTCCTCCCTCTTCTCCTCCTCCTCTCCTCCTCCTCCTCCTCCCTCCTCTCCCCCCTCCTCCTCCTCTCCTCCTCGCCTCCTCCTCCCTCCTCCTCCTCCTCCCCCTTTCCTCCTCCTCCTCCTCCTCCTCCTCCTCCTCCTCCTCCTCCTCCTCCTCCTCCTCCTCCTCCTCCTCCTTGTCTGGTCCAGCCTGGGAGGCAGGTGAACAAGTAGGTTGTAATGGTGAAGAGGAGGAGCAAGTCCAGTGGTCCCCTGCTGGGGTGTGAGCCCTCGGCGGGCGCCTGAACATGCCTACCCTTGACGCCGGCCCGGCCATTGTCAGGTACACTTGGCTTGTCATGTACGTTCAGGCTCTGGCTTGCTTAGGGCCGGGTTACGTGACCATCGGGCAGGGATGTTGAAGAGTTCTTGGTCTCGAGTCACGAGTCGAAGTCACGAGTCTTTGGACCCGAGTCTCGAGTCCGAGTCCTTGGTCCAAAAGGGTGACTCACGAGTCTCGAGTCCCGAGTCACTCCCAAAACTGACTCCACGAGTCCCTATTAAAATCAATGGGGTTTCCCCCCCCCCAACAAAATAAGGCTATTTCAGATGTGTGGCTTAAATAAATTCTAGGCACAAGTGTGCCTTTTTATTTCAAAACTCTGCAACTGATTTTGGCAAGAACAGACCAGGCAGCCAAACCCAAAATAACCAGGCAGGCAGAGGAGGCAGGGAGCCCCAAAGCAGGCAGGCAGAGGCCTTTGTCCTTGGACAATTCAAACTGTGGAACTGGTTAAGAAGAGACCAGGCAGGCAGAGGAGGCTGGGAACCCCAAACAGGCAGGCAGAGGCAGCCAAACCCAAAATGTCTGACCCTAACCCCCCACAACAACACATCAATCAAAATAAATCTCAACACATCGTTGGGGCTGCGCTCCTGGTAGCTGTCCATAGTGGCCGAGCAGCGGCGCGCCTCGCTTCCATGCGCTCTTCACCGGTGATCGCGCTCCTTCTGGCACAGCCAGAAGACTCGTCAACAGCCCAGGGATGTTGACGAGTCCTTGGTCTCGAGTCCCGAGTCGAGTCTCGAGTCCCATTAAAAATATTGGGACTCGAGTCCGAGTCGAGTCAGAGGGGGGACTCAGTCCGACTCACAAGTCGAGTCCTCGAGTCCGAGTCCCCATCCCTGCCATCGGGGCACATGGCTGTGGCCGTGGGAAGAGCTATGGTGTGGCACTTCCCTGCTCACAAGGAGTGAATGGTGTGATGTGTGTCGCCATGGGCAGCATTCGTGGAGAGGCCCGGCGACAGGTACTACATCTGACCCGCTCACCAGAGGCTGGGGTGGGGGTGGGGTACCGAAGAAGGCTTTCTCAAGCCCGTTTCGAAAGACAGCATGTGTGGACAATGGCCCCTTACTTCTGAAGTGTTTGGTATCCCAAATACAGAATGTGCAAGCCACGCTCCTCTAGCAGCTGTTCCTCAAGCACGGTGCAGAGGAAACTTTGGTATATTCAGGACGGTGGCCTTGAATGAATATCGCCCTGGGAGTTCAGAAGGTCCTTAGACCCAGTGTTCTCCAACCTTGGGTCCCCAGATGTTTTTGGCCTACAACTCCCAGCATGCCCCAGCCAGCTATGCTGGCTGGGGCATGCTGGGAGTTGTAGGCCAAAAACATCTGGGGACCCAAGGTTGGAGAACACTGCCTTAGACATTTTGGCAGTCGCAATCTCACTGCAGCAACCAAAGGCCAGTGCTGCAATCTTGCCTCCTTAGATCTATAGAGCAGCTCTTTTACGGGTGTCAAAATGGGAGACGAATGGATCTGATCTATGGGGGGGGGGGTACAATCTACCAGTGTCCTGCACGGGCCCCATTGAAACAAATGGGAGTTCTGCTGGAGTCCTTTCCGTTGGCTTGTGCCCTGTGTGAGTTACGATGGATGTGAGTGTGAGTTCTGTGGAATGCCCTTTGGATTCTGAGACTTGGCATCTAAAACACCTTAGGCTGGCCGCTGCTGGGAAGTCTGGACATCTTTGCCCAGCCATCCGGCCTTTTGAAAAGGTCACTGCACTGGCAAGGAGGAAAGAGGCATCTAGTTCCTCATGCCCAGCCATGGAGTTGTGCTCTGGATTTCAAAAGTTGCGTCACCACCAGGTGTTGAAACAAGGTCAATTCCTGCAAGTTCACAAGGAAGCCGCGCTCTCTTCACCTTGCAGCGCCATGAAAACAAAAGCTGAATGTTGTTTCCGGGTGTCCCAGCCTCTCTGACTTTGTGATCTTTCTTTTCTCTGTCTTTTTCTTCACTTCAGCACCCTGAGAAGAGCTCTTGAGGTTTTTAAGCAACGTAAGTAACCCCGTGTTACAAGAACTCAGCTAAGTTGTGCGTGAAGTTAATGCAAACACACACACACACACACCACTCACTCACTCACACACTGCAATCAGTGCTTCAAAATATGTTGCTAATTGTAGGTTGCCTTGGAAAAATGTCATGTATTATATATAATTCCGGCTGTATTTAATTAAACTGTCTTCAGCAGTTTAATTTTCTTTGCTCCATTTCCTCCCTAGAACCATTACAATGGAATGCAGAGACTAATCCACCCTTAGGAAGTGGATGGAGGTGGATTGTTCTCATTTAGCAGCTGGAAAGTGCCACAGCTCTGCGAAGAAGACAGGGAGGGGGCAGAGCAACAGGGTGGCCACTCACGCGAACCCCCCCCCCCAAAATGGGAAGCGCTTCACCAAAAAAAGAGAGGGTGAAAGACGGCACCCATTTGCACCTGCGGATTTATACGTCTAGATGCACATTTAGAAATAATAACTATACTTTAAATAGAAACACAGTACATCTCGTCATAGCGGGGAAGACTATGACCGGGTGACCCGCGTGTGCCTCTCTGTTTCTCGTCCGCTTCAAGGCCCGCTGATCTTCCTTCTTAGGGCTCTTATCTTTAAGCCGAACCTGGACTGCCCATCAAATAGAGGACACTCTCAACTAGAGGACTGTCCTCCGGTAGCTCTTCTAATAGAGGACTGTCCTCTGTAAATAAGGAGACCTCGCCACCCTAGCAGGGCGTCCCTGGTGGTCACCTTACCTGGTGCGGTGGCTTTCTTAGCTATTGTCCTTAGAAGGTCACGTTTATTCATTTTATTTATTTACTTATTGCATTTCTCTGCCGCCCAACAGCCGAAGCTCTCTGGGCGGTTCACAACAATAAAAACCGCAAAATACAACATAAAATACAGTATAATTATTTTTTTAAAGTTAACACTACAGTATAAACTAGGAGTAGAAGCTGAAATTAAACCGAGCAGCAGTATAGAGATTTAAAATACAGTGAAGGATTTAAAACAACAGAGACTTAAGTGCGCAGTCCTATGCAAGTTTAGACAGAAAAAAGGCCTTCAACTCCCAGCATGCCCCAGCCAGCATAGCTGGCTGGGGCATGCTGGGAGTTGTAGGCTTTTTTTTCTTTCTAAACTTGCATAGGACTGCACCCTGAAAGACTAAAATTCTTGGGAAAATAAGAACAGAAAGAGCACAACCTAGGCATCAGGCGATCCTCTAAAGTAAGACTTGTCCTTCCTCTGTAGCAGGGCCTTCTAGTGCAGTGTTCTCCAACCTTGGGTCCCCAGATGTTTTTGGCCTACAATTCCCAGCATGCCCCAGCCAGCGTAGCTGGGAGTTGTAGGCCAAAAACATCTGGGGACCCAAGGTTGGAGAACACTGAGATAGAGCGATTCTGGTTGTGTCTGTAAGGCCGCTTTTGTGGCGACTGTGCTGCTGTGTCCCCAGAAGGCCATGGAGACCATAACTGCTTTCTAGGAACCGTAACAGCCAGCACTGTGCAATGTGCGGGTTGCTGGAAATTCACGGCCTTGGAAAGACGCCAGTTGTCTAGGCCACCTTAGGGCACGGTAGCCTGGGAGTTTCCCACACTGCCGGCGTGGTGGGGCTTTTACCGTCAGCTGGACTGAATTCCTCAGGCCTGCCTTGTTCGTCACAGGGAGGGGCTGATCAACACGAGCGGTTGCATGATTAGGGAAGCTTGAAAAACAACAACAACACTCCTCGGTCTGGATCTTCTTGGTGTTCAGGAAACTGGGAAGGTGGGCTTTGCCCCCCTGGTGTCGACTCCTGGATCCTGATCTCAGGCGTGAGGATGGTTCGAGGCCTGCTCCGATGTTGTGTTTGTAGCTGCTGGAGGTGTCTTCAGCAGTGCTAGAGATTTGGGTGGTGGTGGTGGTGGAAGAAGCCTATCGGTGCTAGTCTTCTTGGGACACATCCTTGCTAGCTAACACAAGAGGCAGTGTGGTATAGAGCAGTGTTCTCCAACCTTGGGTGCCCAGATGTTTTTGGCCTACAACTCCCAGCATGCCCCAGCCAGCGTAGCTGGGAGTTGTAGGCCAAAAACATCTGGGCACCCAAGGTTGGAGAACACTAGTATAGAGCTTAGAGCAGCCTTCCCCAACCTGGTGCCCTGGACTGCAACTTCCTTCATTCCCAGCCAGCATGGCAGGCCTCAGGCTTGGGGGAAGCCCGGGTTAGAGAGTGTTAGACTAGGACTGGAGAGATCCAGGTTCAAATCCCCCCCCCTCTCTCAGTCCCAACCTGTCAGCGTAACCTACCTCAGGCTTAACTCAGGGGGCAGAGCGTGTGTTTTGCATGCAGAAGGTGCCAAGTTCTGTCCCTGGCATCTCCAGGTATGACTGGGAGGGATGCCTGTCTGAGAACCTTGGAGAGCTGCTGCCAGGTCAATACTGAGCAAAATGGACCAGTGGTCTGACTGGAGATGGGTCCGCTTTCCCATGTACCTCGCAGGATTGTTGTGAAGATCAAATGAAGGGCGCGGGGAGGGGAAAACATGTACACCATCTTCAGCTTATTGGAGAAATGAGGGGATATAGATGTAATGGTAAACAAGGAAAGCGTTCCTCTGGCCTGATTTGCACGATCAAATGGGCTACCGTGGCTTCCATAAGCCACGGCGCGCTGTGGCACGTGCGGGCGGCCATTTTGAATATTCAGCACCTGGACATGACTTGTTGCGTTGTGTGAACCCAGGAACTGGTCTGTTGCTGGGTTAGGCAAAGGTCATTTAAACCGTCGCATAACCCACGGTCCCTGGCAGGGCCGGATTAAGGCCAGCTGATGCCCTAAACACAGCCCAATAGTGGTGCCCCCTCGGCCCTTCCATTGCTTAGCTGGCAAGACATTATTTATTTATATTTATTTAATACATTTCTATACCGCCCAATAGCCGAAGCTCTCTGGGCGGTTTACAACAGTTAAAACCATAAAATACAATATAAAATATAAAATTTAAAACCACAGATTAAAAACAAACAACAAAGCTAGCAGCAGCAGTTACAATAATGGAGTTAAAAACAACTACAAGATTAAAATGATTAAGATGATTAAAATGCCTGGGAGAATAGAAAGGTCTTCACCTGGCGCTGGAAGGAATACAAAGTAGGCGCCAGGCGAACCTCTTTGGGGAGCTCATTCCATAACCGGGGTGCCACAGCAGAAAAGGCCCTCCTCCTGGTAGCCACCTGCCTCACTTCCTTTGGCAGGGGCTCTCGGAGAAGGACTGCTGATGCAGATCTTAGTGTCCAGGCAGGTACATATGGGAGGAGACGATCCAGACGATACCCTGGCCCCAAGCCGTTTAGGGCTTTAAATGTTAGTACCAGCACTTTGAATCGGACCCGGAAACAGACTGGCAGCCAGTGCAGACATTAAGACTCAATAAGTGCTGAAGGTGAAATAAGACATTAAAAACTCAGTTTTCTTCCAGGCCATCCCCCATGCCAGAACACACAACTATATTAAATATAAACTTTTTAAAATTATATTTATTTAACACTAAATAGCGGCAAGCAATATAAGCCAATTACTTACGTATAACTAGGGCAACAGAAAGAAATACAAATTTTCATCACGCATTTTGAAATAAAACTGTTATAAGGGAGGAAATGCAAAAATTTGTGGTACTCTGTGGTGCCCTAAGCACGTGCTTATATTGCTTAATGGTTAATCCAGGGTGTGATGTGTTGGTATCTGGTCTCCGAATGGAGGTGTGGGTTCAAATCCCGCCGCTGACACCATGTAATGTTTTGGTGTTCTTGGGCATAGACAGAATACTCCAGACACAGGATACCAAAAAATAGCTTTACTGAGTGAGTCACGATACAAACTGACTTGCGTGTCCCTTACAGTAACAGGTGAGTCCTTTTATAGTAATCAGTGCAACACTCCAATGAGTCCTCCATTTACAATACATATCATTACACAGGGCTGGTTCCTGGGTTCGCGCAACACGACAAACTGCGGCCGGACGTTGAATATGCAAATTCCCCGCGGCACACACCGTACCCCACGACGGCTTAAACGACCCGTGGTGGGCTGTTGTGATTGTGCGAACTTGCCCTCTGCCTTACGGGCTCCCCCATCCCCAGTTTGGTCTGAGAGACGTAACAGTTGGAATAAGTGGACCCTTGGGGCAGAATCTAACGGGGCGCTTCTGCCTCTACCAATTTCCTTCCGCCCTGCTAATTCCCTTTGTGCGAGTGGCCCCAACACTTGGGCAATGCAATTCAGTGCTCCCGGGGCAACCCAAAATGAGCGGAAACGTTCATTTCTGGAAGGAGGCAGGTCGGCGGAGCCCGCATAAGCGTGCTCCGCCGACCTGCCTTCTCCCAGAAACGAGCCTTTCTGCCTGTTTCAGGGCTTCCCGTAGGAAACACGAAATCTCCCTTGCGTTAAGTGGTGGGTTCCGCTTGCGGAAGGAATTGGCGGGGTGGGAAAGAGTCAGCGGGGGGGCATAAGTGCGCCGTTGAATTCTGCCCTTGGTCATGTCAGCCAGTCCCTTGGCTGCGGAGCTGGTACTGGGAGACCCCCTGAGGCTTAGGGCTGTTTTGTGTCCTATCATCTAGGTGGGTGGCATCACTACAGCCATTGGCCCACTGCAGGGGCAAGCAGAAGGTAAACCGGGATCTATTGGTAGATCACTGGATGAATTGCGGTCAATCAGCAAAGGGTTCTGACCCCTCCAGCGGTTTGACAATAGTAACAACAAAAGCTTTTTCTTATTCTGTAAATTATTAAATGGTTAGAATCCCTGATCCATAGTAACTCAGGTGAAGCTTTGTACTTGTGAACACAGGTCATCCCGGCGCATGGCGCATGGAGGATCAGGCTTATCAGTGGCCCTGTTCAGTGCTCTCTCAGAACGACGGGTGGGCGGCTAGCCCGTCTCTCTCCCCCCCCCCACTTCTCAGCTGCTACCTGCTGTCTCACAGGAGTGGCCAGATCCTGTAAGCCAGTCCCACAGACGCCAGAGTAAAGTATGTTGAGACTAGAGCAGTAAAGGCAAGCGGTGAGATTTATAGAGAAATCGGTCTGGGACTTACACGCCCAGGAGAAAGCAGACAGCTGAAACACTCCCACAAAAGGCAAAAGGAGTTTCCGACTGCTGGCAAGATGCTGCGGAGGCAGTTCAGCTCGAGTTGGGACCCTGCCAAGATGACCAGCAGGAACCCCGAGCTTGCTTCGTTACAGGACCTGCCTCCCAGCCCCAGGTACTTCCCATCGTTCTGCCATTGGTCTGAGACCCTTTTGGGGCCCGTTCAGAGGTCATCTAATTGGTGAGAGACATGGGGGTGTCAGGTGAAGGAGGGGCAGCATCTACTCGGAGTAACGAAACAGTCCTCATATTTCCCCCCCCCCTTATCTTTGTAGCTGGCCTTCAGCTTAGGACACCCTGTCTCGTCCAGCTCGGGCCGGTCCTCCCATCTTGCCGCTTCAGCGGTCTTATTGTTACAAGCCGGATATTTCTCACACTCACACAGGCTACAAAATTACTTGGTGCCGCCTCGGAGCGAACTGAGACAGAGAGCAGGTTTATAATGAACTCTCAAATGCTCAGTTCACAGGGAATGTATTTCCTTGGGTAGGATCCCAGGGATAAGGTGTCCGCTAGAAAGCAGGAACTGTGGAAGGAAGTAGTTCTGGAGAGCAGAGAGGGGAGAACAATTTTTTTTAAAAAAGTCGTCCCCCAATATAAAATGCCTCCCTCTAGGGCTTCATCAGCCCAAGCCCACTCTGATACAATTACGTGGGACGGGGCAGCTGTTGTGTGTGAAGGGGGCCCTTTCTTCAAACATTGACCTTAGTGGATTTTTGATACAATAAATCCGTTACCTCCAATTTCCCTCTCCAGTGCCCTCCTTCAGCGTTGTTAAACTACGGTATAACTGTCTTGTTAATTGTAAACCGCCCAGAGAGCTTCGGCTATTGGGCGGGATAAAAATGAAATGAAATGAAATGAAATGGCTGCTCACTCTTGCCCCGTCTAGACCATGGCCCATTTCCGCCTCTAATTCAGCCACTGGTCATGACGGCTACCTACCATGTGCCTCTGCATGGCAATTGCTGGGGAACTCGAGTGGGAGGGTGCTACTGAGCTCCTGTCGTGCTTGTGAGTTTCCCATGCGCCTCTGGTTGGCCGCTGTGGGAATAGAACGCTGGACTAGAGAGGCCTTTGGTCTGATCCAGCATGGCTCCCTTCTTATGTTCTGATGCGGTGCGGTCAGAAATTGGTGCCTGCCCATCCCTGAGCCACTATTTTGCACCCGGGTCTGGGGACTTTGGGGTTCCCAGAAGCCGAAGGTCTGGTCAACCACCTTATGCATAGAGTTTTGGAAACTCGGCTCTGTGGATGTAACGTGCATAAGAACAAATCTCCTTGGTCCCTAATAGCATCAGGTTTCCCTCTGGTGGCTGTGAAGGGGTCTGGAGCTTTATCTGAGGGAACTTAAAGAGTTTTAAAGAGCTAGAGCTTCCAGATGAGGCTTTCATTGCGCAATCGCATTGCCTCACATGCAGGAAATTTTCAGGAGGCCCAGACATCTGTCTTCCATTTGTGACCCTCTTGTTTTTTCCCCACCACTTCTTCTGTCTCTTTTTCTTACCAGAAAAAGAAATCCATTAAGGGCACATGTTTAGATGGAAAAAAGTCCCTACAACTCCCAGCAGGGCTGGCTGGGGAATGCTGGGAGTTGTAGGACTTTTTTCTGTCCAAATATGCATAGGATTGAGCCCTCAGGAGGGTTAACTGGAACAGCTGCACAGTGCCGTATGAATTGGTAGCGCTAGGAGCCGCCCATCTGGATGCACCCTCGGGTCCACCCTCGGGTCAATGCACTATACGGCAACAAACCATAGAGTTGACTCTGGTGTACTATAATTCCAGTTGTTGTGTGTCAGCCTCAGTTTTTATCTGTAAAAAACGGCAGTAAAAGTGACCTTCCTTCCAGAGATGGCGGCTAGGATGCTTAAAGTCTGTAAATCGATGTTTCCTTCCCATGATTCATTGCTGTGACATTTCTGGCTTTCAGAGGTGGACACTATAGGTCAGAGCCATGTCCAGTTGGCCCAGACGCTGCGAGAAGAAGCCAGGAAAATGGAAGATTTCAGGGAGAAGCAAAAGCTCCACCGTAAAAAGGTAAAACAAAAGTAGGGAAGGGTTTGCAACTATCTTCAGTAAAATCTGGAATGAAATCGGTGGTTAGGACAGTAATGCTTTAAACTGAATTATTGACTCAGTTCAGTCAACACGATAACCCACACTCAAGGGTTGAGTATGGCTTGAGTATGGAGTGGGTTGTGGTTGAACCATGGGTTGTTGCTGAAACATGGGTTATCATGTTGTCTGAACCCAGTCAAGATAACAAACCATGGTGGACAACCCACAGTTCACAACCCCACAACAAACCATGGGTTCTCTGCATGGGATGTACATGGTTAACAAGCCATGGCTTGTGAGCACAGCTGGGTTCGGACAATATGACAACCTATGTTTTTCAGCAACAACCCACGGTTCAACAACAACCCATTCTCAATCCCTGAGTGTGGGTTATCGTGTTGTGACTTCAGGTAAAGCCTGAGTGAGCTTTATTCTGAGAACTTCAGCCAGGATAATAAAGATGGAGAAGGTGGCAATACTAGCCATTTTATTACAGACACACACATCCCACAGTACCACAGCGTCAGAAAAAGCCGGCTGCCCAAGTTATACCGTAGTTTGCTTCAAAGGCCATAAAATGTGTAACAACTTCCTTTTGACCTGTAGGTAATAACATGTGTAATGCCCCCCTGTTTCCCTGGGGGGTAACCAACATTGTGCAGGGCCAGTGATCCAAAGTGTGCTGCCTTCCCAGAGCTTTGTGACTGCATGTTTTAATTCTCTCATTCCTTTTACAGTTCCCCATTCTGTGAATTAAGTCCAGAGTTTATTCCTCAGGATTGTAACAAGATAAGGAAAAATCAATGCACTATACAACTTCCTTGTTCTGTGTGATGCTTGGTTTTTTTTTCCCCGTTTCAAAGCTTTGAAGGAAAAGCTGTTCGTTTTTAAATTTCCCTTTCAAGCCCAGAGCTGCAGTAATTTCCCTCCTCCCCATGCAACAAATCATCAGTGCCGCTAGCACTGTTTCATCTTGCACGTGCAGAATTCTGAGAAGAATCTGCCACCTGGAGCAGAACCTGGATGACAGTAATACCTTGGATTGCAAGCATAATTCGTTCCGGAACCATGCTTGTAATCCAAAACACTCTTATATCAAAGCGAGTCTCTGGCGGGTGTGAGCGGGGCCGATTTCGGCCCACTCGAGGCGAGAGGTTACATCCCTACGAGGCTTGTCTTGCAAGACGTCGCTTGCTTATCAAGTCAAAATTTATTTTAAAAAATTTGCTTGTCTTGCAAAACGCTCTCAGACCAAGTTACTTGCAATCCGAGGTATTACTGTACAGAGAATCTCTGCTTTTGTTAAATGAAACCAGGTTTCTAGCCCTCATGAGTGTTGCAGAGGTAGGAGTTGAAAATGTTCAAGCCATGGTTGTGGAAGAAAAGTGGAAGTGCTGTGTTGTGCATGGTTGACTGCCACGCCCTGGTGCTGTTCTTCTGTTACAAACCACATAATCCCTTTTTAAAATAAGCTGAAACTGTGGAATTCAAATTCTCTGTCAGATATCAGAATCTGTGTGGGCATGCAGAAGACTGCAAGCCTGGCTTGGCCACTTGTAGCAAGAAGTGAAAATTCTGTTCTGCGCGGTGAAGTGGAAGACAAGGCACAATTTTTCTCTTCCTTGTTGCTCATGTGTGGTCTTCTATTCTTAGAAGTATCCTCTTTCCTTCCCTACCCTTCCTGGGCGTGGAACAGACCACTAACACTGGGTATTTTCTCCGCAGGTTGAACTTATAATGGACGCCATTCATAAAAACCGGAATTTGCAACATAAGAAGACCCTAGAGGTGAGTTTCTCTTCCCATTTGGCTCTCAAAATATGGTATTGTACCTGTTCCTGTCTTCTTTCTCTAATGGTTGTGTGACTTGGCAATGCATAGATCAGTGCTCTCCAACCTTGGGTCCCCAGATGTTTTTGGCCTACAACTCCCAGCTTGCCCCAGGCAGCTGGCGTAGCTGGATGGGGCATGCTGGGAGTTGTAGGCCAAAAACAACTGGGGACCCAAGGTTGGAGAGCACTGGCATAGATGTTGCGCAGACAGGTTTAGGGTGCAATCCTATGCAGATTTAGACAGAAAAAAGGCCTACAACTCCCAGCATGCCCCTGCCAGCTAGCTGGGGCATGCTGGGAGTTGTAGGCCTTTTTTCTGTCTAAACTTGCATAGGATTGCGCCTTTAGCTTCATGCAACAAAAGGGGAAATGGAGGAAGAACTAATTTGGATCTCCTGCAGTTGTTTCCGCAATTGGGCAGAGACAGATGGGATCCTTCTCTTGCTGGTTGAGTGTTCCCTGGTCTCTAGAGTGCTCTAGAGAGAGGAGGGTCCCCCTGGAAAGCTTCAGTCTTTTCCTTCCACGCCCATTTTCCAGCTGGGAAAAGGAGCAAGAAGGGAGAGGGAGGGCTAGAGAAAGCCAAAGTTGTTTTCTCTCTCTTTTTTTCAGAGCATCCAGAGCAGTTTCAAAGTGGCTTCGCGGCCCATCTCTCTCCCGCTAAGCAGGTTCTGTAGGTTTTCTGTATTGTTTTGAAAATCTCCGAAACCTGTTTGACCTGTGGGTGGGCCAAAAGAATTGTGTAGATACTGTGGGAAGCAAAGCCTCTTCCTGAAACCACTTTCAACCCTCTTAAAAAGTCTTGCGTGTGCCCAACTGGGGAATGAGTCATACCCGTGTTCCTAATTTTGTATAACATCCCAGGGTCCTTCCATTTTCCAGCCTCATGCTGGTTGTGGAGGATGGGAGTTGTACTCCCCAACACATCTGGAGTGTGCTGGGTTGGGGAAGTCTGAATCAAAATGACTATCCTTTGTGCTGTAGCTGGGCAATATTATTATTATTATTATTATTATTATTATTATTGATGATGATTTCATTTCTATACTGCTCAACAGCTGAAGCTCTCTGGGCAGTTCACAACAATTCATAAAATTGCAAAAGCACAAATACAGTTAAGTAAAATACGGATAGTACAATTTCAATATGCAACATTTAAAAACAATTTCAGGCACAATCCTATGCAAGTTTAGACAGAGATGCTGGCTGGGGCATGCTGGGAGTTGTAGGCTTTTTTTTTTCCTGTCTAAAGTGCCCTTAAACAGGTTAAAACAGCTTCAATAAAAAATACTAGACACATTAAAAAGACGGCTGACATGAATGCCCCCTCAAATGCCTTTAGATACCATTAAATACCTGGGAGTAGTAGAGGGTGGTCTTAACCTGGCACCGAAAAGATGACAGCATTGGTGCCAAGCAGGCCTCAGTGGGGAGAGCATTCCACAATCGCGGGGGCCACCATTGAGAAGGCCCTCCACCTTGTTGCCACCCTCCAAGCCTCCTTCGGACGTGGCACTGAGAGGAAGGCCTCCGATGTTGATCGTAGTGTCCACAATATGCCACATTTTTCAAGTTTCCCTCCATTTCATTGCAATCGTTAGATGCAACCTTTTGCGAACTGTTTTGTCCCAACTTTCCGTAGGCGAAGAGGCTGTACGAACAGCGGTGCCGGGACAAAGATGAGGCGGAGCAAGCCGTCCACCGGAGCGCCAACCTGGTCACGTCAAAGCAACAGGAAAAGGTAACCGAGGTGCAGGGGATGAAGAGGGCATGGACTGGGGCAGGGCTCAGGTGGAATGTGACAGGAAAACAAGACCAGAGATGGGAAAGCGATGCGTTCCCAGGCCCGGAGTCAGCCTAAAAGTTCGGGGGGGGGGGGAACAAAAAATGTAGTGGAGGCAGTTCATCTGGTTTGCAGGCCTTTTAAAGACAAAATGGTAAACTAGTTTTTTTATTCTTTATTTGTAAAAAATAATAACAATGTGGGGGGCAGAGAAAATTTAGGGGGGGCTGGCCCCGCTAGCCCACCCCCGGCTACATGCCCACTGCCCCGCCGCCCCCTTCCCTAGATGTGTTAAGCCCCGGCATACAAACATGTCCTTTTTTGCAAGGATTTTTTCCCAGCGGTATCTCTGTAGGGATTTGTGAGCTACATACATAAACTGGTTTAACGGTAATTCCTTCGCCCCAAGGAACCTTGGGAACTATAGTCTTGTGCAGGGGCAGGCGATGGGGTGGTGGGGAGGCAAGGGTTTGTAATACAGAGTTCTCAGCCGTACCGAGCTACAATCCCTGTGCTATTTTCATCTTGGCTTGATGAGAGCCTTTGCCAATGGTTACACACACACACACACACACACACACACACACACACACACAAACGCCAGGCTGCACCTGGAATTCTGCAGACCTCAGGCATGGCTTAGTCGTGGGTGTCCTCGGTTGTGCGGGAATTTCAGGGACCCTTAAAGAGCTAGGGAAGGGTGAGGTCGGGTCTTCTTCCCTGACCCAAGATGCTGGCAGAAAACCCATAAACCCCACCTTTCCTCCGAGAGCTGCGAATCCTGATTGCCCTAAGACGGTTCCTCCTCGTTTTGCCTCCCTTTCCAGCTGTTTGTAAAGTTGGCGCAGACCAAGACGGCCCTGGAGGATTCAGGTGAGTGGCTGTGGGAAGTGGGGTTGCCAGCTTTTGAACTGACCTCTGCTCCTGTGCCTTTGAACAGCGACTTGATCTGCAGACCTCTCCGTGCCGTGGAAGGCTTCCCTGGCTAATTCCTCGAAATCCACCTGAGCAGTGTTTCTCAACCTTGGGTCCCCAGATGTTTTTGGCCTACAACTCCCAGCATGCCCCAGCCAGCATAGCTGGCTGGGGCATGCTGGGAGTTGTAGGCCAAAAACATCTGGGGACCCAAGGTTGAGAAACACTGTGTTAAAGGCATGAGAGCCAGCCGGGGTCGAGTGAGGACTTAGTCTCACACTTTAATCCTGGGGCAAGGAACCTGTGGGCTGCATGCAGCCATCCATGTAATTTCATGCGGCCCTCAGCATCATCCAGCAATCTGGAGACTGCAGGCCCCATTCTTGCTCTCCGGACCGCCTCTCTGGGAATCGCTCCCTCTTCTGCTCTGTGTGTGTGCGCGAATGCGAGAGGTGGAGTGGGAGGCTGGTTTCAGACAACACGATAACCCACACTCAGGGGTTGAGTATGGGTTGAGTGTGGGTTGCCACTGAACCATGGGTTGTGGTTGAATCATGGGTTATCTGGCCCCAGCTGAGAGAACAAACCATGGTGAACAACCCACAGGTCACAACCCAACAACATGGGTTGTTTGTGGTTAACAAGCCATGGCTTGTTAGCGCGGCTGGGTTCGGACAACAAGGTAACTCGCGTCTCGACGACAATCCACAGTTCAACGGCAACCCGCGCTCAGCGCTTGAGTGTGGGTGCTCGTGGCGTCTGAACCCAGCCAGAGAGGAAGAGCCATGCAGTCCTGCAAGTCTCTGCCCACTCTTGAATCTGTTTCTGCCCACCATCGGCTATGGCTGCTCACGGACTTTTCCTGTGGGTCAACGGCTATTCCCAGGGCTATTCCCCTGCTTTAACTGCTGCACCACCTTGACGGTCTCTTCCACTTTCCCCACCCACCAGCCAACATTTAATGTGTAAGCTTCCCGGGGCAGAGACCTGTCCTTTGTTGATGCTGCTCTGTACGGCGCCGTGTGCACTGATGGTGTGCCGCACTAGATAAACAAACGAGAAGTTTGCCCCCAGGATGGTGCTTGTCCCTTTAGAATAGGTGTGAAGAACCTTGGGCCTGGGGGGGGGGGCCGAATCCGGCCCGCAGGTGTTGCCCAGGTGGCCACGCCTTTTCCCTTGACTGCCAACTGTTTGGTGGTTTTCCCCGGCTTTTGTGCAGTTTTTTCTCCCGTCCTAAATGGTTGAAATGCCTCTCCCAGGGCTTCGTCACGAAGAACTTTAAGCTAAATTAGGCTGGTGATTTGGCCCCACCTTCTTTTGCCTTTGGCCCCACCCCCTTTACCTTTGGCTCCACCCACCTCTGTGATGCACGCCCCCCCCCTCCCCGAGCTGCTCCAAAATTGAATTCAGACCTCCGGCCAAAAGAGGTTCGCCACCCTTGCTCTACATGCTACTAACGGGAGTCGAGTTTTCAGGGCAACCATTTTTAGCCATCCAGGCAGCTGGGAGGGAGGGGGGGCGGCAGGGGGCTAAATTTAGATGCTCCCCCTCCCCGCACAAAAAGATTACGGGTGGGAGAACCTTGGCGAAGTTTCCAGTGGGGTGGGGGTTTGTGGAGCGGGGGCTGATTCTTGCCGCTTACCTTGCTTCATTTTACAAAGTGGCCAAGGAGTTTTTCTTGCTGTAAACTGTGCAGAAAGCTCCGTGCCTCCTCACAGTGGGGCAAAGTCATCCCAGCAAGACTTCCCCCTTTTCCCTTGGCGTCTGAGGAAGTGCTGCCAGCCTGGGTGTTTACGGAGAGCTTTGCGTTGCCACGGGCCAGGCAGCAAGTATTTTAAGGACGCGATCCCATGCAAGCTTAGAGAGAAAAAGTCCTACGACTCTCAGCATTCCCCAGCCAGCGTGGCTGGCTGGGGAATGCTGGGAGTTGTCGGACTTTTTTCTGTCCAAACATGCATAGGGTTGTGCCTTAAAAAGTTTAAAGCGTGAAAAACCCCATGGCTACCTTGTAAAGCAGGGGTGTTGAACCTCTTTCAGCCCGAGGGCCAGATTGAGTTTCAGGGAGGCTCTCGGGGGCTGCGTTCCAGTGGTGGGTGGGGCCGAAGGTGAAAGGGGCGGGGCCAAATACCTGCTTACTGCCCATAATTGAGCCTCAGGAGAGGCATTTCAGCCTTTTAGAATGGGGGGAAAACTGCAGAAAAGTTGGGAAATCACCCAACGGTTGGAGGTAGGACAAAAGGGGCATGGCCCGTGAGCCTGAGGTTCAACACTGCTGTTAGTTAGTGCCGGACTGGGACTCTGGAGATCCAGGTTCCAGTCCCCACTCATCCAGGAAGCTCACTGTGTGACTTTGGGCAAGTCACTGACTCTCAGCCTAACCTACCTCACAGGGTTGTTGTGATGATAAAATGGAGAGGAGGAGGAGAAGATGTAAACCGCCTTGGGTTCATTGCAGGAAAAAGGCTGGATATAAATATAATAAATAAATAAAAGTCAGGTATGTACGTGCCAAACCCCCTACCCCCTGTAAATGTCACTGAAGTTCTCCTGCCCCCCCCCCCGAAAGCAACAGAAAATTTTCCCCACTTTCGCAGGGGACGAATGGACCCCCAAAATTGGGGGCTGATTTTCGGCCCACCTTTACTCAGAAGATGGCCCAAGACAGTTTGGTGTCTGAAGTATGAAATCTAGAGCAGTGTTCTCCAACCTTGGGTCCCCAGATGTTTTTGGCCTACAACTCCCAGCATGCCCCAGCCAGCTATGCTTTTTGGCCTACAACTCCCAGCATGCCCCAGCCAGCTATGCTTTTTGGCCTACAACTCCCAGCATGCCCCAGCCAGCTATGCTGGCTGGGGCATGCTGGGAGTTGTAGGCCAAAAACATCTGGGGACCCAAGGTTGGAGAACACTGATCTAGAGGGTTGCCCCGGTGGTACACGCCCCCCCCCAAGTCAAGTCATTGTCCGTTTGCTGTCCTTCAGAGCCGGCTGTGGTCCTGAGGCCATTCGGTCTGGAATCGTTCTCCCAGGGTGCTTTGGTAGCTGTGGCCGCTCTTTCTCCAAACGTGACTGGCTCGCTCTTCTGTTTTACCCAATTGCAGACAGGGTGTACCAGATGAACGTCGGCGCTCTCGAGAAGATCAGGGAAGAGTGGCAGAACGAACACATCAAGGCTTGTGAGGTACAAAATAAAGAGGAAGAAATGAGTCATTTGCCCCTCCGCAGGCGACGGAAACCTGGGGCAGCTGGTATTGCGAAGGGAGAGGTACTGGCCTGGTTCGCACAGAATGGCAACCCAGTTTTTTTAAAAACACACACACACACACACTGGGTTTGTCACGAACGCACGGGCTGGTGCATGCTGCCGGATCACTCCTGCTGTGAGGAGGGTGCCCACTCATGAATCACCCTCCAAAGGGGAAATGCATCACCCAGAAAAAAGAGGATACTGATTTGCATGAAATTTGCATATGCCAATTTAGCGGTGTAGGTGCAAATGTAGAAATGATTAGTATGATTAAAATAGAAACCCAGCACGTCTCACCATAGTGTGGAATACTGTGGCCCTGTGACCTGTGTGCCCTGTTGTCCAGGTAATAATAATAATAATAATAATAATAATAATAATAATAATTATTATTATTATTATTATTATTATTATTATTATTTATTTCTTACCCGCCTCTCCACTCAGATCGAGGCAGGGAACAACTGTAAATATAAAATACACAACTAGTTAAAAACATAGTAAATATTATTAAAATATTCTAAAGGTATCCTAAAAACTCTTTAAATCCCACTGGGTAGGCCTGTCGGAAGAGGTCAGTCTTTATGGCCTTTTTAAAAGCCAAGAGACTATCTAGTTGACGAGTCTCCTCCGACAGGCCATTCCACAGTCTGGGAGCAGCAGAAGAGAAGGTCCTCTGGGTAGTACCCGCCAGCCTAGTCTTGGCCGACTGGAGTAAATTCCTCCCAGAGGACCTAAGTGTGCGGGGCGGATTGTACGGGAGAAGGCGATCCTGCTAAGTATTGCTGTCTTCAAGGCCCAGCTCTTCCCTCTGATGGTTCTTGATTGGACAGCCCCACCCGGAGAGAATGCCTTCAAAGTAGAGGACCGTCATAAGAACATCAGAAGAGCCCTGCTGGATCAGACCAGGGGTCCATCGAGTCCAGCATCCTGTTCACGCAGTGGCCAACCAGCTGCCCACGGGATCCCACATGCAGGACATGAGTGCAACAGCACCTCCCCACCCATGTTCCCCAGCAGCTAGAGTACATAGGCATACTGCCTCTGTTACTGGAGGCAGCACATAGCCATCAGGACTAGTAGCCATTGGTAGCCTTCAGTGCTGGCCCCCAAAATAAATTCTGGTTGGATCAATAAAATACTGGCTGGTGTGATGAGCGGCACACGCTCCACCCTTCCAATTGTTTGCATGGTTTGGGGATCATTTTAAAATGTACATTTACAACTTTCTGCTCTTCCTGAATTCTGGTGCTGCTTGTTTTATTTGCAATATTTTAGAGGTTTTATTGCAATTTTATATTTGTCCGGCTGCCTCGTCGATCTCTTGTGAAAAAGCGGCAGCAGTTAATGTTAGATAAAACAATAAATCAGCCCTTCTTGAAGAAGTCCGTATTTGTGTTTTGGCTCTGGCTTGAATGCTTCGCCTCTGTCATCCTTCAGTTCTTTGAGAGCCAAGAGTGTGAACGGATAAACTACTTCCGGAACGCCTTGTGGCTTCACGTCAACCAGCTCTCTCAGGAGTGTGTCAAGAACGATGACGTAAGTGAGGCGTTGCATTTTCTGCATTCTCTGGGTTCCTGCTATAGATTTCCCCTAGCTTTACTGGATTTTTTTTAATTTTATTTTTAAAATGGCCTTGTGGTTCCTGCATCTTGAAAAGCAGCCTGGCAGGAAGAAAAGTATCGGGTGAAGCTCTCCTTAGCATGGAGATATTGAGAGAATGATCAAATCTAGCGACGCCAAACGAGGTTGAAATAGGGTTGCTAGTGTCGCAAATCAGTCCGGTCCACAGATAAGCCGTCGTCGTTAACACAGTCCAAGGTTGAAAGCCAAGAGATCTGTCCGAAAGCCAAAATAGAACGAAGCAGTGTCGGAGCAGGCCGAAGCGGGGTCAGGGGTGTTCCGAAGTCAAGGAAGCACGAGTCTCGGTCCGGGGGCCGGCAGGAGCGTCTGGCTACGGTCGAGTTGCAATGGCAATTGCTTCCAGCGTCCGAAGTGTGTTTGGGGCCTGTCTTTTAAACAGGCGCTGATTGGCAAGGCAGCACAGCTGGGCCAGGCTGCAGAGGACACGGGCCGGGCCTGCCCCGCCCCAAACACGCTCGGGCGCAGCCTGCCCCATGTCCTCCGAACCGAGGCACAATAGCTAGACTGAAAGCCGGAGAACATTCATACACCTTTAAATCTCCTAATGTTGTCAGCCACATGTAGAGCTGTACAGGATTGGTTAATTCCATTCCGTCTGTGTTACATAGATTGTCAGGCGTCTGTGGTTCCGTCATCCATTCATTGACGGAATTTGTTTTTTTTTCCATACCAGAAATTGGTTCTACTTGCACTAATATGCATTCTTGCAAATACCGCCGTCCCCCTCCCACCAAAGTGAAAAACTGGTCCTCAAATCTTAAAGAATCCACGTGACTCGGAAAAAGCCGGTCCACTGCAGAATCCGCAAGTCAGACTCATAGAAATCTGAACTCAGTTGAATCCAACTCATGTTGGATCTCTCCAACATTCCCAGCCACGTGACGTGGCATACCTGGAGTCTCGATCAAGAGTAGCAGGTCAGGGACTGAGCGGCAGTGCCGGCTCCAGGTTCCTGAGGGCTCCTGTTTGGGAGTCCAAGGAGTGGTTCCTTCCTGTTTTTTGCCATTTCTGGACTCAAACTTCTTTTGCACCTTACAGAATTACGAGGAGATTCGGAAGAGCCTCGAACAGTGCAGCATCGAGAAGGACATCGAGTGTTTCGTGAACTTCCGCAAGACGGGCGCCGTCCCCCCGAGTACGTGGAGCACTGTCGGGTTTCTGAAACCCCCGTGACACGAGACGGTGGCTGAGACCCCTCTCTTTTTAAATGTGGGGCCTGCCCCCCCCTCCATGTGTCAAGTGAGAGGTGGGGGAAGGCGACTGAACGGGCCAGAAAGCTGCACAGCTGAGGGGTGGTGGTGGTGGTGCCGCGAACCCCCTCCCACCCATGTCTTTTCCCGCGGCCTCTTTCCCAAGCCGCTTTCAGCTTCGTCGGGCTCACTTTCGGTACTGGCGTCTGGGCGGGGCAGACGTGCTGGGAGGGGTCAGAGAGCAGGCGTCAACCCATCCACGCACAGGCCTGTGGCTCACGCTGGCTCCGCTTGTCTGAGTGTAGAGAACTAAGCAGGGACAGGCCTGGTTATTACTTGGATGGGAGACCCCTCCTCTAGTTTCCTGCATTGAGCAGGGGGTTGGACACGATGGCCTTGGAGGCCCCTTCCAACTCTAAGATCTATGACAGTGTTCTCCAACCTTGGGTCCCCAGATGTTTTTGGCCGACAACTCCCAGCATGCCCCAGCTGGGGCATGCTGGGAGTTGTAGGCCAAAAACATCTGGGGACCCAAGGTTGGAGAACACTGATCTATGAAATCTATGAAACCACCATGAGTGTGGCGCCACCTTCTGGCGAGTGTGAAAATCTGCCCGCTTTCCCCCTAACTCTGAAGCTGCTGAGGTGGGCAGGAATCACCTTGCAACTCCCAGGCAATCCCCACCGCCTTCCTCACATGCAACAGAGCAAAGACACGGGATTGTTTGGCGGCTGCAGGGTCAAGGTGCCTGAAGAGGGTGCTCGACATGCAGGGAGCCCGTCGGCCTGCGGCCTCTGCTGCTCCTCCTCCTTCTCACTCCCACCGCTGTCTGGGCCAGAGCAAGAGGCCGGGGAACAAGCAGGCGGAAGCGGCGGAAGAATTCCAGGGGGCTTTTTTAAATCACTGGGCCCCTGCTGGCGTGTGGGCCCCTGGCAGGTGCCCGACCAGGCCTACCCTTGACGCCGGCTGCTGCTTTTCTGCTCTGCAGTAGGAAAGGCAGGGAGTGGGGAGCGTTTGCTGCTGCTGGCTGAATGTACTCCGGGAACCTCCGGGCAGTGGCGCACCAGAGTGCCCGCTCTCTGCCTGGCCTCCCCCCCCCCCCCATGGGAAAGGCAATTTAATGCAGTGTTCTCCAACCTTGGGTCCCCAGATGTTTTTGGACCTACAACTCCCAGCATGCCCCAGCCAGCGTAAATCATACGCTGATTTAATGGATGATTACATTTATATCCCACCTTTCTTCCAAGGAGCTCGAGGTGCCAAACCTCTACCCCTTCCCATTTTATCTTAACAACAACCCTATGAGGTTAGGCAGAGAGAGAGAGAGAGAGACTGACCCAAGGTCACCTAGTGAGCTTCATGGCTGAGGAGGGATTTGAACCCAGGTGTCCCCCCCCCCAGCCCTAGGCCAAAAACTCTAACCACTGCACTGCACAGGCAAGGGGGTGGAGTGGTGGTTGCTGCTGCCTGAGGGGGCCCCGGGGCCAGAAAGTGTAAGAGCCTTTCTACACGAGGCATTCATTGCGCGCTCATGGTTGCTCACTCGCTGTGGCCCGTGGGTGCTTTACACGATGTCGCCCTCCTCTGGGGCCTCTCCCGTTCTTTGCGACCATTTCCGTGGCTTTTTTTTTTTTTTTTTTTTAGATGGAGGAAAGTCTGGTCTGATTTGTGAACGGCGGCGTGGAACCTGCGTGTGTGTGTGTGCGCAATTCCGCTATACTGTAGCACCACCTAGTGGTTGTGTAATGGAACATATAGAAAGGGAGAGAAAGAAAAAAGCCCAGGGGGAAAAAAAAAAGGTGTAAAGGAGTTGATCTTAATCCCGCAAAGCAGAAGCCTTGGTAAAGTGGCTGGTTAAAAACCTCATGTAGTAAAAGCCCAGAGTCAGAGTGATGGGAGGGGGAAAGATTAGCACCCTCCATCCATATCCACCCCCCCCCCATAGCCCCAGTACCCACCAACCATGCAGCCCTATGGCTCTTTTAATCCCATTCTTCATCCCCCTGCTTTACATGTGAATGGTTGAAATATGCAGATTTATGGCATTTGCATGTAGCTTGACCCTAAGATTTGGCCTGAATTGTTTTCACCCTCCCTCCTGAGGCTGAGCTGGCCCTGCATCCCCTTCGCACCATTTCAAGCAGTCCCTGTGGCACTGAGCGCTCAGCGTGGTGGTGTAGCGGTGAGAGTGTTGGACTGGGACTCGGGAGATCCGGGTTCTAGTCCCCACTCGGACACGAAACTCACTGGGTGACTTTGGGCCAGTCACGGACCCTCAGCCTAACCTACAGGCCTGTGGCTCACGCTGGCTCAGCTTGTCTGAGTGTGGAAAGCTAAGCAGGGTCAAGCCCGGTTATTACTTGGATGGGAGACCCCTCCTCTAGTTTCCTGCGTTGAGCAGGGGTTTGGACTCGATGGCCTTGTAGGCCCCTTCCAACTCTATGATATATGGCTCTATGAATCTACCTCACAGGGTTGTTGTGAGGATAAAATGGAGAGGAGGATTACCGTATGTAAGCCGCACTTGGGTTCCTTGCAGGGGGGGGGGGGGAAGGCAGGACATAAATAAAATAAATAAAGAAATGAAATAAATTGATGCTGATCTGGGAGAGCTTCCCTCCTGGTGCAGATAACAGAGCCAGTGTGGCGTAGTGGTGAGAGTGTTGGACTGGGACTCCGGAGATCCGGGTTCTAATCCCCCGCTCGGCCATGAAACTCACTGGGTGACTTTTGGGCCAGTCACTGACTCTCAGCCTAACCTACCTCACAGGGTTGTTGTGAGGATAAAAGGGAGAGGAGGAGGAGGATTATGTAAGCCGCCTTGGGTTCCTTGCAGGAAAAAAGGCAGGGTATAAATATAATAAATAAAAATAAATAAATAAATAAAACAGGGTGGGGGGGGAGAGTTAACAGCCTCCTTCCCACTCCCCCATGGCAGAATCCTCACCCCCAGTAACTGCTCTTTAATTTTTATTTTTTTTTAAAATCACATTGGAATGACTAAGGGGACAAGCCTATGCAAGTTTAGACAGGAAAAAAGGCCTGCAGCTTCCAGCATTCCCCTAGCCAGCTATGCTGGCTGGGGCATGCTGGGAGCTGCAGACCTTTTTTCCTGTCTAAACTTGCATAGGATTGTGCCTTAACTGTGTGAATAATGTCTAGTTTTGGCCTGTGTTTCTTCGGATGTTGTACTGAGTGCCGCATGAACTTAGTGGAGCTGCTTCGCCTCGTTTTTCACATGATTTTGCGGTTGACCTTGCAGCTGATTTACCGAACGCAGTCCTTACAAGCTGTCTTCTTTCCTCTCCCGCTTCTTGCAGCTCCGGTGGTCTATGAAAATTATTATAACACGCAGAAGCCAGGGAGAAATAATGCCCCGGCACCTGGAAGGTAAGAAGAAAGGGATCGCTTTCATTTATTCATTTCATGAATTATATTTATACTGTGCTTCTCAGCCGAGGTCGGCTTGAGATGAAATCACAAAAGGTACACTGTATTCGATGTTACAGGGCGTGCGCTGGGACCTCCCCTATCATCCCACAGGCAGGGGCATGCTATGAAGAGGGCAGCCTGGGAAGTTTGGGGATCTACCCTGCAGGGATGGCGGTAGCCTTTTGTGGCTCCTGCAGAACAGAGCCCCTGCTGAGGTTTAAATAAAGTTTGCATGATGCCAAAAAAAGTAAAAGAAAAAGAAGAAGAGTAGCTACGTCACTATTCCCAGGGCAATAACATCAGCCCAGAGAGAAGGACTGAATCAGGAACAGGTGGTTCTGGTGTCCACCTTCTAGCTTGTGGAACCCTCAACCAGCAGTTCCTCAGAGTGGGGAAACCAGAAGCATTGCCAGGGCTTTGCCACCACCGGAGGAAACCTTGTCCGCTTCCTCCTCCGTCACATCTTGACAGCTGGCACCTCTGGCTGTGCCGGCCCGTGAAGTCTTTCCTGGGGCTTCCTCTCTGGCCTCCTTCCTCTCTATCTCCTCCTCTTCCACCAGAAGAAGAAGAAGGGTATTTTATTGGCGGAGGGCTATAGAAGCATCCCCCTCCTCTGCAGCCCTTCCCGCCGTTCCTCAGGGTGTCTGTGATAACGCATGTGAAGCGCCATTAATGCGCATGGCACTTGAGGGAGCAAGGATAAAAAGACAGGAGTCCTTGCCCCAAGGAGCCTACAATCCAAAATTCACACGTAGGGGTGGCGAATGGAGCAGGCGTGAGGAACATGCAGGCCTCGTTTACAAGCACAGTCGAGGTTTCCAGAAGGCCTGATTCCACTTGTCAACAAGGCGCGGGCTCCCCACAACAACTGCAACAGGGGTGGGGTGTGCGCCCCCAGTGGGATCCATGGGGGGCAATGCAGCCCCCCCCACCTGGAACCTGCCCACCCCTTCAATTGAGAGACCGCGAGAAGACGGGTGAGGGTACACAGGGGCAGAAAGTGCATTCTGTCCTCAGGATCAAAGTGCACCTCTAAATGCTGATCTTATTCAGTTTGTTTGTTTGTTTCTTCCCCCCCCCTGCAGGAGGCCAAAGTTACCCATCCCTTCCAGTGGACCAAGTAAGCAAACGTCCTGCCTTTCTGCAAATCGAGATGTGCTGATGCAATCACTTTTTTGCCACTCTTTCCTGCATAGCTGCCTACCTTCTCCTTTTTAACTCGGGGTCAAACTAGATGGGAAGAGAACGTAAGAGGAGCCATGCCGGATCAGGCCAAATGTTTATCTCGTCCCATATGCTGTTCCCGCAGCGGCTAACCAGATGTGTCTGGGAAGCCCACAAGCAGGACAGGAGGGCAACGGCACCCTGTGATCCGATCTCCAATCTCTTTAGGACAGGGCTCTCCAACCTTGGGGGTCCCCAGATGTTGCTGGACTACAGCTCCCAGAATCCCTTGCCATTAGCCATGCTGGCTGGGTATGCTGGGAGCTGTAGGCCAGCAACATCTGGGGACCCCCAAGGTTGGAGAGCCCTGCTTTAGAACACTATTAAAAGTAACTGTGGCCGGGTGACCGGCCAGATGGGCGATTGATAAATATAATAATAAATAAATATAATAATAATAAAATAATAAACTGGGGAAGATTTGGATTGGGACAGTGGTGCTGGAGGAGAGGGGTTTAATCCTGACCTCTGCTGCCTTCCTAAGAACAACTTAGGAACATAGGAAGCTGCCTCACATCACACTGAGTCAGACAATTGGTCGATCTTAGCCCAGTATTGCCGACGCTGACTGGCAGCAATTCCTCTGCAGGGTTTCAGGCAGGATTTCTTCCTAGCCCTGCCTGGAGATGTGGGGGATCAAACTGGGGGCCTTCTACATGCAGTGCATGTGACCCCTCCCTGAACTACACTCACTCCGCAGTGAGAGAGGGAGATAGGGAGAGGCAGTGTTGCCTAGTGATCAGGGGTCCTCAAACTTTTTAAACAGGGGGCCAGTTCATTGTCCCTCAGACTGTTGGGGGGGGGGACTATAGTTTGAAAAAAATATGAACGAATGGATCAAGTAAAAAAAAAAGGACCCGGATCCTTTTTTTTAACTTGATAGGGGTGAATTTTTTTTTCCTTAAATGGAAAGTTGTTTTATTTATTTATTTATTTATTATTTATTTCATTTTATTACCGCCCAATAGCCAAGCTCTCTGGGCGGTTTACAGCAATTAACAAGACAGTCCTTGCCCCGCAGGCTTACAATCTAAAAGACACGAGACACAAGGAAAAAGGAATGGGGAGGGGGAAGAAGAGGGAATTTAATGAATACTCCGGCAGGGCTGGTGGTATTTACATATATAGTTGCACAATTGTTTAATGCCTAACACGAATATACTTTTGTTTTTGCCATCACACAAATGAGCATACTCTGCTTCAATCCAAATTAGCATTTTTGAAACATTAGAAATCTGACTTAGCTACATCAGCTCATACATAAGAGGTAAAACACCACCACTAATTTTTCCATATTATGGAAAAGAATTAAAAGAATCGGTGCTTGAAGCAAAAGAGTTTTTAAAAAGTCTGCTTCCGCCAATCGGCCGGCGGGCCGTATAAAAAGGCAAGGTGGGCCGGATGTGGATTGGAAGAGTGAATGTGACAGACAGGGGAGTGGAAACACGTGTAACTTCCACGTACGCCAGTCACGGGGCTAAGATGATCTGTGGGCTTCCCGTTACAAGTATACCTCGTGGGTAATCCAAACTGGTTGCTGTGTAATGTGTGAACCTGCCCTAACTCTCTTGGCTCCCCTTCCCCAGCAAACCCTGGAATTACTGTTGCAGGAGAATGCTGCGAATTCTCTGTGAAAGGTCACATTTCCCTTCAGAACTGCGTTTCCCAGGATTCCTAGGGTGGGTAGGGATTCATGTCAAATCCTGCCTTCTTATATTTACAATGCTAATTGGCTGTACCCTGTATTTTACAGTGGACCCCGAATATTCTACTGTGGATGGCTACAGTTTAATACATCATCCCTAAGCCTAGAGAAGGTAAGTTTGTTGATTGCGAAAGAGACTTTTTTTTGCAGGCAGGAAAGGATGCTTTGAGTTTGCCACTGTGCCGAGCCCTCTTCATTTCCTGTCATTTGCAAAACATTCGAGGCTCAGGCGGGCGGGCAGAAACTTCCACTACATCCTGAAACTCTTGGGCAAACTGCTAGGCTGTGTGAGAGATATGAGGAAATACCCTGCAAGGGGCTATCTTGCAACATCTGGAAAGTGAACCTGGCAGCTCAGAAATGCTGAGGTTGGAAAGAGATCTTGTGACAACATTCCTCAGCTGCAACAGAATACCATGAGCCACTTTTTGTCCAGCAACCCAATCCTACACTTGCCTGCAATGGGCACCAGAGCTTGTTACAGTGTAGGCTGTTTAACTGTAGAATCGGGAGGGACCTCAGAGATCACCTAGTCCAACCCCCTGCTCAGTGCAGGCTCTGCAGTGAATATGCAGCTACAGGATCCCTGACGGTTGGCTTATCCAACTTCTGCTAAAAACCTCCATTGAAGGAGGACGCGCGCACCCCACTCATCCTGAGACAGTCTATATTCCACAGCTGAACTGCCCCTTTTAGGGGGTGGGGGTGGAAAGGTGGAATATAAAACTGATAAATCAATATGTTTTCCCCTGGTCCAGATTTTGACTTCAGCGATGAACTTCATTGGCCAGCCATTCTCTGTTAGCCTCGGCCACAAACATCCCCCCCCATTTGCAATGTGGATGTATCAAACCAGCATCCTTCCGTCGGGCCCAGAAATTAAGCGGGGGCCGATTCAGTTGGCACAAAATTGGCCGAAGGTATCTCTGCCTCCTGGCACTTGCTGGGGCTGCAGCATCCTGCAACTAGCTGAAGCCTGCAGGAAACTGATCCATGTATTATTTTTTATTTATTTATTTTTTTAAAAAAACATGTGTAGAACTTTTAGGGTGCAATCATGTCCCAGCGCTTGTAAGTGCCCAAACTTGGAGGCTTATGTAGGCATCCTATGCAGAGTGGGAGGAGCGGTGGAAGCCATCTTTGCCTCCGTCCTCCTGCTGTGCATTTTCCACTAGACAGGCTTTTTTGCCTGTCTAGCCGGAGCGTCTCGGAGGAGGCTGGAGTAGCCACAGGATACCCCCTTTCCTGGCCTTTCCAGTCTCCTCCCCTCCCTGCCCACTGGAATGCCCCCTTTTGCCCCTCTCTGAGATCGTTTTCCTGACCTTGGGGAGCAGCCAGCCTGGCTCTGTCTGCGCCAGCCGCGAGGGGGCGGAGGAACGGGGCTCATAGATTTCATAGATCAAAGAGTTGGAAGGAGCCTGCAAGGCCATCGGGTCCAACCCCCTGCTCAATGCAGGAAACGAGAGGAGGGGTGTCTCCCATCCAAGTAATAACCAGGCCTGACCCTGCTGAGCTTTCCACGCTCAGACAAGCTGAGCCAGCGTGAGACACAGGCCTGTATTCTCCCATTCCCAGCTCCGAGGTCGGAACGCTGCTGCCGACCTCGGATCTGGGAATCCAAACTATCCTGTGGCCCCTCAGATGCCTTATTTGGTTAGATGCAAAGCAGGAGTAACATAGGGAGGGAGAGATTCACAAAATGGGTACTGGGGAGTCCACGCTTTGCTGACAGTATTCTTTTCTCTAGATCTTGAAGGTTTCTTGCCCAGCTGTACCTCCATGAGGAAAGCAAATAAGAAAATAACTACGTATCAGAAGCTGTGCTTCCCCCCCCTCCCCTTCATGATTGTGGTTTCTCTTTGGCTGGACTAATTCTCCTTTTGCGAAACAAGATCAGCTGGAGACATCATTCTTGCACAACAGAGGATGTGCACAAAGCAGAAAAGTGATAAAAACCGGCGACTTTCTGGAAACAAACCCCAAAGACTGATATTTTTTTCATTTCAAGGAAGGGGTGTGGATGTCCTCAGGTCTAGAGAGTTAGATTTGGGTATGCGACTCTTAAGTTCAGATCCTCATGTAGTGATGAAACCCATTGGACGTCCTTCTGCAAGTCGCTATTTCTCTACCTGACCTACCTCGCAGGGTTGTTGTGAGGGTAAAATAAGAGAATCCCATCATCTTGTCCTGAAATCTCTGAAGCAGGGCTCTCCAACCTTGGGTCCCCAGATGTTGCTGGACTACAGCTCCCAGAATCCCTTGCCATTAGCCATGCTGGCTGGGTATGCTGGGAGCTGTAGGCCAGCAACATCTGGGGACCCAAGGCTGGAGAGTCCTGCTCTGAAGGAAGCATGGGATACCGATGTGGAAGCTAGAGATGCTGAAATGGGGAGGGCAGGAGGGCACTTTTTTATTTTTTAAGTGTTGGCCCAAGTTCCCTGAAGTCCAGAGCAGAAGGATGGAAGGACTTCTTAATTATTTTAAACAAAAAATATTAATAACAACCATAACATTTATTTGTTTGTACGTGATTGCGAATCAATGTGTGGGAATCAAAGGATTAATATTCAAAGGAATCAAAGGATTAATAGTAATCAAAGAATTAGTATTCTTCTGCACTGTTGCATGGATTCTGAACTCTAGTGGTGCAGAGCCCAGCTTCCTGAGTATCTTTCCTTTCATTAAAGAGAAAGGCAAGTGGTTGCTAGTCCTCATGGTTTTGAGAGCTGGAAAATGTGTGGATGCTGTTTGCTGAAGGAAGGGCCTGAGATCCAAAGACAGCCGCAATGGCGTTTCTGTGCTCTGTATGGATCTCTGTCATTCCCCATCACGGCTTTCCATCTTCCCCTTCCTGTAATGTCCTGTTTCACGCCATAGCCCTGGCCATCCCTAGCTCAAGGATCTGTGTTTAAAGCATTATTCTCCGAGAGAAATGGAGAAAACGACGTGGAACTCTGCGAATGCAACAGCTACTGGTTAGCCGGCACTGAAGGCGTTAGTTTCATTTACTGCAGGGGTGCGCAACCGTTTCGCCCCTGAGGGCTGTATGTGACACTGGGCTGGGAACCACACATATGCCAGCTCCACGCACATCTACTATATAAATGTGAAAGTTTGTACGTTTGTTAGTTTGTTTGTTTGTTTGCGTCGCATAGGCTCCTACACGGTTTGACGGATCCCCACCAAACTTGGCACACATACTCTTCAACACCCAAGGAAGAATACTGGCGGGTTTAAATCTCCCCCCCCCCCAAAAAAAATATCACTGCGCCTGTGTGGCCCAATCTCAGATAGCCAATGGCATCATTTAGAATGTTCATGTGAACTGCTGCAGAGGCCTATCAGGAGTGGTTATGCAAATCACTCCAACGTCATTTAGAATGTTCATGTGAACTGCTGCAGAGGCCTATCAGGAGTGGTTATGCAAATCACTCCAACGTCATTTAGAATGTTCATGTGAACTGCTGCAGAGGCCTGCGGGGGGGGGGGGGAGCTGGGATTTCATTGTGTGGTCCCATTCCTTTCCTATGCAGCCATTCAAAAAAGCAGTCAGCTACCTTAAGGAATTTCGAACAAACTACCTATAAGAAAATGACTAGCCGGGCAAAGCTGGGTAAATAAGCTAGTACAGTAATACCTTGGATTGCAAGTAACTTGGTTTGAGAGCGTTTTGCAAGACAAGCAAATTTTTAAATATTTATTTAATTTTTTTGGACTTGATATACAAGCGACGTCTTGCAATAGAAGTACCGTAGTACGGCTTAAATTATAAAATCTCTGTACAAAATTTTTTTGGGGGGGATTTCATTTTGATATAAGAGTGTTTTGGATTACAAGCACGTTTCTGGAACGAATTATGCTCTCAATCCAAGGCATGACTATATAATAAATAAAAGCATACCCCCCCCCCCCACACACACAGAGAGAAAGTCCCTATGCTTTCCTCACTGCTAGCAGCAGTGGGAGAAAAGAAAGGTTGACCTGTATTGCTGGGGGAGCCTTTCTCTCCACTCCCCCCCCCCCCATTATCCTGCTAAGGATAGCTCTTTCCTTGCTACCAGTGAGGAAAGAGCATTCTGTATCCGGATTGCTGGAGGAAGGAATTCGGTAGTGTTGAGATCAGGGCACCCTTTGCTGGGGGCGGGATGTGGGCGCATGCAGTCACTGGGCTGTGGGTTGTGCAGCCCTGACTTACTGGTATCCAGCACGGAGGTTTTCCAGTTGCATAGGGAGACCTCCACTGGTTTTGAACTCCATGCCTGAGCGGCATGGTGGTTTCATGGAGGACAAACAGAGATGGTCAGCGGACTGATAAGAACAAAACATGGCAGTTTACTGGAAGATGGGAGGAATTAAGCACAAATTCCTGTCTCAGAGCTCTGTGGGAAGCCAGCGCTCACTCAGCTCCACACGTGGAAACCCTTTCTTCAGATCGGAGCTGTTGGGCTGGATCTATGCCAAGTTATTGCAAATTGCTCAGAGAACTGGGGATCTAGAAAGTGGGGGTCATCATCCCATGAAACTTGGTGGGAGATTCAGGACAGATCATTTATATATTTCCTACATTTTTATACTGCCCAATAGCCAAAGCGCTCTGGGCGGTTTACAACAGTTAAAACCATAAAATACCATATAAGTATAAGATTTAAAAGCACAGATTAAAAAACAAACAGCAAGGCTAGACGCAGCAGCAGTTCAAATAACAATAACAAAGTTAAACTATGGAATTTGCTGGCATAAGATGTAGTGATGGTCACCAATTTGGATGGCTTTAAAAGGGGATTGGACAAATTCATGGAGGACAAGGCTACCGATGGCTACTAGTCCTGATGGCTCTATGCTGCCTCCAGTGTATCAGAGGCAGTGTGTCAATGTACACCCGTTACTGGGGAACACAGGGAGGAGGTGGGTGCTGTTGCACTCGTGTCCTACTTGTGGGTTTCCCGCAGGTACCTGGTTGGCTACTGAGAACAGAATGCAGGACAAGATTTGTGCTTGGACTGATACAGCATCAGGGTTCTTTTGTTCTTAGAGATCTGCCAATGCAGTGTTCTTCAACCTTGGGTCCCCAGATGTTTTTGCCCTACAACTCCCAGCATGCCCCAGCCAGCATAGCTGGCTGGGGCATGCTGGGAGTTGTAGGGCAAAAACATCTGGGGACCCAAGGTTGGAGAACACTGTGCCAATGGACCCAGATCTACTTTCTGTCCACCCTTAATTTAGACCAGCCTTCCTGAACCTAGCGCCCTCCAGATGTGTGGGACTACAACTCCCATTGTACCCAGCCAACACTGTCTGTAGA
This sequence comes from Shinisaurus crocodilurus, assembly GCA_021292165.1. Lineage (NCBI taxonomy): Eukaryota > Metazoa > Chordata > Lepidosauria > Squamata > Shinisauridae > Shinisaurus > Shinisaurus crocodilurus. The sequence goes on along the minus strand of CM037877.1, from coordinate 2,212,148 downwards.
TGATGGGAGTTGTAGCCCAGAAAAAACAACAAGAGGGGAAGACACCAATGTGTCGCAGAATGAAATATACTGTATTATTCCTTTCAGGTGCCTGGGGGGGAAAATGTTTATTTTCCTAACACGTTTCTGAAAAACCATTTTTTCCCCCCCCCTTTCCTCGGGGACCTCTTAACTGTCTTCAGATATACCGAAAACAATCCTTCCAATGTTTATTTTATCTTGAAATGCTCTTGAAATGGAGCATTTCAAGATAAAATAAACATTGGGAGTTGTAGTCCAACACATCTGGAGGGAGGTAGGTTTAAACAATAGTACACCTGACTGTCAATTGTGGCTTGATGCTTCATTTGTCGGATTTTAGATACGAAACATCTAAGCCTGGTAGGATGAGTCACTCATAGGAAGGAGCTTTATGCCAGCTCAGTGTATCTGTCCATCTATTCCAGTATTACTCTGACAGGTAGCGTCTCTCCAGGACAACCTTCCCGATCCTAGTGCCCTCCACATGTTTTGGACTACAACTCCCAGCATTCCTGACCATTGGCCATGATGGCTGGAACTTACGGGATTTTCATTTCATTTCATTTCATTCATTACACACTTCTATACCACCCAATACCCAAAGCTCTCTGGGCAGTTTGCAAAGATTAAAACCTTAAAGATACATTATTAAAACCATATATGTAAAAACATGCAAACATGCAACATACAACAGGACATGCACACATATCGCTAAAAACAATTTTAAACAATCGACAAGAAAAATTCAAGACCCAATTAAAACCTCATCTTATGCTGCCAAATGCCTGAGAGAAGAAAGTCTTAACCTGGTGTTGAAAAGATAACTATGTTGGTAGCCAGGTGGGCTCGTTGAGAAGATCATCCCAAAATTTGGGGGCCACCACAGAGAAGGCCCTCTCCCTTGTTGCTGCCTTCCAAGCCTCCCTTGCAGGAGGCACCTAGAGGAGGGCCTTAGATGTTTAACATAGTGTAAGGGTAGGGTCATGCTGTTGAAGTCCAAAACTTCTGGGGGTAACCAGGTTGGGGAAGACTGCTGCTCCTGAGTTTCAGGACAGAGATCTGTCCCATCCCCTGCGACCTGACCCTTGTTTAGCTGGAGCAGCCAAGGATTCAATCTGGGACTTTCCGTATCCAGAGCAGGTGCTTTGCCGCAGAGCTATAATACATGCTTATAGTATGTGAAATATGGGCAGAAGAGTAGCCAAGAATTTAATTTGGAGTCGATGCCCATAGTTTTTAATTTTTATTTTTGGAACTGCTTTTAAATGCTATGCCTCAGTCTTGGAACTTGTGCCTCTGAGCCTGTGCAGAGTTTGCCTTATCACAGTAACAAAACCTGATAAGTGTCTACTCAGAGGTAAGCCCCACTGAACTCAATGGGGCTTACTGCCAGGTGAAGCATGTATATGGGATTGCAACCTAAATTATTGGGAGATTTTTAAGGGTTTTTTTTTTTTTTTTTTTTAAAGGCTCCAGGCAGGTTTGAACTTCAGCACCTCTCAGCTTTTGGGAAGGAAGCAGGTGAAATAACCGCTGGATACAATATACTAGCTCTATTCTCCCTGGCTACCTCTAAAATTTGGAATCTTCTTGCGATGCTTTTCCCACCCCAAGCGGCCAGGGGTCGCTGCTGCAATTAGAGCCCTTACCTTACGGGCGCTATTTTATTATTTTTTCCTCTTCGCCACCCGTTGCCTCCCTGTCTCGGTTGATAGCGATTGGTGAGAAGGAAGGAGGTGGTAGACTGAAGAAGTAGACTATTCCATTGTCTGCGGACGCTAATTCCTCGTTGCTGTTGACACTTTTTTTTAAAAAAAAAACCTCCCGCTAGTGTTGTAAAAATGACGCAATTCAGAGCTTGCCTATGAGAAATAAATACCTTTTATTGTTGTGTTTTTAATTGCATTTTACTTTTTTTTCTTTTTTTGTTCTGGCCAACATGATGACTATCTTTGATTTTTGTATGACTAGAAAAATTAGAGTGACATCATTAGACTGTGCAAATATGCAGACATCCTGATTACAACATCCAGTCAGCCTTTCCTCCCTCATCCGCGCACCCACCTGCTTTTTTAAATAACATCTTGGCTGATGAAGATACCTGGGGATCCCGAAAGCTTGCATATTTTGGGTGTGTGTGTGTGTGTGTGTGTGTGTGATATTTCAGTTTCCTTAATAAAAACAGTCTCCCCCTACCTGTTGCCTGCCAGTTGTTTTATACTTCAACTCCCATCAGCATCAGCCAGCATGGCCAGGAATGCTGGGAGTTGTCCAAAACCACTGGAGGGCACCAGATTGGGAGAAGGCTGATAAACATGTGACACTCTATAGATTTGCTACAAAAACAACAAGCAAAGGCAGATGTGTTGGCCATAAGAAAGCTTCCAAATCCATCTAGAGATCTCAAAAGCTTGCAAATTTGGGGTGGGAGGCGTGATTTTTGAGCTGGCCTGCTAAAGATATGGCACTCTCTATACCGTAGATTTTCTACAGAAAGGCAGGCGTGCTGCTGGCCAACACAAAGATTCTAAAATCCACATAGGCTGACGGAGAGATCTGGAGATTTCAAAACGCTTGCAAATTCGGGGTGGGGGCGCATGATTTTTGAGTTGCCCTGATAAAAAGATCTTCTACACAAAACGCCCCTGAAGGCAGCCGTGTTGGCCATGAGGAAGATTCCAGAATCCATATAAGGTTGACGAAGAGATCTGGAGATCTCAAAAGCTTGCAAATTCGGAGGGGGTGGGGGAGATGATTTTTGAGTCGCCCTGATAAAAGCCCTGCTGTTCCATTGATCTCCTGCTTCCCTAGCTCTATGGCCTCGAGCGGGGCGGGGCTATGAGTCCACGTGACCCTTCGCTCTCCTCAGGCGGAGAAGAGCCGCGGCAGCGAAAACAACAACAAGGAAGGGAGGAAGGAAGGAAGGAAGGGGCGAGCCTTTGCCTGCCTGCCGGGCGGGCGGGATGGCGGAGGCCGTCAAGCCCCGGAGTCGGGCCAAGGCCAGCCGGGGCAGAGCCAAGGTAACCGAGCCCCCCCCCCTCCCGCGTGCCGCTCCGAGCCTCAGACCCCGGAAGGCCGGCTCCACCCCCATTGAGTTCAGTGGGGCTTACCTCACCCGCTGTGTCGGAAGGCTGGAGGGGGAGGGGAGAGAATGGGAATGCTAGTTCGAGACACCTGGCTGGGGGGGGGGAAGGAGAGAATGGGAATGGTAGTTCGAGACGCCTGCCTGGTGGGGAGAATGGGAATTGTAGTTCGAGACAGCCTGGCCTGGCTGGTGGGGAGAATGGGAATTGTACCTCGAGACACCTGGCCTGGCTGGTGGGGAGAATGGGAATTGTACTAGGAGACATCTGGCTGGTGGGGAGAATGGGAATTGTACTTCGAGACACCTGGTTGGTGGGGAGAATGGGAATTAGTATTCCAAGACACCTGGCTACGGGGGGGAGAATGGGAATTGTATTTCGAGACACCTGGTTGGTGGGGAGAATGGGAATTGTATTCCAAGACACCTGGCTATGGTGGGAGAATGGGAATTGTACTTCGAGACACCTGGTTGGTGGGGAGAATGGGAATTGTATTCCAAGACACCTGGCTACGGGGGGAGAATGGGAATTGTAGTCTGAGGACACCTGGTTGGGGCAAGGGGAGAATGGGAATCAATTGTAGTTCAAGACACCTCTCTGGGGGGAGAATGGGAATTGTAGTCCAGGACATCTGATTGATGGGGGAGAATGGGAATTGTACTTCAATGCACCTGGAGGGCACCAGGTTGGGGAAGGCTGTTGTAGAGACTCCATTTTGCTCCCATGGCTAACTGCTGGCATGCAGATATCTCCTTCTCCATCAGAAGAGCCTGTCTGCTGTGTCGGACCAGTGTCCTATCTAGTCCGGCACCCTCTTTCTCATGGTGGCCGACTGATTTGTTTCATTCTCGTTGGGTTGCACCCAGTGTTAGCCCTCCTTAGAACAGGCCCATTGAAATGAATGGGTCTTAAGTTAGTCATGAGTAACCTAAGTCCCATTCATTTCAGTGGGTCTGCTCTGAGTAGGGCTAACATCGTATGCAACACATTGTCCCCGAGGCAGGCTGATGGTAGATTTCTTCTCATTCTCCATCAAAAGAGCTGTGCTGGATCAAATCAAAGGTTTGTCCAGTTCAGCATCCTGTTCCCCACAGTGGCCAACCAGATGCCAAAAGCAGCAAGTGAGGGCAACAGCCCTTTCTTGTTGTCATTCCCCAGCGAATGGTCTTCAGTGCCATGCTTCCTCTGAATGTGGGGTTTGTGCCGTTTAGAAAAAAAGGCAACTACAGTCATGCCTTGGATTGAGAGCATAATTCGTTCCGGAAATGTGCTTGTAATCCAAAACACTCTTATATCAAAACGAAATCACCCCCAAAAAAATTTGTACAGAGATTTTAATTTAAGCCGTACTACAGTACTTGTATTGCAAGACGTCGCTTGTATATCAAGTCAAAAAAATTTAAATAAATGTTTAAAAATTGCTTGTCCTTGCAAAACGCTCTCAAACCAAGTGACTTGCAATCCAAGGTATTACTGTACTGTAAAGGTGAACATGACAGACCAGTTTATAAGATGACGCTCGAAGTGGGGAGAGAGGTATGTTTCTCCCTCTCTCAAAATACTAGAACTTGGAGTCATCCAATGGAACTGATTGGCAGAAGATTCAAAATAGAACAAAGAAATTACTTCCACGCGTAACATGTAGCAGATTTATGAAATTGCTGCCACAAGATGTGGCAATGGCCACTGGATTAGATCCCGTGCAGTTGTGACTTGTAGCCATTTCTAAACTGAACGCCCCCGAATGCTTTACCTTTTCATTGTTGCCCTTTCCTGCGCCATTCCCAGATCTGCAATTTACGCCTTGAAGTGGGGCAACCAGAACTGTACACAGTATGCTACATGCAACTGCCCCATTGTTTGGGGATGGAAAACAGCAACTGTAGCTGTCAAAATCAGCATAAGCGACTTCACTCCAAGAAAGTGCTTTGGAGGAACATGACTGCCATGTTTGTTTGTTTTCTGTGTGTGTGTGGCTATTTTCCTTTCTGACTTTGGGCAGTGATGAGCCCGGGCAAAGTGTAAAGAGTGGAATGTTCCAACTTCTCTGCAACTCTTCTGCAAGAGCTTTTCTTTCTCCTTGCTGCTCTTGCAAAATGACAGGATTTCTTCTTGCACATTAAATCTTTAGGGCAAGAGCAGGTGTGGAATAGAACCCCTCCCCCCCGCACCCATTTTCTGCCTCGTGCTCTCGCTTGACACTTGGCAAACGTGCTGAGAACTGTTTAGGTTAGGAAAAAAGTGAGTAAGGGTGCACATAATTATGCATGGTGTATGAAATTATGCATATTGTGGAGAAAATGGATAGGGAAAAAACCTCTCTCATGATATTAGGACTTGGGGTCATCCCATGAAGCTTCATCCCATGAAGGGAAACATGAGTGGGAGGGTGCTGTTGCATTCATGTCCTACTTGTGGACTTTCCGTAGGTAGCTAGTCGGCCGCTGTGTGAACAGAATACTGGATTACATAGACTTTTGGTCTGATTCAGCAGGGCTCTTACGTTCTGAACTGCTTCCATGCTGCCTTTCTGCAACAGTGCCAGAAAGGCCCTTTTACATTTGTGCAGGAGAACAGAAAAGTTCTCGTACCTTGATTCTTGTAGGTATGCATATGTGAGGAGTCTTGTACAGCTGACAGCGCTGTAACTGACTGAGGAGGGAGAGGCCAGGGAGGAGATACAAGGGCTGGGGAAAAGAGCAAAGGCACCCCCCTCCCATCCCCAGGAGGATTATCTCTATATAAGCCAGTTCCTAACACATAAGTGACCAGGGGCTGAGGAGTAGGCCCAGCCTCTCTCTCCAATTATGTTCTTGAGCTGAACCTCAGTGTGTTCTCTGCTGTGAGTGGATGGCAAAGTACGGCACATTTGCGGTAGGGGCCAAACCCCTGCTCTCCACCACCAGTGCTGGCTGGTCCAGCCCCACAGGGATCCTGTAGTAGTGTATCCTTGTGTGCAGAGGCGATACGCGGCAGCCTTTCATGGCTCTTTGCAATATAACAGCCTGTGTACATCACACATACACGCGCAGGTATAGCTCCTGCCTTGTGCTGGGTGCCATAAAGCAGTGTTCTCCAACTCTTCCAGTACTTGAAGGGTTGTCACACAGAGGAGGGCCAGAATCTCTTCTCGATCATCCCAGTTTGCAGGACACGGAATAATGGGCTCAAGTTACAGGAACCCAGATTCCACCTAAACATCAGGAAAAATTTCCTGACTGTCAGAGCAATAAGACAGTGGAACCAACTACCTAGGGAGGTGGTGGTGGGCTCTCCCACTCTGGAGGCATTCAAGGTGCAGGCTGGACAGCGATTGGGGATGCTTTGACCTGGATTCCTGCATTGAGCAGGGGGTTGGACTCGATGGCCTTGTAGGCCCCTTCCAACTCTACTTTTCTATGATTCTATGATTCTAACCTTGGGTCCCCAGATGTTTTTGGCCTACAGCTCCTACGCTGGCTGGGGGCATGCTGGGAGTTGTAGGCCAAAACATCTGGGGACCCAAGGTTGGAGAACACTGCCGTAAAGGATGTGTGACACAGGCTTTTCTTTAGAGCAGCCTTCCCCAACCCAGCACCTTCCGTATGTGTTGGGTTTAGGAATGTCGGAGAAATCCACAGGAGATTCAAACGATTTGTATGAATCAAACGGATTTGTCTGAATCTGACCTGCAGATTCCGCAGCAGACCCGCTTTTTCCAAGTCACGTGGATTCCATGGACTTGCGGATCGATTTTTCACTGTTGGTGGGGGCTTGTGCTAATTCACAATAATGTGATTTACCGCCCCACCCTCTTCCTTGCTATAGCCTTAACACATATTTTACACAACTGAGAGTTACCAAAGCTCACTGAATCAGATATTTGTGAAGGCCCTGGAAGGTGAACTATCTCCAGTTGAACAGGTTAATCATGAATATTCGGAGGATTTTCTTGAAAATTTAGTTAAACATTTTATGTTTTTTTCCAGATATTTTGAGATCAAGTTTATTTTTAAGTGATTTTTTATTAAAACAACAACCCCAAATTAAAAAGACTGTGTCAGGTATTCTGTTCATATCCTTTCACTTTCCTTTCTATTGCCTGCCCCTCCCTTCTTGCATTCATCTCCAGGCTGCTTTTCCTTGCCCAGATTGACTCCACCTCCAGTTATTCATTGGCACTTTCACTGCACTTTCACAGAGAGAGTTAAAGGCTTGACTTTGTCTACACAAAGTTGCAGAGGGCCTATAGCTAGGGTTGTCCACTCTAAAGGAATCAGCATCATTCAAGGAAACTATTGAAAGCAATCCTGGAGATTTTAATAGGGCTTCTAAGAATTTCCAACATTATATCACATTGGGAGAAAGGAAAAGAAAAACTCCAGGATTGGAATAACTTCAGTCAGAGTTGGAAAATGGGGCTGATCGGATCTGTTATTTCTCATATCCACGAACTGCTGTTAACAAGTTTGTATCTCTGGAGACACAAACCCAGTTTGAGAACTTCAAAATTTTCTGATGGTACCTTCTAAACTGAGTACTAGACTGAGTACTTGGGGAGACAGAAAGATTAATCTAAATAATCTATACGGAAGCCGTGAAACCCCATAAAATTGAGGCCCCAATCCAAGACCTTATTTAACGGTATATAACTTTAAAAAAAGATTATATACCGTAAGTACGTTTTCTCATAATACAGAATTAGAATTTATGATCCCTATTCCATAATGAGATCTTTGAACTATAACACATTTTAAATTACAAACAATGATCATGTAGGGCTTATTTTGTAAACAAAAGCATTTCAACAATAAAAATAAAAAATCCCGTTTTAAATTTTTAAAACAATCTGATTTTTTTATTCCTTCAATCATTGATTTTTATCCACTTTGATTTGCAAACTTGTGTTAATGTGAATTAGTGCATGTAGAATGAAATTTTGGTTTAAAAAAATCTGATTCCATCAATGAGCAGTCATAGTGGATCGAAAGACGCCTGATGATCTGCAAAACACAGATGGAACAGATTTAACAAAATCCACATACATCCCTAGTTGGACTACACCTCCCATCACCCCCGAGCCTACATGCCATTGGCTGTGCAGGCTGGGGGTGATGGGTGTAGTCTAAAACATCTGGAAGACATCGAGTTGGGAAAGGCTGATTTAAAGAGATGAATGCTTGGCTTCGTGGGAATCTGATGGACGCTCTGGAACAGATTCCGTGTTGAAATGCCGTGGTGGGTTATGAAGGCTCACTGCCTTTGTGGATCAGGGTTATTTCTCTGCCTAAAAAGGGGTTGATCGTGCTCTTCTGTGTGCCTGTTTGGCTTCAGTTAACCTCCAGATTTTTAGGTAGTGTGACTCTCACATGGTTTTTTCTTAGCCCTTGGCTCACATTCAGTATATTGGTTCCTCATCTTCTTCTTTTTTTTTAATGTTTTCATTAACGGAGGGAGTATTTCATGACGAGAGAAGCTAACTGCATCTGCGGAAGAAAGAGTGAAAGGTTGTTCATAGGATTCTTTTTTAAATCTCACTTGTCATAACAACTTCAAAGTGGCTAACAGTAAAAACACTAAAAATGCAATAAAACATTAAAAAAAAACCCAACACTATACACTGTATAGTATACAGTAAAGAAAGCTGACAGGCTCTCCCAAGATGCCTGCTTTCCATGTGCCAGAACATCTTGCAACGGAGAACTCAGACACGAGATTCCCCAGCACCACTTCCATTCCAAAGTAGTCAAGCCTAAAGAGGGCTGAACCACATGACTTCAGCCAGCCGTCCACAACCTGGTGCCCTCCAGATGTGCTGGACCACAACTTCCATAATCCCCAGCCATTGGCCAAGCTGGCTAGGACTTATGGGAGTTGTGGTCCAACACAGCTGACGGGCACCAGGTTGCGAAAGGCTGATTCTAGGGAACTCATGAACCGACTCATAGAAACCGACTTCCATCACTCCACCTAGGCAGCAGGATAAAACGGCAGATTAAAGCACACACAGACACAGAATGGGCTGGCCGTTAAAGGCCAAACCCCCAAATTAAAGTAGCAAATCAGGCAATTAAAAGGGGGTATATTCATCTGTGGCTTGGATCTAAATATGCTGTTGTGTGAATGGAAGATTCTTTTGTTCATGTATCCTGAATTTTTGACCCACCCCACAGTGATCTGAGGGTCTCCTGACCCTGAGAAGCAGCTTTTTTGGGGGTGGGGGTGGGAGAGGATGTGGCAGCAGTAGGAAGCGGGAGGTGGAAAAGCAGCGTCTGCTTATGGTGGTGAAGAGTCAGCCCATTTCTGATATTTTAAAGACCAAATTCATTGATATAGAACGCATGTTGTGATATTACGAGGGGTTCCAGCCGGAGGGCTTCTGGCGCTACTAATATGGAGGCGTTGCGCACCTGTTCCATCTTTTCCCCTTTAAAGAATTTCCTGTAGCAAGAGAGAAGGCGAGAAGCGGCAGGAAAACACGGGTGGGTTACAAGTGGAAGATGATGATGAGTGGAAGATTCCCCTGTAAAATTCAGTGAATCAGGCTGGGAGATGGTGCAGTAAAAGCCTTGGGTTGGATCCGGATTGAAGCAGGATCAACCGGGCTGGTGGAAGTGGACTTTCCCTCCCCATTCTTCCCACAGCAGCCCCTCCAGCCCCCTGAAAATACTAGACAGAGAGTCAGGAGACCCTGCTGAATGGGGTGAACTGTGGTGCATCTGGGGGAGGCCCCCCCCCCCCCAAATCGGGCGGAGGGGCCTTCTGTGAGCGGAGCCCTTCCTCTTCCCTCCCCAAGGAAGTTTGCCCTGGCACTTGCTCAGTTATCTCACAGGCAAAACCCCTTAAATTCTCTCAGATCTGGTATATTGAATACTTTTCTGAACATTACATTCTGCTGTTTTTAGTATTATTTTTGCATTCAGTTATATTTAAATTACTAGCTGTTGCCCGTGGCTGCGCTCGCGTGGATTTTAGGATTTGGTATAATTGTTTTTAAAAGAAACATGTATGGAAAAGGTGCAGTGTCTCTGACTGAAAGTGTAACGTTTAGGCTGGGTGCTGGCAGCAGAAATCTTTTGTGACAGAAATATCTGTTCGTAAAGAAAAATCAGGTTAATCCTGAGAGTCTACAGGTGATGAAGAGTGACCATGCCAAGTTTCGGGTAGATCCGTCTAAACGTGATGGAGCCTATGCAACGATGCCCCCCCACACAACAGTCAGTCAGTCATGTAAAAAGTTTCCCTCCCTTTTCACCCAGTCATGTAAAAAGTTTCCCTCCCTTTTCACCCCCTCAGAGAACATTCTAAATGGCCTAGGGGAGATTTGCATAGCCAGCCCTATTGGCCCCTGCACGGAATTCATATGAACATTCTAAGTGTCATATGGGCTGTTTGCATAACTGCTACTATTGGCTCCTGCAGCAATTATGAGGTGAGGCCTATTTGCAGAACTGCAGATATGAGAGTGAGGCGATTTTGCCCCCTTTTTTCACCCCCTTAGGGACGGAATTTCCCAAAATCCTTTCTTAGTGGGGCTCTACGTCATAAAAGCAATGTCCCTTCAAAATTTCACATTCCTAGATTAAACGGTTTGAGTTGGGCGTTGATGAGTCAGTCAGGACACCTTCTTATATAGATAGATAGATAGATAGATTGCATTTTATTGTTTTAACATGTTTGCCAACCACCCTGGGATCTGGTGGCGAAAGCCGGTATACACACAGCTCTAAAGTAAGCAAATCGGTTAAAACACCACAGATACTGAAAATTGAAAGTCTGAATATGAACCAAGCAGATTAAAAGTCTGTTATGAACTAAGCAGAACTCTCTTCTTTGCCAGACTGGTAAATACGTCTATGAAAGTTATGAGTCCAGACAAATGTCTGCTAGGATCCCTAGGTTAAGGTGCAATCCTATATATATTTTTAGACAGAAAAAGCCCTACAACTCCCAACATCCCCTAGCCAGCCATGCTGGCTGGTGCATGTTGGCAGTTGTAGGACTTTTTTCTGTCTAAACTTGCATAAGATTGTGCCCTTAGTCATTTATGGCTTACAAGGAGAAGTAGAAGTCACCCTTGCTAATTTGGAGAGAGTCAGTGGTGGTGTCATTGGACTGGATTCAGATCTCCGATCCCTTAATTAATGCTGCTCTTCTTCTTTCCGCTAGGAAAAAAAGAAAAAGTGTGAAGAAGAGGAGAAAGATCCGTTTCAGTTTTCCATTCCCAGTACAGATGAAGTTCAAGAAGGATCTTCTCTGTCCAGCGATCCCCAGGTGCAACATTTTCCAGAGTCCAGGCTCTGTAACGAAGCCATGGAAAGAGAAAATGTGAAGGATGTCCCACTGAATGAGGGAACCCTAGGTAAGGAAGGATCCCCAGTCGCTGCCCTATCGAAACCTCCAACACAGGCGGTAGAATTGAGAGCAAGAGCTTTGCAGCAGGGAAAAGATGTTGAGGAAAAAACAGCTGGTACTCAGAACCTCACGGGAGCAGATGCTGGTGGAACAGCAACCTGTGACCTATTGGAAAAGAGCAGTTTTTGCATGCCCCCGCCGATGGAAAGTGTCCAGAACCCAGAAATTGAGAATGTGTGCCATATAAAACAACTGCTTGCCCATTCTTCTGAAGAGGGTCTTGCCAGCGACTCTGTCCCGATCAAAGAAGTTAAAGAGCACGTTCAGAATCCTCGTTTCCAAGCGCTGTATCCAGACCTGCCATTGGAGTTATTCCGTGAGCAGCTGGCAGGGCTTGCCATCAAACCGCAGTTACCAAAGGGGAGACTTTATCCTGAGATCCCGGTTGAACTGGAGCTGGTGCCTTTCAGCAAAGAGCAGCTGAAGGTCTTTGAGCCGTGTTCCTGGCTGGAGAACGTGGATTCCTACATGGAGGAGTTTGGGAGCGTCGCGCACCAAGACAGGCATGAGTTCTTTGAGCTGCTGCTGAACTACTGGCGCTGTCGAAAGCAGCTGCTTCTGGCAGAAGCAGAGCTGCAGACCCTGACCTCGGATTGCCAGAGTGTGAAAGGTCGCCTCTGGACTTTTAAGGATGAGCAGCAGTCTGCCCAGGTGGAGTGATGGAAGTCGGTTTCTATGAGTCGGTTCATGAGTTCCCTAGAATCAGCCTTTCGCAACCTGGTGCCCGTCAGCTGTGTTGGACCACAACTCCCATAAGTCCTAGCCAGCTTGGCCAATGGCTGGGGATTATGGAAGTTGTGGTCCAACACATCTGGAGGGCACCAGGTTGTGGACGGCTGGACTGAAGTCATGTGGTTCAGCCCTCTTTAGGCTTGACTACTTCGGAATGGAAGTGGTGCTGGGGAATCTCGTGTCTGAGTTCTCCGTTGCAAGATGTTCTGGAACATGGAAAGCGGGCATCTTGGGAGAGCCTGTCAGCTTTCTAAACAAGCCCACAAAAGATACTAGTCTGCAATTTTATTTTTACCAGCCTGCAAAGAGGCTAGTAGCCTGTGCTTCCATGCTGGCCATGGAGGAAGGGAAGCCCCCCTCCTGCATGGCTAGCATGGAAGCACAGGCTACTAAGCAGGCTAGTCAACAGAAGTGCCCTCTGCCAAGAGGACTGATGGAGAAGGGACTTGCTTGCCTGCATGGAATACCTGGTCACCTGTGGTGGCCAGGCGAGTTGTAAAATGCAAGGCTTGTCTATGCTGTGTTAGTCTTCTTCATGCACCTTGACATGGGGAAATATTCCCGCATGCAACCTTGAATGTGCGTTCTGAATCACATGCTTTTAAATAATGTTTCATTTGGTTCAAAGATGATAACTGTGGACCATTTGAAACTCTCTGTTCTGTGTCCATTGGCACCCCCGCACAGAGAAGATAATTTAGGATTTAGGAAATAGAACGAGGCACCTTTATAGATTATTCAAGATTGGCTTTCTTCTAGTGGCCTGTGATTTCATAAGAGAGATAGACATGTAAAGAGTGAACCTTGGCTGGATCTGACCATGGTGTATCTAGTCTGGTCTTTTTTTTTTTTTGGTTCTAGCAGCAGCTAGCAAGACCGCTCTGGGAAATCTCACAAATGGAGCATGTTTGTTCCCAGCATGTGATATCAGAGGCTGAATGTCTGTGTACATCAGAGATATGGAACATGCAAAAAAGGTCAATGCAGTTTTAGGTTGCATCAATAGAAGCATAGTTTCAAAATCACGGGAAGTGATAGTTCCACTCTACTCTGCGCTGGTCAGACCTCACTTTGAATATTGTGTCCAGTTCTGGACACCTCAGTCTAAGAAGGATTCAGATAAATTGGAACAAGTTCAGAGAAGGGCAGTGAAGATGATCAGAGGTCTGGAAACGAAGTCCTAAGAGGAAAGATTGAAGGAACTGGATATGTTTAGCTTTCAGAAGAGAAGACTGAGGGGGATATGATAGCACTTTTCAAGTACCTAAAGGGTTGTCACATAGAAGAGGGATGCAACCTGTTCCCGGTCATCCAAGACTAAGTAACAGGAAGGCAGGTTTCGTTTAAACATGAGAAAAAACTTCCTAACAGACAGTGGAACCAATGTCTTAGGGGGTTGGGGTGGGCTCTCCATTGCTGGAGGTAAGCAAAGACTGGACAGCCATCTGCCAGGGATGCTTTCAACTGGATTCCTGGACTGAGCAGGGGGTTGGAACCTATGGCCTACATGGCTCCTTCCAACTTTGTGATTCTGTGTGGCCCTCCAGATCGATGTCCATAAATATGTCTGATCTGCTTTTAAAGCTACCTAAACTGATGACCTCCACCACATCTGATGGTAGTGAATTCATAGATTTCATAGATAGAGTTGGAAGGAGCCTACAAGGCTATCGAGTCCAACCCCCTGCTCAATGCAGGAAACTAGAGGAGGGGTCTCCCATCCAAGTAATGACCAGGCCTTGAATAATTTAATTTATGTCAGGCCTTGAATTTACTGCCAAACAATGGGATTTGCTCACTCAATGTTCTTGTATAATGAGAGTATTTTATCCTTACAGTATCCTATCTGTAAGATCCATGTGTGTGAACAAAAATGGCTGTTTTTTAAGACTTAAAAGATCTAGGACTGCAAGCTTCAGTAGGCTCATTAGCGTGATTAATTGATTAAAGCATTCATCAAAGCCTACTTGTTGGTCAGAAAAATGTCCAGCTGGGGTGTACAGAGGTTCTCTTTTGTGCTCCAAAATGAACTCTTGCGTGAGTGAAGGGATATGAAACGTGGACAAAGTGTACTCTGTATCCCAGCTTTGTGAAAAGTAGTTTAGTGTCGCTGATATTTTGAACAGTTTACGCATATCTCTTAACTAATAAAATTAACGAATTGGTTCATTTAAAGTCATGGCCAAAAACACTGGCTGTTTGGGAGAGGCAGATTACAGATTTCTCTATAATAAGGTCCGTCCCCCCGCCCCACTTTTAAATATAATTTCAAATTAAGTTCTAATATGTAAGAGCAGCTGTTGCCTCTTACGGACTTGTACGTGTTGCAGGATATACATTTCCAGCACAATCCTATACATGTCCACTCAGAAGTAAGTCTCATTGAATTTATTGGGGCTTACTCCCAAGTAAATGGGTATAGGATTGCAGCCTTAATTAGTTGATTGATTGTGATTAGTTAGTTCAAAGCCAACTCAGTGATTTTTGCATCCCGTAGCCTCTAAAACCGTTAGGACAGTGTTCTCCAACCTGTGGAGAACACTGCATTAGGAGATATTATTTGCATGTTTTCCACAGCCCCCCCCCCCCGTAACTTAAAAATAAAATACTGTCGCCATTCCAAATGTTCCCAGGGCAACAACACATAAAGCATGGTATATTTAAAGCCATATTTTATACTGGTCTTTTATTATCCTTATTGTATGTGGCTCTGAAAGTTTCGTTGAAGGCCAGCCTAGATACCTTTGAAATAACTATGCTGATACAGTGAGGATTCTGCACATGGCGGGCTCTGCAACCCCAGGCAAAACGGCTCGATTTTATATTGCATGGCTGCATCCATTCACTTTTCTGTCTCGCCGCCCTTAAATTGCCGATCCTTGCATTTCGAGCGTGCAGCGTCATTGTCTCCCTTTGCAGGGCGTCTGTGCCGATCAGTGCAAAGTGTCCGGCCACCATCGTTACCAGACGGTCGAGGTGAATGAAGGTGCCTTGGGAGAACTCAAGAAGATGTTTGAGGCCCAGGCCGACCACGTGCACCAGGCGCTGGCCTTGCACTTGTACACCTCCGTGTTGTCCCACCTGCAGGTGGAGTCCTACATCTATGGATTGCTCAGTTGCTCTTCCTTGCTGATGTCCGTGGGCATTCAGCAGCAGGAGCCAGGTGCGTGGCCCCAGGTTGGGTTTCTGCTTCCGGTGGGAATCTGCAGCATGTTAAGACCACATGCACAGGGTGCTGCGTGCTGAAAAATACTGATGTTTTGTGATGAGGAAGCCCAAATCCTGCAACCTGCCTGAATTGTGTGAATTGACCACTGGGAGATTCAGATGGGAACCCCCCCCCCCCCAGTGTTTAATTTAGGCCGGCCACAGAATTTGGGTATAAGGTTGCTATGTGGGTAAGCTTATAAAACTTCTCCATGAATTGGGGGACCTTTTTTGGTCCAGGACACCCCCCCCCGAGGAGCTCTATATTCGTACAATGGTACGCACCTAGAGCCCCTGGTCACATGTGCTGAATGAATGGATGGAGGAGTGTGTGGCCATCAGGTACATCAGCTGTTGGGGCAGGGCTAGCCCGCATGGCCCTCACAACCCCTTTATGCATTCTTTGAACATGTGAAGGCAGTTTTTTGAACCCCCCCTCCTGTTTCTGCTAGTCAGCGGGTATCAACGACTTCTTTTCTTGATTTCATGTGTGTTCCAAGGAGGTTGGGGTGATGGTTATCCCTCCCCCCCCCCTTACAACTGCCCTGCAAGGTAGGTGAGGCTGAGAGCGACAGGCTTCGAATTCAGGTCCTTGTGGCCCGGGCCTCAACCTGAAAGACCTGCCTCTCACTTATGAGCCTGCCCGGGTTTTAAGATCTTTGTGATAGGCCCTTTTTTTTGCCCACTGCCTGCTGAGCGACGCTAGGTTGGCTCCCTTTTTGTTGTCCTCCTGCCGGCAGGCAAATATGTTTTTATTCAGGCAGGTCTTTGGCATGTAAGCCTGCCTGTTGCTGAAGCGTTCCCCCCCCCCTCCATTGCTGGTGTGCTGTTTATTTCTTTTATTGATTTTAATAGTGCTTTAAATTTATTTGTTTTTAATAGTGCTTTTAATTTTCTTGTTTTAAAGCTACGTTTTCATTAAGATTTTGTTTTTATTCGGTATGGTATTGTTATCTGCCTTGAATGCCATTTTTGGGAGGAAATGTGGGATATAAATTAAATAAACAATAAATAAATAACACTACAGATCCGTGGGCTTTCTTCTTCCTTGAGCTCTCACGAGAGATCCACAGATTTTGGTAGGCCTTTGGTAGCCAGCCAGAATTGTATTCTTCCCACCAATCTTGGTCTTCTCCTGACAAGATGGGATCTTGTCCGTGACATATCACAACAACCCTGTGAGGCAGGCTCGGCTGAGCGGTATCGACTTCACCAAGGCCCCTCAGTAAGCTTCATGGCCGAGCAGGGTTTTGAACCCAGTACAGCACTCCTCAGCCCAAGCCTGGCACTCAGCATTATAACACGCTGGCTCTAAGCCCTCTCCATTCTCTCCCCGCACCGTCCACAGCTCCTAAACAGACAGAAAACATCTCCACAGACCTGGGGCCCTTGAAGGAATGCATCAGTGTTCTCTTCAGTTTTACCCGCCGGGTAGTTGAAGATCCGCAGTTTCAGCGCGACGTTCTCTCATGGCTTCGGAGGCTGGTGAGTAACCCAGCACAGACTGTTCCGGCCATCCAGGCAGAAATGTGTTGCTAGAGCAGTGTTCTCCAACCTTGGGTCCCCAGATGTTTTTGGCCTACAACTCCCAGCATGCCCCAGCCAGCATAGCTGGCTGGGGCATGCTGGGAGTTGTAGGCCAAAAACATCTGGGGACCCAAGGTTGGAGAACACTGGCTTAACATCTATAGCTGGCTGGGGCATGCTGGGTGTTGTAGGCCAAAAACATCTGGGGACCCAAGGTTGGAGAACACTGGCTTAACATCTATAGCTGGCTGGGGCATGCTGGGTGTTGTAGGCCAAAAACATCTGGGGACCCAAGGTTGGAGAACACTGTGCTAGAGTATTCCTTTTCTCTCTACTGTTGCTCATTTTACCTGGTGGGTGCAAGGGGGGAGTGTGGCAGACCGAGAGAACACGCCGGGATTTGCCGCTTCTTATTTGCCGGTATCTGACGTTTGGTGAGAAGTGCGGGTATCTACTTAGCTATTTTATACAAAGCTTAGATTCTGTTTTGGAGGCTGGCGGTGGCGGTGGTGGTGAGAGCGACACATCAGTTTATCCGAGAGATGCCAACTCGAGCGGCCTGAAGCACCGGCTGAGCGGCGTAGCCACTAACACAGCACACTCTGGTTTGCTTGATACGGGTTAGTTGCCGCTGAACCCATTTTAAGCACAGTTTCGTATTCGTGTCAGGGTGGCTCGAAGGTTTCTGTGCTCCTTGGGTTTCTGCGTAAGGATGGAGTGAATCTTCCAATCCACACGAGTGTTTGCTCCCCCCCCCCCCCCCGAATATCAGATGTATGGATTTGGTTAAAAGACACGGCCTTGGCTAAGCAAGCAGCTGGAGGGAGGGCTGTTTTGTGACTCAGGCTCCACATTTCACAGTAAATATTTCTTCCCGTCCGCGGCTTCATAACGGCATGCTGGATCAATCAGTAGGTTACGTACTCCCTAGAGTAGGTTCTCAGCCCTGCTGGAGCTTATTTCATAGATTTCATAGATCATAGAGTTAGAAGGGGCCTACAAGGCCATCGAGTCGAACCCCCTGCTCAATGCAGGAAACTAGAGGAGGGGTCTCCCATCCAAGTAATAACCAGGCCTGACCCTGCTTAGCTTTCCACGCTCAGACAAGCTGAGCCAGCTTAAGCCACAGGACGCGGGGAACGAGAAGTGATAGAAGAGCGAAGGCAGCAGGGCTCACAGGGGCACCAGCACTTCTTTATTAGC
Source organism: Shinisaurus crocodilurus (assembly GCA_021292165.1). Lineage (NCBI taxonomy): Eukaryota > Metazoa > Chordata > Lepidosauria > Squamata > Shinisauridae > Shinisaurus > Shinisaurus crocodilurus. Next base: position 2,193,981 of record CM037877.1, on the reverse strand, counting down.
AGGGTGCTGCCCCTTCCGGACCCGTCAGACTTCCCTGTTTCTTCTGAGCTTAGCTGCAACCCTCACAGTAGCTGGGGTGGGGGTGGGTAGGAATGAATTTTCCTAGCGAACAATATGTAGTTCCCTTTTGTAATGCAAAGTATTTTGGGGGAGCCTAGTCTTGGTTGGGCAATGAAGGCCTATTAGCTCTACAAAAGACCCGCTCCTGACAGAGATGAAAGCTCCTGGAACTGGTTTGTTGATATGGATCCACCCAGCTGCCTGCATGCTTGGACTCTCCTTGGGGGCGTGGCTGGCACTGTTGTGGTGAGCACCTGCATTTCAAAGGTTACCACTACGCCACTGGCCCTTGGTCAGAGGACGAAGGGCCCCTGGGAGATTGTGGGAACCCCTCCAAGCGGGACGTTAGCTTGGCCCCGTACTTCCGCAGCAGGGGTGTTGTTGGACTCCCAACTCCCATCAGTCCCCCGCCTGCATGCCCAATGGTTGGGGACGATGGGACTTGTAGTCCAACACCTTCAGGAGGGCCTGTTCTGCAGAGGTCTCTGCTCTGTGTTTAAACTATTTAAAAACCCGCCTCTTCTCCCCGGGGTTCTCACCCTGGTCGCCCTCCTCTGCCCTCCACTCTGCTTTCTTATGTATTTCTGGGACTCTTATGTATTTCTTATGTATTTCTGAGTGTTGGACTGGGACTCAGGAGATCCGGGTTCTAGTCCCCGCTCAGCCATGGAGCTCACTGGGTGACTTTGGGCCAGTCACTGACTCTCAGCCTAACCTACCTCACAGGCTTGTTGAGAGGATAACATAGAGAGGAGGAGGAGGATTATGTAAGCCGCCTTGGGTTCCTTACAGGAAAAAAGGTGGGGTATAAATATAATAATAAATTTCTCATCTCTTAGTTTGTAAGGCTCCAGGTGCAGGGCCTGTGTCTTCAGCTAGGGTTATTGTGAGGATAAAATGGGGAGGAGGAGGAGGATTATGTGAGCCGCCTTGGGTTCCTTGCAGGAAAAAAGGCGGGGTATAAATATAATAAATAAGGAGAGGGAATTGGGGGCGGAGCGCTTCAAAGCGGGTGGCTGATGTGGAGAGTGGCAGCACCCTTACGTTCGGCACGATTTAAATCTTAATTGTGGCTTCGTCGTTCTCCCCCTCTTTAATTGCCTTTGAAATTGTCTCCCATCCCTTCAGGTGTCAGTCTTGCAGAGGGTTGGCTCTCCAGGGGACCATCTCTTCCTCCTAAACCACATCCTTCGTTGCCCGGCCGGTGTCAGCAAATGGGCTGTTCCGTTCATTCAGGTGTGAATGTTTAATCTTCCCTTTAAGCTGGTGGGGTCAGAAGCCCAGTTCTCACATTAATCGGGGCTGTACCATTTACACTACGGGTGGGCAACTTCCGGCCCACGAGCCTAATTCGGCCCACGGAGGTTGCCCACGGAGGTTGCTCCCTCTGTGAGCTTTCATGCTCCCCGCCCTATGATACCCAACTCAGATTTAATACCTATTTTTAATTCTTCCCCTTTCATTTTCAGATTCGGGTTCTGGGTAATTCATCTGGGGTCTTTCATTTTATGCAGTCCCTAGCTTTGCTTATGTCTCCTGCCAAGTAAGTACAAAGGAGAGTGAATGTGGGTCTAGGTCAAAGGTGTTGAACCTCTCTTAGTCCCAGGGCCGAATTTGGAGAGGCATTTCAAACTTTTAGAAGGTGGGGGGAACTGCACAAAAGCAGGAAACCACCAAATGATTGGCGGTTGGTGGAGGGGAAGGGGGCGGGGCCAGGGGAAGAGGGTGGGCCCTCTGGAGAACCCCGGGGGGGGGAGGGGAGTGTTTGCGTGTGTGCATGTGTGGGGAAGGAGTTGGTAAATCCACCTTAGAATATTGGCAAAGGCAAACGGAGCTTTCCCTCCCTCCTCGGTTGTGCCGACCTAACTTCCGTGGCGTGTCTCACTTTGTAACCTGCAGAAATCGAGCAGAGTTTATGTGCCATATGAAGCCGAGTGAATGGAGGACCTCTTCGTCTGGGAATGAATCTGGAAACTGGACTTTAGTAGATGAAGGTGGAGAAGAGGTATCATAAAAATATAGTTTTTACACACAATGGGTAGTATCCAGTGTTAGTCTTATGTAGAAATTAATACGTAGAAATTAATAGTTAAACTATGGAATTTGCTTCCACAGGATGTGATGATGGCCACCAATTTGGATGGCTTTAAAAGGGGATTGGACAAATCCATGGAGGAGAAGGCCATCAGTGGTTACTAGTCCTGATTGGCTGTGTGCTTCCTTCAGTATCAGAGGCAGTATGCCTAAGTACTCCCGTTGCTGGGGAACATGGGTGGGAGGGTGCTGTGTCACTCATGTCCTACTTGTGGGGAATGTGGGATCCCGTGCGCAGCTGACTGGCCACTGTATGAACAGAATGTTGGACCAGCTGGACCCTTGGTCTGATCCAGCATGGCTCTTCTTATGTTCTTATGTTCTTATGCTCTTAATGGGACTTAAGTTAGTCATGACTAACTTAGGTCTCATTAATTTCAGTGGGTCTATGCTACTTAGGACTAACATTGGATGCTACGCTTTGAGTTCAGATTTGAGGAAGCAGGAACAAAGCAGGCTGAGTGTAGTTTTCCTGTTTTAATTTTTTTCCTGCTAGTTCGAACCACTTCTAATAAGGGAGAAAGGCATTCTTTCTGTGATACTGGGCATAGATCCTTGCCTCTGGCAAGTGGATTTGTGGAAGCCTGTATGACAGGATGCTACTCTTTTCCCAGAATAACACAATCAGGTTTAGAGGTTGAGGGAAGGCCTGTGGCGCAGACATATGTGGACTGTCTTTAGTTTTGCAGAATCTAATTTATTTTTTAGGAGAATGCCGAAGTCCACCAACTGGAGCCAGGTGCAAAATAGTGGGCCGGGTTGGAGCTAAGTGTAAAATGGTATCTCGGGGGGCAGAACCAGGTTGTACGTGTGCAAAGCTGCTTCTGATTTACTACGGTTTGGGGATTTTGACACACAATTCTAAAACCAGTCTGCAGAGTTGCTTCAAGGCCTGGTTAAAGGCAGCCAGTTTATAAGAATTTTTTACAGGCAAGGAACAGTTGAACAGAGAGAAAAGCGATTAGCATGAGGTCAGCCAGGGCAGAGAACGTTTTGACTTGCAACTTTGCTTGATGTTGTTAAAAATCCTTGCTGATCTAGTGAAAATTTCCTTGTCTACCAGTAGATCCCAATCAATATTTTGCATCTCTAGCCTTAAAACTCTTATTGGCAAGGCTAGCATTGACCCATGCTTCCTTACTGGTACTGTGTTCTTCTTTAACAATAGAAAATGCAGTCTCTTGATGTAGGTTCTTTCCTTCTAGGATGAAGACCCTGACAGTAGCTGGGTCCTTCTACTTGAAGATGACTTGGTTGCGCTTTTGTCCCAATTCCCGTTTCATGAACTCTTCCAGCATATTCTTGGATTCAATTCTAAAGGTGACTGGACTTCCAAAGGAATTTGTGTCTGGTAGTAAGAAAATGAATGTGGAATATCTGATATGTAATAAAATGTAATAAAGTTTTCTATTTAAAAAAGGAAAAAAGAAAATGATGTGGAATATCAACAGATGTAATTGGTATATTTTTTAAAAAATCATATACATCCGCAGAGTTAAGTGGACAGAACAACCAGCCACATGTTTAGGGATCATTCCAATGTCCGGTGTGAGTGCTGTTGCTTATGATGTGGAATATCAAGCAAGTACTGTGAGATTACAAGACTGTGTTTTGGCAGCATAGGGGCTGGAGGGGATTGCGTGCCAAAAACGGTATTTGTTTATTCTACAAATGAGCGTTACAGAAATGGATCGTGTTGTTAAGCTCTTTTTGGATGCTCCATTTCAGAGTGGAGCTTGTGTGTGAGTGAGGGGCGTGGGCATGTTTGACTGCTGTGCCATGGAAACAATCCCTGCGCATAGAAAATGAGCACATCAGGAAGAAGACAAGAACCCTTTTCACTTAATTATATCGTGTACTGGTTGTCAAGCAGTTTTCCATCTGCAGCTTGTTGGACAGTTTAGCCTTGTGATCTGCTGTTTGTGTAGACTGGGCCTAAGATAAAGTTTTGAGCATATGTAGGTAACGAAAAGACTGTTGCAGTTCTTAAAAACCAATTTGTACTGTTTGGACCTTTCCCGGTCACACCTTTCACGCAGCAGTGGCTGGTGGCTCCAGTGCCAGTGGGGCTGTGCATCCACTCCAGGTTTCAGACTGAACTTTGAAGGAGCTATCTGTGGTGCTGAACCCATTCTTGGGGGGCGGTGGATGGTTCCAGAACCATGGATAGCTCCTTAAAGGTTCAGACTGAAACCAGGTGTGGACTGGATACACTGCCCCACTGACATTGGAGCCACCAGTGCCACTGCTTACACAGGAACACAAATTCTTATGGTCAGAAATGAAGGTGTCTTTTTCCTTGTAGGAGGGGGAGCAAGAATGGAGGGGCCCAGCCTTCCCCAACCTTGTGCCCTCCAGATGTGTTGGAATGCAACTCCCATCATTCCCAGCCAGCATGGCCATTGGCTGGGATGGCTGCTCTCTAGCCCAATTTCCCCAGTAACTTTTGGACAGTGTTTAGGACTAAGTGTTGCTGGAATAACAGGACACCAAAACTTTCCTTATTTTTATTTTTTTTAACTGTGTTCCGATTTCCAGTGAACTCGCTGATAACTTTCTGACCTACTTTGGCCACTCTGAAGTGTTTTCTGTCGCACAGGTGTTTATGCTCCTGAGAAAGCCACGCCGCAAGAGATGATGAAGGTCTTTGCGTTCGCCAACTCTTTAGTGGAACTTCTAGCTGTGGGGCTGGAAACCTTTAACCGAGCCCGTTACCGGCAGTTTGTGAAACGGATCGGCCACCTCATCAGGCAAGGAGAGTGGCTTGATTGCCTCGTGTGTGGGACCGCCAGGCAGCCACCTGCCCAAAGGTCCTTGTTAACCGATGCTGGGTTTCGGCGGTGGGGAGCGGGACCCCCACTTGCCTCGGCATGCCAGCCTGTTTTGGGAAGGCTGGCTGCTTTGTTCCAAAGCTGGGGTGGGCAACTTGTGGCCCCCCAGATGTCTTGGCCGACAACTTCCATCAGCCCTAGCCGGCATAGCCAATGTAAGGCATGATGGGAGTTGTAGTCCAAAACATCTGAAGGGGCACAAGTTGCCCTCCCCTACTCTAGGGGCAGCCAGGGATGGGGACTCGGACTCGAGGACTCGACTCGTGAGTCGGACTGAGTCCCCCCTCTGACTCGAGTCTGACTCAAGTCCCAATATTTTTAATGGGACTCGAGACTCGACTCGGGACTCGAGACCAAGGACTCGTGTTCCAAAATTGTGTTCCTCAAATGCAACATGGATAGGTTTTAGGAAGTACAGCAAGTTTATTTTTTAAAATCATTTTCCTAAAATGCAACCTTTCAGACATTTTGGGGTTCCCTGCCTCCTCTGCCTGCCTGGTCTCTTCTTAACCAGTTCCACAGTTTGAAGTGTCCAAGACAAAGGCCTCTTCCTGCCTGTTTTGGGGTTCCCTGCCTCCTCTGCCTGTCTGGTTATTTTGGGGTTTTCCCAACAAAATAGCCTTATTTTGTTGGGGAACCCCCCCCCCCCATGGATTTTAATAGGGACTCGTGGAGTCAGCTTTGGGAGTGACTCATGACTCGTGAGTCACCATTTTGGACCAAGGACTCGGACTCGGACTTGAGACTCGGGTCCAAAGACTCGTGACTCGACTCGTGACTCGAAACCAAGGACTCTTCAACATCCCTGGGGGCAGCCCCCTGTGTGTGGTTTTAGGAAAGGCCCGAGGTATTTTGTTCTAATGCAAGTGTTGGATTAGGGCCCCAATCCACAGATCCTTGAACACAGCAGCAGGCCAGAGACATGCATCTGCATGCAAGGATACTGTCTGCTGCGTTGTTAAACAGATGGCTGGTGTGCTGGGTGGATGGGGCAGATGACAAGATGCAGAATATGTTTAGAAAGAATGCTTACGCTGTACCTGTAACTCAGAATAAAATGTCATGCGTCCGATGAAGTAGACTGCAGTCCATGAAAGCGTATGCCATTATAAATTTGTTAGTCTTCAAGGGACCACAAGACTCTTGGCTGTTTTTGCTTCAGCAGACTAACATGACCTGCCTCCCTAGATAAAATGAAATGGAGCTCCGTGCCTGCAGGAACATCCCCCCCCCCCTTCTTGTCTTTACTAGAAGTGTATGCAAAAGCATCTATGTTGCTTCTTTTTGAGAAGATATGCACTATTTTTGTTTGGCATTGTGCAAGCCTGTCCAACAAGCATGCTGGTACTTCTGTAATTTCCCTGTAGCTTCCCTATGTTCTGTTTATTTACAGCACTTATATGCTACGTTTCAGTAAAAATCCTCAAAGCGGTTCACAGAAATAGCAAAGGTTCAGGTTAAGCATAAATCCAGTTAATACAACAACATGGGTCAAGTTTTTAAATGAAACTAAGGGCACAGTCCTGTGCATGTTTAGACAGGAAAAGGGCCTACAACTCCCAGCATACCCCAGCCAGCTATGCTGGGAGTTGTAGGCCCTTTTTCAGTCTAAACATGCACACGATTGTGCTTTTATTATGAAAATACTAAAAGGTGACCCCACCAAAATAAAATGAAAGTTATCTGTCAAGTATTTTATTTATTTATTAATTTATTTATTATTTATTTATTTATTATATTTATACCCCGCCTTTTTTCCTGTAAGGAACCCAAGGCGGCTTACATAATCCTCCTCCTCTCCAATTTATCCTCACAACAACCCTGTGAGGTAGGTTAGGTTAGTAGTGGGAGAATCCTTCGCTACACTGTCTCCACTCATATGTCATGAGTTGTAGTCTTATTAAAAATGGCACTTTCAAGTAGTGGTTGATCTGGTCTAAAACCCTCAGGGCAGTAAAATCCCTGCTGCGTGAAAACGAGAAACCCTCTGGACTTGCAGGGGTGGGCAGTTGTGTCACTCAGGATGCTGGACTGCACCTCCCACCATCCCTGACCATTGGCTATGCTGGCTGGGGCTGATGGGAGGTGGAGGAATGGAAAGAGAAGCATCCTAAGCTGACCTTATACCGAGTCAGGCCATCGGTCCATGTGGCTCGGAACTGTCTATGCTCACTGGTAGCGGCTCTCCCGGGTTTCAGACGGGGGTCTTTCCTTGCCCTACCTGGAGATGCCATGAATTGAACCTGGGGGGCTTATGCATGCAAAGCATGGGTTCTACCACTGAGCCATGGCCCTTTCCCCGTTAAAAGGGGCTAAATAGACATCCCAGCCCTGGCTTCTAAAGGGTCTGGGTGGCTCCTAAGAGTCTGCAAAAAATAAACGAATCGCGCCCTTGCTGATAGGCAATCGATGAGGGTGATGATAGGACTGGATTGGGCTTGTGTGCCTCCATTAATGATTTGAAGACACTTGGATTCTGCTTCAGTGTTTTTCCCCCTCTTCTTTATCTTCCACCTGATCCTGTAGGATGACACTTTGCTACGTGAGCGATCACTGGGCCCAGTATGTCAGCCACGCAAAAGACTGCGGCTACGCCATGCACCCTTACTCTGTCGAGAAGCTGCAAGTGGAATTTGATGAGCTCTTTCTGAGGGCTGTTCTCCACGTACTGAAAGCAAAAAGGTAGGAAGCGATGGGTAATGTTGGGCGGAGGCATTAAGGGCAGTTGGGGAAATCTTCGCTGAATCAGAGAAGTCTAGCTCTTAAGTTCTCAAACTGTGGGAGGAAGTTGCCTTTATTGGTACCTTCCAGCATGCAGTTAATTGCCAATTAGGGGAGTTGTAGGCCAAAAACATCTGGGGACCCAAAGTTGGAAAACACTGCTTTAAACATTGGCTAGTCACTGTGGAAATTTGCCTTGTCTCGAATACAGGGAAGACAACCCAAGCCCAGGTCTGTGTACTCTACATAACTTCAAATTTACCATGCAAGTGTGAAATGTTTGTTTCTTTGTTGCGTTTATATACCACCATTTCCTCCAAGGAGTACATGATCCTCCACCTCTCCCTTTTATCATCAAAACAACAACCCTGTGAAGTAGGTTGGGCTGAGAGCCAGTGACTGGCCCAAAGTCACCCAGTGAGCTTTATGGCTGAGTGGGGACTAGAACCCGGGTCTCCCTAGACCGGTGCTCTAACCACTACACCACACAGGCTCTCAAAATCCTGTGCCTGCTTTAGATTTTACAATACAGTAGTTAAAAAGCAGCAACAACCCAACGTATGTTTTTTTAAAAAACAAAAACATTACCAATTTATAGTAGAAAACGTGTCTACTCAGAAATAAGCAGCACACGCCTCTGCGGGACGAGGCTCAAAAGGAAGTGGGACTGATTCACTCAACAGGATCGTCCCATGGTCCTGCCCTGTTTGCCCCACAGGGAAAAGCTCTTGCCATCAAGCAGCAGCTGTTTGGAGATGTGCACTTTCTCCTGCTAAGCACTGAGAAAAGGAGCCTTAAGGCGCAATCTTATGCAAGTTTAGAGAGAAAAAAAGCCTATAACTCCCAGCATGCCCCAGCAAACTGGCTGGGGCATGCTGGGAGCTGTAGGCCTTTTCTCTCTCTCAACTTGCATAGGATTACGCCCTCATTCAGTGCTAAACAGAGGAAAGCACTTACGGTATCTCCGATCAGCTGCTGGTTGGAGATAAGAGCTTTTCTCTCTGTGGCAGAGTGGGCGGGTCTAGGGAAACAAACTGCTGGGCCAGAGGAACCCCCAGGGGCTGAGAGGTTCCCTATTCCTGCCTTCCTGTATTTTCCATCTATGGGCTATTCCTGCTGTCTGCTCCTTAAGCAGGGTCATGAAAACTAGGTTTTGTTCCTTCCAGTGGAATGAGACACCCCTCACTGCAAAGTCCTGGTCCTGTCTGCATTACTACAACAGTTCCTGCTCCATTGTTGCTAGCTGACAGCAGCCTGATCTGGACGTGTTCTACCGCTCCGTCTGTCCTAACCCCCCCCTTCCTCTTTTTGCCTTGCCCCTTTCTCCCCCATCTTTGCCCTCTGCTGCCCAAACCTCTTACAAAGAATTCTCTGTTCCTTTGAAAACCCTGTAAGTCTGTTTCCAGAGTTATGTGGGACAACCGTTGAGATACAAAGATATGCTTAATTGGCCTGATTTGTTCTTAAGACCACAAGAGAGGCCTTACAGGATCAAGCCAAAGGGCCACCTAGGCCAGCGTGTTCTTTCCAGCAGCAGCGTATCAGGGTTGGATCTCATGTTCTTTGTCGCCAGCATTTGGTAATCAGAGGGGTGGGGAAGGAACCTCTGGCGCTGAGGCCTTGATGAGCCCTTGTTAGCCAGAGTAGACCACCCTTCCCCAAGCTAGGGAATTCTGGGAGTTGGTCCAACACATGTGGAGGGCACCAGATTGAGGAAGGCTGGAGTAGGCAAAACTTCCTATATTCATACGTCAGCCTTTTGAGCAGGTCCCCCCCCCCCCACACACACACACACTTTGGTACACATTGATGCTAAAAAGAGAGAGTATTAAACTAGAGCGAAATGGAAAAATCATGTACATTCTTTTTGGGGCTCTCCCAGGGCAATGTATACAGAAGGATTTCAAAAATCCTCCCTGTGGGGAGATGGGTGAGCTGTGTTCACATTCAGATACATGCTCCTCTTCTGTGGAAGTGATGCGCGAGAGCTGCAGAGACATGGAAATGTGTGGGTGGGTGGGTTGCACACCCTCTGGCTATGAGAAATATGGCAGGAGTGGCCGTCCACTGTGTACAGAGCATTTCATTTGGGCTTTCAAATCCCAACAGGCTGGGGGTGTGGCTCTTCATGTCTGAGATGCCATATGGGACTTTGTCCAGCAACATGCTCTGGAAGCTCTTCTTCATCATGCACTGCGCGGAAAGTGAGAACCTGGAGACGACGTGTGCCGCCATGCGGCTTGAGGACTGCAAGCGCAAACTCGGAGGTACTGCCTCTTTCTGTTTTGCGGGTGAGCGGGAATTTCAGCCAGTTTGCATTCGGTGGCTCCAGTGTTCTCTGTGCAAGTGTTAGAGCTGGTAGTCTGAAACCGAGCTGGCGGTCAAGTAGCCCAGCGGGGACGAGTGGTCGAAGGACAGCTCCGTCTGTGCCTGAGCAATGGGTTACTCAAACTGAGGAGCCAGGCCAGAGTCAGCCATTTTATACAACCACCAGGTGTTAATCCTATTGGCCGCTTGTATCACCTGATCCCTGCTGCGTTGATAGCCGCAATACCACTCTCTGGCAATCGGCAGTGGTGGCGCTAAAGTACAGCGGAGAAAAGGCCTCTAGCACAGCTTTCCCCAGCTTGGTGCCCACCAGACTTTTTTGACTTCAGTTCCCATCAGCCCCAGCCAGCATGCCAGTGGTCAAGAATGCTGGGAGTTGCAGTCCAAAACATTTCGAGGCCACCAGATTGGGGAAGGCTGCTCTAGCAGCATAGAGTAAAGCATCTGGGCCCCATTGCTTTGACTCCCTGGTTTGATGCCCCTTCCACATTAAGGAACGGTTTGGACAGGCTTGTTGTTTGTTTTACAATGCTTCTACTCCTCCTGATGTCACACTGTGTTCTTGGGGTGATCCGTGGGGCCCTGTTGTGGATGGAGCTGCTTTGGGGTTTAGATGGCTGTTGGTCACAACTTTGTGATTCTGCGAAAAGTCAAGGCAAAGTTGGTTGTGTGCTCTCATCCCTACTTCTTTGCTGTTAGCAGCAGAGAAACAGCGATATGTTCCCCCACCTCATGTTGATGACTGATCAGCTGGGCAGTGGTGGGATTTCCCTGGGGCTCTGCAGGCCCCACAGCGAGCAGGCGAGGGTCTTACGTGGCCCGCGGGTTGCCCATATCTGGAATACAGAGTAAAAAGTACACCTTCAAGGAGGGCTTTCAACATTTGACTTGTAAGCAGATTCTGTCCCCTCCATGCTCCTGGCAGACCCAGCCCACTTGGAGAGTTTCGAGAAGTATCTCCAGTCGATGAATGGCTCGGAGGAGATCTGCCTGCTGACGACGTTTGCCCAGATGGCTCAGACAAAACGGGACGATGTGGACGAGGACTTTGTCAGAATCATTGTGCTGGAGATCTACGAGGTGAGCAGATCTGGATAGGTGAGGGGGCTCTGTGGAAGTGGGCGGAACGTTCTGCCCTGAGAGAGACTTTAGCAATGGCGCTGCAAGGCTGAGCTGTGGACCAGGGACTCCCTGCTTTGAATCCGGCCTCTGCCGCAGACTTATCAAGTTACCCTTTGCAAACTGCCGTGTGCCAACTTCAGCCCTCCCATCTGCACTGCGGCAGCAATGTTGTCATTGCTGTTGTTTGTTTATATCATGCCACACTGATAGTGCGTTGCAGCGTACCAGAGGACAGGTCCCTGCCCTGCAGAGCTTACAATCTAAAATTCGACTTATGGTAAACAGCAGAGGACACGGTTGTTTCAGGTGCACCTGGTTAGACTTGCTTTCAGGCCAAGTTACAGCAGGGCTGCCTTTCTGCATCCCGGTGCCCTCCAGGTGTGTTGGACTACTGGCTGGGGCATGTTGGGAATTGTCATCCAACACATCTGGAGGGCACCGGGGTTGGGGAGGGGCTGCACAAAGGGCATGGGAATTAGCAGGGTGTGTCAACGGCTTCATGGAAAAGGTGGTTTTTAACTGCTGTAAGCCAACTATGCCAAGGTGTTTCTGGATGGCCTTCGGAACCATCTCTCTGTCTCGGGTCCCCCTCCCCCAAACCTCTCCAACATGGGGATGCTGATGCCTGCCCACCTTAACAGGGGTTGTCATAAGTATTACTGGGATGAGTGTATGTGAAGTCCCTTCAGCAGTATTGCCTCTTCTGCTGCAAGAGATTGGAAGCACAGCAGCACCCACAGATACGGCCATCCCCGGCACTTCGGCTGACCGACAAAGAAACAGAAGAGCAAGTGGGACTTGCAACAAAATATTGCTGTGTGGTTCCAACTGGCCATGCCCTTTCCCAGGATACCACATTTCCCCCTCTCTTTTCCCTCCTGTTTTCCATTTTTTTCTGCAGCCGTCATTCGGCATTCTGTGCCCACGGAGGGTGCCCCAGTCATCTTTGGGCTGTTTTGAGCGCTTCCACTCTCCCTTCCGGGTTCTTATCCCCAACGATGTTTTTGTACTTCTGCAAACTGTGGGGTTCCCCCAAGCCTGGTGATGCCTCCCTCTTGTGCGTGGCTACAGAAAGATCCACGCTAGGAGAAATGAGGTCACGGTTGGTATATAGGCCGGAATCGGCCTTCCCTGACCTGCTGCTCTCCATATGTTTTGGACTTCCACTCCTGTCAGCCCCAGCTAGCATGGCCAATGGTCAGGGATGCTGGGAGTTGTAGTCCAAAACATCTGGAGCGGGGCAGATTGGGGAAGGCTGGGCTGGGCTGGGCTGGGCTGAGCTGCATGCAGTCCGTGCAGCTTCTCCTTTGGTGGAGGATCTTCTCCTGGAGTGGGTCACCCCTCCCACTTGCTCCAGTGGGCGGGGCTTATGCAAAGTAGCCTTAGAATAATTTGGAGGAGGAACGGCCCTCTCCCAGGTGAGATCCCAGTTCTACTAGTTCTTTGGACAAGGAGCAGTCAGAAAGGAAATGATTTATTCCCTTGGATTATCCAAATGCTGTAATTTCCTGATGCCGGGAATGATGTTGAGCCTCAGTAAAGGTGTGTGCACTTTAACCTCCTTTTCTTCATGTGTTTTCAGGTGTCATATGTCCGCCTTTCCACCAGGGAAACTTTTTCTAAGGTTGGCCGGGAGCTCCTGGGAGCCATCACCGCTGTCCACACGAGCATGATTTCTGTGCTGCTGGACCGAGTCAGAGAGACCATCAAAATGGTCGGCATGGTAAGAACCATGCTGGGTCGCTGCAGCTTCCGGCCATTGACTGGTCAATGACCTTTGACCAGTGCTGTGTATAAACTGTGGCTTAAAAGGGCCAAACTGAAATCCTCTGCTGAGAGAAGCTGAATTTCATTATGAAATAAACATGATTTCTAACTCCTAAGACTTAGAAACTTGTAAACTTACAAGCATGCCCTAGGTGGTAGAACAGGCAGGTACTTTCTTTTATAGGGTTGTATCCAATGTTAGTCCTACTTAGGGTAGGCCAAGGGTGGACAACACGCAGCCTGAAGCCCCCCAGCCGTTTTTTTACAGTCCTGTCTGTCCCCAACTACTGTGAGCATGATTTTGCTTCCAAACAAGTCCCGTGCTCCCTGCATGCCTTCTTTTAAAGCAAAACCACCGCTTTGTTTGCTGTTTCGCCACCAAATTTTGGTGGTCACTTTGGTGCCATGTGCCCCTCTCTCAGAAGTTGCCCACCCTAGGAATGAAGACTCATTGAAATGAATGTTAGAATCTCATTAGATATAACCCATAGAGTTATTCAGAAGAAGAAAGTACCTCGGAGGTCATTTAGTACAAACCCTGCCCCCGTCACCACAGGAAACCCACTGCTACAGCATCCCCGAGAGGCGGCCATCCAACCTCTGTTTAAAAACCTCTAATGAAGGAGAGTCCACCACCCTCCGAGGCTCTCTGTTCCACTCTCAAAACAGCTCCTACCATCAGGAAATCCGTCCTAATGTTTGAAATCCCCTTTCTTGTCTGGAGCAACAGAGGACAAATTTTCTCCACCATCTAGTTGACAACCTTCTAGATATTTGAAGATGGCTGTTATATTGCCTCTTCACTCTCCTCTGCTTCTGGGGGGAGTGGCCCTGGACCTTCCGCCTCAACCCCTTACCAATGCAAAGCTGATTCGTCCACTCTCCTGGCTTCTGAGATTTCACTGGCCATTGCCTGCCCCTCCCCCCACACATACAAATTTTCTGAGTAGCCCGTAAGGGCTAGAAACTTGCACTGGTTGCCCTGTTGGAGATAAGAGCCCTGATGGAGATAAGAACCTGAAGGATCAAATTGCCATAGAACCAATACAGTAAAAAGCTGCCTGCAGAGGCTCAGAGAGGCTACTATTTCTTTTTCAGCTGTTCTGTAATTTCATGAGCCTTTTTGGCCTGATTGCTGGTTATTTGGAACGTTTGCTGGAGCAAAGGACTTCCTTGGTTTTTAAGATGGCCTTCATCAGTGATTTGGTTCGCACGTCATGCTAAGCATTGTCACTGTGCGTGGTTGCAGGGTGGCTTGCGTGGTGCCTGAACCCGGTAAAGCTTTTCCGTTATGGGTTGTTTTTCGCAAACAAGCCACCCTGAGATCCCATGGCTTGTAGTAGGGTTGTTTAGGGTGGCTTCTTCTCAGCGTGGCTTGTTGTGACCTCTGAACCCAGCAGAGTCGCTTCAGCGTGGGTTGTTTAAACTGGTGAGAGAGCCACTTGGCAAGAGCAACAAAAAGGCCTGCCGGCCATTCTTTGCAGTCTTGCTAACAATATCCCCTCTATGTTACATCTTGAAATGATACTAGTCAACTTACTCCTCCACTTGGTTGCCTTCCAAGACGGCGGCACCTTCTCTCTCCCCCCCACCTTTTGGAAGACTTGCGCAAATGTAACGTTATTTTTTAAAATACGCCAGTGTGGCGTAGTGGTGAGAGTGTTGGACTGGGACTCGGGAGATCCGGATTCTAGTGTCCGCTCGGCCATGAAACTCACTGGGTGACTTTGGGCCAGTCACTGACTCTCAGCCTAACCTACCTCACAGGGTTGTTGTTGTGAGGATAAAATGGAGAGGAGGAGGAGGGTTATGTAAGCCGCCTTGAGTTCCTTGCAGGAAAAAAGGTGGGGTATAAATGCAATAAATAAATGAATGAATGAAATTTGGAGAGATTTGCACAAATCCACTAAAGTTCAGCCACTGCTCCGAACCAACCCACCGTAGCTCATTTTCAGGGTGACGTGCAAACCAGCTGTTCTTGTTATTTTTCCTTGGTAGGTTTCCCTTTACCTGTTTAAAGAGCTGCCAATGCCTCTCTGGAAGCCGTCTCCTTCAGAAGTTGCCCTGATCCGTGACTGGCTTCTGAATTACGACCTGACTGAAGTCGAAAACAAACTTGCTTGCATTATCCTGGAAGGGCTGAACTGGGGACCTTGCGAGAACGTGCGTATTGAAAATAGGCTATAACTTTTAATCAGTTAATTGGGCAGTGCATTTTAAAAATGCTAATTCATTTTTTATAATGCCAGTCCTTCTAAAAACTGCAGATGAGGAGGCACCATTATTTATATGATGCCACCAATGTACATAGCAGAGGCAACAAAGACAAGCTCTTGCTCCCAAGGAGAGCTTATAGTGTGTGGACAGATTCTACACTTTAGGTCTGTTTCTTGAAAATAAGCAAATTGTTCTTGAACAGGGCAGCCTTCATCTCGATCCAGCGGTCCATGCTGAAGTTGCGCTCATGGTCTTAGAAGCTTACCAGAAGTACCTCTCTCAGAAACCATACAGTGGGCTCATCTCCGAAAGCATCAAACAGGTACTATCCGCACCGTGAATGAGGAAACTACAAGCTAGGGTTCTGCAAATTCCTATTTTTAAAAGGAAACCAATAAAAAACAAACCCCTCCTTGCCCTTTTATTGGATAGCAAGTGTACAAATGTTGCTTCAGGGTTTTTTCCCCCCCTCCTGTCAAGGGTTTGCCTACATTAGCAAGTTTATTACTAAAAGTCCATGTGGAGGCGAAGTCAGTTTCAGTAGCAGCCGACCTGCCAGTCTGTGAGGAAAACAGCAGGGATCTGGTGAAAAACAGTTAGGCCAGCCAGGCCCTTTTCATGACACTCAATTATTATTTATTATTTATTATATTTATACCCCGCCTTTTTTCCTGCAAGGAACCCAAGGCGGCTTACATAACATAATCCTCCTCTCCATTTTATCCTCACAACAACCCTGTGAGGTAGGTCAGGCTGAGAGTCAGTGACTGGCCCAAAGTCACCCAGTGAGTTTCATGGCTGAGCGGGGACTAGAACCCGGATCTCCCGAGTCCCAGTCCAACACTCTCACCACTACGCCACCACTACGCCACCACCCTCTCTAGTTTCCCCTTCCTCTGCCCCCTGCAAGAGTTAGTCAGCGTTCCATGGCCCCTGAGCAGGCTGCTCAGCCCTTGTTGAGCTGTTTTGGGGTTACCCCCCCCTCCTTGGTTTCCTCCCCCCCCTAACAATTTTTGTACTTCTGCAAACATTGGCATTTCTCCCAGACCTGGTGATAATCTCCCTCTTGCACGTGGATGGTGCCATTTTGGCTGCCAAAGGATCCACACCTCGGAAAATGGGTTCGCTGTCGGTATATATGATGATTTGTGAGAGTGGGAGACAAACGGAACTCACCACAGCAATGGGGGTTGGGTAGACAAAACCACTCGCCGATGCAAGGAGGGCGGCCATTTTAGCACAGGGCGGCTGCGAGGAGGCCAAAGGCACTCTCTTGACAAAATGTGGGGGGGGAGAGCTGGCATGCAGGGTAAGTGCACTAGTCCAGTCGAGTGTGCGTCCATCTGAGATGCTTTAGAAATACCTGGCCAGGATTGGGGGAACAAAGGGGGCCAGAAGAGGCAGGTCGTGAATCCCTTGGCAGAAAGGAGAAATGTTTCCATGTTGTTTGTGAGGGAATTGGCGAGGCAGGTCCCACTGTGCCGAGGTCTTAAGCAAGCTGGAGATCCCTGCTTGGCCGAGGATGTCACTCGAGAGCTTTAGAGCCTGTGGCTCATGCTGGCTCAGCTTGCCTGAGCGTGGAAAGCCAAGCAGGGTCAAGCCTGGTTATTACTTGGATAGGAGACCCTTCCTCTACTTTCCTGCATTGAGCAGGGGGTTGGACTTGATAGCCTTGTAGGCTCCTTCCAACTCTATGATCTATAATCTAGAGCCGAGGCACCAGAAGCAGCCCAGAGCAATCTCCTCCCTCCCCAAATAGCTAACAACAATTGCTATGTACAGTTTCAGCACTTGCGTTAAAAGTTGGTAATGCAGTGCCAAGAGAGTTTGCACTGCTGTAGGCCACACGGGATAGACAAGCCGAGAGTCATGTTGTGTCTGTCTTCTAGGTCTCCTACCTGGCCAGCATTGTTCGTTATGGAGAGACACCCGAAACCTCCTTTAACCAGTGGGCATGGGGACTGGTTTTGAGATTAAAACTCCACGTGAATGACTATGGCATACAGAAAGGTTGGCCTCCAGTTTCTGGTTCCAGTTCGGTGCCTGAGCTGACGGAATCTCCCGTGTTCCACCCGCTGCTGAAGGCCGTCAGATCAGGCCTCCCCATTGGCTGCTACCTTGCTCTGGCCATGACGACGGTGGGCCACAGGTACGTGATGGGTTCCCCCCCCCCCCCGATCTCTGTGCTCGGGACGGGCGTTTCTCTCCAATGCAGACGGATCTCTTGAAGAACTGCATTTCTTTATGCTTTGAATCTGTTTGTGGTCAGCCGAGCGACAGTGTCACTTTGAAACAAGAGAGACCATCTCACTTACCCCTTCCATAACTTCCGGTCAAAGGTTTAGATCGGGGGTGTTGAGCCTTTTTCAGCCCGAGGACCCAGTTCCATTTTGGAGGAGCTCTTGGGGGGCCGCACTCCTGGCGGTGGGCAGGGCCAGAGGCAGAAGGGGTGGGACCAAACCAGCATATTTCAGCAGCTTCAAGGTCTGACTGCCAGTAACCAGCAGTGTCTGGTGGCTCCAATATCAGTGGGGCGGTGTATCCACTCCGGGTTTCAGCCAGAATTTTAAAGGAGCTATCCATGGTGCCTATTTTGGGGATAGGGTTCAGCACCATGGATAGCTCCTCAAAAGCTCCTTAAAAGTTCAGGCTGGAACTCTGAGTGGATGCACCACCCCACTGACATTGGAGCCACCAGCCTTCTCTGCCAGTCATGAAGACTTAGGAGAGGCATTTCAGCCTGCTCTCTTCCCACAGCCACATCCAGGCTGTCCTGAGGCATTAGCGGGGTGACCTTGGAGGCGCTTGTGGCCGGTGCTCGCTCCTTGGGCCCCCGGGCAGCTTCCCGGTGCCGGCGTGCATCGAGGCAAATCGTTCTGCGGTCTTTTTACTTTGTCTGATGCCCCCGAAATACCCTTTTCTCTTTCCTTCGGCAGCGTCGAGAAGTTCTGTGCTGAAGGGATCCCTCTCCTGGTCCTTCTGGTGCAATCGCGGCATCTGAGAACCGTCGTCCATGTGCTGGATAAAGTCTTACCCTTGTTCTACCCGTGCCAGTATTACCTCCTGAAGAATGAACAGTAAGCGCCTGACTTACCCAGATGTCTAGTGCGAAGCGGCTGGACTGTGGACCACATTTTGGCCCTCCTCCCTTCTGCAAAGTTGCTCAGGGAGATATGCACAGGGCAGATCCCATTTAATTCTTGCAGCATGCTGCTCGTAGGAGACAGGAAGCTGCCTTATCTACCAAGCCAGGATGTTTGTGCTTGTAACCCAGTATTGTCTTCCAGGCAGAATCCTTTTCCCGTCATCTGCTCCCTGATACTCTGGAGATTCTAGGGCTTGGACCTGGGTCCTTCTGCAGGCCCAGTGGGTGATCTGTCAGTCAGCTGTGGTCCATTTAGCCCAGTGCTACCTACTCGAGGTTTCCCCAGCTTGGTGCCTTCCAGATGTTTTGGACTTCCGCTCCCGTCAGCCCCATCCAGCATGGCCAGTGGTCAGGAATGCTGGGAGCTGTAGTCCAGAACATCTGGAGGGCACCAGTTTGGGAAGGCTGGGCTACTCCGAGAGGCGGTCACTCTCCAAGGTCACAAGCAAGGGTCTTTCCCAGTTCTGCCACCTTCAAGTGGAGATACCTGGGGTTGACCTCGGGGCCTTCTGCATGTAGCGTGTGTGCTCCACCACTGATCTGCGGTCGTCGTCCCCGAAACTTTGTATCGGGAGATGCAGGATTGAAACTATGGGGGCGGGGGGCGGGGCCAGGGTACCAGAGTGAGTTACTTAGGCCTGTATCTACCAAGGAGATCGATCATCTCTTCAGCCCGAGCCAGGAAGTGGGATCCCCAGTTTCAGCCTCTTTGATAGGCAGGCAGTAGAGGTCTCTTTGAGTTGGCCAAGGCAGATATAAATACAGGCAGTTCCCGAGTTAAGAACGTCTGACTTGCAGACAACCCATACTTAAGAACGGACTTCTGGGTTCCACGGTGCTATGTCGTTTACGTAGAGTACATAGCGTAGTATACTATGCAATTTGCGTAATTTGCGTAAATGCTGATTTTATTGTATAGAACGCTATGCTGTTCCAACTTACATACAAATTTGACTTAAGGACATTCTTAAGAACGGAACTCGTTGGTAACCTGGGGACTGCCTGTACTAGGAAACTGGCCTTTTGGACTTTGCTGGTCAAAAGAAGAGATGTCCCTGTTGCACCTTCCGATCACCCACAGTTGAGACTCTGCCTCTTCCACTTAGGGCAATGGTGGGCAACACCCCTGCTGCCACCCCATTCCGCCCTCTGCCGCTGCGCTGAATTCAACGATGGTTGAAAAGCATTTTTACCCCCACCCCCAGTGCTTTTGGTGCTACAGAGGGTTAAATTTAGCTTGTCTGTAGGCTAAATTTGGCGGTTTTAGCATTCTGTAGCCACTGCAGAGCACTAAAAGGATCAAATTTAGCTTGCAAACAAGCCAAATTTAACCCTTTTGGGGCTGTGGAACAGTTTGCCACTAAAGTTTGGCAGCAAACCAGCAATTTACAACCCCCCCCCCCAAATCAGGGCAACCCTGTACCTGTTCTCTGAGAATGAGATGGCAACTTGTCTGTGGTTTCCCTAGGTTTCTGTCGTGCCTTCACCAGTTTCTTCAGCTGGATAGTGGCATTCCCCAAGGGATGACTCAGCAGGTGACGCACAAAGTGGCACAGCACTTGACTGGGACGAGTTACGGCGAAAACATTAAACTGCTCAACTGCATGATTCAGGTCAGGAGTTGGAAGCATGTCTCATAAATCCTAGGCCCTTTCGGAATGGAAAGGACCAGGTCCCTGAAATCTCCCTGCTCCTCAGCTGGAATCCTCCATCCCCTATAGATCAGCCCAGGCAGTGCAAAATGCAGGTTGCCACAAGGGGAGAGCAGGGATTGGTGCCCCATGCCCCAAATACTGTGTGTGCGTGTGTTGTGTTTGCACAAACACACGGAACACATGTAGAATGGGGCCTTTCTTTTGAGTGTGTATGTGTATACCCCCACTAATAAAGACATCTGTGACTTACTGTGTCAGGAGAATCTGGTTGGCCTGCGAAATGTGGTAATTGAGCACCTGGATCCACCTTCTTGCTCCAGGTACCCCCACTGAATGAGGCCTGGATGTCCTATAGGGGAGGGGCCTTCTCAGTTGCGGCTCCGACATAATTGAATGCTTGTCTAAGAGACCGTAGATTCAGGCCCTCAGAAGAAGCCTGCAAAAGGGATGAATGAAAGGCACACTGGCAATGACTTGAATACGTGAGCGTGTGCGTCCTAGAGAGTGGGGGCAAGCCCCATGCGCTGAGCGCATGCCCAGGTGAAGGCTTTATGGAGCCACGCGTCCATCCCACACAACCTTCAGTCGTGGCAGCCTAAGGATTTTCTCCTTGCTTGTTGTCATCTGGTGGTCCAGGCAATGGGGTGGCCCTCCTCTCTTTATGGCAGTGTTTCTCAACCTTGGGTCCCCAGATGTTTTTGGCCTACAACTCCCAGCATGCCCCAGCCAGCTATGCTGGCTGGGGCATGCTGGGAGTTGTAGGCCAAAAACATCTGGGGACCCAAGGTTGAGAAACACTGCTTTATGGCGAGCCATTTGATCGTTCCACCCTTTCATCTTGACAGAGTCACGTTTTCATAAGCAGCCAACCCAACGGAGTCGGGCCAGTGGCTGTGTTGGAGTTCTGGGCCCAGGCCCTCTCCAGCCAGCCCCTCTGGCACAGGGAGAAAGCCACCCTCTGCCTGATGGATCATTTGTGCCAAGCAGCGTTCCAGTTTAACCAAGAGGACGGTGTGCAGAAGCTGCTCTACCAGCAACACAAGGTATGGGCGATCCATCCTTCCTCACTTCCAGGAAATGGATCGTAGAGTGGAGGTGCCTGGGTAGCTTTTTGAATTTCCCACTCCTGATGATGATATATCAGCCTGCATGATATGCGTTTGAATGTGGGTGGTTTTTCTGTAGTCTCCCCCCTGCTTTTTCTTTTGCATTCTTAGAATTATCCTTGTTTCTTAGCACACCTTGAAAAAAAAGCCAAGATGCCATTTTCTCTGTTACAAAAATGGCATTTGGCACCAGGTTACTCTGCATCTGTGAGAACCTGTCAGTTTGTGGAACAGGAAGTGGCATGGCTCTGAATAGAAAAGCCACATTTGTAGGAACTATCATTCCAAATGGCTTTCTGCACATCATGTCAAATATCATTATGTCAAGTATTGTTTAAAACAGCCTCCCCTGACCTGTAATGATGGCCACCAATGTGGCAAGCTTCCAAGGGGGATTAGGCAAATTCATGGAGAATGAGGCTATTAATGTCTACTAGTCATGAATGATGGCTCTATGTTAAGTCCAGTATTGGAGGCGGTATGCCTCTTTTATACCAGTTGCTGGGGAACACGCATGGGAGGGTGCTGTTACATTCATGTTTTGCTCGTGGGCTTCCCAATGGGGCATCTGGTTGGCCACTTTAGCCTGATCCAGCATGGCTGCCCTTATGACCTCTTAATTAGGGACAAAAATGGTTTTCCTGGAAGTTTAGGCATGGGATTTCGGATTCCAGCATGAGCCTGCGAATCCTGCTAGGCTGCTTAAATCTCGATTACTTTTCATCCTCAGAATTGCAGCTAGTCTGTACCAGCACAATGTCTTCTTACCAGTATTCTCTCCCTTACCCAAACCTCCCAGAATGCTTTGGGCTACCACTGTGACAAGGGGCTGCTGTCTTCCTTAGTGAGCTGGATTGTGGCAGGCAACATCACACCTTCTTTCATCGAGGGAAATGCTAATCCCACACAGGTAGGGGCGTGCCGTAGAGTTCATTTCCTAGAGCGGGCTTGAAGGGTGTTGCCCATCCTTGGCTTCTCGCTATGAAAAACCATCTGCCTCTGGTAACTGACAGGGTTGGAGGCCTTGGAGGGCCACGCAGGGGGAAGTATTGCCCTTCTTTCGGCTCTTTTCTTCATTGGTAGGCTTTGCCTCTTTGCAGGTTTGGTTTGCGTGGACCGTTCTGAATATGGAGTCCATATTTGAAGAAGATTCCCAGCTTCGTAGAGTTGTGGAAAGGGAGTTAGTCACCAACTCTTTGACTCCTGATCAGGCCCTGAAGGTAAAAAAAAATGTCGTCTTGTGAGGAATGCCTTCTTTAATAATAACCACAACCCCCCACCCCCCAAAAACCTGGTGTGGAAATTGACTCGGTTGCACAACTTTTGAAGCCCATATAACAAGCGTTCCTCCTGCTTGCAGAAAGTCCAATCCCAGCTGAAGCTCCCCATAGTGCCTTCTCTTCAGCGGCTGCTGATTTACCGGTGGGCTCATCAAGCCCTCGTCACTCCTGCGGATCACCCCCTCCTTCCGCTCATCTGGCAGAAATTCTTCCTCCTCTACCTTCATCGCCCAGGGCCGCAGTATGGGTGAGTTAACCTTTGGGATGCTTTTTATTGAATGAGGCGAGCTGCTCTGCATGTAGAAGGTCCCAGGTTCAAATCCCCAGCACCCCCAGTTAAAAAAACAACAGATCAGGTAGCGTCGGAAAACCTCTCTCTGCCCGAGACCACGTCAAATGCAGCCAGTCCGAGTAAACGGTACTGGGTTAGATGGACAAAGTTTCACCAAGACTTCCCCAACCTGGTGCGCTCTAGATGTGTCGGGGCTATAGCTCCCATCATTCCCATGACAGAATTGGCGCCAGGCAAGCTCCCCTGGGGAGAGCATTCCCCAATAGGGGAGCTATCACAGAAAAGGCCTGTTCTCTCTTTGCCACGCTCAGAACATCTCTCAGAGAGGGCACATGGCAAGTCCAGGCAATTGCCTTTTGGCATGTTGGTGCAAGTCTCATCTACATTTCACAAGGATGCACAGGAGAAATGCTTGGTTCATCGTAGGGGTGCTTGAGGAACTCGTTGGCTGGATTTGCATGATTAAAATCGCCCACAGTACCATAAATAAACCACCATGGTTTGCACACACCTGTTCCACAACCCAATTCCCGCTTGTAGCTTGTGTCATCCAGACCTGGTGAGGGTGGGCTGCTGGCGTGGTTAAAAAACCACTGAGAACCTATGGGCTAAGGCTGTTCGCACATAACGCTAAGCCACCGTGAGTTAATTTCAATGCGGGGCTTAGCGGAGTGCACTGGATGCCATTTTGAATATGCAAGTGGCAGTGTGCTTGTAGCTTGCCCTGTCATGCAAATCCAGCATTGTGGGTTGTTGTTGTTGGGGGGGGGGAGACAACCCTCAAATAACCCATAAGCCAGTGTAGCATAGTGGTTAGGCTGTTGGACTGAAACTCAGGAGATCCGGGTTCTAGTCCCTGCTTGGCCATGAAACTCACTGGGTGACTTTGGGCCAGTCACTGACTCTCAGCCTAACCTACCTCACAGGGTTGTTGTGAGGATAAAACGGAGAGGAGGAGGAGGATAATGTAAGCCGCCTTGGGTTCCTTTCAGGAAAAAAGGCGGGGAATATAAATGTGATAATATAAATAAATAAATAAATAATAGCTTGTTTTAGGGTTGATGGTTGGCTACCCCCTCAAACAACCCACGATGATGGGTTCGCATGACATGGCAAGCTTAGGTGCCCGCAGGCACGGCACGGCACGGCAGACCTCACGGTCAAATTAAGCCACAGTGGGCTGTTGTGTCGCGCGGACTGGGTTGCTGTTACAGGGCTGTGGGTGGTTCGTTAACTGCACCAACAACCCACCCTTTCCAGATTCAGACAACACGACACGCCGAGAGGGGTTTGGGTTACGGAACAGGCACCTGTGGGCACCCGCAAACTAGGGTTGCTTATTTAAGCCACCGTGGGTGATTTTGATCGTGCAAACCAGTCATTCTTTGCAGGTTCCGATACAAACTGACCCGCTTTGCACCTCCCGGACTCGGGGTGGGTGGGGTTTAGTTATCCCCCAACTTTCACATTTTCTGAATGCTCCAACAAGTTCTCGGCTCAGACAAGTATCAAGATGCGTGTAAAAACGTGTATGTTTTAGAGAAAAGCATGTTTTAGAAATGCATATTTTTTCGGAGAGAAAATATATTTTGAAATGTGTACTTAAAATGCACATTTTGTGTTGATTTTTAAAAAATTGCAGATCAGTGTGGATATGGGGTGGCGTGGCGTTTTGAGTGAACATGTGCAAATGTGACATGGTGAAGAAATAGACTAATTTGTCCATCTCTCTTTTGTTATGCCTAATAAAATTAATTGTACATCAGAAAAGCTTTAAAAAATAAAAATTGCCAGCCTCTCCACACGAGCCCACTTGTGTTGGTTGTAAATGACGAGGATTCTACTTTTAAGGTTACCTGTAGACGGCTGCATCGGGAAAAGATTTTTCCAAAGTCCTGCTCAGCTGAGCCTCTTAAGTGACCTGAAACAGCGCCTGATCGAGGTGGCGGATTTCCACCACTTGGCTAGCAAAGCACTCCGGCTGGACAGCCCGGCAGCTGGCAGTGAAAACTCAGTGGGGAAAAGATCCGGGAAGCCTGACCACCTGACCTCCCCTGAACTGCACAAAGAGCTTGTCAGGTAATCGGTATGCATCAAGCTTTTGCGAGGAGGGACTTGTCCTTAAGCACAGTCCAAGGTGTTGGACTGGGACTTGGGAGATCCGGGTTCTAGTCCCCGCTCGGCCTTGAAACTCACTGGGTGACTTTGGGCCAGTCACTGACTCTTAGCCTAACCCACCTCACAGGGTTGTTGTGAGGATAAAATGGAGGAGGAGAAGGATGATTATGTAAGCCGCCTTGGGTTCCTTTCAGGAAAAAAGGTGGGGTATAAATGTAATAAATAAATAAATACAATGCTGTTTCTCCCAGAATCTCTGCAAACGTGGCTTGCCGAGGCCGGCGTAGAGTCTCTGCAGGCGTCTTGCTACGCTGCACGGTCTCTCTGCTTGTGGTCCAGGTTGGGTCAGCTGATCTGCCTTTGGAACAAGAGGCTGGGCTGTGAGCTCTTCCTTGAGCTGTCTGATGCTGCAGGTGCCCTTGTTACCAGCGATATCAAGGCTGGCAAGTGGGGAGGCGGGCGGGCAGTCCAGGCGGCCAGGAAGTCAGCTGGGCTGGCAGCTCAGTCGGCAAAGCTCCCGACAGAACTTCAGAACTTGATGAGGCCAAGCTTCACGTGAGGCTCCAGGGGACTTTAGGGCAAGGGTGCAGAACCTAGTTCAGATTCCATTTTGGAGACGTTCTCGAGGGCCACATTCCAGCGCTGGGTGGGGCCAAAGGTGAAAGGGGTGGGGCCAGGCATACCAGCACATTTTAGCTTACAGCTCCTACTGCCGGTGACTAAGGCTTAGGAGAGGCATTTCAGCCTTTTAGGATGGGGGGGAAAGAGGTGCCCAAAAGCTGGGAAAGCACCAAGTTATCGTCAGTCAGGGAAAAGGGGGGGAGGCAGGGGAAGGGGGGGCATCTGGGCATCCCTGGAGGGCCAGGTTTGGCCTAAGGTTCAACACCCCTGCCCTATGTGTTGCAAAAGATTTGGGGAAATATTATGGGGTGTACAGTTCAGGCAGGTGCTGGTCAGGCCTATAGGGGCCTCGCCGTTGCTCCGAATGAACATGGGCACATCTCCTTGAGGCACTCCCCTCCAGGGGCAGATTGGTGGTGGTGGGCAAGCTGTCATCCGGTCCGCCTTTGCTGATGTGCTCATTGAGGAACCCCCGATAAGCTTCTGGGGAGCTCCAGGTTCCCCGGCACACAGCTCGAAGACCGCCTGTCCTGACATCACAACGGCCCACCGTGGCTTAGTTTAACCCTGGGGTTGCATCGTGCCTTGCGCTTGCGGGTGCCATTTCTGCATGGTGGCCCACGGGTGTCCGGCTTGCTGTGGCTTGTCATGTTGTGCGAACCCAGGTGATAGGGGTTGTTTGAGGGTTAGACAACCCTCACATTTATTTATTTATTTATTATATTTATGAATCGCCCATCAGACAACCGGCCACTCTGAGCGATGTACAATCTAATAAAATACAAGAAGGGACACACGGACACACACACACAGTATAAAACACAAATACAGTACAAAACTTAAAAATCCTAACCCACCCCATATTCCCGCCTGAAAAGCCACGTTTTTAATGCACGGCGGAAGCTAATCAAGGAAGGGGCATGGACAGCGGAGGTCACTGGGGAGAGGGTATCTGCTGCTCAGGTTCTCACGACACAACAAGCTACAGCTAGCTGGGTGGGCGCCATGCAAGAAGGGGGCCTGCGAGCGCCCGGCACGATGCCACAGCCCCCGTGGGTAAATTTAAGCCATGGTGGGCTGTCGTGTTGTGCCAACCAGGTCAGTGTGTGGAACTGCATCCCAGGCAGCTTGTTTTGTACCTTGAGACGAATTGGGATTTAGCTTTTAGCTAGTGTTTATTTGCTTTTGTTGTTGCATAATATACAGCAGGTGGATGCACCTTAAAGGAAAACCATTTAGTCTCAGGCTGCAGACTTCTATATTGTTATGCTTTTAGGCTCTTCAACATGTTTGTTTTGTGGCTGGAAGAAGAGAGCTTTCAGAAAGGGAACACATATATTCCCTCCTTACCGAAGCAATATGATGCCCACAGGCTTGCCAGAATCATGCAGAACCAGCAGGTAAGAAGGATGGACCTGTCAGGTCGAGGATTCTGGGTTGACGATTGTTGTGAAACTGCCCCCCCCCCATGCATTAGAGGCCCATCTGAAACATAACAGTGAAAGGTCATTTCCTGCTCTTTTGCTGATGCTCTGCATGCATCAAACCCAGGGGCATTCTAGTCACTCAAGATGAGCAGCCTCCCCAATGTGTGGTGCCTGCCAGTTGTGTTTGACTACAACTCCCATCCTCCTGGTCCCTTCAAGGTCTGGGCAATAGATTAAACAACTGCATCGGACATAGACCATTCCCTTCCCTTTGCTCACCTGTGTTTTATTTCTCTTGTCATGCCATAGGAATTGTGGATAGAATTTGTCAACATTGAACGCATTCAGCATGAGTTCCAGGAAGCTCTAGACTTTTGGTTTCAAGTCAGGGTAGAATCGCATGCAGCCTCGAGTAGTTTGTCAGCGCAAACAGACTTCACTAACCCTTTGTTGGGTGAGTTACACATTTTATTTATTTATTTATTTATTTCATTTTTATACCGCCCAATAGCCGAAGCGTTTAAAAGAAAATAAAAGGTGTTGTCGATTCCTTCATTTAAATCAGCCTTCCCCAAACTGGTGCTCTCCAGATATGTTGGGTTGCAACTCCCATAATTCCTAGCCAGCACGGCTAATGGGTGCTTTAAAGGGTTGTAAGGTTGCCTGTAGCAGCTGCCAGAATCACTGGCTGCTACTCCAAGTTAAAAAAAAGAAGCCCAGTGCTGCCAGAGGTCAGGTGAACAAGCCATGCTGTTGGAAGGGTGCTCTCTGAGGGTGGCTGTAGTAGCTGTTGGAATCAGTTGCTGCTACAGTCAATCGGAGACTTCTCTGCTTATGAGCTCCTATAGAGCTGCTAGGGCAAAGGGAATACTTTGTGTTTCTTTGTCTTCAGTGGTCTGTGGAGCTTCATTCACATCCTTGTGTGAACTGGGACTACATCTGTAACTTTCCATAAACATGGAAGTAGCTGTAAAAAAACACCGTGTAGGTCACCATTCATAATCTGTAATATTTTAAAAGGGGTGGGGTGGGGATCAGCACATTCATTGGAAGTTCTAAAAACATGGGAGGGTTTTTTTGTTTTTGTTTTTAGGTTCTAAACAATTTCCTGGAGCGAGTGTTTTATAAAATGGCGTTGATCATTCAGAAAGCAGCAGTTGGTGGTGAATGCTTTGTGTCTCTTCTCTTCCAGCCAAAGGAAGAATTATCAGCAGTTTAAAGAAGTACGAGGTTCCCCAGCCCTCTCTTCCCCTTCAGCCGATGAAAGCTCCCGTACCTGTTATTTCTCCTGCTAGTTTGGTAAATCAAAATGAAGCCAAAGAACTGATCTGTGCCAACCTCAGCATTCTGCAGCACCACGCCAAGTGAGGGGTGTTTTTTTTGGTAGCTGTGTTTGGACTCTTCCTCCCTCGTGCCCCATGTTGTGTGAACTCACTGCCCCCCTGAGTATAACCCACCCTCCAGGCTCTCTCCCCATTTTCTTCCTTTGGACTGGGAGAAGCCCTGCTGCAATCCTGTATTTAGAGCCAGAGCGCTGCATGCGGCCCTGCTTAAAAAGCCTGGCACATTTATCTCTCCCCCCCCCCCCCCCCGCTGCTTCCTTTCCTATGTGCAACTTCCATGGCTGAAAAAAATCCCAAACGCCTGGTGTAGCCTAAACGCTTGACGAGGTTGCAGGTCGGACTGTTATGGTAAATGCACGGGTTGTTACTTTTTCAGATCTGCAGCACTCCGAGAGTCCCAGCACGTTGCTTTCAACAATGAGATACTGGACACGCTGCCAAAACTTTACACCAATAGAGAAGAACAAATTACCCTCCAGCTGGAGTGTCGTGGCAGCTCCGGTAAAAGTTGCCAGGGAGCGGCTCTTGTAACAATCCAGGTTGGAACAGAAATCCCACCCTCCTCCCTTTTTGGAGGCCTCAGCCGGCCTCCCTCTAATTCCTGCACACTATGGCGGAGGGGCTGTAGCCTGGCGGTAGAGCTTTGCATGCAGGAGGTCCCAGGTTCAATCCCTGCTGTCTCTCCAGGTTAAAAGGATCAGGGATGGGGGTGGGGAACTTAGGATGGAAAAGACCCACCTCTGCCAGAGGCCCTGGACAGTTGTTGCCAGTCAGAGTAGGTAAGGGGTAAGCAACATGGTGTCCACAGGCACCAGTGCACCCATGGGCACCGGCCAAGGTGCCCTATCCATCCCACTTCCTTAAAAAAGAAATTAACACATTTTCTTATTGGCAGCTGGGATTGCTGTGAAATAGATTTCTGTTTGCCTTGAAAATCGTGGGTTCAATGGAGTAGTTTTAGTGTGTTGAGGCTCAGATCCCTCCTCTGCCTTGTACTTAGCGTTTTGGGCAGGTTACTTGTCTTTTGCCACACCTCCCATGGCAGCCATTTTGTGGTGGTGCCCAGGACAGTTTCTCAGGTTGCCAGATGTGCCCACAGCCCAAAAAGGTTGCCCACCCCTGGAGTAGACAATACTGAAGTAGATGGACCAATGATCTGATTCGGTATAAAGCAGCTTCCTTTATATTTTCTTCATCATTTGCTTCCCTGTAGCCATGAGGACTAGACACTTGCTCTTTTTTCTATTTTTTTATAAAGCAATTTCAAATTCTCAAAACTCCAGGGGGAGATTCTGTGTTGTTTGATTCACATTTTGGAGCTCTGTGCTACAGGTAGCTCAAATTTTGCATGGGCCCTGCTGTAACTAGTTCTCTCCTTTTTAAGTTTGAAGGAAAGCACAAGAATGACGCGATTGGCCAGCAGCTTCATGCTCTGAAGAAAGAAGTGAAACATCTGCAAGCAGAAGCCACTAAGCCTCCTTCTCTGGGTGTCGTGGAAGCTGCGGTTCACATGGAAAACTTTATCACGTGAGTTGCTTGGGTGTCATTTTGCCTTGGCTGTGAGACCTTGGCGTTCTTGTCCTTCTGACTTCCGATATTGGAAACCTTGGGCGTACAGTTGGAATCTAGTTCAACAGCTCTGCTGAGATAGAAATGGAACACCGTTCTTCATCCACCTTCCCCAAAACCGACCATCCTAGGATTTAAGATCAGTGGGGGAGGATTTGATTGTGGTGCCCTTGAGGAATGTGGCCTGTAGAGGCTGCCACATGTGGCAGGGCCTTTTCTGTGGCAGCACCCTGGCTCTGGAACTCTCTTCCAGTAGAGGTTTTGCTGTCCTCTATGCTAATATCATCTATCTATCTATCTATCTATCTATCTATCTATCACATTTCTATACTGCCCAGTAGCTGAAGCTCTCTGGGTGGTTCACAATAATTAAAACCATAAAATACGACATGATAAAATACAATATCGATGTTTAAAGCTACAGTATGAAATAAAAATAGAAACCAAAAAAAGACCTAGCAGCAGTGCAAAGATTTAAAAGACAGTAAAGGCTCATTACTATGCACATTTAGACAGAAAAAAGGCCTACAACTCCCAGCCGTGCTCCCTTTTCCTTTTGTGTCATGTCTTTTAGATTGTGAGCCTGAGGGCAGGGACTGTCATTATTAATCTGTGTAAGCCGCTCTGAGAGCCTTTTCTGGCTGAAGAGCGGGGTATAAATGCAATAAATAAATAAATAAATAAATTTTAATGTACGTTATTTAATTTTCTTGTAAGCCGCTTACATATATTTTTAATATAGTCAGCAGTATATACATCTATTAAATAAAATAATAAGTCTGTATCAGCCTTGTAAATACACCCACAAAAGTTAACAGCTGCACGTTTCTTTAAACCAGCCGGCTGAGCAGATAGTATCCCGTGTTTCTGTGATGGCCATGTAGGAGGGGAAGCCCATTCCTCTGCAGCTAGCCTGAAACCAAGCAAGCTGGTGGATGAAGGACAGGGCAATCTGTCCCTCCACTGCCAAGCCCAGTCACTCGCCTGCCTGGAATTCCATGTCTCCTGTGGCGACCAGGCGAGTGGTTAAATACAAGGCTGCCCTATGTGACTATTGAAGGAATAAATTCTTTAGTGAATAAATGATGCCAGTGTTCATCTTCTTTAAAAATGCATTGTGATCACTTGCATCCTTTGCTTTAATGTTTTTAAATGTATTTTCCCCCTACAGAGCTTTAATAAATATCTATAAGCTTCAGCCTATGCCCGGGATTCAGAGAGTTGGGATCAATCTGTTCTTTGCAGTGGTGGAATTTGTGTGTGAGGAAACGCAACGCCACCCGCCCGCCAGGCAATTCTTCACTTCCTGCGTTGAGGTCCTTGGCCAAGTAAGCTGCTCTGGGATGAAATTCTTTTGCTGTTGTCAGTTTGAATCAGCCATTGCCTTTTTAGCCCCGACTTCCACTTCCACTAAGAAGTTTTTTTTAAAATTAACCTAAAATGTAGTCTGACAATAGAGGATTTGCATGATGCCTTCAGCTACTTCGATACAGTGGTGTATCTCTTCCAGTAACCTCCTTGACCCCCCAGAGTAGGCAAAAACTGTGGACTTTATCGAGTCCCAAACTCCTAAACCAGAGATGGAGAACTGTGTGTGTCCCTCCAGATGTCGATGGACTTCAGCTCCCAGCAGCCCTAGCTAGCGTAGCCAGGTGATCAGGGATGATGGAAGTTGCAGTCCAACAATATCTGCAGGGCCACCTGTTCCCCATCCCTGCCCTGAAATCGGGAGGGTGCCAAAATTTCTTGGGGGGCCTGACCCATCCAGGCCTGCAGGAAGTCTTCCAGAGAATGTTCAGCCCCAGATTAATGGGACTATTTGCTATATCGGGGTAGACGACACGATGCCCACAGGCACCGGTGCACCCCCGGACACCTTTCTCGGCGCTCGCAAAGGTGCCCTCCACCTTCCACTTTTTTGGGTTAATTAACACATTTTGTACGAGCATCTGAGATTGCTGTGAAATAGTTTTCCTGTGGGTGCTGAAATCTGGGTTCAAAGGAGTTGTTCAGTGTGTTGGGGCTCAGACCCCATCTCTGCCTTGGACTCAGCCTTTTGCAGCAGGTTACCTGTCCTTTGCCGTTCCTCCCATAGAAGCCATTTTGTGGTGGAGCCCGGGACAGTTTTTCAAATTGCCAAATGTGCCCACGGTCCAAAAGGTTGCCTATCCCTGAGCGATGTCAAGCCACCGAGAGCAAGTACCATCCAGGCAGTGGGACGAGACAGCCATGCCATGATGGGTCTTGCCTCAGGGCCTCCCGCAAAAGTCGCTCTCAGCCGGTGCTTACGTGTGAGCACATCCATTGTGCGGGAACTGAAGCCGGATGCTTAGCGGTCCAAATGCAGATGAGCTTTCCAGCGGGAATTCGGGCATACGGGCCACGCGGGGCTGTGTGTCTGCCGAGTGAGCCCCTGTACCCAAGTCTCTTTCCAGGTGTTCGTCGCAGGAACCCAGTCTGAATGCAAGCCAGTGCTCCAGGCCATTCTGAAGAATCGGCGGCTCTGCACCCTCCTGTCGCCTTACTTCACCCCCGCCGCCTCCCCCGCAGAATTTGTCAACCTGTACGAGAAGGTCGTGTCTTTCCTCGGCGGCGACGACAACAGCGACGTCATCTTCATGCTGCTCACAAAGGCAGGTGGCTCTCAAGACACTCCCTTTCTGACCAGGCCGCTGCTCCTGCCTGGGCTTCTCTCTCTTTTGAAGTGATTGCACAGGGGTGGAAGGGCCGCAGCACAATCTGAGCTGAGCTAAGCGAGATCAGGCTTCACCTACACACCCATGGGTGCATCTCTTTAACCTGCAGATGGGGCCTTGAATCATGTGCAAATGCTCCCCAACTGTCTAGGGCGAAGCTTCCCCCCTCCTCCTTCCAGAGAAGAATCTGCACCACAGGCTTCTAACTGAAAAGCTTTATTCGGGCCAGCCTAGCAATCTGGCTTCGGATTACAAAAGGAGGTGATTAGCAGAGTCAAATCACAAGCGGCGCTCTAGTTAGAATAATAGCCCATTTAGGAGCTGAGAAGTTGATTCCAAACTGAGGAGTTCCCCTCCCCTTCCAGAGTCAACCTGCCCCCCCAGCCACATCCCCTAAGGTGGGTCCTTATACTTAAGAGCCAATCTCTCAGAGCGCCTGATACTTGTCAGCTGTTCCCTCCTCCTAAGTTGTAGTCTGACACGGGGGTCTGTGATGCTGGATATGGTCCCCCTCCATATCAGAGAGCTCAGCCTGCTTTCCCAGGGAATCTGACACCGCCCGTTCCTCCCCACTTGTAGAGTCTACCTCTAAAGCTGTCGGCCTTGGGGAGCCAGGTGCCGCTTCCTCCCCCCCTTCCAACTCCCCGTCCTCCCCCTCTTCCTCCGAATCTGTTCCCAGGTCCTCTGCTGCAGGAGGAGTGGGCCCTAATCCCTACGCCAACATTAAAAACAACAATAATCAACAACTCGATGCATGTAAACGGCTAATCTGTCAGGGAAAATCTTCTGGCCTGAGGTGTTGAACCTCTTTCAGCCCAAGGGCCGAATTTGATTTCAGGGAAGCTCTCGGGGGGCCACATTCCAGTCGTCGGCAAAAGGCAAGGGGGGGGGGCGAAATACAAAAAAATGCCAGTGTGTTTTTGCTTATATTATATTATATTTATTATATTTATCAATCGCCCATCTGGCCGGTCACCCGGCCACCCTGGGCAATGTACTGCTTAAAACTTACTGCTAGTAAACTTAGCCTCAGGAGAGGCATTTCAGCTTTTTAGAATGGGGGGGGGGAAACATGCAGAAGTTGGGAAACCACAAAACGGTTGGGGGAAAAGGATGGGGCCAAGGGATCAGGCACGGCCATCTGAGGGCTTGTGGCCATCTGAGGGTCTGCACCCCTGTCCTAGCTTGACCATCTCTAGGCCAGTGCCAAAGTTATATTCCCAAACCCTTACTCGGTGCTGAGAGATCCAGACTGGGAAATCTGTGTGCTTGCCTCCTCCCTACTGTGTTGTGCTTTTCTCTTTCACATCTCTAGACTCCATGTTAATTATGGTTAACGTTTAACCAGGGTTTGAAGCTGCTTTGTATGAACCATGGTGAAGACCAAGGAAGGGGTGGGAGGGAATTTGCGCAGGAGGGGAGGAGAAGGGGGGGGCATCCTCAAGGCCTCCCAGCCTGCTCCTAGAGACTCTTATTGGTCAGTCTGCACCCAGCCCTCTCTGACATCTTCATTTTGAATGTGCATGGAGGTGGCTGATTGATTGATTGATTTTATTTACTGCTTTTCTTTACCACCCAATAGTGAAAGCTACATGGTCAGAACTTCCTCCCTTTCTGTTTGGTTTTGTCAGCCTTCCTTGCCGCGCTCTCCCGAATCCCTTTGGGCAACTGTTGTCCTTCCTTCCCCTTCTAGTTTGACCTCCTGAAGTGGTTGAACAGCTCCAAGCCCCCGCTGTCTGAGCGCACCAGGCTTCTGGAGTCCATCCATTTGGCCCTCAAGGCATGTGGCTTTGAACCTGACGAAGACGTTATGATGCCCTTTTCTATCTTCTGCAAGCACTGGACTTGCCTCCTCTGTTACCAGTTCCCAGACCTCTACAGTGGCTTCCTGAGGCTGCTCATGGAAAGTAAGTACCACCTGATGGGCACCATCTTAAATCTTTCTGGCTGGTCCTCTGCAGGTAAGAATATAAGAAGAGCCCTGCTGGATCACAGCAAGGGCCTATTTAGTTCTGTTCCCCACAGTGGCGACCCCAGATGTCTGTGGGGGAGCCAGGAAGCGGGACAGACGGGCAATATCCATTACCCCAGCAATCGGGTATTCAGAGGCACTTTGCCGCTAATTCTGCAGGTAGTATATAGTCGTCATGACTAGAGATGGATGACTCTGTTTGGCTTTTTATTATGTACACATTCTTTTAAGCATAACTGTGTTCTGCCCTGTTTCCAAGTTGGTTTGTGAATATTTTTTATAAAGTCTGCATGAAAATTCGTATGCATTTTTGCACTAGGTTTCCCCCCAGTGTACATGTTTCTATGCCATTTTCCCTAGCGTACACGTGTTTGCATGCAATTTTCTCTAACATACACACATCTGTATGCTGTTTTCCTAGTGCGCAAATTTTTTTCATTGGAAAACTGCATCGCAAAACTCAGAGGAGTGCAAACACTGGATTATTGTGTTCCAGTTCATGTATTTCAGCCTTCCCCAACCTGGTTGCCTCCAGATGTTTTGGACTACAGCCCCCCGCATTCCTGACCATTGGCCATCTGGCTGGGACTGATGGAATTCAAAGTCCAAAACATCTGGAGTGCACCAGGTTGGGGAAGGGCTGATGGCTCAGGAAGGGCAAATTAGGTTGGTTTGTATTAAAATGTGAATCAAATGAATTTCTCCGCATCCCAAATCGTGGCTAGTAGAGAGCTACAGATCTCGGGCGGTCTAAAAAGGTAAGAAATAAAATAAGTACACAGTCGCCACTGATAATCCTCCATAAATTTGTCTAATCCCCATTTAAAGCTAAATTGCTGACCATCAACACATCTTCTGGAAGCAAATTCCATAGCTGAACTATGTGTAGTTTGAAGGACTGCTTCTCTTTGTCAGTCCTGAATCTTAAAACATTAAGCTTCATTGGATTACCCCGAGTTCTAGTATTATGGGAGGCCATTCTCCCCATCCTCTTTCTCCACACAATTTTATCTACTTCCTATGTAGTCCCCCATCCTTTTCCCCTAAGCTAACAAGCCCCAAATGTTGTAACTTTTCCTCAGGGGAGTTGCTCCAGCCCTTTTCTGCACTTTCCCCGGCTCTACAATATCCTTTCAGAAGTGCAGTGATCAGAATTGTATACAATATATCAATTGTGGTTGCACCCTAGATGTCTATAAAGCAGGGATGGGCAACTTGTGGTCCTCCAGATGTCACTGGACTGCAATTCCGCATCCATCACCATAGGCTATGCTGGCTAGGGCATGCCCATGTTGCCATATGTGATAGAAATGATAGCACTTCTGTTGCAATTTGATTCCCTGCCCCTTCCTCTCCCCTCTGATGCTTTTGCTTGCTGTTTCCTACTAGAAATAGAAGCTGCTATCTAAGGCACTCTGCACTAAAACATTTACTGTTTTGCACTAAGGAAAAGTTGGATTTTGTGGCCTGTAAAAATTATGCAAATCGAGAGACGCTATAGAAGGCCTGTGGCTCACGCTGGCTCAGCTTGTCTGAGTGTGGAAAGCTAAGCAGGGTCAGGCCTGGTTATTACTTGGATGGGAGACCCCCCCCCCTCTAGTTTCCTGCATTGAGCAGGGGGTTGGATTCGATAGCCTTGTAGGCTCCTTCCAACTCTATGATCTATGAAATCTATGAATTTTTCTTACATTGCATGATGTATTCTGCGGCGTTTACTCTTCTGCGGATTCTTTTTCTGATGCTCGTAGTCATGGGGAGTGGGAGTTGCTCCCCACGGCACTGAAGCCCTCGACCACTGACTGTCATCTTTAGCCGACCCCTCTCTGGCTTTTGAGATTTTAGCATGTATTTTGCCCACACGCTTTCAAGCATCTTCATAAGGCCTAGACTTTTGCTTTCAAATCTGCATTGGTTTATAGTAGGAGTGGGGAACCTGTGGCCCTTTGGACTACAAATCCCATCAGCCTCAACCAGCATGGCCAATGGGCAGCAATGATGGGCCCTGTAGTCCAACCCCTGGAGGCCCACAGGTTCCCACCCACCCACCCACCGTTTTAATGTTAAGGTTGTAATGCAACCTTTCCCCAAGCCTGGTGCCTCCCACATGTGTATAACTACCCCACCATGCTGGGTGGGGATGATAGGAATTGTAGTCCAACACATCTTGTGGAGGGAGGCGCTAGATTCCTCTAATGTAATTCTGACGAGTGGGCTGTGTTGCTGAACGATCCACTCTCTTGGTGTGACTCCTCAGGTTCCTCAGATCAGCTTCTGAGTCCGTACTGTTGGAAGGCATCCCTTAAGGCCTTGGGTTGCACTTCCTTGGCAGCTAAAAAGGACGGCGGGAAGGAGGAGACCAGTGAGAGCATCATCTCGCAAATCTTCGCAGAAACGTTTCTGTCTGCAGAGCAGGTGGGTGACCGGCGTTGTGCTGTAGTGCTGTGATGTCTCCGGGGACGATCTTCAGGCCGTGCCCTGACCCTGAGCTCGCACAGGTCGCCTAGACTACTGTAATGCGCTCTACGTGGGGTTACCCTTGAAGACGGTCCGGAAGCTTCAGCTGGTACAGAACGCGGCGGCTCGCCTGATTAAGGGCAGCCGCCGGCGTGATCACATCACGCCAGTGCTTAACGAGTTGCACTGGCTACCAGTTGCTTGCCGAGCCGAATTCAAGGTGTTGGTTTTGACCTTTAAAACCCTACACGGCTCCGGCCCAGCTTATCTCAAGGAGCGCCTCCAGCAACATCAAGTAGGCCGCTCAACAAGGTCTGCCACGGACGGCCTTCTCCTTATCCCATCAGCCAGAGCAGCAAGGCTGGTGGGGACTAGGAAGAGGGCCTTCTCTGTGGCAGCCCCCACATTATGGAACTCCCTCCCTAGTGACCTTCGCCATGCCCCCTCCGTGATGAGCTTCCGCCGTGCATTAAAAACATGGCTGTTCAGGCGGGAATATGGGATGGGTTAGGTTTTTAATTAGAATTGTTTATATTGTTTTAATTATTATATTTTATTGTGTTGTTTTGCTGTATTTTAATTGTACATCGCCCAGGGTGGCCGGGTGACCGGCCAGATGGGCGATTGATAAATATAATAAATAAATAAATAAATAAATAGAGCATGTCCAACTTGATTCAGCCCCTGAACAGTGGTCGCCATCTATGGAGTGGAATGTTGTGGGGCATATCCACGGAACTGGTGCTCGAGAGGATGCTAAGGGAAGAAATCCAGACAGGTCCTTGACTAGTGCTAATGGTGGGGGCATTCCGCGAAGCAGCAGTGGCGGAGTGTCTAAAGAACCGGTGTGGGGCTTCTATGGTCAAATTGGCATCCTCCTGTTTAAAGAGATCTGTGGGTAGCTGGGCTGGTAAAGACCCTGTCCCCGAGTCCCTGTCAAGTCAAGGAAAATGTTACTTAAGGTGCAATCCTATGCAGGTTTAGAGAGAGAAAAGGCCTACAACTCCCAGCATGCCCCAGCCGGCATAGCTCTCTCTCTAAACGTACATAGGATTGCACCCTTAGCTAGATTGACCATTGGTATATTTAGTCACAAGGCAGCTCCTTTATTTCCTAGAGCGAGGTCTTTGTAATGTATCACCTCAAGCAGGGGCAGGCACAATGTGCGGACTGGGATATATTGGTACATCTCTGGTGCAGTAGATTGGCAAAAGTTTCTGACTCCAAATAGTTTAAAAAAAAAAAAAAAGCCATGTCAAACTGCAGGTTTTCTATAGATATATATCTGCCATGTGTTAGTGCTGGGCCAGAAAGCTCACCCACTTTTACAGGCCCATATGTCACCCTAAAACGTGTGTGTTTGGGAGGCATTTTTGTAGACTTCTGAGGGTGGGTGGAAGGAATTCTCATCTCCCCCCCCCCCCGAGCAGAAGTGGTATGCCATGATAACTGTGGAGTGAAAGAACAATGTACAGGCCTGTGGCTCAGGCTGGGTCAGCTTGTCTGAGCGTGGAAAGCTAAGCAGGGTCAGGCCTGGTTATTACTTGGATGGGAGACCCCTCCTCTAGTTTCCTGCACTGAGCAGGGGGTTGGACTCGATGGCCTTGTAGGCCCCTTCCAACTCTAGAATCTATGAGTCAATGCAGCCTTCCTTTCACTGGTGTGTGTGTGTGTGGGGAAACCTTTCCTTCCACTGGCCAGTAGGGCAGCCTCCTTGAAAAAACAAACAAACACCCAAAACCCTACAACCCTAGAATGCCCCTGGGAACAAGGCTACATCATGACACAGCAGTGTTGGCCATTCCAACTCTATGATCTATGAGATCTATGAAATGAGGAAGGCTGCCGGGCTACTGCGGTTTCCTGCACTAATGCTGCTGCTTGAAGCACATAAATCTTTCTGCAGCTTTCTGCCACCTTGTATCTATCATGGTAAGCCATCCGTCCCCACTGAAAAAATACAAGTATTTTGCTCAATCCTCAAAAATCACAAAAATCTTTGGAGACCATCTCCCCCCTGCAAATCCCAGAAAAAAGATCTGTGTTGAATGCTCAGCCATGAAGCTCACTGGATGACTTGGGGTCAGTTACTATGTCTCGGTGTAACTTACCTTGCAGGGTTGTTCTGAGGGCAAAATGGTAGGGTGTGTGTGTGTGTTCCACGTATACCTCCCTAAGTTGCCTGGGCAAAGAATAGGATGAAAATGTAAGTACGTGATCAAAACCACCAGTTCATGGCACTTACTTTAAGAGAGTAGAGTGTCAGGGCCATTTGAGCCCTAAAATGGTTCATGTAGCCTAGCCTTCCCCAACATTTGTTTCCCATTTATTTTTTGTTGTGAATTTCACCAAAACAAAATCTAAATTTAAACACACACACCCCCAGAAATTAATAATTGCTTACATGTAAATATTCATTTAACTGCATAAATCCAGATGTATCAATTATACAGAAGCTTCAACAAAGGCAGAGCAAATATCCATATAGATGTCCATTCGAGAGTGGTGTCTGTATGTCATCTACTCAAATATTGAAAGCATTGTTAGGTCTTCAATCCATTGCATTATAGGAGGTGAGCTTATATCTTTCCATAGTTGTCTTTTAGCTGTGAAAAGGGTGTTGCATTGACTATGCTTTAACTTCCAAGAAACAGGTAGATAATTTAAAGAGAACATATACATCAGAAAATGTACAGAAAAAGAGGCAACTACTGGACATTGCCAAAACATATGATTAAAAGAAGTATTTGCAGTCATCATCATCAGGCGATCACTCGTGACCGAGTAAGATTGTCTTCCAGGATAAAAATTTACAAAAAGGAAATTTTAAAAGGAGGAAATTCTAAAGAAAAATTGTGTAGACTCAGTTGGTTGACTTAGACCAGGGCTCTCCAACCTTGGGTCCCCAGATGTTGCTGGACTACAGCTCCCAGAATCCCTTGCCATTAGCCATGTTGGCTGGGTATGCTGAGAGCTGTAGGCCAGCAACATCTGGGGACCTAAGGTTGGAGAGCCCTGACTTAGACAAACCCTTCTTAATGAGACATTGTGGCATTCGATAAACATGGAACACAACTTGGTGCCCTCCAGATGTGTTGGACATGCTGGATGGGAATGATGGGAGTTGCAGTCCAATGGATCTGGCCAGCTGGGGTCAGAGTAGGCTGATGTAGATGTAGCAGAGGAAGATCACTAGTGATCTTGGAAGTGGGACGGTGAACTGTGCTCCTCCATGGCATACATCGTCTCAAACCTTTGCTCATTCAGACCTTCCTCCTCCTCCTCCTCCTAGGTCGTGGAGACGATAGACTGGCTTTCAGGCTACTTCTTCAAGCTACGCTTGTCTTCACGAGACTTCCAGAGTTTTGGGCTGTTCTCAAAGTGGACTCCCTACATCGCTGAAGTGAAATGCTTCATGGAGTATCTTGTCAACCGCCTGGTCGACTCGGAAGCCGCCAGCTTATCGCAAGAGCCAGTAGGCAGCAGCAGGGTCCTGGCAGGTAATACACCGGAGCTGGGTGCTGGTTGTGTGGTTGCTATTTATCCAGCCTGGTAGGCTGAAAGGGTTTCCAAGGTCCAGACCAGGAGAAAGCTCAAGGCAAGGGGTCCACCAAAACCTTGGATCAAAGTAGAGTCCAACAACATCTGTTTGTTTGTTTTATTTAGGGCTTTTTTTTTTTACCCTGCTTTTCAGCCAGAAAGGCTCCCAGAGTGGCTTCCATAAGTTCAATTTAAAAAAGAGTCTCTGCCCAAAGGCTTACGGTCTAAAAGAAAAAAGAGATGAGGAGAGAAAAGGAGAACAAGCGGACACAGGGACCAATTTTTGAAGTTAGAGTAGTTATGATAATAACAAGCTGGAATGGAAACAATTCAGGGGAGGAAGGAGCCAGATGCAGTTGGTCTCTTAGCAGAGCTGGTGGAACGGCCCTGCTTCCCATCTCTCTTTCCATTTTTCCTGCTTGGCCCAGGACTGTGTTTATTCTGCGCTAAATATATATAAAATAGAAAATATATTTATTACATTTCTATCCCAGTGCTCCTCTGGGCAGCTCAGGGCAGCATACACAGTGTTCACCAGAGGTCCCCATCCAGGCAACCGACTGGATCCAGAGCTGTTCAGCATCATTACTGTTGCTGTATCATAGCCTTCCCCAACCAACATGCTGGGAGTTGTAGTCCAAGACATCTGGAGAGCCCCAGGATGGGGAAGCCTGCTCCATCAGGTGCCTTCAGACCATAGCTCCAGGTACCAAGGTAGTCCAGATTCCTGGGCAAAGAAAAGCTGGATTCCAGGACTTATATAAATCTTAGAAATAACAGAGAGGGGCCACCGTAGGTCAGTCGCAGAGCACTTGTTCATTCTCTACTATCTCCAGTTGAAAGGCTCTTCTGCCTTCGATCTGGAAGGGCTGCTGCAAAACAGAGTTGGCAATGCTGGACTACACGGACTATTGGCTTGATGCAATCTAAGGGAGCTCCACACGTTCAAATTACAGTGCAGTCCTGTTTGCGTCTACTCAAGAGTCCCATTGAGTTCAATGGGGCTTCCTCCCAGGTTAAGTGGGTATAGGATTGCAGCCTTAAGCATATGTTTGCTTATTTTGTATACTGTCTTCTGCCCCTGCTAGTTAGTTATGGGGAATAGCGAAGAGTCATGTGGGAGAGTCGAGCCCTGCTTCCTGACTTGTAGGTGTACTGCTCAGCCCGCTCCTGGGATTTCATTGGCATTTCCCATTCCCTTTTGAACCTGTCTTTACCATCTTAAGGGCTAGAAACTTGCTTTAAAAACAAAAACAAAGCCACCACTGGAGGCTGTGACTGCCGGTAAGCTGAATACAATTTCTGTGTTTGCACAGTGCAATTGCTGATAACGCAGTCCTGGGTTTACCTCTTTTGCAGAAAGTGGTTGATGTTTGAATCTGAAAATATCTCATTCTGTTGTGGATGTAATTCTTTCTTCTTCTTTTTTTCTCCCCAGGACTGCATTCTTTGCATTTAGTCATCACCAAACTCTATAATCCTTGGATTGAGGTTTTAGAGAGAGAAGATACAAGGTAAGTAGAAAGCTGTTCGGTCTACTGCAGAAAATAGGTATCATGCACTTCTTGAAAGAGCAAACACTGAACTTGTTGTTTGGAAAATGATTTAAATGCATGACAAGACCTCTGTTTCTGTGATTGTATTCATGGTGGTCTGTGTCATCCTTACCG
This sequence comes from Shinisaurus crocodilurus, assembly GCA_021292165.1. Classification (NCBI taxonomy): domain Eukaryota; kingdom Metazoa; phylum Chordata; class Lepidosauria; order Squamata; family Shinisauridae; genus Shinisaurus; species Shinisaurus crocodilurus. The sequence continues at coordinate 2,151,953 of CM037877.1, read as the reverse complement.
ATGTGAATGCATGTTTTTAAACACAACCCAACCCTGAATCTACACTACAGCTCTGTAATTTTTTTGTGTATTTACTTAATAGAGCATTGGGTATTTTTCTTTTAGCATTTTCAGGTTGCTTTCATTTTCTTCCTTTAATACAATTAAATCAGGTTTGTTTGTTTGTTTTTTAAATACAAGAATTTCCAGACTGATTTGTCCCTGAAGGTTCGGAATGGCGGTTAATTTAGGAACACATGATTGAAATATGTGAGCACCTCTTTTAGGTGTGTGTGTGTCCCCCCCCCCAATAGTCTGTTGGATAGCTCTCTCCCTCCCCCCCCTTCATACATGTTCATCCTTCTCTACATTATGCTTACTTGTATGAAAAATCTTGCCTCACTGCCGGAAGATCCTCAGGGCTGGGCAGGCATCTGGTTGAGAAGGGGAGGTACAAAGCTGCGGAGCAACCACCAGAAGTGCCTTCCTACATTTCCTCACTGCTTGCACTTGGCCTATGGACAATGCTGCTGAAGGGCTGCTCTCTGTCCCTCTAGCGCAGTGTTCTCCAACCTTGGGTCCCCAGACGTTTTTGGCCTACAACTCCCAGCATGCCTGAGCCAGCATAGCTGGCTGGGGCATGCTGGGAGTTGTAGGCCAAAAACATCTGGGGACCCAAGGTTGGAGAACACTGCTCTAGCCCAGTCCTGTCTGCCTTAACTGAGAGCGTCTCCAGATCTCTCCCAGTCTTTCCTGGGCTGGGAAGGACCTCTGCCGGAGACCCTGAAGTGCCATTACCAGCCAAAGAAGACAATACTGGGCTAGCTCTACTGTTCGCACTTGCTGAACGGTTCCCCAAAAATTCTCACACATCCCTAGCGCCGTGGACCAGGGGTCTTCGTCGGTACAGGGCAGCTTGGCTTTCTCTGCTCATAATTGGCCGACCTCTTAACATTGCAGTGAAACACCGGGAAACTGGTGGGGGAAAGGTTCCTGGCTAAATTATTTTTTCCCTCTTCTTAAAGCAAGCGGCCCTGCTACCCGTGGTTGGAGAGTGACACTCCTGTCGCTTCAAAGATGGTGCAGTTATATGCATACAGCATAGGCATTTTACATGAACGTTTTAAAGGTAGGCAAAAGTCTGCATATATATATATATATTCTGCTCTACAGTCTCCTCTCAGCAAAACTCTTTCTTAGGTGATCTCTGGGATGCACCCTATTTGCTTGGTTTTCTTTTTAAGCTTGTGTTACCCACGCTCAGTGGAGGATGGGATCCTGGAATGGATTGCTCCTCCCACTTTCTCCAACAGGCGGGGCTTATGTAAATTAAGTTTAGAATCCTTTCTAAGGTCGTCGGAGAAGTAGCCGCCCTCTCTCAGTTTCTAACCCACCAGGTTCTGGAACCTCTGGCTCTGTCTTCAGCTTTATTTGAAATATTTTGAGTAAGAGAGTCGAAACATTTTTCCCTCTCTCCACCTTAGCCTGCATTAAGTACCGGTAGGTGGGAATGGAGCTATTGCTCCTCTTCAGCATGAGATGTTCCCTACTACTGAACTGCTTTGTTTATTGCAGTGGTTCCCAACCTTGAGTCCCCACATGTTGCTGACCTGCAGCTCCCAGCATACCCAGCCAGCATGGCTAATGGCAAAGGATGCTGGAAGCTGTCGTCCAGCAACATCTGGGGACCCAAGGTTGGGAACCACTGGTCTATTGCTTCTGACTTTAAAATTCAGTAGCTCGCTAAGTGCTGAGCTTCTCCGAGCCCGTTCCATCCTGATGAAAAGCCACAATGGACATAGGCAGGGCCAGAGGCCCCAACACAGATATTGAGCATCAGTGGGCAACTTCCAGGGGCTGCATTACCCCCCAAGACCCTACCGGGGGGGGCGCACACCCCTGTTCCCCACTGGTGAATTTGCCACCGAAATTCAGCAACATGGCAAAAAAGTGGTAATATTTTTTGCTGCTGTGGTAAATTCAGTGGCAGTGGTGGGGTGGGGGCATGTGGCCTATGGGTCATGTGTTGCCCCCCCCCCCCCGTTGTACATTCTAGCTGGAGAATATCCAGCCTCCCCTCTGAGGGGAATGAATCACCTTGACAACGGCACCAAGTCCTCTTCTAAGAGGGTGACCATTTTAAGGCATCTCCTCCTGGGCTGTAAGTTGGCAGCCACAACTTCTGGAGAAGCCCCTGCGCGCCGTGAGTCACTTCGCTCCCCTCCATCCCCACCTCTAATGGCTGCCGCGGTGGTTGAAATGTTGCTCTGGGCTTTTGAACGGCTGCTGTTTTTAGTTTTGTGATTGGATTGCATTTGTCCGTCTTTTAAAAATGGCTTTCTGTTGCTTTCCATTAGAATTGTCAGTCCCTTGGGAAGGCTTTGCCTTGGAAGGCGGCATATAAAGACATAAGATCTTGTGGGTGGGGATGCTGCCGACGGGCAGAGAGGATGGTGGATGGTCTGAGGAAGAGACCTCCTGCCCTGATAATTCTTTTGGTGCCTTGGCCAGAATGAAGAGAACCCATGGTTCATTGTTGGGCTGTGAACTGTGGGTTGTTCGTGGTTAATCAACCATGGTTTGTTAGCACAGCTGGGTTCAGACAACACGATAACCCACATTTCAAGGACAACCTACACTCAACCCATACTCAACCCGTGACTGTGGGTTATCATGTTGGCCAAACACCACCAGAGCTGTAGTCAAGGGCTCTTGATATACTTGTCAACCTTTTCAGCCCTCGTTGTGGTCCCGACTGGCCTTTACTCAGGGAAACTTTCCCCGTGGCTCCGTTTCACTCTTCCAATCCGCTCTTTCCCTTTTGCTTTAGATCAGCTGTTGCCCAGCCACCGTGGGGCACTTTGGCTACATCTGATGCACTATTGCAAGTCGTGCACAGCCCCCAAAATGCCGGAGCACATTCTTTATACGTTCCATACAGAATTCCGTCGCCTTCCCTGGAAGGAAATGCACCCAGACCGGCACCTTATGGAAGAATTCTTTAAAGTAAGAGCCCAAATGCTTGTAAAGCCAAAGGATGATTTATCTGTTTATTCCCAAAATTTATTAGTTGCACTACGGCTAGAATTTCTCAGGGCGACATCCAATAAAAACATAAATAAAGCCCCTAATCCACATTAAAAGCCAACAGCTCGATAAAACAGTCAAAAGCAGCAATCAATTAAAAGCAGCAGAGGCTAACAGAGGCATTGGAAAATAAACCTTAAAAATGTAAAGATATAACTACGCAGGAAATACAGGGAAGAGGCCTGGGAGAGAGATAAGAGAGGGAAGAGGATGAAGAATGGGGGAGACAAAAAGACAGGCTGTCCACAGGTTACAAACGAGTTCAGTTCTTAAGAATGTCTTTAAGTCGCAGAGCCAGTGTGGTGTAGTGGTGAGAGTGTTGGCTGGGACTCGGGAGATCCGGGTTCTAGTCCCTGCTCAGCCATGAAACTCACTGGGTGACTTTGGGCTAGTCACTGACTCTCAGTCTAACCTACCTCACAGGGCTGTTGTGAGGATAAAACAAAGGAGGAGGAGGATTATGTAAGCTGCCTTGGGTTCCTTGCAGGAAAAAAGGAGGGGTATAAATATAATAAATAAATAAATTTGTACTGTACATCAGAACAGTATAGTGTAGTACTATACGGCATTTATGCAAATTGCGTAAATTACGTATACTAGGCTATACTCTACGTAAACGACGTAGAGCCAGGGAACCCAGAAGTCCGTTTGTAAGACTAACACGAAATGAGTGGGGGGGTGTATCGCTGTGAGCTCTGGTGTCGGCGCTTGGCTCTCTTCTCTTCTGGGACACATTTCAAGCTGCTGGTTAGCCTACGAAGCCCTAAATGGCTCAGGCCTGCTCCCTTGTGGCCAATCATGATCTCTGAGATATGCACTGAAGGCGCACTTTAATAAGGTTATCCGGGAGCAAAAGCAGAAAGAGAGACATTCTCAGTCATTGCCATAACACCCCCCCACCCCCGATCATAGGACTCCCTCCCATTGTAGACTCGCCAAACATGTCAGAAATGGTGCACGTTTTGCCTTGTTTGGGGCTGGTCTTTGGTGCCGTGGGTTAACTTGTCAGAAGGTGGGCAGAATGTCATTGATTTGGAAGAAATCATATTCTGTTTTATGAATTTCGTTGTTTGCTTTTCGTATTGCCCAACCTGAGGCTTTGGTGGGGCGGGTGCAGGGGGGCGCTTAAACCCTTCTCACAAAATAATAATAGGCCTTGGGAGTATTGATTCTTGGACATCCATCTAGCTTCTGGAGAGGCTTTTTTGGGGAGGGGGCATTGCTAAGGCATACTCACTTTTGTGTTTTTCTGAGGCCTCATTCTCACTGAGGTGGTAAACATGTGCTTGGGCTGTACCGCTTCAGATGGCAGATGGGTGCTTATATGATTGAATGTTCCTACACACATGTTGTGCACACACGCACAATGAGTTTCTTGCACATAGAAAGCTAGTGGGTCAGGGAAAAGAGTTCATCTTACCCATAATACGCTAGTTTTCTGTGGGTGGGTGGGGTGGAGGGAGTTTTGTATGGATGAATATCCTACCAGGTGAACTCCCACCTGTAGCCTGGAGTGGTACCACCCAGACACAGGTTTACTGCCTTAGCTTCTCCCCTCCAGTTCACAGTTTTGCTGCTGAAAGATGTCCAAGCTGTGAGCTGAAGAGGGAGGCTTCATTTGAACCCTGTAGTTTGCAGAAGTCAAAAAATCATTAGCGGGGGGGGGAACCTAAGGAGTGGGGACCCCAAAAGCAGCCTAATGAGGACTGAACTTGCTCAGTGGGCATGGATCGCTGACTGATGGTTGTAGAAAGGAAAATAAAATTGTGATGGGGAAGATGAAACGAGGTGGCTAGAATCCTGAAAGGGAGCGCTCCTTGCTGCAACATTTTGCTGCAGGTCCCACATTGTTGTCTTACTGCTTCTTGCTTTCCTAGGTTGAAAGAGGCAGTCCCAAAAGCTGTTTCATATTCCTGGGCTCGATCTTATGTGAAGTCAACTGGGTCAGCGTCCTCTCAAGTGCCTGGAATCCAAACCCGCTTCCCGAAACTCACGACATGATTGTGTGTCTGCTTTATATGGTGGTCCTGCTAGCCAAGGAGGAGCAGCTTATAACCAAAGAGGTGCGTCCAAAACAGAGCAGCCCCCGCCCACCTTTTTTCCACAGTTGCTTTTGTCTGCTAGACCCTTCCCAGAAGTGGAGCTTTTTAGACTTTTCCTGAGCTCAGAGAATTTGGTGAAGGTTTCTGCTTCACAAACCCCCATACGAAGGCATACCATAGCCTACTGCCAAAGATGAATGTGCGTATTGCCACCATGTGATTTTTTAAAATTGCAACGTACAACACTGTAGTTAAACCTCCATTGGTGCAGCTTGTCTCATGAACAACTACGTAAAATTGGACACGAACATGGACAGATGAAGCTGTCTTAGACTGAGTTTCTCTAGGCCAGTATTTGATCCCTCTATTGGTCCCCCTTGCCACTATATATTTTATTTTTTTTATTTTTTTTTAGTTATTCAATTTTAATTTTACCTTACTGTATATTTATTTTATATTTTATGCTATTTTTATGTTATTTATTTTATTTTGTTCCTCTAATTTATAAACTGCCCTTCATCCACAGGATCCCAGGGCACTGTACACAACATCAAAAACAGGCAACAAATCCAGTATGAAAACCACACAGTGGCACACTAAAAAGGAAATTAAACAACAGCAACTCTTCAACCACCAAAACCAAATAACAATCAGTTCAGTTTAGAAGTAACTTAATTTTTATTTTATTTTATTTTAATAGTAAAATTCTAAAATATTCAGAGGTTAAAATGCCTGGGCAAAAAGAGCTTGGTAACTAAAAGAAAACAAAGTTGACAACAACATTGTCTACTCTCACTGTCAGCAGCTCTACCACGCTTTCCTACAGTGGATGGCAACAACCTTGAAGGGAGTTAGACCTCCCACTTCCTCTAGTAGGCCAGGCTGTGCAAATCAGAATTGTCTTCATCGTCAATTGTCTTCTCCAGAAGTTGTTGTTAGATTATTATGACTCCCATTATCATAACATCATGAGAAGAACCATGCTGAATCAGATCAAGGGTCCATCTAGTCCAGCATTCTGTTCACACAGTGGCCAATCAGCTGCCCACGGGATCCCACAAGCTGGACATGATCGCAACAGCACCTTCCCACCCATCTTCCCCAGCAACTGGTGTGCCTACGCATACTGCCTCTGATACTGGAGGTAGCGTATAGCCATCAGGACTAGTAGCCACTGATAGACTTATCCTCCATGAGTTTGTCCAATTCCCTTTTAAAGCCCCTCCAAATTGGTGGCCATTACAACATCTTGTGGAAGTGAATTCTGTACCTTAACTATGTGCTGTGTGAAGAAGGAATTCCTTTTATCTGTCCTGAATCTCCCACCAATCAGCTTCATCAGATGACCCTATTGGGTTCTAGTATTATGAGAGAGGGAGAAAAATGTCCCCCTATCCTCTTTCTCCACAGCATGCATACTTTTATAAACTTCTATCATATCTCCCCTTACTTTCTTTTTTCTAAGCTAAACAGTCCCAGCTGTTGTAACCTTTCCTCATAGGGGAGTTGCTTCAGCACTGTGATCATTTTAGATGCCCTTTTTCCAACTCTACAGTAAACTTTTTTAGGTGTGGTGTCCAGAACTGTACACAGTATTCTAAGTGCAGTCGCACCATAGATTTGTATGGGGGCAGGATGATCTTGGCAGTTTTATTCCTCTAGTAGGCTAGGCTGTGCAAATCAGAATTGTCTTCATCACCCATTGTCTTCTCCAGAAGTTTATTTATTTATTATATTTATACCCTGCCTTTTTTCCTGCAAGGAACCGAAGGCGGCTTACGTAATCCTCCTCCTCTCCATTTTATCCTCACAACAACCCTGTGAGGTAGGTTCAGTGACTGGCCCAAAGTCACCCAGTGAGTTTCATGGCAGAGTGGGGACTAGAACCCGGATCTTCCCCTGTTGCTTAGGGTGGAATCCTATACATGTTTCGATAGAAAAAAGTCCAGCAACTCCCAGCATTCCCCAGCCAGCCATGTTGGCTGAGGAATGCTGGGAGCTGTAGGACTTCCTTCTGTCTAAACATGCATAGGATCGCGCCATTAGTGTATGTTGTGCAGTTGATGGAGCATGAATGAACTAATCTGTTTTCCAAATTTCTGCAGGAGTCGCCACTGCTCAATCTGCTTGGCCAGACCAGCTCCCTCCCCTGGCAATTCATCAGCATTTTGTCCTATCAGAGCGTCATCGGCTACTTCAACAGTCACTATCCTCCGTCCATCATTCTGGCCAAAGAACCTGCGGCTGAACTGATCGTGAAGCTCTTAAAGGCGTCTGCGGGCTTTGGTGCCTCTTCTGATAGCCACGTGCATCTTGTAAGCATGCCGCCGCTTAGCGATTCTCTTGTGTGGTCACTTGCCATGTGGACCTGTTCTGGTTCCTGTGTGAACATCATTAAGGGTGCAACCCTATCAGCATGTTTAGATGGAGAAAAGTCCTACAACTCCAAGCATGGCTGGCTGGGGCATGCTGGGAGTTGTAGGACTTTTTCTGTCTAAACATATAGGATTGTGTCTTAACCCAGGGATCCTAGCAGACATTTGTCTGGACTCATAACTTTCGTAGACGTATTTGCCAGTCAGGCAAATAAGAGAGTTCTGCTTAGTTTGTATCAGACTTTTGATCTGCTTAGTTCATGTTCAGACTTCCAATTTTCAGTATCTGTGGCATTTTAACTGATCTGCTTATTTTAGAGGTGCATAAACCAGCCTTCACCACCAGATCCAAGAGCGGTTGGCAACATGTTAAGACAATAAATTCAATAAAACAGTTTTTTCCTTCTGAACATGCATAGGGTTGTGCCTTAAGAGTACCTTCTGTGACAGTAGTGTTGAACCTCTTTCAGCCTGAGTGCTGAGTTCAATTTCAGAGGAATTCTCGGACGACTGCATTTCAGTGGCGGGCTGCATCGAAGTAAAAAATGGAGGGGCCAAAATACAAAAATATATATACCCGAAGCAACTCCCCTATGAGGAAGGTTACAACAGCTGGGACTGTTTAGCTTAGAAAAAAGAAAGTAAGGGGAGACATGATAGAAGTTTATAAAAGTATGCATGCTGTGGAGAAAGAGGATAGGGGGACATTTTTCTCCCTCTCTCATAATACTAGAACCCAATAGGGTCATCTGATGAAGCTGATTGGTGGGGTATTTTAGGTTAAAGCTTTTACTGCCACTAACTAAGCCTTAGGAAACCTTTTAAAAATAGGAAAATGAGCTGTACAAGAGCTGGAAAACCATCAGTCGATTGGCAGGTGGAGAAAGGGGGCGTGGCTGGGTGAGGGGCCATCCTGGGAATCATGGGAGGCCAGATTTGGATCTCAGGGAGGCCAGATTTGGCCCATGGGCCCTGAGGTTCAACATCCTGGCTCAGCTTGTCTGAGCGTGGAAAGGTAAGCAGGGTCAGGCCTGGTTATTACTTGGATGGGAGACCCCTCCTCTAATTTCCTGCATTGAGCAGGGGGTTGGACTCGATGGCCTTGTAGGCCCCTTCCAACTCTATGATCTATGAAATCTTTGAAATCCCTGTTCTAGGAAAATCAGGTGGCTGAACTACCTTTCTCTCCTTAACTTTTCCTAGGACGCAACCCTCAAGTGCCGCGCCTACATCCGCCAGGTCATCCATTTTCTCAGCACCCTGGAGCAAAATGGGGAAATAACCATTTCCGCTCTGGAGCAGGAGATCTCAAAGCTGCTAGATGATATTGTCATCTTTAACCCTCCAGGTTTGCTCTAAGGGAAATTCTGTTTTGGATGGCGGTGGTGGCGAGTCTGGGAGAAGGGCAGTATTTCATAAATTTACACTTAATCCTCCCTGACCACCACTTTTGAGGCCCAAAGCTGCAGCCTGAGGATGCTGCCTCACTGATTGGCACCGCTCCCGTCCACCAGAAGGCATAGGGGGCAGAGTGCTGGCGCAACTGCCCCACCCTTTTCCTCAACACAGGGCCGGACCATGGCCCTGGTAGCAGAGTACGTGCTTTGCATACAGCAGGCCTCAGGTTCAGTGTCTGGCAATCCCCATTTTAAGGACCATTTTAAGGACCTCAGGCAGCAAGACTGGGGAAGAACTGGAGAGTTGCTGCCAGTCAGAATAAGCAGTACTGGGCCACGATCAGCTTCACATATTATTATTTTGTTATTCTTATTTATTTCATTTCTGTTCCGCCCGACAGCCCAAGCTCTCCGGGTAGTTCAGAACAATTCATAAAAGACAAAAGCACAAATACAGATTATAAAATGCAACGTAACATTTCAGTATACAAAATTTTAAACAATTTAAAACAGCTAAAAACAATTTCAGTAAAAATCCTAGATGTGTCAAAAAGGCAGGTAACATTAATGCCCCCCAGCCTATGGCATTAAAGAGAGTGTCAGCTGTTGGGGGGGTATAGAAATAAATAAATAAATAGATACCATTAAATGCCTGGGACTCGAGGGTGGTCTTAACCTGGCGCCGAGAAGATGACAGCATTGGCGCCAGGTGGGGGGGTGAGCTAGAAATTCCAAGAAATAAATAGGATTAATCTCTCAACCCTGTCAATTGGGGTGGTGGTGGTGGTTTCCCAGCGGCACTTCCAAAGCGGCCCCGGACTAGGCTGGACATCAGCCTTCCTCTTTGTTTGCTTCCTGTGATTTTGAAGTTGGCCTGTTCTCACTTGTGTCTTCTCTGTGCTTGCTGCCCTCCCAGAGTCAGACATGCAGACTCGCCACCTGGCTCTAAGCAGCCTCTATGCAGAAGCCCTGACGATGATGAACCATGCCAGCGTGGCGACAGCGGAATCCCTCCGGGTCAGCTTGCGAGGTTGGATTGATGCGACGGTGCACGGCTTAGGGGTGATGCCACTCTTGACTGCTGCATGCCAGAGCCTGGCATCCGTCCAGCACATGGCCGAGACCACCGAAGCCTGTGTCACAGCCTATTTTAATGAAGGTGAGCGAGAGAAATGATACAACCCTATCGCTGGTTGTATCATTTTGGGCATCCCGATATGGAGTCAAGGTATCCTCTCTGTCAATAATAATAATAATATTAACGATGATGATAATAATAATAATAATACATTATTTGTTATTTTTATTTACTTTTTATTTATGTTTCATTTATTTATTTTTATTTATTTTCTATTTTCTTTTGTATTTATTTCATTATTATTATTTTATGTTAATGAGCAGATTTCAATGTCCAGAGAACCTAACCATTTTTCAATCCAAGCTTTTGTCCTTATTTATTTATTTATTTATTTATTATATTTATACCCCGCCTTTTTTCCTGCAAGGAACCCAAGGCAGCTTACATAACCCTCCTCCTCTTCTCCCATTTTATCCCATCTTATGGCACTGGAGATAAGCTTGCGTAATGTGGATGGCAAGCAGGGTGCCAAGAAGAACGTTCACTGGCCAGGACATAATGCCGCTGCATAATACTTTGTCCCTCCCACATGGCAAGCAGATGCACATAAAAAGTGTACTATTTTAAATTATCATGATCATCATCATCATCCATCCATTCATTCATTCAATTTCTATACCACCCAATAGCCGAAGCTCTCTGGGTGGTTTACAACAATTATAGCACTAAAAATACCATTTATTCAGGGTGTGGATTTGGTCTGCCATGTGGCCCTTTTGCTGCCCTCCCTTCATATTTTGTGACCCCTCTTGCTGCCTTTGCTTCTATGACTGAATGTGTTGATTTTAAGAGATTTAAAGGAACTGCTTCATATGTAAAGGAACATAGGGCACAATCTTATGCACGTTTAGACAAATAAAAGTCCTACAACTCCCAGCGTGCCCCAGCCAGCATGGCTGGCTGGGGCATGCTGGGAATTGTAGGGCTTTTTTCAGTCTAAACCCACATAGGGTTGCAGCCTTAGCCGAGCAACTCTGAGCTCAGGTTGTTCTGTGTAGCCTAACAGTGCTTCCTCTTGCTCTCCACACCCGCCCCTATCCCCATTTTGTATGAAGACTCTCCACTCAACCAGGATTTGGGCTGGGGGCCGATCGTGGCCTCCTTGCAAGTTCCCGAACTCACAGCCGAAGACTTCCTGCAGGAGTGCCTGTCCTTGGGGGGCTACCTAACCCTTTACGTCTATACACTACAGCAGTTGAATGCCGAGCAGACCCTGGCCAATGAAATGAGGGTGCTGTCAACCCTGAGCAAGTGGCTGGAGCAGGTGTATCACAGGTAGGGATGGATGAATCGATCAGTTTATCTTTTTCCCACATTCAAAATGATTAAATCTCAAGTTCTTCTTCTTCTTCTTCTTCTTCTTCTTCTTCTTCTTCTTCTTCTTCTTCTTCTTAAAAAAATATGAAGACATTTTCAAATTTTGGTAAATTCTTATCAGAAATAGACTAAAACTAAATTTTCGCCTATCTGCACCAGCCAAATTCAATAGGCATTCAGCTGTTCCTAGCATGATGAGGACCGTGTTGTACCCACATCGGCCCCAGCTGGCATGGCCAATGGTCAGAAATTCTGGGGGTTGTGGTCCAAAACATCTGGAGGGTATTAGGCTGGTGGAGGCTGATCCAGTGTTTCCCAGCCAGCTATGCTGGCTCAGGCATGCTGGGAGTTGTAGGCCAAAAACATCTGGGGGACCCAAGGTTGGAGAACACTAGTGTAGGCAATGCTTAGCACTGGCTCAGTATAAGGCACTTCCTATGGGAAGAGCTGTAAATCAGTGGTAGAGCACATGTGTTGCATGCGGAAGGCCCCGGGGCCAATATCCAGCATCTCCATGTACAACTGGGAAAGGCCCTTCTCTGAAGCCCGGAGGGGGGGGAGGGGACTACCAGTCCCTGTAGAATACAGAGCTAGATGAAGCAATGATTTGACTCGGTCTAAGGCGGCTTCCTACATTCCACTATGCAGCATGATGGTGAACAGATTATTTCAGTTCTCTGACTGGATCAGCCTCCACCAGCCTAATACCCTCCAGATGTTTTGGACCACAACCCCCAGAATTTCTGACCATTGGCCATGTCAGCTGGGGCTGATGTGGGTTGAAGTCCAAAACATCTGGCAGGCAATCCAGATGTTTGTGGTGTCAGGGCAGCTGCAGTTCAGCACCAAGCTGCATTTTACTTAATTTAATCCGTTTGTCCCCTGTTCGGGGTGGGGTGTGTGTGTGCTTCCAGACAAGAGGGGTCCCGGCGATAACAACCAGAGCGCACTGTGTGGCTCTCCCATCTTTTCTTTCTTAATGGATTTCTTGCGGTGAGAAAAAAGATGGAAGGCACGGTGGGGGGGAAAACAAGGGAGGGTTATGAGAAGAAGACAATGACATCTGAGCTGCCCATAAAATCCCAGGGATGAGGCAGCCCGCTGGCAAAACGAAAGCCTTGTCCGGAAGTACCCTGGGGCAGATTTAAGGGCTCGCTCCAAATGAGTGAGCTTCCCCCCCCCCCCGTATCACTGTAAAATGAGGGCAGAAGCTGAACACCGGGGCTGAATTGGGCCCTCCTGAGTTCCCCAGTAGGCCCTCCCTCCGTCTAGCCCCCACTCCCTTTCCTCTAGCCACCAATCGTTCCGTGGCATCTCGGCTTTTGTGCAGCTTCCCCCCCCCCCACGGAAGGCAGGTCGAAATGCCTCCCCCGAGGCTTGGCTACTGGCAGTAAGTGCTTTAAGCTAAAACATGTTGGTATTCTGGCCCCACCCCTTTTGCCTTTGCGCCCCCCCCCCCCCCATGGAAGGCAGCCCCCGAGAGCTTCTCCAAAATAGAAATTGGCCCTTGGCCTGAAAGGGGTTCTGTTCCCCTTGGCGGATTTTCTTCACATTCTGGTGAGTAAGGATGATTTTTTACAGGTGATCTGTGGATAATCTTTACTCACCAGAATGTGGGAAGTGCCAAGAACGTGAAGAGCGAGCGCTTAAGCACAGAAGCATTCATTCCCTGAGCGTGGCTTTTCCTGCTCTGGCTCCCATCACAAAGTGGGAAAAGGCAGGCAGCCTTTTTCCGAAACCTGCTTGTGGTTCCTTCACCGGCATTACATCTCAGCCTGCCTCATGCCCAGCTGGCTCTATCTCGGGCCGATGTTTTGCCTTGGAAATTGTGGCTCAGACTGAGCCGGGCTATTTTTGGAAGCCTTGTGAAACATAATTGACGGGGAACTTCTTCCCTGTAGCGCAAAGCTCTGCAGTCTCCGTTGAGTGGAGGTGGACGGAAGACTGCGGGCCCCCGGGCGTCTGGGGGCTTCGTAATGTTTTAGGTGCTTGGAGCCAAGTCAAAGGTTGGAGAACGGCGGGCTGACGAAACCTTCTCGGGACCACACTGGAGAGTCGATTCACCCTCCCCACGCGAGTGGCTTAGCCAGTTTAGCTTAGAGCAGGGCTCTCCAACCTTTGGTCCCCAGATGTTGCTGGCCTACAGCTCCCAGCATACCCAGCCAGCATGGCTAATGGCAAGGGATTCTGGGAGCTGTAGTCCAGCAACATCTGGGGACCCAAGGTTGGAGAGGCCTGGCTTAGAGTTCAGTTTAGGCAAGCAAGGGGAGACATGGTAGAGGTGTACAGAAGTATGCATGGTGTGGAGAAAGTGGACAGGGAGACGTTTTTCTCCCTCTCTCCTAATACTAGAACCGAATGGGGTCATCCCATGAAGCTGATTGATGAGAGATTCAGGACAGATAAAAGGAAGTCCTTCTTCACACACGCGATAGTTAAAGCTATGAATTCGCTTCAAGTTTCGTGAAGGTCTCAAATTTTGGAGGGCTTTGAACGGGGGACTGGACAAATTAATGGCGGAGGGAAGGCTATCAATTGCTATAGTCCTGATGGTTATTGCTTCCTCAAGGATCAGAGACAGTTGCCTACATACACCAGTTGCTGGGGAACATGGGCAGGAGATCAGTTGCACTCATGTCCCTTGGATCCATGGCACTGTTCAAATGCTGAGTTAGATGGACTTTTATCAGGGGCTGCCTTATGGCGCTTGAACCGCCTCCCGAGTACCTTGGTTCCCTACTGCAGGTCCCTCAACTCCTTGAAAGATCCTGCCTCTCCAAACTCTCCCTGAATAATCTTTGCCCCAGTACTGGAAAGGCTTATCTGTGAATATCATCCACTTCAGGGCACTTTCTTTATATTAGGTATTACATATAGCGTGGGTAAAATTCGCAAGTAGGTAAATCAACAAAACTCCAGGTTCTCTAGTTAACTTCAAACCCATCCCTATCAGCTCTCTCTCCTCTCCAGCGCCTCTGCTGCTAGCTGCCCTGTCCCGGTTACCTTAGGCCATGCCCCTAGGGCAGGCTAAAGTTTGAAAAAAATAAGCGTTCAGTGCCAATTGACTTTTAATGGCAAGGGCGGGGGAGCCAGTGAAGGGGCGCGCTAAATCTATCTTCTGCACCAACTCTTGTCCGTCCTGCATTATGGGACGCTCTCTCCCACAGTGTGAAATTTAGAAGGCACCCAGCCTTTTCTACCCAGTTGCACGTTTTGCTTGAGTCTCTTTGGTCGACCCCTCCCTGTTGTGACTGGCCAGGGCCGGTTCCTTCCCCTACATCAGCTTTCCCCAACCTGGTGCCCTCGTGATGTGTCGGACTGCAACTCCCATCATTCCCAGCCAGCATGGCCATTGCGAGTTGCAGTCCGACACTTGAGCAGGGCCCCAGGGAGCGGGAGCAGGAGCCCCAGGGAGCGGGGAGCAACTCTCAACTTCCCCTTCCTCGTAGCAGACTCTGGGCTAGTTCTCACTGGGGTGATCTACCCTCGTCTGGGCTGAATCACCTCCGACTTCAGGATGGGACTCACATGACTGAATGCTTCTCTTTGCCGATAAAATTAATTCATTCATTAAAAAACCACGTTGCTGTCCTTGATGGTCATTCCGACATTAACGGAATGTCGCCACGTAATACCTCGGCGGCAGGCCTTCTCGGTAGCAGCTCCCGACCTCTGGAAAACCCTCCCCTGAGCATTTCAGGAGGTGGGAAATGTGGCATGTTTGAAACGCCTCCTGAAAAAGCGCTTGTTCCCCCAGGCTTTCCCAGGCTTCTAATTAAATTAATCATGCTGCTCCATTTTACTGCTTCTCCCGGGTTATAGTAATTGGAATTGTTTTTAATACTGTATTTTAAATGTGATTTTAACATTTATCTGTGAACCGCTTTGGGATTTTATTATATTTACAGTATTTTTCCATGTATAAGACTATACTTTTTCCTAAAATCGTTAGACTAAAAATTGAGGGTCGTCTTATACACAGAAGTAAGCCAAGGAGAGAACCGTGCGGTTGCGAAACTGCCCAGTGGGGGGCGTCTTATACATGGGGGCGTCTTATAGACGGAAAAATACGGTAGTGGTATATAAGTATCACAAATAATAAATAAACAAACAAACAAATACATAAATGTATTTTTTTTAAAAAAACAACTCCTCACATTCAGGGAGGAAGCTAGGCTAGTAGTTTTCGATGCAGATGTGGGGGGTTATGGAGGAGCATTCCTCACCTGTAGCTTGAGATGGCGCAGGTGCCCCTCCAGTCAGAGCTGGGCCCCTGTGTCTGCCCCAGAGCACCAACCGTGTCAGGGTGGGGTGTCAGGCCACCTGGTTTCTTCCAGGTATGTTTGGCTACAGCTCCCACAATCCTTGACCATTGGCCATGCTGGCTGGGGCTGATGGGAGTTGTAACCGAACCCATCTGGAGGGTGCCAGGTTGCCAGGCCCTGCCTCTGTGCACTTTGCAGACCCTGACCCTTGCCTTGCCTTGCCTCTGCTCAGTCCTGGCCCTGTAAGGCTGCCTGCTGGCTCCTCACGCCTGCCCGTCCCCATGGCCTGCGTCTCTCCCTGGACCAGCTTGCCTCTCCCGCTGCGATTGTCTTGTCCCTTGCGTCCAGAGTTGGGGAACCTGTAGCAGCCCGAGGGCTGAATTGAATTTCGGAGAGGTGGGTGGGGCTGAGGCAAAGGGGGTGGGGCCAAAATGACCAAAAAAACCCCAACAACCCAGCATATTGTAACTAAAAGTTCTTCCTGCCTATAACTAAGCCTTAAGGGAGGCATTTCAGCCATTTAGGATGGGGAAAACACTGCAGAAAAGTTGGGAAACCACCAAACTATTGGTGCTTGGGGGGAAAGGGGTGTGGCCCTCTGGGGGCCTGTGGCTCACGCTGGCTCAGCTTGTCTGAGCGTGGAAAGCTAAGCAGGGTCAGGCCCGGTTATTACTTGGATGGGAGACCCCTCCTCTAGTTTCCTGCATTGAGCAGGGGGTTGGACTCGATGGCCTTGTAGGCCCCTTCCAACTCTATGATCCTATGACCCCCAGGAGGGCTGGATTTGGCCCCTAGGCCTGCGGTTCCCCACCCCTTCTGTGTTCAGATGCTGTGGCTTGATTACCGTGCTGGAGAAGTCCCAGCCCTGTGAAGGTCGGAGTCCTTCTGCACTCCTTGTGACGGGCCCTAAACACCCACGGGGGATCCTTCCCATCCATGACAAGGGTGTGCGTCGACACATGTCCTTGTGTGGTGGCAGATTAATCTGGGGAGGAGCCGATGTGGGTTATTCTGCATCGGGTTCGGCAGAATCCGTGGGTAGGACCTTCAAGTCTTGTATTCTGGGATTTTGGTGGGGTTTTGCGTATCCTTTTCATAAGAGGGGTGGCAGCTAATTAGGACAGCCGTCAGGGAGATGGTCAGTTATTTCTAACTGTGGCTGTTTTTGTGGGTTGCTTCCCCCGCGCAAGCTCTGCGAAGGACGAAGCCAAGCTATTTCTTTGGTGGCACAAAATTCTGCAGCTCTGCCTGGTCCAGACGATGCAGGAGGATGCTGTCCTGATGGAGTCGGTCATTCGGATCTTGATGTCTCTGCAAGGCAGGCAGAACCTGCTGGCTGAAGAAAGGCTTACGTCGGGGATACTCGGTGTTCTTGGGCTGGGCAGGAAGTCTCCATTATCAAACAGGTAAATGCTTTGGAAAGAGGCATCCAGCGAAAAAGGGCATTTATGTATAGGTGGGATATAAATTTAATAAATTTAATAAATTTTTTAAAAAGATAGCTTTTGGAAAACGATAGGATGATGTAACCCAGAGATCTCTAACCTTTTGGGTCGGTGGGCGCATCTGGAATTCTGAGAGTGCATTGTGGGCACTCTCACAAAATGGCTGCCATGGGGGCTTGCCCATTCACAAAATGGCTGCCATAGTAGACTTGGCCAGTCACAAAACACCCATTTCCCAGGAGGCAAACTGATGAGGCTAAAAGAAAAATAACCCATCCATGT
Source organism: Shinisaurus crocodilurus (assembly GCA_021292165.1). Lineage (NCBI taxonomy): Eukaryota > Metazoa > Chordata > Lepidosauria > Squamata > Shinisauridae > Shinisaurus > Shinisaurus crocodilurus. The sequence goes on along the minus strand of CM037877.1, from coordinate 2,134,626 downwards.
GGGCCCAGAGGCATTATTGGAAAGAAAGATGGTGCTAGAAGCCAGCGCTTTGCACTGTAGTAAGCTAGCCTTCCAAATAAAAGGTTTTTAAAAAAATAAAAATTAAAACAAAATCTAAATAAAAATCTGGAGGGCCAAGGAGCCTGACGAGCACCAAGAGGGGTGGCCATGGGCACATTGGGGACCCAGATGTAATCTGAACATGCCTCCAGTGTAGGATCTGCTGTATTGCTGCTGTCAAAGGACAGATACTCATGTGGTCCTCTCATAGGAGCAATTCTCCCATCCATGGTGGCCTTTCTTCTCTTCTTGTCACCCAGGACTGAATGCTAAAGTGTTCAAGTTGCATTACTGAATGTATATCTCTTTGTCCTGTCCTTCCTCTAGTCTAAGAAGCTTAGAGCAGCATACAGAGTTCTCTTCTCGCCATCCCCCCACCCTCACCCTCCATTTTATCCTCCCAATAAACCTGTGAGGTACGTCAGGATTTATTTATTTATTATTTACAAGACTCATACACCACCCTTCATTAACGGATTCCAGGGCGGTGTGCCAAATTCGTTAACACGAGTAAAATTGAGATACCAGGCCGCAATAAATGAGAGAACCTAACAAAGCTAGGCTCTGAAATCCGCAAATGCTTGGTTTTATTTCTTTATTTAATACATTTTTATACCGCCCAATAGCCGAAGCTCTCTGGGCGGTTTACAACAGTTAAAACCATAAAATACAATATAATATAAACATAAAATTTAAAACCACAGATTAAAAACAAACAGCAGAGCTAGCAGCAGCAGTTACAATAACAGAGTTAAAAAATAACTACAAGATTAAAATGATTAAGATGACCAAATTAAGGTTGACCAAATCCGTTTTCAACAGGCACCGAAACACCATCAGGGATTGATGCCTGTCATAGTGCAGTGGGGAGAGAATTCCAAAGGCAGGGTGCCACCACCAAAAAGGCCCTCCCCTTAGTTGAGAGGTAGGGACTGGCCCAAGGTCACCCAGAGATGTAACACGTGTCATGTAATGCAATGCAGTAATATAGTTGGACCAGAACTGCACATTTAAGATAAAAATTGTGAGGAAAGAGATGTGTGTGTGTTCCTATTTGATGGAGACTGTTCAGACACAATGGTTTTAATGCTGACTCTTCTCTCTCTGCTTCCTCACTGAAGATTCCGTGTGGTCGCCCGGAGTATGTCAGCCTTCCTGTTGGTACAGATTCCTATGGAGAATCAGGTCCGGCTGAGGCCTGGCGTGGAACTGCAGCTCTCTGCCAAAGCTCAACAGGTAGGTTTGGGCCCCTATTCCTTTTGCCAGTCCGTTTGGGGCCATCCACGTCTCCTGTGCAGGCTTTTCTCAGTCATTGATGTAAGCAACAAGTTGTACGGCCAATGTTTTTCAGGAGACTCTGCAGATACCTTCAAAAAATCAGGATCCTAGTGATTGTTTTGAATTAGATGTAGACTGCCTGACAAAGTCTGAGATAGGTGGAGGCTGGATAGCAGATGAGGTCTCCACCTGCTGCTGATTGAGGGAGGTGGTAGCTTCGTGGTTGAGCACGTGCTTGGCATGCCGAACGTCCCAGATTCAGTCCCTGGCAACTCAGGTTAAAAGGATTATGTAGCAGGTGATGGGATCGAGCTCCGGAGAGCTGCTGCCAGTCAGAGTAGACTAGGGGTCCCCAATCTTTTTAGGGTGGTGGGCATGTTTGGAATTTTCAGAGTGTAATGGGCGCTCTCCCAAAATGGCGGCCATGGGGGTGTGTTGTTGCTCGCTCCTTCAAAAAACAGCTGCCATGGGTGGGTGCGACCGGTCACGAAATGCTCATTTCCCAGAAGGCAAACTGGTGAGACTAAAAGAAAAGTAGTAACTTGTCCAAAAACCTACTTACATGGCAGAGGTGGGGTCCGAATTTCCAAATACAAAACGAGCCCTTCTTTGGAGACCAAATCAAGATGGTGCTGGAGGGCAGCATTACGCTTTGCAGCATGCCAGCCTCCCAGGAAAAAAAAAATAATTTAAAATATTTAGGGAGTACAGTAAAAACCAGGAGAGGCAGGAAGCTTGGCAAGCACCAAGACAGATGACCCCTGGTTGGAGACCCAGGCATTCAGGACCAGATGGGCACATCGTCTCACTTGGTCTCAGGCAGCTTCCTCCGTTTCCTATCCATGTTGGGCCATCCCCAGATTGTATAGAGTCTGTATTGAAATTAATCCAGATCACCTCCCTTCGAGGTCTCCAGACTTTGAGATGTGGCAATGACCCTTAAGGCTGGTGAAGCGTAGGCCTCATTCTCACCGGCATAGAACCCCGAGGTCCGGGCTGGACCGCTTCAGCCATGGGCTCACAGAATGGAATGCTTTCCCATTGAACGGAAGAGCGATTCACATAGCAAACAAGCATGTCATGGAGAAAGCTAGACTAAAACTCTTGCACCCACTTTTCTATGTGAATTCCCTCCACCTCGCTTCTTTCATGGGGGAGCCATTTCATCCTGAGTTGCCGTTGCACTCCGACGTGGTCTGGTGCAGACACAAATCTCCCTCCTAGTGGGAACCAGTATAGAAGTTGGAGTTCAAACCTCAAGTCTGTCATGAACTCCGTAGTGCCGTGTCCTCCAACCTTGGGTCCTCAGATGTTTTTGGCCTACAACTCCCTGACTGGGGCATCCTGGGAGTTGTAGGCCAAAAACATCTGGGGACCCAAGGTTGGAGAACACTGCTGTAGTGGGTCTTAGGGGTGCCATTATTTTTTTAGCTTACTTTTTAATACTAAATTCATATCCCATGTCTACAAATCCAAGAGTTCCCAGGGGAGGCAAATAATACAGAAAAAGTAAAATATAATGTAAAACTGTAAGACATATCAAAATTAAAGGTGTGCCAAATTTCCCCCTCCCCTTTCATAGCACTCCCCCTTTCATTCCCCCTCCCCATTCAACCCCTGCAAAAGTGTGTGTGTGTGTGTGTGGAGTTTTCCAGGGCTGGTGGCAAAAATCAGAATTTTCATAGAGGACTCAGTAAAAGAAAGAAAAAAGAAAAATACCCTCAATCTCCCTGTGCTGTATTAAGGTAGATGCCCCCTCCCAATTATTTGATTTTCACGGGTGGGGGGAGAAATTCAATCTTAATGGTGGGGTGGTTCACCCCCCCGCCCCCCAAGAAATGTTTAAAAAAACTATTTGGCCCAGCACTCATGAAAATGAACAACTCATTGATTAAATAAACAACAGTAGCAGCTCAACCTCAACTGCTCAAAAGTTATATCTCTCAATTTTAGCATCCCCGCCGCACCCCAATCCACAGTATGGGAATAGGTTATTTTTTATCTTTATAAGGTTGTGGAGTTTCCGAGAGTACTTTTACTTCTCCAGAGTGCTACCTTAATGTTAACTATTAGTGCCAAGCGGTGACAGCTCTTGATCTGATGAACATTTACTGTAAACTTTACAGCTCAACCTAATGCATGTCTGCTCAGAAGGAAGCCCCATTGAGTTAAGTGGGACTTACACCCGGCTAAGTGTGTATAGGATTGCAGCCTCAGAGTGTGAATGGGGGAATGTTGATAAAAACAGCAAGTCATTTTGCCTCCTGTCTTTGCAGGCGCTGAACGCGCTGGAGTCCCTGGCTTCGAACAAACAATACCTGGAATACCAAGAGCAGATCTCCCAAGCCGCCCAGTTCATGAAGGACTCTCACCATTGCCTTCGTGATGGCACTCACCTTCTAGCTATCCTCGTCAACACTTTGTACCCAGAAGTGCATTATTTGGATGCCATACGGTAGCAATTTGCAAGGGCAAGCAAGGCAGCCTTCGCCCGCCTCTTGTTACAATCACGGATTGTCTTCAGTTTACAGTCGGCCATGATATTGCAGAAGGAGCTCTCCTTCCCAGGGTCCCACTTTATCAAAGGGGTGGGGGAGAGAGAGGCAATAGGCTTTTGTTGTTCTGCTTTAAAACCTGTGGGGATCACTGGAGTTTCTGCAAGACACAACGCTTCTCCAGCTTATGGTGTAGAGTCTCAGTGGCATGATTCCGTGTGAAGTGGGGCTTGCACAGAAGACCTTCACACTGGATTGTGCTTTAAGGCTATTGAGCAGGGCCGGGGGATCTGTGCCCTTCCAGATGTGGCTGGACTATGACTCATCTCTGGCCATTGGTCATGCTGACTAGGCCTGGAGTGCCAACAATATCTGGAAGGCCCCAGGTTCCTGACCCTGCTGTGAAAAGGGTACTTGAAGGTCGACGGTCGCCATTTTGGAAATAATACAGTGTGTCTTTCCAGCACTTTTTCAACTTGATTTTGCTTGTGTGCCTTTTCTTTTTCAAAACTGTGAAATTCATGGGCCAACTTCCATAGCTAATCAGAATTTTGGAGCATTCTTGAACTCCTGCTTTTACTGAATTCACTTCCATCTACCTGTGCTGGATGTTTTCGACTGTTTCGTGAACTGAACTCTGCCAATGACGTCAGTGTCATACAACTTTTAGGCAGATGCTGGATTTATTTAAGGATAAAACTTGTTTCCTTATTGTGTGCTTGGAATGAGTCATTTGGTTCCATGTTGCTTTAATAACAAGGAAGGGGAATGAGCAAAGAACAATGTTTTCTGGATTTCAGCAGGATGGAGAAGACATCAGTGCATTAATTACAAGAGAGTTTATTAGGAAAATTATGGTTTTCCTGTAATGGTACCTTCTGGACCATGTATTCTGGCAGGGAAGCAGTCTTTCAAGGTTCACAGGGTTCTTCTCTCTTGGAGCAGAGCTCTGTACCCTTACAGTACATAATTATGTGAATAATTTTGGATTCTTTCTGTCAATACCACAAAATCAGTTTGTGTTGGAAAACCCTCCCCTTTGTAAACTGGGACTGCTAAACTGTGATTCTGCATGGAAGAGTAAGTGCTATAGAAATCAGGCTAATACTTATGGGTGAATGTCATTAGGAAAGGGGCACTAGTCCTATGAAAGAAGAGACAATGTGGTCTTTCCTGTCTGTCTTGCGATGTTCAGATGACACTGCAGAACAGGTTTGCAATATGTGGAGTTATCACTGCTGCTTGTGATGGTTTTTATTTAATAGAGTTCATTGTTTCCGGACTTACTGAATATTAATTTATTGTTGCCTTATTTGAGTGCATTTTTCTCTTCCCCACCTCCCTGTTGGGAAAAGAGATACCTAACTTGTACCAGATCTTTTGATCATTCCTTGTTGGCATTTGGCAAACCCTTTGGGCACATTGCGTGCAGAGTGTGGGGGTCCGTTCCCCACCGTCCCCATTTTTAAAACACTTTTTCATTCTGAGCTCATCAGTAGAATGAGAGTGCATTTCCTTCTGAAAACGTAATCACATTTTCACACCTTTAGCTTCACTTAGGAGGTGGGTTTTTCTGTCTTAACAATCTCATTATCAACTCATTGGCATCTTGCACTGGCAAATAATGTTGCACTGTTTAGTGATTGCCTTCAACTAATTATTGCGGAATTAGCCGTTTCCTTTTCTCATCTTGCCAAATTATGCAAATAAGGTCTTTGCAATGGGATCTTCAGAACTCTGTGGATTAAGCTTCCAGATGAGTTACCCTGTTTGGTGTTCCGGTAGAAAGCGTAGTGAAGGGTGGGCTTCATGTTAGAGTAACCATCCCCAATCTGGCACCCTCCAGGTGTATTGGACTACAATTCCCATCATCCCCAGCCAGCACATGGAAGTTGTAGTCTGACACATCTGGGTGGTGCCAAGTTTGGGGAGGTTGTTTTAGAGGTTCTTTCTACAAACCTCACAACTGGGGGGGGGGGGAATAATTGCTGCTTTTTTCTTTTTCTTTTTAAGAGAGGAAGTGGAGTTCCTTTCTCTCTGCTCAGTGTTAATAATTAAAAAAATAGAAACCTGTGAAAGTGCAGAAAATATTATGTGTGCATCTGGCATGATAACTTTTTTGGGTACATGAGCTATTGTTTTGGATGTGGTTTTTACAAGATGTGTGTTTATAATGGTTTGTGTCTGCAAGGACCAGGTGAAATAAACAATGAGAAACACTGAAATATAACTGAGGTGCTTACTGTAAAGAGCTGGTTTTGTCAGTTGGGATGCCAGTTGCGGGTGGGTGCAGGGAAGTGAAGCAGCAAGGCAGGGAGAGGTCTGCTGCCTTCATGTAGAGTCGGTTCCAAGTTTGAAGACAGCCCAGGGCAAATGCCGTCTGTTGGGCCTTTCTGGACTTAACTGGAAGTAGCCATCAGCAACAACATGCCAAACCATAGTGTGCAGCTGTGTCTAGCTGCTGTTCTCATTTCCAACAATGCCCCGGAGCAATGTTATGCCGAGGTTTTGTGGGAAATCAAAATGGCGGCTGGACCCATCTGCCTGTTGCTGCTTTGGGCCAGGAAGGAAATGTTGAATGCTGGGATGGGCAACTTGTGGCCCTCCAGATGTTTTGGCCTCCCAGCTCCCATCATCCCTCACCATTGGCTATGCTGGCTAGGGTTGATGGGAGTTGTAGGCCACGGGATGCCCACCCCTGGCTTAACGAGTGGCCCAGAGCAGGGGCTGGCCGTGGGCCCTGGCAGCTGCTCAGTGAGGACCGTGGGCCGATTCCAACCCTGCCCTTCATGCCCTGCTATGGGTTCCCCAAGGCATCTGGCTGGCTTCTGTTAGAACCAGAATGCCGAACTAGATGGATCTTTAGTCTGACCCAGCTGGGCTCTTATATGATCCAGCCCAAGTTAAGTACGCTTCAGTTCCATTGTTTTCAGCGGGTGGTGTTAGGCATGTGCTGGGGATTTCTTCCACTGAAATCAATGGGACTTTAACAGCACAATCCTATGCAAGTTTAGAAAGAAAAAAGGCCTACAACTCCCAGCATGCCCCAGCCAGCATAGCAAATTCATGGAGGATCAGGCTAACCATGGCTTCTAGTCCTGATGGCTCTATGTTACCTCCAGTCTCAGAGGCAGTATGTGTACGTACACCAGTTGCTGGGGAACATGGGCAGGAGGGTGTCGTTGCACTTATGTCCTGCTTGTGGGACCCTGTGGGCAGCTGGTTGGCCACCGTGTGAACAGAATACCGGAAGAGATGGATTTTTGGTCTGATCCAGCATGGCTCTTCTTATGTTCTTAACTCCCATCATCCGCAGCCGGCATGGCTGATTGGGGGTGATGGCAAGTTGCAGTCCATCACATGAAAGGCACCGGGTTCAGGAAGCCCTAATATAGACAATACTGAGCAAATTGGACCAAATGGTTTCTCAGTAGAAGGTAGTTTCCTATGTGTCCCAGTAATGTTTTATTTATTTATTTCTTATATTTATTAATCGCCCATCTGGCCGGCCACCCTGGGCGATGTACAATTAAAATAACACAGTAAAACAATACAATAAAATATGATAATTAAAACAGTATAAAAAATTCTTTTAAAATCCTAACCCACCCCATATTGTATCATAGCTGTGCCTTCTAGACCAGTGTTCTCCAACCTTGGGTCCCCGGATGTTTTTGGCCTACAACTCCCAGCATGCCCCAGCCAGCGTCCTCTAGTTTCCTGCATTGAGCAGGGGGTTGGACTCGATGGCCTTGTAGGCCCCTTCCAACTCCATGATCTATGAATCTATGAAAACCAAAACCAAGGGATTAACACAATTCACTCCACTTACACAATAGCCGCATGTTGTGTAATGGACAACTCCTTGTACTATACAAGTACAGGTAAGGGTTTATTTATTTTACTATTCATTCATTCATTTCTTAAATGTATATACCACCCAACTGGCAAATGCCCTTGGAGCGGTTTACAATCATAAAAAAACAAGCAATAAAACAAGAACAGTCAAGACAATATTTATTTATTACATTTCTATACAGCCCATTAGCTGAAGCTCTTTAGCCAAAGGCACTTTACAAAACAAATCTTAAAACCATAAATTACAATAACATAGAGAAACATAATATAAAACCAAAAGTTTAAAACAGAATAAAACTGAAGTAGTAACGAAGATAAAATCCAGTAGCAGTGCAAAGATCTAAAAATGCACGAACACATTTTTTTTCAAACTGAAGGGCTAAAATGCCTGGGAAAATAAAAAGGCTAGGTGCCAGGTGAGCATCTGGAAAGGTCATTCCACAATCAGGGTGCCACCACTGAAAAGGCGGCTCTCCTTGATAGCCATCTGCCTCACCTCACTTGGCAGGGACTCCCAGAGACGGGCCTCAGGATGATCTTCGGGTCCGGGCAGGTATATATAGGAGGAGATGATCCTTTAGGTAACCTGGCCCCAAGCCGTTTAGGGCTTTGTATGTGAATACCAGCACTTTGTATTTGGCCCAGAAATGTACTGGCAGCCAGTGCAGATCATAAAGTCCTGGAATAATACGATCATCTTGGCCAGTCCCTGTTAACAATCTTGCTGCCCTATTTTGGACCAGCTGAAGTTTCCGGACCATTTTCAAAGGCAGCCCCATCATGTGTAACGCATTGCAGTAATCCAAACGAGAGGTTACCAGAGCATGGATAACTGTAGCTAGGCTATCTCTGGCCAGATAGGATCGTAGTTGGAATATCACTCTAAGCTGCTAAAAGGTGTTCTGTGCCACCCAGGCCACGTGTGCCTCCAGTGATGAAGCTGGATCCAAGAGCACCCCCAAACTATGAATCTGATCCTTTAGGGGGAGTGCAGCCCCCTCCAAAGCAGGTTGAACAATAAATACAACAATGAAAGTATCAAAAGGTTAAAATATGAAAACATTAAAAATGTTAGAGCCAGCAGTAAAATTAACAGATTAAAGATGAAATACCTGCTGGAAGAGGAAAGTCTTAACCTAACGTCTAAATCTATACAGATGTGAGGGGGATCACTGGGAGAAGGACATTCTACAGATGGGCGCCTCCACAGATGGGGGGGCCACCACAGAGAAGTCTCTGTCCCTGTTAGCCTGCCTGTCTCACCATTGTGGGAGGCGGCACCCACAGAAGAGCCTTCAAAGATGATCGTAGGCATTGGGTGGGTTCATTGTCTGCTGTACAAGCGATAACTACTGATTATATCCACTTCAGTTACTTTGTACCTGAAACATCTGTGAGAGCAGTACAAGGCCTCCACTTCATTCCATAAAGATGGAGAGAGCCACATCATCCTGGATCTTTAACCCACGCGTGTTTCTTTCCATTCACTCAGGCAGACTTTGACTTACAGAGTTGATCCTGCAACTGTAGTTCTCGTATGGAGATTCTTGCATTCGTTGCCTGCCGATGAAAGCGTCAACAACGTTAATGCCAACGGTGGGCAACAGAACTTATAGCTTATTCCCAGGTCGTGTGGTGGAAAGAAGGCATGGCGGGCGAAAATTTTAGGGCACCATTGAGTCAGACTCTTGCTGAATCTGAAAACCCCGAAGCAGTTTCCACTTTGAGCTTGCTGAGCCCTTGGAATGGAACACTGACTCATCTGCTCCCAAGTCAGGCACGTCGCTTGTGCTGATCCGTCTGCGCTCTGAAGAACGGTGTGTTGCTAACTGCAAAAGTCCCCGAGACACCAGCTTATTTTTTTTTGGGAAATGGAAAATTGCTTGCTCAGTTGGACACTTTTCCACCGGATAACATTCCCCCGCCCACCATTGCTGCTGCTGCTGCCACCACAGACTGATTTCCTATCCTGCCCTTTGTTTTAAATGAGGTTGGAGACCATTATTGACCACTTCTAAGAAAGCGCCAGGAGAGACGTATCAAAAAAATGGCTATTTGAATGGGGGAGGGTGGGGGACGTGGCGATGTCATATTTCGAAAAATCACGGAACCTGCCGCTCTTCCCATATCGTGCACTTTGAGGTTGTGAACCGAACTCTGGGCTAGATACGCCTTTGGTCTTCTTTCTTACGTTCTGATGTTTAAGGTGCTTCCTTCTGCTGGGGAAGGAGTTTTCTCATTTGCCATACTCTCTTCGCTGAAAACAGGGGTGCATATCCAGACACATGTTCCTTCCCCCCGAAACACACACCAACACACACTCAGTGTTATCCGCCCGCCCCCTTCACGCACACACTCACACCCCACGTCTTAGTGCACAGGGATGGAGACGCAGCATGAAGTGGGGGGCAGAAGTTTGGTTGCATGTTGCAGGTGCTCCCTCTTTTTTCTTTTTTTCTTTTAAAAAGCCTGGATGTGGAAAGCTAGCTAGGATGCCAGCGTATTGGTGTCGAAGCACCAGTTCTATTCTCTGTAAATCCTAGCAAATCCGCCCAGCTGCCTCGCTTCTGACACTCACTCAGAACTGCTGACACAACTTGACACACATCTATAAAGGCTAGTTAGGAATGTGCTTATTTTTAACTTGCAAGCTGAAATGCAAACATTTCTTACCATGACCTGCTGCTTTGGGCCATACCGCTATCTGTAATGCAAGGCACAAAAGAAAATGGAGAAATTAGCATATGTTTTCTCAATGCGTCATTGTTTAATGCCCACGCCCTCCCTGCACACATGCAGGGCTAACTGACAACAACGGCCCTGTGAGAAAGATGGAGCGAGGGAGACGGGAGCAGGCAAAAGGAACGGCAGGGCCTGCTGCCGTTGGACTGCCCCACCCCCGGGAGATGAGAGGATAAGCAGGCCCATTTCACCAGCCCTACTGAAAGTCTACTTCATTTTTTCCTCTTCCCTCCCATCCCTTTTTCCTTGTGTGTCGTGTCTTTTTTCGATGGTAAGCCTTGAGGCAGGGACTGTCTCATTTACTGATTGATTGTAAGCCATTCCAGGAGCCTTTTTTGACTGAGGGATGGGATAAAAATCCTTTCAATAAATGAAGCTAAAGTGAGCAAAAACTGAAGACCAGCCAGCAATGGCCCAGGGCAGCCTTCCTCAGCCCTCCAGATTTTTGGGCTGCAATGCCCATCATCCCTGGGCTGATGGGAGTTGTAGTCCAAAACATCTGGAGGACACCAGTTGAGGAAGGTTGGACTAGAGCCTAGGTCTCACTTAGGTGGTAAACCTGGGGTTGGGCTGTACCACTTCAGACTGCAGGTGGGGCCTGCTTGAAAGCTCTCCATACAAAAATTCCCCGCACATAGAAAAATAGCTTCGCCTTCTATGGGCAGCAATGGTTTCATCTTTGAGGAGATCACTGCCATACTGAAACTAAGCCTATAACTGAGCCTAAGCACCAGGGCTGGCCCACAACGCAGACATTTTGCATCCTGAGAGAGAATCATAGAAGTAGTTGGAAGGGGCCTACAAGGCCATCGAGTCCAACCCCCTGCGCAACGCAGGAATCCAGGTCAAAGCATCCCTGACAGATGGCTGTCCAGCCGCACCTTGAATGCCTCCAGAGTGGGAGAGCCCACCACCTCCCTAGGTCATTGGTTCCACTGTCTTATTGCTCTTGACAGTCAGGAAATTTTTCCTGATGTTCAGGTGGAATCTGGGTTCCTGTAACTTGAGCCCATTATTCCATGTCCTGCAAACTGGGATGATCGAGAAGAGATCCTGGCCCTCCTCTGTGTGACAACCCTTCAAGTACTGGAAGAGTGCGATCATATCTCCCCTCAGTCTCCTCTTCTGAAGGCTAAACATGCCCAGTTCTTTCAGCCTCTCCTCATAGGGCCTTGTTTCCAGTCCCTTTATCATCTTTGCTGCCCTACTCTGAACCCTTTCCAGTTTGTCTACAATCTACATCCTTCTTAAAGTGTGGTGCCCAGAACTGGAAGCAGGACTCAAGATGAGGCCTAACCAGGTGATGGAGAAGATGGCCCCCTACCATTCCATCTACCAAACTGAACTAGTATTATTTATTAAACCCATTTCTATACTGCCTTTTGGTCAGAGACTATCGAGGTGGTGTACATTACAATTTTTAAAACACTACAACCCACAGAAGAAACTACTACTACTACATTTATTTATTTATTTCTATGCTGCCTAATAGCCAAAGCGCTCTAGGCGGTTTACAACGATCAATTAAAAATACAGTATAAAATATACACAATAAAAGCATTATAAAAAAAATTAAAACCAGATTTTAAAAACAACTCAAATAACTAAAACAAGTTAATACAACGTGGCCAGTAAAAAAGTTAAAATAGCCACCCCACCATGCGCTATTTAGAGTTGTTAAAAGCCTCAACATAGAGGGCAGTCTTGACCTGGCACCGAAAAGATAGTAGAGTTTATGGCTTTAACTTAAGCCCCTTAAAAAGCATAAAAGTGGAGCAATGCAATTAGGAACATGGAAAGCTAAGCCACATTAAAACGTCTTCTTTGCTTGCTGAAAGGCAAGCAGTAAGGGGCCAAATCTAATCCCCCAGGGAAAGGACTTCCACAGATGGGGTGCCACCACCAAAAAGGCCCTATTCCTTGTTCCTATCAGCCTAACCCCATTTGGTGGTGGGACACAGAACAGGGCCTCAGAGGATCATCATAAGGCAGGGGTCATTGACGCTCAGGCCCACGGTCCCAAATCCAACCTGCCTGGGGTCCCAATCCAGCCCTGCGGGCTTCCCTGGATGGCCATGCCCCTTCCCCTGAGCGCTGATCTTTTTGGTGGTTTGCCGGTGTTCACAATTTCCCCCCATTCAGGATTGTATTTGGCCCTGGGGCTGAAAGAGTTCCAACAAACCCTGTCATAAGGTATGGGCAGGCTCATACGGACGCAGGCAGCAGTCAAATCTTACTTCAACGCTGGTGACGGAAGAGCATCCTCCAGGACACCTGAGGCTTGCAGGCCAGCTTAGGTGGGCAGGGCAGACACTGTGGCACGCACAGCTCTGTTCTCCCGCACTTTGCCACTGCTCTCCGCTTCCCTGCCTCGCTCTCCCTAATGCAACAGCATTGAACCTCTTTCAGCCCAAGGGCTGAGTTCCATTTTGGAGACATTCTCAGGAGGGCCTGCATTCCTGTGGTGGGCGGGGTAGAAGACCAAAGGGGCGTGGCCAAGCCACCAAAAATTCCAGCATAGTTTAGCTAGAGCAGTGGTTCTTAACCTTTTTGGTGTCACACCTCCCTTGTGAAAAATCTTATGACCCATGCCTCCCATGTGTTAACGGCCCAAAATTTAGGCTTTGGCAGGACGAGTTTGCATTTTTTAGTTTATGCTCTGTCTCTGGACTAAAAAAAAAAAGCATATTCAATTAAATGACTGGTGTAGCTCCCGAGATTAGTAGAAAGAAATAAGGATTGGGCCAACCGCCAAGCTGCGCTGCTATGAACTTGTAAAATACGTAAACAATTTATAGTTGAGGGGCTACTAACATCTCCCCTGGAGTCAGTCCAAACCTCCCCTGGGGAGGCGTGCGTACCCCACAGGTTAAGAACCCCTGATCTAGAGGCTTTTCCTGCCAGTAACTAAGCCTTAGTTAGGAGAGGTTTTTCAACCTTTTAGCATGGGGGAAATTGCACAAAAGCCACCAAACGATTGGTGGTTGGGTGGAAAGGGGGTGGGACCAAGGGAAAGGGGTGTGGCCATCTGGGGAAGGAACCCAGACAGCTGAACTGGACCCCAGTTGGGTCAGCTTTGGCCCCCGAGCAGGGGCCATGCTAAGTACTGAAAAGATCTGGGGCTCAGGCACACAGGACAAAAAAAAAATGAACAAAGTTGCATATGCTAATTTACATATGCTCTAAAGTGTGTGTGTGTGTGTCTTTGTCTTTAAAGGACCCTGTCTCCTAAGGTCACCCCTGTTTGTAAAAAGGGATGCATGGGCAGAGGAGAGGAGGGCATTTGATTTCAGAAAAAAACCTCAGGCAGAAAGATTCAGGAGGGTGCAATAGGAGGGGAAGCACATCTGGGCCAAAAGCCAGCTCATCCAGGCCAGGGGGCTCAGATGCAAGAGAGATCCTCAGGGCCCCTGGACCTTTATTTCAGCAAATGCACCTAGACAGCAGGGTGGTGGGGCATATGTCATCCCAGAGATTCGGGGCACCAAATGAAAGATTTGGGGCTCCAACCTCAGTGGGCCGCCCCTAACACCACCTCTGCTCCTGGCCCTGCAGTTCTGCATCCTGTGACCTAATGGTAGAGTCACGGAGCTGAAACAAACCACTTATTTTGTCCCCCTGGGCACTGAGGCGGAGAAACCGTGACATGTGAGGAACCCAGATCTCCCAGCTTTCCAGCACACTGGCCTCTGAGTGAGTGGCACCTACCTCCCTTCCAGAAAGAACCGACCCCGAGTATCAGCACCAGTGCCAGTAGTTTAATCCCCAGGGCCACGAACAAGAGGAGCAGGACCCAAGAGCTGCCCCCAGCTTTGAATTTGTAAAAGTACACGGCCCCTTCCGCTCTTCCGAGGTGGTTAACGGCCGTGCAGGTGTACTTTCCGTCATGAGTGAGGCGCTGAAGTTCTTTGGTTATCTGGTGGGTCGTACTTGAGACCGAGGTAATGTTGCCGGAGAGAGGACCGGTCCACGTCAGGGTGGGTACTGGCTCCCCTTCCGCCGTACACTTTGCGTGGACGGCATGATCCTGGCCGGTCTGAACAGAGATGTTCACGATCCTAGGGGGCAGCTGTAGAAGGTGCCAAAGCATGAACAACAACAGCAAAGCAAATTGGGGAATCAAACGTTGCCCGCTCAGTATGTATGAGTTGCAATTTATTCCACTTCCCTTGAGTTTAGAAAATACTGCAGGGTGTGAAGAAAGTGGAAAGAGAGGAGTTTTCCCTCTGTCTCCCACAATACCAGAACTTGGGGTCCAGCCAGCGAAATTTACTTTCAGGAGATCCAGGATGGACAAAAGGAAGCCCTTGTTGTGCCTCCGTTCGGAAGACACGGGGCGGCTGTGCCCGAGCGTGTTTGGGGCGGGGCCAGGCCCGGCCCGTGTCCTCTGCAGCCTGGCCCAGCTGTGCTGCCTTGCCAATCAGCGCCTGTTTAAAAGACAGGCCCCAAACACACTTCGGACACTGGAAGCAATTGCCATTGCAACTCGACCGTAGTCAGACGCTCCTGCCGGCCCCCGGACCGAGACTCGTGCTTCCTTGACTTCGGAACACCCCTGACCCCGCTTCGGCCTGCTCCGACACTGCTTCGTTCTATTTTGCTCTCGGACAGATCTCTTGGCTTTCAACCTTGGACTGTGTTAACGACGACGGCTTATCTGTGGACCGGACTGATTTACGACAGCCCTCTGCACAACACAAAACCAGAGCCAGTGT
Source organism: Shinisaurus crocodilurus (assembly GCA_021292165.1). Lineage (NCBI taxonomy): Eukaryota > Metazoa > Chordata > Lepidosauria > Squamata > Shinisauridae > Shinisaurus > Shinisaurus crocodilurus. The sequence continues at coordinate 2,119,478 of CM037877.1, read as the reverse complement.
GGCGTGGTGGTTAGAGTATTGGACTGGGACTCAGGAGACCCGGGTTCTAGTCCCCACTCGGCCATGAAGCTCACTGGGTGTCTCTGGGCCAGTCACTGACTCTCAGCCTAACCTACCTCACAGGATTGTTGTGAGGATAAGATGGAGAGGAGGATGAGGATTATGTATGCTGCCTTGGGTTCCTTGCAGGCAAAAAAAAAAAAGGTGGGATATAAATATAATAAATAAAAAAAACCACATTTATGGAATTTGATCCCACCATATGTGGTAATGATAGCCATGAGCTTAGATTAGACAAATTCACGGAGGATGAGTCTGGCAGATTGTGGGTCTATGCAGCCTCCAGATGGAATACCAGCAGCTACGGAGCAATGGTGGAGAAGGCTATTCTGTTCAGGGCCCAGGTTCTGGGCTTCCCATCGGAGCATCTGGCTGGCCACTGTCGGTAACAAGGAGGCTGGATTACATAGGCCTTCACTCTGATCCAACAGGGCTCTTCTTATAATCTTATGCTCCCTTTGTCAGAGTACTGCCAGCCTTCCCCAACCTGGCGCTCTCCAGGGGTGTTGGATTATGTGACAAACCCCTACCTCTGATACAGATCTACAGTGCTTCTAGAGCATCTGGTCAGTTGGCACACAGCTGAACAACCTGAATAGCTTTATCTAGCAGTGTCTCACTTCTTTGTCCTCCAAAATGGGAACAAAACCTTAATCCCTTTTCTTGAATAGGCTGACTGGTTCCAACCACCTCGGGCTTTTGAGTTGTAAGTTACCGTCATTAAGATGGTGGGTCCAGCCACTAGGTAATTTTCTGATTGGCTAGACCGCTGACATCAGAAATGGAGGCTATCGTGTTGTTGGACAGACCAACCACCAGTCTCTGCAAAGGGGCTGGTTTTTACTGAGCAGAGATCCCCATAAAAAGATCCTTCAGTCCTTCTAGAGTGTTCCTATATACAATCTAACTGGAAGCCAGATGCACTCGCTCTCTCTTCCTCTCAGAACATCCTCTCTGCAATAAAGTCAGCATATGCTCTAGAACCCAAGACTGTACTCAAGTAGGTAATGTGACTAGATAAGCTGGCTCCTGGTTTTGAATACCCCTTAGGCCCAGGGCCGGTGCCACCATTAGGCCAACTAGGCAGCCGCCTAGGGCGCAGGGCTAAAGGGGGCGCCAGAAACGCCTTGAAAAAAAAAATACAGCGCTCTCAAGTGGGAAGGGGGGGCGCTAAATATCCGATCTTGCCTAGGGCACCAAACTGCCTTGCACCGGTCCTGCTTAGGCCAAATGTTCTTGGTGGATACCGAGTGGTGTAGCAGAGCTCACAGACTTGAAATGCCCGGACTTCGTGATTAGCAGGAATTATGTGGCATCATTTGCAACACCAACACCACCCCCTGCGTGGGCTTCCTTATCCCCTCTGAGCTTAGCTGCAACCCTCCCAGAAGCTGGGGTGGGGGGGGGTGGATGGATTTCCCCAGCAACAAGATATTGTTGAGAGCTGTCCCTGCTGTAATGCAAAGTATTTTGGGGTGGCTTGGTCTCGAATGGGCAATTAAGACCCAACAGCTTAACCAAAGGCCCGGTCCTGGTGGAGATGAAAAGGGCTAGAATGGGTGTGTTGATGTGGGTCAGCGCAGCTGCCTGCATTTTTGGACTCTCCTTGCTGGCGTGGCTGTGGGGGGCTGTCATGATGAGGGCCCACGCTTCCAAATTTACCGCTGTGGGTATCCACTGTCGCAACTTCCCATCAAATTGACCTCTGGGCTCAGGCCACAACATTGTCCGGAAGGAGAGGGAAAGACCCGTGGAGGCGAGTGGACCTTTCCCTTCCTCCCATCACTACGAGTCACCTGCTCTGAGAGAGCAGGTGAACAGGCAGAGGCAGCGAGGAGGAACTGGAGTAGAGCTGAGGGACTCCAGGCTTGGCACTGGGGCCCCCGCTGGAGTGTGGGCCTTGGTTGGTGCCCATTGATGCCTACCCCTGATGCCGGCCCTCCATTTCCAGCTCTGCCTCCATACAAAATTTCCCTCCTTGCCGAGTCAAAATTCCTCTCACCTTGGAGGCGGAGACGGATGCCCATCCGGCTCTCATACTTGTCGTGAAAGTCCCCAGAGAACTCCACTCGGCAGAAGTATCTGTTGCTGTCGCTCCAGGTCAGGTTGTCGATCTGGAGTGAGAGATCATTCTGTCTCGGCTTTCCCAAGAGCTTATACCTGTCCTTCGGGCTGATCGTGGTCTTGCAGAGGTTGCTTGAGCTGTGAGTGACGCACTTGAAAACAACGGTCCCGTTGTAAGGTTCCTTCACCCGCCAAATGGCTGTCAGGTTCTTCTCGTCCATGGTGCGGGGGTGTGTGAAGGTGCAGGGCAAGGCGACGGCCTTCCCAATTTCACCCGTCACCTCTGATGGCACGTGCATGGACCAGCCTTTCGAAGGCATGCCTAGAAGCAAAGCGACGGTGTTGAGATGATCATTTGTGGATATTGGCCCAAATAATAATCGCTATTTGAAGCAGCCTCCCCCAAACTGGTGCCCTCCAGAGGTGTAGGACTGCAACTTCCATCATTCTCAGCCAGCACAGCCAACACATCTGGAAGGTACCAGGGTGGGGGAAGGGTGATTTAAAGGGGCCCGAAGATCATCAGTTAACTCAGTGACTGGGTTCAGGCAACATGAATAACCCACACTCAAGGGTTAAGTATGGGTTGAGTGTGGGTTGTCGTTGAACCGTGGGCTGTTGTTGAAACATGGGTTGTCTGAACCCAGCTGCACTAACAAGCCATGGAGAACAACCCACAGTTCACAACCCAACACAGCAAACCATGGGTTCTCTTCATGGGTTGCTCGTGATTAACAAGTCATGGCTTGCTTGTTAGTGCAGCTGGGTTCAGACAACACACGGCCACCCACATTTCAGCAGCAACCCATGGCTCAATGACAACCCTCTCTCTCAACCCACACTCAACTCTTGAGTGTGGGTTATCATGTCTGAACCCAGGCAATGCCTTTTCCAAAGGCAGAGTGAAGCAGTTGCTTTCAGCGAGCTTTGTATCGAGACCTACAACAAATTACAATGATTTCCCCCTCCATTCGATTCCGCAGGCATTCGGGCAATTCCAAGGACACTGTGTAAGCAGGAACGGGGGAAGCTGCCAATGCCAAACTCACCTTTCTTGATGAGGCAGAGCAGACATGTGAAAAAGAAGCCAGCCCCTTCCATCTTCTGGGCTGCTCTGCTTTAAGGCTGGTTCCCTGATCTGATCGGCTCTACGCTTTTTCACTGCCGGGTGAGATGATGAAGCAGCATTTCCTCTCTGTATAATGGAGGGAGCTGGACTTTCCCCCTCCCTGGAAGAGCTGAGTTCATTTGGATGGTCAAATGACAGGTCTTTTTATTCACCATGCTGTGATGAGTGGAAAAGCCATAGAAAGAAGGAGGCAGCCGGTTCTTGTTTTTGTTTAACCAGGGTGAGGCCAAGCGATGAAGTGACTCTTCTTGGGTTTAACCTTCCCACTCATCTATGCTATGGCTTACCACACAGTTCAGTACCAGGTTGCTTTAATTCAGCCATCTCAAACCTATTGCCCGCCTCGAGTATGGCCACGGCGGGGAAGGCTGTTTTAATTTCATAGATGATGTGCACTGACTACATTGAAACTGGACTCGTAATTTTATTTTATTGCATTGCATTTCTACACTGCCTTCCTGGAACCATGGGCGGCAGTTTACAAAAATCCAGAAGACAACAATCATAAACAAATAAAGGCATAGTAAAATGTTAAAGACAACCTAAAAAAACCCATAACGACAATTTCAAAAACGGAGAGAATGGAGACCAGTCACAACTCCAAGTGCATTCCAGAGTTTGGGAACGACACAGGAGAAAGGATTTTCTGTGTGCCCAACAAGTGGACCTCTGCAACTGAGGGTGTCTTAATAACTGAGCAACTTCATACTGAGACAGGTGGTCATATAGAATCATAGAACAGTAGAGTTGGAAGGGGCCTATAAGGCCATCGAGTCCAACCCCCTCCCTGCTCAATATAGGAATCCAAGTTAAACCATCCCTGACAGATGGATGTCCAGCTGCACCTTGAATGCCTCCAGTGTGGGAGAGCCCACTACCTCTGAGTCCCTAGGTCATTGGTTCCATTGTCATATTGCTCTAACAGTCAGGAAGTTTTTCCTGATGTTCAGCTGGAGTCTGGCTTCCTGTAACTTGAGCCCATTATTCCGTGTCCTGCACTCTGGGATGGTGGAGAAGAGATCCTGGCCCTCCTCTGTGTGACAACCTTTCAAGTCCTTGAAGAGTGCTATCATATCTCCCCTCAGTCTCCTCTTCTGAAGAGAAGCCCTCAGATAGCCAGGCCCTAAGAGCTTTGAAGTGCAATCCTATGCAAGTTTATATAGAAAAAAGGCCTACAACTCCCAGCATTCCTGAATGCTGGGAATTGTAGGACTTTTTTCCTGTATAAACATGCATAAGATTGCACCCTAAACCACACAAGTTAGAACGCAATGAGGAATCCCAAAGACCTGAAGAATGGGTGGTCAGGTACTGAGGTATCCTTAGCTATGCTGGCTGGGGCATGGATCGTACCTTAAGGGCCAACATCAACACCTGGAATTGAGTCCAGAAAACAACTGGCCACCAGTGCAGATCTTTCAGTATTGTGGTGAAGTGATCACAGTACTGTACAGGTGTCACAAGAACCTGCGCGGGTCATTGTACATGCTGCATGCATGCCCCTTTGGGATGGATAGACTCACTTCCAGAAAAGAAGAGAGATGGGATCACAAAACATTGTTCTTTTTAAAATAGCCTTTCTATAAAAATGCAATGTTCAAGATCGCAGCCCAGCTGGATCAGGCCAAAGTTATCACACCATCCTGTTCCCCGCCGTGGGGGATCTAGATGGTTCTTGGAAGCCCACATAATGAGGTGGAAAGATAGCAGTTTAAAACAGTATGAAAACAGTTTAAAGCAGTATGAAAAAAAAACTCCCAGTTGAAACAGTATGGAAACATACTAACAGGAGCAGTTCAGAGCCCGTGGGTTGTAACAGCTAGAGTGTTGGACTTAGACTGAACAGAGCCAGATTCAAAGCCCTCCTGCTTATCTATGATGCTGATCTCTCGGGCCTTTCACTCTCACTCAGCTCTTTGGGCTGAGAATAAAATGGTTGTTGTTGGTGGAGAACCATGTTTGCTGCCCTGACCACCTCAGAGGAAGAAAGGATAAAAAAGGAAAATAAATAAATGTGTAATAAAAACAGCAAGAGCACAATTGATCGTGATGCTATCTTCAAAATATGGGATACGTAGAATTTTTTTCAGTTGGCCTAAAGAAGATGCGGGGTACTTTCTCAGATATCCCCTGGGGGTTAATTTATGTCAGCAGATGGGCTATTTGGCTTAGAGCAGTGTTCTCCAACCTTGGGTCCCCAGATGTTTTTGGCCTACAACTCCCAGCATGCCCCAGCCAGCTATGCTGGGCTGGGGCATGCTGGGAGTTGTAGGCCAAAAACATCTGGGGACCCAAGGTTGGAGAACACTGGCTTAGAGAATAGGCAAGTGAGGGGGAGACAGGATAGAGGTGTACAAAGTTATGCATGGTGTGGAGAAAAGTGGGCAAGGGAGACATTTTTCTTCCTCCCTCATAATACTGGAACCCAAAGGGGTCATCCCATGAAGCTGAATGGTGGGAGATTCAGGACAGATAAAAAGGAAGGACTTCTTCACACAGCGCATAGTTCAACTATGGGATTCACTTACGCAAGATGTCGTGATGGCCACCAGTTTGGAGGGCTTTAAAAGTGGATTGGACAAATTCATGGAGAAGAAGGCCATCAATGTCTATCAGTCCTGATGGCTATATGCTAGTTCCAGTATCAGAGGCAGTATGCCTATGTACACCAGTTGTATAGTGGTGTTGCACTCATGTGCTGCTTCTGCGCTTCCCATGGGCAGCTAGTTGGCCACTGTGTGCACAGGGCTAGATGGACCCTTGGTCTAATCCAGCAGGGATCTTTTGATCTTCTTATGACCCCCCCCCATTCCCCTGTGCCCCCCCCTCAACTTCATCAGTCTTTTTCCCCATGCAAAGAAAGACCATCCCTGGCCTAAAGGACCAAACCGCACGTGACTGTATGTTATTCATGTGCTTTGCTCTTGGGTGCAAGGACTGTTTTCTTCACCAAGAGTCAGTGTGGGGAGCTGGATCAGGACCCTGGCATTGTGGGGCAGCAGGAAGGGGGTTAACCTTTGGCCCGCTACTGCAGTCTCAATTCGGATGGGGCTCCCTGCGACTCCTGTTTGCATGGGAGGAGCGGTAGCTCCCGTTCGCTCACAGGGCAAACCGAATGAATAGCATACAGTCACTTCCAGGCCGACTATGATAATGTATGTACCTGCATAATTTTTGAAGATGGCCTTCAAATTGATGATTGATTCTGCGCTTGTTCTTTTTTTTTCTTCTAATTATGCAATTTTGTTTTTCCTTTCATCCCACCCATCCTTCCGTCAAGTGTAGTTTGGCCCCAAGAGTATTCAGTAACATAATCCTGAAATGTGATGGTCAGAATTATAGCATGTGTCTGTTCTCCACATGGAGGGTCGCCAACCTCATGCTTGTCAGGGCTCTTGAGCTTTTAATAAATTGCAATGTAAAAAAAAATCCAGTAAAAATTGCAAGTGTTCTTGGTTGGGGTTGTTGTTTTTGCAGCAAAACAAAACATTTTATTGGGGTTTTCCTTGTCTGGAAAAGCCTAATATTTTGATAAGCTTTGGTCATGACATTCTAGTCACGCAGCTGAGCAATCCGCTCATTATGTCCTCTTCTGATACCATCCTTTGGCTCCTAAAAAGAGGAATGCACGATTATCTTGCTGTATCTGTGCTTTGCTGTGAATGTATGGTTTTGATCCTTTCTGTTTGCCCCCTCGCCAGCCCGGCAAAGGCAATTCAGTACGGTGTGGCATTAAGCAGCTCAGTTTTGCCACAAGAGGGCAATGCTGCGTGGAGGAGAAGCGGTGAACTTGAACTTGAGCGCAGGCTTCTTCCAGAAAGAGGGCCTTGCCAGATGGGGGTGGGGGTGGAAGTAGCCAAAATAGGGATGGAGAGTGTTTGTTTATCAAGTGTTATGGAGCAGGACTAACATGAAATAAAAGAAATAGAAGCGGCAAAGGGTTGTGGCTAAGAATGTGAGCTGAAGCCCCTGGATCAAAGCTCATATATCTCACCAGTTTAGTGGGCCTAGGGAGGATCTCTGAGGCGTCATTGTCACAGAGGTGCTCATCCTGTGTCTGGGTTATCACCACTTGAAACTTAGCACAGCTAAATATTCCTCCATACAAAAAAAAATATATATCCCTGCATATAGAAAACTAGCATGTCAGGGTGAAGGCTAAGCTATTTTTCTGTGTGCAGGGAAGTTTGTTTACTTGCTTGCATTCAGTCACATGAGCCCCCGTCGGCAGTCTCAGGCGGGTTCAGCCCAGATGAGAAGTTGTCTGCGTCAGAACTAGCTTTCTGACTCAGCTCCTGTATTTGTAATATGGGGTGGTGGCAATGGATAATAACACTGGCCAATTTCACAGAGCTGTTGCAGGGAATACTGAACGGGCATCTGTGAAGCTCTTTGAACACTCCAAAATGATAGATAAAGTGTTATTAAAGTTGTAGTATTTCCCATCTTATGAGATTACACAGCAGCATGGAAGTCTATTGACTTTAGATCCAATTTCCAGGTATGCTGTTATTCGATCTTGGCCCAAGTCACCCGGATCAAATTGACATTTTATTGGAAAGGTGGTAGATAAATGTGTGTGTGTGTGTGTGTGTGTGTGTGTTTCCCAGAATAAAAAGAGTTATCTAGCATGCAGAGTCTTAAGACACTCGTGTAGGGTTCCTTCCTTCTTAACCACATACTCACTGTTTCCTCATTCATGCGCCGTGTGCAGTGCAGTCCTCATGCAAGTTAATTCAGAAGTAAGTCCCACCGAGTTCAGTGAGGCTTACGTTCATGTTGCAACCTGTGTCTGTCTGTCTCTCTTTCTTTCAGCAGTCTCTGCTTCGACCCATGTGCAGGCAGACTGTGGCTTCTGCTGTCAGCCTAGGGCAGTGTTTCTCAACCTTGGGTCCCCAGATGTTTTTGGTCTACAACTCCCAGCATGCCCCAGCCAGCATAGCTGGCTGGGGCATGCTGGGAGTTGTAGGCCAAAAACATCTGGGGACCCAAGGTTGAGAAACACTGGCCTAGGGGAACTAGGGTCACTGGGAGGCTGCACCCGCCCGCTGCCCAGGAGTAACATCAAGTCGAAGAGGAGACCAACCTGGCCCATCTATTGGCCAGAAAAGGGGGAGTTGCAGGGAGCTCGCTTCCCCCTCACTGCCAGAAAGGACACTTGGCTCCGAGTCAAAGTTGTTCTTGGACTGCAGACGTAAGGGGAAAGGGCACTCTCTGGCCCCATCCTCAGTGGCGTAGTGGTGACTTTTGCAGTGCAGGCTCTCACCATGACAGTCCCCGCCACAGCCATGCCCGCAGGGAGAGACCAGAAAAACCAGGCAGCGGTGTCGATCCATATATAAAGAAACCAGTTCTAGCAGTTTTCATCTTCACCAGGAGGAGGCCCTTGCAAAGCGAATGGGTCTTAATTGCCCATTCAAGGCCAAGCCACTCCCGAAACGTTTCGCATCACAAAAGGGATAGGTCAAAACGATATATTGGGCGGGTTCGCACCGCACTTTAAGCCCAGGATGGCTATGTAGCCACCTCGAGCTTAAAGTTAGCCTGGGTCCCCCAGTGTGCCCGACTAATGATCCGGCACAGCGGGGGGTCCTGAGGCACCTCCTCCCCCCCTTTCCCCCGCTCCTCAGTCCTCCTGTCAGTATCCCAGGGGACACCTTCGGAGCACTGAGGGGAGCAGAGTGGGGATGGCAGCTGCCCCAAAGTGCCCGAGAGGCACTTCGGGGCAGCTGTCAGAGGCTTCCCAGCAGTGGCGGGGACGAGCCGCCTTGTGCTGGGGCTGGGCTTCCTCGAGAGGAAGCCTAGCACAAGGGCCGGCGGCTCGTTCCCTGCTCTTGCTCGGTGCGGCAGGCGCACAGTGGCTGCTGCGCCAAGTGAAGAGGGCGTGTTCTCCTGCGTGTCCCGCGGAGGAGGCCCGGGAGATCACACCTCCTCCCCCGCCTCCGCCTCCACGGTTGCCCTGCCCGTCTATAGTTCACCACCACCTTGAAAAACTGATCTCCCTCCTCTTCCTTTTCTTTCCACTCTCCTTTCCTTCTGTGTCTTGTCATTCTAGTTTGTAAGTCTGAGGGCAGGGCCTCTGTCTCTCTCTCCTTTTGTTGATGTGTGAGCTGCTTTGGGAGACAACTGATGGAAAACGGGGATAAAAATGCAGCAAATACATACAAATAATGAACAAACAAACAAACAAATTCGTTACAATGTCCATGGCATCTGCCCAGCATCCCCTACCCTGGTTGGCTGGGGGATGATGGGAGTTGTAGTTCAACACATCTGGAGGACACCAGCTTTGGGGCGGGTGGTCTTATAGCGAGCCGCCACCAGGAACAGAGGGAGGACACTCTCTGTGGGAACAGGCCATTGCTTTCCAAGGGCCACGCAAAGACTGGGTTCAGACAGCACAATAACCCACACTCAGGGGTTGAGTGTAGGTTGTCATTGAACCGTGGGTTGCTGCTGAAATGTGGGTTATCGTGTTGTCTGAACCCAGCTGTGCTAACAAGCCATGGCTTGTTAACCATGAACAGCCCATGACGGGAACCCATGGTTTATTGTTGGGTTGTGACCTGTGGGTTTTTCCACCATGGTTTGTTATCTCGGCTGGGTTCAGACAACATGATAATCCATGGTTCAACGACAATCCACACAGTTCAACGACAACCCATCAAATTAATTATTATTGTAAATCTATAACCTGAAGAATTTATTTTATTTTTTTTTAAAACCGCACACTGCCTCAGTAGTGCAGCTAGGTAATTTTAGACGTTGAACTGAACAGTCCTATGGCCAACCTTTAGATATGTATTATGTAATATTTCACTTAGCTCAAAATGTGGCTGGTAAGTAAGCCTGCCATACTGCAGTTGTGGGCCCTCCTGCTTACTCTGCTCAGTGGGACCCCAGTTGTGTGCCCCAAAGACCTACCCTGATGGCACCACAGCACAACCTAATCTCTCGCAAACTTTTCTAAGCCACCCGCCAGCCATAGTAGTCGCGGATACTGAATTCCATCCTCTTCATCCGTCTTTAGGTTATGCCAGTGTTTCACACTGGAAGTTACTTTATACCAGTGTTTCTCAACCTTGGGTCCCCAGATGTTTTTGGCCTACAACTCCCAGCATGCCCCAGCCAGCATAGCTGGCTGGGGCATGCTGGGAGTTGTAGGCCAAAAACATCTGGGGACCCAAGGTTGAGAAACACTGCTTTATACGGAGTCAGAACATGAGTACATCTAGTCCAGCAGCATCTACCCTGATTGGCAGCTGCTCTCCAAGAGCTCAGTCACAGATCTTTCTCAGCATTGCTACCCGAGTCACTTTTAGCCAGGGAACAAACCTGGGAGCTTCTGCATAAACTGTGTGCTGAGAACATAAGAAGAGCCATGTTGAATCAGACCAAAGGTCTATCTAGTCCAATGTTCTGTTCACACAGTGGCCAACCAGCTGCCTACGGAAGTCCACCAGCAGGACATGAGTCGAGTGCAGCAGCACCTTCCTGTCCATGTTCCCCAGCAACTGGTATTGAGAAGCACACTGCCGCCAATCCTGGTGGTAGCATAGAGCTGGCCCGTCATGACTAGTAGCCATTGATAGCCTTGTCCTCCATAAATTTGTCTAATCCCGTTTTGAAGCCATCCAAGTTGGTGGCCACCACTACATCATCACCATCAGCACCATCACTACATTTATATCCCATTTTTTCCCACTTGCAAGGAACCCAGGGTGGCTTACATGGTCCTCCTCCTCTCCATTTTATCCTCTCAACAACTCTGTGAGGTAGGTTTGGCTGAGAGACCCAAAGTCACCCAGGCAGCTTCATGGCTGAGTGGGCACTAGAACCTGGTTCTCCTGAATCCCAGTCCAACACTCTCACCACTACACCACACTGGCTCACACACTTCGTGGCAGTGAATTCCATAGTTTAACTAAGTGCTGTGTGAAGAAGTCCTTCCTTTTATCTGTCCTGAATCTCCCACCAATCAGCTTCATGGGATCACCCCATTGGGTTCTAGTATTATGAGAGCGGGAGAAAAATGTCTCCCTCTGCATTTTCTCCACACCTCTAAGCAGTCCAAAGCACCTGACGCATGTTGCCATAGCTCCCCACATGCCAGTACACACTCCCCATGTCTGCACGCCAGCCACCCTTGACATCTGCACATTCAACCGGGCCCCTGCCTATTAACAGTTCCCTCGCTGACCTCGGGGGTCAACCCAAAGCTTTGTGGCCTACTTATTTGCCTGGTGCTCTTTCTCAATCTCTGCAAACATTTTATATTTTAATGATTTCAGGGCCCACCCCATTTCGAAACGTGCAAGGCCGTAAATTGTAGAGTCGGGTGCTTTTTTGTGTTCTATAAAATCTGTCCAGCCCCTTTTTGTGGTAGGAGCAGGAGGTGAATTGAAAAGGGCAGTGGAATTTTCCCAGCAGGGAAAATTCCAGTCGGCCGAGCAGTGGGCAGGCCTGAAGCGGAGGCATGTAGCGTTGGAAAGAGGTTTCGCCAGCCTTCCTTTTGTGTGTATTTGATCCCCCCGCTCTGTGGGAGAAATGCTGAATGTCGAACTCGGAGGGGGGAAAGGGGGCCTGCTCGGCATGACGAGGCCTGGCGGCATTCCATCCTCCATAGTGTGACAGTGATCTTAGTTTCCATGGCGACAGAATCGCTGTGTGCCATCTTTTTTTTTTCATTTCTTTTCTTTTTCTCATGGAACGTTTGAGAGGGCCAGGAAGCTCACGGGATCGCCTTCTCATAGGGGCTCACATTGTAGCAGCAGTTGCCAATTTCAGGCCTTAAATAAACTGTTTTCTTGTTCCTTCAATAATAATATAATAATAATAATAATAATAATAATAATAATAATAATAGCAGCATTCACATGAGCATTAAATGCAAAATTGCAAATGATATTCACTTTAGACCAGTGTTTCTCAACCTTGGGTCCCCAGATGTTTTTGGCCTACAACTCCCAGCATGCCCCAGCCAGCTATGCTGGCTGGGGCATGCTGGGAGTTGTAGGCCAAAAACATCTGGGGACCCAAGGTTGAGAAACACTGCTTTAGACACTCATATTTTTTTTTTTTCCTGGGAGGGCTTCAGTGCCTTTAACAGCTGACGGGCAGAAATTCAGGAAGTGTAGCTTTCCTCTCTATTGCACGTCCATGAATTAGGAACTGCTCCACCTGCTGAGCCTCTGGCTGCCACATAATTGTCAAAAGCTCAGGTGTAACGGCACAAGGAGGTCTCGTGATGATGCTTTAAGACGGGACGTGTGGTCCTCCTACAGACATTGCTGGACTGCAACTCCCATTGGGCCTAGCCAGTGTAGCCAATGGTGAGGGGGTTGCTGTCTGTGGCGAACCCACCAGCATGTGCACTACTATTCACACATGTGGTGTGGCCACACCACACCAACCACTGCCACCGCTTCACACACTGTGACACACCCTGCCTCTGCCCCACAGTTGTGGTAGCCCTCAGTAGTGTGTTTGACAGGTATTTTTTTTTTTTTTGCCACTTTAGAGTTTGCAGCTCCCTTGCTCAAGCGATGGGCCCTCACACTCAGGCCCCACACCCAGGTCACTCAGTTCCCCTCAGGTGTCCTGCTTGCCTCCTACCCGGGACTCACGGAAGATGCTCAGCCTCTTTCACACAGGCTCCCCTTCCCAATCCCTCAGAGACACACCCCAGCAGTTGCCTGGGACACTCCCCTCTCCTCACAAGCCGTTGGCCCCAGCCGCCTTGGGCCAACTAGCGTAATGACCTGTTCCCAGTTATTTCCCTCGCTGCCGCCTTTCCCCTTCCTCCCTTGAGACTGTTCACTCAGAGATGTGTGCATTCCTCCCTTAGTCACTCACTCCCAGGGATGGGGACTCGGACTCGAGGACTCGATTCGTGAGTCGGACTGAGTCCCCCCTCTGACTCGACCTTGAGTCCCAATATTTTTAATGGGACTCGAGACTCGAAACCAAGGACTCGTCAGCATCCCTGGGCTGTTGACGAGTCTTCTGGCTGTGCCAGAAGGAGCGCGATCACCGGTGAAGAGCGCATGGAAGCGAGGCGCGCCGCTGCTTGGCCACTATGGACAGCTACCAGGAGCGCAGCCCCAACGATGTGTTGAGATTTATTTTGATTGATGTGTTGTTGTGGGGGGGTTGGGTTAGGGTCAGACATTTTGGGTTTGGCTGCCTCTGCCTGCCTGTCTGGGGTTCCCAGCCTCCTCTGCCTGCCTGGTCTCTTCTTGACCTGTTCAACAGTTGAATTGTCCAAGACAAAGGCCTCTGCCTGCCTGCTTTGGGGTTCCCTGCCTCCTCTGCCTGCCTGGTTATTTTGGGTTTGTCTGCCTGGTCTGTTCTTGCCAAAATCAGTTGCAGAGTTTTGAAATAAAAAGGCACACTTGTGCCTAGAATTTATTTAAGCCACACATCAGAAGTAGCCTTATTTTGTTGGGGGGAAACCCCATTGATTTTAATAGGGACTCGTGGAGTCAGTTTTGGGAGTGACTCAGGATTCGTGACTCGTGAGTCACCATTTTGGACCAAGGACTCGGACTCGAGACTCGGGTCCAAAGACTCGTGACTCGACTCGTGACTCGAGACCAAGGACTCTTCAACATCCCTGCTCACTCCCACACGAAAGGTGCAATAAAGAGGGAACATAATAAGTTTATTCTTTACACAGATGGAAACAACGGATACATTCAGGCACTGGCCTAGCTCAAGAACAGTAACAATATTTCGCTCTTGGCTGAGTTGAGTTCCCAGATGTTTGCCCTCTCCCACTTTCACCCAGAATGAGTCTCTCTCAGCCTTGCCTCCGCTCTCCGCCCCCTAATGCCAACGTTCTGAGCACTGTGATTGGCTCTGCCCTCTCAGAGACGAGAGGCGGACCTCCAGCTATCCATCACTCTGTCCATCAACATCTGGAGGGCCACATCTTCCCCATCCCTGCTGTAAGAGGCCTGAAATGGATCAACACCATTTAGCAGTCTTGGCACTGCAATATAGAGCTTTCCTACACGAGGCGGTTAATCTACTTTCGGTTTCATTGCAGAATTGAGAACCGAGCACTACACGAAGAGCATTTCATTTCCTGCTTTTCTGCTACATAACCTCTAGGTGGCACTGTGGTATAGCAGAATAGCACAATTACACAAGTGGAAAAAGCATTTTCTTTTGCGTTCACAAATAATACCACATTTTCCCTACTCTAAAAAAAAACTTGCTGAAAGTGCTCTTTAAAAACAGAAGTGAAACTGGAGGGTCACATTGTCATCTAAGGAACCCATAGGCAACTGTGAGTAGGGAATGACGAGCACACGATAAATGCCTCGTGTAGAAAAGTTCATAATGGTGGGATGATGTGTTGACTGAATTTCTGCCTAAAATTCCACAAATATGGCAACTTCTACCACAATGCAACACAAAGAGAAACAGACTCTCGGCACACCAAATACCATAAAATGAAAGTACAAGCATTATATATAGTCAATAATTCCTTGATCAGGGGTAGGGAATCGTTTTCCAATGAAAGGCCATTGACCCATGGGATAAATCAATCATGGACCACAGCCAAATTTGCCACTAAAATTCCTGGGAGTGCAATTTTGCTTTAAACCTCAAAGAGCCAGTGTGGCGTAGTGGTGAGAGTGTTGGACTGGGACTCGGGAGATCCGGGTTCTAGTCCCCACTCGGCCATGAAGCTCACTGGGTGACTTTGGGCCAGTCACTGACTCTCAGCCTTACCTACCTCACAGGGTTGTTGTGAGGATAAAATGGAGAGGAGGAGGAGGAAGATTATGTAAGCTGCCTTGGGTTCCTTGCAGGAAAAGAGGCGGGGTATAAATATAATAAATAAATAAATAGAATAATAGAATAGTAGAATCACCGGGCACCTTGTTTTAAAGAGAGATTGCCTCTATTTTGCAGTTGCCAAATTTTGGCAGGAATTTCAGTGGCATAGTGCTGGTGGCAATAGTGCTGGCTGGGGGAATGCTAGGAACTGTAGGACTTTTTTCTGTCAAAACATGCATAGCATTGCACCCTTATTGTCTGTAATTGCAAGCATGAACACTGATGCACCATGGGTTGAATCCAAGCTCTGCCTTCTGTGGACCTAAGGACTCCGTTCACTGAAAGTGCCTTCGCCCAATTTTGGGTGATCTCCTTTCTCTCTGCACCTCACCTCAGCAAGCTCACCCCATTCAGCAGGGTCCTCCGACCCTCTCTGTAGCATTTTCAGGGGCTAGAGTGGCTGCTGAGGGGAGGATGGGGTGGAGAACTCCATTTCAGCCAGCCGGGTTGCATGTGCCTAAATCTGGATCCCCCCCAACCCATTATTTATGAATGTCATATTTATGATTTTGAAGGAAAATTTTTTTAAAAAGGCAGGTCGGTTCCAATGTACCATTTTCTAGACAAGATGAGCACATGGAATGATTCCTGCGCC
This sequence comes from Shinisaurus crocodilurus, assembly GCA_021292165.1. Taxonomy (NCBI): domain Eukaryota; kingdom Metazoa; phylum Chordata; class Lepidosauria; order Squamata; family Shinisauridae; genus Shinisaurus; species Shinisaurus crocodilurus. The sequence continues at coordinate 2,103,780 of CM037877.1, read as the reverse complement.
TTGCATACATATGCAAGTATGAGCTAGCAGTGACTGACCAAGAAAGTTCTTGGGGTTGTGCCAAGATCATACTCCCCTTACACAAATCAATGTGCGATCACACTTAGAATACTGGGTACAGTTCTGGTCACTGCACTTAAAAAAGGATATTGTAGAGTAGGAAAATGTGCAGAGAAGGGCAACTAAAATGATCAAGCGGCTGGAACAACTCCCCTATGAGGAAAGGTTACAGCAGCTGGGACTGTTTAGCTTAGAAAAGAGGCGAGTAAGGGGAGACATGATAGAGGTGTACAACATTATGCATGGTGTGGAGAAAGTGGATAGGAAGACATTTTTCTCTCTCTTTCATAGTAGAACCCAGTGGGGTCATCCCATGATGCTGATTGGTGGGAGATTCAGGACAGATAAAAGGAAGGACTTCTTCACACAGTGCATAGTTAAACTATGGAATTCACTTCCACAAGATGTAGTGATGGTGGTCACCACCTTGGATGGCTTTAAAAGGGGATTGGACAAATTCATGGAGGATATGGCTATCAGTAGCGACTAGTCCTCATGGCTATATGCTACCTTCAGGCAGTATGCCTATGTCCTCCAGTTGCTGGGGAACGTGGGCAGGAAGGTACTGTTTCACTCATGTCCTGCTTGTGGGTTTTCCGTGGGCAGCAGGTTGGCCGCTGTGTGAACAGAATGCTGGACTAGGTGGACCTTTGGTCTGATCCAGCAGGGCTCTTCTGATGTTCTTATGTGTAGCCTGAACGAGTTGGACAAGCAACATACTCCTGTCCTGGATAATCCTCTGGATGGCCATTCACACAAGACCTTTCCTTGCTTGCGTTAGGGCAGCCTTCCCCAAGATGTTTTAGACTACAGGTCCCGTCACCCCTGACCATTGGCCATGCTGGGCAAGGATGATGGGAGTTGTATTCCAAAACATCTGTAGGGCATCAAGCTTGGGAATGCTGTGTTCGAGGCAGTAGCCTCTCTTACATTACACTGCAGTAGCAGGTTACTAAGAAGAGCACCTGCCAAAGGCTTTCCGTACTGGGGCCTTTCTAGTGACACAAACCTGAAAATACACCCCCCCACACACACACAAGGGCATTGTCCTGTGTTGTTTTGACAGTGCAACACTTTACAAAATAATAACTCACGATGTTACAGTGCTGAAAGAGCTTTTCTTACAGCATAGACTGAGCATGGGAACAGGATGAAAGTCCAGCTTTTTTGCAGTACATCTTAGGAGTGAATCAGTCCACCATCTTTCAGTTCAGCTGAATTGGTTTGACATTTGAGATCTGTCCAGCAGATGCTTTTCCATCAGAAGGAAAGCCGCAGAAGGCAGCTCAGGGTGCAGGAAAGGCAGAGAATGAGGAACCTCTAAGATGCGACAGCAATTTCTCAATCTGTCAGCAATTTTAGCTGTCCAAAAAGAGGAAACTGCCACAACCACAACTCATATATTTTGTCTATTTTTTATAGTTTATTTGGCACACATGGGGGGAAAAAACCATGTAAGACACACTCATTACACTCACTATAATAATCCAGTAACCATATTGGCTCAATTTAGAAGTTATGAACTTGATCCTCCAAAGCAGTGTTCTCCAACCTTGGGTCCCCAGATGTTTTTGGCCTACAACTCCCAGCATGCCCCAGCCAGCATAGCTGCTCCAAAGCATTCTTCTTAATGGTTCCCTCGTCCACTTTCTGTTCATTCCTAACTATAGTTTTGCCAACATGTCCAAATTGGCCATGCCTCGGAACCATGCTTTGCAACCATACCTTGAAGCAGCTTTACGAACATGGTGCTAGCCAGGGTTGGCATCACAGGGCATTTGCCAAGGCCTACACCTCAGCAAGGGACTCACTGCTGACCACCAGACCCCTCTGGCCCTGTTCTCCTCCTTGCTTTGCTGCTAACTTACCTGCTCTCTCCCTCTGGGATAGCACGAGGGAAGCAACGGAAGCTAGAAGGAGCAGCAGCCATGGATGGCTGCTCACTCATACACCCCTTCTGTAGGATTGGGACTAGAGGGCATGTGAGTGGCCAATGGTGGGGGAGACCTTGGGCACATCTTACCTGCCGCCCCCCCCCCCAAACCCTGGAGCTAGCACTGGTGCTAGGTTGACCAGTTACACATGGCTGAGACAGAGGATCTGCATCACTAAAAGAGAGGTCAAGAGGACACAGATTTGCACATGCTAACCTAATAGATATATAGATGCAAATTTAGAAAGAATTGCTATAGTTTAAAATGGAAATACAATGCATCTCAACATAGTGGCTGGGTTCTCACCATGGGGGTGGCTTAGTGTGTTGTCCGAACCCAGCGTGCTCCTCGCGGGGTGGTTTATAAGCCATGGTTTGTTGAAGGGTTTAGTAAAAAAACCCTCCCCCATGGCTTAGCGTGTCATCCGAACCCAGATGACATACTAAGCCACTGTCAAGCCAAAAGGCTACAGAGCCCCCTGGCAAGAGGTGTAAAAAAGGGTTGCCGTTCTGGCCAAGGGGCTCTGGCTGATGACAGCTGCACCCAAGCGGCACTTGGGAGCGGCTGTCAGAGGCTCCCTGCACTGCTGCAGTCGCCAGCTGGAAGGGCTGCAGTCGCAGGGGCACAGGGCAAGACATGCTCTGATTGATCTCCTCCAGAGCAGACTGATCAGAGCACGGTATCACCAGTGTCCACCACACGCTGCCTGCACAATCCCCGTTTGGGGCTTGGGGAGGCGAGGTGGCGGCAATTGGGAATGAGCCACTCGGCTTGGCTTCCCCTTCCCCCCTCTTGTCTTGCCAGCACCACTGTCAAGTGGTGGCAGGGAGGGGGGTACCTCTCTGTTCCCTCACTGCTCCTGCGGGGTCTCATGGGATACCCACAGGAGGACCGAGGGGGGAGGAGGGGCCCCCCTACCCCCGCTGTGCCCGATTGTCTGTTGGGCACAGGGGAATTTAATCCACAGTGCATGGCTTAAATCCCCAAGGTTGTTTAGGGTGTCGTGCGAACCCTCCCAGAATGGACAACTGACCAGGTGACCTGTGTGCCTTCTCAGTCTGGTGCCCAGGTGCTAACTGTTGATGGGCAACTTCAGGGCCCCTGTTGCTCTCCCTTTTTGGGGTTTAAACTGGTCTTGGACTGGATGCTTACGCTGTCTGAGTGTGGAAAGCTAAGCAGGGTCAAGCCTGATTGTTACTTGGATGGGAGACCCCTCCTCTAGTTTCCTGCATTGAGCAGGGGGTTGGACTCGATAGCCTGTAGACTCCTTCCAACTCTATGATCTATGAAATCTATGGATACCCCTTCAAATAGAGGAAATGTTCAGACTGGAGGACTGCCCACTCAAATAGAAAAAGAGGACACATGGCTGCCACTGCCAGTTTGGATGGTGAAGGGAGCTTGCAGCACATTCCCAAGTGTCCAAACCATGATGGGTAAGATTGGCTTCTTGACATCTGAACTGAGCCCTCGGGTGTTTCCAGATGGAGGGCTCCTTGCGCTACTGATCAAAAGGCATTGCTGCATCTGTTCCACCTTTTCTTCCTTAATAGATTGTTTTGAAGAAATAAAAGAGACAGAAGAAGCAGTGGGAAAACATGGGAGGGTAACATCATGAAGACTACATTGCCTGGGACCCCTCATAATATTTTGTGAATGAGGCAGGGCGATTGCAGGATGAAAGGCTCCTCTGGAAGCACCCCTGGATAAGGCCTAAAGGTGCTGGAGAGACAACCTGCTTACACATGACTAGAGGAATAACTGCAGAATAGGATGACTTTTGGTTAAATGAAGTATGGGATAAAGCAAGCTATATGTCAGGCCTGTGGCTCACGCTGGCTCAGCTTGTCTGAGCGTGGAAAGCTAAGCAGGGTCAGGCTTGGTTATTACTTGGATGGGAGACCCCTCCTCTAGTTTCCTGCATTGAGCAGGGGGTTGGACTCGATGGCCTTGTAGGCCCCTTCCAACTCTATATCTATGAACTATGTATTGACTTATGCCTATAGCCTGCCTTATTTCATGGGCTTAATTTTGTCCAGGACTTAGCCCTGGAGTCTGTTCTCGGCACTGGGGCACTCCCTTAGAAGGTGTGAAGCTATGACGGAGACCAGAGTGCCATTGAAGAATGGGCAGGGCATCTTTCCCTCGCATCTGAGTATCCATAATGAGCACCTACTACATCTGATGTATTAGGAGAAAGGCTTCCAGGTAGGCTGGAGCTGCAGCACCTCTCTTTAAGCACTGCACCACCTAATAGAGGGGGAAGCCAGAAGGTAGGACATAGGCCCACTGGTGGGCATTGAAAAAAATGGTGGGGGGAGATGAAATTGCAAGGGTGCATAAAATTAAAGTTTTTATTGGCCCAATGCATTTTGGAAAGTACTTCTTCAGGGCCACTACAATAGGAGCAATGGACATTTTATATAGTATTTGTGGAAGGACCCCCCTTCATTAGGATATCACACCACTAGCATCCACCAAATGTATTAAGACCATGTAGGTTTTCCACCACGATTCCTTTTTTGAATACTTTGAGACTTGGGTCTGGGGAACTCCTTGCCACAAATCCATCTCAATTATAAAAACCTTTAATCATAAAACTTCTCCTTGTAAGATGAATTCTGTCTATCTTATATACCTCACTAGCCTGGTAACTACAGTACAGGCATGGGATTGACACCACTGTCAGAGCCAAGATGAAGAAAACGAAGTGTTTTTTATCATGGGATTTATTTACACAAGGGGAGAGAGTGTTCTTCAAATTACAGGATGGAATGCTTAAACATACTTAAATTAAATATTCTTGGTTACCATACCTAATAAAAGAGCCTTCCTTGTTAATAAGCTGTCAATAGATTCCCCCCCAGATCCACTTCCCCTAAACTCTACCCGAGCCAATCCCTCACAACCAGGAATGGATGGTGTGGACCGCGGCGCAATCTCCCTCTGCCTTCTTTCTCTTTTGCCTACTGTGAGCACAGCTCCCTTCTGCGAACTACTAGAAATTCCAACTCCCTGTCATCTACTCTCTAGCGCAGTGTTCTCCAACCTTGGGTCCCCAGATTGTTTTTGGCCTACAACTCCCAGCATGCCCCAGCCATCTGGGGGCCCAAGGTTGGAGGACACTGCTCTACCTCAAGGGTGGGCAGAAGGTAGATCTCCAGATGTTTTGGACTTCAACTCCTAGAAGCCCCTGCCAGCATAGCCAATGGTCAGGCATGCTGGGAGTTGAAGGCCAAAACATCTGGAGATCTACTTTCTGACCACCCCTGGTACTAACTGTCTCAGAGCATCTCTCAGACTTTTCTAAATCTCTTGGCCAATCATGTTCCTTATGGAACTTCTGACTGCCAATCACCTTTGTTGACCCACCTGACCAATAAAAAGAAAGTTCACTTCTCCCACTAGACATTTTAAACAGCCTGAAGCCTCCCTTCATAAGCCCCCATAACCAAGGAGACCACAACTGTTTCCAGCTCTATACGCAGGAAGAAAGATAGGACTCTGGCCTACTCAGTTACATTATAGCCTCATAGAGGTCACACAAAGTATTTAAACATAACAAAGTATAAACAAACAGGTGAAAATATAGTGTTTCTTCACAGTATTATAGTATTATTATATTATACAATATAATATATTATATTTTTTGAGAATATTGTTTTCTATTACTTGTGTGCAATGGGAATGTTCGATTACACTTAGCGGAAGAGGCGTAAATCAGAGTCCAGGGTGGAATAACTTTGGTCTTGTGTAGTTTGTTGTTTTCTTATCAGAACTGGTATGCACATAATGACAACCCAGAGTAAGGGTTGTCATTGAATTGTGGGTTGTTGTTACATGCAATCCCTGGACTATGGTTTAACTATGGGTTGTTGACCATGAACAACCCAGGAAGAAGAGAATCCATGGTTTGTTGTTGGGTTGTGAACGCTGGGCTGTTCATGATTAACAACCCATAATAGTGCAGGGTTCACACATAATGACAACCCATGATTCAATGACAACCCACGATTTAACGACAACCCATACTCTGGGTTGTCATTACATGCAAATCAGGTCCTTCTTCCTGTCTGCTACCCCAGTTCTCCTAGCTGGTTTCACATACATTGACACAGTCTGATCCAGGAAGGCATATGTCTCATGTCCTTTAGCAAGTATACTCAGGATCACTTAACACAGATTAGTTTAGTTGTGCCTTAACTGTCCAGTGATGCTGAGTGATCCTTTGTAAAACCAAGTGGTGGACCGTGGGGAATTTAGTAACAAGTCAACAGACTACGCAAGACTAACCCACCCTGGGCCCTGACCCTCAGCTCTTCTGTTAAGTGTAATTGAACACTCCCCATTGTACACAATTAATAGAAAAAATATATTCTCCCAAAACGTGCTTCTCTTCCACTGCTTGCTTTTTCCAATTCAATGTCCTCTTGCTTTACCATCACCTGATCTAGTGGTGGCCAATGTCTAAATTCTTGGGAACCACCAGGGCTGGAAATGTATCTTGTCACACAAACTGTTCCCATTTGAATGTTGTTCAGGCTCCATAAGCTGACTGATGCCATCCCGTAGAAGTGGCTTCTCAGCTATGGAGCATATATTCTCAAGCATCATATGCGGAATCCAAAACAAAGAGGTCATTTGAATGCTGGAGTACCCCTCTTTGTTAAAAAAACAATGGGATGAATCTAGACTTAATCATATTTAAAGCAGACCCATTGAAATCGGAGGGTCTTATGTCCCATTGATTTCAATGGGTCTACTCTAAGTTTGAGTAAGTCTGGATCCAACCCAATAACTCCCCCCTCCACACACATTTTTCTTTACAAGTGACACTATAGGCAATATATATATATATATATATATATATATATATACACCACACTGTGATCAAAGATTGGTGGCATCAGATAATATTGCTTCAGGGGCCAGATCCAGCCAATGAGACGCCTGTTGGCCATTCTGGATCTAAGCACCCATTTGCTCCATAACTGGCATGCACCTTTCCAAGTGAAATGGAGAATTGCATTCACTTCTGACTGAAGTATGCATCGAGTTCTGAACCTTTCTGATCCAAGTGAAGATATTTACAGCGTATAAAATGGACCAAAAAGGCCCATTGAAAATTGGCGGACTTCTTTCCATTTCATGCTCTTCTCCTTCTCCTTCAAACCCTTCTTCCTTGGGAAGTGCAGATGCTGCTTCTCTTGCAGTGATGAGAGAATGCCTGTGATTTAGTCTCCTACACATCGCAGGTGGATTGGGGGCAATGTCCCTTTCTTTTCAAGTAATAGATCCGGTTGGCTTCTGGGTAGGCGACTTTGGAGAGCGGCAGTCTGTAGATGGCATCACTGGCGGTGGTGGTGAAGAGCAGGAAGGTAAGTGAAGATAAACAGAAAGGCCAGGTTCCCGGTGGCATTCCAAACTGAAGGGAAACAGAACAGTCACAGCCTTAGGTTGGGTCGCACAACCCTGTGGCTGTGATCAAGCGACAGCTACTCAGACACAGCTGGTGTAGTGGAACCAAGGCACACAGGGACATGGCTCCCACACTTTTTTATTAGCTGGGGTGCTGCCGCTATCTGCCAATCCCACCCCATCTCAGAATTTCCTGTTTCCTCTGAGCTTTACTGCAATCCTCACCGTAGCTGGGGAGAAATAAAATTTCCCAGCAACCGTATATTGTTCCTTGTTGTAATGTAATGTATTCTGGGGTGGCCTGGTCTTGAATGGGCAAGTAAGACCCATTTGCTTTACAAAAGACCTGCTCCTAGCAGATGAAAACTCCTAGAACTGGCTTGTTGAAGTGGATCAACGCAGCTGCCTACATTTCTTGGACTCTCCTTGTGGACATGGCTGGGGGGGGGGGGCTGTCACGATGAGCTCCTCCACTTCAAAATTTACCACTACGCCACTGTAAAGAGATTCAAGGTAGAGTTTTTATAGAGGTGGGAAGAGTAGGGCCAGTCTCCTTTTGTTTCATTTCAGGGGTTCGCTTGATATTTTTTTTGGGGGAAACCCCCAAATGAAATGAACAGGGATGAGCAGGGAGCATGTCACAATTTGTGCCTTTTCTGGGAGAGGGGAGGGGGCTTACAATGGCAGCGGCGGCGGCAGCGAGGGCGGGGCTTTACTTTATTTTCCCTAGCTCTTCTTTTTCGAAAGCTGCTGGTTCTAGTGGCTCCTTCGGTGGCATGGTGGCGGCGGCAGCAACAGAGTAACTTGGCCCCACCTTTGTGGGACTCCCTCCAGTACAGGTCCATAAACAAGACTTTAAAACCCACTTATTTCAGGTTGATTGTTCTTAAAAGATGTATATATGCTGCTGATCTGAAACTCTTCGAAGTGGAGTTCATTATAAAGGTGTGTTTGAACTCCTTGTGAATTGTTTGACTGCTGCTCAACATGGTTATTTTTTTTTAAAAAATTGAAATATGAAAAGGTGGCCTACAGATACGCACACAAGCAGACAGTGGAAATTGGGCCGCCAGTGCCAGCATCTTTCCTTCCCAGAATGCCTCTCTGGGAAGGATGCTACTGTGGACAGGTTGGGACTCTGGGAATTAGGAAGGAAGGGGGAAGAAGGAAGGAAGGAAGGAAGGAAGGAAGGTCAGCAGCAGCAGCAGCTTAAGCGCTGCTGTGGCTGCTGGGCCGCCAAACCTTCTGAAAAAGCTGGGAATTTTTATAGAAGGAAAACAAGGAAAAATAAAACTTCTGTCCCCCTCCCTCTGCCCAGCATTGTAAGCCCTCTTCCCTCCCCCTGAAACTATTTTGCGTATGGCTCCTGAAATGGCACCAAAGTAGCTGCCCCCCAGTTTGCCTCCTGCAAATGGAGCGCCAAAACGGAGGCGGCCATTTTGTCTACCCCTGTAACTGCTGGTTTGCCTTGCCCAGCATTACACTCTTCCTGAATTCTGGTTTAACCAGGGGGATTTCTGACATGAATTCTGGAATTTCAGTATTGTGTTGTTTCCCACAGCTTTCCGTGCCTTTAATTTCATGTGCGGCATTTCCCCCTCTACATGACTGACGTACACAGCGAGAAGGCACTAAAAACAACCGCACCATAATCATTGTTATGTGCTAATGCAGTGTTCTCCAACCTTGGGTCCCCAGATGTTTTTGGCCTACAACTCCCAGCTGGGAGTTGTAGGCCAAAAACATCTGGGGACCCAAGGTTGGAGAACACTGTGCTAATACATCGAGATTATTTTTGTGTGGTGTTTTACTGCATGCGCTCCAGGAACTGTTGGATCTGTGTGCAGCTCCCCCATGTGGTGAACCTTAGAACTGCAGATGGCAGCTAGTCGTGGGATCATCCTGGACAGGAAGGAGTATAAGGCAACTTTCTGTTCCAGCTGAGCCTTGTTTGATCGACAAGTGGTTCAGGAGGTCTGGTATGTTCCTGTAGCCTTGCTTGTTCTTTGGTCCTGACTCCTGGCTTGCTCCTTTTTCTCGCCTCCTGGTTTTTCCTTTGCTGTTAACGTACTCTTTGGTCCTGACTTACTGGCTGGTTCCATCCATGTTCCCTGGCTCACCTCAGACTGCCACATCCCAGCCATGATACCTACACAAGCACCACACAACAAGAATCCTGATCAAGATTTCTTTTTCTTTGTGTGTGTGTGGTATGTGATCAATGCCCATGTATATTTCCGTAATGCAGGGAAGTAGGAGACATAAATGAACTGAAAGGCTGGGGGAAACAGCGCACGCACCGTGCAAAACTAACTAAGTAAATAATGAAACCGTGGAAGGTTCTTAATGCATTGATTCCACTTTGAAGCCAAGCGGGAGTAATCTGAAGCTCTCTCAAACCTATAGAGAAATTTGGAAGAGGAGAATTTCAGAAGGGTGCTATTGCCCTCATGTCCTGCTTGTGGGCTTCCCATAGGCATCTGGTTGGCCATTGTGGGACCGCAATGCTAGACTAGATAGGCCTTTGGTCTGATCGAGAACAGCTCTTCTTATATTCTTCTCTCTAGGACAGAGCCATCGTGGCTCATGGAACAGTCACTCTTGTTTTTGTAGTACTTCAAGTTCAAAGTTACTTGACCAGGGACAAAAAAAAAAAAAGTGAGCATGAGTCCCACAGGTAACAAAGGGTCCGTCATACCAGCTATAACAGGGGGCAGCTTGTGGCCCTCCAGTTGTTTTTGGACCAGGACTCCTACTCCCAGCCAGCATGGCCAATAGTGAGGGATTATGGACAATGGAAGCCAGCAGCCTCTGGAGGGCCATGGGCTCTCCACCCCTGACCTAGTCTGTTGTCCATACACAGCCGATATGTACACTGGCTGGAAACTAGAGTGGCAATTAGTCTTGAATACCAGTGAGAGGGACAACCACCATTCTCTGGACCCCATTCACCCACCAAGAGCTGTTCCCCAGGGTGGATCGCGTCTGGAGCTGCTGCAGGTGCTGCCACCGTCACCACAATTTTATATTGGCGACAGTGGTGGCAAAAGGAGCAATACTGACAGTGGGGAAATGTTCTCAGTCGTCTTCCCTGTAGCTGGCTTCAGGAAGGGATAACTGTGGAAGGAAGAGATTTTGCTTCTTCCTAACTCCTGCTCTATCCAAAGTTAAATCTTCCTCAGGTCAGTCGGCGTGGGGCCAGCTAGGAAGTTACTCTATCTACTGACCCAGCAGTCATAGTTCTTGCTGCTGCACCTTCATTTAAAGTGAGCACCCTGCCGGGAGCGAGAAGAAGACCACACCAGTTGCTGGTCCTAGTTGCTCAGATAACACAGATGATGAAGTGGTCCAGCTTTGAATCTGAGAGTTCAAATCATTCATCAACTTCAAAGCTGGCTTTGAATGTTTTGCCTGAAATCCATGAGAAACCCACTCACAGTGGAGTCCCACAGAGTTCAAATGGGCTTGAGGCTTGCTCTGGATTGCATCCTTAATTCCTATTTGACTTTCCTATAGTTAAAGCACCGAGGCTCAGGATAAACAAGATCCTTTTTGTGTGCTTCTGTTCTTTTGGCCACAGCCATCTTCCTCATTTGCCCTTGTAGCACTCTTTTGGGGATGACAACCTTCTCATTAAGAAAGCAGCCATGAATACTTGATGATAAGTTCGCCCCCTGTGCTTCCACCCTTAAAGTCAATAAAACTTACCACGGAAAACATATTACCCAGTGTTTCTCCCACATAGGCAGTAAACAGGGCTGCAAAAGATGAAGGACAATTAAATTAGATTATTATATGCTGTGGCAGACTCCAAAATGGAGCAGTGTACAGGTGAGGGGGGGGGATGGCTATTTATTTTCCTTTTGTTTTTAAGAAGAAAGGGGCCTCAGGATTTGGGTTTTGCCATTAGATCCTTTCACTCCCCAGTCATCAACCTCGAAGGATGCTAAAATCATTACGCATGATCTGGCCAAAGATAAGGACTTTTAAAATCCAACTGATTTCAGTGGGAAAGATTTAAGCATGTGCTCAAGTCTCCCACTGAAATTAATGGGACTTAAGGAGAGCTTAACTGTGGTTGGATCATGTCCATATCTTTTAAAAAAGACATGCCTTACGTAAGCCTTCCCCAACGTTTTGGACTGCAACTCCCATCTGCCCCTGCCAGCATGGCCAGTGGTCAGGGATGATGGGAGCTATTATCAAAAACATCTGGAGGATACCATCTTAGGCAAGTTTGCCTGATGTTAAGACCTGAACCTTTGAATTAGACAAGTTCATGGAGGATAAAACTATCAATGGCTACTAGGAACAACATAGGATTCATAGATCATAGAGTTGGAAGGGGCCTACAAGGCCATCGAGTCCAACCCCCTGCTCAATGCAGGAAACTAGAGGAGGGGTCTCCCATCCAAGTAATAACCAGGCCTGACCCTGCTTAGCTTTCCACGCTCAGACAAGCTGAGCCAGCGTGAGCCACAGGCCTGCATTTCTTTTGCATAAGAGCCCTGCTGGATCAAACCGAGGGTCCATCTAGTCCAGCATTCTGTTCACACAGTGCCCATTGGAAACCCACAAGTAGGACATGAAGGCAACAGCACCCTCCCACCCATGTTCCCCAGCAACTGGTGTACATCATACTGTATTACTGCCTCCAATACTGGAAGTAGCATGTAGTCATCAGGACTAGTAGCCATTGATAGCTGTATCTTCTAAGAATTTGTAATGATGGCTCTGTACCACCTCCAGGAATCAGGCAACATGCCACTGAATATCAGTTGCTGGGGAGCAGCAGCAGGTGAGGGCTATGGCCTTCATGCTCCTGGTGGGCTTCCCAGAAGCCTTTGGTTGACGACACACTGTGGGAGACCGAATGCTGGACGTGATAGGCCTTTGGTCTGATCCAACATGGCTGCTCATGTGTTCTTATATTCTTATTTATCTATTTCACAGCCAAGCTCAGAAGAGATAAGAGATTCTCCCTGCCTGGGGAGAGGGCCTGGGGGGAAGAAGGTGGCATGACCAGATGGGAGACCCCTGTGGGCCGGAGGTTCCCCGGGCTTGTTTTAGATTCTGGCCGTTGTGGGCAGTAGCTTAAGTTCACTTAGGGAGGAACCGTCGCTTAGTGGTAGAGCATAGGCTTTTTGCATGCAGAAAGCCCCAGGTTCCTTGGTATCTCCAGTCCGAAGGACCAGTCGGCAGGTGATGGTAAAGACCTTTCTCTGCTTGAGACCCTGCCAGGCAGAGGAAACTGCACGGGCCCAGAGTTGTGACCTTGGGGCCTGACATTCCATTTTGGGCGGGGGGATGAGGCCATGGATTCAGGGGAAGTATCTGAGGAGGAGAGAGAATGCCCCCCCTCTCCAGCCCCAGACAAATCCACTGCCCTGGAAGGTCTCGTGCAAAAGGAGGGGCAATAGCTTAGTGCAGTGTTTCTCAACCTTGGGTCCCCCAGATGTTTTGCCTACAACTACCAGCATGCCCCAGCAGCTATGCTCGGCTGTGGGCATGCTGGGAGTTGTAGGCCAAAAACATCTGGGGACCCAAGGTTGAGAAACACTGGCTTAGTGGCAGAGCCCATGCTTCTCATGCACAAGGTCCCAGGTTCAATCTCCAGGTAGGGCAGGGGAAGAGTCTTGCCTGAAACCCTGGAGAGCTGCTACCAGTCAGTGTAGACATTTCTGCGCTAGATGGACCAGTGGTCCAACTCAGCAGAAAGCAGCTTCCTTTACTTCTATGACCCTCTTTTGCCAGTAGCTCCCTGGCCTGAGAAGGTTGTGTAGCATCGCCATCCTCTGACCCTGAGAACTCCAGCTCAGAAGACCCAGCGGAACCATGGTCTCCTCGGCGCCAGCGGAGCTGACAGCAGGTTGAACAAGGGAAGGGCCCTTTAACTGAAGAGGCTTCTCTCACAGGAGGAGCTAACCACCCAGACTGAGCTGCAGCTCTATTTAAGGCTCAGTTGTGGAGTTACCTGTTGCTGAAGCAACATTTGAGTCTGCTCCTATGTGTGTCTCCAGCTTGGGTACCCGTAGAGCTGCCTGCCTGCTGAACTTTGGCCTTGGTGAAAGCTGGACTTTGTCCTGTGATGCCTCACCCGACTGCTTTGCTGGAACTCCAACTCTTGTGAACCTACCACTTGGGTCAGAGCCTTTGTATTGCTGTGGCCATTGCTTGGGACAGAACAGTTGGATCAGAAGTGGGCAACTTTTGGGGTGTGTGTGATGGCCAGTTCTCGCCCAGACTCCCTACCCACAGGCCACACTCCTACCACCTCTGCTCCACCAAAATTTGGCATTGTGGCAGCCAAAAACCCACCAAAAAACCCACCATGGTTTGACACCAAATTTCAACAGCAAACTACTACAGAGGCTTACAAGGGACATTTTTGGTGGCTTTTTTCAGTGAATGTTGGTGGCCTGTTGGTGGCGTTGGGACTGCACTGGAGGCTGGGGAGCTGTATGAGGCCTGTGGGCCACGTGTTGCCCACAATGACTGGGTTCAGACAACACGATAACCCACACTCAGGGGTTGAGTATGGGTTGAGTGTGGGTTGTTGTTGAACCATGGGTTATCATGTTGTCTGAACCCAGCCGAGATAACACAAACCATGGTGAACAACTGACAGTTCACAACCCACAACAAACCATGGGTTCTCTGCATGGTTTGTTCGTGGTGAACAAGCCATGGCTTGTTAGCGCAGCTGGGTTCAGACAACACGATAACCCATGCTTCAACAACAACTCACAGTTCAACTTCAACCCACACTCAACCCATGCTCAACTCTTGAGCGTGGGTTATCCTGTTGCCTGAACCCACTGGTAGTCTGACCTGCCATAAGGCAGCTTCCTATGTTGTGAGTAATAGCAATGAAACTGGATACCTACCACAAGCAACTGCCAATGAAAACGTCTGCCAGGTGAAGGCATAGAACATCCCCCCTATTGCGATGCATGAGAGGCAGCTGTTGTAATTCCACAAGCCGGCATAAATTTTGCTAAAAGGAGAGGCCAGACTCAGTGCTGCAGTGAAGACAGATGCAAGGACACGTCATTGCTGGGCTTAGCAGGTAAGATGTGCAATGAAATGGCAGTGAAGAGGGTGACCACCACCAGCTCCACAGATGTTCTCCTACCCCAGAATCTCAAGAGAATTTGGAGTGCAAGGACATCCATATACACGAGACCCCTCATCTCACCACAAGGCAAGTTCCTCTCTTCCACAGGCCTCAAAATGTGGCTTTTCCTGGCAACCTTACCAGATGATAATATCACAACTTTGCTGGGGCACTATACTGCAGAGTACTTAGGGTAATGGTTTAAACCAGCCCTGTCCATGGCATCACTCATACCTGCGGGCACCCCCACTGCTGAGCCAATCACGGCTTGCATGAAGATAAGCGGGGATGAAATGAGCAAAGCCATCAGGATAATGCCTCCAGTCCAAGGGTTATCACAGCCGTACACCTGCCCGACTCCTACCGGGATAGACTGCAAAAGCTGTGGGACAAGTATTGAGAGGAAAGGTTTTAAGGTTGTGTGATTTGAGCTTCCATACTGATGTTCACAAAATATGTTCACAAAATAATAATCACCATCAGTCGCCCAGAATCCTGCCCCAGACCACATCCTGGTCTTCAGGACATCGATGATAGCACAGCATATCAATCAATTATCCTATATTCTGATGTTTGTTATCGGCCTTCAATAGTTTAAGATCTGGGTGCTTTAAACTCCTGGATTATGGAAGGGAGACAATCCCCCAGGAACATGAATCTATGCTTTGAGACAGTGCCAGCTCTAGATTTTGGAGCTCTTGCCCTTGGGCAAGACACCCTCAATGGGCCTCCTCCCCAGTGAGTCTATCTTCTCACCACCATTGTCACCAGCTGCTGTTGCTCCTCATCCTCTTTCTCGTCATTGCCACCGCTTCCTTGCTTGACAGGCAGAGAGCCAGTGAGCAAGTAGGCCGTGTCCATTTGCTGCTCTTCCTTCTCACCACCACCGTTGTCTGAGACAGAGTGAGAGGCAGGTGAACAAGCAGATGGCAATGGTGAAGAGGATGAGCAAGTCCAGGGGGCTCTTGTCAGTGGACCCCTGCTGGGCTGTGGGCCCCAACCTTCCCAACCCTTGACCCTACTTGCGGAATGCAAGCTTTGTTCATGAGCTCTTTTCGGGCACGAGTGGTGGGGTGGCTTGGTGGGTCTCAAACTGGGCACTTGACCTCCTATGCAACCAATGCTCTGTTTATCCTGCAAGCCTGGTAGACTGAACTCTGTGGTTCAAATGTGCCATCTAGGCCTGCTGGAGTACTCTGTCAGCTGACCCTGACCGAGTGCCAGTCCTTGTCCACCGGGCTCCTATAAAAGCCCTGGGTTTTGCTCTTCGGTCTCTGCTGTGAGAGCTCTGCCTAAGCTTCTGCTTCTCTGATTGCTGCCTCAGATCTTGATCCCTGTCCAGCTTGGACCACACTCACCTCTGGCTCTCCTTACCTTTGGACTGCTGCCTTAGAACTTGAGCCCTGCCTCCTTCTGGCCCACTTGGATGGGCGGCCGGTTCTCACTGGGTCCCGAAACCCAGCTGCTTTGAACCTGACCCTGGCCAAAGCCTGACAGCTCTAGGAAGACAGCTTGGGCATCGCTCATGCACCACCTCAAACCGCTTCTGCAGAACTTCTGAGTTTTAACACAACATTTAGATTGTGAAGATGTTGCAACTTGAAATAATGAGCACCTTTTTGGCCCCTTCCCATTACCAGCCCCGTGTCTGAGAATTGCTTGACAGATGAAGATGCCTATTCTCGCTAATGCAGTAGTGGTGTCCACGGACATCCTACCCCAGTCTGATCGATGTGGACTGGCAGTGATAAGCCCCAAAGTTTCTTTGCCTGGCAGTGCTAAGCCCCCAAATTGATACTTCTCATGTTTTCCTAAACACACACTTTCCTGGCACGCTTCCACATCTACCCAAATAAAAAGCCAAACTCACATCAAACTATTATGATGGGATACTAAGTAAGTCATTAGTACTTTATTGGTTATACTGACATCTCTCTCTTCCTTGGAAAAGTGCAGGTAGCTTATATGGGGGCTCCCAGGCAATTTCCCAACCATCCACTAGCTAGGCTGAAACCCACTTAGCTCTAATGGTGTTAACAACATAAGGAGAGCCCTGAAGCTGGCCTGGATGGATCAGACCAAAGGCCTAACTAGACTTTCCCGCAGTGGCCTATCAGATGCCTCTGGGAAGCCCACAAGCAGGACGTGAGCCAGTGTGGCGTAGTGGATGAGTGTTGGACTGGGACTCGGGAGATCCGGGTTCTAGTCCCTGCTTGTACCATGAAGCTCACTGGGTGACTTTGGGGCCAGTCACTGACTCTCAGCCTAACCTACCTCACAGGGTTGCTGAGAGGATAAAATGGAGAGGAGGAGGAGGATCGTGTAGGCCACCTTGGGTTCCTTGCAAGAAAAAAGGCGGGATATAAATATAATAAATAAAGAAGAGTGCAGTAGCCTTCTTCCTCTGTTGTTCCCCAGCAACTGGTCTTCAGAGGCCTGCTGCCTCTGATCCTGGAGGTGGTACACAGCCACCATGGCTAGCAGCCACAGATACCCCAACATCACATGGCCCCATACCAGTCCCCATTTCCCACTGAGCCCTGCCATCGCTTGAGCTTTTGCCCCGGCTCAGATCTTCCTGGGAGGGCAACAGTCTTTGCCCAAGGAGCAGGGCCGGTGCAACCGTTAGGCCAACTAGGCGGCTGCCTAGGGTGCCGGGCTAAAGGGGGCGCCAGGAGCATAGGGCTGGAGGGAGGGAGGGCTCAAGTGGGATGGGGGGGGCGCTAAATATCTGATCTTGCCTAGGGCACCAAACTGCCTTGCACCGGCCCTGCCAAGGAGAGAGCAGCACGATGGGGGATCCTCCCTTCTATGGTGCGGAATTGTGGCAGGCATTCCGTAAGGGCATCCCAGTCGTGCAATTCTTCCCCTTCCCAAAAGGGGGACCGGGCCCCTGCTGCCTAGACAGGCCATCAACACAGGCCTTTCAGTGCAAGGTGTGATGTTATCTGTGCAGTGGGGGTGAGCACCTCCATCAGATGAGGCCTGCTTCTGTTCCAGGAAGGCATGAACGGGGCTGTTTGTTAGCTGAACTCTCAACCCCAGAGCTGGCATGCGTCCTTCCATTCTTTTCAACAGGCAACTAGTGTCGGGCAGCTAATGTTATGGAATCTGAACAGTGACGAGCTGACTGCTGAAACAAAGGTCTCCTATTTTAATTAAATTAAATGCCCAGTACACGAGTCTATTTCAACTTGACAGCCGAAAACTCATTACTGCGTTGGCTAAGTCATTGGGGAACATTCTCCTCAGCGACGCTGGCATTCGCTTTTGAAGTCTCTCGCAGAGATAAGAATAAAAAATATTTCTAATAACCTGTTAATCTTGCATAAATACCTCTCCCTGTGGAAGCGAGAAGATGATTGCCTTAATTCCAAGACCGACTTACAACTGAAGGCCTACGCTGTAATTTTCCACTGAGTTTGAGAGGCGCAGCATTGCTCACGTCAATGGTGTATTGCCAGCTTTACGAGAACTTGGCCCCAAAATGTACATTCCTTGAATATCCCAAATGTTTCATTACTGGTAACTGGGCAAGTGGTTGAGGAAAATAACGTGACCATGAATCTAGTTCACAGGGTAGCTGAAACAGACGTGCGTGAGTGGGGGGAAAGATAGGGCATGAAGGACACCTTGTCCTCTTAGTACCCTGGGTCTAAAACTAAAGGAAGGGGAAGACTGATGGCTGGTATGTACATGCGCAAGGCAAGTTGTAAAACTGGCTTCAATCTGCAGTTAAGAGCACTGCTGTGATCACTCCTAAGAATACTCTGTCTGTTTGACAATGCTATCTCCTTCATCTCTTCCATGCCTTTGAGGCCCCTCATGGTCATGACTATTTAACAGATGGAAAGCTGAAGGTAAGGGAAATGCTGTCTTATGGGCACCCCGGGATCCATAGCCAAAGTTGGATTTATACACGGAGGCATGGCGCGTGGGCTCTTCCATCCAATCAAACTGGGCTGTTCGTTCATTCTGATGTAATCAGAGACCAGAGTCTCCAAAATACAGCATTTGTAGAAGTCGGGAAGATCACCTGGATGTCGTAATGTGTCAACAACACCCAATTGGATAGTTATGGGTCTCGACATTCAAGCCACAAAGAAACATCAATTGCCGCAATAAAATGTCCAGCGCAGCCTGGATAAACATGTTCCCAACACTATGCTGCTCTATAGTTCTGGGGTTGTCATGAAGCACAAACAACAGCCATTTTGTAGGTTAGGGGTCAACAGGGACTGTTTACATCAATGGAAGCTTTGCTAGTGCTCTTTCCAGTTGACTTCATGGTGGTATGGATGGTGCTGGACTATACAGGCAATCATTCATGTACAGCAGTGTGCTACACTAATAAGGAACCCATGGGTGGGGGTCCTAGGGCTGGGATACTGTTGTCTAACTCTCCTTTTGGAAACAAGAGGGGAGAAAAGAGTAGGAGGAGCCACAGTTGCAGCCCCAGAACGCCAACCTGTCCTCCTCAGCAGCTTCAGATATCTCTCCAAAGCAGCTGCTACAATGAGGGACCAGAGAAAGAACACCAGCATGCATTGCCTTATTCATGTAGTGTTTAAACTGTGTTGTGGATTCATGGTTGACACCAGCTGTCAGCAGTGCCAGGGCTAAGGGCACAGAGACAGCTTGCAGGACCCACCCAAGCTAATGCCACCATCTTTATTCTCACTCTAGGTGGGGCTCACCCAGGTTGGGGGCTGTGTGCTCTGTCTGTGCCCTGGCCAGTCCCCTGTGAAGTGAGAGTCCGTGCAATCTATACTCCTTTTCAATGGGCGCAGGAAACTCTGGGGTGCCCTCAGTGTGGGTGGGCGTGTCAGGATGAAGGTGGCATGTGTGGTCTCAGACCTGCTAAGGCTCCGTGGCACCAACTGAGCATGTCCCCTCTTGCAAGGGCTCTGGCCTAACTGCTCCTTGCTCATGTTAACCCAAGAATTGGGAGCTGGCACGGCACACAATTTTGGGTGCGTTTTTCATGTTTTAATTGCTTGCAAGAATAATAGCCTGAGCTTTTTAAGGTTTATTCCCCCCCCCCCAGGTGAAGCACTGGAGAAGTAGGTGTTGTGTGTGCGCAATCATGCGGCATATTGTGACTTTTACTCTAGTGCCAGTACAATCGGCACATCTGGCACCACTAGAACTTATAATGAGCATTGCCAGTCCCTAGCAGGTGACTGTATCTGAATCAGAGCAAACATTTTGAGTGCGCTGCAAAAAAAAACCTCTGCTAGTGTTGAGTGCTTCCCATTTCCCTGAGCATTAAGACACTCCAAGGGCTTGGACTTGGTTTCCTTTGGATGAGAACACTCTAGAACAGGGCTCTCCAACCTTGGGTCCCCAGATGTTTTTGGCCTACAACTCCCAGCATGCCCCGGCCAGCTATAACACTGCTCCAGAAGCTTAGTTTGATTTAGAAATATTCAAGCAGCGAATAAAATGGAGGCAAACAGCAGGCAGTGGGGCAGCTCTCCGGGTGCCGGAAGCCCCAGTGATAAAGCACCTCAGCCCCAGTGGCAAAGCATCAGCACACAAGCAAGTGGTGATGTGGGGAAACGTAGCCAGGAGGTCCTGGAAGCCAAATTTAGGTTGCTGGGTGGGAGGTTGAAATACAGGACCACCAAGGTGGCTTTCTCTGAAATGCTACCTGTTCCACGCACAGGCCAAGCTAGACAGGCCAAGCTGAGGCATCTCAATGTGTGGATGAGATGGTGGTGTAGAGAGGAGGGATTAAGATTTGTTAGGCACTGGGGAACATTTTGGGAAGAGCTGAGCCTGTAGAAGAAGGATGGGCTTCACTTGAACCGGGATGGAACCAGACTGCTGGCGCTGAACATAAAAAAGGTGGCAGAGCAGCTTTTAAACTGAACCCTGGGGGAAAGCCGACAGGAGCAGGGGAACATTCAGTTCAGGTTGAATCATCCCTAGGGGATGAAAATGAAAATGTTTCTGATTGCCCAAATGGGGAAAGGGAGGGAACAGGCCAGGAGCATATGGTGAAACATCATAGCCAGTCAAAGAGGCCTAAGGGCCATAGCAAAAGATGCACATGCCGGAGACATCTGGGGAGGGAAACCATGTAAAGGTGTTTCCGTGCAAATGCTAGACGTCTCCAAGCCAAGATGGGAGAGTTGGAGTGCCTGGTTTTAAAGGAGAACTTAGGCACAGTGGACATTACGGAAACCTGGTGGAATTGAGAGAACCAGTGGGATACGGTCATCTCTGGATATCAACTGCAGAAAAGGGCAACTAAAATGATCAAGGGGCTGGAGCAACTCCTGTATGAGGAAAGGACGGTTACAAGGTCTAGGGACTTTGTTTAGATTAGAGAAAAGGTGAGTGAGCGGGGGACATGATATAGGTGTACAAAGTTATGCATGGTGCGGTGAAAGTGGATAGGGAGACATTTTTTCTCCCTCCCTCATAATACTAGACCCAAAGGGGTCATCCATGAAGCTGATTGGTGGGAGATTCAGGACAGCTAAAAGGAATTCCTTCTTCACACATTGCATAGTTACGTAAACTATAGAATTCACTTCCCCAAGATGTAGTGATGGCCACCGATTTGGAGGGCTTTAAAAGGGGATTGGACAAATTCATGGAAAGGAAGGCTATCAATGGCCACTAGTCCTGATTGGCTATATGCTTCCTCCAGTATCAGAGGCAGTGAGCTTCGGCTATTGGGCGGTATATAAATGTATTAAATAAATAAATAAATAGAATAAATGTGTGCACCAGTTGCTAGGGAACATGGGCGGGAAGGTGCTGTTGCTCTCATGTCCTGCTTGTGGGATCTTGTGTGCAGCTGGTTGGCCACTGTGTTAACAGGATGCTGGACTAGCTGGACCCTTGGCCTGATCAGCAGGGCTCTTCTTATGTTCTAATTTTAGACCCTGGACTTAATGGTTTAATGGGAGTCCATCTTGAGAAGTCCGTGTGTATTTCTTCAGTTCTGAAGCACACAAAGACAGTCCACCCATCCCCAATTCGATCCTTTACAGCTGCTCCTACATTCCTGACACGATAGAGCAAAAAACCCCCAAAAACCCAACCCAGTTTGCCAGCCCTGAACAAAACAAGAAATACTTTGAGCATGCGCAGTTTCACAATTTAAATTAACTTAAACCAGTGTTTCTCAACCTTGGGTCCCCAGATGTTTTTGGCCTACAACTCCCAGCATGCCCCAGCCAGCATAGCTGGGGACCCAAGGTTGAGAAACACTGACTTAAACCATGGCACCTTCATGACGACAGGAATGCAGTGGAGTTTGCGTCTTCTGCCCTGGCACTATGCACACACACACACTGACTTGGGAAGAAGCACCATTTTGGTGTAGAAAACAATAATATATTTTGAAGTGGAAATGGCTGAGGACCTGTAACCGTGCACCTTCCCAGCCAGCCACCCTCTGACTATAAAATGTTTTAAAAATAAATAAAAATAAATACAATACATTGTAGTGAGAAACCAGGAGAGGCTGGTGAGGCTGATCCCACATTTTCAGCGTGTTTATTTATTACATGTATATCTTGTCTTTCCTCCATAGAGGTCAAGGCAAGGAACGTGGGGTCCCTTTGGGGGCACTGATCAGGCGCGTACCTGCTTAGCTGCAGTAAGGCGGCTGCATCACGTGCCTTCACACATGTGGGGCTCCTTTCCCATTGCAGGTTTTGCAGGTTTTCTTTGGAGCTTCATAGGAGCTATCCATGGTGCTCCATGGTGGTGAACTGATTTTGGGGACGGAGTTCAGCACCATGGAACACTCTTATGAAGCTCCAACTAGACCCTGCAAAAACTGCGATGGAAAAGGAGCCCCCACCGAAATAGGAGTCACCAGCCTCCCCTGTGCAACATTAGCCCCGATGTGCTTGGACCACATCCATACGGTCCAGGTACTTGCCAGTGCCACCATCATCTGCCCCTCTCTGGGGGGCATTGAGCGGGCTGGGCTGTTGGGTCCTGGCTGGGCATTGGCCCCAAAGTCAACTTCATGGGAGAGCAGTAATGGTCCGAATACAATGGATTTTGGAACGTTACTGTCACTAATATGTACATGTTTGTGTGCACTTTCCCCCAATATATCTGTACACATTTTTTTAAATTGGAAATTTCCTTTGCATAATTCTGGGAAGTGTTAATTTTGAAGGATAACTGAGTTTCGGTTCGCATATTGGTTTGAAAGTGCAAACTTCAGTACATTCTCAGTAAAATGTGAACCAAATGAATGTATATCCCCCCCTCCCTTCCCGCTAGTAGAAAAGGCCCACGACGGTTTGAAATCATCTTACCAAAGACACCTGGACCTCCGGCCAAGTGACGTTGGGCCCCGACGAGGAGATGGGTCGAATAAGCGTCGTGGGGAAGAAGGGATTGCAGTGGCCGGTAGCGGCTACGAACAGACCCAGAGCCAAGTTGAAAGGCAACGTGAAAACGGGCAGGTCCCATTTGCCGAAGAGTGAGCCTAAAGCGCTTGTGAAAAGAGGGCTGGAAAAGAAGAACAGAAACCATTGCTAAGCACAGAGCGGAAACATATCCGCACTACAGACCTAAACCCTGGCATAATAGTCATTCCCTACCCTGGAGACTCCTGGGAACTGTAATTTTGTGAGAAGAAGACTAGATCTCTAACAGAATTTTGTTACTTTCCCCAACTACAATCCCCAGGATGCTCTAGCGGACACCAGAACTGAACACTGATGTCATCCCTTAAGTTAGGGATTGGGAACATGTGGCTGTCCAGATGTTGTTGGACTGCAACTCCCATCACTCCTCACCATTGGCTATGCTGGCTAGGGCTGATGGGAGTTGTAGTCAGTGCTTTTTTTCTGGAGAAAAGGGTACCGGAACTCTTGGATTACATTTCCTTGGGAGTAGATGGCGATTAAATTGTAATGCAATTAATAGAAGAAAAGGTGCTGGAACTCAGTTCCGGTGAGTTCCACCAGAAACAAAGCCCTGGTTGTAGTCCAACAATATCTAGAGGGGGCACACATTCTCCATCCCTGCTTTAAGTGAATCTAGCTAAGTCTCATTCATCAGTTAGGTTCCCCAAGTTTAAAGCAATAGTATTCACCACGATGCCAAAAGGGCTGATGACCTATTTATTTATTTAATTTACAATATTTCTATATCACCCAATAACGAAGTTTAAGGACATAAGGACATAAGAAGAGCCCTGTTGGATCAGACCAAGGGTCCATCTAGTCCAGCATTCTGTTCACACAGTGGCCAGCCAGCTGCCCACGGGATCCCACAAGCAGGACATGAGTGCAAGCAGCACCTCCCCACCCATGTTCCCCAGCAACCGGAGTACACAGGCATACTGGCTCTGATACTGGAAGAAGCATATAGCCAATCAGGACTGGTAGCCATGGAGAGCCTTCTCCGTGAATTTGCCCAATCCCCTTTTAAAGCCCTCCAAATTGGTGGCCATCACAACCTCTTTTGGAAGTGAATTCTATAGTTTAAGCATGCGCTGTGTGAAGAAGGTTAACCAAGGCTCTCTGGGTTGTTTACAGTAAAAAAAAAACTATTAGGGAGCAATCCTATTGAGATGATCGTCAGCCTCTGAACTCGGTGGCTGATGATGATCATCCAATGCGGAGCGGCAGAGGCGATATTCGCCTCCCTGCTCCTCCTGCTCTGCACTTGCTAGACGGCTTTTTTTTCAGCCATCTAGCTGGGGCGCTTCGAAGGGGGGAGGGAAAGAGGCTGCAGAGGATAGCTTGTATCCTGGCCTCTGCAGTCTCCTCCCCTCCCCGCCCACCGGAACACCCCCTTTTTACCCCGCTCTGAGGTCACGTTCCAGACCTCGGAGAGGCAGCCAGTGCGGTTCTTTCTGCACCAGCTGTGAGGGAGGGGAGTGGGTCAGAGTGTGGATTCCCAGCTCTGAGGTCGGAGTGCTGCCTCCGACCTTGGATCTGTGAATCCGAAGAATCCCATGGCTCCCCAGACGCTATGTAAGGTCCATAGGATTGCTCCCTTAAGGTGCAATCCTATGCGAGTTTGGACAGCTGGGGCATGCTGGGAGTTACAGGCCTTCTCCCCCCTGTCTAAACTTGCATCGGATTTATTATTTACATTTATTAATCGCCCATCTGGCCGGCAACCGGATTGCACCCTGAATCTATTAAAAAGTAGCAAAAGTACGTAGTAAAAATGTTGGGCATGATGGCCTTGTAAATTCCTTGATCCCTGATAGGGATTCCTCCAATCTCCTTTGAAATTTTTTTTTTAAAAAAAATCTCCTGGGGAAGACCATTTTGCATCTGCTAGGGCGACTTGTTCCATTGCTCAGGTTCCTTCGCAGGTCCGTGGTGTCATTTGTGGAAGCTCAGCCATTCCCTGCTCAGGGATGGAGAGAAGATTACAGAAGTGGAACCTGCAACAAAATGTTGCAGTGTGGAGTCTTACTACTGCAGAGGGTTTCAGCCAGTCAATACTCCATTACATCCCCCCCTCTCCCCACTTATATTTTTTTCTGGGGGGGAGGACTTCTGCAGACCTTAGGGGTCCCCCCCCCCACATGCGGACACCTCCCTTTTCTGCACGGGTAGCTCCGTTTTGTTCGCATAAGGTCTAAAATTCCGAGAATGAGTTTGGAATTAGCATGTATGATCGCTTCCTGACACCTGATCTCTGTTTTATCAGTCATTTCCTCTGTCTTCTTTCCTTGTTTCCAAAGGGCCATGTAGACAGGGCAATTTAAAAAAAAAATATTGAATTGGATACACTTATTCAGTACTTCTAATGCTTGCAGGTCACATGGTGCCTACAAACATTCAACTGGCTCCAAGCCCCTCTTTGATCACCAGGGTTGCCATCTTTTTTTCTAAACTGGCCCATGTCCCTGTGCCTTTAGGTGTAGGTTGGTCTGCAGACATTAGCAGTCGATTGTACTTTACCGCGGCCGCTTACACATTGCCAGAAAAGAGGAAATGCACCCCCCACCCCCCAAAAGCAGACAACAGAGGACGTCGGTTTGGATCGAATGTGCATATATTATGTATAGTCACAAATGTAGAAATAGCACCTAGCATTTAAATAGAAATACAATACATCTTACCAGGGTGGGGAAGATGATAATCAGGTGACCCGTGTGCTGCTTCAGTCAGACCATGGGTCCATCTAGCCCAGGATTGTCGACACTGACTGGCAGCAGCTCTCCAGGGTTTCAGGGCAGGAGTTTTTCCTGCCCTACCTGGAGATGCCGGGGATCGAACCTGGGACCTTCTGCATGCAAAGCAGGTGCTCTGCCACTGAGCCACGGCCCCTCCCGTTAATGAGCATTCCCCTGATCTCCCTTCTTATGGTCCTGTATCATTAAACTGGACCTGGATCGGAAAGCCCTTCAAACACCTTCACCTAGAGGACTGTCCCCTGTAAAGGAGGACACATTACCACCATATTGTGCTTATCCCCATGCCATGACAAGTTTCACCTGCTGCTTGTTTTGGCCATTCAAGCTGCTGTAACATGCACAGGAGCAAGCCAGTCTGCTTTTTCTCCTGGTCAGTTGGCAACCATACCCACCCCAAGAAAATCTTCTTGTGTGCAGACAGCATTTTCTAACTCAGAGGGCAATGGGGCTGCGCAGGATTACTCCCGTATGTAGAAGCCTTGAGGAACGTTGGATCACGGCCTATGTGTACAGAATCCCTTCAGCATGGGAAAGCTCAGTTGTAGGCTTTTTTCTGTCTAAACATGCATAGGATTGTGCCTTTAAGAACATAAGAAGAGCCCTGCTGGGTCAGACCAAAGCTTTATCTAGCTCAGCATTTTGTTCCCACAATGGCCAACCAGATGAGCCCAGTAGCACCCGACCGCTCATGTTCCCCAACAACTGACATAGAGAGGCAAATTGTCTCGGATACTGGACGAAATATATAACCGTCATGACTAGTAGCCATTGATAGCCTGATCCTCCATGAATTTGTCTGAGTTTCAATTTGATAACAGTCTAACGGTCTTGGGTTTCCTAAAATATAACCCTGGGAATCATGCTTTGGTGTTGTGCTGAACTTTCTCTAGTAGACATTCCTAGGTCCTTCCTGGTACTATATTTTCCCGTGTCTCAGCCCCATGGCCCTCCATGCATCGGGGATGAACTTATGCAGTGGGGAGGCAGTTCTACACATAACGTAGGGATGCATGAGAAATCCATTTCAGTACATTTTGGAACAGGATTTTACCTAGTTTGCACCTTCTGGACTGAACATGGATTCAGATGCAATCTGCGGCCAAAGTCCGTATATTTCTGAGCTTGCAATGAGATTTGTGGACAGCATGCCATGCGTACATTTCAAAAAATGCGTACATTTCAAAATGCACAGAAATATGCTTTAATCATGGGAGAAGAATGCATACATTTCAAGAATGCACACAATTGATGTGTATTTTTGGAAAAAAAATATGCACTGAAATACGCACGGATTTTCATGCGAAAAGAGAGGTACCCCCAATGCTTGCAATCTGATATGGACTCAAGTTGGAACGAGCTTCGAGATGGAATCTGGAGAACTTTGGTGAGCTCAGGTTTTGCTGATTCGCACATCCCTAGCACTGTAGAAGCTCCTTGCATGATTTCCAACCCTGTGTGGCTCAAGGTTCTAGATCACTGAATGAGTAGTGCAGGTTTCCTGCTGCCTGGAGGGCCATCAGGAATGGATGAACGACATGGAGCCAATCAGCACATCTCCATTCTCCCTCATCAGACTGATGGGGAAAGGCACAATGCAGAACAACCAAACAAGGCTTGCTTGAAGGGAACTAAGGGGAGATGGGGCAAACGGGAGGAGCACCCAAAAGATGCGCACCCCACTAGACTCACCATGTCATGGACATGAGGACAACAGGAAGCAGAAGCCACCAATAATAGTCACCCTGGTCCGAGAACACAGCCATGAGCATCCCGACCAGGACCCCATTGTAGCCATACAGTCCCGCTGCAATGGCTGACCTGTGTGAGAAGGAAATCAGGTCAAAGATGCTTACGACTATGCCCTTTCCTGGCCGCAGAGCATGGTCTGAGGACACAATTACAGTCATGCCTTGGATTGAGAGCGTAATTCGTTCCAGAATCGTGCTTGTAATCCAAAACACTCTTATATCAAAACGAACCCCCCCCCCAAATTGTACAGAGATTTTTTAATTTAAGCTGTACTACAGTACTTGTATTGCAAGACGTCGCTTGTATATCAAGTAAATAAATAAATAAATAAATATTTAAAAATGTGCTTGTCTTGCAAAACGCTCTCAAACCAAGTTACTTGCAATCCAAGGTATTACTGCTGAAACGAAGCAAATCTGGGTCTTGTTGTGCCTGGTTGGGGGACTGCCTGGAAACCCCATGTATACTGCCTTGAGTTCCGTGATGCAGGATATAAGTGTATGAAATAAATAAATACTGAAGTTCTGTGGCTGAGAAACAATATTGGCAATTGCAGAATACCTTCACTCTGCCCCAGGCTGTGACAATGGAAAATGACCGCTCTTGCTGAATGTTCAGAACCTCAGCTGCTTACTTGTTAAGCCATGCAGGAGAGCTTCTTATCATAGACAAGGGACATAAAGTAAAGTTGGGAGATGTGTAAATCTCAGTCCAGTTGGACTATCCACCGAGGCTGGAATTTCAAATACCTGAAGGTGGATAACCAAAGTATAATGGTGCCTCCCTGCCCCCCCGATAAGGATTGTATTATGGGTTTTGACTTAAAAGTAATACAAGATAAAGTACTAATGGAATATGGATTCCCTCTGTCACATAGATGAGGGCAAAGACTTGTTCTCTGCTGCCCCAGAGGGCAGGACTAAATCTAAGCTTAAGTCAGAGGAGGTACATTTTGGTTGAACATTAGGAGAAACATCTTAATGGTAAGAGCAGTTCGACAATGGGACCAATTACTTGGGGGTGGGGCAAGGGTGGACTTCTCCTTGGCGGAAGTCTTCAAGCAGAGGCTGGACAGCCATCTGTTGGGGATGCTCTAATTCTCGATTTCCTACACTAAGCAGGGCATTGGACTAGGCTGCCTACACGGCCCACCTCTGACATGATGAGTCTATGACTGGTAGTCCAGTAATTACTATTCTATGCTCTTGGGGTGCCTCATGAGCTCTGCCTTACATGGTAGGCCTGTTCAGAGTGAATCCATGTTCCATTAGTAGTTTATCTTGTATTACTTTTGATTCAAATCCCATAAGAACTGATGCAATCCTTATAGAAAAAGGCACAACCCTATTAAATGACAATTGGACTTTGGTTATCCACCTTGTTTCTGTTGGGCCTTGGTCTCTTTTCATAGAAGAGTTCTCTCTTGGTGGAGGCATTTGCTCTTGGACTGCAGGAGACTTCAAATAATAATGCCAATAGGCAGGGCCGGACAAAGACATTTTTCTGCCTGAGGCAAAGGTCAAGATGGCGCCCCCTCCCCATCCCTCATACAGAAGCTAACTGGACTGCCAGTTGACAGGATAGTATCACCGATCCGATACACCTAAGGCAGCAGGCTAGTTTAGGAGTGGACGCAGAACAGGTCATGTTCTGGCCTGTGGCTCATGCTGGCTCAGCTTGTCTGAGCGTGGAAAGCTAAGCAGGGTCAGGCCTGGTCAGGCCAGGGTCAGGCCTGGAGAGCCAGTGTGGCATAGTGGTTAGAGTGTTGGACTGGGACTCAGGAGATCTGGGTTCTAGTCCCCGCTTGGCCATGAAACTCATTGGGTGACTTTGGGCCAGTCACTGCCTCTCAGCCTAACCTACCTCACAGGGTTTTTGTGAGGATAAAATGGAGAGGAGGAGGAGGAGGATTATGTAAGCCGCCTTGGGTTTCTTGCAGGAAAAAAGGCGGGGTATAAATATAATAAATAAATAAATAAATAAATAAATAAATAAATAAATAAATATTACTTGGATGGGAGACCTCTCCTCTAGTTTCCTGCATTGAGCAGGGGGTTGGACTCGATGGCTTGTAGGCCCCTTCCAACTCTATGATCCTATGAATCCTATGTGCTACAAATCATGCATGCAGTTCTGCCCTCCAACAGATGGGGCAGACTGGGGGACTCAGGAGGAACAGCTGGGGAGCTGCTACCCAGCATCAGCTGCCTGAGGCAATTGCCTCACTCTGCCTAATAATAGGGCCGGCCCTGCAAATAGACTCTCTGGGCTTGCTAATACCCCTGCTGTCTGAACTTGGAAAATGAGTGGCTTCTAGAGCTGTAGACCCATTATCTGAATCTGGTTTTGTAAAAAAGTTAAAATTAAAAAAAAAAATACATATGTAAATCAATAAAAACACTGGGCAATATGCCCCTTTGTGACTTTCATATAAGCATGGCAAAAAAAAAAAGAGGATTGTAAGAATTGAAGAACGATTTAAGGGCAAGCCTACCTCTCCTGGCTTAGGATAAGTGCTGTCACGGTCGAGACGACGGCACCGATGCAGCCTGTGAGTGTCAGCCAAGGGCTCTGGACCAGGAACCCAGCCACCATGATCAGACCACTGAGCGGATTGCTGACAAACATCACCTGAGATACGCCTCGCAGGACCCAGTCAGGGAACTGGAGCAGAAGAGGCTTGTCTGAAAGAAATCCCCCATTGGAGAAAAGATGCGCAGATTGAGATGGTTTCTGAAAACAGACACAGGCACCAACATGCTGAGGGCAGGGTGCGAAGGCACACGATGCAGCCGCCTTACTGCAGCTAAGCAGGTACGAGCCTGATCAGTGCCCCCCAAAGGGACCCCACGTTCCTTGCCTTGACCTCTATGGAGCTAAGACAAGATATACCGGTACATGTAATAAACATGCTGAAAATGTGGGATCAGTTTATACCTTTGTTTAATGCGGGGTGAGGCACCCTCCAGTTGTTTTAGGCTACAACTCCCAGAATCCCTGGCCATTGGCCATGCTGGCTGGGCTCGTGGGAGTTGTCATCCAAAACAACTGGAGGGCACCAGGTTGTCTTCCACTGGTTTGGCAAATAAACTGTTCCACCACGGCCGCAGCAGAGGGGAGAGCTGTGAGTGAGCCTGGCTGGGGACCAGCTGCCCTCTGGTCTTGCACTCCCATTAGAAGCCATTCCACGGCTGTGTCAGAGAAAGAGGCGAGGCACTGGGGCCAGGCTGCGGCCAACTGATATTTTGCTGTCCCCGCCCACTGCCACCCCACAGTGACCAGCCAGAACTGTTTCCTGGGTAGCTGAAGCCACTTCCGAACCCGTAAGGGCGCTGTCATGGCTCCAACACACACCCGAGGCCCAAGGTAGGATCTGAAGAGTTCAGCCAATGAAGAAGACTGTGCTTCTGAAGCCCAGCAGGAGGAGTCATCAAAGTGGCCAATCCAGGTATGGTAGCACGACAGTCTTAATCCTGGCTCTTTTTTTCTGATGGATTCTCTTTCCTTTTCACTCTCCATACTTTCCTACTCTGACTCGTCTTTACCTTTAGATTGTAAGGCAGGGCTTGTCTTTTTTTCTACTTCTTGTACAGCACTTAGCCATTTTTAAACCGAATAGCAGCGTTTGCTTAATTATTCATTGTAACTATTTCTAGCCTGCTGATTAAAAAACTACAACACATTACCCGGGCAGCTTACAAAACCAGATAATCCAATACAATAATGCAACGGAGCCATTTCATTTACAAAGAGCAGGTAAAACTTGCAGCACAAAACTCCATCATCAGGGGATTAAAAATCCAGTTAAACGGGCAAGGAATACACAAAGGTCTTTGCCTGGCACCAAAATGATATCAGAGTTGGTGCCTGGGAAGAGCATTCCAGAAACAAGGTGTTACCACTGAGAAGGCCCTGTCCCGAGTTGCCAACCACAGTACCCTAGACAGCAGGGGTACCTGGAGAAGGGATTCTGAAGATGATCTCAGTGTACAGACAGACTCATATAGAGATTGATGGTCCTTAAATTCTTCTTCTTTATCATCATCACCATCATCATCCTAGACAATGTAGTGCATTGAATGTGTTGCTTCACATATGACATTTCATTAAGTGTAAACACTCAAGGCATAACTCCAACAGAGAGTTAGCAATGCTAAAGCCCATGGAAACTAACTTTGTGTTGGATTTAGGCCCAAATACTTAACACATATTGGACAAATATTTGATTATGAATATATTCGAATATCCAATGAATTCAATGAATATGCAATGTCCAATATGAGAGCCAGTGTGGCATAGTGGTTAGAGTGTTGGATTGGGACTCGGGAGATCCTGGGTCCTAGTCCCCGCTCGGCCATGAGACTCACCTGGGTGACTTTGGGCCAGTCACTGACTCTCAGCCTAACCTACCTCACAGGGTTGTTGTGAGGATAAAACAGAGAGGAGGAGGAGGATTGTGTAAGCCGCCTTGGGTCCCTTGCAGGAAAAAAGGCGGGGTATAAATATAATAAATAAATAAATAAAATGTCAAAATGCAGAGAAGCTGAATTTGTTTGGGAGCAAATTGGCCTGTCTTAGACAATTCCAGCAGGGCTTTGTTTCTGTCGTTTGAAAGTTTATGGGCTGGGACGATTGCCAACATGTGTATCTCCAGCAACATCTGGCAAAGCTCCTAAGCGCCTACAGGGTTGTAAAATATGACACACGTTCGTTATTGTTTGTAAAAACATTGGGAAGTTGATTGAGCGGCGCAACAACCACTGGTAGAGTTCACGCTGCAGCTAAAAAAATGGCTTATTTATGTTGCTTACATCTAAGATGGCAGATGGTGTGAGCATCTCCCGACCAGCTTGTGCCGGCATTGCAAACACTCCCCTCCGTGTGTGTAGTTTAGACTTTGTCCTGGAATTCAGGAGAGACAAATACATGGTCTGGGACTGGGACAGGGAAGGTGGTGGACAAAACAAGAAAACCTAGAAATACATACCTTGTGATATGTTTAGAGGGTAAAATAAAGGCCAGCCCGAAGTTTATCACCAAGATTAGCAGTGGCGACTCCAGGATTTGGGGGACCTTCAGTGGTAGGCGATGGGAATCTCTCGAACTGGGGCTCCCTGCAATTAATCTCTGACATCTTACCTATTGTGCCACCAGTAGGGGGGGGCTACTTATGCATTGCCCCCAAAGAGGAAATGGTTCACCAGAAAGAGAGGACATTAATTTGCATAACATTTGAAAACAACAGAATGAAATTTAATAGGGATAAATGCCAAGTGCTGCACCTAGGGAAAGGAAACCAGATGCACAGTTACAGAATGGGGGACACTTGGCTCAACAATACTATAAGTGAGAAGGATCTTGGAATTGTTGTAGATCACAAACTGAATATGAGCCAGCACTGCGGTGTGGCTGCAAAGAAGGCAAATGCTCTTTTGGACTGCATTAATAGAAGTATAGCTTCCAAATCGTGTGAAGTGATAGTTCCCCTTTAAGACTCAGCACTGGTTAGGCCTCATCTTGAGTACTGCATCCAGTTCTAGGCACCACACTTCAAGAAGGATGTAAACAAACTGTTCAGAGGAGGGCAACAAGGATGATAAAGTGACTGGAAACAAGGCCCTATGAAGAGAGACTGAAAGAACTGGGCATGTTTAGCCTTCAGAAGAGGAGACTGAGGGGAGATATGATCGCACTCTTCCAGTTCTTGAAGGGTTGTCACACAGAGGAGGGCCAGGATCTCTTCTCGATCATCCCAGTTTGCAGGACACAGAATAATGGGCTCAAGTTACAGGAACCCAGATTCCGCCTAAACATCAGGAAATTTTTTCTGACTGTCAGAGCAATAAGACAATGGAACCAACTATCTAGGGAGGTGGTGAGCTCTCCCACTCTGGAGGCATTCAAGGTGCAGCTGGACAGCCATCTGTCAGGGATGCTTTGACCTGGATTCCTGCATTGAGCAGGGGGGTTGGACTCGATGGCCTTGTAGGCCCCTTCCAACTCTACTTTTCTATGATTCTATGATATGCTAATTTACATGTTTAGATGCAAATTTAGAAATAATAATTATAATTTAAATAGAAACACAATGCGTCTCATCATAGCAGGGGAGAGTAACCAGGTCACCTGTGTGCTTGTTCAGTCTGTTGTCCAGGTGCTGTTGATGGGCAGCTTCAACCTGGGCTCTCCTTTCTTAGGGTTCTTTATCTTTAAATTGGACTTGGACTGGACAGCCCATCAAAGAGAGGACACCCTCAAATAGAGGACTGTCCTCTGGCAGCTCTTCAAATAGGGGAGTGTGCTCTGTAAATTAGGACACCTGGCTACCTTAGCCACCAGTGCCCTACTTTCTTCCACAAGACCAGAGGAAAAGTTTTGTTTGAGAGCCAAACACTTTACTTTTAATACGTAGCATGTAGCTCTGTCTGTCTTCCTTACTCAAAAGCAAGTGTGGAGGACCTGATCCAGATTGGGACCCTAAAATCCCTTTGCCCCCTCCAGATTGGATTTCCTCATCTGCAATTTCCATAGGAAAAAAGCTCCCTTTGGAGCAAATGGACCTTTTTGTTATGCAAATTGCTGGCGTGCAGGGTCTGATCTGGATTAAATACAGGATCATAGCCCCTCTAGTTCCCCACAGTTTGATCCTGACTGGATCCTCCACACTTACCTGTGAGTAAGGAAAAAGACAGAGTAGCTGCATGCCACTAATTAGTTTGACCCTGAGCTTTGTGGGTCTGTTGGAGAATACCATCTCGGCTGCAGTACCTAAGCGTTCCAAGTGGTGTCCACCAGCAGGACCTATGAAGTCTCAGAGCTTGCTTCTCTGTTTCTGCGGGGAGGACACAGCCAAAGCGCTTGCTCCTTTCCTCAACTGCTGCTTGGGGCCTCTCCTAATCCCCTTTTTCCAGGGATTAGGAGAAGGGCTTTCATTTCACAGCTGTTCAATTTGCATGATTTATGAAGTTCACAGAACTAAGCATTTGGAATGCCTGGGAGCAACATTTTAAAGTTCTTAGGAAAGGATATGCACACAGGCCTTTCGGTCTCATTCACCCATCCTGGATCCAGGGGAAATGGATATATTATTTTCCACTGATGGCTGGTCACAAAGATAACTGCTTGCGCCATCCTCTCATCCAGGATATCTTTGACTCTCACACTGCTCCTGCTGCAACCTTGCTCTTTTAAGTCTTCAGTTTTATGGATAGCTGCCTTGTTTGACCATCACCAGAGCCACTTGTATTCTACGATTTCCCCCACACACACACACCCCAAGCCCTCCAAAGAAGCACAGAATGTTACACCCTGAATTGGTCACCCAATCCAGCTGCCTGTAAATCTAAGCTTTATTAGTAATGATTTATTTCTAATTTATTTTACAAAAATAAAGTGTCTAGCCCTTAGAGTTGCATAGCATTATCTATTGATGATCTACTGCAGATCCCCCAAAGATCTACCAATACAGTAGATCCCAATCTACATTCTGCCCACCCCTGGATGAGAGTCCACTACATCAGATGCTCAAAGTGTTATTCTCATAATGGATCTGGTTGCTGTGATTACAGAATAGCTGCGACTCCAAACACATTTAGCAACATTTACTTTCTGTATAAGTGGTTACAAGGACGAGGACGGAACAGCTGGAGTTGCTGGCATTTGGGGTCCATCTGTGCACATTTATGTGCACGCACGCTAGAGCCAAGATACACCTGCCCTTCACTCAGACATTTAACTCCTACGTAGAGACCCAGCATTTCCCCCGAAAAGCAAAATAGGGAAGGTACTTGTTTTATGCTAGGGACAAGTGCCAGAAAATGGGTGACTAACCCAGGATCACCCCCAAAGCTCGATCGATGAGCAGGGACTCAAGCAAAGGTCTCCACCACAGGTCCAATGCCAACATGACATCACACTACAGTAACACCTTGGATTGCAAGTAACTTGGTTTGAGAGCGTTTTGCAAGACAAGCAATTTTTTTAAATATTTATTTATTTATTTTTTACTTGATATACAAGCGACGCCTTGCAATACAAGTACTGTAGTACGGCTTAAATTAAAAATCTCTGTATCTTTACAAAGGGTGTGTGTGTTTCATTTTGATATAAGAGTGTTTTGGATTACAAGCACGTTTCCGGAACGAATTATGCTCTCAATCCAAGGCATGACTGTAGTTCTTTATCTTATACCTTTCAGCCAGTCCCCGAATGCCTTCATATCTCCGGTGACATAGCTCAGGGCTCTGCAGAGTCGCCTCCAACTTTCCCCCATCCAAGTCTGTGTTTTGCTGGATTCTTCTCTGGCATTTTCAATGTCCATTGTGATTTTCGGGCCCTGCTGGGACAAAAGCAGCAATGCATCTGACCTCACAACATATCCATTGATCTGCTCCCACAGGTCGGTGTGCTCCTTCTTTCCATGTTATGTCTGGAAGTAATGCAGGGAAAAGCAGGCCAAAGAGAAGCAACCATCCACATGTATTTTTTTAAGGTCCACATAATAGTGTGAATAACCAAAGGGCTTCAGGAATAATCAGAGACACCCAACAGCATTCTACCAACCTGACCTTTGAACCTCAACCACTGTCGTATCCCACCACCTTCCCGGCAGGACAACCCTTAGAGGAGGATCCTGTCTCTGGTCCTAGTGGTTACAAGATCAGGGGGAGTCAGAGGATGGCAATAGCCCTCCAAAGACCATCCAAGGCCATGACATCACAAGAGCCAAAGCCCATCCCCTTGCTCCAGGCCTGCCAGGATCAATCCCAGGATCCCAGGAACAAAGGCGGTACTTCCAGACAGAAGCCCAGAGACGGAGGTGAAGTGCCCATCTGGCAAGCACTTCAAATATCCTTGAGACCTACTTGTGAGGAGGAAGGATGCTCTGGTTCAGGGCTCTAATGACAAGCCAGGAAAGAATGGGCATCCCTTATAAAACTGCTCAGTTGGCACCTAGTCCTTGCTGAAGCAACATCTTACTGTGCTCTCTATTGGGCAGCTCACCAGCTAGCCTGACCTTCCTGGTCCTTGAACCACTGGACTGCTCCTGATAAGGCCTTGATGGCAGGAATGGGACAACCATAGATACAGGCCACATTCAAAGTATGCCTACCTGGGCTTCCAGCCTTTCCAGTAGTGGCATGCTTTGAGAGGGGTCTTGGGCACACGCTGGCCAGCGCTGGCTCTTAAATTCAGAGTCACACGACTTGTGTCCATCTGGTGATGTGTCTGCTGGGACTGGGATGGTGGAGTGCCCGGAAATATTGGTGAAAGAATATCCATCCATCTTTCCTAGCATTTCACGTGTGATAAAGGGCAGGGAGAAGGAAGTCAGTAGGAGAACTCACTCTCTGCCCTGACAACAAGTAGTTAATTATTTTACAGACACTTGGCCAAGTGTCCCTAATTGTACTATTTGGCTTATGACAGGGGCGGGTCATCTATCTATCTATCTATCTATCTATCTATCTCTATCATCTATCTATCACGATCTTCGATCTATCATCAGAAGGAGCAGCTAGCACTATCTATCTATCTATCATCTACTAATCTATCTATCATCTATCTATCTATCTATATCTATCATCTATCATCTATCTATCTATCTATCTATCTATCTATCTATCATCTATCTATCTATCTATCAACTGGTATATCTTCTGGTGGAATGGGGCAGATTCAGCAAGGTCTGATCCCATGTCCCCACCCTTGAACAATGGCAACAGCAAAAAGGCTCCCCCTAGGTTGGCGTCAAGGCTAGGCATGGTCAGGCACTTGCTGAGGGCCCGCACCCCAGCAGGGTCCCACTGCCTGCCACCCCCTGGAGTTGCTCCTCTTCTCCATTGCAGTCTTGTTCAGTGGCCTCTCACTCTGGCCCAGAAAATAGTGGTGTTGAGAAAGCGGAGCAGCAGACGCCACTGCCCACTTGCTCAATGTCTCCCTGCCTGTCAAGCAAGCGAGTGATGCCAATGATGAGATAGAGGATGAGGAGCAAGGGCAGCTGGTGACAATCCTTGTGAGAAGGTAGACTCACTTGGGGGGGGAGCATTGAGGGTGTCTTGCCCAAGGGCCCTCAAAAACCTGGAGCTGGCAGTGGCTCCCCCCATTCTAAATTGCTATTTATTTTTAATCATTATTAAATTTATATCCCACCTTTCCCCCTCTTGCAAGGAACCCAAGCCAACTGACATTGTCCTTCTCCTCTCCGTTCTGTCTTTACAACAACCCTGTGAGGTAGGTTAGGCTGAGAGTCAGCGACTGGCCCAAAGCCAGTCATTCCAAATTTTATTTTATTTATCTGAAGTACTTTTATGCTGCTCCTCAGCCAAGTGGGGACTAGAACCCAGATCTCCCGAGTCACAGGCCAACACTCTAACCACTGCGCCACACTGGCTGCTAAGACAGAAGAAAGCTTGTGGAGGAGGGGGCAGGAGTGGATCTTGGTGCAACAGGATGGTGAGCGTAGTTCTGGTAGTGAAAACAAATTCCTGGGCTGAGCATGTGCTCAGAGGAACCCGGTTCCTCAGTTCTAAGTGAACGTTGCCCCCAGCCAGCTTTTATTTTGCACCTGGTGGATCTCAGGGACCTAGTAAAAAAACACAGTGGATCCTGGAAGCCTGACAGCATCATCCGCCCTCACTTCCTCCACTACCGACCTCCCCATGTTGATGGGGCAGATCTGCAAAGGTCACTGTAACTGCATTTGGCTGAGAACCCCAACGATTGGGAACCCTGAAGCCAGGGTTGTGTGGGGCAGTGCAGGCGTCTCCCTCGCAGACCTTCTCGGTCCACATGGGGAGGTTGGGAGTGGGGTTGGAGCATGCGTTCCCAGCTCCCTCCACGCTTACAGGAAAAGCCCTCTTGGGCGAATGCCAAAGGGCTACAGTGACGGAAGCAAGAGCATCGTTGAGCACCCGGGGATTACAGACACTGTACCTACTTGGGAACGCTGGCACAAACTTTCGGCTCCTGGTCTGTCTCCATCACTTCAGTGCTGCATGATCCGGAATCTCTGGCCTACAGCAGTCCCCAAGGCTTTTGTGCTTGGACAGAGAACGTTTATAGGGCGTTCGATCCATTGGATAAAGGAGAACCTCTCTCCTATTGCAAAAGCCCGAACCCACCCACTGCCCTGCCTCTTTCTCAGTACCTGCAACTGCGTCACTTTCTGAGCTGGACTCGCATCAAGCATGCACCCAAGCACCCACTCAATTATTTTGAATCCTTTATATAGAGTGTGCTGTTACTTTGACTGAAGATCTGATAGCATCTATTTATAACACCCACCAAGTGCCATTATTGGAAGGCAACCCACTCTGTGTATCATGGGCATGGGAGGGTGACGTAGGTGAATCTTGGGAAGAAGATGATTGGCAGCGTGCCTGGACCTCCTTGGCATCAATCGGCATGCATAATAAATGAAGCACAATGTGTAGTCGCCTAAAACACCCGGACGATAGTCAACATTGTTGGAAGGGGTGTGGTCAGACTGGTTCATTCTTTCACTTTTGGTGCGACTGTTCAACCGTGCAAGAGTTTTGGAACATGGTTGCCGGTAGCTGCCAAGAATGTCTCCACACTCTGCCACTGGTAACTTCTGAAGCTCAGCGCTTTATCATTTTTAACCTAGTGACCCCGGATTCCTCCATAAAGACCTCCTTAAGCCGCAAAGCTGTGCATAGGATGTATTTGGAAGTCTCTAAAGCAGTGTTCTCCAACCTTGGGTCCCCAGATGTTTTTGGCCTACAACTTCCAGCATGCCCCAGCCAGCAGTAGCTGGCTGGGGCATGCTGGGAGTTGTAGGCCAAAAACATCTGGGGACCCAAGGTTGGAGAACACTGCTCTAAAGCAACCAACTAAATAGCAGTAGGATTGATAAAATTTGGGAGACTACGATTATATACAAACATATTCAGCGAGGACAGCAAGCGATGAATTAAGTACACACACACACACACGTAAACTATGGCACCACAGTTTCTATTTAGGTCCTCTGTGGAAGTCCTCCAAAGTTCTGGTCAAATTCTGATCAAGTACATATGCCTACATTGTTTACTGTCATATTATACATCCCCTTATTGATATTTAAGTTATTTTATTAATAAAATTATTTTATGAACTTAAATATCCAGTCTTTCACTAGATACTGACTGGGTTCATGCAACATGATAATGAAAACATGCTTGTTTCAGAGTGACTTGTCATGTTGTCTGAACCTGGCCAGAGTGGCTTGTGTGTTGTTAACAAACCATGCTGCTGGGTTCAGACAACATGACAAGCCACTCTGAAACAAATATGGCTTGTAAGCCACCATGGCTTACCATGTTGTGTGACCCCTGTCAGTCTCTTCTCACACTGTTTTATTTTAGTTGTTCCACAAGCATATCATCACATACTAAGGATGATAATCAGTGAGTCCCTATTTCTTTAGTGATCTTGTTGTGTAGGTATGCATGTTCTTCTGTTCTTTTTTTGCCTCTGTTTTAAACTTTATTTCAAAATAAAATAAAATTCCACAAGAACAACAACAACAACAACAAAAACAACAACACATTTTCATCTAGGTTAGAAAAGTGTGGGATTTTTCTTTCTTTCACTGTGGTGGGCCTGGACTTAAGCAGTTGAGCCATCCCAGCTGTTCCAATGAATTGTGCGGCTTTATTCAGCAACAACCTTTAGCTAAGGCATTTTGCTCGGTCCGCGTTGCCTTCCAAGGTTCACAGGCCTGATTCTAACAGGTGGCCGACCACCTGAGGATGTCCTTGTTCTGATCACAGCATTTCAAAGCCAATTCAACCCAACCTCCTTCTCCAAGGCAGGGTCATCTCCACAGCATCTCGCTGATCCAGCCACGCAGCTCTAGCCAAAATGGCGCCACTATTTGGCGTCTGAGCCTTTAAGAGTTGCACGAAGGGCAAATTCCAGGTGGTGTCCTGTCCACCCCCCCCTTCTTTGCAGTTGTCGGCTTGCCAAAAGCCACACCTGGTGAAATCTGCCCTCGAAAGTAACTTGTTTAGGTACAAAAGTCCTTTCTGAGCCCATATCTGGGAGCCCTGCTAGCCATTCTAGCACAGCCAAGGAATCGCTTAAGGCAGTGTTCTCCAACCTTGGGTCCCCAGATGTGTTTGGCCTACAACTCCCAGCATGCCCCAGCCATCTGGGGACCTAAGGTTGGAGAACACTGCCTTAAGGCTTACAGCAAATGTGTTCAGGTTATGTGCTCTGGCCAGCCAGCACGGAGCTGGATTTGAAACCGCTCCCACTGCTTCCCCAAAGGGTTTCCAGTAAGGCCGAGTGGAAAATCCCCCACCGCTGTTTTTGTATCACTTCCCAAATTCCAGCAATTTGGAGAGGGCAGATAGAGGTGAATTTTGAAGGCTGGGGCACAAAACTGCACACACAGTGCTCCTCCTGGCTTCTTGAGCTGTCAAGTCATCATAGTTTATTTAAGTTATTTGTATCCTGTTTTCCAAGCTAGTTGTCTGAAGCAGCTTAAAAAAAACAACATAAAATGTTAACGATAAAAAAGCACAGGGAAAAAAAATATCAAATGGCACAAGTAAATGGGTGCGTGGGATCGGGCCACACACAATTCCAGAATCCTGCTTGGACTTGCACTACATAACAATGTAGCATAATAGGTGGCCATGTGTCCTGCTTTACAGATTTCATAGAGTTGGAAGGAGCCTACAAGGCCATCGAGTCCAACCCTCTGCTCAATGCAGGAAACTAGAGGAGGGGTCTCCCATCCAAGCAATAACCAGGCCTGACCCTGCTTAGCTTTCCATGCTCAGACAAGCTGAGCCAGCGTAAGCCACAGGCCTGTTACTAATAGAGGACAGTCCTCTATTTGAAAGGCAATCTATTTGGAGGCGTGCATGCCCCACAGAAATGCAGTCCTTCCCTTCCAGGGTCTCTAGCCAGTTTGAGCTGGGGGGGGGGGAGAAATTGCTTCTTGCCCCAGGTGAGTATGGTCATCAGGAAACTCATTCGTGGCATCCTCCAAAATAAAATGGTGTTACGGTAGTAGGCTTGAAAATGGCCAGAGAGAGCACCTTTATTTATTTATTTATTATATTTATACCCCGCCTTTTTTCCTGCAAGGAACCCAAGGCAGCTTACATAATCCTCCTCCTCCTCCTCCTCCTCTCCATTTTCCTCCATGTCTTGTAATACTAGAACTTTGGGTCGTCTGATGAAATCGTGTTGTGGAGGTACAAAACATGGAATGAAGTTATGGAACTCATTGCCACGAGATTGCCACATTGGCTTAGAGCAGGGGTGTTGAGCTGCTTTCAGTCTGAGGGCTGAATTCGACTTTGGAGACGCTCTTGGGGACCACAGTCCAGTGGTGGATGGAGCGAGAAGCAAATGGAGTGGGGCAAAAATACAAAATAAAATATATATATACCAGCATAGTTTAGCTTAAAGCTCTTCCTGCCAGTAATTCAGCCTTAGGAGAAGCATTTCAACCTTTCAGAATGGGGGGGGGGGACATGCCAAAGCCGGGAAATGGCTAAATAATCAGCAGTCATTGAGGTGGGGCCAGCAGAAGGTGTTGTGGCCATTTGGAAAACCCTGCAGGCCTATGATCCAGCACCCCTGGCTTAGACAAATGGCCTTAAAAGCTGATGAGACAAATTCATGGAGGAAGAGAGGTCCATCAATAAGCTATTAGCAGTGATGGCCATTTGCAATGTCTATGTTCGGAGGCCGTATGCCACAGAATGCCATTTTGCCAGGGAGCAACACTGGGAGAGGGCGATTGCCTTCATGTCAGGGATGTTGAAGAGTCCTTGGTCTCGAGTCACGAGTCGAGTCACGAGTCTTTGGACCCGAGTCTCGAGTCCGAGTCCTTGGTCCAAAATGGTGACTCCTGAGTCCCGAGTCACTCCCAAAACTGACTCCACGAGTCCCTATTAAAAACAATGGGGTTTCCCCCCAACAAAATAAGGCTACTTCAGATGTGTGGCTTAAATAAATTCTAGGCACAAGTGTGCCTTTTTATTTCAAAACTCTGCAACTGATTTTGGCAAGAACAGACCAGGCAGACAAACCCAAAATAACCAGGCAGGCAGAGGAGGCAGGGAACCCCAAAGCAGGCAGGCAGAGGCGTTTGTCTTGGACAATTCAAACTGTGGAACTGGTTAAGAAGAGACCAGGCAGGCAGAGGAGGCAGGGAACTCCAAACAGGCAGGCAGAGGCAGCCAAACCCAAAATGTCTGACCCTAACCCTAACCCCCCACAACAACACATCAATCAAAATAAATCTCAACACATCGTTGGGGCTGCGCTCCTGGTAGCTGTCCATAGTGGCCGAGCAGCGGCGCGCCTCGCTTCCATGCGCTCTTCACCGGTGATCGCGCTCCTCTCCACTCCTTCTGGCACAGGCCAGGGATGTTGACTGAGTCCTTGGTCTCGAGTCCCGAGTCGAGTCTCGAGTCCCATTAAAAATATTGGGACTTGAGTCAGACTTGAGTCAGAGGGAGGACTCAGTCCGACTCACGAGTCGAGTCCTCGAGTCCGAGTCCCCATCCCTGCTTCATGCCCTGCTGGTTGGGTTCCTGAAGGCATCTGATTGGCCACTGTAGGAAACAGGATGCTGGACCAGATAGACTTTGGTCTGATCCAGCAGGGCTTTATTTAAAATGTCCCCAAACGTCTCCATGTATACACCACAGCTCTACTCTAGGCAGGCAGGGAAAAAAATATTACCACGATGATCATTTTGTCAGACTGCAGCATCATTTGTACATCCAAACTGAAATGTCATTTCCTCGTGAGAAGATTAGAGGATACAATTGGACTCCAATCCCCTAACCAGGGGTGTGGATGGGTGTCAAGTCAACCAAATTTAGTAGGACAAGGGTTATTGACAAGTCACTCACGCAGCATGTAACAGCATTCATTCTGTATCGGGAATGCCAGTTTCTGGGAAACAGTCCTTTAAACATCTCGGCATGAATTATGTTATTCATGGATTTGCTGCTTTTAATCACCTAGTGGGGGACTGGCTATATCTCCAGGTGGTGTCAAGCAGAATTACTCTACTGAATTCCATTAAATGTCTTCCACAGTAACGCCGCTAAATAGTTACGGTAAGAAATCTAAAACAACAAAGAGTTATGTGGCACCTTAAAAGACTAACAAATTGATTCTGGCATACGCTTTCGTGGGGACTGTCAAGTCAAGTGGACAGCATCCACAAAAGCTTATGCCAGAATCAATTTGTTAGTCTTTAAGGCAGTGTTCTCCAACCTTGGGTCCCCAGATGTTTTTGGCCTACAACTCCCAGCATGCCGTGCCCCAGCCAGTGTAGGCCAAAAACATCTGGGGACCCAAGGTTCGAGAACACTGCTTTAAGGTGTCACAAGACTCTTTTTTGTTGCTTTTGCTGCAAAAGACTAACGCAGCTACCCCTCTGGAAATTGGCGGGAAATCTGGCAATCGTATCGTCTCCCACCTCTTAGCAAATCGATAATCCATTTCTGCTGTTAGGATGAACCCTCCCACTCTTGTAACTATGAATGGCTTTGGTATATGCTTTAAAGCCCAAACTGCCCATGAATATAAACACAAGCATTTCCCCTTCCAGACACTTATCTTAAATTTAAAGTATTTCCTTTCTCTTTCTGCCTGTTATCTCTTCCCACCGGGTTGTTTTATTAGCCCCAATTAACAGGCAACTAAGAGGGGCAGATAAGTCAGATGTGTAGTGCAAGCCTATGCACTGATTGCTCAGAAGTAAGCCCCACTGAATTCAGTGGGGGCTTACTCCCAAGTAAGTGCACCTCAGGATTTCAACTGCAGTCCATCTGGTGGTTGGGACCTTCCCTTGCATTGGAAAATGACGAAAACGCCTGCCCACGGTCACTGTCCAAGCCACCATACAATTAGTATTGATTCAGTATTCTTAAGTGCACGTTTACACAGGATTCAATGAGACTTGCTGCCTAGTGTGTGTTCCTAGGGTGACACACAGCCTTATTTTGGTTTACTGTCTTTGCTGCTCCTGGACTGTTTTCAAAGAGACCCCTTTCCGGCAAGCTACTTGGTGACAGGGAGGAGAAGAACCAGGTAGACAACAGGACCCAAACCCGGTGCCACAGAATTAAATTGCCACTCTGCA
Source organism: Shinisaurus crocodilurus (assembly GCA_021292165.1). Taxonomy (NCBI): domain Eukaryota; kingdom Metazoa; phylum Chordata; class Lepidosauria; order Squamata; family Shinisauridae; genus Shinisaurus; species Shinisaurus crocodilurus. Next base: position 2,059,228 of record CM037877.1, on the reverse strand, counting down.
TTAAAACAAGCAAATCAACTGAGTTCTCTTACCTCCCGCTGCCGCCCAGCCAGGAAGCTTTCTGCTCTGCCAAGTTTATCACTTAACTGGAGTGTGCAGGGACAGTGACAGTGGAAGAGAACGAGCACCTCTTTATATAGCCCACAACTCGCAGCAGTGCACAAGTCACCGTAGTTGCAGCCCTCCTCCTCCCTTTGTGCACAGACACCTGGGTCTCCCTTGTTCTTTCCCTGTGTTTTTTTTTTTTTTTTACCAAGTTGCTTACCAAAACCCCATTCCCCCCCTTGCTGTTTTCCTGCTTTCCACCCAGCTAAAGAAGGTTCAAATATTACACACACACAGACACAGATACAGATACACACACAGAGAGAGATACACACACAGACACAGACACAGACAGACAGACACACACACACACACACACACTGAACACAATCCAATCCAATGCGCTTAAATCTCTTTGTGGAAGAGGGAAGTACATGCTTAAAACACTCTTTTACCCGTAGGATGTAAAAGAGCTTAACTTTGGCTGGAACGTGCCCATTGGCTTTTAAAGTGATATACAAAGAGAATGCCGACGAGGAGATTTCTTGGAGTCCAAAGGAATACGTTTGCAATGTCAAAGCCACCGGTTAGGAGAGGGACCAGAGCTTTGCAGAAGCGCACATGCATCCCTAGCAGAAGGTTCGAGCTTCAGTCCCCAACATCACCAGCTAGCCAGGCTGGGAACGGGAAGAGCCTGAACCACAATCCTGGAGAGCTGCTGGCAGCCACAGCTGCCCAAACTGGGTTAGCTGGAGACCAGGGCTGGTTCTACCATAAGGCAGAGTGAGGTAGCCACCTCAGGCGGCTGATGCTGGGGTGGGGGTGGGGGGCAGAGAGTGATGGTGAGGTGCTGCAAGACAGAACTGTGTGTGCCACATGGACTGCCCTGCATCCCTCTAAACTGCCACCTCCCCCCTCACCCTCTTGACTGGCTGGCTTGCTTTTTAAAATGTATTTATTTATTTAATATATTTATTTACCGCCCATCAGCCCAAAGGCTCCCTGGGCGGTTTACAAGTAAAACAGGATAAAAACAATCTTAAAACCAAAAAAAACATCATTAAAATAGAAATATAAATACAATATAGTACAATAAAAGAAAGCAGCCAGATGAATCAGACCGGAGGTACAGCAGTGATAATAAAAAATGGGAATAAAAATCTAACCATTAAAATATTGGGTAAATAAAAAGGTCTTCACCTGGCGCCTGAAGGAATAAAGAGTAGGCGCCAGGAGCACCTCCTTGACGAGTTGATTCTAGAGATGGGGTGCCACAACTGAGAAGGCCCTTCCCCTAGTAGCCACCCTCCTAGCCTCTTTTGGAGGATGCTCTCTGAGAAGAACCTCTGAAGAAGATCTCAGGGTTCGGGTAGGCACGTATGGGATGAGGCGTTCCTTCAGATAACCTGGCCCCAAACCGTTGAGGGCTTTAAATGTCAATGTTAGCACTTTGAATCGGGCCCGGACTTCAATTGGTAGCCAATGTAGTTCATAGAGGACTGGCGTAATATGTTCTTGTCGGCCAGTCCCCGTTAGCTGCCTCGCTGCTCTATTTTGAACCAACTGAAGTGTCTGGACCATTTTCAAAGGCAGCCCCATGTAGAGCGCGTTACAATAGTCCAGACGAGAAGTTACCAGAGTGTGAATCACCGTTGCTAGGCTCTGCCTGTCCAGATAGGGTCGTAGTTGGTAAATCAGCCTAAGCTGATAAAAGGCGCTCCTTGTCACCGAGTCCACTTGTGACTCCAGCGACAGTTCGACCCCCAAACTACGAACCCTGTCCTTTAGGGGGAGTGCAACCCCGTCCAGGGCAGGTTGAGTATCCTCCCTCCGGACAGATGATCCGCCCACAAACAGCACTTCCATCTTGTCTGGATTGAGTTTCAGTTTATTGGCCCTCATCCAGTCCATTACCAGGCCCAGACATTGTTCAGTGGCGGCAAATACTTTAAAAAGTTTAACCGTCTGTCTCTGTTAGACTTGAAACAAGCAGGACCGGTGCAAGGCAGTTTGGTGCCCTAGCCAAGATCAGATATTTAGCGCCCCCCCTTCCCACTTGAGAGCGCTGTATTTTTTTAAAGGCGTTCCTGACACCCCCTTTAGCCCTGCGCCCTAGCCAGCTGCCTAGTTGGCCTAATGGTCGCACCGGCCCTGGAAACAAGATTTGCTGTTGATATGGCAAGGCAGCGGCGGCAGCACAGGCACTGCCTGCGGCCACCTTGCCCACAGTGCCGTCTTCTGAGGAAGGGCTGGTGGTTCCTCAGAGCAGAGCTCCACAGAGCCCTGCGCCAGCATCACTCTCCGCTTTTCTGCAGCAGCAAATATTGCTTAAAGCAGCAAAAGTGGCAGTGCTGCCCCATGGCTGGCTGGCTGGTGGGGTGTGTGGTCGTGTGCGCAGGACCGGTGCAAGGCAGTGTGGTGCCCTAGGCAAGATCAGATATTTAGCGCCCCCCTTCCCACTTGAGAGCGCTGTATTTTGTTTTCAAGGCGTTTCTGGCACCCCCTTTAGCCCTGCGCCCTAGGCGGCTGCCTAGTTGGCCTAATGGTCGCACCGGCCCTGCGTGTGCGCAGTGATGTGCAGCCCTGCAGTCGGCGGTTGAGAAGTACAATGCACCACCCCTCCCAGCCTGCCTAAGCCACATGGCTCCTTGGCTCTCATTGGCCCAGATGGATGATTATGTATCTGTTAAGCATTAAAAGTTTTTTGGGGTGGGCTTTTACAATGTAACGGATTAACATGGGTGCCCCGCCCCCACTGCAAATGGATGAACACTGCGTGGTTTTCTCAGCCGCTCACCTTTCTTCCTGGGTCTCTGTAACCCATCTATGGTTGGACTGCAAGTATTCAGCCAGGAAGAGATTCTTCTTCAGATTTTGGTCTTGAAACCCACACCTCTTCCACATTCCCTGTGTTTCCACCCCCTGGGAATTGGCACACATGGATTTGGAGATATGAAGGCCTGGACAAAACTTGAAAAAATGGGGGCGGGGACTGCTTCCTCCCAAATTTCCCAAAAATCCCTGGGAAAAAATGGATTGTGTGTGTGTGTGTGTGTGTGTGTGTTTCCCACTAGTTTTACATCCCTCCCCAGGCCTTCACATCTCAATGCACATTTCGCAATGATGCCGACTTGTATGGTGTGTTATGTCACAGAACATGATGTTACATTGGGAAGCTAGTTACTCCTAACGGTAGCCCATAAATTCGTTTGCTTCCCCACCTTTATAAGTGTCACTCCTGTGGAATGACCTTAGTTTCCTTTTCTGTAAAAGTATCGACCTACAGTAGTACCTGGGATTGCAAGTAACTTGGTTTGAGAGCGTTTTGCAAGACAAGCAAATTTTAAAATATTTATTAAATTTTTTTGGACTTGATATACAAGCGACGTCTTGCAATACAAGTACCATAGTACGGCTTAAATTAAAAATCTCTGTACAAATTTTTTTGGGGGGATTTCATTTTGGTATAAGAGTGTTTTGGATTACAAGCACGTTTCCGGAACGAATTATGCTCTCAATCCAAGGCATGACTGTATATTTCAAAGGGAGGAGGCTTAACAAGTTGTTAATAGGAAGACACAACATTGGTACTATGAATGAGATACCTTGATTTTCATTGTGAGTTCTATTCACTCCTGTGTGGGATAAAATAACTTGGCTCTAATGTCATAGCCAGATAGTCTTCAACCTTTTCAGCCCCAGGAACCTATGTTTAACCCAAATATTCATTGGGGGATGCACCTTTAGCTTTTTACTGAATATTTTTATGGTGGAAGTGCTGCTTTTGTGACTCGCTTTTGGTCAGGCTTTGACCCAGGGGTCACACCAAACCCACAAGTTGAAGACCAATGCTCTAATGTACCTATTCTCTTTAAGATATAAATTGCACATACAATAGGAACAAGATAATACCGTACACACTATGCATTGTACTAGATTCTATACAACCAATAATAGAAAAAATTGAATATATAATAAATATATAGAAACGTATTACACAGATTGTATTTATCATTACCAGAATTTAAATATTGATGAAGTGTTACAATACTTAACCACACAGAAAAAGATAGATATAGGATATAGATATCAAAGGTATATCTTAATTTTAGGAAGGAGATAAAATGATTGCAGAATGCGTGGCCCCCTCCAGATGTTGTGGGACTCCAACTCCCATCAGCCCCAGCAAGCATGGACTATGTCAGGGATGATGGGAGATGCAGTTAAACAACATCTGGAGGGCCACAGGTTCCCCAGCCCTGAGATTTTCAAATTGTCCAAGTTTTTGTTTGCCATCCCTCAACCTTATAACCTCCATGAGTGTTTTGTCATCTCTGCAATTTCCTAAACTCCCATGAACCATTCAGTAAGTGAGGGCATAGAAGTGCGCCTCCATTTTTGAGCGATCAGAATTTTTGCAGCAGCTAATTAATTCCAAATTAAATCTCTTTGATGTAAAGCAAACTGCTCCAAGGGCGCAATCTTATGGTGCTGGCTGTTAAGTGTCGTAAATCTGTCCATAAGCCGTAGTCGTTATCACAGTCCGAGGGTCAAAGCCAAAATATATCATTCCGAAATACAGCAACCATAAACCAGTTCGGGATCAGGCAAAGTCGTGGTCAAGGTCGTTCCAAGGTTCCAAGGTACAGAAGTATGAGGTCGGGAATGTCAGGAGCGTCTGGCTGTAGCTGTCTTAACAAACAATGGCTTCCAGCCTCTGAGTGTGTTTGGGACCTGCCTTTTGAGCAGGCGCTGATTGGTCAGGCTGCCCAGCTGGCTCAGGCTGCATGTAGCCTGGCCCCGCCCCAAACACACTCCGACACGGCTGGTCTCTGTCTGACCTACTGGAGGCATAACAGTAAGCCCCTGAACATGGAGGCTTAGGGTCATCGAATGTGGAGCAGAAGGAGTGGCGGAGGCAGTCTTCACCACCTCCTCTTCCTCCTCCTCCTCCTCTTCCTCCTCCTCCCTTGTATTTTCCGCAAGATGGTCCTTTTTGCCTGTCTAGCTGGAGCATCTCCGAGTGGGAAGGATAGCTTGTATCCTGGCTTCTCCAGTTTCCTCCCCTCCCCCCAAATCCCCCCTTCTTCCCCTCTCCAAGGTTGCTTTCCTAACCTCGGAGAGCAGCTGGTGCAGTTCTTTCTGTGCCAGCTGCAAAGGGGCAGGGGAGCGTGCGTGCGTGTGTGCCAGAGATCTGATTCCCAGCTCCGAGGTCACCGTGCTCTCTTCAGCCTCAGATCTGCACATCTGAACTATCCTATGGCCCTTAGTTCAGATGCTATCTAGGCAGGACCAGTGCAAGGCAGTTTGGTGCCCTAGGCAAGATCAGATATTTAGCGCCCCCCCCCTCCCACTTGAGAGCGCTGTATTTCCCCCCCAAGGCATTTCTGGCGCCCCCTTTAGCCCTGCGCCCAAGGCAGCTGCCTAGTTGGCCTAATGGTAGCACCGGCCCTGTATCTAGGGGTCATAGGAATAGGATTGCTCCCTAAATAACCTAGCAGTATTCTCAGGGAATGTAAAGGTATAGTCAAATGTACCACCAGCGATATTGTGTGTTACATACTAGGAGTATGTAACACAGCTCCCGAGATGCACTTTCATATTGAATTCTCATGACATGAGTTTTAGGGTGCAATCCTATGCACGCTTAGACAGTAAAAAAAAAGGCCTACAATTCCCAGCATGCCCCAGCCAGCTATGCTGGCTGGGGCATGCTGGGAGTTGTAGGCCTTTTTTTCCTTTCTGTATAAACATGCATGGGACTGCGCCTTTATTGGCTCACAATATTCACTTTTATAGTGGGCCCAAATTCTTAACCAAACAATGTATGCCCACCCTCAGAACCTGATTACAATAACACTTGCTTCCTCTGACTGTATTTCCTTCTGGAGGTTTTTTTTTATTTTTATGGCCTGGCTGTTTTTCACTGGAGAATGGCCCAGCCCCAGGGGTGATTTCTTACTTAAGGGCAGGAGGGCACTGCACTCCCGCCTGCCTGCCTACCAGCCTTCTCCCCTGACCCCCCAGCAAGTCAGTTTCACTGTGGTGCTGCAGCATCCTGCGGCTCAGAGTTTCTTCAGCTACCTTCGCTGCAGCCTTCAGTGCCCCCTCTCTCTCTCTCTGGGCCTGTTCGCACGGCCCAGGCTGCGGGCTGGGGAGGCACCGTGGGGGCGATCTGCGGGGTCCGGCGGGGCGGACCCCGGTGGAGCCAGCAGTCCCCCTCTACCGCCCATGGTCACTTTGCGTGCGTCCTGCGCACGGCCGTCCCGCGGGGGCACCCCCGGTCGGCGTTCGCTTCGCACGACACGGGGACCGCGGGGGACTTCTGCTCCCCCGCGGTTCCCGTGTCGTGCGAACAAGCCCCCCCCTCTCTCTCTCCCCCCCCCTCGCTGGGAGGCTTCCATACCTGCCCCACGAGCCTGGGCTCTGCTGCAAACTGGGCATGCTCAGGATTCCATTCCCACATACCAGGGGCGTTGACCCTCTTCCAGCCCAAGAGCCAAACTGAATTTCAGGCACGCTCTTGGGGGGCCACATTTCAGGGCAGGGCAAAATGGGGCAGAACCAAAGGCACAGAGGCAGGGACCACCCGCCCCCCCCCACAGCATATTTTAGTTTAAAGCTCTTACTGTGAGTAATTAAGCCTTAGGAGAGGCATTTCAACGTTTTAGAACGGGGGTGGTGGGGGGGAAATGGCACAAAAGCCAGGAAACCACCAAAAGATCCGAGGTTGGGGGAAAGGGGACCCCGGGTGGACTAGATTCCAAGGCAAATAGCACAGCTCCCAAGCTGACACGAGTTCTGATCCCTTCTTCTCTCTCTGTTTTACCGAACAAGCGGTGGGTGTTCCCTCTCTGGGTTGTGGATAAGGAGAAATTGGATTGGTAATGGGCACGTGGCAGCAGTGTGCCTGGTTTGAGGGAGCACCAAGGTGGCACAATCGTTGCAATCCACAGGGAACCCGTTGAGGTAGTCAGATGGGAAAGACGGATAAAGCCAAAATATATCATTCCGAAATACAGCAACCATAAACCAGTTCGGGATCAGACAGAACCTGCAAGGTAGGTAGGTGCAAGTGGCAACCTGCAAGTGGCCACTCTGCTATCACCAAATTGAGGAAATGCATCACCCAAGAAGAGGATTAAAAAAGGACCCAGAATTGCATGACACGTGCATATGCCAATTTTTATGCAGAGATGCAAAATTAGAAATAGGCCTGCTCAGTCAGCTATTTTCCAGGTGCTCACAGTTGAGGGGCAACATCAAGGATCTTGCGCTCCCTCCCGTCTTATGGTTCTTTATCTTTAAACTGGATTTGGACTGGAAAGCCCTTCAAAAAGAGGACTGTCCTCTGTAAAGGAAAGGAAAGACCTTTGCTTCAGTGTACCAGCTCCATTTCTTTGGAACTCCCTGTCTCTGGAGGTCAGGCAGACACCCACACTGTATTGTTTTCGATGCCCTCTGAAAACCTCTTTATTTCAAGATGCCTTCGGTTTGTACTGATTTTGTTTCTAACCTATTGTTTTATTCCTTTTATCTGTTTTATCTTTTTATTGTTCACCACTCCAGAATCACCATACTGCAATATGGAGCAGTATATAAATGTTGTAAGTAAATAATAAATATGTGAAGAATCAGCTTCATGGGATGATCCTGGGTTGTAGTATTATGAGAGAAGGAGAAAAATGTCTCCACATATCCACTTTTTCTATATCATGCACAATTCTGTACACAATTCTGTACACAATTCTGTACACAATTCTGTACACTGTAATTATTAAATAAATTATCCAGTCTTGATGTGATTGTACGTCTGAAGGCATGACGTTTCTTTTGCAGGTTTACTCAGAAGTTATCACGGAGCTAATCTGGGATTTACTTCTAACTTGTCACGCATGGCTCAGGCCGCGTGCATCGTGTGTGGAAATGGTCTGATGATCTACTATTTAAGGTTGAAATCCAAAGTAATTTCACATGGAAGTAAATATTGCTGAAATCAAGGACATGAATTTACAACTAAACATAGTTTGGGATCAGCCCAGAAGCTAAATGGCACCTTGTAGATTGACGTACAGGGCAATCATTACATGGTATATGGTGGGGTGGTAACTTGTTTTTAGCAGTTGTGTTTTATTAACTTGTTTTAGAGATATTTTTAAAATTGGTTTTAAAAATCTCATGTTTTATTGTTTATATTTTATTGTTTGTTTTGAATTATTGTTGTACACCGCCCAGAGAGCTTCGGCTATTGGGCGGTATAGAAATTAAATGAATGAATGAATGAATAAATAAATAAATCCTACATATGTACACTCCAAAGTAATAATAATAATAATAATAATAATAATAATAATAATAATAAATTTTATTTCTTACCCGCCTCTCCGTCTAGATCGAGGCGGGGAACAACAAAAATAAAATACACAATACATACTATTAAAACATCTTAACATATATAAAACATCATAAACAACATCATTAAAACATCGTAAAAACATCTTAAAGGCAACCTAAAATTCCGCCGGATAGGCCTGCCGGAAGAGATCAGTCTTTATGGCTTTTTTAAATTCCAAAAGACTGGTGAGCTGACGAATCTCCTCCAGCAGGCCATTCCATAATCTGGGAGCAAGTAAGTCCCACTGGCAACTGGGTTTAGGATTGCAGCCTTAATTTACTGTATATGTTTTAAAAAAAGCTTTGTCTCTGGCTCTCTCTGGTGGCTGAATGCAAGCGCACAAGCCATGGTAGCTAGAATCCCTCCCTTTTTCCTGATCTATTGGGTATGGGGCATGTGAAAATCTGCATTAGCAAACGCTTTATCCCTCGTTCAGCTGAAACCCATACAGAGGGAGGGTCCCACACTGTCGTAGAGAGGGAAACCCAGCGGTTAGCATGCCGAGACAATCCACGGGGACACCATCTCCAGTTAGTTAAAGCATTCTATTGGACACCTGCAGCTGCCGAATCAGACCACTAGCCCAGGGCTGGTGGTGGGCTGCTTGGGACTGCGGCAGGGTGAAAAGATCGAATCCCCTCTCTTCACACTCCGTGGTACTACTGCTCCCTCGCTACAGTGTCTATGCAAAAAAGTAAAAAAACAAACAAACACCACCCATGTTCATTAATTGCCGACATGCAATTAATGTCACACACCTAGTTTGGCATAAAATGGAGAGAGTTGAGTGGCTGATAACTCTTTATGAAGGAACTTTGATGGGAAGCTCTATTGTTTGAGTAGTTACATGGTGTCCACAAGAATCTTGATGGTGGCCTCCAGAATATTGGAATATCTTGTTCCATTCCAAGACGCCATTCCTCTGTGGGTTGTCAATCATCCCATGTTTATGCAGCTCCTTTGGGCTAAAATCTTCCTTATTGTGTGCCATGTCTTTTTAGATTGTAAGCCTGTGGGCAGGGACTGTCTTGTTTAATTGATTATATGTAAGCCGCTCTGGGAGCCTCTTTGGCTGAGGAGCGGCATAAAAATATTTCAAATAAATAAATAAAATAAGAAGATCCATGCTGGATCAGACCAAGGGTCCATCTAGTCCAGCATTCTGTTCACACAGTGGCCAGCTAGCTGCCCACAGGGAACCCACAAGCAGCACATGAGTGCAATAGCACCCTCCTGCCCATGTTCCCCAGCAACTGGTGTACATGGGCATACTGCCTCTGATGCTGGAGGAAGCATATAGCCAATCTGAACTAGTAGCCATTGACAGCCTTCTCCTCCATGACTTTGTCCAATCCCCTTTTAAAGCCATCCAAGTTGGTGGCCATCACTACATCTTGTGGAAGGAGATTCCATAACTGTCCATGGTGGAACTTGTTTTAGAATTGGGGCTATACCTCCCCCCACAATGGATGCCTGTTACATAGAACCCCTCCTCTGTCTGTCTGTCTGTCTGTCTCTTACGCACACACACACACACACACACACACTCACACTGATGGGTATTTTGCATAGAACGTGATTCTCGACATTCATACAAAACCAAAGTGCTATTTTCTTTTCAACTTCAAATGGTGTGGCAATATCCCCGGTGCAACGAGTCCAAGCAATTTCTTTTCTAGGGATTTATTGCACTCGTGAATTAACAGCAAGGAAATGGTTTGGAACATCACGCTTCAAGAGCGTCAGGCTTGAACGAGGAAGTTAATGGCACACATTCCCGGGCCGCAGTCTGTGTTTGCAAAGATTAATCTTACTGCAACATGAATTCATCAAACCCTAAAGAGATAAATAAAATGTGCGATGAGCAATGCAACAAATACAGTATTTTTCCATGTATAAGACTATGCTTTTTCCTAAAATTGTTAGACTAAAAATTGAGGGTCGTCTTATACATGGAAGTAAGCCGAGGAGAGAACCGCACGGTTGCAAAACTGCCCAGTGTGGGTCGTCTTATACATGGGGGCGTCTTATACACGGAAAAATATGGTAACGTGGGATGCAGGCGGGGCAAATAGGATTCTGACCAAACTAAGAAACACCATTCGTTTCCATCTCTTTCAGTCGAGGAGAGTCAAATGCATTAAGTTAAACTCTCTCCAGTTGCAATCAAGTGGGCTTGGGGTACCCTAAAGTTTGCGGAAGTACAAAGAAGTTAGAAAAGAACATCTTAAGGTGGTGGTGGGGACGTTGCAATGAGGACTGAATGTGCTCAGTGCCTGCGGAATGCTTTTTCTTTGGGGGTGGGGGTGAATTGGAAGCCTGGGTGGCAGGAGGAGTGAAATGGTGAAGGGCATGGCTGGCTGGCTGGAACAGGAGCATTCCACACGGCAATATTTTGTTGCAGGTCGCACTTGTCTTCTTCTTCTTCTTCTTCTTCTTCTTCTTCTTCTTCTTCTTCTTCTTCTTCTTCTTCTTCTTCTTCTTCTTCTTCTTCTTCATCATCATCATCATCATCATCATCATCATCATCATCTCACCTCACTTATTCTGTGTTTTAGGAGGCCAGAAGCAATCAAGGTTGATGATGAAGACTAGTGACAGCTGACAGGAAAAAGGCTTGGAAGTCATCAACACAAACTGTGATGCATAAGATGGCTTTCCTTTTTATTTATTAAAGGATCACACAAATCCATGCAGGAGGAACATTTAATTCCCAGTCAAACGTTTCCCATACCTCTCAGGGATGGAAATATCTGTCTGTTATGTATCCGAATTTTTTCAAACTCAAGTTCTTCAAAAATGTGAAGAAATTTGAGGATGTTGGTAAATTCTTATCAAAAATGACTCAAAACGAGATTCTTACTCATCTGCACTGGCCAAATTCAATCGGTCCAGAGATTCCAAACATAGAGAGCACCATGATGTACCTGCCAGCCTTGTAGGGGTTAAAGATGAGGAGCCTGCCAGAAAAAAAGAGGTGGCAATCCTTACTTGGCATCACAAATATGGTTGAATACACACAGGCTTGTAAAAGCACACAAAACCCTTCGCTTGTATGGATGAATCTGCTAATTTTGCTTTCTCTCATATTTGTGTGTGTGTGTGTGTGCATGCGCGTGAGTACACACACTGAATCTACCCGGACACTGCGATCAACATCTGAGGCTTTCCTCTGAGTGCCACCTCCGAGGGAGGCTCAGAGGGTGGGCCTTCTCAGTGGTGGCCCCCAATTATGGAATGATATCCCCACTGAGACCTGCCTGGTGCCAACTCTGTTATCCTTTCGGCTCCAGATTAAGACTGTCCTCTTCCCCGAGGCATTCAATGGCATTTAATGGTATATGGGTTTTTTTAATGTTGGTCTAGTTGTTTCGAAATTGTTTCAATGGTCAAATCATTTTAAATTCAGTTTTAAATTTTGTATATTGGAACCTTATACTGTTTTTATTATATTTGTGGTGTGTGTGTGTGTGTGTGTGTGTGTGTGTGTGTTTTAATTAATTGCTGTGAACTGCTCAGAGAGCTATAGCTATTGGGCAGTATAGAAATGAAGTGTGTGTGTGTGTGTGTGTGTGTGTGTATTCCATCAAGGATTGCAGCTTGAGATTGATAGACAAATGGTCAAGGAGCAACTGATTACTCTGAATGAGTTTAAATCTCCAGGGCCTGATAAGCTGCATCCTAGAGTAATAAAGGAACTGGCAGAAGAACTCTCAGAACCACTGTCTATTATCTTTGAGAAATCATGGAGGACAGGTGAAGTGCCAGACGACTGGAGGAGGGCAAATGTTGTTCCCATCTTCAAAAAGGGCAAGAAGGAGGAACCTGGGAACTATAGACTAGTCAGTCTGACATCAATCCCCGGGAAGATTTTGGAGCAGATTATAAAGAAGTCAGTCTGCAAGCACCTTGAAAACAATGCAGTGATTACTAGAAGCCAGCATGGATTTGTCAAGAACAAATCCTGCCAGACTAACCCGATCTCATTTTTTGATCGGGTAACCTCCCTTGTGGACTGTGGGAATGCGGTGGACATCATATATCTGGACTTTAGCAAAGCTTTCGACAAAGTGCCTCATGATATCCTGATTAGTAAGCTAGCTAAGAGTGGGCTAGATGGAACAACTATCAGGTGGATCCACAATTGGCTACAGAATCGGACTCAAAGAGTGCTTATCAATGGTTCCTTCTCAAACTGGGGAGAGGTAACGAGCAGGGTACCACAGGGCACGGTCCTGGGCCCAGTGCTCTTCAACATTTTTATTAATGACTTGGATGAGGAGGTGCAGGGAATGCTTATCAAATTTGCAGATGACACAAAGTTGGGTGGAACAGCTAATACTCTGGAAGACAGAAACAAAATTCAAGGAGATCTCGATAGGCTGGAGCGCTGGGCCAAAAACAACAGAATGAAATTTAACAGGGATAAATGCCAAGTGCTGCACCCAGGGAAAGGAAACCAAATGCACAGTTACAGAATGGGGGACACCTGGCTCAACAATACTACGAGTGAGAAGGATCTTGGAATTGTTGTGGATCACAAACTGAATATGAGCCAGCAATGCGATGTGGCTGCAAAAAGGCAAATGCTATTTTGGGCTGCATTAATAGAAGTATAGCTTCCAAATCGCATGAAGTGATAATTCCCCTTTACTCAGCACTGGTTAGGTCCCCATCTTGAGTACTGCGTCCAGTTCTGGGCACCACACTTTAAGAAGGACGTAGACAAACTGGAGAGGGTTCAGAGGCGGGCAACAAGGATGATAAAGGGACTGGAAACAAGGCCGTATGAGGAGAGACTGAAAGAACTGGGCATGTTCAGCCTTCAGAAGAGGAGACTGAGGGGAGATATGATCGCTACTCTTCTGGTACTTGAAGGGTTGTCACACAGAGGAGGGCCAGGATCTCTTCTCGATCATCCCAGTTTGCAGGACATGGAATAATGGGCTCAAGTTACAGGAACCCAGATTCCACCTAAACATCAGGAAAAATTTCCTGACTGTCAGAGCAATAAGACAATGGAACCAACTACCTAGGGAGGTGGTGGGCTCTCCCACTCTGGAGGCCTTCAAGGTGCAGCTGGACAGCCATCTGTCAGGGATGCTTTGACCTGGATTCCTGCATTGAGCAGGGGGTTGGATTCGATGGCCTTGTAGGCCCCTTCCAACTCTACTTTTCTATGATTCTATGATTCTATGACCCCATTTATGAAGAAATGTGTGGATTTTGTTAGGTTCTGTTAAAAATAATAATGAACCACACAAAATTCTCACCCATCCATACTCTCAGGCTGCAGCAAAGGTCAATCTTCTTAAATTGCTCCCCCCCCCCCCACGCCCAACTGCCTCCCGAGCAGAAGCCTCATGCTCCATTGACTTGCGTGCAGACTGGTTACACTTTTAAATGTTAAAAAACTGGGGGCAGAGAGAAATTGCACACAGAGTAAGCTCCAACGCAACTTAGAGCCAGTGTGGCATAGTGGTTAAGAGTGTTGGACTGGGGACTCAGGAGATCCGGGTTCTAGTCCCCGCTCGGCCATGAAACTCACTGGGCGACTTTGGGCCAGTCACTGACTCTCAGCCTAACCTACCTCACAGGGTTGTTGTGAGGATAAAATGGAGAGGAGGATTATGTAAGTAAGCCGCCTTGGGTTCCTTGCAGGAAAAAAGGTGGGGTATAAATATAATAAATAAATAAATTAGAACATGGGCATCTGTCTCCTGTGCTAATGTTTGTTTTTTTCCGCCCTCTCAGCTACATCCTCAGGTTCCACATGGACACTGAGGATACAAAATGAGCGTAACTTGCGTAAAGGCTCCCCAAAACCTGGAACCGGCACTGAATGTGTGTGAGATATCCTCAAGGTGTCATTGAAGTAGGACAGACTCCATAATCTCAAAGCAGAGGTTATCATGAAAAAGGATCGAAGGAAGACACTGAGAAGAAGACATCCTCCTTGAAATATGCTCAGCTTACGCAGGAACACAGCCGCCAGAGGGATGGAGGCCCACACGTCAATGCGACTGTAAAGCTCATCTCGGATTTATGGCCATCTGTGCATATTTTGCATTTGGCGCATGAAGAAGCTAAGTGAGATGTACTTCAACTTTTGGTAGAGTTCATTCCTATAAAGTACATGGTTGGGCTAATAAAAAAAAAATGGCTTATTCATGATGGCCAAAAAAATAGTAATGTTCTTCTTCAAGGTACACAGCATACAGATTCTGCCATAAATTAAATGAGGGAACGAAGCTGGTTTTCACATTGGGCAGGAAGGGAGAGAGGCAGGGTAGTGACTACTGCAGGATGAAAGGACGGGTAACATGGCAGGCATCATAAACATACTCTGTGCCAGTGTGGGCACCTAAGAACATAAAACGGGTACGGTTGGATCACATCCCAGCTCCATCCAGTTCAGCCAATTGGAACGAGTTTCCTTTGGAGCTTTTCCTTTTGAGATCTGTAGTAATTTATTTATTGTATTTATTTATTCTATTTATACCCCGCCTTTTTTCCTGCAAGGAACCCAAGGCGGCTTACATAATCCTCCTCTTCTCCATTTTATCCTCACAACAACCCTGTGAGGTAGGTTAGGCTGAGAGTCAGTGACTGGCCCAAAGTCACCCAGTGAGTTTCATGGCCGAGCGGGGACTAGAACCCGGATCTCCCGAGTCCCAGCCCAACACTCTCACCACTACGCCACACTGGCTCTAATTATATCTTTTGTCTCTAAGTCTAAGCAACCCAATATTTTTTTCTTTTTCTGAGGCTGCAATCCTATGCACGCTTACCTGGATGTAACCTGCATGGAAGAACACAGTGGGGTTTACTTCTGCGTATAGGGTTGCTTTATGCGCATGCTTACTCAGACATGTCCCACTGCTTTCAAATGAATCTTACCTTTGAATAAATATGTCTAGGACCAGCTTCTGGGGAAAACTGGAAACATGAAGAGACATTCCTAGAGTAGGGGTGGACGAATCTATCATTTTGCTTTGTTCCACCTTCGAATTTTGTCAACCTCAAATTCTTTCTATTCCCTTTATGAAGAAATTTGTGAGTTTTGGTAAATTCTTACCAAAAGTGAACTTAAACCAAATTCTCATCCATCTGCACCAGCCAAATTCAGCAGCTACAGATATTCCCGGCATGGAGATGATCATGATGTACCTGCCTGCCATGTAGATGTTAAAGAGCCTCTAAGAAAAAAAGAGGTGGCAAACCTAATTCAGCACCACAAACATGGTTGAATATGGAGGGATTCAAATGCACACCTTAAAGAGCACAGAGAGTCCTCAGACTTGATGGATCAATCTGCAAGTTTTGCTTTCTCTCTGACTTCAATGTCTAAAAATCTCACATTCCTTCTGTCCTGTTCATGAAGAAATGTGCATGTTTTGGAAAGTTCTTATAAAAAAATCAAACCAAATGAAATTCTCACCCATGCCTACCTAGAGGAGGTGAAGGCAACTGGAGGAGGAAGAAATTTCTCAGGCAGAGCAATGCACAAAGCAATGTAGTTGTTGCTTTGTTCTTATTTCTTTCTTTATTATATTTATACCCTGCCTTTTTTCCTTTAAGGAACCCAAGGTGGCTTACATAATCCTCCTTCTCCTATCTATTTTATCCTCACAACAACCCTGTGAGGTAGGTTAGGCTGAGAGTCAGTGACTGGCCCAAAGGGTCACCTAGTGAGTTTCATGGCTGAGCGGGGACTAGAACCTGGATCTCCGGACTCCCAGTCCAACACTCACCACTACGCCACACTGGCTCTGACCTATGGCAGAGCTTTCCAGTTTCAGCCCTAACTACAGGTAATCCAATTTAGAATTACAATATTGAGCAACCTCCCAATGGTCTCGAGTATTTCTGATGCTCTGACGCCCTCTAGTGTGAGTTCACGCGCACAGATGCATCGGCTTTCTTTGCAATTGGAAAGCCGAGGAATTTTTTTTTATTGCGCACTGAACCATTCACATCCAGAAAACGAGTCACACAAGGGGAAAGCATATTGCTCAGTTTGCAGACTCTTCTTCATGCTCTTGCACAAGATGGCTTCCTTCTTCTCTGAATCAGTCATTCTAAAGCAGTGTTCTCCAACCTTGGTTCCCCAGATGATTTTGGCCTACAACTCCCAGCATGCCCCAGCCAGCTATGCTGGCTGGGGCATGTTGGGAGTTGTAGGCCAAAAACATCTGGGGAACCAAGGTTGGAGAACACTGGTCTAAAGCAACTACCACTGCCAACATCTGTACCCACAATACCATGGATGAGAATCCTCACTTCAGGTGTAAACTGAATAGGTGTGCGGGCAGAGAGAGAGAGAGAGAGAGAGAGAGATCATGCTTTTACTATCCTGAATGTGAATAAGAAGAGGTTGGTAAGTGTGTTAGGGATTCAGGGACTGTGCGTGTATCATAAATACATTTCACAGATGAAAGTAGGGGTTAACATAAGAACGTCAGAAGAGCCATGCTGGATCAGGCCATGAGTGCAACACTACCCTCCCGCCCATGTTCCCCAGCAACGGGTGTACATAGGCATACTGCCTCTGATACTGGAGGTAGCATATAGCCATCGAGACTGACAGCCCTCCATGAATTTGTCCAAGTTCTCATACAACCAGATTCTCATAGAACCAGAGCGGGTGTCAAAGGCAGGCATAGTCGGGCACCTGCTGAGGGTCCACACTCCAGCAGGGGCCCCCTGGAGTTGCTCGTCCTCTTCCCCATTGCAGCCTGCTTGCTCACCTGCCTCTCGCTCTGGACCTGACAACGGTGGCGGTGAGAAGAAGGAGCAAGAGCAGCTGGTAACTATGCTGGGGAGAAGGTAGACTCACTGAGGGAGGCTTCTGTGACGACACGGCCCCTTCACACTTTAGGACCAGGCGCATAAACCCTTCTCAGGCTAAGCACCCACACTTAAAAACCTGAGGGGAGGGTCAAATGAAACCTTTCCCCTACCAATGAAGGAAAAGATTAATTCTGGTTATGAAGGATCTATTTTGAAATTTATGGTGCTGTGGGTACAAAGGTGTGTGTGTGTAGATTTAAAAGAAAAGCAGGTTAATAACGCCAAGCTGACACGTAGGATTTGGGTAGCAAACAAAATAAAAAATAAGTTTATTTTAATTCTCAAAATCTTAGTTCCAGAAAATAACCTAAAACCTGCCTACACCAAACACTTTATAATTAACCTAAGTCCCTATAATTCTAAATACTTTCACTCCTCATACAAGCACTGATTTCTCTTAAAACTCCTGACAAGACACCAGGGCTTTTTTTCTGGTGGAACTCACCGGAACTGAGTTCCAGCACCTTTTCTTCTATTAATTGCATTACAATTTAATCGCCATCTACTCCCGAGGAAATGTAATCCAAGAGTTCCGGTACCTTTTTCTCCAGAAAAAAAGCAATGCAAGACACAAATAACCCACCTAACCTAACTCCCAAACTCTCTAACACTCCCAACACACTACAACCAACACTCTACTTCTTAACTTGACTCACTCCCTTAACTAACTCTGACATCACGCAAACACTCCTTATAGACTCCTCCCCCCCACCCTTTCCAAGACATCACAAACCACGCCCACTCGGTTCAACATTCTAGACACACTAAACATACTAATGCAGACATACACCAGGGAGCTGAATTGTGGGGTTATGCCACAGGGGCCATTGAGGGTCTCTTGTCCAAGGGCCCTTCAGAACCTGGAAACCTGGAAACTGCATATTATATATATATATATATCCTTTAACATTTCACAGGTGAAAGTAGGGGCCCTCGAATAACACCCCTATAACCATTGCTGAGGATCACAGCATAAGCCCCCTGCTTCCAATATAACCCATTGCTGAAGAATCCACACCACCTGATGTATGCATTTGCTTTAACATAATCTGCCCTGCACCCATCTAGAACTGAAGAGGGCACCAGTTCTTTTGGTTAAAGATTTTCTGGAGAAACACAGTTGTTCTGCAACATGTTACCAACAGTTCAGAATCTATAGCAGCCTCCACCTGTGTAACAGTAGGCAGGGCTACATGGCACCTCAGCAGCCGTGCCGCCTTTCCCCCTTCCCCATTCAGAGGCTGAGCTTCTAGAGATGTTGGGTAGACAGCTGACCCTTGCAGAATGACAACAGGATATGTATGTTATCAGTGTTCTCCAACCTTGGTTCCCCAGATGTTTTTGGCCTTCAACTCCCAGCATGCCCCAGCCAGCTATGCTGGCTGGGGCATGCTGGGAGTTGTAGGCCAAAAACATCTGGGGAACCAAGGTTGGAGAACACTGTGTTAAATGCATAACATGTAGCTGATCCTAACGTGTGTGTGTGTTTTCATTAGTGTAAGTGCCCAATGCCCTAATTCAGATTGGGACCAAACTTTCTTTCTAGATAAATAAATATGGTACATGGTGGGGTGGTAAATTGTTTTTAGCGGTCGTGTTTTATTAACTTGTTTTAGAGATGTTTTTAAAATTGGCTTTTAAAAATTTATAATCTTTTATTGTTTATATTTTTAACTGTGTTTCTTTGTTTGTTTTTAATTACTGTGTTGTACACCGCCCAGAGAGCTTCGGCTATTGGGCGGTATAGAAAATGAATGAATGAATACATTTAGCCCCAGCGTGCAGGCAGATAGGGAGATTTGGGGGCTAGCAGCTAGGTGGGAAAGGTTTAATCCCTCCCCCCCCCCCACGACCCACATGTGGTGGTCCCAATCTGGACCAGGCCACCATGTGCTTACACACTAAAGTAAAAAATGGGAAAAGTTAGGATCAGCTACTCTCTTTGCACTGAACATAGGTCTGGCGCTCACGCAGCAACGTTTTAACAAGGCAGCCTCAAGGGGCAAAAATGGGGACAGTGCTTTATCCGGCATACTGTATAGGGAAAGCTGGGGCATATGTGTAAACCGACAGCCGCTCTTGCGCCTCAACCTCTTTCCCGTTGCTTCTTGCTTGGCAGGCGGAGAGCCAGGGAGCAAGTTGGCATCTGCTGCTCCTCCTTCTCACCACCACTGTTGCCTGGGCCCGGGCGAGAGGCAGGCGGGCAAGCAGGTTGCAGTAGTGGGTGACAAGGAGGAGCCAGTGCAGGAGGCTCTTGCCGGTGGACCCCTGCTGGGGTGTGGGCCCTTGGCAGCTGCCCGACCATGCCTACCCTGGATGCCAGGGGGGATGTGCATATGTGATTGAGCAGCGGCATCTACTGTCTGGGCCAGGGTGAGAGGCCGGCGAGCAAGCGGGTTGCAGCGGTGAAGAGGAGGAGCAAGTCCAGGGGGTTCTTGCCGGTGGGTCCCCCCACTGGAGTGTGGGCCCTCGGCAGGGTGCCCGGCTCTGCCTACCCCTGACACCCCCACCCCACCCCACCCCGCTTTGGATACGTACCCTACAGTAGCATGGGTGCACCAGTGCAACTGCACAATTTCAGTTATTTTAGAAAATAAAATAAAAAGAGTGCCAAGCGCAAGAAGTGAATATGTATGACTAATATACAGAGATGATTATATTATTATTATTATCATCATCATCATCATCATCATCATCATCATCATCATCATCATCTACCAGAACAAGGAGGGACAGATGGAAATGAAACACGACAAAGGTTGCTGGTACAGACATACCCTTAGCACAGCTTTTCCCAGTCGAATGCCCTTCAAGATGTTTTGGACTACAACTCCCAGCATTCCTGACCCTTGGCCATGCTGGCTGGGGCTGACGGGAGTTGGAACCCAAAACATTTGAATGGCACCAGGTTGGGGAAGGCTGCCTTAGCATCTCTGTCTCCTCACTTGCATTTCAGGTAGATATAATGAGCCTGTGGGATAGCAAACATTCAGTATATTTCCCCAATAACCTCAATGCCTGCACATTTTACGGCGCCTTCTGCTATGACATAGATTTCCCGGCGAGGCAGGTATAAAACAGCTCATCTCTGTCTATTTTTTTAAAAAATTCTGGCACAGATGTATTTTTTTCCTTGTGGCTCATAAGTATTTATTTAAACCCCCCCAACAAACAACCACTCACAACCACCCATCCCCAGCCCAGAAATCTTTTCATGGAAAACTAATTGTTTCTCCATTGCAAAGATCAACAGATAGGTTTATCTTGATGAATTGTTGGCCTTCTGCACATGCAATGATTTTTAAGACACGACAGAAGCTCAAATGCGACATTTTTCAAAGGCCTCTGCACTGTGCTGCATAAGCAGCACATGTCTATCCCCACCTCCCCATTGAGTGAAGATTTATACTTTGAAAACTGCAGACAACATTTCTCTGCTGGGAGGTGGGACTGGAATTATGCATCACTAGTAGGCAATCACTCGTGACCGAGTAAGATTGTCTTCCAGGATAAAATTACAAAAAGAAAATTATAAAAAGAGGAAATTCTAAAAAAAAATATTGTGTAGACTCTAGCGATGGGTCCGTAAGTGACTGTGGAGGCCAATTCAAGATCCACACAGCTTCCCACAGTGAGGACACAGGTTACCAGATGGAAGATGGTCCTGTAAAGGATTCATTTGACGTGCTTTTCGCTTAGCACGTTTCTCCCTTTCACCTTGCACTCGGGCTTCTTCAAAGTCCATAGAACCTTTGTGAAAGGCCAACCTCCAGTTAGATAGTTCATGGGCCAGAGCTTCCCAGTTTTCGATGCTTATATTGCATTTTTTTAGATTAGCCTTAAGAACATCTTTAAACCTGTTATACTGACCACCGATATTCCGCTTTCCATCCTTGAGTTGGGAATAAAGTAACTGCTTTGGGAGACGGCAGTCAGACATTCGAACAACATGACCGGTCCATTGAAGTTGGCATTGAAGGATCATTTTTTCAATGCTAGTAGTCTTTGCTTCTTCCAGTACACTGACATTTGTTCGCCTATCTTCCCAAGTAATTCACAGGATTTTCCAGAGGCAACGTTGATGAAATCTTTCAAGGAGGTGGAAATGACGTTTATAGATAGTCCATGTTTCGCAGGCATACAATAAAGTTGGTAATACATGGCTTCATAAACCAGAGTTTTGGTCTCCTTACAGATATCCCGATCCTCGAACACTCTGTGTTTCATTCGAGAAAATGCGGCACTTGCGGAGCTCAAACGATGCTGGATTTCACTGTCAATGCTGGATTTCACTGTCAAGATAGAGAAAATGATCGACATTTTCCAGTATTGCCCCGCCAAGCTGGATAGATGGCATCACCAAAGGGTTAACTTGCACTTGCTGATGAAGCACTTTGGTTTTTTGGATGTTAAGTGAGAGACCAAGTTTTTCGTATGCTTCTGCAAAAGCATTTAGGATAGTTTGGAGATCATCCTCTGAATGTGCGGAGACCACATTATCATCAGCATACTGAAGTTCCACAATGGAGGTTGTAATTACCTTACTTTTTGCTTTCAGCCTACTGAGATTAAAAAGCTTTCCATCTGTTCGATATATAATTCCCACACCAGTGGGAAGTTTCCCCTCGACAAGGTGTAAAATCATGGCGATGAAAATAGCAAATAATGTTGGGGCAATAACACATCCCTGTTTAACACCTGATCCCACTTTAAATGGAGCACCATGAGAGCCGTTGTTGTCCAAAACCGTTGCCGTCATGTTGTCATGGAGAAGTCGCAAGATATTCACAAATTTATTGGGGCATCCAATTTTCATAAGGATAGTCCAGAGAGCCGTTTGGTCCACAGTATCAAAGGCCTTAGCCAAATCTATAAATGCCATATAAAGGGGTTGATTTTGCTCCCAGCATTTTTCTTGGAGCTGACGTGCAGTAAAAATCATGTCTACTGTCCCTCTAGAGGGCCGGAAACCATATTGAGATTCAGGGAGGATCTCTTCTGAAATATATAGAAGATGGTTTGCGAGGCAGCGGCGGGGGGCAGGGGGGGTCTGGCGGCAGCGGCGGGGGGTTTCTCTAGCGGCGGCTCGATCGGCCTCCAGCCGACTCCAGGCTCGGCCCCACCACTAGACGGTTTGCGAGAATTCTAGCAAATATTTTACCTGCGGTAGCTAAGAGAGAAATGCCCCGATAGTTTCCACAGTCTGTTCTATCACCCTTCTTAAAAAGGATGATAATTATGGCATCCCTGAAATCTTCTGGGA
The DNA here is from genome assembly GCA_021292165.1 of Shinisaurus crocodilurus. Lineage (NCBI taxonomy): Eukaryota > Metazoa > Chordata > Lepidosauria > Squamata > Shinisauridae > Shinisaurus > Shinisaurus crocodilurus. The sequence goes on along the minus strand of CM037877.1, from coordinate 2,036,672 downwards.
TCTCTTCTCTTATCCAGATTTTTTTGATGAGTTTATGAAGATGTTGTACAAGTTTGTGGCCCCCTTCTTTAAAGATTTTAGCAGGAATCCCATCTGGTCCACTAGCTTTGTTATTCTTCATTTGATTAATGGCTTTTATAACTTCATCCAAAGTGGGGAGTATTGCAAGTTTTGTTTTTGCAGGATTTGCGAAAAAATCTCATTATCCAACTTAGATTTACGATTTAAAAGATCATAATAATGCTCTTTCCAACGCAGTGCAATAGACTCTTTGTCTTTTAAGAGTTTGGTGCCATCTTTTGATTGTAAAGGGTTTGTACCACAGGTTTTTGGTCCATAAATGGCCCTTGTGGCCTTAAAAAAGCCCCGTGCATCATGAGATTCTGCAAGTTGTTGAATTTCTTCAGCTTTCTTTTTCCACCAAGAGTTCTTAAGTTCTCTTGTTCTTCTTTGGACCTCAGCCTTTGCACTAGCGTCGATTTTTTTCTTGGCAGCGCAGTTAATATCATTTTGCCATATTTGGAAGGCTTTCCTTTTTTGGTCGATTATATATTTAATCTCATTATCATTTTAATCAAACCAATCCTGATGTTTCTTAGTTTCATATCCAATAGTTTGTTCACAAGCTGCAGTAATGGAGGTTTTCAGCTTAGACCAATGGTCCTCAATGTTATCTGGAGGTTCCGTAGGTAGATGTTCCTTAAGAAATGATTGAAGACGAGTTTGCTTAATAGGATCTTGAAGGGCGTGGATGTTCATTCCGGTTTCCTTCCTTGAAGCCTACATTGGGGAGCAATGTTGATAACCATAGTGGACCGGATTAGTCGGTGGTTTGTCCAGCAGTCGTCGGCACTCACCATGGCCCTAGTAAGAAGTACATCACGGCGATCTCTAACACGGACAATTACATAATCCAGAAGATGCCAGTGCTTTGACCGTGGGTGCTGCCATGATGATGTTTTAAACTTATTCTTTTGTCGAAAGAGCGTGTTTGTAATAGTGAGATTATGCTCTGCACATTTAGACAAAAGTAAGATTCCGTTTGAGTTGCTATTACCAACTCCGTTTTTTCCAATAGTTTCTGGCCATAAGTCAAAGTCACGCCCGACTCTTGCATTAAAGTCGCCCAGGAGGATAATTTTATCCTCCTTAGGTATCTCTTACAGGATGTTAGGGGGAGGATAGACGTAATAATGTTCCTACATTGCTTTCAAGTGTTCAAAACACTTCACCTGCACCATCTAGCTATAATCCCTACAACAGCCCCACAAGGTAAGTCAGTATTATTATCCACCACATGGCAGGTGTAGTGACTTGCCTGAAGCCATCTAGCGAGTTCATGGCAGGGGTGAGAGATTCACACCAGGAACTTCCTGCCTTGTAGTTCAGTCGCTTAACCAGACAACACCAGACACAAAATTTGTAAAGCAGTGGGAATGTTTGAAAGTGCCCTGGATGTGTTTAGTTCAAATGTTACCTTTTCCTCTCGAGGCCCGAAGTCTGAAAAATCCAATTTCTGCAAGTTTGCGGCATAAGTTGGCTGTGGATGGCGCTGATTGGCCAGTGTCCATGCTGTCACCAAGAGACTCCTCCCCCTTGTCCCTAGAGCAGTTATGCAACTCTTTTTTTAAAAAAAAAATATTACATACATTTCCCCCCAAAGAAGGCAAAGGATATGTGTATAATTGGATAAAGTGACAGATGATGATTCATTTGACATAGCAGAATGCATGCCTGTTATACAAACTGGGAAGCCTGGAGGAAAGCGCACTTACACTGTAGATGCTGAACCTCTTTCAGCCTGAGAGCTGAATCCCATTCTGGAGAAACTATTGGGGGCGGCATTCCAGTGGTGGGTGGGGCTGAAAGCCAAAGGGGGCAGGGCCAAAGACAGAATGGGTGGGGCCAAAATGCAAAAAAACAACAACCCACCCCACCAGCATATTTGAGCTTAAAGCTCTTATTGCCAGTAACTAAGCTTTAGGAGAGGCATTTCAACCTCCTAGAATGTGGGGGGAGGGAATGCACAAAAGGCGGGAAACCACCAAACGATCGGTGGTCAGGGGAAAGGGAGAGGTGCCAAGGGAGGGGCTGTTTGAGGAACCCCAAGGGCTGGATTGGGGCCCCAGGAGGGCTGGATTCTGCACACAGAGAGGTATGGGCAGTAGAGGCTGCTGGCTCCCAAGTCAGTGGGGTGGTGTATCCACTCCTGGTTTCAGCCTGAACTTTAAAGGAGCTATTTTGGGGCTAGGGTTCGGCATCGTGGAGAGCTCCTTTAAAGTTCAGACTAAAACCCAGAGTGGATGCCACCAGCCCCGCTGACTTGGGAGCCAGCAGCCTCCGCCGGATATGGGAAACCTCCCAGTGAAATTTCGTGGATGTTATCATGATATTATTTCACGATAAGGCGGGCTGGCTGCAGTTCTTCTGTGGTGCTCCAGTAACGTACAATTGTGCGGAAACCACATGGATAGGGCATTATGGGCAAGACCTCTGAGGTTGGGCTGGAATGGTGGAGGCAACACTGTAGCATCATCAGCTTCTTTTACGTTAATCCTCCTCTTTCAAAATGGTTTCTGTATTTCTAGCTAACTGGAGTAGCATCCATAATTGGGGAATGCGCGCGCTCTCTCTCTCTCTCTCTCTCTCTGGCAAGCAAATTAAGACTAGAATATTTTTGCTTGCACATTTCACTCCGCCCGCCCCAAGTCATTTCAGTCCCAGCAGAAGCAAATGTTTATGCTGCAAAAGAGGTTTGTTTCCATTAAAACAAACCAAAAAAAGAAGAAAAAAAAGAAAAAAAGGAGAAAGAGTTTATAAAGCCTGCTTGGCCCAAGAGACCTGGAATAAACCCAGGCCACGTTAGTGTGAGTTCCACATACCATAATATATATGTGTATTTTGGAAGGAAGAAGATGACAGAGAAGAAGCATTTTACAGTTCGGTTCGCCAACATGTTCTTTGGATGACAGATCAACAGACTGGTTGAGGTAATGGGAGAGATAACTCTGTTGAGCTGTAAATACTTAAGAAGCTGGGAATCTGGAAACGGGAGGATTAAGTTTTTGTAGTTCTCCCAAAGACATTAAACCAGGTTCCAAGGAACTCAGAATCCAGGCAGCACCATTCAGGTTTGAATCAAGCCACTGTTGATCAGCCAACACACACACACACACACACACACACACACACACTTTTAAAAAGAAAGGATTTGGGTCCATGCTTATGGAAGCCTGGTGTTGTCAGATTTTTTTAAAAAAAAAATCAAAATGTACTAGTGGGACCTAAAACGAAATATTACAATGTGGGGTGCTTCTGTCCCAAACACCCCATTCTATTCACTCTCCTACCTGCTTTTTCATCCCCCTGACAGTCAGACAGCCTTCTGTAGCTACAGAGCATGCTCAGTCCTCATTGGGCTGTTTTGGGGTCCACCCCCACTTAGGGGTTTTCTCCTAAATATCCTTTGTACTTCTGCAACTCCCCTATGAGGAAGCTGGAGCATCTCTCCTTTGAGGAAAGGTTACAGCAGCAGCTGGGACAGTGAAGCTTCAGAAAAGGGCAAGTGAGGGAGACATTTTTCTCCCTCTCTCATAATACTGGAACCCAACGGGGATCATCCCATGAAGCTGATTGTTGGGAGATTCAGGACAGATGAAAGGAAGGACCTCTTCACACAGCACATAGTTAAGCTATGGAATTCACTTCCACAAGATGTAGTGATGGCCACCAGTTTGGTTGGCTTGAAATGGGGATTAGACATATTCCTGGAGGATAAGGCTATCAGTGGCTACTAGTCTGGATGGCTCTATGCTACCTCCAGTATCAGAGGTGGTGTGCCTATGAACACCAGTTGCTGGGGAACATGGTTGGGGAGGGTGCTGTGTTGCACTCATGTCCTACTTGTGGGATCCTGTGGGCAGCTAGTTGGCCACTGTGTGAACAGGATGCTGGACTAGATGGACCCTTGGTCTGATCTTCCATGGCTATGTTCTTATGCAAACCTTGGGGTTCACCCACGCCTGCTGATTCCTCTAGGCCCCAAACCAGGATTTGGTGTGCCCTTGGCATGGTGCTCCCATTGGCCCCCAAGTGGTGTGCTTCTACCACAGGACAATATGGGATATCGGGCATTGCATGGTGGAGGATCTAAGATGGCAGCCAGCTAATGCAGATGGAAACCAAGTGGTGGATCAGTTTCCATCCAAAATCGCCAGCCAGCCAGTAAGTGACTGGCCTTGGGGTGGTTGGCGGGAAGGAGCTGAGGTGCTGCTGGGAAGAGAAGAGCTGGGGTAGTGTGAGGAAGGTGGCTGGCCCCGGCAAAAGCTGTGTGGGGAAACAGAGGAGGAGAATGGCTAGCTGTGGTGGCAGCAGCGCTGGGTCTGATGGTGGCGAGGCGGGTTCTGAGGGTGCCAGGCTGGGGATCACTGCCCTAAAACCTTTGCAGAAGAAAGTCGTCTTTGGCTGGCATGTGAAAGTGAATGAAGGTAGATCCCAGGTGAATGTCCCCGGGGAAGGCATTCCACACAATTGGGGTGCCACCGCTGAAAAGGCCCTACATGAGCAGTAGTAACGCAAAGATAGCAGCCAGAATGGCAGCTGCACAGTTACATACATACACAGCACGATTTCCCAAGATGGCAACAACACAGCAGCGACGAAAGACACACTGACACTTAGACTTAACCGGTGTTATGATTCCTGGTAATAAGATTACACTAAAGTCTTTAATTTTCTTTAAACAGTTTGTCTTGCACCGCCAGATGCCAGAGGAGCATTAATTAATGAGGTTTATATTTTCAGACATCTTGAGAGGATTAGCATGTAAAAAAAAAAAGAGGAAGTGGGGGAAGAAAGAAAGCTACCTTGAGATAACCGAGTGTATGCCATTTAGGCTTAAAGTGTAGCTCCTGCTGTGATGTGGGAAAACCTTATGCAGAAAGGCACCTGTGTTAGCTCTAATGCAGTTCAAATAATTGGTCCTCGATAGACTCCGGTAATTTGATAGACAGAGCAACAGCCACAGCAGACACTTGTCTCCGCTGCAAGGCACTAAGGGATGTTCAGGTGGCAGTGGCGATGAAGCCTCGGGCAGTGATCGGCTCACTTGCCAGCCTGTCGCAGAAGGGCTGGACACTGAGATCCATCTCTGGCTGAGCGATTCCAGCCCTACGGGCTATTGCTTGCTGTTGGCTGAGCTGTTGAGAAAGGGGATGAACAGGCAGGGCTTCGGGCAGGGATGGAGAACCTCAGACCCATGGACCAACTCTAGTCCGCTTGGAGTCCCGATCTGGCCCGTTGGAGTTTCCAAGATGGCCACCTCTTACCCCTGGCCACCCCCCTTTTGTCCGGCCCCCAAACTTTTGGTGGTTTCCCAGCTTTTGTGCAGTTCCCCCCTATTTTAAAAGGCAATGCCTCGACAAAGGCTTAGTTACTGTCAGCGCGACCTTTAAGGTGCAATGCATTGAGCAGGGGGTTGGACTCGATAGCCTTGTAGGCTCCTTCCAACTCTATTAAATCTATGAATCTATGAATCTATGTTGGTATTTTGCTTTGCACTTTTGGCCCCACCCCTTTTGCCTGTGGCCCTGCCCCTTTGCTTTCAGCCCCAACCCACCACTGGAAAGCCCCCCCACTCCGAGAGCTTCTCCAAAATGGAATTTGGCCCTCAGGCTGAAAGAGGTTCCCCACTCCCTGGCCTAGGGGAAAAAAAAAAAAAGACAGGGAGCGAGGGGGCTAGGAAAGGAGTCGGGCGGGGTCTGATGTTCTTACGTTCTTATGAAAGCCCGCCAGAGGACTTAGCCAGGTCTTCCTCCCTTGGTTGGCGCTTCCCTGTGCGGCTGTCTGCAGAGTGCCTGAAAGCTGAGCTGGAGGCATTTTTGGTTTTGCTTTGTTGTTATTTATTTATTTATCTTATTTATTTAAAATGTTTATTTACCGCCCATCAGCCAAAAGGCTCCCTGGGCGGTTTACAAAAACAATACCAAGAAACCAATAAAGACAGCAAAAACATAAACATATTAAAATACACCAAGGTAAAAACAAGCAGCCAAATAAATTCAATCCCGAGGTACAGTGGCGATAATAAAAAGAATAAGAGGAATAAAATCATCTATTAAAATATTGGGCAAATAAAAAGGTCTTCACCTGGAGCCTAAAAGAATAGAGGGTAGGCGCCAGGTGGACCTCCTTGGGGAGTTGATTCCACAGATGGGGTGCCACAACTGAGAAGGCCCTTCCCCTAGTAGCCGCCCTCCTAGCCTCTTTTGGAGGGGGCACTCTGAGAAGGGCCTCCGAAGAAGATCTCAGGGTTCGGATATTAAGAGTCCTTTTAACAACCACCACCAGAAGAATAACGACAACTCCTCTCTCACCTTTCAGGAATTCAACAGGCAGCAGCACAGGGAAGCGCGAAGGGAAGAAGTCCTGGCTAAGTCCTTTAATGATTTCATGGAATCATAGAAGAATCATAGAAAAGTAGAGTTGGAAGGGGGCTACCAGGCCATCGAGTCCAACCCCCTGCTCAATGCAGGAATCCAGGTCAAAGCTTCCCTGACAGATGGCTGTCCAGCCGCACCTTGAATGCCTCCAGAGTGGGAGAGCCCACCACCTCCCTAGGTAGTTGATTCTATTGTCTTATTGCTCTGACAGTCAGGAAAAATTAGGTGGAATCTGGGTTCCTGTAACTTGAGCCCATTATTCCGTGTCCTGCAAACTGGGATGATCGAGAAGAGATCCTGGCCCTCCTCTGTGTGACATCCCTTCAAGTACTGGAAGAGTGCGGATCATATCTTCTCCCCTCAGTCTCCTCTTCTGAAGGCTAAACCTGCCCAGTTCTTTCAGTCTCTGCTCATTCCAAGAAGCGCAAGCAGCTGGAGCGGCTGCGAGAACAGAACGGGGTGGTGGTGGTGGTGGTAAAAGAAGGAGTGCACCCACCCATTAGCCACCTCCTTACAGTAAGGTAAGCACTGAAGCCCTACACTGTGAGAAATTTCTCCGAAAATCCTCACCCCTTCCCACAATTTTTGGATGCAATTTCCCCCCCCCCTCCGCCCGACAAATGGTCGAAAATAAATAGATCAAAAACTTTGGCACAGCGCTATTTGTGACTAACAGCTGAACTGAATGCATGTAAACGTTATATAAATCACGGGCGGGGGAAAAAAAACTAGATAATGTGGTCTGGCTGGCTGATAGATTAACCTTTGCCTCTAACAGGCCTGACATTAAAAGAAATGGCTGTATTTTGGTGAAGAACAGCAAGCTTAATAAACAAAAGAAGCACAGAGGTCCATTTTCTCCACAACAACCCCCAGACTCTCGCTGAATTCCGTGGACTGTCAATCCATCCCTTTTCAGAAAGACCAATTTATTTTTTAATGCACTTCAGCTATCGCTCCAACCTGCCAAACCAGATGTACACTCTCCACGCTGCAGTCCATAAAAATAAAAGGTCAGCTATTAATTGCCTTCAGATTAGCTTTCGTGACTTCAAGATAGACCTTTTCACAGCCACCGTGTTTAATTTATTTCTTATATTCAGAAAACTCTCTTTCCAAAAAGCATAGCTCTCTGCTTCCCGCCCCCCATCGTTGATTTCCATCAAAGAGATCATAAAAGCAAAATGAGCGTGGGGATGCAAATGGGGAAACGATGGCGAGGAAGTAATAAACATTACAATGATATTATATATAAACAAGGCTATAAACCTCCCCAAACCCTGAAGATATCTGAAGTGTATCATTTCATTTTTATAACTCGCGCTTCCTAATGCATAACTTCCAAAGAAAATGAATTTAATTACACCGCTAACCTTACCTAACCCCAATCAAGTCCTAGGTAGTAATGAAAGCAATTATGCTCATCCATAGCAAGCAGCACTGGAGAGTCTTGATTTTATAGTGGTGGTGGTGGGGGGAAGAGAGATCGAGATCGGGGTCACAGTCCACCAGACACGGCAGGGCTAGCGAGCAAAGCTGGTTTTCTAAGGGCAAAGGCAGACACACTATTTTTAGAGCAGGGTGGTTGATTTGGAAGTAGCTTCTCTGTGCATTCAGTCCAAATTTACCTTACTCTTTCAAGGACTGAGCTCTGAAAAGAAGAATGGTTCTGCAACTTTTGTAGCAGAAGCTGGCTGTGCACAGTGTTGATTGGCCAGTGCCTGTGAAGTCACAAAGACACCTCCTACCCCAATCCCCGGGGAGTTTTAGCAGTTTTTTCTTTTTTTAAAGGAATGAATGAATGATTTTTTAATTAATTCAGCTTTTGTTTTAATTAAGAAGGCAAAGGATGGACGTATAAATGGGTAAATGTACATCTTGCCTGTGAAAAAATAAGAAAGGTGGTCAGCCCACCTGTAGCATGGAAAGAGGGTCAAGGGTGAAAGCTGAAACAGTGTTTGATATGCTGTGATGTACACCTGTTGTTCAAGTCAAGTGGTGAAGCTGGGCTCACATCATGGCTGAGGGACCTGCTTTCTTACAGGTCATGTCAGTCTTCACCCTCTAGGAGGATTTATTTTTTCTTTATCTAATACATTTCTGTCCCACCCATCCTCCAAGAAACTCATGGCAGCACACACAGGAGTGGGCAACATCCCTGGCGCGTCACTTCCTGGTCCCTGGCGCTGCATTTTTTTAACGTAAAAACCAAGGTAAACTACCTTAAAACTACCACGATTTGAAAATAGGGGCCGTTTTAAGGTAGTTTACCTTGGTTTTTATGTAAAAAATGCAGTGTTGGGGACCTGGAAGTTCCTTTCCCCAGCTCCTCTCACAGGGACTTGTGCCGAGCCGGGGAAAGGTAAGTCACGCAAAGCTCGGGGGGGGGGGTTGATTGGGGCGAGTTTGCCCCAGGCCCCGCTTCCACCCCCCCTGATCAAGCTCCGTGCACACCCCTATTTTGCAGCCCCCCTGCCGTTGCTGAAATTGCTACAGTGGCAGCAAAAACCCAGTGGTTTTGCAAGCAAAGAAGGCGTGCTTTGTGACCAGCTATGCCTACCATAGTGGCCATTTGTGGGAGTACCCACAACACTCTTTTAAAATTCCAAATATGTCTACAGACCCAAAAAGGTTGGGACCCCTGGTCTAACCATTATACCACATTGGAAAACTTACACAGTACTTGGGGCCATGCATGTGGTTGTCACCACCGAGAATTACTGCCTATCCTCCAACAACATTTCATTGGTGAATGAAAATAGGAATGCCCTTGTGCATTTCCCCTTGGGATTTATTTATTTAAACATTTATACCCTGCCTTTCGATTCAATGAATCGTCAAGGTAGGGAACATCAGTGTTTAAAACCCACGATAAAAGTTCCCTGAAACAAGTATTAAAACAAAAGGGGGGGAGGGGAATCAGAAACAAACAACTACAACAAAAAAATCCCACGTAGACTGAAACCAACAGGAAAAAAAACTAAATAAAAACAAAGAACAGCATTGCTCATGAAATTAACTGAAGCCAGTGTTTGTAAAACCCTGTTCTCACATCAAGGGCCAATGCCTGAAAGTATGATCCAAAGCATGTTTCCTGAGGAGTAAGTCTCCATGAATTCACCGGGGCTCTTTCCCAAGGATAGCAGGTTGATCTTCCACACCAGTAAGAAGACATTGCCAAAGGTCTTTCTTTGCCTGCTGCATATTTGTAGGCCAGGCAGCCTTCCCCAACCTGGCGTCCTCCAAATGTGTTGGACGACAACTCCCATCACCCCACCCCAAGCATGTCTGGGGATGATGGGAGTTGTAGTCCGACACATCTGGAGGGCGCCAGGTTGAAGAAGGCTATTGTAGCCAATCAGCCCGCGCTGCTTTTATTGCTTTTTGAAGTTTCCATCCCACCAGGTCAATTTGTCATGGGTTCCTTTGATAGCAAACATTCGAAGCAGTTATAAAATATGTTCAGGCAAATGCTGACATCAGCCCTGAGACACTGAAGAGGGCTTCAGACAAGTCCCTTCATGCATGTGGGGGCTGCAGGGCTTAGCCCAGTGTTTCTCAACCTTGGGTCCCCAGATGTTTTTGGCCTACAACTCCCAGCATGCCCCAGCCAGCGTAGCTGGCTGGGGCATGCTGGGAGTTGTAGGCCAAAAACATCTGGGGACCCAAGGTTGAGAAACACTGGCTTAGCCCCACCCCTGCCAGTGACATGCCCACCGGTCATCATGCCCTCTGCCAGACACACATTCAGCAACTGTGAGAAGGGGGCCTAAGTCACATGTAACGACGTGTGCATATAAAGCTTGCCATGCCAAGGAGGATCCTGATTGGCCCAGTATCCTGCCTTGCATGGAGAATCCATAAGCACATACATTGGCACATGCACAGGGCACCTTCTCATATACACCAAAGATGCAGTCGGCATGGGGCAAGGCTAGTCCACACAGCAGGCGTGGGGCAGTCCACACAGCTGGCAGGGGCTAATCCACACAGCAGGGGTGGGGCTTGCCTGCACCGCCCCGATGCTCATGCTTTTAAGATGTGATCAGGTTCATTTGAATCCCCCTTAGGAAAGTTCTTTTTAAAAAGAACTCATTTTCAGCAGCCACCTAAAGGACCCCAAAGAATTGGTTCAGCATGCTTCCACAGGCAGGGAAGGCACCTCAGCTGACACAGGCCTTTTTGCCTTGTCTCAGAGGGCAAAGAAACTTGGAGCAGGGCTTGCTTGGTCTGGTGATTGGTGCTGTCATTTTCAACAATGACTTTCAGGTGTCAGTTGATATGGACGTGCTTTTTTTTATAGGAATGGTTCTTTCAGGGATGTTTGGATGATCGTTCGTGATATTATTTTACTTAAAATCTTCCCCTGATGACGAAGAGCCCTAGCTCTTGTTTTCTGCTTGTGGCAGTGAAGCAAGCCTCTGAAACTGATTGGCTGAGCTGCTCTGATGGAATAGAATGTTCACAGTTTGAACGTTCTAACTGCTTTAGGGAGCACCCGCTGCTGGCAGAGCTGATGGCAACCCCTGGCATGCTTGAGAAGCCACTGAAGGACAACATCCATGTTTATTGTTGAGTGGAAACCTCTAATTGACTTTTTGCAGAGACTGGAAAATAATGATTTGTTTGTTTGTGGGTTCATGGAATAGTAAGTGAATTTGGGACAACGGGAAGAAAGAGATTTCTCATTCTGATTATCGAGTAAGAAAAATTATTGTTACCTATCTTAGCTGTAGAAGAAAATCGGAGGTCTATTTTGTTTTGTTAATTGTTATATGTTTGATATTATGTGTTTGTTTCACTTAGAAATAAAATTAAAATTAAAACGAGAAGCTACTGAAGGAAGGGAGCATCAGTGTGGAAAGGGCAAGGGTGTCCTGTCATCACCTCCCTTCAGGAAGGAGAGAACCAGACTGTTGGATATGGGGGGGGGGATTTCAAAATGCATGCGGAGGCCCCTTCGATGGCAGCCCAGGACACCATAGCCATAGACATCATTCGGTGGGGTTTACTCCATAATAAGTGTGTTTAGCATTGCAGCTTTAGGGCCAAACTACACGTTATGTTAAGTGTGCTTTCTAGAAGAAGCATGCTTCATGCCACAATTCTTTATTCTGAAGGAAAAACAGCCCCGCAGGGGACTTGAAAATTGCCCTCAATTATAATTTGAAGGTGCTATTTGTAGCAACCGGGGGGAGTGTAGGAGAGGATTTTTGGCAGGAAACTGGCCACAGTATGCTGCACCCCCCAATCCAGATGAGCCCTGCAAGGCCGAGTTTCCATTGAAAAGCAAAGTAACATGCTTCAATGTGTCATTTGGCCTTTAGACCGAGATGTTGTGATCCAGTTTGTGTCGTATGTGGCTAGCTCACTTGGATGAGGATACTGATCTCTTCTGGCTCTAACTCAGGGCTCTCCAACCTGGGGTCCCCAGATGTTGCTGGCCTACAGCTCCCAGCATACTCAGTCAGCATGGCTAATGGCAAGGGATTCTGGGAGCTGTAGTCCAGCAACATCTGGGGACCCAAGGTTGGAGAGCCCTGCTCTAACTGATGGAAGCCATCCAGTTCTATGGGGGCCTGCGTTAACTCTGCAACATGGATGCTCATTTACATAATGTACGCGAGGATTTCCCTTGCAGGATCATGGCACAGGATATCTGCTCTTTTTGAATATTTGCAACCTAAATAGCTTACCATTTCAATTCATTTTAGTTTCCAGCCTACTTTTTTTTTTTCAAAGTCCTTTTAAAAGGAAGCATTATTAAAATTCTTACATCCCTGAGTATAGTATGATTTGCACATGTGAGTGATTGTAATTGCCTGTATCCCAGGGACAATTTTAACAACAAAGTGATTCACCTCAAGGGACTTCCTTCTCTCTTCCATTAAAAAAAAAGAAAAAAGAAAAAGAAAGCAACAACTTTGCGTGTTATGGTTTTTATGATGTGAGTTATAGCTCAATAGGAAATGAACTAAGAATATCAAACTGCTTTCAGTCAAACAGGGAGTTTCCATATTAAGAGGTACTTTTCTTGGACTATTTGGCCTGCGCTTTTAGTCAGAGACAAGTGGGTCGAAGATTACTACATTCCGAAAGGGGAAAGGTCAGCTTTCATTCTGCTGAGCACCAGGAGTCCGTGTGGATTTTAATTGCTCATGTGGCTGTTGCAAATACAGAATATAAAATGGCCTTAGGAAAACAAGGCACAAGACGCAAGACTTTAGTCCAAGAATAACAAGTTTTGCATTGACTCAGAAATTGTGTGTGTGTGTGTGTGTGTATACGCACGCACAAGTCTGAGGAACTGGAAACCAGGGGAAGCATTTGCAGACCTAAACACAATGAATAAAGAGCTAGAAATGGAAATGGAAAACCTGTCATCTAAGGAGTAACTGACATGAGGTGAAGTAATTTCAAGTCCCTTTTGCCCTGTCAATTTCGTATGGGGAAATATGACTATTGAAACTTACCCCCGTGTGGTGACAATTCATGTTTCTCTTAGTAGGGGAAAGGATTAGTATTATCTCTAGGAAACAATTTTGGTGCAAAAGTGGGATTTCGGTGGGCCTGATGTATTCCCTCAACCTTTCAGAAATATTCACCTTCTTGCACTGTTTCATATTCACTGTTGGCTGCCTTTCTTGACAATGGGTTCGGTGCCATCAGTGTTCCTTGTTTTGAGAATATGGCTGTTTCCTTCCTGTTGGCTATGTGATTGCAGCCAATCAGAGATCACATTACCAATGAGATAAAGTCACAATGCTGCATGGCCAATCAGATTTTAACTATGTGAAGTCATGAAGCCAATTCAGAGTAAGGGCAAATCTTCCTGCCATCGCTCTGAATTGGCTTTGTGATTGTGCCATGCAACTAATAAGATTGGCTCTTACTCTGAATGGCCAAACACTTTTACCACTCTTCATAGCCTCCCCGCAAATTGCCAAAAAGGGGGGGGGGCAGTATCAAATGTTTGTAAAAAGTGCCCCTTGTTTCAGCTCAGCTCTAGTATTACTATCATTCTCCTGATATGGAAAATACGAGCTGCCACCATATTAGGCTGGAAAGATGCACCACATCACACAGAATCTCCCTTCAGTTACAAGAGCTGTCTTACAGCACAATCCTATGGAGGTCTACTCAGAAGTAAGATCCATTGTGTTCAATGGACCTTACTTTCAGGTAAGTGTGTATAACATTGCAGCCTTGGTATTTAGACTTTACATAGCAGAGTGCCAGAAATCCCTGACCAAACAGTAAGTTAGAAAATGTTTAGACAGTCCCTTTCCTTTTTCTTTTTCTCATTTTTAGGCTGTGTACTATTAGGATTACATTTCTTCTTTTGAGGAGGGGGTGGTTTAAACAGTGACTATGAATGGTAGAAAGAGATGTAGCTCTTTTAGTGATTCAGTGTCTCTCAACCCTTTTCTAAGCAGTCCACAATCGATTTTTTTGTCTTCTCAAAAGTGCTCAAGTGTAAGAGATGGGCTTTACTATCCCGGTTACGAATAGATACTCAGAATTTGCTGAGGATAGTGAGCCTCCCCCTAGAATGGAAGATGTTCCCATACACCTTCTAAGGCTGAGGGTGTTATGCCTGTGTGTCCATCTCCTCTGATTGACCCTTCATAGAACTTTTGGAAAAACAGTGTTTCCTGGTGGCTAAATATGACACAAAACATTTATTCCCGACTTGGAGAAACAGCGAGGACTCATCTAGTTTCTGCAAATAGTGCAGATCTTGAAGATGTGCATAACAATCTTTCATTGATAAAAAGCTGGCCTGAACTATATTTAATAAACATCAGTTATTAAATATTAAGAGGGCAGCAGCATCCAGAGTTCTCACTTTAAGAGGACAGGCAGGTTGGAGAACATTAGGAGCCCGAAGGAACGCAACGTTAAGCTGCAAGAGCACGACGATGCATCACTGGTCCGTCGTCACTTTGCAAGAATCAGAGCTGCCACAAGCAAAATGTGAGGTGAATTTGGAGAGTGCTTCTCAGCCAGAACATCTGTGGGAATGTTGAGCAACGTCCAATAAATACACATAGAATTAAGGGAAGACCTCAGGGAAGTTTTGCGTGTGACAGCCGGACATGCTGTAGAGGTGCTGGGAGAAGCCAGGTGTGTGGAGGGTGCTGATAGAGCCAGACACTGGAGCATCCTCTAGGGTTTGTTCATTGCTGCTGGACAGGAAAATAAAATAAAACAGAACATCATGGCCGGATGAGAAGATGACGATGCTTTAATGCTTCCCCACATTCATATCACTCCTGTTCAGGGCAAGGGTGCAGGGTGGGATGAAAGAAACGGCCGTGGGGACTGTGCAAAGACCAGCTGGGCTGGCGGAAATCATGTAGCAGGTGACACGGAAGGAGGCAGAGAGGTTCTGAAAGCAGGAGGCTCTTGGCTTCCCCAACATGGTGTCCTGCAGATGTGTTGGACTAGCATGTTTGTCAGTTCATGTAGGAGAAGGCTTTCAGTGGCTACTAGTCCTGATGGCTATATGCTACCTCCAGTATCAGAGGCAGTATGCCGGTGTACACCAGTTGCTGGGGAACATGGGCGGGAGGGTGTTGTTGCACTCATGTCCTGCTTGTGGGCTTCTCGTGGGCAACTGGTTGGCTGCTGTGTGATGAGAATGCTGGACTAGATGGACCCTTGGTCTGATCCAGCAGGGCTCTTCTTATTTATTTATTTATTTATTTATTTATTATATTTATACCCCGCCTTTTTTCCTGCAAGGAACCCAAGGCGGCTTACATAATCCTCCTCCTCTCCATTTTATCCTCACAACAACCCTGTGAGGTAGGTTAGGCTGAGAGTCAGTGTCTGGCCCAAAGTCACCCAGTGAGTTTCATGGCCGAGCGGGGACTAGAACCTGGATCTCCCGAGTCCCAGTCCAACACTCTCACCACTACACCACACTGGCTCTCTTCTTACATTCTTAATCCTTTTCAAAACCAAATTGGAACCAAATTCTATTTCTCAAATGCAGTTCTAATAGGTCATGGTCTTGCCTTAAATACCTCTGGATTCCAGCCATTGCTTCTCTGGGTATATTAGGATGATCAGTCTGTTTTGAAATTATGGTGGACACGGGGCACAAATTGGCGGGAAGAGCTCCTGCTCATGCCCCATTGAAATGGATGAGAGCTTCCCACTCATTTCAATAGGGCTTGTACAGGGGATCTTCTACTGGTTCATGCCACAGTCACACAGCAGCCAACCAGTTGCCCACGAGAAGCCCACAAGCAGGACATGAGTGAAACAACACAACACAAGCAGGCAGCAGGAATGCCTTTTAGCATACTCTCACCACTTCTACTTTGTATGAGGAAGTTACTATCAAGAGGACTTTTTGGACTGACTGTGGAAATCTGTGATGTGCTTCAAGGTATGGGAGCTCCAAGCTACAGAATAATTAAACACACACACACACACACACACACACACACACACACACAGAATATCACACCTTCTAATAGCAAACTCAGAGGGTGAGTGCTGACAGAACGGTAGTCAAAACTGGACCCCTGAGAAACAGGAGCTTCAGCATGCTTGGGAAAATCCTAGGGTTTGCAGAAGTAAAAAAAACCCAAAACCATTAAAAGAAAAGATAAATCTAAGTGGTCAACCTCTCACCAAAACTGGCCCAATGGGAACCAAACATGCTCAGTAGTCACAAAATGTTGGCTGTCATTTGGAAAAGGAACGCGGAAAACTCTGGGGAGTGGAATGGGCTCCACTGCTGAAGGAATCATAGAATCATAGAATCATAGAAAAGTAGAGTTGGAAGGGGCCTACAAGGCCATCGAGTCCAACCCCCTGCTCAATGCAGGAATCTAGGTCAAAGCATCCCTGACAGATGGCTGTCCAGCTGCACCTTGAATGGTTGCACATCGTTGGCTGGCTGGGACCCTGAATAGGAATGATTCCATTAGACCAGTGTTTCTCAACCTTGGGTCCCCAGATGTTTTTGGCCTACAACTCCCAGCATGCCCCAGCCAGCTATGCTGGCTGGGGCATGCTGGGAGTTGTAGGCCAAAAACATCTGGGGACCCAAGGTTGAGAAACACTGCATTAGACTGAAACGTTTGGTTGCAGACCCTCTTGTCATAATACATACTATTATCATAATGCATAATATCACACAGGAGCGCAATGCCCACTGTGAGGTCAGCATGGTCCATGTGGGATGGGCCTGAATACTGTAGCGTTCTCAGTGGTGTCTGCCAGTACGGGCCAAGCCACACATCATTGTCTGGGATATGGGCAGATTTTGCTCCCACTGCAATGTTGCCCATCAGTGTTTTCCTGTTGTTGATCCGTGACAGCTGATTCAGGTTCCACAAAAGTATTGGTAGTGTAATCAGTTCATTAAACATATCCCTGGCAGAGCTTATAGATTTTCATAGGTCATAGAGTTGGAAGGGGCCTACAAGGCCATCGAGTCCAACCCGCTGCTCAATGCAGGAAACCGGAGGAGCGGGGTCTCCCATCCAAGTAACATCCAGGCTTGACCCTGCTTAGCTTTCCACGCCCAGACAAGCTGAGCCAGCGTGAGCCACAGGCCTGTATAGCTTTTTTAATGTAGTTGCTAAGGAACATGGAAGGGAGGTTACGAGTGCCTTCATGTCCTGCTTGTGGACTTCTTATAGGCATTGCTATATATAGGTGTGCTATTAGAAGGTGTGATGCTTTGACCTAGATTCCTGCATTGAGCAGGGGGTTGGACTCGATGGCCTTGTGGGCCCCTTCCAACTCTACTTTTCTATGATTCTATGATTCTATGATTCAGTTGGCCACTGTGGGGACAGAATGCTGCACTAGATAGCCCCTGCCTGCGCTGATCCAATCTGGCTCTTCTTAGGTTCACAGGCCAGCAACAGTCTGAAGGAAGAAACGGAAGGAGGAGGAGTTTGGAGGCTCAGATGTCCCTTAAGGGGGAAGTGAAAAATTAATTCATTCTTCCTGCATACAACACATGCAGAACTTTAATTCCAACCCCCTACCGAAGTGAATGGGAGCCATTTATTTATATGGGGAAAGTAAAGAGGTACGCTGTAGTACATTTACTGAGGTTTCACAATACCTGTCCAGTGTGTCTGGTGAACCCAGCATCAGGGGTGATGGGCATGTTTTTATCCCAGAATGCACCTTGTTTATTTTGTCCCAGAGGCTTCAGTGGAAGCCACTGAAATGGAACCAGCCAGCTCCCATCTGCTTGGCTCCACCCACTCATCTGCATAGCCCCACCCCAGATTCTGTTCCTTGGAGCGATGGAGTGTTGGGAGTACTCAAGTGTGATGGATCCTTGAGCTTTTAACAGCATGACAAAGAGATCAAATGTTGGGAACTGGCTATTATGTATTGAGATCATGTAATAAACAATATGTTAAAGTATAGCAATCTGGAATATAAACGAGCCAGCTAAATTCAATCTTCAGGGATAGTTCAATAGAAAGTTACCCTGGAAAAATGCAGTGTATCATATTTCATGCCTTTAATAGGGTTTTCATGATTTTACAAAGTGCTTCGACCAGACAGACTCAGCTGGAGGTTACACAGCGGGAGACCCTAAAAACAGTGCATCTGTGTTTTTCAACTCCTGCCAAGATCTCTTGAATGTGATCCGGAGTGACTATGCATCTTTGGAATGCACGTTCACTTTTCTCCAGCCTTATCCAAATAATAATAAAAAAAAAAAAGAAAAGAAAAAGAAAGGAGTCCTGTGAGAATTCCATATGGAAACACTAAACCAACATTATAAAGGATTTCCTATAAACAAAATTATGGTCACAAATTTTGGATGTGGACCATGTTGAAAACAAAAGGCCCCTTTGTGTCTCTTTTTTATATGGATGACATATATACATACAGACGCACACATAGTCATTGGGAGGTTCACTTAGCCTCCCTTTTCTGAAGATAGTCAAAGTGCTCCTAACAAGAAGAAACTTTAATCGTTCTGTGCATTAAATCCCCTGAAAATAAATATCCAGAGGAACTTCAAAAAAAAATAAAATCCCCCTTAATTAGAATCACATGTGCCATGCTACACATTTCTGGCTGTGGCAGGCAGCCAAGTTGTAACTTAATGATCTGCCATAAATATTAGCTATAATGAACAGACTTTGCCTTACACTCCTGTGTGTCAGATAGCAGTACACGTTTATTGTCTGGTTTTGTTCAGGCATCAAACCTTTAAGATATTTCTCCCCCCCCCCCTGCAAATTAAAACAAAAACAAAACAAAACATAGGTCTAGCTCGCCAACAGGAAAAGTGGATGATCATTGCGGAAAGAGAGAATGACTGCTTCGGTTGGAACCAGATTTAGGCTGCAATCCTATGTCCACTTACTTGGAAGTAAGATCCATCGAATTCAGTGGGATTTATTTCTGAGTAGACATGTATAGGATTGCACTGTCAGTCATGCTTATTTTATTTATTTATTTATTTAAAGCATTTATTTACCGCCCATCAGCTAAAAGGCTCCTTGGGTGGTTTACAAAAACAGTACCAAAAAAACAATAAAAACAACAAAAAATAAACATATTAAAGTACACCAAGCAGTAAAGTAAAAACAAGCAGCCAAATAAATTCAATCCCGAGGTACAGTGGCGATAATAAAAAGAATAAAAGGAATAAAATTATTTATTTATTTAAAACATTTATTTAGAGTAGATCCATTGAAATCAATGGGGCTTAACCTAGTGATGACTAACATGTCCCACTGAATTCAGTGGGTCTACCCTAAGCATGAACCAATCTGGATCCAACCCATTCTATTTAATCTGTTGCTCTGTTTAAATGTAGCAAAGAGAACATACCTCTGAAAGAAGAAGGTAGAAGAAGAAGGCCAAGACGGAGGAAGTTGCAGAGGGCAGTGAAATGTTAAGCAACTGTTGGTGGCTATGTTTCAATGCAAAAAAATATTTGGTTTTAAAAATTTACATAATATAATAATGACACCAACATTGTAGTTACAAATTGTCACCAGTCAAAAGAAAACAGGAAAAAAGAATGCTTAAAATATTGAGGTACACACAACATGACAACCCAGAGTATGGGTTGAATATAGATTGAGTATGGGTTGTTATTGAATCGTGAGTTGTTGTGTTGTGTGAACCCAGCCGTGCTAACAAATCATGGTTTGTTATTAACCACAAACAACCCATGAAGAGAACCCGTGGTTTGTTGTTAGATTGTGAACTCTGAGTTGTTTGTGGTTAACAAACCATGGTTTGTTAGCATGGCTGGGTTGACACAACACAGTAACCCATGATTCAACAACAGCCCATGTTCAACCCATACCTTGGGTTGTCGAACCCAACCACTGCCTGGTCACTATTAGGGTAGGAAATATAGATCTCTTTCAGGCGGCCAGGGACCATTCCCTCTCAGAAGGAGGCATTAATCACCTCCCTGGCCACTTCAAAACCCCAAACAGTGAAAACCCCATCACAGGGCCGGTTCACACGACCCAGGCTGCAGGCGGGGGAGGCACCACGGGGCGATCCGCGGGGTCCGGTGGGGCGTCGCAGACGACCTGTGCCCCGCACGCATGGGCGGACCCCGGTGGAGCCGGCAGTCCCCGCACTGCAGTGCGGGCCTCCCAGCGCTAGGGGGCGGGGCCCGGGATGCCCAGAGGGGCCGTTTGCCCCTACGGGATGGAGTGGCAGCAGCTCCGGCCGCTCTGGGCTGCTGCCTCTGTGCACCCCCCGTGAGACAGCCGCCCGCTGTTCGCATGGCAGGGTGGTCACGCGCGGTAGGGGCTTACCCCTCTACCGACCATGGCCACTTTGCGTGCGTCTCGCGGGGGCACCCCTGGTTGGACTTCTGCTCCCCCGTGGTTCCCGTGTCGTGTGAACACGCCCACAGAATGTCACAAGAGGGAGAGTTCTCCTCCTGCAGCTTCAGCCCCACAGTGGGCTTTTCACTTGATGTTTGGCAAAAGAAAAGCGAGAACAGGTTCCACCTCCCGGGTAAGCACACATTTCCCCCGAACCATCATGAAATGGTTTGGGGACAACCCCACCAATTGTGCCCCCCGTTAAATCAATGGTGCAGATTTACAAAATGGGCACATTCTCTCCTATTGATTATAGCATGTTTGTTTTTGTGCACATTTTTCAAAACGATGACACTTTTCTCATGCTTATTTTTCAAATGTACACGTGTTGTCGAACTTATTTTTGAGGGCCCGTAAATCACATCGCAAGCATGGAAATGGACAGACTTTGTCTGCAGATTGTGTTTGAGTCCATATTTTGGTCCAGGAGGTGCAAAATGGGTACATTCTGGTCACACCAAACTACATGAACTACAACTCCCACGATCCCTCACCATTGGCTATACTGGCTAGGACTGATGGGAGTTATAGGCCAAAATATCTAGAGGGCCACATTTTTCTCGCCCCTGTCCTATGCTCTTGCAGGAAAAAAAAGTAGATGTTGCAGAGATGAGGACACTGCAAGAAATCCTCCCCATCTTTCCTAATAGATACTTAGGCATCACTTTCTGAGGATGCTTAGCTCATTCGGCTTGATTTTCTATACTCTGCGATAAATGAGAGTGTGTTATGATGTCAGGGCCTGGAGGAAGGCAAAGAACTGGGATCCTGCCCCAGTTGTCAAGCTGGGTTAGTTTCAGCCCTGGCCAAGGCTGAAAATCCAGTCTAATATCAAGAGAAACATTCCGCTTTCTCATTGCAGGCCTAGTTTTGATTTCTCGGCTCCCTGGCACAAGAAGGATGTCTCCTTTAAGATGATCTAGATCTCATCAAGGACCATCGGCTTGGCTTAACGGGTCCTGCTGGTGAGATAAATCGCCTGGCGGAGAGCTGCCTTGGCATTCCGTATAAAGAATGCTCCCCGAGTCATGCTTTGCTTAGCCTGCTAATCAAAACGTGTCGCTCTGAGCACTTCTCATTTATGGCGGTGCATGAAAATCAAGCTTCATTATGGCTGCCTGATGCATTATCAGCCAACAGCCGGATAATGGGCAAAACCCGTCACCAAGTTTGGACTTGGAGTGAGCACAGGTCTGAATTGTTATGTAGGGAGGAAAAATAATAATAATAATAATAATAATAATAATAATAATAATAACAACAACAACAACAACAACAACAACAACAACAACAACAACCTAGAGAGATGTAGCTGGTTATTCATTAGATGCATTTGGCGTAATGCATCTAATTACGCCAAATGCAGTAAAGAATACGTTTCAATTAATAAAGTTGGTTGGGCATGGAATTTATCAAAAGCGATGCATGGCATATTGTGGAGATGCTTCTGGGAGGAGGAAATGGCAACTTGGCTTCTCTGGTTATAGAAAAGGTAGGCAGAACATCGTATGGGCCAAGATCCAAAGAGCTACTGAAAATACACCCAAGAGCTAGCAGCATTTTTGTCTCCCCTTTTTGAACAGTAGAACAAAGAAATAGACTGGGTTCAGACAACACAAGAACGCACACTCAAGGGTTGAGAATGGTTGAGAATCGTTGAACCATGGGTTGTTGTTGAAATATGAGTTATCGTGTTGTCTGAACCCAGCTGGGTTAACAAGCCATGGTTTGTTAACCACGAACAACCCATGAAGAGAACCCATGGTTTGTTGTTGGGTTGTGAACTGTGGGTTGTTCACCATGGTTCATTATCTTGACTGAGTTCAGACAACATGATAACCCACGTTTCCACAACAACCCGTGGTTCAACGACAACCCACACTCAACCCGTACTCATCCCTTGAGTGTGGGTTTTCATGTTGCCTGAAGCCTGTCATTGTCTCACAACTGCTTTTTAAACCCTTGACATTTCCAAAATGGTTTTCCATGTGAGACAGGAGAGCTGCTGTTTGGGCAACACAAGTCCACAGTCCTCTCATGCATTGTGGGATGAGTTGTGCGGCTCTTCAGCATTGACTTTTCAAAGGAATGGCTGATCCGAGTAGGAACACGTCATTCCGTCTGAGAAAGGGAGCTGGTGAAAGAAGCTTATGATGTTCTTAATTCCCATAACCTGAATAATAAGATGTGGTTAAGTCAGGTAAGAAGATTAAATGTTTGATCAATTAGACATTTCAGAAGTGATATGAGGATGAGAGGGGGGGGGAAGCCTTTTTATTTTAAGAAAAGGAGAAAAGATGTTCAACAAAAGCATAGACTTCAGAATGGAAGTGGCAATCAAAGTTATGTTTCATGGACACTGGAAAAACCATTAGCCATGGGCAAGTTATAAGCAAATTTCAGTCTGCGATTTAGTGCTCAAATGCTTAGTTTGACTAAAGAGTTCCCATTTCATCATTAATGCATCCACAGGTAAAATTTTTGAAATGCTTTTATGTCGCAGGAGATTGTATATACCACACACATGCATACATACATGCATGTACGTGTGCGCACGCACACACACACACACACACACACAGCTAGAATGTTGTTAGGGAATTATTACTTAGGGGCTCAGAAAGTAATGGGGAGCTAAGCAATGAAAAATAACGAATAACAGAGTGTTCAAAGACAGTTGCAGGAGCTCAGGAGGACACCCTTCAGCTATTTTGATTTATATTTAAACATTTAAAAGATTGGCACTTTTGATTAGTTCAGAGTCTCCCAGGTTTTTGCTCAGTACTGATTTACAGGATGGCTGAATCTTAGCAAAATGAAAGCTAAATGAGGATTTTTTTAAATGAAAAAAAAAAAAATTACCTTTGAATGCTTAAAGTAGTCAAGGAAGAGGGCAGCACGGCTAACGCCAAGATGAAAGGGAATGGAATATGAAGGCATTCACTTCTAAAATCCAAAAAGGCTTTCAACTATTGGGGTGGGGAAAAATACATAAAGATTATTCTAATGGCTGTATATGGGAATTATGTGTGTATGTATATAATTTTGCTTGCTGTATACATCGTTTTTATTTGGGGGGGGGTATTATATATGAACAGAGCAGACAATGGCCTAGAAAGATTTCAATCAATTCACTGTATCGCTCAGAGAATAATAATGTATTGATGGATTTAGGTCTAAAGTGTGCTCACTTGGAAGTATGGGCAGTTGAAACAATGGGCCATATTATCATGAACGGTAGCTACAATCCGGCACAGGTGTTGGTGCTTTGAAGGCTATTGTTGCATGCTCTGCGCTGCTCTGAATGGTGAGAAGAATGATGGAAATTGTAATGTTGTTGCTGCCTGCTTAAATCAACGAGGTAATGTAACCACTGATTACGGTGGGAGGAAAGGGTTAATTGAACAAGTCCCTCCCCCCTACTTCCTGCCTCTCTGTGGCCAGCTCTCCCTCTCTCTCTCCAACGTGATGGACACACCCATATGAATAAAAGGACTGTAAGTAAAACTAATGAATGTCTTTATTAGTTTTAAACCTTGTGTGGACAATCCGTTTCCTTTTAAGAGCCTTGTGTGGACAATCCGTTTCCTTTTAAGAGCCTTTTAGCAAGGGTTTAGCAACCCACGTGGTGATAACCAGTTTCAATAACCAGGCTGCGCATAAGGGGGGGGGGGAAACTCTGCTTTGTCCTAACCAGTATAGGAGCGACTCATTTCCATATCCTCCAGCAGAGAAGTTCCGGGGGGCACTATTGGGGTTTGGTTTCCTTTGGATAAAAGAGCACCATCAATTTACATGCCTGGGGAACAGGGATCAGTCTTTCCTCCCTCATGCACCCCCCCCCCAGATATGAGCAACCAACAGTATTCAACTTAACAAACAACAGTGCATCAAGCCATCAACAAGACATTAGTAATAAAGATAACCCTAAGGCCAAAACCTCCCACCTCCTCCCATGGCCTAGACGTGCCAATGGAAGTCATAGTTAATTCAAAGATGCAGTCAATGAGTAAGGGGTCCCTTGTGTGTTCCACAAAGATGCAACAGTTTGAGAGTGTTGCAATATATCCTATGCTAGCAAGTGGCAGCAGTACATTGGGTGTGTTGAAATATAGACTCCAACCAGCAGGTGGCAGCAGAAAGGCTCCTGTAGCTGCTTTTGGCCTCTCTGCAGCTCCAAGCCAACAGAAATGGCAAAGCTAGATCCTAACAGCTAGTGTAGCTCAAAACCTCCCACCCTAGTATTTTCATCCAGGAAGGATGGGCACATGTATATGTGATTTCAGCCAATAGCAATTACAGCATGGGAACTCTAAAACAAAGCCTTAGCAATTCTGCATTTCAACCATTCGGCTCTTAGAGTCCCTACATTGTAAGGTCTACAACCAGATCTAACAGCATCCAGTTAACTCTTTAATCTTCTCTCCATAAAGGGGAAGAGAGCTTTCTAGTCTCTCAGCCTCTTTTCCTGACCCGATCTGCAACCTCTGTGTTTCCAGTGCCACTTTTGCTCAGGGTGACCCAGAACCTGGACTTTTACTTACTGAGGGTGGCTGATGAGAAAGCAAATGTGCCCCAGGCATGCTTTTATTCCTTAACGTATTCCTTCCAACAGTTACAGTAAAGCATATGTTGCAGCTCCACCCAACATGCAAATAGGCTCCTTCACAGTGATGCATTTTGGGTGTTCTTACAATAATATGCAGCGAGGTAGCAGCAGCAAAAACAAAGCGGCAATAACAGCACACAGGGGGCCGGTTCATACAACCCAGGCGGCGAGTGGGGGGAGGCACCACGGGTCCTTCCGCGGGGTCCGGCAGACAACCTGCGCCCCGCACGTGTGGGCAGACCGCGGTGGAGTCGACAGTCCCCGCACCGCAGCGTGGGCCTCCTGGCGCTAGGGGGTGGCAGCTCAGGATGCCCAGTGGGGCCGTTTGTCCCTACAGGCCAGAGCGGCCGCAGCTCCGGCCGCTATAGGCTGCCGCCTCTGTGCAGCCATGGGAGGCCCCCGCGGGACGTCCGCCCGCTGTTCGCACGGCAGGGTGGCCACACGTAGTACCCCTCTACCGCTTACCCCTCTACCGCCCATGGTGACTTCCCGTGCTTCCCGTGTGGGGCCGTCCTGCAGGGGTGCCCCCGGCCGACGTTCGCACGACACGGTAACCACGGGGGGGCTTCTGCTCCCCCGCGGTTCCCGTGTCGTGTGAACCGGCCCAGAATCTTCTTCCTCCTCCTTCTGTCTCTCCCTCCCCTCCCTCCCTCCCTCCCTCCCACTCTATACATGAGCGCGCATTCACGCACGCATGCACGCAAACAAAAACACACTTAAGAGATCTGCAAAAGTAATGCATTACCATTAGCATCCCATCCCCCTCACACAAATAGCTGGAATAGTTGGATGTACATTATT
The DNA here is from genome assembly GCA_021292165.1 of Shinisaurus crocodilurus. Lineage (NCBI taxonomy): Eukaryota > Metazoa > Chordata > Lepidosauria > Squamata > Shinisauridae > Shinisaurus > Shinisaurus crocodilurus. The sequence goes on along the minus strand of CM037877.1, from coordinate 2,010,963 downwards.
ATTGTGTATGGATATGTTTTATGACTTTCTTTCTTTCTTTCTTTCTTTCTTTTTCTCCCCCCCACTCTCTTTTGTGATTTCCCCACCCCATTTTTGTGTGCATTTGTTATTGTTGTATTTGCAAATCATAAAAGAAAAAGAATGGTTGGAATATAGCGCCCGAGCGGCCCGACAATGACAAAGTGACTGGATTAAGACAACATGATAACCCACATCATGAGGGTTGAGTGTGGGTTGTGGTTGAACCATGGGTTGTTGTTGAAATGTGGGTTATCGTGTTGTCTGAACCCAGCTGAGATAACAAACCATGGTGAACAACCCATAGTTCACAACCCAACAACAAAGCATGGGTTCTTTTCTCCTCCTTTCTTCTGCTCCAGTCCTTATGGGGCTACCACCTGCCTCACCTATTTTTTCTACCTTCGGAACACTTGTGCAGCTCTACTTCAGCATCAGTAGTAGTTAATGTGATTTTTTTTTACACTTTTGCATGTATTTAAAGGAAATTAACAACAGGTGTTGCTTTTTGTTCATCCCAGAGGAAGCCATTGAGCAAATTCTACCCCAATCCATTTTGATGTTGATTTGGTAAGCTGGCATCATATTCATTTGGCTGGGGATATCATGGCAATAAGCATAATAATGATAATAACATATATTTATTTATTTATTTATTTATAATTTTTCTTATACAAAAGACAAAGAAGTAAATAATCAATTACTGTATGTAAAAATTAAAGTCAACAATAAAGAAATCAGTTATGTTTTAAGAGCATCTAACTTTTTTAATACTAAAATTTCTATTAGCATTGGAATTAAAGATTGAAAGCTTTTGCCAAAGGGAATGTTTTAACCTTCATTCTCCTTTCTAATAGGGTTGGACATTTGCAGGCATGGAATTCTTTAAAGATGGGGCAACCCCTGAAAAGGACCTGCTCCTTGTCTTTCCAGATGACACAACCTTCCATGAAGGACCTTGGAACTGGGCTGCCCCTGCTGATATTCTCTGATGGGATAGCTCACTTGGCCTCAGTTCTTCATGTTCTAGTCACCAGGCTAGATTACTGCAATTCATTCCACACGGGGCTGTCCTTGAAGACAGCCCAGAAGCGTCAATTACTCCAGAAAGCAGTCACCAGGGTTTTGTCTGCAGTCTGTAGATCAGATCTTATCACACCAATGCTTCACTTGCTGCTAATATGTTTGTTTATGTATTTTATTTAAAATTTTTTGATACTGCTATTCCTGACATTTCAAAGCAGTTTACAAAATAAAACAAGAAAAACAACTTCCAATAAAACAGACAATTCGAATAAACAAAACAAGCTCAGTAAAGAGCAGTGAAATCAATATAACAAACAGAACAAGGACAACACGGTGTTTTCCAGAGCACCATTCAAATTTCGGAAAAGTATGGTATCCTATGCAGACCTTATATACGGTGAGGACTTTAGGAATTTATTTTAGCCATATTAATGGGTATGGCTGGAGACACTTTAATATAATTTTATCCTGGAAGACAATCTTACTTGGTCATGAGTGATCACCTACTACTACTGCTACAGATGTCCTACAAACCCTGGTCCTCACCCCACAGGGAAGAAACTGGTGCATGGTACACTGCCTGTTCTATAAATGAAAGTCCAACATGTGCACAAAGGGCTACATTTTATAGCTTTTATTGTCCGAAAGCAGCACAAAAATGTTGAGACAAGACAAATGGAGAGAAAAGGTACCATGGGACTGTTTAACAAACTACAGAGATGCGATGAATACGAGTGTGAAAGAAACACAGTTCACACATTACCTGTTACAGTGTACTACTAGCAGTGGTGACCCCTTGCTGGGAGAGAACCCTCTTTTCTCTGTTCATTCCTCAATATACTTTTACCTGGAAGCAAATTTGTTTATGACATCTGTTCCGATCAAGGTTCATTCCTGTCTATCAATATTTCAACCCTACGCTACGTCAACTGTTTTCATACCATATTCCAGTAACTATTGTTCTTTTCACAGACAGACCTTCCCTCCCCGCTCTTACCACACCATTTGTGGTTCTTATACTTTTGTCCTGACCATAAACTTGTCATACTCTCCTCAGTTCCCTTTATGTAACTTTACATCATCATCATCATCATCATCATCATCATCATCATCATCATCATCTTTTATTTGTATGCTGCTTTCCACCAAAAATTGTGCCCAAAGCGGCTCACAACACGACAAATAAACAGTAGATATAATTTACAAAACATCAAACACTAAATATAATATTTTTAAAAAAAATAACTTACAAAATATCAGAAAACACTAAATATTCAAAAGACCATTGACAAAATATCAGAGAACAGTAAATTTACAAAATATCAAAAAACACTAAATATAATATTCAAAAAATACAATAGAAATTACAGATAACCATAAACAACTCAATAATAATTATACTACGGTCAAAAATAATAATAATAATAAAAAAAGAAAAAAAGCAGTAGCAGCTTTTGCAGCTGGAGTCAGTCAGGCCCCACCCTCCCTGGCCAGGTGTGATGAGCCAGGGGAGCAGGGACCAGGTCTTGCAGGACTCACAGGTAGATGGTCTCCAGGCACCTTCAGCAGCAGCAGCAGCAGCAGCTTTTGTAGCTGGAGTCAGACCCCTTCTGCATGTATGCTAGGGTGGGATGTCGGGGAAATCTGCAAAGGACTCAAATGAGTATGGATTTATCCGAGTCTGCCCTGTGGATTCCACACTGGACTGGCTTTCCCAGGTCGCGAAGAGTCTGTGGGGCTCGCACACTGATTTTTTTAATTTCGTGTATTTTTGCGCAAATTTAGCTTCAGAAAAATAAGCAAAATAAATTTAAAAAAACCAATCAAAAATGTACAAATCCCCCCCCCCCGCCCCGAGTAAAGCGTGAAAATACGTGTTATGGGGAGATTTGTGCATTCTTGGCCAATTTGTGCATTCTTGGGAGCGCAGATATTTGTGTGCGGATGCAAATTTGCGCAAACACGCGCGGACACATTTGTGCAATTTCTGAGTCCGCAGTTCAGGGGACGGCGGGGTGAAAGTCACCCCCAAATCCACAAAACACCGGCCGAGCGGATTTTTCTCTGTTCACACATCCCTACAGTGAGTGACTTATGGTCTACTTCTGCTACGGACATGTAGTAGGCTAATATATGACTTACGCTTCATATCTATATTCCTATGTTAACTCTAGGTTACCATTATATGGTCAATAATATATATGCATGAAATATATGTACGCAGTGCTTTTTTTCTGGAGAAAAAGGTACCGGAACTCTTGGATTACATTTCCTCGGGAGTAGATGGCGATTAAATTGTAATGCAATTAATAGAAGAAAAGGTGCTGGAACTCAGTTCCGGTGAGTTCCACCAGAAAAAAAGCCCTGTATGTACGTATGTTTATAAGGTATGTAAACCTTTATTCTCCTACAGCAGGGGTGGGCCACATGTGCCCCCTGGCCTTAAGGGCTACCCCTGCTGCCCCTTAATTTTCTGGAGCAGAATTGATGGTTCGCTGCCAAATTCCAGCAGCAAACTGTGATGGTGGCCTTACAAAGCCACATTTAGCTTTAAAGCTGTTGCGGTTTTCTGGCTAAATTTGGTGGCAAACTGCCAATTGTTTGCTGCTGCTGTTGTTGTTGAAACATGGCGGTGGGGGTGTGGCCCTAGTGGGCTCCAGGGAGGTTGAAATTGACCCCCAGAGCTCCCAAAGCTGCCCTCCCCTGTCCGACAGTACGTCAAAGGGCACACAATTCTTGGGACCCGGTTGTAATAAATGTGCGTCCCAAATGGTAAGACTGTGGAATCTTATATCCAGATCCTTTATTGGATTGTCCAGTATAATTGAGGAAACTATCCAGAGCATTTTTTGAAAATACCTTATTGTAAACTTATACATATATATTTGCAAAAGTGTGTTTGGGCTCGTGTCTGGAAAAAATCCTGCCTCTCCAACATTCTAAGAGTGCTTATTAAAATCTCTGGGATTGGAAGAAAAAAGGATAGGTTGATGGATGCCAGCTAGAAGAGACTTGGATCTCGCCGAGTAATGGACTTCGCAGACAAGTGGGACTGGCTTCATGAATCACAGGAATATGTATTGAGGCAATAGAAGACCGGAAAGAGATTAGTTTTTATCATTCTTAGGGCACAGTCCAGTGAGGCTGCCTGTAACCCTCCAAACTCAGAGGAGTCCAGGCATCCTATGCCAGGACGGGAGGAGCCCAGAGGTGAAGGTCGCCTCCACGCTCCCCCCACCCTGCAAAGCAGCCAGAGGGCCAATTTCGGCCATCTAACTGCGGTGCTTCAGAGCGGGAGGAAAGGAGGCTGAGGCGCTGCCAGGATAATATGTCGTATCTTGGTGGTGCCAGTCTCCTTCCCTCCTTGCCCCCTGGTGGAATGCCCCCTAAACCCCTTCTCCGAGGTCATTCTTATGACCAGTGCTTTTTTTCTGGAGAAAAAGGTACCGGAACTCTTGGATTACATTTCCTCGGGAGTAGATGGCGATTAAATTGTAATGCAATTAATAGAAGAAAAGGTGCTGGAACTCAGTTCCGGTGAGTTCCACCAGAAAAAAAGCCCTGCTTATGACCTCGGAGACACGGCTGATGGAGTTCTTTCCATGCTGGCTGCTGCGAGGGTTGGGAAGGTGCTTCAAGAAGCGCAGCTCCGAGTCTGGAGCTGTTTTCTGATCTTGGAGTTGGGAATCCAAACAATCCGAGGGACCTCTATACCAGCGGCTCCCAACCTTTTTTTTTTGCCCCATGCACCCTCTTCACCATATGTCAGAATGTCATTTCCCCACCCCCCTTTCTAAGATTGTCTGACTTAAATCTGTGCCTTACAATAAGGTGTGATGTCCTGTAGATTATGTACGATCTCTAGAATTGTAATTTGTAGGAAGATCAGTATTCCAACAGTTTGAGTCTGTGGTCCCAGTTCCCCCCTGGGGGAAATTCCCCCCTGGTTGAGAACCCAGGGGTTCTAGACTCTGTCCAGGGGCCATGGGACTGCTCTGCCCCTGGATCTGTTTTATCTTTGAGTTTAAATAAACAGGGCACGGGCATAGGCTCATAGGAAACTACCTTATACAGAGTGAGACCACTGGTCCATCTAGCTCAAGTCCCTATTGAAGGGTAGCCCCATGTAGAGTGCATTACAATAGTCTAGACCAGTGTTCTCCAACCTTGGGTCCCCAGATGTTTTTGGCCTACAACTCCCAGCATGGGGGGGCATGCTTGGAATTGTAGGCCAAAAACATCTGGGGACCCAAGGTTGGAGAACACTGGTCTAGATGTGATGAGAACAAGGCATAGATATTTGTTCCAAAATCAGACCGTAACAGGAACCTTTGTATCGTGCTTAAAGCTCGTCGCATACATTCTCTAGCTGTACTTCTTAGAACAACCCTGCAGGGTAAGTCAATATCATGATTCTCCCTATGTAGCAGATGGAAGGACTGAGGTTGAGAGATAGTTTCATAGATTTCATAGATCTTAGAGTTGGAAGGAGCCTACAAGGCTATCAAGTCCAACCCCCTGCTCAATGCAGGAAACTATAGGAGGGGTCTCCCATCCAAGTAATAACCAGGCCTGACCCTGCTTAGCTTTCCACACTCAGACAAGCTGAGCCAGCGTAAGCCACAGGCCTGTATCAGGGCCCACCCTGCAAGTTCATGGAAGAGGCAAGATTCGAAATGGGGACCTCTTGCTTTGTAGCCCAGTTTCTTAGCCAGTATGCTAAGAGAAGATAGATACCTGTAGGGTGGCCATTTGGAAATTGCAAAAAAGAATAAAGAAAAGAGGAAATGCATCACTAAAAAAGAGAGGACAAAAGAGGATACTGGTTTGCATAAAATTTGCATATGCTAATCCAGTGTTCTCCAACCTTGGGTCCCCAGATGTTTTTGGCCTACATCTGGCTGGGGCATGCTGGGAGTTGTATGCCAAAAACATCTGGGTACCCAAGGTTGGAGAACACTGTGCTAATCTATATAGAGAGATGCACATTTAGATATAATAATTATCTTGGCCATTGATCTTGGGGTTGTGGTGGATGATCAGTTGTCACTTCGTCCATTTGTGAATATGACAGCAAAGACATGTGGCTTCCATCTTGCTAACATCCGACGAATTGGTCGATCTTGATCCTGGAGACTGCAAAGCTGCTTGTCCATAGTTTGGTCATTTCACGCTTGGATTATTGTAATAGTCTTTTGGCGGGTTTGCCTTCTTCTTCACTTCGTTCCCTTGTTTTGGTGCAGAACAGTGCTGTACATGCGGTTCTTGACCTGCCCCATTATTCTTGTGTTTCTTGTCACCGTAGAGCATTGCACTGGTTGCCGGTCAGGGCAAGGACTTATTTCAAACTTCTTGTCTTGACATTTAAGGCACTACGCTCTTCCCTTCCCACTTATTTGGCTGAGTTGGTCACATGGCACACACCTCTTAGGAGAACTCGATCTGCAGACTCAGGGTTTTTGGAAGTGCCTTGGACGAAGGTGGCAAATTCTAGGCTCTGGTCATTTTCTCATTTGGCTCCACGATTATGGAACTCTCTTCCTTTACACCTTCGGATGGAATCGGAGTTGAGTAAATTCAAGCGTAACCTGAAAACCTATCTGTTCAACTTGGAGACATAGGTGTTAGACTTAGTGTGAACTGGGTAATTACTGTGATTTTAGTTTTATGGCTTGATGGTTTTAACTATTTGTTGTTGTTAATTTAAATTTACCTGGATTGTAGCCCATTTTAAGTATTTTAATGTAGTTTTAGTTAAATTGTGATGATTATTGTCTGAGTTATTTTGTATATTGTACTGCGCTCTGGTGTATTATTATTATTATTATTATTATTATTATTATTATTATTATTATTATTAGAATGGAAATACAGCCCATCTCACCATAGTGTGGAAGACAGTGAAGAGGTGACCCGTGTGCCTTGCTAGGTTTGCTGTCCAGGAGCTTTTGATGGGCAACTTCTTCAAGGCCCTCTAGGCTCTAGCTCTTCCTTCCTTTGGGTGGTTCTTTAACTTTTTAAAACTGGACTTGGCCTGGGCAGCCCTTCAAATCGAGGACACCTTCAAAACAGAGGACAGTCCTCTGGCAGCTCTTCAGATAGGGGCACATGGCCACCCTAGATACCTGCCCCGAGGAGGTCACAATCTAAATTTCTGAAGGGAGGAGGCATTGGCAAGGCAGCAAGACAATTCCAAGAGAAGCAAGCACAACAGGGGATCACCATGTGCAAATTCATTTATATGTTGTATCTTATATGTTGCAATTATACATTGCGTATATCTTCATGCTTTTACTGTTTTTAATCTTCTTGTTTTCGTTGCTTTAAAGTGTCATTGTTTTAAATTGTTGTATACCACTTTGATGGCTTTTTTTTTTTTTTTTTAGCAGATAAGGCAGCATTTACATGTAAGTAAGTAAATAAATAAGGGTGGGATCCAGGATCTGCCTTCTGAGAGAGGAAGGGAATTCTGCGCAAGATTTGGTGCTCCTCCCCCACGCCACAGCTCACCCCATGGGGCAGGGTCTCCTGATTCTCTGTGTAGCTTTTTCAGGAGGCAGGAGGAACGGGCCTTGGGAAGGAGGGGGTGGGGACATCTATTTCTGTCGGGGCAGTTGATCCAGCATAAATCTGGATCCAGCCTTGAATGCATGAAGGGTTTGTTTCTGCTTGGGCATTAGAAGGACTGAGGAGTTAAGCCACAAGCTTCCTGGAGGAGATGGACTTCAGGTTGGGGTTTGACAAAAGTGTGAGAGAGATGGAACTACATGGGTGTTTATGGAGTGAGTTTGTGGAGTCAGATCTTCCCTGAGGTAGTCCTCTTGCAGCAAACCTTCAAGGGTGAAAGAACCTGTCCTTCCTTGGAGTAACAGAAGATGATGTGGAACCCATGGACATGGTGTCCTTTCTGATCAGGATGGAGCAGGCCATGCGAGATAATGGCAGCTTTCAGAGCACACATTGTGCACAAGGAACAGGAGTGCGCTTCGGGCTGTGGTTGAGTGGATCATCACATAGCCGTTTTGACATTTTGATCTAATTGAGTGGCAGGACTGAGCAGAAAATGCAAGAAGATGGCCTGAGTTAAGAGTGGTAAGAGATGCTTTTGGAATAGACAAGCAGCCAGGGAAAAGCGACGTAGCCTCTTTGCAGGACCCGCTTGCCTCGCTCTCTCGCAATATCTATCGATATGCTCCATAATCCATCAAAGTCTGTGGGATTCTTCCCGCCCACCCACTAACTTTGATGCGCTTTGGGTCTGGCTACAGATGGGCTGAATGATTCTCTTGGTGCATCCCAATCATTTTAATGTGTTAATGGGGGTAGTTTACTTTTTCCAAAGCAAAACAAACAAACAAGGAATTTCCTTGCCCCTTCCCTTCTACTGATTACCTCCTCAAGTTGGCACAGGTGTGTGTGTGGGGTAATAGAAAGGCCAGGAAACACATTTTTAAACTAAAAAGGAGAACTCTCAAAAGACTTAAGATCAACAAGGCCAGAAATCGGGAAAGAACAAGGCTGGTCTTGAATGCCTGTTGGATGTAATTTGACACTGTAACTTTAAGACTGTAGTGCGTAAGGTCAGTTGTCGGGCAGTGGAAATTTCTTCCACACACATACCTGGTTTCTAAGCACAATGAATATTTTCATTGTGAATGGCTTTAACTGAAATATTAAGGGAGCTCAAGGGAGTTAGAAATAAGAGTTGGCCCCAAATCATCACCCCACCCCACCTTGCAAAATCCAGAATCCAGGTTGAATATTGATGTTCTGTCATTTCTGCAATCCGAAACTTCTCGTGGCCATTCTGAGACCCACTACTTTTTCAACAAAACTGTTTTAAAGCCACACAGTACACGGATGGTAATTATTCCAAACCTTCTGTACTTTTGTTATACTGTAACTTAAAAACCCGCCAAGCCTAAACCATCTTCATCATTCCTACAAGTGAACCAGGCCGTTTACACACAGCCTCAAGACGATGCAATCCATGATGCAGCGGCACTGCAAGGAAAAGAAACCGAGGTGAGCAACCGTGCCAACACTGAAAAACTGCCAGTGCGAATGGAATGAGATGAAATTGGATTAAGCAGGCAGAAATCTGCTACCTGAAAGCAAGCAAACTGAAAATGGACTTCTTCCTGCGGAGTTTCCACATGGCTTGTCTCTGGAAGAAGTTGCCGGTCTAAAGGAGTAAATTTTGTATTGTCCGGGATCTTTGTTCGCTGGCTTTGATTGTTTGGTGATTGTTTTGATGCTGGCTTTGCTTCTGACTGCCCTGAAATGGCAAGACAGGACTTGGGAGGCAATAAGTAAGAGGGGTTCTTTGAGTATGGATGGCTCAGGGTGGGCTACACAAGGGGCAGGATGGACAGATCTAGAGAAAGGAGCCCCATCAAAATAGGAGCCAGCAGCCTTCTCTGAACGCTGCTGGCCGCCATTAAATATGAAAACCCTCCTCCACCATCATATGGGGTGGCCAGGTGTTCTACTTTACAGGGAACAACATTTAAGGGCATCCTCTAGCCCAGGGCTCTCCAACCGTGGGTCCCCAGATGTTGCTGGCCTACAGCTCCCAGCATACCCAGCCAGCGTGGCTAATGGCAAGGGATTCTGGGAGCTGTAGTCCAGCAACAACCTTGGGGGCCCAAGGTCGGAGAGCCCCGATCTAGAGTGATTTCGGGAGAAAGAGGGAGGGATAGAATAAAAATGGGCACATTGACTTCATTTCAGAATGAGCAGAACCCAAAAGTCCTCACTTCCTGGTCTCTGTCATGGAAACTAACAGTGGACGTGGGCTACCCTCTGGTACCACAGGCTTTCAGTCCTGAGTTATGGGCCTTGGTCTGGATCACAGTGTGACCCCACCCACCTGGTTCTCATCTATCCAAAGGTGGTTCAGAGTAGACAGTGATAGGGAGACCAAATGGATGGCTAAAGGTGAAATCCTATGTAAGTGTAGACAGCAAAAAAAATGCCTACAGCTCCCAGCATGCCCCACAGCCAGCATAGCTGGCTGTGGGGCATGCTGGGAGTTGTAGGCCTTTTTTTGCTGTCGAAACTTGCATAGGATTGTGCCCTAAACTGTTACTAGGGACCTTGGAGCCAAGCCCAATCTGGTTGCAAAAACAGAACTTTGAACGGAGAGCCTTAAAAATCAGCCTGATAAAGCAGGGTTCACGATCACGGTCTACGACATAGCTGGGAACTCAGGGATTGTTGAGGGCAGGGTGTGCATGTTTGTACACATCCCACCCTCATTTTAGCCCTACTTGTGTTGCAGGTGGGTGCCCGCATAGGGCTAAGGTGCTTGGGTTATTCCAACCAAATACCAAAATGTATGCTACACTTGCGCAAAGCCATCATGGCTGAGCTTCCCAGTAACACACACCATGATGATGATGATGATGATGGTTATTTATCATTTATTTCATCGGTATATGCCACCCAATAGCCGAAGATCTCTGGGCAGTCCACAAAAATCACAAACCACAAATACAAGATAATAAAAACATAATATAAAATCTTCCACACACAAAATTTAAAATCATTTAAAGCGCTAAAAAACAGTTACAGTAAGTGCTGGACCTGATAAAAACAAGTGGCATAAATGCCCCATCATATGCCGTCAAATGCCTGGGAATAGAGGACAGCCTGGGGGGTAGAGGACAAGATGACAGTGTTGGCGCCTGGTGGACCTCAGTAGGGAGAGTGTTCCGTAATGTGGGGGGGCCACCACTGAGAAGGCCCTTCCCCTTGTTGCCACCTTCCAAGCCTCTCTCGGAGGAGGCACTCAGGGGAAGGCCTCAGATGTTGATCATAATATCTGGGTAGGCTCGCCTCTCCTGACCTAATGGGGTGGACACCAGCAGCCCATGCCAAGGGCCCCCACAAACCTGAAGCTGACCTTACATCTGTTCCTTGATGCTGGGCAGAGGCTCTCCAGGGTCTCAGGCAGAGGTCTTTCCCGCCCCCTGCCACCTGATCCATTTAACTACAGATGCAGCGGATTGGACAGGGGGCCTTATGCACACAAGGTGTGTGCGCATGCCACCGAGCTGTGGTCCCTCCCGCCTTCCAGCACAGACACATGCTGCTCATATTTACCTGCACCTACAGTCCAGGGGCACTCCTGGTCATGTTCCTCTGCTTTGCTCCACGTCACCTCTGGCATGCTTCTTCTCACTGATGTGGTCCGCCTGTGTCCGAACGGTGCCACTTCAGACTACCGGTGGGGGTGGGGGTGTCTCATGATCGAGTAGGTCCTCAGTCAATCAGTCCCTACCGCCAGGGGTGCAGAAGCTCTTTCTGCCCAAGGGCAGAATTCCATTTTGGAGAAGCTCTTGGGAGGGGGGGGGGCGTCTTCTAGGGGTGGGCGGGACCAAAGTCAAAAGGGGTGGGGTCAATGTGAAAGGGGCAGGGCCAAATTACAAAAAACCATGCCAACATATTTTAGCTTCAAGCTCCTACTGCCAATCAGTAGAGAGACTTAGGAGAGACATCCTGACCTTTTAGGCTGTACAAAAGCCGGGAAAGCACCAAGCAATCAGTGTTTGAGGGATCAGGGGTGGAGCCAGAGGAAAGGGCGTGGCTTTTGGGGAAGCCCAGAGGTCCAGATTGACAACCCCAGAGGGGCGGGTCCAACCTCTAGGCTTGGGATTCCACGCCCTGCCCTACACAGAGAAAATTGGCATGCCGTGGAAAAGAGCTGGCTACAACCCCTCCCCTTGGCTCCCTTTGTGGAGGGACATCTTTTTTCTTTCTTTCTTTCTTTCTTTCTTTCTTTGGTGGTGCATTCACTCCTGTGAGCTCACATCTGTAGCCTGAAGTGGGACAGCCCAGACACAAGTTAACCCCCCTGAGAGAGAACTAGATTTCTGTCGCTGTAGGGCAAGTTTCCCCTCCATCATACTTTCCGAAGACGTTTCTTCCTTCTTTAAGCATGCCTGCAAACCATTTCAGCATAATTTATTTTCCCTTTCCTTTTTTCTTTCTTTTCCTTTTTTCTTTCTTTCTTTTCTTCTCTGTACAGCATGTGCTTCTCATTCCGGCTCTTCTAACGAACTGGTCATTGAGATCCCCTTTGCCTCTTCTACCCAGTCGATGGTGAGGTTCCCTTCTTCATTAGGGTGGTTTTTTGAAATCTGCACAGAGCTCTTTTCCAGATGTGGATCTTGCCCAGGCAGTCACTGCTCTGCGGTGATCACTTCCAGCTGCCGGCGAGCTCTTGCCAACAAATCCCCCACAAGGAGCGCACAGTTTGTGCCACAAATCAGGGAGAACATTGTAAAATGAGAACGTGTTACACTCGGCAGTACCTGGAAGAATGATAGGCTTTAGAACTGAACTAATTGGCTATGGGGGGGGGGCGACATGAAAGGTCAAAGAAGCAACAAAGGGATACCCCCCCCCCCGAATCTGTTGTTTGTTTATTTTTGCTCGTGGAAATATTACCAACCCCTTTCAGATACTCATTCACAATGGTGGCTTATTTATTTTCCATAAGGCACTGGGGTAAAATCAAGAGGTTAGAGGCAAACGTACCGTTCCATTTACAGAAGAAACAGCTTCCTCTCCTGGAAGGACCCCTCATGTTGATGGAAAACTTTGACAGGGTTCAGAGAACAAAATAACCCACACTCAAGGGTTGAGGGTGGGTTGTCGTTGAACCGTGGGTTGTCGTTGAAATGTGGGTATCGTGTTGTCTGAGCCCAGCTGTGCGAACAAGCCATGGCTTGTTAACCGTGAACAACCCATGAAGAGAGCCCATGGTGTGTTGTTGGGTTGTGAACTCTGGGTTGTTCACCATGGATTCTTACCTTGGCTGGGTTCAAACAACATGATAACCCACATTTCAACAGCAACCCGCAGTTCAATGACAACCCACACTCAACAACATACTTGGACTTGATAGCCTTGTAGGCTCCTTCCAACTCTATGATCTATGAAATCTATGAAACCCTTGAGTGTGGCTTATCGCGCTATCTGAACCCAGTCTTTGTGACTGCAAGCTCCTCCTGTGAGTGGAAGGATAGGTTTGGATCTAACTCATAGTCCGGCGCGATATGTAGGACTAGGGATGTAACCACTCGCCTTGGGGGGGGGCGTAGCAGGCCAAAATCGGCCCCGCTCACGCCCGCCCGAGACTTGCGGCGGGCCTTACCGCGTCCCGGCCGTGCTCACCTCTCCGCGACGAGCCGCCCACGCCCGCTGCGACAGTCCAGTCACATCACTTCCAGCCGCGACAGGACCCTGTGCTGGCACGACGGGACCCCGCGCTGTGTCTTTTCCATAGAAACCAGGGCAACAGGGCTTAAAACCCCTGTTAGAGCATAACAAAAGCCTACGATCCAGAGAATAGTTCCTGTGTTTAACCCTGAAGTGGGGTGCGGGGAGAGGGCCACGGAACCAATAAAAAGTGCCGCCGCTGCTGCATGCCCATGAGCTCTGCCTCCATCACACCACTGCTTACAAGGCAATACAGGGAGGGCAGCTCGGATGGGCCCCTGACCAACTGCCCATCCTGACGGGGTCCACTTGGGGAACCTTCCCAAATGTCCCTCCACATGTACTTGGACCAGCAGGAGTTTACAGGCCGTCCTTCACTGAGACAAGATTGGTGAGGAGGACGCAGAGTGGGACTTCCTCTGTGGTGGCACCCGCACTGTTGGAACCCCCTTCCTCACGAGAACCACCTGGATTCCGCTTTAATTCCTCTGTACATCGCCCAGGGTGGCCGGTTGCCGGCCAGATGGGCGATAGATAAATGCAAATAATAATAATAATAATAATAATAATAATAATAATAATAATAATAGTGCTCACATTACAGAATAGCTTACCTTCTGTGCTACCATCTTGGGCTGAAATGAGAGTGGGAGGAGATCAACGGGGCTTGAAAATTTCATTAAAGACCTTCCCCCTCCCCGATAATTCAACTCCCTGCTCATTGTTTATTTATTAATTAATTATATTTATACCCCACCTTTTTCCCTGCAAGGAACCCAAGGCAGCTTACATAATCCTCCTCCTCCTCCTCCTCCTCCTCCTCCCTCCTCCTCCTCCTCCTCCTCCTCCTCCTCCTCCTCTCCATTTCATCCTCCTCCTCTCCATTTCATCCTCACAACAACCCTGTGAGGTAGGTTAGACTGAGAGTCAGTGACTGGCCCAAAGTCACCCAGTGAGTTTCACGGCCGAGCGGGGACTAGAACCCGGATCTCCCGAGTCCCAGTCCAACACACTCACCAATACGTCACACACTGGCTCTCTGTCTTTTTATTATTTATTTATTTATTTATTTAGTGTCTTTCTTTTTAATTAAAAAAATATATATTATAGAATTTATAAACCACTCCACACTGAGAGATATCGGAGCAGTGTACAACAAACTACAAAAGTGAAAATACAAAAAATTACAGCAAGAGCAAATATATCAGTAAGACAGCGGCTGGAATTCAATCATTTTAACAGACGTGTTACCATTTTTATAAGCGTTCCCCTCTAATTGATTGTGCTGCATTAGTGTCCCTAATGTTCTGACTAGTGAGCATCCCTTTTAATTGTTGGGCATTTTAGTTTTTAATTTGTGTGTGTATATCTATATCTCTATATATCACTGTGTGTGATGCTTTTTAAAACTGGTTATATCTTTGGCTGGCAGGTTTTATGATTTTGCTACACGTCACTTTGAGTCAACGTGTGCCAGAATACAGCACGAGTGCACAGACTGCAGGTGAGTTCAGATGTTTTCAGGTGCATTTTTCTTACAGCTTTAGAGGGCGAAGCTATTGATTGCAATCAGCACTACAATCAGTGCTAGTTTTAAAGACTTCAGATCATAGCTGTGTGCCCTTCTGTGAGAAACTGAGACTTAGATCACAAGTCAAGGAACAACCACCAAGTTCTTACGTTCTCCTGACGTTTGTCCCCAAATGGTCAAGTTCTTCTGGACTATCGGTTAGTGAACTGTACACCAGCAAAGGTTGCCATTATCACCTGTACTCTTTTGGCAGTAAAACTGGAAAGCGTCTGCGAGATGATATACTGGATCTTCTGCCACTCCAGAGGAGGCGAATGTCTAAAATAATAGCTCTCTAAACATGGCGAGAATTCTCAAGATTGCCCACTTATCACTCTTAAGCCAAAAATCAATAGCAAATTTCTCCTCACTCAAAGGACAAAACTATTTGCTTCGCTGAGGCAGAAACTGGCTTCAGCCCCCTGCCCCAACCCCCAAGATGTGACGTCCCCATCGAGTAAGAATGGTGCCTACAGATGTGGGTTTAACTCTACCAGCTGGCCACTAATCATAGAAGGATTAGGGCCCACGATCTGTTCAAATTAGATAAACAGTTTCCATTACCTGCAATGGGCAAAAGGCTGGGTGAGGGAGAGAGAGACTTCTTAAATTTAGAAAACCTTTGCAGCATTGGCTGATGCCTTTAATATGACCTTTGCAGCAACACGGTAACATTTCATCTCTCTCTCTCTCTCTCTCTCTCTCTCTCTCCAATGTAAAGCTGTAACATAATAGTCACAATCTTGTACGTTGTGCTTAGAAAGGCCACCTCATCAAATGTAGAGAACTATCACCAAAGATGCTATTCACAAATATGGAGACACCTACACAGCCCTATCCACTAACCAGTCCAGTGGGCAGTGCGATCCTATGCGCCCCCCCGCCTTAGACAGTGTCTAGAGGGCCATAGGATTGTTTGGATTTCCAGCTCCCACTCCAAGGTCATAAAAGAGCTCCGGTTTTGGGGCTGGGGATCTGTGCTCGGACCCCCCTCCCTCCCCCCACTCACAGCCGGAGTGGAAAGAACCATGCCGGCAGCTTCTCTGAGGTCATAGAATCATAGAATCATAGAAAAGTAGAGCTGGAAGGGGCCTACAAGGCCATCGAGTCCAACCCCCTGCTCAGTGCAGGAATCCAGGTCAAAGCATCTCTGACAGATGTCTGTCCAGCTGCACCTTGAATGCCTCCAGAGTGGGAGATCCCACCACCTCCCTAGGTAGTTGATTCCATTGTCTTATTGCTCTGACTGTCAGGAAATTTTTCCTGATGTTTAGGTGGAATCTGGGTTCCTGTAACTTGAGCCCATTATTCCGTGTCCTGCAAACTGGGATGAACGAGAAGAGATCTTTGCCCTCCTCTGTGTGACATCCCTTCAAATACTGGAAGAGTGCGATCATATCTCCCCTCAGTCTCCTCTTCTGAAGGCTAAACATGCCCAGTTCTTTCAGTCTCTCCTCATAGGGCCTTGTTTCCAGTCCCTTTATCATCCTTGTTGCCCTCCTCTGAACCCTCTCCAGTTTGTCTATGTCCTTCTTAAAGTGAGGTGCCCAGAACTGGACGCAGTACTCAAGATGAGGCCTAACCAGTGCCAGAGGGTGGGGTGGGTGAGAAGGGAAGGGTATGGTGGGGAGGTCTGCCAGGATATGACATATCCTGGTGGTGCTCCAGCCTCCTTCCCTCCCCGCCTGAAATGCCTCAACTAGATGGCCAAAATCAGCCGTCTGGCTGATTTGCAGGGCAGGAGGAGCGTGGAGGCGAAGATCGCCTCCACGCTCCTCCCTCCCTGCATTAGGATGCCCATAATCCTTTGAGTTTGGAGGCTTACAGTCAGGCATCCCCATTGGACTGTGCCTTAAATCTCTCTTAGGTTTAAAGAGAAGGACTGGGCACCATCTGGTGGAGGTTCATTGGAGACAGGATCCAGAGGGTTACTTAAACCATGCCAAGGGCTTGGGTGTGCCCAGTGGGTTTTTGACTCTCTTTCTCTTTAAAGAGCAGACCCACCTCCTTATGCCATATCACAGAGACTGCTTTTGAAAATTCTCTTAGGGCACACAACCATATGTTCTGCCATGTTTAGACAGAAAAGGTCCTACAAATTCCAGGACTCCCCCCCCCCTGCCCACTTAGATGCACAAAGGTAGTTTGGTTCCCAGATTGATTTATTATGGCACAGCTTGAATTTATTTTGGCATATACTACAGTGTGTGTGTGTGTGTGTGTAAGCGTGTTATGATAAATGTAAAAAAAAAAACTTTGTGCATGTTGACGTTGACCAGTGAGTCTTCTGACGGTCTGAGACCAGCTGAAAACCACACATCTATGTGTCATGAAGCCACTTTTTGGCACTTGTGGCACAGTAAAACTAAGAAACAACAAACAAGAAACAGAAAAAGAAACTTCCATTAAGTTCTAATAAGTGAGGGCTCACTTTCATGAAGATAGGTAGGTTAAGCTGAGAGATAATAACTGGCTAACTTCAATCAGCGAACTTCATGGCTGAGCAGGAATTTGAATCCAGGTCTCCCTAGTCCTAGTCCAAGACTTTAACCAGTAGACTACACTGTCACTTTTGCATCTCATTTATACTTAGATGGTAAACCTTTGGGCAGGGACATGTTTTGCTTTTAAATTCTCCATGAAGTGCTTCATTTATTTTAAGTGTTAGGAAAATAATGAATAATCATGGTGGACTGAATCCTGCATGGCAGCAATAAATGCAACGTTCACTTCTCCTCATCCAATATTTCCATTTTCTGTTCGAAATGAACATCCAAGGCAGTTAACAAAGACACATTAAAATGCAGGTAGCCATGATACCATTGCACAATTCTGTCTGAGGAGTAGTACGCAGATGGAGTAAGGCTAAGTTTAATTATTTGATTATTACCCCAACTTTCCACAAAAGAAATGGCACTCAAGGCAGCTAACAATGATAAAGATAGCTGTTGGCAGGGCTTTTAAAAATGTGCAACCATGCACAAAATGTGCACTTCTTAGGAAGAAAAAAAAAAGTGCAGTTCCAAAAGGAAATTTGTGCAACTCAAAAATTGAAGTCATGCAAAAGTTGTATTATGTTAACTGATGTAAAAAGTGAAAAGTAAAGTGAGTAAACCAGGCTCCTTCAGGACCTCATCAGGGGGATCAAGTGTACCCATTTCTCCCCCTGCCAAAGACACTCCCTGCAGATTCTACTATCCACAGAGTGTTGAACAGTGTTTCAAAGATGAAGGAAATCCTGCTAAGTCATGTGAAGTTGGAATGTTATGAAGAGGGTGGTCTGATGCCAGAAAATATCCAATATGTTAATCCTAACAGGGAGCTTATTGGGGCAAAGTTACATGCAATATTTATGTCTGAATATCATCTGTACTAGGAAAGGTGTGAGCTGAGGCCTGCTGTACTGTGTTTCTGCATCTGATTTTTTCTTTTGATTTTAGTTTGTTTTTTTTTAAATCTCCGTGCACCCACACTTTTCCTAGATCTTTCAGGCCTAAATCCAGATGGGAAGGATGGGGTGCTTGGGACCAGCAAAGATGCCCCACATATTGTCCTGGCCCTGTATTCCTTTATGAAGCATCTGATCCTTACTGTATTGCTAGAGGAATCCTCCTGTGAGTTGACCCAGGCCAGTCTGCTGCTTGTAAGCAAGCACCATTTGTGAGATTACACAACATCGTTACTGATCATGGGGCATGTCTGTTAAGGCATCAGCCTTAGCTTCCCATTCCCTGGCTTTGTGGCGCTTGAGCCAACATGAGATAGTCTTTATTATGGTCTTAAACTGAGAAGTTCTCTGATAATTGACATTTCCCTGGTTTTTAAAAGGATTTTTTTTTATTACAGTGTTCCAGAGCGGGACCCCAAGAATACAAAAACACAAACTAAAAAACAAAACACAGAGAAGTCATTAACTGAGTAGATATGTACAAATGAATAGATATGTCCCTGTATGTTCAGAAGGGCTTACTTCTGAGTAAGTCTGAACAGGATTCCAACATACCTTTCCCCTTTCCCTCCCTCCTTTCTGTTCATCAGTGATCTAACAATCAGTAAGAGTGATTCAGAGAGCATTCATCAGTGATTCATCAGCAGAGTTCACCCAACAAACACAGGCACACACAGGACTTGTTTCTAAAGTAGATGCTTTTAAAAGAAATAACAGTAACATATAGTTTTTCAGGTACTATAAGCTTGATGGTCACAGAAGCTGTAAGTTCAGTTTCTTAAATATTACTTATACTGCAAGGAAAGGAAAACACAGATCAAGTCCCTTTGTTTAAACCAAGCAAGTGCCAGTTAAGTCAGTTAACAGCCAGACTAGTCCTAACTGTTGGAAAATTATAGACAGGAGTTCTAACCTGTTGCTAGGCAACATCCAACATTCCCTCCCCTGATACCACTAAGTGGTATCACTAAGCATTCCCTCCCTGCTACAATCAAGTGGTTTGTTCCACTGAACCCTGTGCCCTGACTCCTCAGAGAAGCTTGGTTTCTGCCTTTGCCCTTTAACTAGACTACAACAGTCTTATCTTAACCCTTCACTGGGCAGTCAACTTAAAAACAACAACCCTCCCTGCAGAGTTGACATCTTCTCGTCACATATTCCAGAAGCCATTTGGTCCCTCTGGACTTCACCCCTAGGCTTTGCAACATTGTTTTCTCTGAATAGACGACACACCGCTTTCAGGCAATATGTTGCTCTGTCTCAATTTCGAGGCCACATTTTTTGGTAAATTCTGATCAAAGCCGAACTGAAATGAAAATCTCACCCATGTCTACGGTGATGCCAACTGCAGTATCATTCCCGAATGAAGGTGTTAGATAGTTCTGCCTCCTGGATAAGTGTCTGGGGAATAATTGGCCTTCAACAACAATATACAAGCTGGCTAGCCATGCCCTATTCTAGGTCAGAGGTAGGCAACCTGGCACTTTACAGATGTTTCGGACTACAGGTCCTATAATCCCTGAGCATTGACTATGCTGGCTGGGGCTTATGGGAGTCACCAGGAGGCCTACCCCCTGATCGAGGTTTTCTAAGGAGGCTGCATGCTTGTTATTCTCAGGCTCCTGGCATTTCACTCCTTACTGGTTCTTCCCCCCCGCCCCACTTTTAATGGCTTGAAAGCTTGTGTGGCAGGTAGCTGATGCCGAGGGATTTTGCCGCTCAGTATTTTAAGACAGAAGCAGCGTTTTCAGCAAGAAAAGTGACAAACTCTGTGAAATGAATTCTGACTCTTGGTGAGCGTTGACATCAATCTTGGGAATATATTCCCTGACATTGTGAGATAAAGCTTCCTTCTCATTCTCCCTCCTCCAGCAAGAATGTATCTGCCTATTATCGGCTGGGAGGAGGAGAGGCAGCGGGTGCCCCCCAGTTGTTTTGGACTACAACTCCCAGCATTCCCGACTATTGGTCATATTGGCTGGTGGGTGGGAGTTGACGTCCAAAACATCTGGAAGGCACTAGGTTGGGGAAAGCTTATTTAAGTGGAATTATCTGGAGCAGATTTATGGTCAAAGGTGTGGGATATGGCTTTAAATGATAATGTTAACTTGTAATATCAAATGTAAAAGGGGACAATGAAAGAAAAACAATTTTAAGGATATATGGGGATTATTTTTAGATTATGTTTTAATCGAGGGAAAGGGGACTACACCATGTGAAGATCTGATATATTTTTGGAATTTAGGATACAATGGTATAGAAAAGTAGTAGTTGTTTATCATATTGGTCCCAAGGTGATGGGAGCACGTGTTTGATTGTACTTGATTTGTTTATGTTTATTTTAAATAATAAAAAATTAAAATTAAAAAAAAAAGATTTATGGTCAAGAACTGCCACAGTCAGGATGCGGAATACTTTGAGATTGGAATTTCTTTCTTTCTTTCTTTCTTTCTTTACAGTATTTGTATACTGCTCCATATCTAAGTAGATTCTGGAGTGGTGGACAATAAAAAGATAAAAACAGATGAAAGAAACAAAAACAAAACATTGAAAACAAGGTGACATTAAAATGGTGGTTGGACAGCAGAGAACAAAGAGGTCTTCAGCAGGTGCCGAGAACAACACAATGTCGCAGCAACCAGGGCCGGATTAAGATAGGGGCTATTGGAGCTGCAGCTCCAGGCCCCTACCACAAAACAGGCCCACAATATTCAGCCCCCGCCCCGTTCATTTCAATGGGTCTACTCTTTTTAAAGTCGGAGTAACGCGGGAGGCGAGGCAAAGACGGGGAAAAGGGAAAGCCGATCCGAGGCCCGCTTTTCCTGGGAGTAAGCCCTCCCCGCGGGAGGGAATAGGAGACTTACTCCCGAGTAGCCACGCATAAGGCGGCTGGAGTGCTGTGTGCGTGCTGTTAATCGCCCGTGGAAGCTCTGCGCGCGGAGGATACGGGCTGCCCACGCGTCGGCATCCCCACAACCTGTTTTCATTTCTCCTCCCCGGTCTGCTGCGCTCTGCGGCAGCCGCCTGGGCTTCTTATATGGAGGGCTTCGTGGACGGAGGGAGCGGGGGAGATCGAGAGAAGTGGGGGCGGCGGGGGTGTTCGTGGAAGCTGCGTGAAAGGCCAGGATCGTGCCAGATGTGCGGTGTGAATCAGCTTTCTGGGGAGGGGGAGTGAGTCAAGGCCGGAAAGCTGAAGTTGAAAGGGGCCGCCTCCTCAGTCCGGCGAGAGCGTGGATCGAGCATCGTGTCGAGTATTTTAGGCTTGCGAGTCTGAGAGGCAGTAAATTACCTTTTTTGCTTCCCCTTTCAGGGCCCAATCCTATAGCATGTCCAGACAGAAAAAGTCCTACAACTCCCAGCATGCCCCAGGCACGCTGGGAATTGCAGGGCTTTCTCCCTCTTTCTGAACATGCTTATAGGATTGCGCCCTTTGAAATGTTATTGATAATACAGTAATGCCTTGGATTGCAAGTACGGTAACTTGATTTGAGAGCGTTTTTATAACGGTTTTATTGAGTTAACAAGCTTATTGTTTACAAAAAAAGAAATATTTTCAATATGTTTCTGTTTTGGCACTTTAATGGTAATTAAAATATTTAATTTGTTTTAATATAAAATTGCGTCTTCATTTTATTTATTTCCATAAAAAGGCTCACCAAAATCCTCAGCACCAGGCCCATAATGCTCTTAATCCGGCCCTGGCAGCAACACAATGACCTGCAGAGGCAAGGGGTTCCAGGGAAATGGAGTATTGGATACTGCCCATCTTACCCAGCAACATGCTACACAATTAACGTAACATATAGTTTGACCCTGAGAGTCTGTTATGGGCACTTTGGAAGTGTGTGTGTGTGGGATACTGCAATGAGGTGTTTTCTGACAAGTATCTTAGTCTGAGAAAAGGTCTCGGAAAATTGGAACAAGTTCAGGGCAGGATAATCCAAAGGATCATGGGGATGAAGGGACTGATTTATTAGGAATGCTGAAAAAGAGCTAAAATATGTATCTAGCCATTGAAAGAGGCAATTAAGGAGGAAGGATATGAGAGCAGTCAACAAGTATTTTGGAAGGGTGCTAACAATGTGGAGGAAGGAGAATTATTTAGTGTGATAGATGGGAGCGTAGCAGGGCAGCATGATTAAATTAAGAGAAGGAAAATTTATGCTGAGTACCAGGGAAAACCTACTGACAGAAAGAGGCATCTAATATGTTGTAGAATAATACGAAAAGGAAAGTGGCAAAAAGGAAGGTAGGGAGAAACAGAAAATCAGATAGAGGATCCCAAACTAGCAGCCTGAGCCTAGACTTGGAAGGAAGCTCTGTTAAACTTGATGAGATGTGTTTAGGATCAAAGCTGTGGGCTTAAGATGAAGGCTCAGTTACCTCAAAACAGCAGATGGATGGTCAGCCATCTATCTGGGATGCAGCATGGAAGATTGTAGGTGGGTGCTCATATGGCTGAATAAACACATAAGAAGAGCTGTGCTGGGTCAGGCCCAAAGCCTATGTAGTCTGGCATTCTGCTCCCACAGTTGCCAAGCAGATGTCTATGGGAAGCCCACAAGCAGGACATGAGTGCAATGGCACCCCCCTAATCATGTTCTCCAGCAACCGGTATTCAGAGGAATACTGCCTCTGATACCGGAGGTAGCATATAGTCAGTCAGGACTAGCAGCCACTGATAGCCTTCTCCTCCATGAATTTGTCCAACCCCCTTTTAAAGCCATCCAAGTTGGTGACCATCGCTTCTTGTGGTAGCACATTCCATAGTTTAACTATGTGCTGTGTGTGAAGGAGAACCGGTACTTCCTTTCATCTGTCCTGAATATCCCACCACTCAGCTTCATGGGATGACTGACCCTGGGTTCTAGTATTATGAGAACTAGTACTATCCACTTTCTCTGCACCTTCCCCAGGCAACAAACAAAGAAACAATTTCCATGCACGTGGAAAACCAGATGAGCAGGAGAACCCTTTTCCCTGGTCTGCCATTAAGGCCTCAGTTTGAAGTAGCACAGTCTGTAAACAGCTTTATGTCCTCCGGTTGTTGAGAGGTAGGCCTCCAGTTGGTGAGAAACAGGTAGGGTGACTACATGCCCCCTTTTACAGAGGACAGTCCTCTATTTGAGGGGTGCAAACAGAACACCCTGATGGAGAGAAAAATGGTCATTGACACAGGATGCACTGAGAAGGAAGGCCCCAATCAAATGGATCTCCAGCTACCAGACTGCCCCTGAGACAGGGGGTTGGACTTGATGGCCTTGTAGGCCCCTTCCAACTCTATGATCTATGAACTCTATGAACTTTTGACTCAGCCCTAAGCTACATGTATTTTCTGTAGCAAACCGTGATTCCTGCCCAATGGAACACATAATGGGATCAAGTCTTATGTTGTTTCAGTGTCCATCGTGCAGTCCTTGCTGAGGAATATAACTAACTGGGAAGGTTCACCTTAATGTCACCTTAACCACCACTACTTGCCCCACAAAGGTAATGTGGGGGGAAAGGGAACCAACTTTTCTTTGACCTAAACTTTCCAGCTCTTATTGCCCTAACTTAAATCTGATCCTTTCTCCATGTGGCTCCTTCTTTTTTTTTCACTTTTACTTCTCAGGTTTTTTTTTTTTTTTTTAAGAGTTGATTTTTAATTTTGCTTTTCTTCTCGGATACATGGAGTCATTTGTTTGTTAGTATATTCTGCTGTCTCCCCGAAGGCTAGACACTTGGCAGATGGATGCATTGTTTTTAATTAGATTTTTTTTGGTGGGGAAATAATTATTATTCTTGGCTTTTAGGAGACAATTGTTGTTCTTTTAATGATTATTCCTCCTGGTGTATTTTCAGTTTCCAATTACAACGTATGTGTATGCTCAACCCCAGCGTTATTTTCAAAAAAGGATGTAAGCATTCACGGTTGACTTTGATTCCTCAGACATTTGTCTTGTGACTCTGTGCTGTTGTCCTCCTCCTCCTCCTCCTCCTCCTCCTCCTCCATGCTGCTTGCAACTCATAGTATATTTTTTCTCCTTTAAACCTGTGAGCAGGTTTAAAGCAGGTTATCGAGGATGCCACTCACCAAAATTCTTTTACAAAGACAGATTTTGCACATTAAGAGAGCAGCCCTCCTATGGCCTCCTAGACAACATCTCAGAAGGGCTGTAGGATGCAAGGGCTGTAGAGAGAGCTATGACTTCAGAGGGGGAAATCCAAGCAGGAATCCACCCCGCTCACAGCCTCTTCCAGGTGAGCTTCCTTTCCTGAGGTCAGAACTCTGACCGCAGGAAGAATCAGATGGAGAGATGGACTGTGCTGGTGGGCAGGGAGAGGAGAGGCTGTGTATCCACCAGATCCAGTGGCCGCTCAGCCTTTGCCCCCACATCTCGGCTAGATGAGCTAAGAGGCCCTTCTAGCAGGGATGGGGACTCGGACTCGAGGACTCGACTCGTGAGTCGGACTGAGTCCCCCCTCTGACTCGACTCGGACTCGAGTCCCAATATTTTTAATGGGACTCGAGACTCGACTCGGGACTCGAGACCAAGGACTCGTCAACATCCCTGGGCTGTTGACGAGTCTTCTGGCTGTGCCAGAAGGAGCGCGATCACCGGTGAAGAGCGCATGGAAGCGAGGCGCGCCGCTGCTCAGCCACTATGGACAGCTACCAGGAGCGCAGCCCCAATGATGTGTTGAGATTTATTTTGATTGATGTGTTGTTGTGGGGGGTTTGGGTTAGGGTCAGACATTTTGGGTTTGGCTGCCTCTGCCTGCCTGTCTGGGGTTCCCAGCCTCCTCTGCCTGCCTGGTCTCTTCTTGACCTGTTCAGCAGTTGAATTGTCCAAGACAAAGGCCTCTGCCTGCCTGCTTTGGGGTTCCCTGCCTCCTCTGCCTGCCTGGTTATTTTGGGTTTGTCTGCCTGGTCTGTTCTTGCCAAAATCAGTGGCAGAGTTTTGAAATAAAAAGGCACACTTGTGCCTAGAATTTATTTACGCCACACATCTGAAGTAGCCTTATTTTGTTGGGGGGAAACCCCATTGATTTTAATAGGGACTCGTGGAGTCAGTTTTGGGAGTGACTCAGGACTCGTGACTCGTGAGTCACCGTTTTGGACCAAGGACTCAGACTCGGACTCGAGACTCGGGTCCAAAGACTCGTGACTCGACTCGTGACTCGAGACCAAGGACTCTTCAACATCCCTGCCTTCTAGTGTAAAATACTACAAAGGAGGATGGAGAGGCTAAAAAGCCTCCATTGCTACTCCTGCCACAACGGGACCCAGGATGATCGGAAGCCTCTGATCTCTGAAGTTTCCATTGTTTAGGCATCAATCCCGTAGGATTGCACCCCAATAGACTTAGGGAAACTCTCTGCAGTATGAGAAAATGTGATCTAGTTATTTGATTGAGTGCATCAATTAGGGTTGCTGCCTGAGATGTAAAGTCCATTCCAGTACAGCAGCAGCAACAACAATTTCAGATGGTGCAACCAGTCTGAGGTTTGGTACTTGGAAGGCTAGTGTGGTACAGTGGCTGGTGTTTTGGACGAGAGCCAGCATGGCGTAGTGGTGAGAGTGTTGGACTGGGACTCGGGAGATCCGGGTTCTAGTCCCCGCTCGGCCATGAAACTCACTGGGTGACTTTGGGCCAGTCACTGACTCTCAGCCTAACCTACCTCACAGGGTTGTTGTGAGGATCAAATGGAGAGGAGGAGGATTATGTAAGCCACCTTGGGTTCCTTGCAGGAAAAAAGGCGGCGTATAAATATAATAAATAAATAAATAAATAGACAGTGTGAGAAGCAAGGTTCAAATCTTTACTTAATCATGAGCCCACTGAGTGATCTTGCATCCATTCCATTACTCTCTCTCATTCTGTCCTACCTCACAGGGTTGTTGGGGAGACCATGTATGCCACCCTGAGCCCTTTGGAAGACAGCCAAGGTAAAGAGGTAAGAAACAAATAACATACTGTAATTGCAAAGTACAGCCACTATATTTAGTCATATTGCACATGTGCATTAGATCCTGGATGCATGTGCAGAACAGTCAGGGTTCCCTGATCCCTGAAGCAAGTCCCAGTGTGTCCAGTAGGGCTTACTCCCAGGTAAGTGTGTATACGATTGCATCCTTAACCAGGCAAATCATGGACAATTATAAGAATTCAAGAACAAAAGAGCCCTGCTGGATCAGATGCAAGACCATATGTCCCCCCGTTCTATTTTCAACAGCAACCAGCTAGACCGGCCTGGGATTCTTGGGCAGCTCTCGGTGTCCCAGTGCCCCAGTAGAGCCCGTTGGTGATGATGCTTATATCTTGTGGCCAGCAAGCAGCAGCATTGAGCCACCATCTTAATTTCCCACAACCCGAAAACTCTTACATGGAGGCCAGGCAGGCTGATGAAAAAGACGCTGCTCGGACTTCTGGTTAAGATGGCGATGTGTGATCAGGCACAGCCTGTGCCTCTCCCAATTTTTCAGTTTGTCAAATCTTGATTATGACGCATAACATGAGAACGTCAGAAGAGCACTGCTGGATCAGACCAAGGATCCATCTAGTCCAGCATTCTGTTCACACCGTGGCCAACCAGCTGCCCATAAGCAGGACATGAGTGCAACAGCACCCTCCCGTCCACGTTTCCCAGCAACTGCTGTCTCTGATAACTGTCATGTTATCCTGGTATTTTGCTTTAGTTGTGCTTTGTTGTTTTTTTTTCTGCTTGCTGTGCTTCGGTGTGTGTGGGTTATTGTTTTAGTATGGCAACACCAAAAGGAAAGAAAAGCTTGGGAATTTCACTGAGTCCTCCGCTGACCCCCCTAGCCAAAGTTTCCAGACTGGAACCTGAAGAGGGAGATATAATTGCTTCGCTAAAAAAATATGTCAACACAATTATCTCAGCGATCTAAGGATGCTGCTTGTTTGCTCCTTTCCTCTCTCTGGAGCCTTGCGGAGGGGGAAGTGGTGCCTGATGGCAACTGAGAGCACAATCACTAGTTGCTGTAAATGATGATGATGATGATGATGATGATGATGATGATGATGATGATGATTACATGTTTATCCCACCTTTTTTTCCTTCTGCCAGGCAGGAACTCAGGGTGGCTTACATGGTCCTCCTCCTCTCCATTTGATCCTCACAACAACCCTGTGAGGTAGGTTAGGCTGAGAGCCAGTGACTGGCCCAAAGTCACCCAGGGAGCTTCACGGCTGAGTGGGGACTAGAACCCGGATCTCCCGAGTCCCAGTCCAACACTCTCACCACTACGCCACACTGGCTCTCAGAGCCAGCATGTCAACCCTGTTGGTCATGCCCCACTCCAGAAATTGCCAAAATGCCCTCTAACATTGCATCTGTTAGGCTGTCAGACAACTCAAGCACAGGGGAGAACTCTTTGGAGGAGGAGGAGGAGGAGGAGGAGGAGGAGGAGGAGGAGGAGGAGGAGGAGGAGGAGGAGGAGGGGGATTCCTCCGCAAACCCACTCCCACAGAAGACATGAGGCAACCCGAGCAGTCCCATTGCAAGGATGCCTCACCTGAGGTCCCAGAGAACCCCTTCAACTCCGTCCTGACTCTCCCCCTTCGTCCCATGGCTCTCCGGAGCACAGGTGACAATGGGTCAGGTGGGGGATGCTCAGAGTTCTCACAGGAGACCTGGCTGCCAGAAGACCCTTTGGCCCAGGGTTTACTCAGGAGCAAGGGCCTAATCAGGAGGAGAAAGACCCAGCTGTAGCCGCTGAAGAAGCGGTCCGAGACGCAACTGGTGAATCAGGGAGAGCCAGCATATAAGCCTTCCATATTTTCCCAGACCCTTGCAGGGTTAACAGCTCTCACTGAGCTCATATCAGGGATGGGGACTTGGACTCCAGGACTCGACTCGTGAGTTGGACTGAGTCCCCCCTCTGACTTGAGTCAGACTTGAGTCCCAATATTTTTAATGGGACTCAAGACTCGACTCGGGACTCGAGACCAAGGACTCGTGTTCCAAAATCGTGTTCCTCAAATGCAACATGGATAGGTTTTAGGAAGTACAGCAAGTTTATTTTTTTAAATAATTTTTCTAAAATGCAACCTTTCAGACATTTTGGGTTTGGCTGCCTCTGCCTGCCTGTCTGGGGTTCCCAGCCTCCTCTGCCTGCCTGGTCTCTTCTTGACCAGTTCAACAGTTGAATTGTCCAAGACAAAGGCCTCTGCCTGCCTGCTTTGGGGTTCCCTGCCTCCTCTGCCTGCCTGGTTATTTTGGGTTTGTCTGCCTGGTCTGTTCTTGCCAAAATCAGTTACAGAGTTTTGAAATAAAAAGGCACACTTGTGCCTAGAATTTTTTTAAGCCACACATCTGAAGTAGCCTTATTTTGTTGGGGGAACCCCCCCCCCCATTGATTTTAATAGGGACTCGTGGAGTCAGCTTTGGGAGTGACTCGTGACTCGTGAGTCACCATTTTGGACCAAGGACTCGGACTCGAGACTCGGGTCCAAAGACTCGTGACTCGAAACCAAGGACTCTTCAACATCCCTGGCTCATATGAGTAGGACAGCATCCGATTAACAGTGTGGTGAAGGCTGGAGGGGGACATCTCTGCTCAGCATGCATTGTCACGTTACTACTGATGCGATACTGTGCAGCAGAATTTATATATTCATCTCTGACATTTCGATACCGCCCCAATAGCCGAAGCTCTCTGGGTGGTACACAACAATGAAAACCACAACATGCAACAGAAAATACAGTAAAAAACCTTTTTAAAATTTTAAACCACAGTACAAAATAGGAGTAAAATCCAAAATAAAACCTAGCAGCAGTACATAAATTTAAAATACGGTAAAAGAATTAAAACAACAACAGAGACTAAAAGGCTAAAATTCCTGGGGAAATAGGAAGGTCTTCACCTGGCACTGGAAAGGACACAGCAGAGGTGTCAGGGTGAGCCTCTCTGGGAAGTTCATTCCACAACCGGGGTGCCACAGCAGAAAAGGCCCTCCTCCTAGTAACCCCCCCATCACTTCCTTTGGCAGGGGCTCCCGGAGGAGGACCACCGAGGATGATCTTAGGGTCTGGGC
The DNA here is from genome assembly GCA_021292165.1 of Shinisaurus crocodilurus. Lineage (NCBI taxonomy): Eukaryota > Metazoa > Chordata > Lepidosauria > Squamata > Shinisauridae > Shinisaurus > Shinisaurus crocodilurus. Next base: position 1,981,628 of record CM037877.1, on the reverse strand, counting down.
AGCTATATATGGGAGGAGATGATCCTTCAGGTAACCTGGCCCCAAGCCATTTAGGACTTTGTAAGTTAATAGCAGCACTTTGAATTGGGCCTGGACATGGACTCTACAAATTATCCAGGGTCCTCTAAAGTCCTAGTGCCCCACTTGGTCCACACAATAAGAGGGATTTCCAATGCAATGAGAGAGCTTCTCAAACCCATTGACTGGTCAATCGCTCAGGCGCTCAAACAACGCAGAATCTTCCAGAACCCATCTCTAGGCTGAGGATGAGCAATGGGCAGAGAACCAGTCAGACAAAAACACACGATTCTTTTGGGGAATCTCCACCCAGGATGCAGGGAGACCAAAGGAGATATACTCAGCTGGGAACGGAAGTTCCAGGCTTTTTCTTTGGCATGGTACTGGTGCTAGAGTGAGGGTCTCCCAGAAAGAGAGGGAGAGCCTGGCACAAGCAACAGAGGAACTGCACCACAGCGGGTCTTTTTCTTTGGTACCAACGCTCTGTACCTGCTGGTTCTCCAGCTGCAGACTCACCTGGAGGCAGCAGCTGAGCCTGGGAGCTGCTCCCCGTTTAAAATGTCTCAGAATGCTTTTTTTTTTTTTTTGTGGTGGTGGTGGTGGTTGTGTTTGTTTGACCTGCAATGTGCCAGAACTAGAATTTTGGGTGCCCTCCATTCCAGGGAAATAAAGGTGGCAGCCGTGGCCACCAAGGGGACTGCATCCACCCTGATATCCAGGTAGGGTAGGGCCCAGAACGGCATCATGCCAAGCCCCCCCCCAAGCCTTGGATCCAGACCGGATTGCTGCATATACATCTGAATTACTGTGGTGTTACTTCCAGCAACCACATAATGTGAGGATGACATAGACATATGTACATGCATATTTAAACACCCATTTATTTATTTACTGCATTTCTGTCCTGCTCTTCAGACAATTATTATCTCCCAAAGCGGCTCGCATCAATAAAAAAAAAAAGAGAGAGAGAGAGAGGTCCTGCCATCAGGATTACAAACTGAAATGACGAGACACACAAACGAAGGGGAGCGGAGAGAAAATAAAGAGGGAGATCAGTTTTTCCAAGGCCAAAACAAGGTGGTGAGATGCAAGAGGGCATTTCAGCGCACTTTGGGTCGGGCTGATCTCCCCTTGCTGGTGTTCTTGCTGCAGCAACAAACGGCGGCTCCTGTTCCTCTGGCCGATGGTTGGGGCCAGAGTGTTCTTCTTTGCCCTTAATTCTGCAGTCCCAGGCTACAGGCGATTGAAGCCGAGTTTTCTCTCTGGCAGCGAGGGGGAAGCAATCTCCGATGGATTCCTGTCCTGGGTTGGAGCTGGCCATCCTTTTCCCCAGGGCCGTTTCAATTTCTCCCTGCTGTGGCGACCTGCCACCCGCGGGCACCCCAGCTATGGGCGCAGGTCCGGTGCAGTGGCGCCAGCTGGTACCGGCTGCCGCCACCACCGGGAGTAGATCAAACCCAGTCCCCTCAGTCCCGAAGTGCTCTCAGTTCCTCGGGGATGACTGGCCAGAGATCCCACGGTGGACTCTTGCGTGGGCTTCTTCGCAGCCCTCTCATGTCCTTACTTAGGGGAGCACAGCCTAGTTCACAGGTCTCGCCCAGCACGATGTGCGCAACTGGGGCCTTAAACCAGCTTTAGTGTGACCAAGAAGGTGGCGCACCCTTTGTGAGTAGATATAATCAAAACCATCTGGTTATGACTGTGGCTCCCAAGGAAGGCCCCAGCAGGTTGGTTAAGCTTGAGTTTGTGGGAAGCGAGTAGCCACCGCCACTGGCTGGGCTGGCAGGATGCAAAGGAAGGCTTGAATGGAGAGTGGTTGGAGTCTGGAAGGCATGAATGAATGGGCAGCAGCTGAAGTCTTGCAATGATCAGATTAACACGGGTGGCCTAAAGGGACAGGAGAGAAACTCCTGGAAAGAAATTGAAACAGCCCTGGGGAAAAAGGATGGCCAACTCCAACCCAGGACAGGGATCCATCAGAGATTTAAACTAATCAGGTGAGGGGAACCCACAAAGGCTTCCCCCTTTCACTAACACCCGTTCACCTATCAAAAGCCCCGGCAATCACACAAGAGATAAGCAGGGATGTTGAAGAGTCCTTGGTCTCGAGTCACGAGTCGAGTCACGAGTCTTTGGACCTGAGTCTCGAGTCCGAGTCCGAGTCCTTGGTCCAGAATGGTGACTCAAGAGTCACGAGTCACGAGTCACTCCCAAAACTGACTCCACGAGTCCCTATTAAAATCAATGGGGTTTCCCCCCAACAAAATAAGGCTACTTCAGATGTGTGGCTTAAATAAATTCTAGGCACAAGTGTGCCTTTTTATTTCAAAACTCTGCAACAGATTTTGGCAAGAACAGACCAGGCAGACAAACCCAAAATAACCAGGCAGGCAGAGGAGGCAGGGAACCCCAAAGCAGGCAGGCAGAGGCCTTTGTCTTGGGCAATTCAACTGTTGAACAGGTCAAGAAGAGACCAGGCAGGCAGAGGAGGCTGGGAACTCCAGACAGGCAGGCAGAGGCAGCCAAACCCAAAATGTCTGACCCTAACCCAAACCCCCCACAACAACACATCAATCAAAATAAATCTCAACACATCGTTGGGGCTGCGCTCCTGGTAGCTGTCCATAGTGGCCGAGCAGCGGCGCGCCTCGCTTCCATGCGCTCACCGGTGATCGCACTCCTTCTGGCACAGCCAGAAGACTCGTCAACAGCCCAGGGATGTTGACGAGTCCTTGGTCTCGAGTCCCGAGTCGAGTCTCGAGTCCCATTAAAAATATTGGGACTTGAGTCCGAGTCGAGTCAGAGGGGGGACTCAGTCCGACTCACGAGTCGAGTCCTCGAGTCCGAGTCCCCATCCCTGGAGATAAGATACCCTCAGCAGTGGGCACACAAGAGAGATTAAGGTCATCATCATCATCATCAGGCGATCACTCGTGACCGAGTAAGATTGTCTTCCGGGATATTGTGTAGGGTTGGGTTGGGTTGGGTTGGGTGGGTTGGGTTGGAAGACGCCTGTGCGTGAAACTGTTTTATGTGGGGAGATCGGTGCACAACGAATCACCACACAAACTTGACAGAGTACGGCAGAGATCCAATGGCACGGTTACCCTGACGATTGGAAAACCATTCTCTGCTGCAGCCTTCATCCGCCTTCACAGCCGTTGTAATTTAGGTTTAATTATCTTCCGCCTGTTCTGCCGTTGAGGACTTTATGTTTTGGATCGTTCTTTGTCTGGTTCCTCTCCCCGGACCTTACCGCCATGGGTGACCCTACTGGGAGTACATAGCTCCCGACGGCATTGCTCACAGGATTCATCGGAACACGCAAGCCCACTCACCACTTCAAGGTGACGATCCGGCGAGGGGAGAGATTAAGGTGGCGGGCACTCAACAGGGTGGTTAATGGTGATTGCAAACTTCAGGGAAACAAAGACATTGAGAGCCAATGTGGCGTAGTGGTGAGAGTGTTGGACTGGGACTCGGGAGATCTGGGTTCTAGTCCCCGCTTGGCCATGAAACTCACTGTCACTGGTGGGTGACTTTGGGCCAGTCACTGACTCTCCGCCTAACCTACCTCACAGGGTTGTTGTGAGGATAAAATGGAGAGGAGGAGGAGGAGGATTATGTAAGCCGCCTTGGGTTCCTTGCAGGAAAAAAGGTGGCATATAAATATAATAAAGAAAGAAAGAAAGACAGCCCTTGCCCCTCTCATCTAGCAAGGAATTCAGAGAAAGGGTATAAGAACTCAAGCTTAGCAAATAGAAGTTAGCAAGCAGGGACGCGCGCACCTCTGGCTCCCCTCTGCCTCGCAGGACCCCCTTCAATGTGGGGCCAACAACAAGACAGCTAGCGATGGATCCTTTCCTTTCCTTGCCAGCGTGGGGGCCTTTCCCCCACTCCTTGCTGTCTCTAGGCTGCCAGGGCACAGGGACTTTCACTTCTCTCAGAATTATAGAGTATGATTGGAGACGCAGTAGGTATATTTTGCTGCCTGAATTTATTGAGTAAGACTCTGTACCATCAGCAACCAAGACACTGTACCTGCTCTATATTTCTTCTTGAATAAACAGCTCTTTTCCCTTCTAAGCGTGTTGTGTCTCACTTTACTGTTTATATGTTGTGTCTCAGTTTAGAGTCAGCATGTCGAGTCTAAGTTTAGTGTTAAAGGGCGAAGCGCGCACTTCACCCAACTGCGGGCGTCTTTACCCCAGCCAAAGATCCCAAACCATTTGCAGTAGGGTGGGGTTAGCCTCTCTTCTTTAAGGGAACATAACACCCAGATTATCTGTCGTGAAACCACCATTTCACCCCCCAAAGCACACAGTCTGGGCCGTGGTGAAAACTGGGTAAAAGACTTATCAAGGATTCAGGCAAAAAGTACAGAATGGAAAAAAGAGTTAGTCAGTTTCTAAGCAAAAGTAACAAAACAGTTTTAGGGCTGCAATTCAGTGGCAAATGGCAAAGAAACGGGAAAACACAGACTAGCTATACATGGCCTTGCACAGAGCTGCCCACCTGGTTCCTCGAAGAACCCTGGCCTCCGTGGTGCAATTTCCTCTGGTGCTCGGGTCAAGCGCTCCCTACTCTTTGGGAGACTTGGACCCTAGCGTTGGTACCAAAGAAAAAGACCCGCTGTGGTGCAGTTCCTCTGTTGCTTGTGCCAGGCTCTCCCTCTCTTTCTGGGAGACCCTCACTCTAGCACCAGTACCGTACCAAAGAAAAAGCCTGGAACTTCCGTTCCCAGCTGAGTATATCTCCTTTGGTCTCCCTGCATCCTGGGTGGAGATTCCCCAAAAGAATCGTGTGTTTTTGTCTGACTGGTTCTCTGCCCATTGTTCATCCTCAGCCTAGAGATGGGTTCTGGAAGATTCTGCGTTGTTGGAGCGCCTGAGCGATTGACCAGTCAATGGGTTTTGAGAAGCTCTCTCATTGCGTTGGAAATCCCTCTTATTGTGTGGACCAAGTGGGGCACTGGGACTTTAGAGGACCTCAGTCGGGGCGTTTGCATCTCAGTGCCAGCATCCAGGCGACATGGCTTTTAGCAGAGACATGCAATTGATTGTAAAATGGAGATTTCTTCCTCCTGGGCAAGATGGAGTCAGTATGGTCTGGCTGAGTGGGCCACTTCAGGCCTGACCATAACACCTGCATTGCCTCCTTTTCTGGCCAATAGATGGTCCAGGTTCATCTCCCCCTTGGCTTGATGGTATTCCTGGGAAGTGTGTGGGTGTATGTGTGCGTGTGTGCGTGCGTAGCCTCCCAGTGACCCCAGGTCCCCTGGCTGATGGCAGAAGCCAACATGTGCTTCTTTTCTTCTCTCCAGTCCCAGGGCAACCATCAGTTGGAGCCAAGTGTTGCAACCATCAGTTGGAGCCAAGTGTTGCAACCATCAGTTGGAGCCAAGTGTTTCACCCATATACACACACATCTGTGAATCTGGATCAGGCCAGGGTTTCAATCTGTGTGAACTGGCATGGCTCTGCCATGCAGCAGAGTGAAGCCATCTGCTTCAGGTGGTGCCGCGGTGGTGGATGGCGGAGAGCAGCAATTTGGGTCTGAATGATGCAACAAGACTTCTTGAAGTATAATGTGGGGCACCATCTAGGCAGCAAAACATCTTGGCCAGCCCTGTGCTTAATCTGTGGATCTACCCTGGACCACAGGAGCCTTAGACTCTTTGATCATCCAGCTCAGTGCTCTCCGGGGGCTCAGGCACAGGCCTTCCTTGTTACCTGCTAGGTTGATGGTATTGAGCACCGTGGAGAGGTCTAGCAGATCCAACAGTGATGAAGTTTACCCATCTAGTTCCTGATGTAGATCAATCTACCAGGGTGATCAAAGCTATTCCAAACTCAGGCCTGCAGCTGGATGGAAATGGGTTTTGATCATCCATTTCATCAAAGAACCCCTGAATCTGAAATGCCTCCACACACTCTCAAGTACCTTGCAAAAAATGGGAAGTTGGAGACTAGGGATATAAGCGCATAAGAAGAGCCATTCTGGATCAGACCAAGGGTCCATCTAGTCCAGCATTCTGTTCACACAGTGGCCAACCAGCTGCCCACGGGATCCCACAAGGAGGACATGAGTGCAACAGCATCCTCCCCACCCATCTTCCCCAGCAACTGGAGTACATGGGCACAGTGTTTCCGATACTGGAGGAAGCATATAGTCAGTCAGGAGTAGTAGCATTGATAGCCTTCTCCAATTTGTCCAATCCCCTTTTAAAGACCTCCACATTGGTGGCCATCACTACATCTTGTAGTCGCAAATTCCATAGTTGAATGATGTGCTGTATAAAGAAGTACTTCTTGTTATCTGTCCTGAATTTCACACCAATCAGCTTCATGGGATGACTCAGATTCTAGTATAGTGAGAGAGGGAGAGAACTATCTCCCTCTAGCCAGAAATGATCCAAGACTGTGGGATCCAGAGAGAGCTTCTTTAATAAAGGGTTCACAACATCCACCTTCAGGTTGGATGACATTACTCCTTCCTCCTAATATGCATTTACTACTTCTGTACCCACTTGACTAGGCCTCCTCTGGCTGCCTTGATCAGCTAGGAATGGCAGTGGTCAGGCACGTGCATGATTGATCTCACACCTTCAAGGTTCTTGTCCATATCCTCGGGGCCTAGGGATGTAAAATTACCTCTTCTTCTGCGCGCTGGACGTTCCTTGTTCACCCCCGCCGCATGATCCCTCCGGTGCTGCTCGGCGACTGCCAGCTGATGCGGTCGCCAAGCCGCTCGCGGCACTTCCTGGTCCACGGCGCTACTCTTCCGGGTCCCCGGCACTACGTAATTTTACGTAGAAAACAGGGGAAACCACCTTAAGCTCCGCTTACGCAAATTGCAGCCACTTTAAGGTGGTTCCCCCCCCCTGTTTTCTATGTAAAATACGTAGCGCCGGGGACCCAGAAGAGTAGCGCCGGGGACCAGGAACTTCCTTTCCCTGGCTCGTCTCACGAAGACGTGAGCTGAGTCAGGGAAAGGTACGTTCAGCGGGGCTCGGGGGGGTGTCGAACGGGGCGAGTTTGCCTCCGCCTCCACCCCCCCCGTTGATTTTCACCACATCCCTACCTCAGGCTATACAATTTGGAATGTATCCATTGCAACAGGACAAGCAGCAACCAAAGGTACAACATTAGGATCTGCATTAATGATGGAATCCAAGTTGGAGCAAGTTTATCCACGTAAGCATTTTGGTGAGTATTTCTCCAATTTCATGCATCTTTCTAGGCATTTCTGCCTACTGTACACATTTTTTTTGCAAGCAATTTCCCTAAAAATGCATTTTCTAATGTTACTTTCCCCAATATACACATTTTTGTACAGATTTTTAAAAATTATTTAAAGAGAACTCCAGCATTAATAAATTTGGAGAAGAGCAAATTTTGAAGGATAACTGGTATTTCGGTTCGCATAGGGTTTGAAACTGCAAAATGAGGTAAGCTTGCATCAAAATGCAAACAGAGCAAATCTCTCCCACATCCGTATGTTAAAAAAAAACAACAAAAGATCAACTGCAGGAAAGGGTACCAGTGACGGTCGGTTCATTTGGTATTCTAGCCAAAGGGGTGCAATCGTCCGTCTTCTAGAGTTCCACCACGGTTTGAGAAGCACTTTCACCCATTGGGTTCTTTTCAGATGAACTTGGCAGAACAAATAAAAGCTCTTTCTGAGCAGCTGTGAGGACTCTTTGGGGCTCTTTAAGACCAGATAGCTACTTAGATCAAAGTGGAAAGTGACATCCAACATTTATCCAAACTTTGTTTGGAGATGAAGAGCATGTATTCCGATCCATTCCCATTATCTGATGTGAGGCCGCCAAAGCTTAAGTCATTGACGAAGCAAAGGTCTTGATCTATGACTGAGGACTGGAATGTCTTAGGATTGGAGCCAAGTAAACAATGGAAAAAAGATGTTGGTTTTCTGTTATTCCACCTCGTCGTGATGTTGTCTTTTCTCCAGCCAACCAGTACTATGAGAAATAGATAAAGAAGAAGTGATTCTTTAACGGCTGGTCAGATCCGAGGGGCGGGGGGGGGGCATGGAACATGGAAACTGGTGTCACATATCAGGATATAAAAAATACAGAATCTAGCGATGTAAGCCGAGCCGGAGCTTACTTGCTTGGGTGTGTTTGTGTGTGCTCTGGAGCACACCCCACCTGCTCTCGCTGCTCGCAGTGCCAGGGAACCGGACGTGATGCGACGGGTTCCCCGTCGCGTCACTACCGGTTCCCTGGCGCTGCGTTTTTAGCATAAAAACCAGGGCAAAACAGCTTAAAGCGGCTGCGAATGGCAAATCGCGGCCGTTTCAAGCTGGGTTGCCCTGGTTTTTATGCTAAAAATGCAGCACCAGGGGAGCTGGAACTGACGCGCCGGGGACCTGAAGCTCCTTTCCCTGGCGTGTCTTGGATCGAGCGGCGGCCAGGTAAGTCGTGAGAGTCTCGGGGGGGGGAGCGGGCCGCTTTCGGCCTGCTTTCAGCCGCCCGAGATTCGCGGTTACATCCAGGTTCTAGTCCCCGCTTGGCCATGAAACTCGCAGTCACTGACTCTCAGCCTAACCTACCTCACAGGGTTGTTGTGAGGATAAAATGGAGAGGAGGAGGAATATGTAAGCCGCCTTGGGTTCCTTGGAGGAAAAAAAAGGTGGGGTATAAATATAATAAATAAATAAATAAATAAATAAATAAACCCATAGCATTTATGCTAAACTTTTTATGAAGTTTGATTCTGTGCCTGCTTTTTTATTGTTGGATGCTGCTGGATTTCTTTCTTTCTTTCTTTCTTTCTTTCTTTCTTTCTTTCTTTGACTCTCTCTCTCTCTATATATATATAATTATATTTATATTTATTATATTTATACCCCGCCTTTTTTCCTGCAAGGAACCCAAGGCGGCTTACATAATCATCCTCCTCCTCTCCATTTTATCCTCACAACAACCCTGTGAGGTAGGTTAGGCTGAGAGTCAGTGACTGGCCCAAAGTCACCCAGTGAGTTCCATGGCTGAGTGGGGACTAGAACCCGGATCTTCCAAGTCCCAGTCCAACACTCTCACCACTATGCCACACTGGCTCTGTATATATATATGTGTGTGTATACACACACACACACACACACACACACACACACACACAGCAGGGGTAGGAAACCTCTTTCAGACCGCGGGCCGAATTCAATTTCAGGGAAGCTCTCGAGGGCCACATTTCAGTGGTGCTCCAGGTCGAAGGCAAAGGGGGCAGGGCCAAAGGAAAAAGGGCTGGGGCCAGAAATACAAAAAAAATACCAGCAGCACATTTTAGCTTAAAGCTTGTGCTGCTGCCAGCAACTGAGCCTTAGGGGGAGAGGCAATTCAACCTTTACGGATGGGAGGGGGGGGGGAAACTTCACAAAAGCTGAGAAACCAGCGGCAAACTATCAGTGGGCATTGGCCCCATGGCCTGAGGTTCCCCACCCCCGATATAGGGTGTTTTGCCAAGTCCCGAACTGAACTGAAGTGGAGCGCCTCTGAATTTGAACCTTCCCCAAATCTTTGTTAGCAATACAGATTCAGAGGGACGCAGAGACACAGACAATGTGTGTCTCCGAAATCTGATACATTTCACCCCAAGCTTTCCAATGTAAGGAAAACACCAGGGTGGGGAGAGGGAGGAGTGAAGGAGATGATTGAGAAGGTGCACTTTTGATCAGGGATGTTGAAGAGTCCTCTTGGTCTCGAGTCACGAGTCGAGTCACGAGTCTTTCGACCCGAGTCTCGAGTCCGAGTCCTTGGTCCAAAATGGTGACTCATGAGTCACGAGTCACGAGTCACTCCCAAAGCTGACTCCACAAGTCCCTATTAAAATCAATGGGGTTTCCCCCCAACAAAATAAGGCTACTTCAGATGTGTGGCTTAAATAAATTCTAGGCACAAGTGTGCCTTTTTATCTCAAAACTCTGCAACTGATTTTGGCAAGAACAGACCAGGCAGACAAACCCAAAATAACCAAGCAAGCAGAGGAGGCTGGGAACCCCAAACAGGCAGGCAGAGGCAGCCAAACCCAAAATGTCTGAAAGGTTGCATTTTAGGAAAATGATTTTAAAAAATAAAATCTTCACCGGCAATGGCACTTCTCTCCACTCCTTCTGGCACAGGGATGTTGACGAGTCCTTGGTCTCGACTCGAGTCCCAAGTCGAGTCTCGAGTCCCATTAAAAATATTGGGACTCGAGTCCGAGTCGAGTCAGAGGGGGGACTCAGTCCGACTCACGAGTCGAGTCCTCGAGTCCGAGTCCCCATCCCTGCTTTTGATTAGCTTCTAATCACAGTGGATGGTTTCTATCAGAGAGGTCTCCAATCCTAATGCTTTGGGGGCAGGGATGCTTGAAGTAATATACTGCACTGCTATTTCAGTGTTCAGCGTTATTTGCTAGGTTTGGTGGCGTCTGTGGGACCCGGGAGGGTGTAGCATTGGGTGCTTGCTTGGAAAATGCTGGATGCTGCCACTGTCTGCTCCACACCTACCACCCGCCTCTGTCCTGTTGCACTTTCTGTGACTTTGGTGCCAACTGAGCAATAAAACACTCACACCTTAAACTGTTTTTCATTCGATATAACTCTCTCGTCCCTGCACCTGGTCCTCTGAAATTTTGCAGGTTTCCTGCCTAGGACCACCTCTATGACATATAAATTGTTCATAGAAATTGTTGGGGGAAAGGGTGGGGGCGAGGCGAAGTAAACCCCCCCCCCAATTTGAACACTCCCCTTCCACAAAAACTGCTACACATTAGAGTTGTATGATCGAGCCTCGCCGGTGCAGAACGAGGCTGAAATTGGCCCCGCTCGGACGCCCGGCGAGGCCTTACCTTTTCTTCGGGGCGGCTCGCCCTCTCCACGGCAAGCCGCCCGCGCAGTCCGTTCCGTCCCCTTGCGTCACTTCCAGGACCGGAAATGACGCGACGGAAGCCTGCGCAGGCGCGATGGACCCCTGTGGCACGTTCTGCGCCTGCGCAGGGTCCTGTCGCGTCATTTCCGGTCTCGGAAGCGACGCGACGGGAGGGAGCAGCCCGATAAATGGAGTCGGGTCGGCAGAAGCCCCGAAAAATTGACTCGGAGGTGCCGACCCACTTGGATCCACCACTACTACACATATTCTTCCAAAATTTTGCAGCTTTCTTGGCTAGGCTTACCTCCATGCATTACACCAGTTTTAGGGTGGGGGAGGGAGTGCATACTTTTTTGGGGGGAACCCCTGAACTGTAAAGGCTTCTCTTTCACATACGCCCCTGCAACTATCCATCTGAAACTTGGCAGGCTTCATCCCCTCATAGGTTCAACTAAGCCTGCAATTTTCATTTAATTCTGCCAAGAAAAAAATAAAAATAAAATAATAATAATAATAATAATATGTTATCTGCAGTTAGCTTTAACAAAATCAGTCAAAATGAAAAGGTTTCTAGCACAACCCTCCTGGCTTGCACCCATTTGTCTGAAACTGTCAGGTTTCATACCCTCATAAATGGCTACTATGCTAGTAAATTTCACCCAATTCTGTCAAACTTTGTGTTCCTCTGTGGATTTGCAAGGATAGTCAATGGAAGGTGTGAAATTTTGGCAATTTGCCCTAAATTGGGTAGCCTTTGAATCAGTCGGAGATGAAGTGGGCTGTTTTCCGAATGGCCTAATCAGGGTCTGGCAAAGATGAAAGGGAGAGAGTTCCAATCCAAACAGGCAAGTAGATAAGGCACAAGGCACAGGAACCCTAATGAGGCAGTATTCCCAAATCAGTGGGAGCAGGGCTAGTTAGTTTACAATCTGCTCCCAAGTAAGATTGGTCTTTGATCAAGGATGCTGAAGACAAAGTTGAGAGAAATAATTCCTTTTGGAAGTTAGTTACTCATTTTGAATCTTCTGTTGAGGCCAATTTATACTCACTTTAACTGAGGATTAAGATTTCACGTACAGGATATGGGGGTCTACCATACATTGATGGATTGATTCAAGTGTTGAAGAAAAAGATAAGCAATACAACTTTTTATCTGATGAAGATTATGAAACTAGATTTGTAACTGGTACACTTGTCTGTTTGTTTGGATTATTTTTGTATATTATGTGTGTTAAAGATTGACTATTGCATTTTTTTGATTGTTTAACTTACTGTTTGGATTATTGTTTGTCAATGTTTGGCATATGTATTTTTTTTATTTTTGTACATTGTGGTATGAATATTGTTGTTCAACATACAAGCATTTGCATAACTTGTGGATATAATTCTTTTTATTCAACACCTATATAATTAATCAATTCCTCAGTTTGTGACCCAATCAGAGTCTGAACTGAATTAGATGCACAGATCATGTGCACACACATGGCAGCTTATAATCACATTAAAACACAATGCCAACAAAAGCAAACCAGCTTAAACTACAAAAAGCAACACCAAACAGAGTTGTTTAACTAAAACCAGCCAGCTCACAGTTGGAAAGAGGCCATCACTCAGTGGGAGAGCACACGCTTTGCATATGAGTGGTCCCAGGTTCGGTTCCTGGTATCTCCTGTTACAAAAGCAGGTGACGGAATGGGGAATCCCCTGGAGAAAGATCTGGCCCAGTACTGCCTGTTTCGAATAGGTAATACTGGGACAGATGGACAAAATGTCCAACCTGTTCCTAACCCACCTGTTTCCATCCAACCTGACCCCGTCCAACACATATACAAGGCCTTGGGTGAACAAAGAAGAGTTTAACCTGGTGCCTAGATTATAACAGTGAAAGTGCCAGTTGGACCTCCCCAAGGAGAGACTTCCACGAACATCACATCATCACTGAAAATGCCCTTCCTCTGGCTGTTGTCTACCTCACCGTTGTGGCTTCCTGGAGGAGGGCATTGCTAGTGACCTCAGTAAATGTGGCAACAAGTGCTCTTTTAGGTCAACCTCCCCCAACCTGGTGCCTTCCAGATATGTTTGACTACAGTTTCCATCACCCCAGCCAACTGCTTTCTGGGCCCCTTTGGCTCACGCTGGCTCAGCTTGTCTGAGCGTGGAAAACTAAGCAGTGTCAGGCCTGGTTAATACTTGGATGGGAGACCCCTCCTCTAGTTTCCTGCATTGAGCAGGGGGTTGGACTCGATAGCCTTGTAGGCTCCCTCCAACTCTATGAGCTATGAATCTGCTTCACCCCCCTGACCATTTTGCCTTTTCGCATGGATTTCCACGCCTCTCTGCTGAAAATGAAGCCGACTAAATTAGTGTCGGTGTTTTCACACTGGCATTCATTCAGATCGTATCCCCATTCATCCATGATTGCTCAGGACACCACCTTAATTCGGTCCTCTCAGGAACCCCTAAAGGCAAGGCAAGTGTTGAAGGTGGAGGTAGGGTCTTTTTGAGAGTTCAAACCAGTGGGTGGAAACTGCTCGATGAACCTGGATGCAGACAATAGAAAATTGTGCACCCTCGGCCTGAATAGCAGCGTAGGTCACCTTGTCAGCGGCTCCATCTTTAGCATATTTTCTCCTCTTGAATTCATAATGATAACAACAGCCATCCATCCGTTCCCCCTGGCACCTCGATAATGGATTAAAATTCATAATGTGGACCCAGCTCAATAAATAGATTCAAATATGCTGCCCTCCGAAAGCAGAAGCGACTCGGCAACAAATCAACCATAACGGCAGCACCGCCCCAGCACTCCCACTCAGCCTGGCTGCAATCCATGGGCCACCACTCACTCCCTAATGGAATTATGGGACCTGTGAAAGATCTCCCCGGAATGACCTGCTTGCAGCTTTTTGCTGCCCTAGGCAAATTTAAATTTTGTCGCCCTCCCGCCCAGGTCTTAATCGTATTCTGAGCAGCATAACCCCCAGCACATGAAATTAGCAAGCGCCGTCAAGGCTAATCTTTTCTCATTTTAATTTGCAATATGTTTGTCACTCCTTTACTCCCTCACCTGTACAATTGTGGGCCGGACTAGATGTCTGCTTGATTATGTAAGATGCAGCAAAGTATCTTCCTTTTTCTTAATAAATTACAGCTGTGTGCGCGGGGGATTATCTTTACTGGGAATGCAATGTGGGGGTTGGTGAGGTTATCAATGTGGGAACGTAAGAAGCTGCCTTAAACCCGGTCAGGGTATTGGTTCAATAGCCTTGTCTATTCTGCCTGGCAGCCATCCTCCAGGGTCTCAGGCAGACAATGCCTTCGGCATGCAAAGCATGTGCTCAAGCATCATATTGTAACTGGAATCAAGGTGACTGCTCTGTTAAGACTTTGTGTATCCACCTGATTCCTGACTCTGAAAACAGACTATCTGGGATCTGAGCTACATATATGCCCCCTGAACTAATACATACACAATCATTTTATATTCCCAGTTATTAAGGTCTTCATTAGAGGCCCACTCTGAATGCTCCCATTTCCTGAGTGGGGTGGGGGGCTATCATAGACAGGGCCTTTTTGGGGGGTGGTGTCTTGGTGCTGGAAATCCTTCCCCTTATCAGTTTGCCTGGCACCACATGTGTCATCATTTGGGTGTCAAGTGAAAGAAGACATTGTTTGTTAACAGGACCTTTAATGGTTTTTGTTTCCATTTTAGTTTGGCACTTAGGCTCTTCCGGAAGAAACTGTTGCTGCTCTGAATATGCTGTTTTAATAGTTAATTTCATTTTATGTCTGGCTTTCATTACACGTAAGCCACCTTGAGAATATTTCACTGTATGTGGTGGGGGTGGGGATTAAAACAAAAAGTTTTAATTACATAAATAAGAAGCACTGGGTGATAATGCCAGATCATCGGTTGGATTTTGGGTCACGTTTAATTTCCCCAGATCCTGTTTCTAAATAGATTCCGCACGGCAGGGCTTGGAATTGCCTCCAGAAAGATGAACAGAAATCCAATGTTACCGCTCAGCACTCAGAAGGTCACCACATTTAAGGAGGCTTCTCTCTAATCAATTATTAAGTTTTCAAACGGGTCTCGCTACATTCTTTGCACTGATTTCCTATTACAGCCTCATTTTCCCCCTGAAATTAAACATGCGCACACAGACTGATACATGGTAGGAATGTTTCATCAAGTGGAAAAAAAGGGGCAGTGGAGTGGTATGCAGTAATCTCCCTGGATTCAACTGATATAACATGTTCCCCCCCCTTCCCCCCCCAAATGTGGAATGAACGTTGGGTTTGAATGTGAGAGATCCCGTCTCAAATCACTGTTGATGCTCATTGCAGCAGGGCTTTGGACAAATCACATTAAATGTCAGCCTAACCTGCCTTGCTGAGTTGCTGTTAGGATAATACAGGCCTGTGGCTCACGCTGGCTCAGCTTGTCTGGGTGTGGAAAGCTAAGCAGGGTCAGGCCTGGTTATTACTTGGATGGGAGACCCCTCCTCCTCTAGTTTCCTGCATTGAGCAGGGGGTTGGACTCGATGGCCTTGTAGGCCCCTTCCAACTCTGTGATCTATGAAATCTAAGCGGGATTGGAAATAATAAAGCATTCTGTAATGAAGCTCATGTGCATATGAGTGCATGTAAGTGAATGAATGACAACATGTGTTTTCAGACACAGATTCTTACTTTCCATGCATATTTTGGAATAAATTGAATGGAGGGGGTGGGGATGACCGACTAACAACCTCTTTCACAAATATGAATGCTGTTAGAAGTTAGGCGTTTAGGGGGGAATAAAACCCAAAGCGGTGAAAATATCAAATTTGACAAGTTGACACGTAAACATATTGTTTTCATATTCATGGCAAGGATTCGATATTAAGCTTGCAATTTTTTTTTTTTTAAAGGAAAATGTAAATCTGAAAATGTCCAATATTCCCAAATAGTCCAAGAGCCTGTGTCAAAATACTTATGTCACAAGGTACAAAAGGTTTGACTATCTGGACATCTTACAAAAGTTGTGGCATCTCCAAAACGGCCAGTCTTATGCACAACTACTTGTCAACCATGTCACGAAGCGCCGGGGAGTGATCCCCCCCCCTTTTGCCTGGAGGGACCACTGTCCCGGGAGGCCTACAGCCAATCCAGGTGGAGCTCTGCAATTTTGCTTTGTAGCGTTGGCTGAACCCAGCTGCACTTTAGATCCTCTCTAATTCTATCCTTTTATGAAGCTTTCACACCAAACCTTCCACCATGTTTTCCCCTCCCCCTGTAGAACGAGGTTAAGCCTGCATAGGAAACAATGATAGACAGAGGACAGGCCTGGGCATTGTATAACATCGCAGATTCCAATCTGAACATCATGGAGCGTTGGGTGATCACAGAAGGTGTGCAGAATCTAAAGTGTGAAAAATGGCCTTTTGTGAAATGTCAGCTGGCAATAATGCAGCGTGGTGTGTCAGGGAAAGCCGAAGGTGGTGGTCGGGAGCGAATTCTCTGCTGCTGCCTGATAAAGGAAATGCACCTCGGTTTAAACACACACACACACACACACACACACAAACAAAACAAAAATTAAATATACCACCACTTGCAAAATACTGTAGTAGGCAAACCAGGAAAAAGAAAGAGAGGGAATCTCACCATTAGGTTGCAAAGCCTGCCCTGACACACACACCCTGCCCCAAGCGGGATGGCTTAAGTTTTGTTATAGTCCCCACAAGCCCCCGAGGTGGCTCTCAAGCATTGTGGGAAATTTAACTGGTGGCTCTGAGCCCCCTCGCAATGACTACAGTACTGCTGCCGCCGTCAGTTAAGCCTGCTGGGGGCTACCAATATAGGAGGGGACCCAACACGGGCCACTTTGTTGAGAGCCCCCTCGAACCCCGAGCCAGCCTTGTCTGGGGAAACTTGTGCTATGTGGTGAGATTGGTACGTAGGACACCCTCAAACACTGCTGTGGTAAACTGTTGTAATGCATGCCAGCAGCCACGAGGGTATGTTTCGGCCTCACCACCAGCTTTCGTTTTGCACCTCTTGAGTTTCTGTAACTTCTTTCTAGAATAGTTTGCAACATCGTTCTTTGGGCTCGGGTGAATAAAGCACACTTTGTTATTTAAGACTAAATTGACACGGTGTGTCCACAATATGACACAAACCGGGTACTATTTTTGAATTGCAAAGTCCTTGTAAGGTTCCAGGGCAAAGACTCAATACTTGTGCAATCAACTCAACATTTTTGACATGGCCGTCTGTCTCTGCCAACTTGTCATTGGGCCTAATTCACTTGCCATGTCCCTGGGGCTAGGGGGGGAGGCCATACCATAGCTCAGCGGTAGAGCATGTGCTTTGCATGCAGAAGGTGTCAGGTTCAATCCCCAGGTAGGGCTAGAAAAGAATCCTGCCTGAAACCCTGGAGAACTGTTGCTAGTCAGTGTTGACAACACTAGGCTAGATGGACCAATGGTCTGACTCAGTACAAGGCAGCTTCCAATGTTCCTACATCCATAAGATGATGAAACACAAAGTACCTGAACAATACTGTAAAATTTTAGTTGGGAATCATCATTTTGCCTGCCTGGAAAGGTCTGGAGCTGAGTGGTAGACATTTGCCTGGGAATATGGGCAGGAAGGTGCGGTTGCCCTCATGTCCTACTTGTGGGATCCAGTAGGCAGCTGGTTGGCCACTGTGTGAACAGGATGCTGGACTAGATGGACCCTTGGTCTGATCCAGCAGGGCTCTTCTGATGTTCTTAGTGGTGTAGTGCAGCCTGAGCTCACGGGGTCAAAGCACCAGGACTTTTTGATTAGCAGGGGCAATGATGTAATATTGACCCCCCTTCAGACTATCCTGTTTCCTCTGAGTTTAGCTGCAGTCCTCACAGTAGGTGTGTGTGTGTGTGTGTGTGTGTGTGTGTGTATGGATTTCCCCAGAAACAATTTATCAATGCAAGCTATCCCTGTTGTAATGCAAAGTATTTTGGGGTAGCTTGTTCTTGAATTGGGAAATTAAGACCCATGAGGTTTGCAAAAGACCTACTCCTCTTGGTGGAGATGAAAACTGTTAGAAGAACTGGTTGGTTGATATGGATCAGCACAGCTGCCTGGATTTTTCTGGATTCTCCTGGAGAGTGTGGCTATGGGGGTGGGGGTGGGAGGTGGGATGGCCATGATGAGTCCCTGCACTTCAGAGTTTACCAGTACCATTGGTAGAGCACATGATTTGCATGCAGACAGTCCCAGGTTCAATTCCTTAATTGATTAATGACTGGAAAAGACCCCTGTCTGAAACCTTGGAGAGCTGCTGCCAGTCAGGGTAGAATGCTGAACTGGTGATCTCTGACTCTGGAGTGTTGAAGGTGATTTGGACAAATTCATGGAGGAGAAGGCTATCAATGGCTATTAGTCCTGATTGGCTATATGCTAACTCCTATATCAGAGGTAGTATGCCTGTGTACACCAGTTGCTGGGGAACATGGGCGGGAGGGTGCTGTTGCACTCATGTCCCGCTTGTGGGTTTCCCGTGGGCAGCTGGCTGGCCACTGTGTGAACAGAATGCTGGACTAGATGGACCCTTGGTCTGATCCAGCAGGGCTCTTCTGATGTTCTTATTTGAATGAAGGAGAGCCGCTGGATTTCCATGCCTGAATTGAACAAAAGTCTGTCTGGTTCCAAGCCAGTATCCCTTTAAAGAAAAAAGAAAGAAAGAAAGATGTATTTTCCTGCTTCCGAACTCACTCATAAATATTACCTTGGAAATAAGAAGGCTCTGCACTTCTGACAGTCTCTTCATTTGATGGAAGTTTGCCCTATTTGAGAGGAGGGGGCGAAGAGGAGCTTGATTAACAATTGGCTTAACGCTTGGCCAATCTGCCATGTAGCTTGGCAATCGTGTGGTGTTTCCGTCATGTCTTCATGACCCCAGCTCTGAGAACCCTGCAAAGTGATTAGTGTAGTGATATGAGGGCGGGGGGGGGGGGGACGGACCCTCTTGGCCTGGATGGATTCAAGACTCCTTTGCAAGTAGCTTTTCCCAAAGCAAAGGGACATTTCAAAAAGAGAAACACACACATACACACACACACGGCGCCCAGTTCTCCAGGGTTTCAGGCAGGATTCTTTCCTAGGGGATTGAACCTGAGACCTTCTGCATGCTCTACCGCTGAGCTATGGCCTCCCCCCTTAGCCCCAGGGACATGGCAAGTGAATTAGGCCCAATGACAAAGTTGGCAGAGACAGACGGCCAGGTCAAAAATGTTGAGTTGATTGCCCAAAACTGAGTGAGAGAGCTGGAGCATATACTTGACTAGGTTCAGAACTGGCGTTACAGGTAGGGCATAAGGGGTACAGAAAGCTGGGTATCACTAGAAATGGGGAGAAATTTGTTCTCCCGTCCGATTTTGAATTTTTGAACCACAGACGGAACAATCCTGTGGCCCCTAGGCAGCATCTAAGGGGGGGGCATAGGATTGTCTGGATTGTTCGGATTGTTTGGATTCCCAGCTCCAAGGTTGGAAAATCGTTCTGATCTCAAAGCTGGGGATCCCCCACTTGGAGTGCTCTCCCCCCACCCACCCCCTGCACAGCCAGCACAGAAAAAAACTGTGCCAGCTGCTTCTCTGAGGTCACAGAAGTGACCTCACAGAAGAGGTTTAGGGGGCATTCCAGGGGGCGGGGAGAGGAGGAGACTGGTGCTGCCAAGATAGGATGGATCGTGGTGGTGTCTCAGCCTCAGTGAGACAGCTGAAATTGGCTGTTTTGCAGAGCGGGAGGAGCTCAGAGGCGACCTTCGCCTCCCTGTTCCTCCCACCCTGCATGGGATGCCCGTAATCCTCTGAGTTTGTAGGGTTAGGGGCACCCCCATCAGACTCCGCCCTAATCAAGCCGATAACTCAGTTATCCTTCGAAAATTCACAGTGTTTCAAATTTTTGCAATGGAGTTATCCAATTTTTAAAAAGTATAGAAAAATGTATATGTTCAAAAGCGCGTTATATGAGGCAAACTGCTTGCAAAAATGTGCATATGGTGCAGAAAATGTATATAAAATGCACTTATTGGGAGAAATAGGCACACAAATGCAAACGAATTTTCCATGCAGACTTTAAAAAATAAATTTCTCAATGTCTGGGATGAACCAAACTTAGACTGTTTTCATGGCTGTTTTTCATGGCAGCCAAACTTAGGCTGTTTTCATGGCCCAAGGAGGGAAAGCGCCTTAATATTTATTTATTTATTTATTATATTTCTGAATCGCCCATCTGGCCGGTGACCCGGGCACTTAGAAATTCACAATGTTCGAGACGAAATGAATGTAAGACTGGGCAAATGAGAACAGAGAGGTGTAAACCATCCCTACTTAAGCCTAGAATGTAGGCTCACCGACTGAAAGTGATTGGAAGTAGTTTCAGGACAGACAATAGAAAGTAGTACTTTTTCACACGGGACATAATAAATGTATGGAACTTTCCGCTTCATAGGAACATCGGAAGCTGCCTTGTACTGAGTCAGACCATGGGTCCCATCCAGCCCAGTATTGTCAACACTGACTGGCAGCAACAGGTCTCCAGGGATCCAGGCAGGAGTTCTCCCAGCCCTGCCTGGAGATTCCAGGGATTGAACCTGGGATCTTCTGCATGCAAAGCTGGTGCTCTGCCACTGAGCCACGGCCTTTCCCCACTTCGAGATGTGGTGAGGGCCAGTAGCTTAGATGGCTTTAAAAAACAGTTTAGAGCTTAGATAAATTCATGGAGAATAAAATGCACTTATTGGGAGAAATAGGCACACAAATGCAAATGAATTTTCCATGCAGACTTTAAAAAATAAATTTCTCAATGTTTGGGATGAACCAAACTTAGACTGGAGAAATTCACAATGTTCGAGACGAAATGAATGTAAGACTGGGCAAATGAGAACAGAGAGGTAAACCATCCCTACTTAAGCCTAGAATGGTCTGACTCAGTATAAGGCAGCTCCCCATGTTCCGAACACTTAGCACAGACATGCACTTTTGCACAAATTCTCAATGCTCCCCAAATTTCATTTTTTTTAGCGATTAGATTTTGATGTACGCGCCACTTTCCCACAAATATTTGCGCTCAGTGCAGCTGACAATACAGCACACAGAAAACAACAGCGGAAGCAGTTCTTTAAAACAACAACAACCCAGTCACAGGATATCATGGAGAATTGGTCTATTAGTCACGAGAACTATATGAAACCTCCATATTCAGAGGCAGCATATTTCTGAATACCAATCATGCTGGGGAACAACTACGCAGGAGGGCTGTTCCTTCCTCCTTTTTTTTTTTTTTTGTAGGCTAAGTTCCTGGAGGAATCAACCAGGTGGGCCATTCTGGGAAATAGAATACTAGACGAGATGGACCTTATTTCTGATCCACCAGGGGAAAGGCATTCAGCAGTAGGGGAGCCCAGTGGATGGAGAAGCATGTGTGGGAGAGATCCAGTGTGGTGTAGTGGTGAGAGTGTTGGACTGGGACTCGGGAGATCCGGGTTCTAGTCCCCGCTCGGCCATGAAGCTCACACTGGGTGACTTTGGGCCAGTCACTGACTCTCAGCCTAACCTACCTCACAGGGTTGTTGTGAGGATAAAATGGAGAGGAGGAGGAGGAGGATTATGTAAGTCACCTTGGGTTCCTTGCAGGAAAAAAGGCGGGGTATAAATATAATAAATAAAAATAAAATAAGGGGTGGAAGGATGAAGCGGGGAACTGGATTGTTGTTGCCCTAGCACTGACGTATCACCCGTCCAGCCAGTTCACATATACTATCTCAAGGGGAGGGGCTGTGGCTCAGAGGTGGGGCCCTGCTTTGCAGAAGCTCCCAGGTTCGATCCCTGGTAGAGCTGGAAAATTCCTGCCCAAAACCAGGAGCGCTGCCGCCGGTCAGTGTCGACAATACTGGGCTAGATGGACCAATGGTCTGACTCAGTATAAGGCAGCTCCCCATGTTCCGAACACTTAGCACAGACATGCACTTTTGCACAAATTCTCAATGCTCCCCAAATTTCATTTTTTTAGCGATTAGATTTTGATGTACGCGCCACTTTCCCACAAATATTTGCGCTCAGTGCAGCTGACAATACAGCACACAGAAAACAACAGCGGAAGCAGTTCTTTAAAACAACAACAACCCAGTCACAGGATATCGGTAGACATCTCAGTTCTAATCAATATATGGACAATTGAACTTCTTCCTCATAACTGGTAATTCAAGGTATGTGGAAGGGGTGGGTAATAGAGGAAAGAGGAAACCACGGCTCAGGGGGAATGCACATGAACCTTGCATACAGACAGGCTCCATTTCAGTCCCTGGCATTTCTTTGCAAAAGGATTCCTGCCAAGGTGGGCTGGAAAAAGACCCCTACCCCAAACCATGGAAAGCTGGGCGTCTCTCTCTGGAGATACGATGCAGAGCAGTGGGTCTGCTGCTTTGTAGGAGTGCTGTGTCGTCTGCCTCCTTCTATGTTCAGCGTGTATATTTGTAAACAAACCGAAATGTCACAAAATGCCATAAACCTCCCGTGATCTCCCATGAGTTTGCCTGCCGCTGTGCAATGTGAGCCAGTGCGGTATAGTGGCTAAAGTGTTGGACCAGCACGTGGGAGACCCATTTTCAAATCCCCATTCTGCCATGAAGCTCACTGAGTGATCTTCAGCCAGTCATTTTCTGTCAGCCTAAGCTACCTCGCAGGGCTGTTTTCATGGCCCAAGGAGGGAAAGCGCCTTAATATTTATTTATTTATTTATTTATTATATTTCTGAATCGCCCATCTGGCCGGTGACCCGGGCACTCTGGGTGATGTACAATGTATATAAAACACAATAAAATAAAATATAAAATAACATTACAGCTATTAAAATTCTAACCCATCCCATATTCCCGCCTGAAAAACCATGTTTTTAATGCACGGCAGAAGCTCATCAAGGAGGGGGCAAGGCGGAGGTCACTGGGGAGAGAGTTCCATAACTTGGGGGCTGCCACAGAAAAGGCCCTCTTCCTAGTCCCCACCAGCCTGGCTGCTCTGGCTGATGGAACAGGGAGAAGGCCGTCCGTGGCAGATCTTGTTGAGCGGCCTATGCACATGAACCTTTCCTTGGGGGAAAGGTGAGTTAGAAAAGTAATACAGTAGCGCAATGAATACATCTCTCCTTCCAAAGAAAGCCATGCTGAGGTACAGCGCTGCCCCTGAAACTTCTCCCTGCTTGGGGAAGTGGGGAACATGTAAGAGTATATAAGACTCTAGTCCCTATGAGTAGGCTGTGGTATCTTGTGAAAAAGCATTGCTCCAAAAATTACCTCTGTGCAAACTGCATTTAAAGGGGAGATGAAGGAGAGGGAGGAAAATGGGGAAGCTGATGAATTCTTCCTGGATAATGCCAAGGCAAGACTATCCATCCAAAAATAAGAAAGGAAATAGAGATGACACAGATTTTTTTACAAGCCTTGAGGGCTTTGCTTCCTGGTTGTTTACATCCTCAACTGTCAGAGCTTTTCCATGCATGATTTATGGGTGCATAATAAAGATGTTGTGAGTTAGGAACTGATCTAGGATTTCCCCAGCAGCACTGAAATGGAAAGTTTTTTTAAAAAAAATCTGCAAAGAGAATTCACACTGTAGGTTCATTGTGGATAATAATGGACAACATATTATCAATCAAGTGTATCACACAGATTCATGCGGACTTCTAAAAATAAAATAAAAATCACAAACTGATGCTGAAATGGCTGAAACCAACTTAAGCTTGGAAAAACTGAAAAACTGAGAACAACTGACATTGCCAGATTTAGCCATACCTCCTTTGAGCACAGATTTCCAATTAAAAGATCTCACTTAATTAGGGCTGGGGAAGATCACAGCCTGAAACCTTGTAGAGCCATTGCCCATCAAAACAGGCAATAGAGGGCTGAAGAAACCAGAGGGGTCAAACAGCTATAAAAAATATATACAAGAAAACATAAGCAACAACAAACAGCTGTGTAGGAATACACACAGCTCCCTCGATAGATTTCAAGATATCCTCTTTGTCAAGAGATGTAGTCTTTACCACCAAAACTGTGTTTAACTTGTTTACAGTTGACAACAAAATCCTATGCAGGTTTACTCAGAAGTGAATCACACAGTGTTTAATCAAACGTCTACCAAATAATCGTACACAGGCTCCATTTCAGTGGTTAATTTGAAGCTGGTTCGAGCAGAACCTCTGCCTTATAACTCAACCATACTGGCCACAAGTACTGAGAGGGTGAACAAATCCAATTGTCTTATTTTCTTTGTAAAGGCCACATATTCCCCAGACAAAGAGTACGTCTTGAAAGATTTTGGGGAAAAAGGAGACTTTTCCAACACAGCTGTTTGCTGACCCCCTCCCACCCCAGACAAGTCCTGGCTACTAGATCAGCCAACTGTCTGGCTCAGCATAAGGCAACTTCTTATGTTGTTACATTAGCCTAAAAATACATGGTAAACACACTCAGGAAATGCCATTTGCAGAGGCTCCCTAGAGCATATCTATCACCTGATTTTGGACCCACAAAAGCCCTTCAAATGTTACAAGAAAATAAAAACCAAACATACAGTCCACTCACAGTTAAAACCAGGGGACCCCTCTTTGCTCTGATGCATGTGTGTGTGTAATGCTTCGCAGTTAAGCAAAGCTCAAAAGGGTGGAAATACCTGACAACCATCAATCCTTGTCCTTCCTAGGGATGTATGATAATTCCATTTTGGGGATGAAAACCCAACCAATTTTTCCGGTTCAGCCCTGGCAGATTTAATTCCATTCCCCTCCCTTTTATAATGGTGACAATGTGCACAAATTTAACTCCCTTTTAATTCCCCTCCCTTTTAATTCCATTCCCCTTCCTTTTGGATCTTTATGGGGTGGGTGATCTTTAAATTTGCACAAATTGGGTTGTAGTTTTTAAAGTTTTTTTTTAAAAAATAGCGATCTTGCGCAAGTGCGCATGATCACAAGTCCGCCTGACCGCTATGTAGTCCGCGATATTCCCCTCTTGTAAATATCCTTGTCAGTTTCATCCTCTCCACACACTACTTCCTTTAGCCCAGCAGAGCCATATTCCTTAGTTGTAAAAGAACTTGTCAATTTCATCCTCCACTTCAGCTCTTCCTGACCAAAGGGTGGGGTGGGGTGGGGGGAACAGAACTGACAAAAAAATCGGGGGGAAAATCCGCCACAGTCTGCCACCATTTACCGGATCAGAAACACTGCAGAATTCTGTTGGGCTTCAACAGAACGGAACAGAACGGAATTCCCCGCATTGCCCATCCCTAGACTAGGGTTGCCATTTACAAATTGCCAAAAAAGAGGAAATTAGGCACTTAAAAAGAGAGAGAGATCGAGAGATCACCAATTTGCATAAGATTTGCATTTGCTAATTTATATGTGCAGATGCACAGTTAGAAATAATTATTATAATTTAAATAGAAATATAGCTCATCTCACCATAGTGAGCAAGACTGTGACCAGATGAGCTGTGTGTGCCTTTGCCCAGTTTGCTGCCCAGGTGCTGCTGCTGATGGACAACTTCAAGGCCCTTTAGCTTTTCCTTCGGATAAGTTCTTGATCTTCATACTGGACTTCGACAGGACAGTCCTTCAAATAGAGGCCACCTTCAAAATAGAGATCAGTCCTCTGGCAGCCCTTTCAAACAGAGGACTGTCCTCTGAAAAAGAGGACATATGGCTATTACTGGATACCCTACACCCTGGCCTTTGCCGGCTTCCAACAACTATATTTCAACCAAGAGAAAGAAGTGTCTGGCAGCATCTTAAAAATCTTCTTTGAAGATTACCTGTGTGTATATCACACACACACACACACACACACACCATGAAAAAAAGTGTGCTGTGTTTCACAGCAAGAAGAAAAAGATATAGGAAACCCACAGGAATAGTCAGAACACCTATCCAACAAGGCCTAAGTCACTTGTTAACATGGCAAAAAAAGGGGGGAAAGATAATTTCCCAGTAGCCTCTAAACATGTTTTAATTATCTCCTCATACGGTACTTATTATCAAAGTGGGAGGGGGAGTGACCCACTTCTAAATCCCCTGAGGAATGGAAGTGAAGCACCAAAAAAAAAAAGAAAAAAAAAAGGACCCACTGAGTTATTTTATTATTGACCCAGAAAGGGGGCTGTTTCTAGGTAACTTCTCTAGCTCATTTAAGAACTAACTTGAAGGCATAATGGTACTGAAACATGAAAGTGGAATTCCAGAGAAAACTTGACTATTCCAAAACAGAAGGATGGTCTTTCATTCCCCTCTGCCCCAAAATGCTTCCCAGGATAGCCTCTACCATGGGGTGATAGGGGCACTTGCCCTTTTAGTGACCCAGACAGGGGTGCAAAGTGGACTTCAAAGATCATGTCATATTTTGTCAGTTATGAAAATGATGTTCAAATTTATCATGCAATGTTTTGTTTTTAGTATGTAATGATAATATGGCTTCAGTAGATGAAAAGCCAGATAGCATCTTTCTCAGTGGGTTAGGTAGGGCAGGATCATGCTTGCTGTTTTTGCCCCCAACCTTTACAGTTGTATCCTGAATGCATGCAGGGGAAGCAGGATCATGCTTCCTTGTTCCTGTCGCTGACCTCTGTGCATTCAGTGGGGTGCATGTAGGGCAAAATCCAGTGCTGCCCATCTGCTAGTGGAGCTGGTCACCTGTGGAACAGCAATTTAGTCTTTCCCAGGGTAAACCCTGAAATGAGTGAAAACACTCCTTTCTGGAAGGGGGAAGGTCGGCGGAGCTCCCTTGTGCAAGCTCTGTTGACCTTTCCCCTTCCAGAAATGAACATTTCTGCTCATTTCAGGACTTGCCCCCAGAAGTGCTAAACTGACACTCTGGAAATAGTACGGGCCACCTGTGGAACGGAATTGGTGGGGCATAAAAGAAAGGGTGGAGGCGTAAACCCCTGTTGGATTCTGCCCATAATCTCTGTGTGCAAATAGACTCTGTACACAGGATTAGGATCACACAGGGTTCCTGATTTTGTGGAAGAGCTTATGAGTGTCTAGATGTATGCAGATACGTGCCCTGCTCTTACCTCCCGCTGAACATGCCATGGTCAGAGTGGGAGCAGCGGGTATGATCCCATTCCCACACCACACTTAATCAGAATAAACAGGGATGGGTGAGAACTTTGTTTCAGTTCAGTTTTGATAAGAGTTGACTAAAATGTGCAAAGGTCTCCTATTGCGGATAAAAAGAACTTGAGATTAACACACACACACGGTTCCTAAATCCTAGAGCAAACATGCTGGGAGGTATCTTCATCTTACTCTGCTTGCAGCCTTCCTAGCAGCAATGGGTTAGATCAGGGCTCTCCAACCTTGGGTCCCCAGATGTTGCTGGACTACAGCTCCCTTGCCATTAGCCATGCTGGCTGGGTATGCTGGGAGCTGTAGACCAGCAACATCTGAGGACCCAAGGTTGGAGAGGCCTTGGTTAGATGGACCCTTGGTCTGGTCCAGCATAGGAAGTTCTTACTTATGCATTTATTTATCACCCCTTTTCAACTGTGGTCTCCAAAGCAATTGTCAACAATAAGAGAATACAATAAAAAAACAACAACATCAATACACCATTATAAAGAGAAGACAGCATTCCTGCCTATCTTAAGGACTGCCTGTTTCCACATGAACTGAGTACTGGGTTCATATTTTGGACACCTCCCCTTGGTGCCCCCATTGAGGTTAGGCAGGTAGGACCAGAGGAAAGGCCTTTTCAGTAGTGGTGGAATTCTCTCCCCAGAGAGTTATGCCTGGTGCTGGGTTTTTAGTCCTTGTTAGCAAGCTGTGGGTAATACTTCCTTCCTTGTGTTCCAGCAAGCAAAATGTTTGAAGAGTCTCTCTTGACTTTACCATCAGCACATTAAATTCAAAGAGCGTGTGTGTACAGAGATTGGCATTTTCATCAGTTGTCCCACAACCATGGAAATCCCTTCCTATGGAGATCCATCAACGGAATACTCTAAGATTTCAGATGTTGTTTTTAATTAAGCCAGTATAGGGCAATTTAAAGTTTATGGTTAGAATGCAGTTTCTAAAAATACTATAGGTGCTATGTGTTTTATTTGATTAGGCATTTTTAAGTGTTGCTTTTGAGATGGATGTGTCAGAAACCGAGCAAACTTCTAAATGTATGCATCTTGTTATATGCAAGAACAACCTACTTGTCTCACTCTCTTTCTTTGTTTTTCTCCAAAGCTGCCCATATCACACACCAAATCAAAAAGCATGTAATCCATATTTAATAGCTACCTTTGTGCCATATGGGTGTATAGCACCTCCTTGACAAGTGACCAAGAAATCGGTGCTTGGCGAAAACAGTGGCTTACATCAGCATGTGACTTGAACACAACACATAGAATTTAGGAGAAGCCGTTCAAATTCACTGTGTAACTGCTGGGTCAATCTAATGCGTTGAATGAAGGAGAAAAAAACAGCTTGTGGGTCCTGATAGCAAAGGTCACTTGGCACCATGTCACTTGGCACAATTTCCTTCCTTCCTTCCCCTCCAAACAGGGGAGGCTATGTCAGTGGGGCTCTTTATCCATTACAGCTTCTATTCTGAGCTTTTTGGGAGCTATCCATGGTGCACATTCAATTTTTTTTTAAAGATTAACATTCAGTTGAAACCAGAGGCTTTTCTTTTGGGATTGATGGATAGCCAGTTGGAAGGAAGCTTTGGAACTTTATTTTTATATATCACAACGGCAGCGAGACTATTATATGCACAAAAATGGAAAGTTCAAGCATTGCCTACAACGGAAGAATGGTTGGTCAAGATGGTGGAGCTGGCAGAGATGGTCAAACTTACGTCATTAATCAGAGAAAACTAATGAAAATTAATGAAAAGACAGAGAAAATACGACATCTATGTTTACTGCAGAGTGGAAACCTCTCTAATTGACTTTTTGCAGGGTTTAGAAAACAATGATTTGTTTATCTGTGGTTTTGTGGAGTAATAAGAGGATGAACTGATAGGGGAAAAAAAGAATGATAAGAAGATACATTTCTGACAATAGAAAAAACAGAGCTTTTCTTTTTGATTATCGAGTAGAGAAATTATTTGTTACCTATATTTGCTGTAGAAAAATTCGGAAGTCCGTTTTAGTTTTGCTAATTGTTAATTATTGTTATGTGTTTTGCGTTGTTTTTTTATAGAAATAAAAAAAAGGAGCTATCCATGGTGCTCCATGGTGGTGAAACTATTTTGGGGATGGAGTACATCACCATGAATAGCTCCTATGAAAGCTCAGAATAAAAGCTGCAATGGATAGGGAGCCCCACTGACGTAGGAGTCACCAGCCTGAGCCTCCCCTGCCTCCAAACATATTGAATGTTGTCCAGACTTATTCTAGTTATTTATTAAATTAAGGCGCTTTCTGCTCTGCTTCTCCCATCATCACCTTAAAGGGTGCAATCCTAATGCATTGTTTAGCTGGGGGGGGAAATCCTACAACACCTGCTCTGTCTAAACATACGTAGGATCGTGTCCTAAGTGGCTTACAGACACAGGAGGCAGTCCTGTCCCCTCCTACATCCCTTCCGCTGGCACCAGTGCAACCTCACAGAGTTTTCTCCCCTCTCCCTGGGGGAATTTGTTGAAATCATCCCCACAATTTCTCTGCCCAAAATAGGGTGGGGGATTTTGAGAGGCCATTTGCGTCCAGGTCTAAAAGCAAAACAAATGTAATTTTCTTCTTTGCCCTTTGCAGGTGGACATCGAAGCTGATTTTATTAGATTCTCTTGTGCAAAAAAGATGAATAGAGGAATGACTTACAACATGTTTAAAATAATAACCCCCATTAAAATGCTTTTTGAAGTACAATTCCACATCTCCAGCGCCATCTTCTGTTTTTAGCTGTTTGAGGGCAGGGTCTTCTTTCTTGGCCTCTTCAAGTAGTCTTTTCTTGGGACTTGCTGGCCCTGTTGTGCCATCGTCTTCGCCTTCCTCCTCATCTTCACTCTCAAATTGTGTTGTTTTCTTGCCTTGGAATTTCACTTTTCTGTCCTGTGCACCCTTGAGGTCCCTTGCCACCTTCTCCTCTCCCTTTGCAACCTTTCCCTTTCTCTTCATTTGCTTGCCGATGTTCCCTCTGATCAGATCTCTGCCTGAAGCCTTCTCATGCTGGGCTTTCCTGCCTGCTTGAACCTCCCAGCACAGCTTCCAGCTCCCTTCAGCAACCTGCTGCTCCAGTATTCAGGTCTTCTTCCAGCCGGGTTCTTCTGTCACCCTTGAAGACTTGCTCCTCTAAGAGCTCTCCTCTCCTCAGCCAACAGCTCTCTTCCAACCAACCGTCCTCTGACTAACTTACCTTTTTGAAATCTCCTGGCCGGAAACCTCTGACCAATCCTGTTATGACTTCCCAACTACCAATCCAATTTTTTGACACCCCCCCCTTTCCCCTGAACAATTCAAACAAAGGCAGCTTCTGCCCCCTAGTCATTCTCAAACCAGCAGCTTGAAGTCTCCCATCCATAGCAACTGTAACCAAGGCAGTCACTACTGTCTTATGTCCAAGAACACAAAAGCAAAGCCAGGCTTCTGGTCTACTTGGTTACTTTATAACCTCACTCAGAGGTCACTCAAAGAGTATAAACAGTACAAAACATACACAAATAGGTAAAAAATAAAATAAAAAAATACAGCCTAACACAGTAATCCACATTCAGTTATTAAACATTACTGGCTGGGATGGGAAAATTGGAGATATTGATTTTACTTAATAGATTTATATGCCGCTTAGGGCGCAATCCAATGGGGACGCCCCAAAGCCTCCAAACTCAGGGGGTTGTGTGGCCATCCTACGCAGGGTGGGAGAGTGCAGGGGCGATCTTCGCCTTTGCACTCCTCCTGCCCTGCAGTTCAGCGAGAAAGCTGGTTCCAGCTGTCCAACTGTGTGTCACCTCCTCAGACGGGGAGGGAAAGAAGCTGGAGCACCGCCAGGATGCATCGTGTCCTGGGGGACCCGACCTCCCACCTTCCCTGCCCCCTGGAACGCGCTCTGCACCCCTTCTCCGAGCTCGCTCTTATGACTTCAGAGACGCGGCCAGCGTGGTTCTACCCATGCCAGCTGTGAGGGGGAGGGGAGGGGGATCTGAGCACGTGATCCCCAGCTCCGAGGTCAGAGCTCTTTACCAACCTCGGATCTGGGAATCCGAAGAGTCCACTGGCCCCCTAGATGCTGTCTAGGGGGCATAGGATTGCTCTGTTACCATTTTTTTAAATATATATATATATATATATATATATATATATCTAAGCAGTTAAAGATAAGTGACGCTGGACAGCAGCAACCAGAATGTTTTGGGGTTTCTTGGCATAGCGTTTTCTGATCGGGCGGCCACTTACAGATCACCAAAAAAGGAGGAAATGGATCACCAAAAAAGAGGACCAAAAGGACATGGATCTGCATGCAATTTGCAGGTGCTAATTCATAGGTAGAGATGGAAATTTAGAAATAATGACCATAATTCAAATAGAAATACAGTACACCCCACTGCAATGGGGAGGACTGTGACCAGGTGACCATTGCCTTCCAACTCTATGATCTAGGCTCCTTCCAACTCTATGATCTAGGCTCCTTCCAACTCTATGATCTATGAAATCTATGAAATCTGTCTGCGGTCTAGGTTGCATTACTGATGGGCAACTCCAAGGCTGCTGCTCCTCCCCCTTTTTAGGGTTCTTTGTCTGTGAAATGGACAGCACCTCGGACAGAGGACACCTTCAAATAGAGGACTCTCTCTCCTCTGTAAAGAAGGGCTCGAGGTCGCCCTACCTTCTAAATAGGAGCAGTGTGTCTGACAAGGGGGAACTTAAAATTTTAAGAATGCTTCAAATTCCCCAGCTAGTCTTAACTTGCCCCTGGTGGAGGGTTATAACATTGAGATTCTGCAACATTCAAATATTGGAATGACTACTTCCATATACTGGATATATATTTCCCCCCCAAAAAAATATGTTTACGGTTAATATCACTGAAGACAATAATGCCTGTAAAATGTGAGCCTCAAATGCTTTTGGCTGGATGGAAAGATAAGATTTCTTCATGAAAGCCAATACACTTGATCGCTTGATACCAGTCATAATTAGACATTTAATTTGGTGAAGGCGGGCTCTAAAATAAACACAGTTGCTTGTACTAGCCTTCCCACCTGAATACAAACACAGCCCTGTCTTCTCATAACACAGCTGTGCAGCATTTGCACTGTATAAAAACTACACTGCAGTGTATATCTACCAATTCAGGTTGGCTGGCTCTCTTACAGATCCAGAATGGTAACAGGCAGTCTCGAGATCCTTTCCATTCTTGGGTCCTGCTGAAAGAGAAGCTGATCACTGAATTATATCCATTCTTTAAACGACATTCTTTAGATCAACAGTAACTTCTTTGATGTCCCATAAAAATGCCTAGGACTAGCCGAAAACATTCAATGAGATGGGCCAGCGTGACTCCATATTGAAGCCAGTTGAGTGCAAAACCTTGTTGCGCAAATGTATGTTCTCCTAATGCAGTGATGCTCACATATTGGTTGGTTGTCTTTTCGATTGTAAACTCTTTGGGGCAGGGACCCATATTTTTTTTTGGTATTCCCCAGTACAATGCCATGAACGAACAGCAATGACAATGCATTCGTAAGTGTGCTGGGACATACAGCGTGCCGTGAGAGGAACTGAAGAGTACTGTAAAAAAGAATTAAGTGGCTGTGTTGCATGCATGCTTCATGCCTTGCAGGCCTTGTGCATTGTAATGCCCACCCACCCACCAGTGTATGGGCAATGACAGGTGCCCCAAGCAAGGGATATGTGCCCTGAGCACACCACTGGGGTTAGGTGATTGACACATGGTAGCGCCATGAAAGCTGTTCATCCGGCACATGTCTTGGTGGAAACTGAGGGTTCATATAACTGATTCACCAGCTGCAGCTGGATCCACTTCCTCACGAGTAGACCCTTGCTCCCGAGTCAGACCTAGGCAAAAGGATCTTCTGGTGGCCAGGTATGCAAACTGACTGATGACGATGCTGACTGGCCCACCTGATTGATTGATTGATTGATTACATTTCTATCCCGCCTTTTCTCCTGCAAGGAACTCAAGGCGGCTTACATAATCCTCCTCCTCCTCCTCCTCCTCTCCATTTGATCCTCACAACAACCCCGTGAGGTAGGTGGTTAGGCTGAGAGTCAGTGACTGGCCCCAAAGTCACCCGGTGAGCTTCATGGCCGAGTGGGGGCTAGAAGAGCCCGGGTCTCCCGAGTCCTGGTCCAAGACTCGAACCACTACACCACACTGGCTCTCACTAAAATAGAAGCAACACACCCCTGGTCTGCTGCCGCCAGTGCTTGCTTATTTATTTATTTATTTATTTATTACAGTCATGCCTTGGATTGAGAGCATAATTCGTTCCGGAAACGTGCTCGTAATCCAAAACACTCTTATATCAAAACGAAATTCCCCACCAAAAAATTGTACAGAGATTTTTAATTTAAGCCGTACTACAGTACTTGTATTGCAAGACGTCGCTTGCATATCAAGTCAATTTTTAAAAAATAAATATTTAAAAATTTGCTTGTCTTGCAAAACGCTCTCAAACCAAGTGACTTGCAATCCAAGGTATTACTGTATATTTATACCCCGCCTTTTTTCCTGCAAGGAACCCAAGGCGGCTTACATAATCCTCCTCCTCCTCCTCCTCCTCCTCCTCTCTATTTTATCCTCACAACAACCCTGTGAGGTAGGTTAGGCTGAGAGTCAGTGACTGGCCCAAAGTCACCCAGTGAGTTTCATGGCCGAGCGGGGACTAGAACCCGGATCTCCCGAGTCCCAGTCCAACACACTCACCACTAAGCCACTAAGGGACATGTGAGGAGGGAGAAGGGTCAAGGAGTGTAGCAGGTCCGGGATCAAAGGGGTTCTTTGAGACCCCAGGGGAAGCATCCCAGAGCAGGACTCTTCTGGTCGCCCCAGGCCTTCTGTGGGTGTGGGTGGAGATTGCTGAGTAATCCTCCCCATCCTCCAAAGAGTTCCCCCCGTGGCTTCGGTCGGCTGGGAGCCTGACAACACGCCAGGACATGCCGATGTCTCCACGCTGCGGCTGACACGGTGAGAGGGGGATCCGATTAGCACCGCCATTGTCCAGGAAGGGCACCCCATTCCTGAGCTGTGACTGAATCGGCAAAGGGGAGGGCAGGAGGAGGACGCACTGCGCCATGAAAAAGGGCTGTGGCTCCGTCACAGAGCACCTGCCCTGGATGCTGCAGATCCCAGGTTCAATCCCTGGCACCTCCAGTCACAAAAAAGGAGCACAGCCGGCAGGTGACAGGGAAGGCCCTTCCTTCTCCTGAGACCCTGATGCTGCTGCCACTCAGAGTACATGATACTGGTCTAGATGGACCAGTGACCATGCCTGCTATACATCTGCCTCCTACGTAAGGAGGAGGCCCATGTAAGAAGGATGCCTGCTCATTCCTCTGGGAGCTGGCTGAGCATATATGCATCTTTTCGAGCATGATTGGGATGTGTGGCAACGTGGCGGAATGGAAAGGGATGGAGCAGAAGCCACGGGCAAGGCACCATCAGCCTCTCAGTGAGGTTCACAGTCCTCCCTCCTCCCTTCTTTTTTCCAATTTCCCTTCACCTCCCAAAAATCTTCCTTCTGCCCTGCACCTCTTCACGCCACTTCTCTGCCTAGCAGCTTCCCTTTCCCAGGCTCGTGTTCCTTCCTTCCTGGATCTGCCTGCCTGCCAAACCCATCTCTTGGGTCAGAGCAGTTCAGCCAGTGACAGCCAGCGAATATCAGGATGCTTCAGCCAATAGCAATTAGCAATCCTTAGTCACAGAGTTGCTCAGTCGGTGGCAGTCAGAGAAACCTTCTCGACAGCTCCCTGGTAACGCCCAGTGAAAAACGGTGCGGCCGTGACATCATCATGTCCAGTGTTTTCCTGCCTCTCCCCCGACCTGCACAATTCATGGGCTACCACTTCCAGAGGGCAGGGGAAAGCTGGACAAGATTCTACTTTATTTATTTATTTATTATATTTTAAATTACATTTATACCCCGTCTTTTTCCCTGCAAGGAACCCAAGGCGGCCTACATACTCCTCCTCCTCCTCTCCGTTTTATCCTCACAACAACCCTGTGAGGTAGGTTAGGCTGAGAGTCAGTGACTGGCCCAAAGTCACCCGGTGAGTTTCATGGCCAAGCGGGGCCTAGTAGAACCCAGATCTCCCGTGTCCCAGTCCAACACTCTCACCACGACGCCACACTGGCTCTCACACTGGCCGTGACATCGTGGGTTCTTTTACTAGACATGACCAGAGAGACTTGGGTTGGCAGCAGCTAAACTTCCCCCGTATTGTCTAATTAGGCCCTGCGCCAATCACTGCCAGAAGCTTCATCATTGTGTATGTGTGTTTGTGTGTATATATGAGAGAAATGGAAACACCCATGTTAAGATTACAGAGCTAAACATGACATTGTAATGATGGAGGCAACAGAGAATGCAGTGGCCTTGCCAAATGGATGAGCGCATCCAAAGCCTGTCCCCTTGTCTGAATTGGTTGCTGCTTTTCTTTTTGTAATTTCTCTTTCTCTCTCTCTCTTTCTCCCCCCCTCCTTTTTTCTCTCCCCCCCCTTTTTTTTGGATCTGTATTGCTCTGTGCCTCCGATTGTGTGCAGCCAAGGCAGAAAGGGGTTAATCAATCTGAAAAAGATGGACTCCGCCAAGCTCCTCTCGATCTTTCCCGCTGATGGCAATTATCCGGAGGTTGGCAGCCATCCCAGAAACCTGCAGCTCAGCCGTCCCGCTGCTGAGGGGCGGAGGCCGCTCCACAAAGCCAGCAGTCCTGAGGGGATCACTTGGTGTGGTGCCCAGGAAATGACAAACAGAAAAGGTCACACATACTCCAAAAAGATATACTGCTCGGCAAATGTAATTGACATTGTGCGGTCTCTCTCTCTCTCTCTCTCTCTCTCTCTCTCTCTCTCTCTCTCTCTCTCTCTCTCTCTCTTCCCCACACACAGTCCCTCCTCCCCTGCCACTAACATCTCTGTAAGTGCATAGAGACT
Organism: Shinisaurus crocodilurus; assembly: GCA_021292165.1. NCBI lineage: Eukaryota > Metazoa > Chordata > Lepidosauria > Squamata > Shinisauridae > Shinisaurus > Shinisaurus crocodilurus. The sequence goes on along the minus strand of CM037877.1, from coordinate 1,945,607 downwards.
TCCTAACATTTAGCAGATGCAACCAACAACGGCTAAACAACAGGCCTTGAAAATAAATTATTATTTTTTGAAAAACACACACACACACATATGCACACACACCTCACTTTGCTTATCCACATCCCTACTGAGGAAATAATTTCACAGTTGGATAATATACTTCGTACGTTAGCAATGGCTCATGTGTTGTTGCCGCAGCCTCGGCGTACAAATTGGTCAAGCTTTCTGTCTCCCTTGTTCGGTTGCACCTTTTAAATCATGGAGTTCTTGCTGAGGGGAAATGCTCCCCGTCTCTCCTTATATCAAACTCGTGCGCCGTCTATGTGTGGCGACGACAATTCTGTGTCAAGGGCTCGTTTTCCCGTGTGCTGCATGCACGTTCCCTGGAAATTATACGGCAGCAGCGACCCAATGTTATTTGGTCACAGAGAGCTGTCTGTATATCTTCGGTCCCGCTCCCCATAACAGAACATGCGGAAGTTCTACCAGGTATTTAGCATCTGAAACGAGAAGTGAGCCGTGCCAGTGGGAATAGTAAAAAGGGATCAAGATGGAGGAAGAAGGCACTTCGGCATTGGTTGGATGACACACACAGTTCCTATTTGTTTGGATGCCATTTTGTGCAGAGCAATTAAAAACCACGGTTGGACTGTTTTTCCTCCCACCCTGCCAAATCCGGATGGATTGGCAGGCTGGGAGACACAGCTAAAACCATGAAAGCAAACCGAGAACAGCGGACAAAGAGTACGCGTAATGTGCTAAAACACAACATGTTTCTCAGCATGATTGGTCAAAATTTTGGAAGACCCGGTGAAAACATTTATTGCTGGGGTGGCAGCGAGAATATCACAGGTTAATAGACCGCGACTGGTGGTGCATCAAAGGTGTTGTCATTTTAGGAAGGGCTTAAGGCAAGCATTTTGAACTGGTTGTCTTTTTAAAAAGAATAGACTGACTTTGCACAGAGTCCACTTTAATTGGCCAAATGCAATAACAAATGCATGCGCTGCGCATGGACCTCCAATTCAGAATGGCCAACTCTCTCTCTTCCTGCTGTAAATCCCACTTTTCCGTGAAGCCTTTGGTTTAATTGTTATTAGCTGCCCGGAGTGATGCATGAGCACCAGATGGGTGGCATATCACTTTTCCTATGTATAGCAACAAACAAACAAAGCAAATAAGTAATCCTTTAGTCCTCAACTGACATGAAGTCTAAGTATGTATAATAACTGCATTTGTTCGCAAAGGGCTTCTGCCTTTATTGTCTCTCTCTTCTACTCAGTGCCGGACCAAGATATTTTGCTGCCTGAAATGGAACCCACATACATATGCTACATTAGAACATAAGAAGAGCCCTGCTGGATCAGACCAAGGGTCCATCTAGTCCAGCATTCTGTTCACACAGTGGCCAGCCAGCTGCCCGTGGGATCCTACAAGCAGGACATGAGTGCAACACAGCACCCTCCCACCCATGCTCCCCAGCAACTGGCATACATAGTTGCTCCATAGATACATAGATACCTCCAGTATCAGAGGCAGCATGTACACCAGTTGCTGGGAAACATGGGCTGTTGCACTAGAGTCCTGCTTCCAGGTTTGGTCTGATCCAGCAGGGCTCTTCTTATGTTCTAATGAAGTAGCATATAGCCATCAGGACAAGTCGCCATAGATAGCCTTCTCCTCCAGGAACTTGTCCAACCCTCTTTTAAAATTGGCAGCCATCATGACCTCTTGTGGAAGTGAATTCCATAATTTAACTCTGCACTGTGTGAAGAAGTCCTTCCTTTTATCCATCCTGAATCTGCCACCAATCGGCTTCATGGGATGATATATTGATGATGATGATGATGATGATGATGATGATGATGATGATGATGATTGTTCATGATGAAGATTTCTTCAAAGGTTAGTGGTTTCAAAATAGGTGCTAAGCCTTACTCTTTTATCCCTGAATGAAAGGAGCTATGGGACAACAAGGGTCCATGTATTTTCTGATATGGTGATTGAATGCCTTATTGCAGAATGTATTGTAGGGTGTGGAATTTGTCAAACAAGTGCATATTTCTAAAAACCTTAACAGTATGGCATGAAGAATGTCTGTCTGTCTGTCTGTCTTTCAAGGTAGATGCCAAACTGCAAAAGTATGGAGCCAAGCTGGTGAAGTGAGAATGTCAAGCAAAGAAATTATTAAATTATACGATTGCTTTAGATTAGCACAGTGTTCTCCAACCTTGGGTCCCCAGATCTGGGGACCCAAGGTTGGAGAACACTGGATTAGCACTTCCCAGCACAGCTGGGTGCAACTCAACAGATATATTTGTGTAGCTGTGTTGGCTTTGCAGTCCTAATAAAAGGTCGCAGCTTTCTTGTTAGATCACATTTCATTTGGGCTCGATCTGCTTCTCCCCTGCTTCAAAGTCCCCTCGCGAAAAATGAATCAAACTGAATGTCAGGTTAAAAGAGGTGGTCGCCTTCGTGCTGCACCATTGCATCTTGTGCAGCGACTGTGAAGATCACACGGCGGGTAATTTAATTAACACCCAGCCTGGCTAGTGGGGGAACAAGGCCTTCCAAAAAAACCTGCTACTTTTGCCACAGTTGTCATCAGAGTCGGGGGAAAGCGGCAGGGAAGCGTCAGAGAGAAATCAAGCCCAAGTTAAACACATTTAGATTCCACCCGTTTCGATGTGTGGTTGAGCTGTGCCAAATTTGTGGTTTTCCAATGTCAGGTCAACACATGCATGTTTGGTGACACAGAATGTTTCATCAATAGCTTCTGTGAAGGTAGGCAAGGCTAGGTCTGTTACCAGTCCCATGAGCTGGGAGAAGGGCTTACTGAGAATACATAAGGCAGGCGTGCAGAACCCCCTTCAGTCTGAGGGCCAAATTCCATTTCGGAGAAGCTTTGGGGGGCTGCATTCCAGCAGTGGGTGGAAAGCAAAAGGCAAAAGATGTGGGGCCAAAATACCACGAATACCAGCATGTTTTTATTTTATTTTATTTTATTTCAGTACCTCCCAGTAGACGAAGCTCTCTGAGGTGTGAGGATTTTGTTCAGGGGGTAGAAGTCTGGTGAAATCACCGGGCTCGACCCCCCCCAAACTCTGTCCCACCTACCTACTGCCCTGGTTTGCCTCATGTTCTCCTGAGCCAAGCTGGGGAAGCGACTTCCGGGTTCTCGGTGGGCCGCTTTCTACGTAGAAAATGCCATAAGATACGGCCAAAATGGCTGCAATTTGCACAGCTGACGCAAATTGCGACTGCTTTTAACACATCTTATGCCATTTTCTACGTTATAAAGTGGCCCGCTGTGGAAACCCGGAAGCTCGCCAAGGGGTGGCTGGCTTGGCAGGCGCAGCAGCAGTGCCCGCCGAACCAGAGGAGGGTCGGGTCCCTGGCGGGCTGCCCCCACCACTAATTCATACAAGATACAAATACAATAGAAACAACATAAAAATGTCAATACAAAATTTAAAACAGCATTTAGAACAATTTGAACGAAACAAATTCAATATAACCGGACCTGTTGAGAGAAAAAACAGGTGACATAAGCCCCACACATGCCATTAAGAGCCATTGCATGCCATTCAATGTCTCGGCATAGAGGGCAGTCTTAACCTGGCGCCGAAAGGATAACAGAGTTGGCACCAGGTGGGCCTCAGTGGGGAGAGCATTCCATAATCAGGGGGCTGCCACTGAGAAGGCCCTCTTCCTTGTTGCCACCATCCAAGCCTCCCTTGGAGTTGACACTCGGAGGAAGGCCTCAGATGCTGAGTGTGGTGTCTGGGTAGATTTCGGTTGGGAGAGGTGCTCCAATGGGTAAAGCATATTTTAGCTTAAAGCTCTTACTGCTAGTAACTAAAATTTGAGAGAGACAACATCAAGTAGGCCGCTCAACAAGATCTGCCACGGACGGCCTTCTCCTTATCCCATCAGCCAGAGCAGCCAGGCTGGTGGGGTCTAGGAAGAGGGCCTTCTCTGTGGCGGCCCCCAAGTTATGGAACTCCCTCCCTAGTGACCTTCGCCATGCCCCCTCCGTGATGAACTTCCGCCGCACATTAAAAACATGGTATTTCAGGTGGGAATATGGGGTGGGTTAGGATTTGATTTTTTTTTTTTTAATACTGTTTTAATTATCATGTTTTATTGTATTGTTTTAATTGTACATCGCCCAGGGTGGCCGGGTGGCCGGCCAGATGGGCGATTAACAAATATAATAAATAAATAAATAATAAATAAATAAATAGAGGCATTTCAACTTTTTAGAATGGGGAGAAAATTGTGCAAAAGTAGAAAAACCACCAAATGATTGATGGTCAGGAGAAAGAGTGTGGTGCCAGAAGGAGGAGGCACGGCCATTTGGGCAATCCTGGATGGCTGCATTGGAACCGCAGGTGGAATGGATTTGGTTCACAGGGACGAGGTTCAACATCCTTGATATAATGGGACTTTGCCTAAGCTTTGGTCAGATAGTTTAGGGAGCTTTGCATAGCTCCCTTGTTCCCACAGTTAGGAGCCTTCCTTGAACTGTGCCCTGTGGGGTAGCCCAGGGTCTGCACTATTCCCTGGGGCCTTAAAAACACAACCTTCGGTGACTTTTCCACGCTTCTTCCTCTTGTCCAGGATGTGGATGGAAAATAGGTGACATGGCAAGGGAGCAGTTGAAAGGACACTGGGGGAAACATGGTGCTTTTTGACCACAGTGAAAGTGAAAATGAAACTAAAAGATCTGTTTTGGCTCAGTTCTAGTGGGAGAGAGTTAAAAGTGTATTTAATTTTCCAGCTGAAATGAATGGGACTTCACAGTGCTAAACTTGGGGCTGAATTGGATCCTAAACCTATAAGACCAGAAATTATACTTTTTTTAGCTGAATGGCTGGGTTTGGCTGTTGATGCAACACATTTTACAGCATTTCTTGAACCAACTCTAAGAGGGTTTGCGGGGACCCAGGATATATTTCCCTAAATAATGCATGGGTCATTTGCCCGGTACCCAAATTCCAATTGTTGCTGGCAAAATTAGCGGGGGGGGAGGATGAAACTTCCCCTTCTCACTGTGAGGGAAGACAGAGATGATCCTGCCTCTTTTTGTCACATTACTATATAAAAGTGGGAAACATGCAGCCCATGGGCCACAGACTGCCCCCACGGCTTCCCAGTGCAGCTCCTGCCACCCCCTGAAATGATTTGGAAGCTATACTTCTGTTAATGCAGCCCAAAATAGTGTTTGCTTTTTTTGCAGCCACATTTATTTATTTATTTATTTATTTAATACATTTTTATACCGCCCAATAGCTGAAGCTCTCTGGGCAGTTTACAACAGTGGATCATATTCAGCTTGTGATCTACAAGAATTCCAAGATCCTTCTCGCTCATAGTATTGTTGAGCCAAGTATCCCCCATCCTGTAACTGTGCATTTGGTTTCTTTATCCTAGGTGCAGATCACTTTGGATTTTGGTTCTGTCTTCAATTCATCGTCGTCGTCGTCGTCATCATCATCATCATCATCATCATCATCATCATCAAATATACTATTAAAATTAAAGTGAAATAATGGCACTTAAGGTAGGAGAGTTAAGAAATAGCTTCTTCTTGAGGCCTTCAAGAGCTGCTGCCAAATCAGATCAGACAGTCTTGGCCTAGACCAGGGCTCTCCAACCTTGGGTCCCCATTAGCCATGCCGGCTGGGTATGTTGGGAGCTGTAGGCCAGCAACATCTGGGGACCCAAGGTTGGAGAGCCCTGTCCTAGATGGTAGCATTCTGTTGAAAATTCCACAACTTCGTGTGGCATATGAGTAAGGAAGTTCAGAATTCACAGGAAAGTCCCAAGATTTGGCACCCGAAATCTTGAAGATCAATGACACAAAAATGAAAAGAAGAAAAGAAGCAGAGTTCAATGCTAACTTTTGAAACCGGCACCTTAAAAAAATTGGTAAAATTAGAATTTAATCTAGCTGTGTAAATAAACTCATCAAAGTCATCCAGTGTGGAGCGGGTGGGAGAGAAACACTCCTATCTCTGTGCACCATCTTTAACATTTTGCTGATAATTAATATGTTAACACAATCTTCCAAGACAACTGTGACTATTTCCAAACACAGGGCACAGTTATTTGATAAAAAACGAAAGCTCCCCCGCCCCGCCATCACTGTTGTCCATCACTTATTACTTGCCTAATAAATACTTTAATTACATTTAATAAATAATGTATCCTGGCTCACTGAAATGGTAATTCTTTTAAATTAATTATTAACCACACACAAAAAGGTTTATTGCAAGTACTACGAAAGGAAATTTCTGCCTTTAATCTAACGTGATCATTCATTATGCACAGTAAAGCCTCCATTTGCATATTATTAGCAAGGTAACCTTTCGCCTTTCCAGCAACCATTACAACGTGTCTTAATGGTGAAATGCATTAGCCGCCTTGGTTAGGCTCCCAATCCACACGCAATGATAAACAATATGTTATAATGGCATTGTTTATGGCTTTCTGCCAGCCGCTTTTTAACAAAAACATCTCCCTAATATACCACAATGACAAAATGTCCAGTAAATGTATTATGTCAAGTTGTTAAAGGTGGAGCTGCAGATGGTAAATTGATGAGAAGCCGTAAATGCTGGGCTGTGTGTAATCCCCTTGAGGGCCCAGCAGTAAAATAATCCCAATAAGGTTTAAAGCAAAAACCATTTAATGGTCTTTGAAGTGCTGGGCTGCCCCGCACAAGTTTGATTATGCCTTGCCAATTACACAGATCCACCACTGGCGGTTTTCCAGATAACTGTGCATCAGTTGCGCATTTCTGAAAGGGCAGAGACACATGCTTGGAGCAGTCACACGGTGACTGTAACCAGAGGTGGTGTTAGGGGGTGGCCTGCTAGGGCTGGAGCCCTGAATCTTTCATTTGGAGCCCCAAATCTCTGGGAGGACATCTGCCCCACCACTGTGCTGTCCACGGGCACTTGCTGAAATAAAAGTACAGGGGCCCTGAGGATCTCTGTTGCATCTGATCCCCCTGGATCAGCTGGCTTCTTGCCCACATGTGCTTCACCTCCTGCTCCCGCCCCCTTGAATCTTTCTGCCTGAGGTTTTTTTCTGGTACCTAGCACTGCCCCTGCCTGTAAATTTCAGACTATCAGGGTGGGGTGGGATTTCATTGCTGACTCTTTTTTCTCTTTTTCTTTAAATCCCCATAAATATGAAAAGGTGGAGGGTTGTGTGGCAGAGCCTGCATTTGACATGCATATCATTCTAGCTTCAGTTGCTGGCAACTCCAGTTCGAGAGACAAGTAAAGACCTCGCTTCAAGCCAGTCTACTGGTGGGAGTAGATCAACTTTCCACAACCCAGCGCCATCCAGATGTGTCATACTACAATTCCCATCATCCCCAGCACTGGCCGCGCTGGAGTAGATCTTATCATCGATAGTACGGCTCGGTATAATCGAGCTCTGTATGATCCTACCCAAATCCTTTTGTTTGATATATTAGTTTGGCATGTCCCAGGGGGGTTATTATTAGATAGTGGAGTATTCCGAGATGGGAGCCCACTGCCTGCAGTCTAGAATGGTACAGTCCGCACACCAGCAGAAGTTGCATCATGTGATTGCATCATGTGATTATAATAAATAAAATAAAATTGCCACTCTGATCACTTCCTTCTATTCCAGTGTTCTCCAACCTTGGGTCCCCAGAAGTTTTTGGCCTACAACCCCCAGCATGCCCCAGCCAGCGTAGCTGGCTGGGGCATGCTGGGAGTTGTAGGCCAAAAACATCTGGGGACCCAAGGTTGGAGAACACTGTTCTATTCAGAGGGATACAAGTTTTAAAGAGCCACCTTACATTGAGGAGGGGCCGGAGCTCAGTGGTGGGGCATTTGCTTTGTAAGCAGAAGGTCCCCGGTTCGATCCCCGGCATCTCCAAGTAGGGCTGGGAAAAAATCCTGCCAAAAACCCTGGAGAGCCAATGCTGCCAGTCAGTATAATACTACTGGGCTAGATATAATACTGGGCTAGATGAACCAAGCATCTGATTCAGTTGAAGGCATCTTCCTACTACGTTCCTATGGGCCATAATGCAAGTTCCCCCATAGTTAATGAACGGGCTGCTGTTTCTGAAGGCTGGGCTTCCTGAAATCCTTTAACAGCTGCTCTAGATCCCTGACCCTCTACCAGTGCCTCGGGGGACTCATCCATCCCAGTGAACCTCTCTGATGAACCCACCAAGGCCTCTGGTCTCTTTCCCTCCTGCAGCCATTGAGCATGATGTGTCTGCGCTGCCACGCATGAAGCTATTTTCTCACCATGCTTACATATTGTTATGAGATGGTGACAACGACTGTTCTTATTTATAAAGCGCCCAGTGTTGTGCGCACTGTGCAGTAAATGGTGGTGGCGGGGAGGCCAGTCCATACCTCTGGGTTACCATCTTCTGTAACATCCTGTATGCGCGCATGGGCTGTGAAAGACATAGGCAGTGGAGGCTGCTGTGTTGACTCCTATTTCGGTGGGGCTGCTAATCCATTGCTAGCTTTATTTGGAGCTTTCTAGGAGCTATCCATGGGGGTGAAATTATTTTGGGGGTGGAGTTCACCACCATGGATAGCTCCTATACAGCTCCAAATAAAACCTGCAATGGATGAGGAGCTCCACCGAAATAGGAGTCACCCAGCCCTGGACATAGGATACTCCGCAAAGGTTGTCATCCTGCATCCCGTGGGAAGAAAGTAGTGTGTGCCTCTTTCCTAGTGCCTCTCCAGACTGTCAGCAGGCGCATCCCTCAAACTCAGGGGTGTACAACGTTTTCAGCCCTGAGGGCCACATCGGGTGTCTGCTGGGGTGGTGGTTGGTGGGGTGCGCAGGTGTGCACACATGGATGCCATGCTTGCATCCGCATGCATGCACAGACATGCACACACAGTCACGTGCAACTCACATGCAACATGCCATTCTCAGAGACACACCCCACTCACTCAAATCCAGCCGCCCAAGAGCCTCCCAGAGGTCTGACACCTACTTCAAACAGATAAAACCAACACTCCGCCCAGAAATCTCGGTTCTCAGATCACCCAGCCATCCAGGAATCCTGGCTCCTGGCTCCTCTATTTCCTCTAATCCACTTCCTTGCTGAAGGATCCTGAGACATCGCACACCCTGTTAACTGGAAGTTTCTCAGAAAAATACCCCCCCCCCCAAAAGGGGGGGACACACACTCTAGAACAGTGTTCTCCAACCTTGGGTCCCCAGATGTTTTTGGCCTACAACTCCCAGCATGCCCCAGCCAGCATAGTTGGCTGGGGCATGCTGGGAGTTGTAGGCCAAAAACATCTGGGGACCCAAGGTTGGAGAACACTGCTCTAGAAACAGGCTCTGTGTTTCCTCCAGTAGAAGCCCCATCCCTAGGCTTCCTGGAAAGCAGGCAGAAGCCTTAGAGCATTGTTTCCTAGGATGGTCTAAGAACAAGGCTTCTGTGACAGGAACAACAATAGAACCCAGTGCAAGAGTGCGTTCCCTTTTCCCCTCTGTTGTTTTTATTTCTGGAGGGCTGTGAGAAAGGGCTTGGAGACCCCCACTTTTTGTTCCTCTGCTGTAAATGTATCTCTCCTTCTCTACGGTCTCTGTTTCTGTTCCGTCCGTGTTTCGCCGTGTCAGCCATTTTTTTTCATTCTGTCATCCACTCATTGATGGAATCAGATATTTTAAAAGGGATGTATGAGAATTTCATTCCACTTGCGCAAGTGTGCATTAGCACAAGTTAGCGTGAATCTCCCGCCAAAGTAAAAAAAAAAAAAAAAAAAAAAAGGTCAGCAAGTCCACAGAACCCACATGACTCAGAGAAAGCTGGCTCTCTGCAGGATCGGCAGGCCGGATTAATAGAAATCCAGATTCCAAACTCATTTTAATCTGTTGCAGGTTTTCTCCAACATGTCTACCTGCAAACTCTGATTGCAAACCCGCTGAGTGATACACTGGATCAGGGCTCTCCAACCTTGGGTCCCCAGATGTTGCTGGACTACAGCTCCCAGAATCCCTTGCCATTAGCCATGCTGGCTGGGTATGCTGGGAGCTGTAGGCCAGCAACATCTGGGGACCCAAGGTTGGGGAGCCCTGCACTAGATGCTAACTATCTTCCATTTTAGCTAGGACCAGGAGAGGCTGGTGACTCCTATGTCAGTGGGGCTCCTTATCCATTGCAGCTTTTACCCTGAGCTATATAGGAGCTATCCAAGGTGCTCCATGGTGGTGAACCTATCTTAGGGATGGAACATAGGAACATCAGAAGCTGCCTTATACTGAGTCAGACCCTTGGTCCATCTAGCCCAGTATTGTTGACACTGACTGCCAGTACTGGTTCTCCAGGGTTTTAGGCAGGATTCTTTCCAAGCCCTACCTGGAGGCCGGGGATCGAACCAGGGACCTTCTGCATGCAAAGCAGGTGCTCTCTCACACTGAGCTCTGGTCCCTCCCTACAGCACCTGGTGTTCCAAGGCGGTCACCCATCCAAGTACTAACCAGGCCCGACCCTGCTAAGCTTCCGAGATCAGACGAGATTGGGCTCTTCAGGGCTGTTCAGATGTCCTGGAGTGAAGCACCATGGACAGCTCCAATAAAGCTCAGAATAAAACCTGCAGTGGAGGAGGACCCCTCACTGACACAGGAGTCACCAGCTAGGAGAAGGAATTTCGACACAATGATAACAATGAGAATATGAACCCCAGGAATCTTTAATTTTGTGGGAGATACCCCCAAATTTGAGGACATCATTTTGTTCTGACATCATTTTGTTTTTGCTGCTGCTTTCTCCTCATGCATGAAGATTTTCTAGTTTATAATAAAAAACAAACAAACTGTGGGTGCTCCCTGCCCACCTGCTCAAATATGGCAAACAGTAAAATGTCTCTTCTTTCCCAAGGAGGAAACCGAATTACCGGGATACATATATCCGCAGACAATTATGCTTTTTCACACAAATAAATCTCTGGCATTACACAGATGTTGCAAGGTCTCCTAATGCAAATATTGTAAACCTGAACATGATTCAACCAATTTTCTATAAGGCAAATAAATTTAATTGGTTTGGTGTCTCTCATCATCTTAAAACCCCTTTAGGGACAATCAGTGGCATTCCATTTCTCTGAAGTCCTCTCTAATGTGTAATGTGCTATTGGCTACTTTATAGCTAATATACATGTGGCAAGCAAACAAATTGTCCCACAGTGATTTCTTTCCTGCGAAAGTGATTTCTCTATTAAAAGGAAAAGGAAGGGGTGGGGGGAGACGAGAAAGTAGGTTTAGGGGACATTGGTATGAGAAGTGGATGTTGCAGAGGGCCTGTAGCTCACTGGAAGCATGCATGCTTTGCATGTAGAACATCTCCAACTTAATCCCTAGCATTTCCAGGCCTGAGAAAGACCACGTCCTGCCTTAGGATGTGAAGAGCCACTGCCTGTCAGGTTACTTCTCTAAATAGCAGGGATGTTGAAGAGTCCTTGGTCTCGAGTCACGAGTCGAGTCTCGAGTCCGAGTCCAAGTCCTTGGTCCAAAATGGTGACTCACGAGTCCCGAGTCACTCCCAAAGCTGACTCCACGAGTCCCTATTAAAATCAATGGGGTTTTTTCCCAACAAAATAAGGGTACTTCAGATGTGTGGCTTAAATAAATTCTAGGCACAAGTGTGCCTTTTTATTTCAAAACTCTGCCACTGATTTTGACAAGAGCAGACCAGGCAGGCGTTGTCTGGCAGGGAACCCCAAAACAGGCAGGCAGAGGCCTTTCTCTTGGACAATTCAAACTGTGGAACTGGTCAAGAAGAGACCAGGCAGGCAGAGGAGGCAGGGAACCCCAAACAGGCAGGCAGAGACAGCCAAACCCCAAATGTCTGAAAGGTTACATTAGTAAAATGATTTTAAAAAATAAACTTGGATTGTTACTGCAACTAGGTCCAGACAGCACCTGCAGGTGGCATCAAGCAGGGATGTTGAAGAGTCCTTAGTCTCAAGTCCCGAATTAAAAATATTGGGACTCGAGTCCAACTCGAGTCAGAGGGGGGACTCAGTCCGACTCACGAGTCGAGTCCTCGAGTCCGAGTCCCCATCCCTGCTAAATAGACCAGTGATCTCAGTCATGAGCCCTACTCACACAGCAGAGCAGCAAACACTGCATGTGTGAAGGGGGTGACAGGATGGATACCCCACCCCTGACATCTGTGCCATCAGCTGATGGCCCTGAACAGAGGACACCTATATGTACAACTGTATGTAGGACACCTATATGTACAACACCTATATGTACAACTGTGGGCGCTTCATGTGCAACCAGCTGCCTCTTCCAGGCTTCCCAACAGGGAAGTATGCATCAGCAAACCCCTGAGCTCATTGAGGTAAAATGAATTCCACACCAAAGTTCATTCCGAATCATATTGTACTAGTTATTTTTTCCCCTTTTTGCATGAAAATTCATGCGCATTCTCGTGCACATTTCCCCAAATGTGTACACATCAATTATGCACATTTTTTTTGAAATGTGCACATTTCCCTCCCATTGATTAAGGCATGTTTGTGCATGCCCCCTCCCCCCCGAAAGTACACATTTTAAAAAATGTGCATTGTCCAAACGTATGCATTTTTCAAACACATTTTTTGGGGGGTTCCGTGAATTGCGTCGCAAGTTTGGAAATGCACGGACTTTTTGGCCGCGGACTGCGTTTTGGGTCCGCATTCGGTTCTGGGTGGTGCAAACTGGGGAAATTCGGATGAAAAAATGAACTGAAACATTTTTTCCCCCATACACCCCTAGTTCCAAGTTCCTTAGAGAAAGAGATGGGTGTGTGTACATGTTGTGCGTGCATAGGCTCTCTATTCAGACCTTCGGATGAATGCATGGAGGTCAGGAACATAACCCCCCCCCCCACTCCACACATTCACCGAACATGTGAAAAGGGCTACATTAGAGCTGCTTCATATGTTTGTACAAGGACAATGTTTGTGGCTTCCGGGAGACTGGCTTTTCCTTCTTTTGGTCCAATGTCATGGATAGGCAACCCACATGTTTTGGTATTTATTTATTTATTTATTTATTATATTTATTTATCGCCCATCAGCCAAAAGGCTCCCTGGGCGGTTTACAAGAAAAACAGGATAAAAACAATCTTAAAACCAAAAACATCATTAAAATAGAAATATAAATGCAGTATAATACAATAAAAGAAAGCAGCCAGATGAATCAGACCAGAGGTACAGCAGTGATAATAAAAGTGGGAATAAAAATCTAACCATTAAAATATTGGGTAAATAAAAAGGTCTTCACCTGGTGTCTGAACTTAGGAATAAAGAGTAGGCGCCAGGAGCACCTCCTTGGCAAGTTGATTCCAGAGATGGGGTGCCACAACTGAGAAGGCCCTTCCCCTAGTAGCCACCCTCCTGGCCTCTTTTGGAGGGGGCACTCTGAGAAGGGCCTCCAAAGAAGATCTCAGGATTCGGGTAGGCACGTACGGGACGAGGCGTTCAGATAACCTGGCCCCAAACCGTTGAGGGCTTTAAATGTCAATGTTAGCACTTTGAATCGGGCCCAGCCCAGACTTCAATTGGCAGCCAATGTAGTTCATAGAGGACTGGCGTGATGTGTTCTTGTCGGCCAGTCCCCGTTAGCAGCCTTGCTGCTCTATTTTGAACCAATTGAAGTCTCCGGACCGTTTTCAAAGGCAGCCCCATGCAGAGCACGTTACAATAGTCCAAACGAGAGGTTACCAGAGCGTGAATCACCGTTGCTAGGCTCTGCCTGTCCAGATAGCGTTGTAGTTGGTAAATCAGCCTAAGCAGGGCAGGGGTCTATAACTCCCATAATCCCTGAATTCATGCCATACTGACTGGGCTCATGGGAGCTGTAGTCCAAAACACCTGGAAGGGACCAGGTTGCCTTCCCCTGAATTCTACTCTTTCCTACCATACATAACTTTGTAAACCTCTCTCATACCCTTTGCTTCTTTTTCTTTTCTCTCAGGTAAAAAGCACCACACGCGTTAGCCTTTCTTCATAAGATACACACTGTATATTGTGCTTTCTTTGGCATCTCTTTAATAATTTTCCTCATCCGTAAGTGGAAGCCTTTCCCCCTCTCTCAGCCTCTCCAGACAGAGATACACCTTTGGCTATTTTTAGAAATGGCTTCATTTTGTGTATCCCATTAACCTTTTCCTCTCTGGGACACGGAGGCCTTAGTTTGTATGAATTATGTTCATTCCCTAAAGCAAAAAGATAGGCATCGTACAATAAATTCTAACTACCTTGAAGGGGAGAGAGCACTGGAAAGGCAAAGGGAATCTCTTCACCTCATGCTGACCCTTCCAGACCAGAGCACAGGGGAATACAATAATGATGCCCTAAGAAGAGAGACTGAGAATCCAGGTTACTTGGAATGGATGCTCTATATGGAGGCATCCCAGGAGCCAATCTATCGAATCAAAATGTTAGATTAGAATTGCTGTTGAATCACTCTGTCCCAGCTAGGTGTCAGGGCTGGGCTGTGGGTGCCGCCCCGCCAGTCTGAGGTGAACCTGGAGCCATGGGAGTCAACCTTTTGGGGCCCATGGACACCTTTGCAATTTGAGAAACCGTCCTGGGCACCACCACAAAATGGCTGCCATGGGAGGCATTTTTCTGTCATTCCTAGCCCCCACCTCACCTCCAGATTATCATTTGGTATCATTTTCCAGCCAGGGATCATAACATTTGTAGCCCTCGTCCCATCTCTGGTATAGGGACAAGCGCCATATGGACCTCCAGGGCACCCACTGCTACTTGTCACCTGCCGCTCCTCAAGTTAAGTGTCTGATCCCTTGTGGAAGGTGGAGGGAGAAGCAGAAGTAGGTGTTTGCAGATTTGGGGTAACAGAAGGCCGTGAACAGGCCCTGTTTGCCTCAGATCTTCTTATGAACATTCAAGGCTTATGCTGGCTCAGCTTGTCTGAGCGTGGAAAGCTAAGCAGGGTCAAGCCTGGTTATTACTTGGATGGAAGACCCCTCCTCTAGTTTCCTGCATTGAGCCGGGGGTTGGACTCGATAGCCTTGTAGGCTCCTTCCAACTCTATGATCTATGAAATCTATGAAATCTATGAAATTACAGTCATGCCATGGATTGAGAGCATAATGCGTTCCGGAAACGTGCTTGTAATCCAAAACACTCTTATATCAAAATGAAATTCCCCCCAAAAAAATTGTACAGAGATTTTTAATTTAAGCTGTACTAGAGTACTTGTATTGCAAGACGTCGCTTGTATATCAAGTCAAATTTTTTAAAATAAATATTTAAAAATTTGCTTGTCTTGCAAAACGTTCTCAAACCAAGTTACTTGCAATCCAAGGTATTACTGTATACTATTTGTTGCTTTTTTCAATAATGATGATGATGATGATGATGACGACGACGACGACGACGACATGTTTTCAAGATAGTAGGTTAAAAAAAGAAGAAGAAGCCAGGTAGTAGCTCACTCTGATGCTTTGTTAGGGCAGGAGGCCAGACAGAGTAGAACCATTGCAGCTTCTCACTGCCTCTGCACCTTCAGCCAGATAGCATATGGCCATCAGGACTAGTAGCCACTGATAGCCTTCTCCTCCATGAATTTGTTCAATCCCTTTTTAAACCTGTGCAAATTGATGGCCATCATTAGATCTTGTGGAAGTGAGTTCCAAAGTTTAACTGTGCACTGTGTGAAGAAGTCCTTCCTTTTATCTGTCCTGAATCTCCCACCATTCAGCTTCATGGGATGACCCCATTGGATTCTAGTATTATGAGAGAGGGAGAAAAATGGCTCCCTGTATAATCTCCCACATGTCCCCCCCTCCAAACTGTGCAGAACGGGATCCTAATACGGAGAGTTGAATTGGGACCCTGCCCTGGCATATAAATGACTGGTTATGACAATCTAAAAAAGATGCTACCCAGATGTGTTTCAAATTGGGCTGCAACCCACTCTCATTTTTTTTAAAAAAAATCATATGTGCTTTAGCATTTAACCTATCAATTAAATTTGCATATGGGTAATAAACAACTGCTTAATTCCTATGGTAAGTGAAGGTAAGTGCACAGAAGGAAAGATGCCCATTCCTTCCTCCATCTTGCAGCCACTGGTGTGTGTCCCCCCACCACAAAAAACAAAACAAAACCCTCCAGAGGGTTGGGGGAGCCTTCTGGATAGGGTGGGATGAGGCGAGGAGGGGTTGGGATTTCCATTCACTTCTTAAAATCCAATGCAGTGGAGAGGAGATTCAGGCCCGGGGGCCAAATTCAGCCCTCCTGGGGCCCCCCATAGTTCCCCCAGAATGCCACGCCCCCTTTCCCTCACTGCCAATCATTTGGTGGTTTTATTTTTCATTTATTTATTTATTTATCTTATTATATTTATACCCCACCTTTTTTCCTGCAAGGAACCCAAGGCGGCTTACATAGTCCTCCTCCTCCTCTCCATTTTATCCTCACAACAACCCTGTGGGGTAGGTTAGGCTGAGAGTCAGTGACTGGCCCAGAGTCACACAGTGAGTTCCATGCCGAGTGGGGACTAGAACCCGGATCTCCCTAGTCCAACACTCTCACCACTACGCCACACTGGCCCTTTTCCAGCTTTTGCACTGTTCACGCTCCCCACCCCGCCCCATTTTAAAAATGTGGAACGCCTCTCCTAAGGCTTTGTTATTGGCAGTAAGAGCTTTAACCTAAAATAGGCTGCTGTTTGGGGTATTTTGGGCCCACCCCTTTTGCCTTTGTCCCTGCCCCCCCCGCACTGGAATGTGGCCCCTGAGAGCATCTCTGACATTGAATTCAGCCCTCGGGCTGAAAGAGGTTCCCCACCCACGATCCACACCAACATTTCCGTAGCAAGAAGCCAGCATTCCTTGGCTCGGAGCCTCATTAGACTCCCACAAATGGAAGAGCTGCTTCTGTTATACAGGCCTGTGGCTCACGCTGGCTCAGCTTGTCTGAGCGTGGAAAGCTAAGCAGGGTCAGGCCTGGCTATTACTTGGATGGCAGACCCCCTCCTCTAGTTTCCTGCAGTGAGCAGGGGGTTGGACTCGATAGCCTTGTAGGCTCCTTCCAACTCTGTGATCTATGAAACATCTATGTTCATGGATGGGACTGAGAACCAGTGTAGGATCTCCCACCGGTGGAAGTCGGGAGGCCATTTTTTCCTATGCATGTCCGCTGCATGCGATAGGAAACCCTGATTGTGCAGGGTTCTGAATTGCATGGAGGCGTGCGAGCGTACAGCCGCATGCAGAAAGGCCTTCTCTCTGCAGGTGTCCGTGCTGTATGCGCGTGGACACCTATGGGAGGAGCTTCAGTATGATGTGATGTTGGGGGGCTAGTTGGTGCAGCCCCATTCCTGCTCGTGTGGTGAGTCTACTCACTTTTCATCACACCTGAATAGGGCATCCATCCATCCATCTAATCCAGTGTTCTCCAGCCTTGGGTCCCCAGATGTTTTTGGCCTACAACTCCCAGCATGCCCCAGCCAGCTACGCTGGCTGGGGCGTGCTGGGAGTTGTAGGCCAAAAACATCTGGGAACCCAAGGTTGGAGAACACTGATCTAATCATCTCTCTCTCTCTCTCTCTCTCTCTCTCTCTGCATTACTGAACCTCTTTCAACCTGAGGGCCAATTTTATTTATTTATTTATTTATTATATTTATCAATCGCCCATCTGGCCGGTCACCCGGCCACCCTGGGCGATGTACAATTAAAATACAACAAACACAATAAAATATAATAATTAAAACAATATAAAAAATTCTCATTAAAAACCTAACCCACCCCATATTCCCGCCTGAACAGCCATGTTTTTAATGCACGGCGGAAGCTCATCACGGAGGGGGCATGGCGAAGGTCACTAGGGAGGGAGTTCCATAATGTGGGGGCCGCCACAGAGAAGGCCCTCTTCCTAGTCCCCACCAGCCTGGCTGCTCTGGCTGATGGGATAAGGAGAAGGCCGTCCGTGGCAGACCTTGTTGAGCGGCCTACTTGATGTTGCTGGAGGCGCTCCTTGAGATAAGCTGGGCCGGAGCCGTGTAGGGTTTTAAAGGTCAAAACCAACACCTTGAATTCGGCTCGGCAAGCAACTGGTAGCCAGTGCAACTCATTAAGCACTGGCATGATGTGATCACGCCGGCGGCTGCCCTTAATCAGGCGAGCCGCCGCATTCAATTCCAGGGCCAAATTCAATTCCAGCAGCGGAAAGGGCTGAAAACAAAGGGGGTAGGGTCCAAAGGCAAAGGGGCAGTGGGCAAAATGCAAAAATACCAAAAAAATAAAATAAATGCTAGCATATTGTAGCTTACAGCTATTATTGCCAGCCACTAAGCCCTGGGGGAGGCCATTCAACCTTTCAGAAATTGGGGACAAAGTGTGCAAAGGCCAGGAAACCACCAATCGGCAGTCAGGGGATGAGGATGGGGGCCAAGGAAAGGGCGCGCAGCCATCTGGTGATATTGGTGGTGTTCAACCCTAGCTGCTCTTCTCTCCGATACCTGGTACACAGCTATGACTTTGAGCCAGGTGCCAGAAGCTCTGGGAAATGGAGTTTTCCCAGTGCTTTTAACAGGGAGGGAAACTGCATTTCACAGAACCCCTGAAACCTGCTGCGTGCCAGTCGCCAGAGCAGGTAGGAGGGAGACCCTCCCTCCTTTGTCCATCCCATTTCTGCCCCACCCACCCCACCCAGCAGGCAGGCAGGAAGGCAAGCAGGATGATTCCCTCTCTGCTCATATCCAATCCGAGCCAGAGAAGAACTTTCAGGGTTGTCGAGCTTGCCTTATATTTGAGGCGAGCATTACGAGTTGCCCGAACGAATGTGTTCAAGCCGGGAAACGCAATTGGTGACATCGCTAAATTGGAAGTAGGCAAAGCCAGAGAAGCGGGTCATGCAACAATTCCTCTGTGGGTGGTGACTTTGGGCTCATAGGAGACTAGGTGTCCTTTAAGCAAAACACCCAAACCAGTTCTCTTCTCACATCATGGCGCCAGTAGCGGGGGTCTCCACATCGTTTGGGAATTAATGGTCTACCGCAGCCTCTACAATTCTTCCCCCTTTCAAAAACCACTACAGGAAGATCTCTCCCATAGCCGAACCCCACATCACGTCTGTTATACTCTGCCATCCCCATTCCTTTCTTTCCCCCATCAGTGTCTTCATTTTGCTTCAACTTGGCTAATGGTTTTAAGCAGCATAATTCAGTTTTCTGGACAATGGCGACCTCAAGTACAAAGATCCATCATGGTCTCTTGTTTGCCCGCCTCGCATTCTCTGCCAAGACAAAGCAGATGGCTGCAACTATTAAAGCGGAGGGAGGACCAAATTGGGAGGGGATGCATTGCGGAAAACCAACACACACATGGTCAAGGTCAGCGCACACGTTAGATCAGGTTTTGCAGAACGCCAACACTCAGACGACAAAAAAAAGAGGAGACACGAAGTTGGGTTCATTTATTTGTTTACATTGAACCACCCGTTTACAGAATAGCATAAGCAGATTCTTCTAATCCCACCCTGCTTCCAAGGTGCTCCAGGCAGTGTACATGGCGCCCCCTTCCATTTTATCCTTACAAAAGCCCTGTGAAGTACCGTCAGGCTGAAAGATAGGGACCGACTCAAGGCCACCCAGTGAGCTCGATTGTTGTTTTGGAATTTGAACACACAGCTCTCTTGGGACCGAGACTAATGCTCTAACCACTACACAACACCGTCCCTTGGCTCACTGGGCCCAACTGCCATCAATGTTCAGGTGGAGACAGCAGACAGGGGAGCTTGCCACTGTCACTGGCTTTCTCTTGCGGGCAAACAAGAGAATGACAGAGTCATCCTGGCTTTTTCCACCTGCCTGCTTCCTCTGGGCAGCAGTAATGACTGGGCCACTGCAACCAATCTCCCACCATCACCCACAGTAAGAAGGGAGATGGCACTGGCAGCTGCAATAGCTTCAATTAACACAAGCAAAGAAAAAAGGGAGGGGAGCTCATATAGTTTGTGTGTGGCGGTCTATTTCTTGGGCTCCTGTGCCCTGAGCATTATCTTGTTAGCTGCAATAGCTTCACCATTCTATGCAGTCATAGGACCCAATCCACTCAGGCATGGCTTTCTCCATGTGGATCGTTTTCCTCAGTGGAAACGCACTGGGGGCCCCCCATCTGCTCAAAGCCGTCATGTCCCCATTAAGAGCGCTGGGGCCATGTAGCTAGAAAGAGGAAGATGTAGTTAAAGCAAACAAACAAAGTTCCCAAAGGAGAAACTGCTGAGATGGAGAGGGAAAAGAGGTACAAACAAGCCCAAATACGGTATGCATGGGACGGGGGGGGGGGGGGAGGAAGGACATGGTTGACTCTCCAAACCATACTTTTGGACCAGAAATATACAATTGCAAATATATGGCATCATGATGATGATGATGATGATGATGATGACGACGAGGACGACAATGAAGATGATGATGGCTTACAGTGCAAGCACAATCCCATGTATGTCTGCTCAGAAATAGTAATGGGTGACTTGACCCTGTTATAATTTGGAATTTGGCAGCCAAGTTACGAACCTGGCCTTATGAAATCAGGCCAAAGCTCTCCTGTCTTGCGATCTTTTGAGGTGTCTCCAGGTACACATCACAAAAAGTGCATCTTGTGACCATGGCATGTTGAGAATGACATTCCCCCCCCCATCCTGTGCGCCAGAGGGTTGTGCATCGCAACATGTCCTTTCCTGATTGGCTGTTGTGTAAATTGTGGATGCTTTGGGCATATCATAAGGCATTTTCTATATAAACAGTGGCCCGCTGGGAACCTGGAAGTTTGGTGAGCGGTGTGCGGTGTGTGCCCGCTTTCAGCCCAGTTCGGCGGGAGCGGGAGCAGCATCCGCCGAGCCAGAGGTGGGTTGGTTCCGGAGGATTACCCACCCCTAGAAACAGGCATCTGTTTTTCTGCCTCAGGGTGCTTTAGAATCTCATTTCATGGTGTTCTTCAGCATACCTTCTTGTTGGGAGGTGGCCATGGGTGCTGCGTGTTTTCTTTCTTTCTATTACACGTCTCACCATTGCTCTGCAGCCTGTCGGGCGGCCTGCACTTCCAGATGTGAAAAAGCCCCATTGGAGGAATGACTTCCTCTGGACTTAGGGTTCCACCGCGGTAGCAGCGGCACACATTCTTTTGCTTCAGGCAGCAAGAGAGCTCGCGCCAGGCCTACAGACCGCGGAAGTTTTTTGTTTGTTTAAATCACAAGCTGATGCAAAAACAGGATGAAATGAACTGAAAATTGGGGGGGGGAGAAATGGAGAGAGACTGAAATTGACAGATGCATCCACCTTAGCGAGGGCCACCCATGACGCTTGCATTCCCCAATAAGGCGCAGGGTTACTTTGAGGTTTGTTAAACTCTGAGACATCATCCTTTGCAAAAGCATCAGTTCCCTGCCTGCCTTGCAACTGCTGCAGCTTCATGTCTTGTGCAGGTAGAAGAATCATTTTCATTTACTTCCACGAGACCAAGAAGGGAGCCATCTCACTGTCTCTGGAGGTTGTTGGAGGTTGTTCTGTAACCTTTGAAGAAACTGCTCGTCTGCCCATCAGGTACTTCATGCTGTGCCTAACAAACAGTGTCCACCTTGTGGTGTTTTTTGGAGGTAGGAACATAAGAAGAGCCATGCTGAATCAGACCAAAGGGCTATCTAGTCCAGCATTCAGTAGTCAACTAAATGCCTGTGGGAAGCCCACAGGTAGGACAAGAGTGCACAAGTGATCCTCCTGCTCATGTTCCCTAGCAACTGTATAGCCATACTATACAGTAGTACCTTGGATTGCAAGTAACTTGGTTTGAGAGCGTTTTGCAAGACAAGCAAATTTTTAAATATTTATTTAATTTTTTTTTTACTTGATATACAAGCGACATCTTGCAATACAAGTGCTGTAGTACGGCTTACATTAAAAATCTCTGTACAATTTTTTTTTGGGGGGCGGGGGATTTCGTTTTGATATAAGAGTGTTTTGGATTGCAAGCACATTTCTGGAACGAATTATGCTCTCAATCCAAGGCATGACTGTATTGCAGTTATGACTAGTGGCCATTGATAGTCTTATCCTCTATGAATTTGTCTAATCCCTTTTTAAAGTCATCCAGGCTGGTGGCCATCACTACATCATGTGGTAGATAAATGGTAACTATGTACCCCGTGAAGAAGTATTTCCTTTTATCTGCCCCGAATCTCGTTCTAGTATTGCTTCTTCCTATCCACTTTCTCCTCACCATGTATAATTGTGGATGCTTCTATCTTGTCTCCCTGTACTTGTTTCTTTTCTCTAAGCTAAACAGTCCCAGATGTTGTAACCTTTCCTCGTAGGGGAATTTCTCGAACCCCTTGATTATTTTGGTTGCCCCGTTCAGCACCTTTTCCAAATCTACAATATTCTTTTTGAGGTGGATGGAGCTGAGATGGAGGACAGAGAGGAAGGCATGGGTGATGGTGGTGAAGGTGCATTGATTCTGGGGACATGAAGCTGATAGTGGCTACTTCAGCTGCTTCACCCCGTGCTTGTCTTCTCAGTGCCAGTCTCCACTGCTGCCTGTTGCCATTTGTTCCTCCCACCTAGCCAGGGGAGGCTGGTGACTCCTATTTCGGTGGGGCCCCTTTTCCATTGCAGGTTTTATTTGGAGCTTCGTGGGAGATATCTGTGGTGCTGAACTCCTTCCCTGAAATAGGTTCACCACCGTGGGGCGCCATGGATAGCTGCTATGAAGCTCCAAATAAAACCTGAAAAACCTGTAATGGAACAGGAGCCCCACCCAAAGAGGAGTCACCAGCTTCCCCTGCACCCAGCCCTCTGCTCCTGATAAACTCCAGCAGGGGGGGCCCTGGTGTGGTGCTGTTAGGCACCTGGGAGCCACCTTGCCCAGGACTTCCACCACAAACCTGACCCTGGCCCTGGTTTTGCTACCTGGCGCTATACTACCCCAGCCGAAGCCAAATAAATTAGGCAAAATTAGCAGCTATCTATCAGTGTTGCTTGGCTTCCATAGCTGAGCACCGCCAACAGAATCCAGCTTTTCTCAGCACTAAATTTAAGTCGCCTTGGAAAGAAATTGTGGGCCATGACCAAAATAGCTATTTTCGGTGCAACTCATCCCTCCCACGTCATTCCACAGAATTCTTTTGAGAGTCCCCTCCATTTCAAAAGCAATTTGCCAAGTGTCATATGGGGCTGTTCCCTGAGATATGTCAGTCCAACCCAAAATCCCCCATGGGCAGAAACTCTTTTCAGCCTGAGGGCCACATTCCACGTTGGAGAAGCTCTCGGGGGCGACACTCCAGTGGTGGGCAGGGCTGAAGACAAAAGGGGTGGGCCCAAAATACAAAAATTGCCGGCATATTTTAGTTTAGAGATCTTTCTGCCAGAAATTAAGCCTTGGGGGAGGCATTTCGACATTTTAGACTGGAGGAGAATGCACAAAAACTGGGAAACTACCAAACTACTGGTGGTTGGGGGGGGGGAACCCAGAGGTCCATATTGGGACCCCCGTTGGGCTGGATTTGGCCCCCAGGACTGAAGTTCTGCTATATCTATAGACAACCTCTTTCACAAGCATGTAAATACTTGCTATTTCTAAAAAAAAAGAAAAAGATATAGGAAATACTGATTTGAACAACTTCATGGAAATTGAATAGAAATTATTCTTCTGACAACCTTCCCTCTCCAAAGTGCTGGACCTTCTGCTTGCAATGGAACAATGGCCAATTTTAAAATTTAAAATGGGCTATCTCAAAAGAGCTATTTATTTTGAGTAGGTGGCAATTTCCTGGCCTCCCCTCACTGAAAAAAAAATAATATTTTAGAGCTATTTGCCTCTTGTCAGTTTTCATCCAGATTATTATTTTAAAAACCTCACAGCAGCCTTTCAGGCAATCACTTATTTTCAATGGGAGTCTCTTTGAGCTTTTCAATCTCCTTTTTCAACTGTTTCACAAATTGCCTGATATCCTGGAATCCATCACCATCTTGATTCTATGGATTCTTTTTTGCCCTCAAGAGGCGCAGTTAGTGGCTTGACCTGTTCAACGCTTCATCTGTCTCTCTGTTGCTGAGGTGATCTCTGAGTGTGCGCGCTTGCTTACCTGGACCAGCACTGCCTCCGACAACACAGCTCTGATCCTTGGCACTTGCTGGGTGGGACCCATTCCTGTCAGGCTCTTCAGCGGGAAGGAATTCACCCCATCATTGGCTGTCCCATATGGTGATGGTGTCAAGTTAAGTCCATGGCCACAGGCAGTGCTGGCTCTAGGTTTTTTGGGGGTGGGGGCTCATGTCATGGGCAAGACATCTTTAGTGGGTCCTCTCCCTTAGTGAGTCTACCTTTTCACTGCAGTTGTCGCCAGTTCCTCCTGCTCCTACCCCTTTTCCGTGTAACTGCTACCACTGGTTTGCAGGGATGGGGACTCGGGACTCCAGGACTCGACTCGTGAGTCGGACTGAGTCCCCCCTCTGACTCGAGTCAGACTCTCGAGTCCCAATATTTTTAATGGGACTTGAGACTCGACTCGGGAGTCGAGACCAAGGACTCGTGTTCCAAGATCGTGTTCCTCAAATGCAACATGGATAAGTTTTAGGAAGTACAGCAAGTTTATTTTTTAAAATCACTTTCCTAAAATGCAGCCTTTCAGACATTTTGGGTTTGGCTGCCTCTGCCTGCCTGTTTGGGGTTCCCTGCCTCCTCTGCCTGCCTGGTCTCTTCTTGACCAGTTCCACAGTTTGAATCATCCAAGACAAAGGCCTCTGCCTGCCTGCTTTGGGGTTCCCTGCCTCCTCTGCCTGTCTGGTTATTTTGGGTTTGCCTGCCTGGTCTGCTCTTGTCAAAATCAGTGGCAGAGTTTTGAAATAAAAAGGCACACTTGTGCCTAGAATTTATTTAAGCCACACATCTGAAATAGCCTTATTTTGTGGGGGAAACCCCCCATGGATTTTAATAGGGACTCGTGGAGTCAGCTTTGGGAGTGACTCGTGACTCGTGAGTCACCACTTTGGACCAAGGACTTGGACTCGGACTCGAGACTCGACTCGTGACTCGAGACCAAGGACTCTTCAACATCCCTGCTGGTTTGCTTGACTTGACAGGCAGAAAAGCCAGTGAGTAAGCCGGCAATGGCATCTCCTGCTCCTCCTTCTCACCATCGTCTGGGCCAGAGTGAGAAGCAGGCGAAGAAGCAGGTTGCAATGGTGAAGAGGAGGAGTAGGTCCAGGGGGCTCTTGTCAGTGCGCTCCCTGCTCGGGTGTGGGCCCTCGGCAAGGGCCCAATTATGCTGACCCTTGACACTTCAGCTGGTGGGGCAGTAGCCTCTCTGATGCTGCTATAAGTTCTCCTTCTACTCCTTTCATGGTATGCTTGTAGAGAAGCTGGTCCCTTGAGCATCTTCCTCCTTCGTAGCCTCCTCCTTCCTGTCACCCACTGTTTGGGGAATACATTCCGGCTCAGTTCCTTTGTCTCTGCTAGTTGTCTCCCCCTTGCCTTCCCCCTTGGCTCTCCAGAGAGTGTCACCACTTTCAGTCCAGGCATGTTAACATCTGGTTGGGCCAGCTGACACACCAAAGAGCCAGCTAGGGATGGGGTAGAATGCGTTGGGTCCAGATACCAGCTGCCAGCTGATGGGAACCATGAAAGAGTTCCAATAAATTCCAGCTTGTGCCCCCCCCAGATTGCAGGCCCTCCACCTCCCCAGGTTTGGGGCCAAAGTTTTGATGGTTCAAAAGTGCAGCCCAGCCTCCATCTGTCCGTCTGCCCCTCAATCTCCCTGCACAAGCCAGTTCCCAATACAGGCAGTCCCCAGGTTACGAACGAGTTCCGTTCTTAAGAATGTCTTTAAGTCAAATTTGTATGTAAGTTGGAAGAGCATAGCGTTCTATACCTTAAAATCGGCATTTACACAAATTGTGTAAATTACGCAAATTGCGTAGTATACTACGCTATGTACTCTACATAAACAACATAGTGCCGGGGAACCCAGAAGTCCGTTCTTAAGTATGGGTTGTCTGTAAGTCGGGCGTTCTTAACTCGGGAACTGCCTGCATTCACCACCCTCTTAGTGAAACCAAGGAACACAACTCAGCACAGAACAACGTAGAGAAGTGGCAGCTGGATTTTAAATGGCTAGTGGTGAGAGTGTTGGACTGGGACTCGGGAGATCCGGGTTCTAGTCCCCACTCAGCCATGAAGCTCACTGGGTGACTTTGGGCCAGTCACTGCCTCTCAGCCTAACCTACCTCACAGGGTTGTTGTGAGGATAAAATGGAGAGGAGGATTAGGATTATGTAAGCCGCCTTGGGTTCCTTGCAGGAAAAAAGGTGGGGTATAAATATAATAAATAAACATAAATAAATACCCTGGATGAAATAGTGAATGACGGTTTGCTGCAAACTATAAGCAGGAGTGTATTATCTCCTCCCGCTGTGCACAAAGAAAAAGGGGGAAAGAGTGTGCAGGCTGGAGGTTCTCTGCTGTTCATTCCCATAATGCAAAGCATTCTCATGGTTTGCTGTTGTAAGTGAATACAGCTAGCATCTTGCAAGTAACCATGTAGCCATATCAATAAATATATGCTGATATATATCAATAGTGATATCAATATATCAAATGGTGATATATTATGTACAGTATATCACTGTTATATATACAGGATTTCACTTTACTTGTTTTTAAGAGGAACTGACCACAACAAACATCTTATTCACAGGGATGAAATGATGGTGTGTGTTTTTCTCTTTTCGTTCCCACAGTATCTTGATGAGTCGATACTGATCTCAATTAAGTTTCCGTCAGCTGAATCCCTTTCTCTTTGCTCAGAAGAAACATCAAGAGGTCTTTGATTTGTTGGTTTATTGGCTAATGATCCTCAGTCGATAAGCAGTAATTAGCCTCTGGCTTAACCTTCACCCTTACCCAAAGGGTCGCATTTCATGTCACTTTCTCTTGCTGTTATAATTTATTTATTTATTTGTTGTATTTATGAATCGCCCATCTGGCCTGCAAACCGGCCACTCAGTCAGTGAATTAATACTAGAAGTGCTTCATGATGTGTGTATCACCAACTTTATTGTATGCCTGCGAAACATGGACTATCTATAAACGTCACTTCCACCTCCTTGAAAGATTTCATCAATGTTGCCTCCGGAAAATCCTGCGAATTACTTGGGAAGATAGGCGAACAAATGTCAATGTACTGGAAGAAGCAAAGACTACTAGCGTTGAAAAAATGATCCTTCAACGCTAACTTCAGTGGACCGGACAGAGGTGAAATTTTTGGGAATTATGACAAAGATGGGCGAAACACAAATAGAAAACTGCTTCTGCTTCTTTTTAAAGAAACCGGATAGTTGTAGACAAAAGTATTTTAATTCCATCTTCATATTCTATAAGAATAAAGAATGGTTCAGCGTGTGTGTGTGTATGCGTGTGTGTGTACGCGTGTTGTGAAGGACCGCCGCTGGTCCTTTACTGCACAACGAACGGGAGATCCGCAGCTTTCACTGACAGCCTTGATCTCACTGCACGCAATCCCCGACTCGGCTCAGGTCAGAAACACTGGAATTTAGCACTGAGTCAAAGAGAAACTACACACACTCCACTTAGGGTAAAGTGAAAGGAAGTTTATTGAGGGATTTGTCCCTTACAAATTGGGTAGGGAGATAAGGGAAATGAAATTGACAGAATGGAATACCTTTGTTACACACAGTCAGAACTACAAAATAACAACTGGGAACCTACGCTAATCTAAGCTAACAACCGAGAACCTACACTAGTCTAAAGTAGCAACCAAAAACCTACATCAGCTTACCCAGGTGCTCCGCTTGGGGGTTGAATGTCCGGGCTGGCCTTAGCCGATGACCCACTCCGTGCTTGATTCAACAAAGAGCAGTAGCCATGGCTTCCCGTTTACCCCCCCCCGATAGCCAGACACCTCCTTTCTCAGGCAGGACAAACCGGTCCGACCAGGTAGGAGGGGTGAAGTGGCTTCGGTTGCATTCCTGACCACGACCCATTAAGGGTGCTAGGGGAGGCGGCTTGGAAAGCCATTGCGGGTCCTTGGGGAAACCATCAGCATTTGAATGTGTCATGGACTCAGAGGCCCCCATCTGGCCTCTTGGGAGGAAATGCAAAGTTTGCTGGAGCTCCTCTGCCCTTGGCTGGGATTATGCCGGTGGTATGTGGGACAAAGCGTATGCTCTGTCAGGCTTTTTCTCCACACGTGTGTGTGTAATTTCAATACTGTGCCATACTTTGTTCAGTCCTATCTTTCTGCCTTCATTTATCTCCCATTCTATTTCTGCCTGTGATTTTTGTTCCTCCAACTCCAACACCACCCGTTGCCTCGGTTCAATAAGTTGCTCAGCAGCCTGAGGGGGGTCAGATCAGAGCCTGAGGCTTTAGATTGCCAGATAGAAGAACTGTCTTAGCCCCTTGCAGGGCACCAGCGTTTGAGGGCTCGCTGGGGCAAGGTACCCTCTGCTCCCCCATACTACTCTGGTGGCCTACCAGTATTAAAGTAAGCTTTTGGAAGAGTAGGTGGTGGGAACAGATGGGACGGGTGGTGGCGAGCAGTGGTGAGGAGAAGAGTTCTGGTTGAAGCAGCTGCAGCTGCCAACACCAGTTTCATGTCCCCAAAATGCCCCCTGCGTCCCAACTAGGGATGTGCACAGGACTCGAAGGGGGTGGGTGGTAAAAGCTCGGTGAAATCGCCGAGCTTGACCCCCCCCCTGAGCCCCCGTGTGACTTACCTCGCCGCCACTCGGCACAAGGTGCGCCGGGGAAAGGAACTTCCAGGTCCCCGGCGTGTCACTTCCGGGTCCCCGGCGCTGCGTTTTTTAACGTAAACACCAGGGAAACCCACCTTAAAACGGCTGCGATTTGCTATTTGCAGCTGTTTTAAGGTAGTTTACCCTGGTTTTTACACACACAAAAATGCAGCGCCGGAGACCCGGAAGTGACACGTCGGGGACACGGAAGTTAGTCCACCGAGTGCCTCCCGAGCGCCGCGGGACGATTGCCGAGCGCCCGACGAGACAAGGTAAGTGAGATCTGGACATCCCTAGCAACATAGTGTACATTTGGGGTGGGGCCCAGAGGCATCGGGATTATTTATTTATTTGCTTTGATTTGTACCCCACCTTTCTACCAAGGAAATGTCACTCAAGGTGGCTGGCAACCTTAGTTAAATAAAAACTTGATTAAAACAGTAATGAAACAATTACATTAGAAGCGCGATTACATGGCTACTTGAATGGCAGCCGCTGTAGCACCCTGGCATTTCTCTTCACAGTGCTGGGCCCTACAGAAAGTTAACAATACGGAATTAGCTTCCTCAGGATGTGGTGATGGCCACCAACTGTGAAGATGATATCACTTTACCTCGCAACCAGCCGTGTCAGTACATTCTCTCTCTTCTTACTCTCGTCAGATCGGATTTGAGTCGCTGATATTCGTACAGGACTTCCTTTAATTTTGTTCAGTAATTTTGTTCAGAGTGTAAAGTAAACGGGTACTGTGCTTACTGCTGCTGGTGGGTGGGGTGTTTCTGTGAGAGGCCGTGCGAAAACAGCCAATGAAGAAGGGGGCGCATAACGTGGTGACGCACGACGTCATTGCATGCTATGTGTTTCCAAACGACATTGCCCGGGATGCGCCTTGACACTGAGCATATGCAAAAGCTCATGGAATGCAAATTTGTTTTCAGGGAGAACTTTCGTCCGAGCTTACATGGCTAAGTTCGCTTTTATCTGAGGAAATAATGAATTCACCCAGGATAAGTCTGCCCATCGCTAGCTGAAATTTCCCCTTCAACACAATTATTAAAGGTGCAGGGTCCCTGCCCTCTTCTCCATCTGTCTGCCCTATGTTTGAGTCTTGCATTTCCTGGCCTTGGTGGTGGACAAGGAGCAGAATTCTGCGGGAGAGAGGCAATTTGCATCTCGCGCTACTGGAGGTCATTGTATCCAGCTAGTCCCCCAAGGCCTCATGATATCCTGATTAGTAAGCTAGCTAAGAGTGGGCTAGTGGAACAACTATCAGGTGGATCCACAATTGGCTACAGAATCGGACTCAAAGAGTGCTTATCAATGGTTCCTTCTCAAACTGGGGAGAGGTAACGAGTGGGGTACCACAGGGCTTGGTCCTGGGCCCAGTGCTCTTCAACATTTTTATTAATGACTTGGATGAGGAGGTACAGGGAATGCTTATCAAATTTGCAGATGACACAAAGTTGGGTGGAACAGCTAATACTCTGGAAGACAGAAACAAAATTCAAAGTGACTTCGATAGGCTGGAGCGCTGGGCCGAAAACAACAGAATGAAATTTAATAGGGATAAATGCCAAGTGCTGCACCTAGGGAGAGGAAACCAAATGCAGAGTTACAGAATGGGGGACACCTGGCTCAACAATACTACAAGTGAGAAGGATCTTGGAATTGTGGTAGATCACAAACTGAATATGAGCCAGCAATGCGATGTGGCTGCAAAGAAGGCAAATGCAATTTTGGGCTGTATTAATAGAAGTATAGCTTCCAAATCGCGGGAAGTGATAATTCCCCTTTACTCGGCACTGGTTAGGCCTCATCTTGAGTACTGCGTCCAGTTCTGGGCACCTCACTTTAAGAAGGACATAGACAAACTGGAGAGGGTTCAGAGGAGGGCAACAAGGATGATAAAGGGACTGGAAACAAGGCCCTATGAAACTGAAAGAACTGGGCATGTTTAGCCTTCAGAAGAGGAGACTGAGGGGAGATATGATCGCACTCTTCCAGTATTTGAAGGGATGTCACACAGAGGAGGGCCAGGATCTCTCCTCCATCATCCCAGTTTGCAGGACACGAAATAATGGGCTCAAGTTACAGGAACCCAGATTCCACCTAAACATCAGGAAAAATTTCCTGACTGTCAGAGCAATAAGACAATGGAACCAACTACCTAGGGAGGTGGTGGGCTCTCCCACTCTGGAGGCATTCAAGGTGCGGCTGGACAGACATCTGTCAGAGATGCTTTGACCTGGATTCCTGCATTGAGCAGGGGGTTGGACTCGATGGCCTTGTAGGCCCCTTCCAACTCTACTTTTCTATGATTCTATGATTCTATGAAGGTGGCCCAGGGCACAGCCTAGTTCAGCCTTCCCAAACCTGGTGCCCCCCCCCAGATGAGTTGGAATGTAGCTCCCATAATTCCCAGCCAACATGGCCTTGGGAATTATGGGAACTGGGGGGGGGGGTCCAACACTTCTGGAGGGTGCCAGGATGGGGAAGTTTGGTCCAGTTACTTTTGGAAGAATGTGCACGCTCTGACAACGGGGTGGGAGGGGGACGACGCTCTGCTCTGCAAGGCATGGCTGCTGTTTACACTCGGGCTGTGGGAGTAGCTGAGAACACCTGCTAACAAGCTCTCTCCCAAGGCCGGGGAGCCAACTGGCGCAGGATGCCTCTTTAAATTAAACCTCCTCCTCTTGACATTAAGCTGCTGCCAACATGCGTGCGCTCTTGCTTCAGTGACTCACCCTGTGCCAGCGGTTTGAGAAAGCTCAGTGCAGAACCAGATGAATTGGACAGGGCAGCAAACATATTGCCGTCAGATGCTTCTACGTGGAAGAGATCTGTGCGGAGGGCTGGGGCGCAGAGGGCTTCGGTTGCACCCCACAGCAGGCAGCAGATCAGGGTGGGCAGAGAACCCACGGAAGCAGCAGCGGGGTGAGAAGCACAACAGGTTATGAAAACCCCACCAATAACATGTCTGGGGATATTTGATGCAAGTGAATCACATCTAGAAAAATCACAATACTGAAAAGTTTCTACCCCAGCCATCTCATTCTTGTGATTTTTCTAATGTTCCTTTGAAATGATCTAAATTTCTGCTGCCGTCGTCGTCGTCGTCAAGTGGAACCTTCAACAAAATGTTGCAGTGAGGCATGCTCCTTGTGAGGTTTTCCAGCCAGCCAGGCCAGCCAGCCATGTCCTGTTGCAGGATACTCTATTCCAGGGGTGGGCAGTAGGTAGATCTCCAGATGTTCTGCACTTCAACTCCCAGAAGCCCCTGTCAGCATGGGCAATGGTAGGAATTCTGGGAAGTTGAAGTCCAATTCTCTGCAGGTCTGCTTTCTGCCCAGCCCTGCTCTAGCCTCTTCCCTCTCCCCCTGGTTTTCTATTCTCTCCCTCCCAGAGTCAGTCAGTCAGCCAGCATGCATGCATTAATTAATTAATTAATTAATTAATTAATTAAATTTATATC
The DNA here is from genome assembly GCA_021292165.1 of Shinisaurus crocodilurus. Classification (NCBI taxonomy): domain Eukaryota; kingdom Metazoa; phylum Chordata; class Lepidosauria; order Squamata; family Shinisauridae; genus Shinisaurus; species Shinisaurus crocodilurus. The sequence continues at coordinate 1,913,328 of CM037877.1, read as the reverse complement.
CCACCTTTTTTCCTGCAAGGAAGCCAAGGTGGCTTACATAATCCTCCTCCTCCTCCTCCTGTCCATTCCATGACTACTGAGTATGCTCAGTCTTGCTGCTTTGGGGGCTTCCTCCCATCTTAGTTTTCTTTTTTCTTTTTAAGGTTTTTTTTGGGGGGGGTACTTCTACTTACGGGCTTCCCAGTGGCATCTGGTTGGGTCCTGTGTGGGAAACAGGGTGCTGGACTACAGATAGGTTTGATCCAGCAGGGCTCTTCTTATGGTCCTGAGGGTTCTCCAAGCCGGCTGATACCTCCCTCTTGTTTCTGTGCGGTGCCATTTTGATTAGATCACACGCTCGGAGAATGAGGCCACCGTTCAGTGGCAGCGGCGGGTGGCTCTAGTGCAGTGTTCTCCAACCTTGGGTCCCCAGATGTTTTTGGCCTACAACTCCCAGCATGACCCAGCCAGCGTAGCTGGCTGGGGCATGCTGGGAGTTGTAGGCCAAAAACATCTGGGGACCCAAGGTTGGAGAACACTGCTCTAGTGTCAGCGGGGGTTGTGTATCCACTCTGGATTTCACTTTGAACTTTTAAAAAGCTATTCACGGTGCCGTCCCTATTTTGGGGACAGGGTTCAGCACCAAGGAGAGCTCCTTAAAAGTTTGGAGTAAAATCTGGAGCGGAGACACAGCCTCCACTGACATTGGAGCCATCGGCCTCCACTGCCGATGTTCGTATATAATAATAATAAAATAAACCAGCAAGGCAAGGCAACACCATGCCAGAGATGTTGCGTGCCCCCTCCCTCCAGGGTGTTCTGGCTGCTGCCTTATTCCCTTCATGTGCAGCCCTTCGGGGTCCATTGGTGCATGAAAGGCCATAGACTCCTTAGGTCAGGGGTGTTGATCCTCAAGCCCATGGGCCAAATCTGGCCCACCTGGGGTCACAATCTAGCACTTTAACCCTGCCCATTTCCTGAAAGTCATCACTCTGTATTAGCTTTAAGGATGCCTTTTCTTTCTTCCTTGGAAATTTTGCATGTGGTTTTTGGACCTGGATTCTGCATTACAGCTGTGAACTAGAACAGGCTTTACAGAACTTCCTAGCAGCTGATCGATAAAATACAAAGCATTAGTCTCTCTCTCTCTCTCTCTCTCTGTGTTTTGTATATATATTGGGTTTCCTCAAAGCTTTGGGGGAAAGTCTTTGGACAACGGTGTACTCCCAACTCATTCTATCATGCTGTTCCCCTCCCCCACCTCTTGTCATTGCTATAAATCTATCGAAGATAAGCTATTAAAAGGACAGTTTACAAAGAAGTATTTGAGTGCAATAAAAAGGGTTGAGATAAATGTTCCTCATTCCTTTTCTCATCTGATTTGCTCCATATAAGATATCTACTTAGAATTAGGTCACTGTCTGTGCATTTCTTTGCTCTTCTGTATTCACCATATTAACCTTTCATGTTTTCAGACTCTGCCCTACAGTTTTAAACATGTGAACTTTTCACTTTTCCTCCCAGACATGCCTTCCATCGAATCCAATTTTTGCAAGAAGAAGCGCTGCTCCCCTCGATGGCCGTTGAACTTGATTTTCAAACAGTTTGGCCTGTCTTTCAAATGCCACTTCAAGCAAACAGCTTACAGGAAAGACAAGGCAGCACAATAACCCAACTGTAAAATGGCTCATAAAAATATGAAGGCAGCTTTTGTGCTATGCGCTTTCAATTAAAGATCTTTGATAGCCAATTCACGCCACTTTTAGGGAGGGATGTCAGCACAGTATGTATTTAAAAAAAAAGTCCCCATTATAAGAAGGGGGAACTAAAGCGGAAAGACAGTAGAACAGGCAGTGGTATAGTGAAGCCAGGACTCACAGAGACACAAGGCCAATGCTTTTTTATTAGCAGGGATGCTGATGTCATGTGCCACCCCCACCCCGCCCCCCTCTGGCTTCCCCATTGCCTCTTAGCTTAGCTGCAATCTATACAGTAGCTGGGAAGAAATGGATTTTCCCAGCAACAGTCTATTGTTTCCTGTTGGAATGCCAAATATCTTGGGGTGACTTGGTCTCGAATGTGCTTTACAAAATACCTGCTCCTAGTGGAGATGAATAACTGCTAGAACTGGTTTGTTGATAATGGATCAGCACAGCGGCCTGATGTTTTGGATCATCCTTGGGAGGGCGTGTGGTTAGGGAAACGGTCATGATGAGTGCCTGCACTCCAAAATTTGCCACGACACCACTGAGGACAGGAGTACAGAACCTCTTTCAGCTTGAGGCCTGAATTCCTGGTTGGGGAAGCTCTTCAGGGACCTCATGCCAGTGGTGGGCAGGGGCGAATGTAAAAGGGGCAGAATCAAAGTCAAAAGGGGCCAAAATACCCCAAATGCCAGCATCATTTGGCTCAAAGCTCTGACTGCCAGAGACTAAGCCTTAAGAGAGGCAGTTCAACTTTTTAGAATGGGGAAGAAGGGGGCTGGTGACTGCTGTGCCAGTGGCGCTCCTTACCCATTGCATCTTTTTGTTTGAGCTTAATAGGAGCTATCCAAGGTGCTCCGTGGTGGTGAATCTATTTTGGGGATGGAGTTCGGCACCATGGATGGCTCCTATAAAGCACAGACGAAAAGATGCAATGGATAAGGAGCCCCACTGACGCAGGAGTAACTAGACTCCCCTGGGTGGAAAAATGCACAAAAGCCAGGAAAATATCCAATGATTGGTGGCTGGGAGAAAGGGGACGTGGCCATCTGGAGACCCCAGTCAGGCTGGATCTGGCCTCCAGGCCTGTGGTTCTACACCTCTGCAGTAGATAGGGTGATGGGCAGGATCCCTCAGTTCTGCTCAGGAAAGGACATGGAAGATCCAAAGCTTTTCCCTAAAGTCTGACCAAAAAAAAATAAAAAAAAATCTAGCATGGGTTCAAGAATAGTCCTTGACCTCCAGAGTGTCACTAGGGTCATGTGCCTTTCAGTAACTCACAGGAGCTTGACAGCCGTGGTAAGTGACTCATTTTACTGAGCCGAGGGAGTCAGACAGGAAGGAAAACCCCAATTCTCCTTAAAACAAGCTGTGACCTGCTTTTGGGTCCCATGATCCACCAGTTGAAGCTGAATGCTCTAGAAAACTTGGTTTCTTGGAAGACATATATATATATATATATATATATATATACCGTATATACCGGTATATTTCAAATGAAGGGCTATTCCAACCCATGCAGTGGCATCTGTTTGCTAATTAAATAATAACATTCACCAAAAAAAATCCACTAAGAATGACTGAAGCATGATCTTGCACTGATCACTAATCCCTTGCAAGTCACAAATTTCCCCCATCGAAACTATCAGTCGGAGCATATTTATATTTCTGGATATATTTATATTTATATTTTTCAATCATGAGCATCTGAGGAAAGTCAAGTTAAATTCAATTCTCCCGCCACCCCCTTTTCCTTCAAAGGGTCCTGGTGACTCACCTGAACTATCAGCTGAGAACAAAAACAGTAAGCATCGTTAACGTGGATCAAGACAGTGGGCTTTGCAGATTTCCTTTGAAATGAAGCCTAAAGTTCCACTTCTCCTACAAGACGGTTGTAAGATGTAGGAAAAACCTTCACAGACCATGTTCCCAACCAAGTCTCCTTAGCAGTCGCAGGATAAGAGGACAGGACCTCTTATGGATCAGTAACTAGGGAGACATTTTTCTCCCTCTCCCATGATACTAGAACCCAGTGGGGTCATCCCATGAAGCTGGTTGGTGGGAGATTCAGGGCAGACAAAAGGAAGGACTTCTTCACCTGAGGCTTAGTTAAACCAGGGGATTAACTTCCACAAGATGTAATGGTGGCCACCAATTTGGAGGGCTTTAAAAGGGGGATTGGATAAATCCATGGAGGAGAAGGCTATCAATGGCCACTAGTCCTGATGGCTCTATGCTGCCTCCAGCATCAGAGGCAGTGTGCCTATGTACACCAGTTGCTGGGGAACATGGGTGGGAGGGTGCTGTTGCACTCATGTCCTGCTTGTGGGATCCTGGGGCAGCTGGTTGACCACTGTGTGAACAGGATGCTGGACTAGATGGACCTTTGGTCTGATCCAGCATCAGGGCTCTTCTGATATTCTTATGTTCCTAAAGAAGGAGAAGCAGAAGCAGAAGCAGAAGCGGAAGCAGAGGGTAAATGGAGAAAATGGAGATTTCTCACAAATGAGGAAAGCAAGAAATGGGGTCCTCCAAGTATCTGTGTTTGGACCAGTGCAATTTCATCTACTGTGCCATTATTTTATTCATTATAGCACCTTTCAGTTGTTCCCTCCAGCCGTATAAGAAAGGCATGGGGGGCATACCCACTGAAAATGCTCCAACATTTCTGCACACTGCTGGCCCTGCCCTGGCATCTGTGCATTAGCCAGAAGCTCCGAAAGGTGCATGTATGCGCATGCACATGCAGGTGCTGCACGCAGTTGGGAACTGCAGTTGTGCAGGGTCCTTGATTGGACAGAGAGAGGAGGACCTGATCATGTATGTCTATACGTCAGGGGTTGGCAATGTGGCACCCTTGGGTGCACCAACACCCACCAAGGCCCTTTCCTCACCCGCTGCTCCCTTGCTCACCCCACCCCTCACTTTCTCACTGCCGTGTCTTCTCCCTACCTCCGCAGCCACGAAGCAGGAAGTTGGTGGTGGCACGGGTGGAGGCAGTGCTGAGAGAATGAGCAAGTGGGAGAGAGAAGGACACGCGTGGAAGCAAGCGGGCGGGCGGGCGGAGCAGGTGAGGTGAGTGTGTGGCCGCGGCAGCAGAAGAAAGGAAATCGCAGGTGGGATGAAGAGAAGAATGAGGTAAGTCCGGTGGCAGGGAGGGAAGGAGCTTGTGGGTGCAGGGGAGGAGGAGGTGAGTGCAGCAGCAGAGAGAAAGAAGAAGGGCGGAGAGGTGGTGCGGGAAGGAAATCTCAGTCAGGGAAGAGGAGGAGGAAGAAGGGGGGGGCAGGAAAGAGAAACTGCGAAGAAAAAATGGCAAATGCTCCCCTGGGCCTGGGGGAAAGCAACAAATGCCCCCGCAGGCCCCCAAAAGACTGAGTACCCCTACTGTGGATGCATAGGCGTGCGCTGGCATATTCATGGATACCCCATGTTTAGTCAGCTTGTGAACAAACTATTGGCTATGAAACTAAGAAACATCAGGATTGGTTTGATGAAAATGATAATGAGATTAAATATATAATTGACCAAAAAAGGGAAGCCTTCCAAATATGGCAAAATGATATTAACTGCGCTGCCAAGAAAAAAAATCTACGCTAGTGCAAAGGCTGAGGTCCAAAGAAGAACAAGAGAACTTAAGAACGCCTGGTGGAAAAAGAAAGCTGAAGAAATTCAACAACTTGCAGAATCTCGTGATGCACGGGGCTTTTTTAAGGCCACAAGGGCCATTTATGGACCAAAAACCTATGGTACAAACCCTTTACAATCAAAAGATGGCACCAAACTCTTAAAAGACAAAGAGTCTATTGCACTGCGTTGGAAAGAGTATTATTATGACCTTTTAAATCGTAAATCTAAGCTGGATAATGAGATTTTTTCGCAAATCCCGCAAAAACAAATTAGAGAGGAACTTGCAATACTCCCCACTTTGGATGAAGTAAAAAAAGCCATTAATCAAATGAAGATTAACAAAACTAGTGGACCAGATGGGATTCCTGTTGAAATCTTTAAAGAAGGCCCCCCCGAACTTGTACAACACCTTCATAAACTCATCGAAAAAATCTGGATAAGAGAAGAGATCCCAGAAGACTTCAGGGATGCCATGATTATCACCCTCTTTAAGAAAGGTGATAGAACAGACTGTGGAAACTATCGGGGCATTTTTCTCTTAGCTACCGCAGGTAAAATATTTGCTAGGATTCTCGCAAACCGTCTTCTATCTATTTCAGAAGAGATCTTCCCTGAAACTCAATATGGTTTCCGCCCCTCTAGAGGGACAGTAGACATGATTTTTACTGCACGTCAGCTCCAAGAAAAATGCCGGGAGCAAAATCAACCCCTTTATATGGCATTTATTGATCTTGCTAAGGCCTTTTTAGACCGAACAGCTCTCTGGACTATCCTTCTGAAAATTGGATGCCCCAATAAATTTGTGAATATCTTGCGACTTCTCCATGACAACATGACGGCTACGGTCTTGGACAACAACGGCTCTCATGGTGCTCCATTTAAAGTGGGATCAGGTGTTAAACAGGGATGTGTTATTGCCCCAACATTATTTGCTATTTTCATCGCCATGATTTTACACCTTGTCGAGGGGAAACTTCCCACTGGTGTGGGAATTATATATCGAACAGATGGAAAGCTTTTTAATTTCAGCAGGCTGAAAGCAAAAAGTAAGGTAATTACAACCTCTGTTGTGGAACTTCAGTATGCTGATGATAATGTGGTCTCCGCACATTCAGAGGATGATCTCCAAACTATCCTAAATGCTTTTGCAGAAGCATACGGAAAACTTGGTCTCTCACTTAACATCAAAAAAACCAAAGTGCTTCATCAGCAAGTGCAAGCTAACCCTTTGGTGATGCCATCTATCCAGCTTGGCGGGACAATACTGGAAAATGTCGATCATTTTCTCTATCTTGGCAGCTATCTTTCTGTTACAGCTAACATCGACAGTGAAATCCAGCATCGTCTGAGCTCCGCAAGTGCCGCGTTTTCTCAAATGAAACATAGAGTGTTCGAGGATCAGGATATTTGTAAGAAGACCAAAACACTGGTTTATGAAGCCATTGTATTACCAACTTTATTGTATGCCTGCGAAACATGGACTATCTATAAACGTCACCTCCAACTCCTTGAAAGATTTCATCAACGTTGCCTCTGGAAAATCCTGCGAATTACTTGGGAAGATAGGTGAACAAATGTCAGTGTACTGGAAGAAGCAAAGACTACTAGCATTGAAAAAATGATCCTGCAACGCCAACTTCAGTGGACCGGTCATGTTGTTCGAATGCCTGACTGCCGTCTCCCAAAGCAGTTACTTTATTCCCAACTCAAGGATGGAAAGCGGAATATCGGTGGTCAATATAAGAGGTTTAAAGATGTTCTTAAGGCTAATCTAAAAAAATGCAATATAAACATAAAAAACTGGGAAGCTCTGGCCCATGAACGATCTAACTGGAGGTTGGCCTTTCACAAAGGTTCTATGGACTTTGAAGAAGCTCGAGTGCAAGGTGAAAGGGAGAAACGTGCTAAGCGAAAAGCATGTCAAATGAATCCTTTACAGGACCATCTTCCATCTGGTAACCTGTGTCCTCACTGTGGGAAGCTGTGTGGATCTAGAATTGGCCTCCACAGTCACTTACGGACCCATCGCTAGAGTCTACACAATTTTCTTTAGAATTTTCCTGCTCTTAAAAATCTCCTTTTTGTAAATTTTCTTTTTTATCCTGGACAACAATCTTACTCGGTCACGAGTGATCGCCTGACTGACTGACTGAATCTCCATTTAACGCCACCTAAGCCTGGGGCGAGCGGAAGGTGCGTCAGGATCTTTTGGTAGGTCTCTGGCTGATTTCAAGTAGATTGGGCAAGGATTTCTTCTTGCTCCTGTTCCAGTTGTTTAACAACCACAGCAACAAAACAACTCCCCCCCCCCCAAAAAAAAAATTATAGTACCGAAATGAAGAAAGCTAGGAGTAGATTTTTGTGCGGAAGGACCATGAGCTCCATTCAATTCTGGTCTTCAAAACAAATCCTGGGCTCAGAATTCTTTAATTATATAAGCATATATCTTCTGCACCAGATGCTGGTTGATGGTTCTCAGGGTTCTAGTAAAGAAACAAAACAGACCCAGCAAGCCTGATTAGTCTGCCCAGCCCTGATCTAAGCATATGAGAACGTGAAAAGAGCTAAAGGAGTTTCAGGGAACAGGGTTGGGAAAGACGACTGCCCAAGTCCTCGGAGAGTTGCTGCTGGTCAGTGTAAACGTATAAATCAATGTACAGAGGCTACCACCCACTACATGGTTGCCCAACCGGGACTCAATGAAACCCTCACTTTTATTGCTTGATGAAAGTTCAGAGGGGCTGGTGAGCTCTTGGCAGACTACATTACCTGGACAGAAGGCTGTATTCAGCTTGGTGCGGGTCCTGAGTTCTGAAGGCCTAATGTAGAGCCAAGTGTGGCGTAGTGGTCAGAGTGTTGGACTGGGACTCTGGAGATCCGGGTTCTAGTAGTCCCCACTCAGCCATGAAGCCCACTGGGTGACTTTGCGCCAGTCATTGGCTCTCAGTCTAGCCTACCTCACAGGGTTGTTGTGAGGTTCAAATGGAGAGGAGGAGGAGGAGGAGGAGGAGGAGGAGGAGGAGGAGGAGGAGGAGGAATATGTAAGCTGCCTTGGGTTCCTTGCAGGAAAAAAGGTGGGATAGAAATATAATAAAATGAAATAAATAAATGAAGTAGATAACCCTGGGATGGATGCCTGGATAATAAAATGGGGGTCTCACACCCAACTTCCTACATTTTATTTGCGTGAGCACCGATTGCTACAAAGTTGAGGCTAGCAACAAGTAAAGCCAAACTTTTCCTTTTCCTCATCCTTGTCAGGTGCCTAGATAATTTGGGACTTTGACTCATACCATAAAGGGCCGGGAGCAATTAATATGCAGAAAGCCGCCTGCTGTTTAGGCAACGAGCACACAGCAGCGCAATCCTGTACTCGATGATGTGCTTCTGATAAATGTTCACATGACAAGGTTATTTGGTGCCGAGCAGCTGGAGTGGTTGTCATAGCAACCAGTTCACAATGCCCATAAATCTGGCGTGTAGTTATCCTTACTGCGTATGCAGAACGCACCCATACACAAAACGAGCTTGAGCACTTTAATTTAAAGAAAACTCTAACTCTCTCTCTCTCTCTCTCTCTCTCTCACACACACACACACACACACACACACTTCTTAAGTAATCGATTCCTTCCTATTCTGCTCTTTCACAAGGAAATATATATATATATATATATAGCAAGCAAACTCGTGAACGCCAAGAACACTTTGGATAATTACTAAGGCGGAAGGGTAAAATGTGGTGGCATCATATCACTCGCACATAGAAAATGATGGAGGGGGGATATTATCCTGGCTAGGGATGGATGATGTAAATATCCATGGCCGGCGTCTGGGTGTCCAGCGTGTTTGGGCCCTCATGTGTTCCATGTATTTGTGAGGCGAGGGCGGCTGTGGGAGCTACGCAGGCCATCCCCGCCCCCTGCCGCCGCTGCATACGCTAGCCCCGCCCCCTGCCAGCCGTGCATTCACCCAGTGCAGGGCCGGCGCTACCGCGAGGCAGACCCAGGCGGCTGCCTAGGGCGCGTGGCGGAAGAGGGCACAGAAACGCTGCGCTCCTTCCTCGCCGCCGGCGTGCTCTTGCCCCGCCTGCCGCCTCCGCCGCGCCTCCCCTCCGCCGCCGCCGCCGCTGCCACTCCACCTCCCGCCCGCCCGCCCCCTACCTACCTTCGCGTCGTTTCCGGAGCCCCGCCGGCGTTGTTTTGGCGGGAGGAACCAGGGCAACAGGGCTTAAACAGCCCTGTTGCCCTGGTTTCCCCGGCAAAAAAAAAAGCGCAGGGGTCCCGTCGCGTCAGCAGCAGCAGCCAGCAGCCAGCAGCCGGGGGGGGTGGGGTGGAAGGTAGGTGGTGGCGGCGCCGGCGCCGGCGCCGGCGGCGCGTGGGGTCTGTGTGGCAGAGCAGGGCTGCTTTGCTCCGGAGCCCCCCCCCACGGCACGAGAGGGGGGGTGCTAAATATAATTTGGCCTAGGGTGCCAAACAGTGACCCAGTGTCTATACCGATGCACATGCGTAGAGCTCCTCCATGCCAAGTGGGGGTGGGATGGCACCTGGGCTGCTAAGGAGGCCCACCTCGTGGAGCTTTACGCACAACCCGTGCAAAGGTCCCTTCTCACACTTGCAGAATGACTCGAGTGGCCGGCCGGGGTGTGGCTGGTGGGAGTCGTGGCCACAGTGGGGGCCACTCCGCTCTCCCTCTCTCAATGCATCTTCTTCTTATATGAAAACTACCTATGAAAGCTACTGAGAGGGAGAGCCAGTGTGGCGTAGTGGTGAGAGTGTTGGACGGGGACTCGGGAGATCCGGGTTCTAGTCCCCCGCTCGGCCATGAAGCTCACCGGGTGACTTTGGGCCAGTCACGGGCTCTCAGCCTCACCTACCTCACAGGGTTGTTGTGAGGATAAAATGGAGGAGTGGAGGAGGAGGATTATGTAAGCCGCCTAGGGTCCCTTGCAGGAAAAAAGCCGGGGTATAAATATAATAAATAAATAAATTAATTAAATAAATTCATTGTTGCGTAGAAGTCTCTGAAGGAAGCAGCAGACTTTAGGAATATTGCTAGCAGATCTCTCTTCCTCCCTCCCTCCCTCTCTCTGTGAGTGAGTGTGTGTGTGTAGACTTGAGTAGCTTTCAGGCATTCTGCTCAAGGGGAAAGACGGTGGAGAAAATGCTAGATTCAATAACAATCTAAGGTTTTTATTTAGGATTGCATAAAAGAGGATTGGGGAATGCCAATGTCTTTCTGCCCCCCCCCCCCGTGCCCCCTAGGTCCAATGTATTTCTGGGTCCCATCACAAACATTATAGCTTTTGGTCTATTAGGCCCTGAACTCCCCCTGTTGTGCCAAGATGCTTAAGTTCCATGTTTTTGCAGAAAGAAGTATTTCCAAAAGGGCTGTTGCCGCATGCTGAGAAAATCCATTTTTTCTGCTGTCACCAGGTTGGGCAGAAATCCACCAAACGTCTGGCATCCATCAATGCATGTGGGTGGTCTTTAGCTGCTAATGTAAATTGCATCATCTGGCGTGAATGAATGTCTAGCACAAGGAATAGGAACACAGCAAAGAAATGTTCTTGAAGTAGAAAGTGAATGCATTTATCTTCTCAATGTGATAACTCTTCCATAAGTATCTGTTAAATTTGACACTGAGTTTCACCTAAAGTGAAATTTTAAGGTGGATTTGGAGACTCCTGCTCATGAGATATAACCCTATAAGGTGGCAGATCCATGTCACAGCAGCCACCATAGATAAAGATTCCTTTATAAGCCTCCTAGCAAGGTGAGATCTGGTGCTTCTGATCACACCATTCAGTTCCATGGCTTTGCATCTTTGATATTTGCATTCAAGATTAGGGATGATGATGTGGACATAAAACTCGAGATTATAGAGGTTCTCCAAGTTCCACCTTGAAGGTTGGTCTGACTCAGGTCTGTATCACAGGGGTTGGGAACCTTTTTCAGCCTGAGCACTGAATTCCATAACAGGGAAGCTCTCAGGGGGCCACATTCCAAAAATACAAAAAATACTAGCATATTATAGCTTAAAGCTCTACTGCCAGTCACGAAGACTGGGTTCAGGCAACATGATAACCCACACTCAAGGGCTGAGTATGGGGTGGAGTATGGGTTAACCATGTTGAATATGTTAACCACGAACAACCCATGAAGAGAAACCATGGCTTCTTGTTGTATTGTGAACTGTGGGTTGTTTGTGGTTAGCAATCCATGATTTGTTAGTACGGCTGGGTTCAGACAACATGATAGCCCATGTTTCAACAGCAACCCACGCTTCAACAACAACCCACATTCAACCCATACTTAACCTTTGAGTGTGGGTTATCATTACAGGTGTGCCGGCATTGTTGGTGCGTGTGTGCGTGAGCAGCAGAGTGCGTGTGCGCATGGGAGATTTAAAATCCTGTCTGTGTGCTAGCAGAGGCCTGTTATTCCACACACAGATCTTCCAGATCTCAGCTCCCCCCTTTTCGCAGCGTGCAGCGTGTTGTGAAGATGCCAGCCCAGCCTGCCTGTAATCCAACTTGCTTCCAGCTTCCCCGTTTGCAGATTAATCCATGGAGTCAGGAAACACTCTGTAACACCACAGGTCTAATTCTACCTGTTTATTCACTTAGCAAGTAAAATTCTACAGAGTATACATTTCCTAGTTACAGTCCATGTGCAGAGTATAAATGCATAGCAAGCATTTCATCCAGTGGAGTAAGTTGAGCAAAGAAGTTACATTGTTGCAGTGACAAAAGTCCAGCAAGAAGAACAAAGGAGAAGAGAGAAAGCAGTCCTGCCTCTCTCTAAGATGGCTTCAGACAGAAAACAAGTTAGTACGTCATCAGAACATCTAAACCATGTGACTAGCTCATACTGTTTCCCACACTTTAGTAACCCCTGCAAGAGCACGAGATTCTAGAAAGACACAACAAACTTGTTTACCACCATTCTGTTCTTTCCATGTGTAAACATTGTGTCACAGCTGGTGAATGTGATTCATATCACAACAGACATTGGGAAGACCAGCATGTTTGAGCTCTACGGACTTCCTGCTTGCTTCCGATCCGATGATTGGAAGCGAGCCGAGTCGGGGGTTCTCCGCGGACTTCTGTCTCTAAGACAGGATGCAGTTTGTGCTTCTTTTTTAAAATGCTAATGAAATTTGCACGCAAATTGCGTAAGCTTGTGCAATTTGCATAACTTTACGCAATTTGGGTAAATCAGGAAATTTTGTATATTTTACACAAATAAGCGCCCAAAAAGCACATGGATCCAGCGTGCTTTGCATAAAATCAGCCGAATTTACATGAATTGTGCTAGATCCATGCACTTTTCAGGTGCTTATTTGCACAAAACATGCAAAACACCCTGATTTATGCAAATTGCATAAAGTTATGCAAATCATGCAACTTTGCATAATTTGTGTAACCTTACGCAATTTGCACAAATTTCCCTAGCGTTTAAAAAAAGATGTGCACACTGCGGCCCATGTCAGAGGTGGAAGTCTTTGAGCTGGCTCAACTTGCTTCATAGCAAGTCAATATCAGCACAGGGCTGGTGAACTGGAATCCAGGGGGCAATGAAAATCCATAAGATTTTCATCCCCCTATCGGATTCCTCATACATCCTTAGTTATCATGTTGTCTGAACACAGCCTAAGCCTTAGGAGAGGCATTTCCACCTTTGAGAATGGGGGAAAACTGCATAAAAGCTGGAAAACCACCAAACAACAAGTGGATGAGGGAAAAATATTTGGGGCCAAGAAGAGGGAGCCATCTGGGGAATCCCTGAGGGGAAATTGGGACTTCAGGAGGTTTAATTTTGCCCCCCGAACCTGAGGTTCCCCACCCCTGCTGTATCAGATTGCGAGCTTTCCCCCTAAACCTTTTCACATAAAAATCATGAAGTGCTTGGGTGTGTGCTTTGGTTGCTACTTGGGTGTGCATTCAATAGTCCCATTGATTAAAGCATGTTTGTGTGCACTTTTTAAAAAAGTGTGCATTTTTCATGCATATTTTAAATTTTATTACTATTATTATTATTATTATTATTATTATTATTATTATTATTATTTATTAATGTTTATATACCAGCTTATCTGCTAAAAAGCATTCAAGGTGGTGTACAAAAGTTTCAAACACAATACAAAGATAAAAAGACAAGAATAAAACACTGTATTAAAACAATATCAATAAAAACAGTGGCTGGTCACCCAAGGGAGGCCTCCTGAAATAAAGATGTCTTCAGGCGGTGCTGGAAACAATGCAGTGTTGGTGCTTCCTTGGAGTCCAGAGGCAAGGAGTTCCACAGAAAGGGGGGCACCACACTGAAGGCTGTTCTCCGGGTGGACTCCAATTGGGCCATAGGTCTGTGCGGACATGTCATCTGATGACCTCAGTGGCCAGGCAGGTTGATAAGGGAGAATGTATGTGTTTTTCTAATACATCTGACTTACAGACAATCCATACTTAAGAACGGACTTCTGGGTTCCCCGGTGCTACGTCGTTTACGTAGGGTACATAGCGTAGTATACTACTCAATTTGCATAATTTACTCAATTTGCATAATTTACTCAATTTGCATAATTTATGCAATTTGCATAAATGCCGATTTCAATGTATAGAATGCTATGCTGTTCTGACTTAAATACAAATTCGACTTAAAGACATTCTTAAGAACGGAACTCGTTCATAACCTGGGGACTGCCTGTATATACATTTTCTGAACATAGCCCAGGAGGCTATGAATGGGGTAAATTCTGGTCATGAATGAACTGAGATGCATTTCTCAGACATTCCAATTAAAGATAGACTGATGAGAAGTTTGCTAGTATATATTGACTCCAGGTTGACTGTCCAACTGTATCTGCTGCAGTGAGACGACAACATTCATACTATACAAAATACTTATTCCTTGCCCCCAAGTACCATTAAGACGCATAGTCACTAAATGCCCACATTTCTCACAGAAAGGAGAGGATGATCTCAATTTTGGCTGGACAGCTTCCCGTGTCCTGGAGTCAAGGTACCCACCACCCACACAGAGATTTAATTTGGGGATGGATAGACAGAATCGCTGGGTGTATGTATGTTTGTGAACACGAACGTCATGAAGGATAGCCTTCTTCCATGTGAACCTGTCCCAAATTTAAGCTTCACTTCAGAGGCCTTCCTACATGCAGGGCTGGCCCAAGACATATGAAGGACAAGATGGCTCCTCCCCCATCCCACTTAGAGCAGACTGGCAATTGAATCTTGTTCCAAAACTGGTGATGGGACCATGTCCTCCACTGAACCCGAGGGCAGTAGACTAGGTTAGAGAAGGTGAAAGGCAGGCCACATGGCACACAGCTCTTCTTTTTTTTTAAAAAAAAATTAAATTTACTTTTCAAAACAAAATGTAACAAAATACAAGAATAACACAAAAATATAACATAAACAACACACAATAAATCGTAAAGTGCACCCCCCCACCCTCCAAGGGACCAATTTATATACTTCCATCCCCTTGATCAAATAAATTCCAAATTCCAAAAATATAACATATCCTGACAAGGCATACTCCCCTTCCCCTTTATTAATACATAATCTAGTAATTGATTCCATATATCCATAAAATTATTCTTCTTTAGCAGTCCTTTTTTGCATTTGATACTACAAGTTAGTTTATCGTTTAGGGCTATATCCCAAATTTCCTTATACCAGACAGTTATTAGGAAAACATGTTGTACTTTTCATTTCCTCGCTATCATTAGCCTAGCCGCAGTTAACAAGTTTACAATTAATTCCTTCATATTTTGGTTGCAAATAAGTTTCTCCGTTATTGATAACAATGCTAGTTTTGGACAGACCTCTAAATTAATACCAATAATTTTCGATATTTCTGTAAAAACCTCTCGCCAAAAAACCAGTACATTTTTACAACTCCACCACATATGAGCATATGTCCCTTTTCCCTGACATCCTCTCCAACAAAATGCAGAAAAATTATTATCTATTCTATTTAATCTTACTGGAGTTAAATACCATCTCCAAATTAGTTTATAAAAATTCTCCTTTATCCGGCACACTGCTCTGCCTGTTCCTCGCCTCTCCGAATTTGCCACTAAGGATGTATGAGAATTTCATTTCGCTTTGTTTTTTACTCAGATTTGCCCCGTTTGCACCTCTGAATGTGAACACGAACATGAGGGCATTTTTCAGAAAAAGTGTTGCATTTGCATTAAAAAAACAACAACAACACAACAACCAACCTGTTCACTTTTTTAAAAAGTGCACTTTAAAATAATAATAATAATAATAATAATAATAATAATGCATTTTTATGCATTAGACTAAGGGGGTAAGAGTGCATTTGGGTGTGCACTTTCAAAAAAGTATTTTCCAAAATGCTCACTTTCCCCATTTGAATGAAAAGAAAAGTAGATCCTAATCAAAAATAGGAGTGAGGTGGTCCAAGCTTCGAGATGGAACTTGGAGAACCTGGACAAGCTCATCCCTACCTGCCACCAGAGGTGGCTGCCTCACTCTCACTAATGGTAGGGTCAGCTCTGCTACAAGTGGTTAGGCAAGTGGTGACCAGAGAGAGGACATTTTCAGTGGTAGCACCCTGGTTACAGAATAGCCCCCCACAAGTAGGTTTGGTTAGCATCAACACTTTTTTATCAAGTCAGATGATAGGGGTTTGTTTTTTTAAATGAAAAATGCCACAGAGGTTTAAGAATATTGTATTCTCCAAGGCTTTTAATGGTGATCGGTGGTCACTGCCTTTAATGAACTGGTTTTCTGATTTTATTTGACTTTAGGCTGATTCTTTTTGTTGTAGCTGCTGCTGTTCAAATTGTTTTATGCTGGGGGCGGTTTAATAAAAGGATTACACCCAGTGGAATTTCAAAAGCATACATAAACATTTGAAAGAAAGAAAGAAAGAAAGAAAGATAGATAGATAGATAGATAGATGGATGGACCCCCAACTTCTTCTCCTGAGTTGTAACAGGGATAGTATTTTATCATGGAGCAGGACCAGGAGCAAATAGGGCCAGTCTCTGGTAAACAGGTGTAGTTGGAGCATATACAACCACAGTCCACATATTCCGGAGCAGCCCTGTTTACTCTAGAGTAAATAAGATACGTCTTGCTAAGGCCTCATGTTCTCCGACTGACCTTTGGTTGGCCTGTGCATTGGAAAAAGTATCTCAGATTCCTGGAAGGAAGTGATCATTACTCACAGGGCAAGGCATTCAGTGTGAAAAAGAAGATGGCTGGGAACAGATCCTGTGTCCTCCGATGATAACCGCATCGAATAAAACCGGGAATCATTTTGCAGATGCACAAACGAAACGTGGTGGGGGCACTGGGAGGGCGGCTGCGGAATGTTTAAACAGCTGTCTGGACTTTCCCAGAGGAAACCTGTGTGGCTCTCCCGTATATGGACAGGATGCCCTTGGGAACTGTGTCAGATGAGGCTGCAAGCATGTGACAAGTGAGTTACTCCACAGCTGGTGATGGGAAAATAAGACACCTTCTTCCCTTCTTGATTGCCAGACCCATTCCTTCTCTTTATATTACTGTAACTTCCACTCTAAACTTGTGAGCTAATACAAGTGTGTGTCACCAAAGCAGCAACCATGTGGAGATGCCATCTTGTCCTCGCTTCGAAGGAATCTGGGATGTGTGTGGCTTTGGAAGCCCAGCCGGCACTCAGAGAGCCAGCATGGCGTAGTGGTGAGAGCGTTGGACTGGGGACTCGGGAGATCCAGGTTCTATTCCCTGCTCAGCCATGAAACTCACTGGGTGACTTTGGGCCAGTTACTGACTCTCAGCCTAACCTACCTCACAGGGTTGTTGCGAGGACAAAATGGAGAGGAGGAGGAGGATTATGTAAGCTGCCTTGGGTTCCCTGCAGGAAAAAAGGCGGGGTATAAATATAATAAATAAATAAATAAATGGGCAGCTATTTGCCATTAGGATGCATGGGATGTTCTAGTGATGAAACTTGGGATGTTCTGTGTGCAGAGCATGTGCTCAGCTACATCCGTGATGTGGAATGGGTGTGGCCCTCTAGATGCTGTTGGATTGCAAGTCCCATCATCCCTCTCCATTGGCTGTGCTGGTTAGGGCTGATGGGAGGTGCAACAGCTGGAAGGACACACGACGCACTCCCCAGCTCTGTTTAACATAGTCCTGTATGCAACCTTCAAGAGCTCATTATTTCAGACAGAAGGGGAACATGAAGAACCGTGCTGGATCAGACCCAGGGTCCACCCAGTCCAGAATTCTGTTCACACAGTGGCCAACCAACTGCCCACGGGAAGCCCACAAGCAGGACAGGAGTGCAGCCGCACCCTCCTGTCCATGTTCCCCGGCAGCTGGTGTACATAGGCACACTGCCTCTGATACCGGAAGAAGCATATAGCCAGTCAAGACTAGCAGCCACTGATAGCCGACATCTTGTGGAAGTGAATTCCATAGTTGAACTATGTGCTGCGTGAAGAAGTCCTTCCTTTTATCTGTCCTGAATCTCCCATCACTCCGCTTCATGGAATGACTCCAGGTTCTAGTATGAATAGAGAGGGAGAAAAATGTCTCCCTTTCCACTTTCCCCACACCATGCATAATTTTGTACACTTCTATCATGCATGCCTTCCCTTACGCCCCATTTTCCCCAAGCCAAGCAATTCCAGCTGTTCTAACCTTTCCTCAAAAGGGGGTTGCTCCAGCCCCTTGATCATTTTAGTTTGCCCTTTGGACCTGTGTGTGTGTGTGTGTGTGTGTGTGTCAGAGAGCCTTAAGGTGCAGTCTCATCCTGCATACGTCAAAGGCTACAGTCAAGGCCAGCTGAAGGTTCGAAAGGCAAGGGTCGGAGGGGCAGCCTTATCCTTCAAACGTAGCATTGCTCCAGGGCATTGTGGGTAATTAAAATGGCAGACTGCTCACAACTGCAGCCTATGTGGAGCAGGGACCATGGTGCCAGTGGTGGGCCTTGCCAGGGTAGTGGGACAGGGAGCTGCTGCAGGATCCTAGCTGCTGGCGCCAGAGTCTTGGCTGCAGTGGAATGTACTGAGCGAGCGCCAATGGCTCAGCTACACAGGCTCCCAAGTGCTTGTTAGAGGTATGACTTGTCCAAGCTAGGCATTGAGTGTTGGCAGAAATTATCCCAACATCTTTTCAGTAGCCAATTACTGTAGTCCAGCCATAGTAAAAAAATATCTGAAGGCTTTATTATTATTATTTTTAATGAAAAGACTATTTAATGCAAGATTTGAGTCAATTACCTCTTTACTTTGGCTTAGTCTTGTCATGGGAATGAAATGAAGTATATATGATGACTTAACCAGCTTCAGCCAATTTGTAGTCTCTGAAATACTCTTAGGGCAACTTTATTATATATAATAAAACAACAACGGAGTCTTCTGGCACCTGAAAGAATCACACATTTATTACGGCTCAAGCTTTCAAGGACTAGAATTCACTTCATCATCATATACGTGTTATTATTATATGTGTGTATTGCCATCCATTCTTTCCCTAAGGAAATGAGAAATGGGAAGATGCAAATGAAACATTTGTGCTAACTATTGCCCGGTCACAAATACCCCCCTTTTGGGTAAGGTGCTCAAGAGAGTGGTAGCATTTCAGCTGCAGGCACTCTTGGATGAAACTAATCATCTGGATCCATTCCAGTCTGGGTTCAGGCCTGGTTTTGGGACAGAATCAGCCTTGGTTGCCCTAATGGATGACCTTCTTTGGGATAGGGACAGTGGCATTGCGACCCTCTTGATTCTTCTTGCTCTCTCAGTGTCTTTTGATACCATTGACCATGGTATCCTTCTGGACCAGCTCCATGAGTTAGGAGCTGGAGGCACCATTTTATGGTGGTTCAGCTCTTACTTACAGAGTCAGCTCCAGAGAATAACCATGGGTGATTGTACCTCAGCTCCCTGGCAGTAGAACTGCGGTGTGCCACAGGGCATTATTCTGTTCCCAAAGCTGTTTAACATTTATATAAAGCCGTTGGGAGCAGTCATTAGGAGATATGGGGCAAGATGTCATCAGTATACCATTGAAACTCAGCTCGATTTCTCTGTAACATCTGAACTGGGAGAGGTGTGCATATTCTGAACCAGTGCGTGGATGCAGTTATGGGCTGGATGAGGGCTAACAAACTGATGCTGAATCTTGACGACAAGACAGAGAACTATGGGTGGGTGGTTCCCAGGTCCAGGAACTGGGTTGTTTGCCTGTTCTGGATGGGATTGCCCTCCCTTTGAAAGAACAGGTACGAAGTCTGGGGGTGTTCCTGGATCCATCCTTGTCACTAGAGGCCCAGGTGACCTCAGTGGCTCAAAGCGCCCATTACCAGCTTTGGCTGGTGCACCAACTATGCCCATTCCTGGTTAGTCAAGCTTCTGCAATCCATGAACTGGTAACCTCATGATTAGACTACAGCAATGCGCTCTGCACCGGGCTGCTCTAGTGCCGGGTTTGGAATCTGCAGCTAGTACAGAATGCAGCAGCTAGGGGAACACTTAGCTATACAGATATTGAACCTGTGTTTAAACCCACCCAACCCAACCCAACCCAAAACCCCAGCTATATAATAATAGCTGCTTATTAGCTATGTTCAAGGTTTTGCTGTTAACATAAAAGCCCTAAATGACTCGGGACCAGCATATCTAGTCAATCATCCATCAAGGCAACACCATCGCTGATTAGCAGTCTTGTTCTTTGGAATATGACACCGAGGGTACAACTACACATCTCATTAGATACGTAGTGTGTAGCTGACCTCGCTCGTGCTTTCTTACTTGATAGTAAGTGTGCGTGGACCCAATTTGGATCAGGACCAGTGTGTGTTGGGAGGGGAGGATTAAAATTTCCCCGAACTACTTGCTTCCCAAAATCTCACCCTGCCCCTGTGCAAGGGGGTTAAAAAGAAAGAAAGACTGATGTCTCCATTGGCTTCAATGGACTCTTCCCTCTTTTTAAAATCTCCATGTGTTTGTATGTATGTGTGGGGAGTTTGGGGAAGCAAACAGCTGGGATGGTGGTGGAGTTTAATCCTCCCCACTTAACGCGTGCTGGCTGGTTCTGATATGAACTGGGTCTGTGTGCGCTTACTCTTGAGTAAGAAAGCTAGAGAGGTGTCAACTGCAGGCTACGTCATTAATGAAATGTGCCATTTGTCTCTGGGCCTGGAATTTTCAACCTGCAGAAAGAAAGAATCAGGGATGTTGAAGAGTCCTTGGTCTCGAGTCTTGAGTCGAGTCACGAGTCTTTGGACCCGAGTCTCGAGTCCGAGTCCGAGTCCTTGGTCCAAAATGGTGACTCACGAGTCCCGAGTCCTGAGTCACTTCCAAACTGACTCCACAAGTCCCTATTAAAATCAATGGGGTTTCCCCCCAACAAAATAAGGCTACTTCAGATGTGTGGCTTAAATAAATTCTAGGCACAAGTGTGCCTTTTTATTTCAAAACTCTGCAACTGATTTTGGCAAGAACAGACTAGGCAGACAAACCCAAAATAACCAGGCAGGCAGAGGAGGCAGGGAACCCCAAAGCAGGCAGGCAGGGGCCTTTGTCTTGGACAATTCAAACTGTGGAACTGGTTAAGAAGAGACCAGGCAGGCAGAGGAGGCAGGAAACCCCAAACAGGCAGGCAGAGGCAGCCAAACCCAAAATGTCTGACCCTAACCCAAACCCCCCACAACAACACATCAAAATAAATCTCAACACATTGTTGGGGCTGCGCTCCTGGTAGCTGTCCATAGTGGCCGAGCAGCGGCGCTCCTCGCTTCCATGCACTCTTCACCGGTGATCGCGCTCCTGGCACACCCAGAAGACTCGTCAACAACCCAGGGATGTTGACAAGTCCTTGGTCTCGAGTCCCGAGTCGAGTCTCGAGTCCCATTAAAAATATCCTGGAGTCCGAGTCCCCATCCCTGGAAAGAATACAAATCTTGGATGCTGACACCAGAAAGAGCTTAACTGTAGTTAACCTTAACTGTGCACTGAGAGAGCCTTTGTCTTACTGAAGTATTAGGTACTAGGGCAGGGATGGAGAACCATTTTTGTCCCAAGGGCCACATTGGTGCCCCGGGGGCATGTCCAGGGCCACATGCCGACAGTGGGCGGGGCCACAGCCCAAAGTGAGAAGGGTCACTCACTCTCTCTCATGCACACTGAGTCATACGAGGTGAATGTGGTATTTGGGTGAGGGGAGGGCTCCCTCATGGGGCCGAGGTCACAGACTCCCCAGAGGCAATCCATTAACCTTCCTCTCGGATTTCATTCTCATGGTATCACCGCTGGTCTGCATCATGGGAGGTCTTTCATGAAGATGAAGTAGACATGTCTACTTACTTCCAGACCTGTGGAGCATTTTTTTAAAAAGATTTATATGTAGATTTATATCCAGAATAACATAAGCAAAAAAGAAAAAAAGAAGAAGAAGAAAAGAAAGAAAGATCCCTGCCCCGAAAGTAGAGTAGAGCAGACAACAAAGGGAAGTGTGGTGGATACCTTGACAGCTGGTGCAAACATACCCTATGCCTGTCCATAGGGTTAACTTCCAAATACTTTTCGAGTTTTCAGAACGACTTCTTCCTTTTAGGGCACAGTCCTATGCATGTTTAGGCAGAAAAAAAGGCCTACAACTCCCAGCATGCCCCAGCCAGCTATGCTGGCTGGGACATGCTGGGAATTGTAGGGTTTTTTTCTAGGGATGTGCGAACAGAGAGAAAGCTGCTCCGCCAGTGATTTTTGGATGTTCAGGTGTCTTTTGCTCTGCTGTCTGCTGATTTGTGGACTCGGAATTTGTGCAAATGTGTTAGTGCAAATTTGCATTTGCACAAATGTGCACTGCCAAAAATGTGCAAATCACCCACAAATGCACAAATCCCTCCATGATGCGTATTTTCATGCTTTACTCTATGGTGGGATTTGTGCATTTTTGATCGGTGTTTTTTTTATTTTGTGCATTTTTCTGTGGCTAAAGGTGTGCAAAAATATGCCAAATTAAAAAGCAGTCCGCAAGCCCCACAGACTCCATGCGACCTGGGAAAGCTGGTCCATTGTGGAATCCGCAGGGCAGACTCCAAGAAATCTGGACTTATTTGAGTCCGTTGCAGATTTCTCAGACATCCCTAGCATGCATAGGATCACACCTTTACTGACTTATCTTTAGTGCTGGATTGTCACATCTCTTGGTTTTTTTCCCCCTGGGAAAGTTGAAGCCAAGCCCACTTGGGGGCACCCACGGAACCAAGAGAATAAATGCTATGGAAGACTGGAACCAAATAAGGGACAAAAGATCTTCTGAATTACAGAAGCCTTGAAATGCAGATTTCATCCCATGATCAGGTCATGAGATGCTACAATTTTATTAGGAAATAAACCAAGGCAAATGCAAGAGGCCCAAATCAAACAGAAGAGATCAAAAGGGCCTGGATGGGAACACAAGACCATTTCCAAAGGGCTGAACTTATGAAAGACAGTGTGGAAAAGACACATTTGTTATTGTCTCTTGGTTCATTTTTCTCAGGGGCCTACTAGCACCCGCTAACTTTTGATGGCCATTGCAGGCATCCAATGGAAGAATAGACCTCCCCCTAAGAAAACATTAATTCATACTTGAAGACATTGTTCATATTTTACAGGTTTGTGGAGGCTGGCTGCAAAATCCCATATCGATTTCAGGGTTTTTATGGCTTTCTTTTTAAGCCACTCAGTGGTTGTGGGCCAATATATCTGATGGATCTTTTGTCACCGAGCGCTCTGGAGGTTAGAATCAGCAGGGTTATTAAGTCTGTCCAAGAGATAGCCTTCAGGGAGCAATTCAGTATCTAGTTACTCCAGTGTAGGCCTACTGAAGTCAATAGGAATCACAATCCTAGAAAGGGGCCCTTTTACGAGTGCTAAACCTTTCAGAGGCATGGATTTCTGGCTGTGAATGGCACAAACCACAAAGGGAACTTCTTGGAAACGTTTCAATCTTCTCCTGTGTAAATGTGCAGGACGGACACAACAGCTCCATCACTTAACTGGCTGGGGAGTATGAACAGACTTTGTGAATGAGGTGCATAAACTATAACTTGCCTTTGATAATAGGCTCCATTCTTATTGGCTGTTAATGATACGTCTTTTTGTTTATAGATACATGCAGTTTTATTGATTTTATTATATTCTGCATTAAATGGGTATTTCTTGGCCTATTGGATGATATTCCTGTGGGGTTTTTTCTGCTTCCAGATTCTGAAAAGCTGTTATGATCTAATAGTTACGAATTGGCTTGTAATGTGATTGGTCTTATTGATCTTAAGCTTAGTTATGTTTTAGTGGAAGACCGACAACCTGGTCTTGTGCGCGGGTTCAATGCTAAGGGGGTAGCGAGTCTTAGGGCGGGCCTTCTCTGAGGTCTCTAGCGACTATCACTCTTAGCCCAGAACAAAGGGATAACTTATAGCCACAAAAGTATCTTTTATAAAACAAGTTTATTTACAAAATTACCTTCACAAACCTAGACACACGCCAGCAATACAGCTTATCAGTACGGTACAAAGTAGCAAGCAAGAAGTCTTAAGGATACTGTGATTTCAGGGCTCTCAGCTAGTTAGTTCACCTCGGGCTCCAGCAGAGGCCCGGTCAACTGCATGCTGCTAGCTGGGTTCTCGGCGGAGGTCCAGTCTACCCAAGCGGCTAGCTGCGTTCCCGGCGGAGGTCTGGTCTACCCAAGCGGCTTGTGAGTGATTTCAGCTTGGTTTCTCGGGGGTCCGGTCAACCCAAGCGGCCAGTGATTTCAGCTTGGTTTCCCGGGGGTCCGGTCAACCCAAGTGGCCAGTGATTTCAGCTAGCTGGAGCACGCCGGGTGCTGCTCCCCGGGGTTGCCGATCTCTTCGTTCTCTTACCCCAAGCATGGGGCAAGATTGCTGATCAGGTCCAACAACTCAGTTCCCTTGCGCAGGGTGTTTTATACCTTGGTGTTTCAGGTAGCCCCTCCCTCCATAATCAGGTGGGTTGCCAATCAGGTGGGTTGCCACCCTCCCTGAGGGGCGGCCTTTTGGGTCAGGTGGGGTGACGCCTTCCCCCTGTGGGGTGGGGTCCCTTTGAAGCCACTTGCTTAATAGTCCCATCCTGTGGTGTTGAATGGTCCTTTCTTATGGGTGCCGAAGTGTCTGCTCTGGCGAGGTATTAAAGTCTTATGTAGATGGGGCTGATATACGAGAGCATTGACGAACCTGGTGATGCTTCCTGTCTTCCCCCCTGGGGTGATTCTATGCAGATGTTGTTTGTCCCCTTTGGTCTCTGTGGAGACTGGCTGTCTCCCCCCCCTGGGTCTCCTTCGCCCCACCTTGGTGAGTGTGTGTGTGTCAGAAAGGGGGCTTAGGTTGGCTTTCTCCACAGTTTTGATGAATTGTTTGATAGATTGTCCACCACATACTTTAGATTAAAAATGTCAGGGTTTAATTTTAATAGGATTTTTTTTAAAAAAGCATATCTAGTTTATTTAAAAATATTTGTATTACTTTGTGAATATGTGAAGGATCACTAGCAGGATCCTTTGCGTGAGTTCGGTGCTTAACGGGTTAACCGGCATTGAGTTACAGCCCGTACGAGCGCTGGCGACCACCTGAGAGGCTTTCGTGCACAAGAGGAAACCGAAGCCCTTTAAATGACCAAATAAGGCTTTTATTTATTTACACAAAACACAGAGCGGAACTAACAGCTTTCCAGGAATACTACAATGTCAACACAACCTTAGTTGACCCCTGCGTTACTCAATGAAACAGGCTCCTAGGCTAGCGGATTGAATCTGGTCAATTACCTCAGATCAGAGACTTTACGCTAGTCAGTTTCAGCCTGGCTCCGGGTCGGCCGATCCGGGGATGAGAATGGCTTACTCTGGCTGCCGCTTGAAGGACGAATCTGGCCCCGAAGTACCCTGGGTTCCCAACAACCCTCTACCGGAAGGGAGAGGGGGTTTCTACCCCTGAGTTCCCACTCTCCCCACCCTCCAGGTCAGGTGGGGGCTTATGCCTGCCCCTTCGTATCAGGTGGGCTTATTCCTGCCCGGGAAGAAGGTGACGTACTGGTACTTCACAGCTCTTTGAGACTGCCCTGATAGTTTGATGGTTCTTGATGGTCCTTCCTGGGTTTTGTGTATCTCCACTGAGACTCTTCTTTGTTGGGGATGACGGTCTGTCTGGCTATTTCTCCTGTGACTTCATCCCCCCTTCCTCGCCCCCTCCCTTGGGTGAAGACTGTGTGTGTGTGTGCAGACTTGTGTTGGGCTTTCTCCACAGAATAAAATGAAATCAGCTTATTATTTCCACTTTTGATTTCTTTCCACTGGCTCCCTTTTACTTTTTACATTCAACTTAAGATCATGCCGCATACCTTCAAAATAATTAATTTTCTAGTCCCTGCTTATCTTTCATATTTGATTTCTCTATAATCTCTTATTTGAGGTCTCCTGATTCTTTGTTGCTTGTTATGCCCCATATCGCTTCGTCAGTGCTTTTTTTCTGGAGAAAAGGGTACCGGAACTCTTGGATTACATTTCTTCGGGAGTAGATGGCGATTAAATTGTAATGTAATTAATAGAAGAAAAGGTGCTGGAACTCAGTTCCGGTGAGTTCCACCAGAAAAAAAGCCCTGCTCTTCATCTATTTCACGCCTCCGTTCTTTTTCTCTTATTGCTGCTTATTTATGGAACTTCTTACAGCCCGCAAATGACACTCTTCCTCTCTCTCTTAAAAATGCCTTAAGATGCATCCCTTATAGCTAGTCTATGTCTAATCACTTGTGGCCTTCTCCAATTAGCTGGGTTTATTTTTAGTTTTACTTCTGATACGTTATTTTCCCAACTAGATTGTGTGCCTTGTCTTTTTTTATGAGTTTTGTGAGCCCAGTATTTTAGGCACCTCAGAATTAACAACAACCACATCAACAACAATATTAGAGTGGGTTGGCTCCAATGGAGACTTATGGCATGGAAGGTACTTCTGATCACAGAAGGGAGGGAGTAGCTTTGATTTCTGCTGATTTCTCCTTGGAGGTGCAGCTGTATGGACCGCCTGCCATTCCAAAAGGTCTCTAAACCCCCAGGAACAGCAAGGGCTTTCTAGAGCAAGAATAGTCCTGGACTGGACAGTCCAAAGAACCCTAATGAGGGAGAGCAACATGGGCCGTGAGGTTGCCCATCAATGGTTAGCCCATCAACTCTTTCACCTGTTTTCCCTTCCACTCACAGAACAGGGCATGGCTGGTCTGTAACACACCTGAAAGACAATTTCTGGCAATATCATGGGGATGGGGAACAAAAAGGCTGAAAACAGCAGCTTGCTCCAGGCTACTAGTGTGCTTTTGGAAGGACACCGGTGGAAAAATATGTGTGGAGCTGGTTTCTTCCAAATTAGTTATCCCTCTACAATTTTCCAGGAAACTTCTAAGGATTCAGGAACAAACCTAGAGCCGTAGGACTGACCTACACATGTCAAAATAATAAAGGATGCACCTTCCTAGGACTTTCTGACTTCTGCTTGGGGCTTGTTTGGGTGCTCCCTCTTGTCCCAAACTCCCTGTCACTAGAAAGATAGCAAGTCCAGGAGAAGGACTCTATCCTTCTTCTTGATGTTCTGTATTTCTACATGCGGGCAGCATGTACAGGAGCATTAGTGATATGAACCCCCCTCAGCTGACCTTGAAATCCAAGACTGTTTGGATTGGGGGGGGGGCATTTGGATTGGAACTGCAGTTGGGGGGAAGGTTAACCCTTTCCCCTGTGCCATGTTCCTGACTGATATCCCAGTTGCTATGTGTACTGCAGAGCAAATATTCAGGTACAGTAATACCTTGAATTGCAAGTAACTTGGTTTGAGAGCGTTTTGCAAGACAAGCAAATTTTTAAATATTTATTTAATTTTTTTTTTACTTGATATACAAGCGACGTCTTGCAATACAAGTACTGTAGTACGGCTTAAATTAAAAATCTCTGTACAAATTTTTTTGGGGGGATTTCGTTTTGATATAAGAGTGTTTTGGATTACAAGCACGTTTCCAGAACAAATTATGCTCTCAATCCAAGGCATGACTGTACTTGTATGTTTCCCCTTCAGGGCAAAATAAAGCTTTTGGGGGAGTGATTTCAATTGTAAAATGGCAGCGGACAAAGCGTTTTAAAAAACACTTCCCCACATGCCATGATCTTAAACCCCCCAACCTGATTTGCCATAATAATGATAATAATAAAAGAACTATAGGAGATCCAGTCATGGATCTCCAACCATCTTGTCTAGTGCGCTTAATTTGCCAGATGACTGATAGTTATACACTGGAGCTCATTTGATTTGGACCTTCCTCCACAGATTACGTAGCATCACAATGGTTCTGTGCACTTTAACATGTGTATATATCACTGTTATTTCACTGGAAAGCCAAGGGCAGATTAAAAGCACTAGAGAAGCCGTTATAGTTTCCATTTTCCTGTGTACAGGCTTCCAAAATACACAAATGAAGAAACAAGGGAACAGTTGAAGAAGCAATTAACATCAAGTTGCTATGAGATTGACCTTTTTGTCTTTCAAAGATCTGCTCTCTGTCTCTAACATGTCTTAGGCTTTTGTTCCAAATAATAATAATAATAATAATAATAATAATAACAACAACAACAACAACAACAACACGCTAAGAAAAATGGTGGGCTTCTTTAAGCTCTGAAAACAAACACAATCTGAAAAACACCTTCCTTTCTACTAGGTGGTTTTCATTAAACACAGAAAGATCTGGGCACTGAGTCAAGATTCCATTTCAAGATGGGCATGAGAAGCTGGTGGGGAGCTGGTGGTGGGAGGTATCTGTTTCATTCATGGTTTGGGTATTTTGGGTGTGGGTGTTTTTGTTTAATTTATCACACGCTAACTGAGCATGGTCACTACAACGGTTTTTTTTTTTGTTTGTTTTTGTTTTAATGAATCGTGACTTTCAGCTTAAACCCTTTAAGCAGAGGCCTTTCCAGAATTCTAAAGCGCAATCAAAATTATCTTCATTGTGTTATATAGTTTGTTTCTGTGCTGACTTTCAGCCAAAAAAAAAAAAAAAGAACCCCATGGGGCAGCTCACAAAGGTTAATATAAATACAACATTCAAACAATGCAATAAAATACAGCTAACAACTAATTTAAAACAGTGCTTTAAAACCAACAAATGGAAAAATTTAAACCCAAACACATCCTTCTCCCAGCATAAAAGAGAAGAAGAAGAAGAAGAAGAAGAAGAAGAAGAAGAAGAAGAGCCAGTGTGGCGTAGTGGTGAGAGTGTTGGACTGGGACTCGGGAGATCCGGGTTCTAGTCCCCGCTCAGCCATGAAACTCACTGGGTGACTTTGGGCCAGTCACTGACTCTCAGCCTAACCTACCTCACAGGGTTGTTGTGAGGATAAAAGGGAGAGGAGGAGGAGGAGGAGGAGGATTATGTAAGCCGCCTTGGGTTCCTTGCAGGAAAAAAGGTGGGGTATAAATATAATAAATAAATAAATAAATAAAATAAAAATAAAACAATGCCGAAAGCACCTCAGAAGGCCAGTGTCCCTTGGCAGCCACCTTCCTTCCAGGTAGCGGCCCCTTATAAGCGTTCCAGGCAGGGGGGCGGGGACCAGAACAGGTAGGAAAGTTTACCTTTAGTATTGGTGTTCAGCAACAGTCTCTCCTGCTTACCTGCGATGGATGATGAAGTCTCTGACTATCTCCTGGCTGTGGCTTTCAAGAAGCCCAGGAATCAAATATTTCTTCTTCTTGCAGAATTGATAGGTGGAAATGGCAACACCCCCACCCCCACCACATGCACACACAAACACCACATGCACACACACCGCAAGTGTGTTTTAAACAACTAAGGGCTCAATCCTATGCATGTTTTATGCGGCGGCGGCGGGCGGGGGGGAGTCCTACAACTCCCAGCATGTGTCCTAAGTATACTTGTGACCATCACTACATCTATATTTTTTTAAATTTTGTATATTATCTGTTATGTGTACTATATTATAATATATGTCTAATTTTATTCTGATAGCTGTTAACTGTCCAGAGAATGATTTTATTTAATGAGATTTTATTGTTTTGTCCAGTATATGGTAGTGAGTGACACAATTTTAAAATCTGCATTTTAAATTCTGTATCAATTATATATATATATATATATATATATATATATATTAATGGATTGTATTGTATACGTTGCAGAGGCCTTTGGCTAAAAGCAATACATTTGACTATTTTCCTCTTTCTTTTCTTTTCTTTTTTGTTGTTGTTGACATTTCACACTACATCTTGTGGAAGTGAACTCCATAGTTTAACTATTCCTGCTCACTTCTAAAAGTTGGTTTAAAGTGTATGTGTTCTTTGAGTGTTTTTAGAATAGGGGTAATAATAATAATAATAATAATAATAATAATAATAATAATAATAATAATTGTTTATTTATAACGCCCCTTACACCAAAGGGTGGGACAAATAACATATACAGTAAAATATATGTTAAAAATATATGTTATGTATATTTCAAATTATATGCTGGGGCAGAACCCCAGCCCCAAAGGCCAAATTTGGCCATCCCAGACAAGTCCTCCAGGGTTCCCTAGAAGGCCACATCCCTTTCCTTTGGCTCTACCCACTTTCCCCCAACCGTCGATCATTTGGTGGTTTCCTGGCTTATGTGCAGTTTTCTCTCTTCTAAGGCTTAGTTACTGGCAGTAAGGGCATTAAGCTAAAATGTGCTGGTATTATTATTATTATTATTATTATTATTATTATTATTATTATTATTATTTTTGCATGGGGGTAGCCCCACCACTTTTGCCTTCATCCCTGCTCACCTCTGGACTGTGGCCCCCGAGAGCTTCTCTGAAATGGAATTCAGCCCTCAAGTTCAGAGGTGCTGCACCCCTGCTTTAGAAGATCTTACTGTCGGCTTCCTCATTTGGAGGGAGAGGGATGAGCAGTATTATCTGCTGCCCAGGCATTAACCCTGACAGAAAACCTGTGAGGGGTTCAGGACTCACCTCTGACCATCTGCCTTCAGAATTGTGGGACTGGACTGTCTGCCATTTTATGCAAGTCAGATGGGATGCTGTCACGCGACGTACAGTGCATATCCTCGAACGCTGGGACACTTTTACAGGGCCCAAGCAAGGGGTGAAGACTGAGTACACTTTACCAGGGTCTAGAGATCCAGGTCCCCTAGCCCTGGCACAACCCAATTACCCAGACTGCAACCCTAATCAAAGCTCCGTTTGTGCTTCCCTATGTGACATGCCCTGTCATGAATGGCCAGTCTCAGAGTTCCTTGTGCATAAGCAGGAGGAAGGGACAACTGGAAGGTGGCGGCGGCGGCGGGGGGGAGGCAATGCACCGTAGTAATCAGGGACATGGATCCCAGAAACAGTGGGAGCCACGCCCAGCATGTACCATCTGAAGGAGGCACATCACCCTACCTAATAATAGGGCCGGCCCTGTATGCTGCGTTCTTTTACTCTGTGATAGCCTGCGCTCCACTGAGTCAAAAGCCAAGGGGGTGATCAGGGCCGGTGCTACCATTAGGCCAACTAGGCAGCTGCCTAGGGCGCAGGGCTAAAGGGGGCGCCAGAAACGCCTTGGGGGGAAAATACAGCGCTCTCAAGTGGGAAGGGGGCTTGCTAAATATCTGATCTTGCCTAGGGCACCAAACTGCCTTGCACCGGCCCTGGGGGTGATTGTTCTTTGGGTTAAAGATTTATTAGGAAAACACAATGGCCCTACAAATATGTTATCAACATATATCTCAGACATTGCACTGTGTCTGGGATCACCCTATGCTGTAGCGTTGTGGGCATGGACCATTTCAAGATTGGGTTGGAAGGCCACAGGGGGTTGTATGTATCCAATATTATTCTTACTTAGAAGAATACACCCATTTAACTGAATAGGAATTCAGTTACGTAGATTAACATCGGATATAGCCCTGGGAGACTATGTAATCCAGCTGCTCTGAGCACTGAAAAGTTTTATGTATAAAAATATTTAATGTCACCCTTTAGCCCTAATAAGGATCCCCAAAGCAGTTTATAACAGTAAAATATCAAATAAAACACTGTAAAAACAAGGGGCATTAAAACTCAGTGTAAAGAGCAAAAGCGACAACAAAATCCGAAAACCCTAGCTACTAGCAAGATTAAAATACACTAAAAGCCTGGCAGAATAAAATCGACCTCACCACCCATTTAAAGGCAATCGAGATGGGGCTGGTCTAATATCCCTTAGGAGGGATTTCCTCAGTTGGGGTGCAGCCATTGACAAATATTTCCCTGACATTCCCATCAACCACACCTCTCCTGGCAGTGGAACATGGAACAGGGCCTTTGAAGATGACGCCAACTGATGAGCAGGTTCCGAACACTTTTCAAGGGCAGACCCATGTAGAGTGCATTGCAGTAATCTAATCTAGGCTTGACTAAGGCACATGTAATAGTGGCCAGACCTGCTTTCTGCAGAAAGGGGCACAGCTGGGCAAAAGCACTCCTAGGCACTGCAGCCACCTGGGTCCAGGGCACTGCAGACATGGTCCCGTACTGTGAACTTCAGAGGGAATGCAAACACACCCAGGCCAGAACAGGTTGAACTTCCCCAGTACAGGTTGTGCAGAACAGGTTGTAACGTAGGGATGTGCAACACTGGGAGATCTCTTTTGTTTGAGCCCGAAGGACTTCCACAGCATTTCCGATCTGATGATCGGAAACGGAGCGTGGGGATTTTTAAAAATCACATTCCAGAAATGGCGTGAAACAGCTGCACACACTGAGAACTGAGATATGCGTATTTGTAGCACCTTTTGTGCAAATGATGATTTGCACAAATCAGGTCTTTTGTGCAAATGGGGTCTGGATCTTTATTTATTTATTTAATATATTTATTCACCGCCCATCAGCCAGAAGGCTCCCTGGGTGGTTTACAAAACAAAGCAACACAATAATATCAACTAAAATAATATAAAAACACAAACATACTAAAATATAACATGATAAAAACAAGCAGCCAAAATAAATTTAATCCAGAGGTACAGTCAGTGGCGATAATAAGAGTAGCGATAATAAAAGCATAAAATTAACCGTTAAAATATTGGGCAAATAAAAAGGTCTCCACCTGGCGCCTGAAAGAATAGAGTGTAGGCGCCAGGCATACCACTTTGGGGAGCTGATTCCATAGATGGGGTGCCACAACTGAGAAGGCCCTTCCCCTAGTAGCCGCCCTCCTAGCTTCTTTTGGAGGGGGCTCTCTGAGAAGGGCCTCTGAAGAAGATCTCAGGGTTCAGGCAGGCTCGTATGGGATGAGGT
Source organism: Shinisaurus crocodilurus (assembly GCA_021292165.1). Lineage (NCBI taxonomy): Eukaryota > Metazoa > Chordata > Lepidosauria > Squamata > Shinisauridae > Shinisaurus > Shinisaurus crocodilurus. The sequence goes on along the minus strand of CM037877.1, from coordinate 1,880,662 downwards.
GTTCCTTCAGATAACATGGCTCCAAGCCATTTAGGGCTTTAAATGTTGATGTAAGCACTTTGAATCAGGCCCGGGCTTCAATCTTTAAATTTGCGTCAATGGGTTTGTGCTGTTTTTAATTTTTTTCCCCGCATTTGCAAGTCCATTATTGCATTCGCAAGTCCGTTATGTAATCCCAGGCGCAGCATATTCCCTTGGTAAATATCCTTGTCAGTTTCGCCCTCTCACTACTTAGCTCACCATATTCCCTACTTCACAAAGAACTTGTCATTGTCAATTTCGTCTAGTTTGGCATCAGCACTATGGTTTTCTGCTAGGGTTATGTGATTTGTGCACATTAAATAGATGTTTTAATTATTATTTTTCAGCTCCCATGATTTGTGAAAACAAGGTCATGGTTTTTTAGTCTCTCCCCCCGCCCCCAGTTCTTCCCACCAATATTATGCATACAATATCTGATTTCTTTCAGTAATGTATTTGATATGACAAATACTGTTTATTGCATTCATTTATTTATGATTATATTGCTGGTGGTTTGTTTGTTTGTTTGTTTGTTCTTTTTAGCAATGAGGTAGGTCCCAGTGATGGCAGGGCAGCCAGCTCAAGGCAGGTCAGCCCCATGAAAGGCGGAAACATAACATGCTGTGAATATGTCAGCCCAAATTTGCGCAACTGAGACATGTATGCAAAATTAGAACTCCACTCCTCCATTTGCGCAAATTTTCAGAGCTTTATATTGTGTGCAGATTCTGAACTCTTTCTCTTCATAATTTGTGCAAATCTTTGGACCTTTAAAAAAACACACAAAAAAACCCCCAAACAAAAACCTTGCGCAAATCACAGCCATTTTAAAAGCAGAAATCCATGTGCTGGCTGCTCGACTCATGTCAGAAAGAGTCAGCATCAGTGCGGGGGAAACGGGATGGAATCTGGAGGGCTGAGTCAGGGAAATGTGTGGGATTTTCTTCACCCCCCAAACGGATTCCTCACACATCTCTAGTTGAGTTGTAAGTTAAAGCAGGTTATAAGTTACATGAACATACAACCATATCGGAGGGTACGTGTTAGTGAGTCTATGGCATGAGCAGAGCATCAATATAGTAGGAGAAAAATGGAACCAGCAACTGTGTCACATGCTGAGATATTTTGGAAGCTTGACTCACCGATGCTTCAAAAACATTTTGAGACACATGGATAATCTCCACCGCCGAGTGTTCCATGAAACCTTTCCCCTTTTCTTCCTCTCATTCCCCCTAAGCTGTGGTGAATAGTTAACATTCCATTGCGACCTTCTTCAGAGGCACCGCGGCGCGTTGTTTCTTCACAAGGGGCATTTTAGCTGACAATGCGGAGATCCTTTTCCCACATCACTGAAAGGGATTTCTGATTATGCGCAGAAGATGACAGCAGCGCCGACGGCTTGGATGTCATCCAAACACTGCTGGATGCACCGACCACCACCACCACCACCCTTCCCCTTTTTTTTGGCACTGTTATTTAGGAACGTTCTGCTCCCTTTTTCCGAGCAAGATTTCTGGAGATAATGCACTGCGGATAAGATGGCCTAGTTTTATACCCTGAAGGATATGTAAAGCAGAGTGAGGTTTCCATTCAGGTGGAGAAAACAAACAAACAAACAAACAAACAAATAAATAAAATAGTTTGGTTTCTATCTTCAAATCGTCATTTCTGGTCCTGTGAATTGCATTTCAACAGAATTGTTGCTGTCATTTACAACCCTGAAGTGTTCTGCATGTCTGCAAAAGGTTGAGTGTGTGTGTGTGTGTGTGTGTGTGTGTGTATATATATTCTTTTTCTTGTTGTTTAAGAAAAAAGAGAGCCAGGATCAGGCCAAAGGAACATCAGGGCCTGCTCTAGTTGGACTGCCGCCCCCCAGCCATCATCATCATCATCATCATCATCATCATCATCATCATCTGTACAAAGTAGCAGCTTCTGTAGCTGGAGTCAGTCAGCTCCCCCCCCCCCCCCCCGGCCAGGTGCGATGAGCCAGGGAAGCAGGGACCAGGTCTTGCAGGACTCACAGCTGGATGGTCTCTAGGCCTTGAGTATTTTGAGCATGCAAATATGTTTCATTTAGTTGGCTGTGCTAAAAAGCAGCCTATTTGTTTAAATATAAAACCAATAAATATTGAGCCCTAGAATAAGAAATAGCATCTGGAGCTGAGCGTTAGCTGTCATTACTTCCTGGTGTAATGCCTTTTGGGGGTGGAAGGTGGGGAAGATGATTTTTAGAAAGGTAAACCGAACATGGGGCTTTTTTTTTTCACATGGAAGGGGTGGGGGGGGTAGTAGGGAAAAAGATAGAAAGAGAACCACTTATTTTGTGGTTCTTTTCTCCTTGGAAGTAAAGACCACACATGGGAAGTAGCGCAGGAGAAAACCAGGCCATACCACTGCATGGCCAGAAACAAAATATTTACTGGCTGGGCAATAAAGCTTGTACTAGCAGGTAGTACCAAATAAAAACGTGTGTTTGATGTGTGCAGTACTTATTGGTAGAAGCATTAAAACCATCTATCAGAATTTGGAGGCCTAGTAAAAATGTAGTCTTTTAAAAGGAGGTTTATAAGACGGAGGGGGCGGGAAGGGCGTGTGAAGGGCCAGTCTTAACCCCCTGATAGCTAAGTCCAATGCAGAAGTGTATGTGTGTGGGTGGTCGGGAAAGGCATACGAGGGACAGGTTTAACTCCTAATATATGAACCAACAAGGTGAACTTTGGTACAGTTAAAGTACAATATCTTCAGTACAATATCTCCAGCTTACCTTCCTCTTGTGTATGTATCTTTTCTTTATAAACGGGTTCAGATAACATGATAACCCACACTCAAGGGATGCGTGTGGGTTGTTGTTGAACCATGGGCTGTTGTTGAACCATCAGTTATCATGTTGTCCGAACACAGCTGCACTAACAAGCCATGGCTTGTTAACCACGAGCAACCCATGAAAAGAACCCATGGTTTGTTGTTGGGTTACAAACTGTGGGTTGTTCACCATGCTTTATTATCTCAGCTGGGTTCAGACAACATGATAACCCACATTTCAGCAACAACCCACTGTTCAACAACAGCCCATGGTTCAATGACCATCCACACTCAACCCATAGTCAACCCTTGAGTGTTGGTTATAATGTTGTCTGAACCCAGTCATTGACTGGCAGTGGCTCTCCAGGGTTTCAAGGTTTTTCCAGCCCTACCTGGAGATGCTGGGGATTGAATCTGGGACCGTGGCTTGCTTAAGCTACGGTGATCATGCGAACCAGGTCAGTGAGTACTCTCCACCAAACCCACAGAACTAAACTAGGAAATACCTCTAAAGTTAGCCAAGAAATCTTCTTCCAGGCATCTTAGTAATCAATATGCAAGGAATATTTCTATATGAATGAACATTCCACCCCACCTTCACCATGTAGTAGTACAGTCCAGATCTGGCCAGGGATGTTGAAGAGTCCTTGGTCTCGAGTCACGAGTCGAGTCACGAGTCTTTGGACCCGAGTCTCAAGTCTGAGTCCGAGTCCTTGGTCCAAAATGGTGACTCACGAGTCACGAGTCCTGAGTCACTCCCAAAACTGACTCCATGAGTCCCTATTAAAATCAATGGGGTTTTTTCCCAACAAAATAAGGCTACTTCAGATGTGTGGCTTAAATAAATTCTAGGCACAAGTGTGCCTTTTTATTTCAAAACTCTGCAACTGATTTTGGCAAGAACAGACCAGGCAGACAAACCCAAAATAACCAGGCAGGCAGAGGAGGCAGGGAACCCCAAAGCAGGCAGGCAGAGGCCTTTGTCTTGGACAATTCAACTGTTGAACAGGTCAAGAAGAGACCAGGCAGGCAGAGGAGGCTGGGAACCCCAAACAGGCAGGCAGAGGCAGCCAAACCCAAAATGTCTGACCCTAACCCAAACCTCCCACAACAACACATCAATCAAAATAAATCTCAACACATCGTTGGGGCTGCGCTCCTGATAGCTGTCCATAGTGGCCGAGCAGCGGCGCGCCTCGCTTCCATGCGCTCTTCACCGGTGATCGCGCTCCTTCTGGCACAGCCAGAAGACTCGTCAACAGCCCAGGGATGCTGAAGAGTCCTTGGTCTCGAGTCCCGAGTCGAGTCTCGAGTCCCATTAAAAATATTGGGACTCGAGTCCGAGTCGAGTCAGAGGGGGGACTCAGTCCGACTCACGAGTCGAGTCCTCGCGTCCGAGTCCCCATCCCTGGATCTGGCTTTACCACTTTAGCCAGGACTAGGCCTATATTACCCAGCAATCATTGCTCCCTGCCCTGTTGGTTAGATGAGGCAGTGCTATATCTAATATCACCATGTTACCCAGGTATTAGTCCCTTTAGGGCTTGAAAGGGTTAAGACCTCGCCCATTTTGTGGCATTAAAACCATCATCTTTGCTGGTTCGGTCCAGGGAAGCACCTGCAGAACTACCAAATATGTTTCAGGCAGTGGAAAGCTCCCATAACTCTCGTGCAGGACGAAGAAATAAAATACCAAAACCTTGCTCAGCCATATACCTCATTTTAATGTTTCCCTCACAGACTATTAAAAGTGAAACTTTATTAAATATGTACAGCTGCTTTCTCACTGCAGGTGTTGAGCCTGGGTGTTAACATTCCATCAACTAATAATAAAGGCTAAAGCCCCCCCTCCCATCACCCACCTGACTCTCAGGTGAACTCATTTTAAGATTAAGCAAAGGGCAGTGTTTATTCTCCCGTTATCTTGGGAAGGGAGGCAACAAAGGGGAGAGTGTATTGGGGGTTTTGCATAAGGACCTAGGACAGCCTAAATGTAGGGATGATTGCCCAACATTTGGCCCATCAAGGCAGGCAAACACAGCCTTCCAATCTTGGGTGACATCCCACCGAAGGCATAATAAACCTCCGGTTTTTTGCTGGCTGCAAAATTGGTGTCATGTCCCATCAGCTTCTTGTTTTTTGACCAAACCAGAACTACAACCAGGACTGAGAGCATATGAGACCTCCTCAAAGCGGAAGGATCCCATCATCAGTCCTAGCAGGTACAGCAGTGTTCTCCAACCTTGGGTCCCCAGATGTTTTTTTTGCCCTACAACTCCCAGCCAAAAACATCTGGGGACCCAAGGTTGGAGAACACTGATGTACAGGGATTAAGGGGAATCAGTGAACAAAATCCCCTGATATTACCATCCAACAACAAAGTGCCCCTCTTGGGGAGGTTGTAGATTTGTGGGACCCAATGCACTCTGATCCCAGACCTTCCAAATTCACCCCCAGGATCCTAGGAGCAGAGACAGCAGTGAGTCCCAGCAGAAGCTCAGAACCAAAGGCACAATGGCTGCGTGGCCGCACCAGGCCTCCTTCCCTGAGCTCAAGAGGAAGAAGCCAAAACCAACATCTGGTCCAGATCAGGACCCTGCTGTGTTCCAGGAAAGGGTGGGGATAGCAGGGCGAGCTATAAAGCTCCTCAGTTGGCCCCTCGCCATTTCTGATGCAACACCTCCTCTGACTTGACTGACTGTGACTCTGTAGCTGGACAGCTTCTCAGCTCTCTTGGAACCCATGCTCCCTAACCTGTTGGACAGCATCTTGGTCTGGCCAATAAGAGGATAATCCAACGCCTTGCAGTAGTGGCAGCAGAAATGGAGCATACAGGGTTGCCAAGTTCAAAACATCAAAAATACAACCCCCTCCACTGGAGGGTCACAGGGTGGAGGTAGAAGAACCAAAGCAGAAAACTGAGGGCTTTAGGCAGAGCCTGACAGAATCTGAACTTCACTGGCTTTTCACTCTGAATATCAGTTGCCAGGCAGAACATGGTTCTCACGGCTTCAGCCTGTAGAACGTTGGCTGCTTTGTTACCTTTGGGGAGGGGTTGGTGAGGTGTGTTTGTTTTTGAACTGTCTGAGAGGCCACAGGGGCTTGCCCACCTACTGCGGTCTTCACTGAAGACTTTGGTCCATGCCCCACATTGGTTTGGTGGGGATGCAGGGCAGGGCATTTTTTTTAGTAGCTGCACCCAGGCTGTGACACTCCCTGTTCCAGGATGCTCAATCGGTCCCTTCCCTATGGCTGTGTCCTGGAGACCTTATCTCACTGTACTTTGGGGTTGGCTTGGTTTTTCTTCCCCCTTCTGTGGCATCATGGCTTCGGTTGCTCACTTTTAGTTTGTGTGTATGTTTTTAATTAATGGACGTTCTATTGATTGACTTGTTGTTTTAATTGATGTTGTATATATTGCCTTTGGGCTCCAAATAAATAAGGGAGGGAGGGGCTGGCCCATCCATTCTTGGCAGGGGTGGGAATCATAGAATCATAGAAAAGTAGAGTTGGAAGGGGCCTACAAGGCCATCGAGTCCAACCCCCTGCTCAATGCAGGAATCCAGGTCAAAGCATCTCTGACAGATGTCTGTCCAGCCGCACCTTGAATGCCTCCAGACTGGGAGAGCCCACCACCTCCCTGGGTAGTTGATTCCATTGTCTTATTGCTCTGACAGTCAGGAAATTTTTCCTGATGTTTAGGTGGAATCTAGGTTCCTGTAACTTGAGCCCATTATTCCGTGTCCTGCAAACTGGGATGAACGAGAAGAGATCTTTGCCCTCCTCTGTGTGACATCCCTTCAAATACTGGAAGAGTGCGATCATATCTCCCCTCAGTCTCCTCTTCTGAAGGCTAAACATGCCCAGTTCTTTCAGTCTCTCCTCATAGGGCCTTGTTTCCAGTCCCTTTATCATCCTTGTTGCCCTCCTCTGAACCCTCTCCAGTTTGTCTATGTCCTTGTTAAAATGAGGTGCCCAGAACTGGACACAGTACTCAAGATGAGGCCTAACCAGTGCCGAGTAAAGGGGAATTATCACTTCCCGCGATTTGGAAGCTATACTTCTATTAATACAGCCCAAAATTGCATTTGCCTTCTTTGCAGCCACGTCGCATTGCTGGCTCATATTCAGTTTGTGATCTACCACAATTCCAAGATCCTTCTCACTTGTAGTATTGTTGAGCCAAGTGTCCCCCATTCTGTAACTCTGCATTTGGTTTCCTCTCCCTAGGTGCAGCACTTGGCATTTATCCCTGTTAAATTTCATTCTGTTATCCCTGTTAAATTTCATGGCATGGAAGCATGCCAACTAGGGCTTTAGAGATTTGACTTCAAAATCTCCGGCACCTAGTCAGGGATGGATCAGGCAATGGGGCAGGAGGACCACACAGGGAAGTGGGTGTGAGAGTGATACATATTGCTGCTGTCTCCCGATGCACTCCAGGGCATGAGCACTGGATGCAGTTTCACTGCTGAGTTTTACTCAAAATCTTATGGCTATGATGGATGGATGGATGGATGGATTGATTGATTTTGATTTGTACCCCACCTTTCTACCAAGAAAATGAAACACAAGGCAGCTTACAATTTCTTCTTTATTATTTTTATATCCCGCCTTTTTTCCTGCAAGGAACCCAAGGCGGCTTACATAATCCTCCTCCTCCTCTCCATTTTATCCTCACAACAGCCCTGTGAGGTAGGTTAGGCCGAGAGTCCGTGACTGGCCCAAAGTCACCCAGTGAGCTTCATGGCTGAGCGGGGACTAGAACCCGGGTCTCCCCAGTCCCGGTCCAACACACAAACCACTACGCCACACTGGCTACAATGTAGCAATGTAGCAATGAGGCTATATTTCCGGCTTATATATTTCTGCAGTGCATTAAAAACTTGGTTTTTCAGGCAGGAATATGGGGTGGGTGGGTTAGAATGTTTTTAATTTTTTTTTATAATGTTTTAACTATATTTTAATTATGTTTTATTGTTGTATTTTATTGATTGCCCAGGGTGGCCGGGTGGCTGGCCAGATGGGTGGCTCAACAATGTAATAAATAAATAAAATAAATAAATATAAAAACATATGTGGCAACTGGCTCAGAGGCAAAAAAAAGAGTGAGAGAAAGGCAGGAGTCTGGCCGAAGTGCTAACGGTGGCACTTGGGGAATAACAATAGCTGCCATTGCGATTATCAGGGCAACAAGAAGTGAGGGGTGATGGCGAAGCCCACCATCAGCACTTGATGCCTCTGAGCTGTTGCCTGAACAACCTGGCGGGGCCCACTGCTGACCTCAGCCCCTTTTGAATGGCGCTCTGATTCAATGAGCAACAGGTTCAGGGAACACAAGAAGCTGCCTTATACTGAGTCAGACCATGAGTCCATCTAGCCCAGTGTTTATTTATTTATTTATTATATTTATACCCCACCTTTTTTCCTGCAAGGAACCCAAGACGGCTTACATAATCCTCCTCCTCCTCCTCCTCCTCCTCTCCATTTTATCCTCACAACAACCCTGTGAGGTAGGTTAGGCTGAGAGGCAGTGACTGGCCCAAAGTCACCCAGTGAGTTTCATGGCCGAATGGGGACTAGAACCCGGATCTCCCGAGTCCCCAGTCCAACACTCTCACCACTACGCCACACTGGCTCTCAGTATTATTGACATTGACTGGGTTCAGACAACACAATAGCCCACACTCAAGGGTTGAGTAAGGGTTGTTGTTAAAATGTGGATTTGTCTGAACTCAGCTGTGCTAGTATGCCATGGCTTGTTAACCATGAAGAGAACACCATGGTTATCTCAGCTGCATTCAGACAACATGATAACCTACATTTCAAGAACAATCCATGGTTCAGCAACAACCCACACTCAACTAATACTCAACCATTGAGTGTGGGTTATCATGTTGTCTGACCGCAGTCATTGGCTCTCCAGGGTTTCAGGCAGGGATTGAACCTGGGACCTTCTTCATGCAAAGCAGGTGCTCTACCACTGAGCCATAGCCCCCTCCCCAATTCAAACAGGGAGCCACTGTTCAGATTTCCCACAATGCCCTGGAGTGATGTTACATTGGAGGCAGTAGGAAATTAAAATGGAGGCACCATCAGAGCACTGCTGTTGCCCACTGCTCCCACTGCCACAGGCAAACCCAAAGTGTCAAGGGAACCACCAGAGGGCACTTTGCCAAAAAAACCTTCAAACCTGAAGCTGACCTTGTAGAATGGTAACACTGAGCACTGCAACAGACACGGTGACTGGGAGGACAGGATGAGTATCTAGAAATCAGGGGCCATTCCATAGCTGGGATGAATACCGAGGATGACATTTTGGGAGGTGAGGCCCAACACTTGCTCTAAGGCCCATACATCCCCTCTCCATGAAGGAGCTGTTGGATTTGGGAGATTTATTATCCAATCTGTGTGCTAACAGATTGGATTATAAATTCTACCTGTTTATTTACTTATCAAGTAAAGTTCTACAGAGTTTACATTTCCTAGTTACAGTCCATGTGCAGAGTATAAATGCATAGCAAGCATTAAGTCCAGTGGAATAAGTTGAGCTTCACGCCACCTCAGCAAAGACGTTACATTGTTGCAGGAACAAAGTAAAAGAAACAGGAGAGAGTCAGAAAGGAAGAAGAAATCCTTCTCCTTAAAATGGCTTCTGACTGAACAAGTTAGCACGTCATCAGAACATACAAACCATGTGACCAGTTCCATAGTTCCTTTCCCAGAGATCAAGTTCCCATACAAGAATAGACATTCTGTGTAGACATTACAGACCTGTTTACAGAGCCACACTGTACCTTTCATGTGTAAACAATTGTGCTGCAGCTGGTAAAGTGATACATATCACAACACTCCAGCCCTGTTTTTTAAATTGCATCCACAACCATTCACCCGGATTTGGGGGGGACAGAATCAAACTAGCATAAGAGTCACTCAGTAAGTGGTATTGACAGTTAGCCAATAGCATGAGCTTGAATGTTTGTATGAACCGGCTCAGCATTCAGAGAACTGAGTTTTGAAGAAACTCATTAATATAAATAAGGCAGTTGGGTTGACTTGGGTTGGGTTTTGTGAAGAATGTTATTTTTTTTTGTTAAAAGCAGACAAGGGACAATACTTGATTACAAGTCATTTTAATCCTACCTGCATGGCGTTCCTTTAGTAATCTTGCTAATGACCGAGGTGTTTAATGGTCATTGTAGAACTAATGATTGATTAAAGGGCAGTGCAGTCCTATGAGGGTGGCCACAACCCTCTGAACTCGGAGGATTGTGAGCATCCGAATGAGAGGAGGAGGAGGAGCTCAGCAGATAAGATATCCACCACACTCCCCTAGCCCTCAAAAAACATCTAGATGGCTGATTTTGACCGTCTAGATGTTTTTCCTCTCTTCACAAGGTGGAGAGGCTGAGATGCCACCTGGATTCCTCAGAATCTGGCGGAGCCTCACTCCTCCCCTCCTCGCCCGCAGTAACATCCCCCCCCCACGGGGGAACCGAAGATGGAAGACCATCTTTGGTTCTCTGCCAGTACGGAAAGAACCACACCAACTACGAGGTGTGGGAGGGAGGGTGCTCTGCGTTGCTGTGACCTCAGAAAAGAATTCTGAGGTCACAGTGCCTTCCAGCACCTATCCTATGTTCCCCCCCCCCTCAGACAAGGTCGGAGAGACATAGGATAGCGCCCTGGGTCATACTATGAAAATGTGAATAATTATTCTGGCCAGTTATAGATCTCTTTAAACCTTCCAGTATATATATAATCATGTCAGATGTGTCCGAGTGGATTTTCTTAACTAGAAGTATAACTTTCAAGTTAGATTAAAACAGCCTCAGGGCATTCTACGTTTAACTTCAAAGCGGGACAAAAGAAATGTTGCTACTGTAGAGCAATAACATTCAGATCTACCGTTAGCATATTTTAGTTACATAGCTGAAATTGGTGTCTTCACGGGAACAAAAAAAAAGAATTGAAGCAGGGTAGCTTTAAAACCAACAACTTTTTGACAAAAGCGATATCAGGAAAGGCAACATTCAGTAGGGTTTTTTTTTTTTCTGTTTAATGATGGCACTTAAAGAACAACAACAACAAAGTGTGCTTCCAGATAGATGACTCTTAGTGTTACCAATCAAACGACCGTGTGTAGCTATTCCATCTTTTCCTCCTTAACATATTTTTTTTTTCTTGAAAGGAAAAGGGTGAAAGTACATGGGAGGACAACATATTGAAGACGTCCTCATTTGAACACCCCATAAATCTCCATGATTGTAAAATAAAAGCCCTGCCCAGAAGCACCCTTTAGTTATAGGCTCTGTGAAGCAGCCTTCCCCCAACCTGACACCCTCCAGATGGGCTACAAGTCCCATCATCTGCAGCTAGCATGGTTATTGGTCACACAGCTGGAGAGCATTGGGTTGGAGAAGGCTTCTGTAAGGCAAAATCCTATTGTCAATACGAAGTTGGCTTTGACTTTGCTATCTGCCCAATGGAAGGTATCAGTTTCAATTCACACATTACATATTTTAAGGTGTACACTTCAGATTTTTGGTTTTAAGTGTACACCTGAAAAGGTAACGTGGGAATGAGATATTCACATTAGGATGTGAAAAATGATAAAATAACTCCAATATTTATTATAACAATGATTCCAAATCAAATCAATTACCGTTAGGCATAAAATCAATTTTGACTTGCAAACACATCTCAATACAGTGTTTCTCAGTATACTGGACAGTGCACAATATGGTGTTTCTAAGTGCTGGCTTAAAACTTCTATGACAAAGAGATCCATGATCCAAAGCCTCATTTGGGGAGCTGATAAGTCTTGAGAATGCATCCTTTTCTGATGTTCCTCACTACCTTACATGCTGGCTGAACTTGACGCAGGTAAAGTATAGAGGGAGCCATGATTGAGTGAACACGCAGAGTCTACATGAGGCTTGCTTCTGAGTAATGTGTCAAACAGACCCGACACAAGGTTCCACGTACCCCATGAGAGCTGTACATTTTGCAGCATCCCTTCTTCATTTTCCATCTCCATCATTTACCTCGATTGCGGTTCTCAGAAGATTAAGGTTTACCACTCATTAGCATGGGCGGCCAAGGACACGATTTATTGCCTTTTTGTGTTACAGTACATCTGCCAGAAAGAAACCTCAGCGGAGCTTCTATCTTGCTCTTCAAACCACATATTGCCTCATTTATATTCTGCAAACTTTCCCCTCCTTTCTTTTTTTCCCCTTAAAAAAAAAAAAATCCCTTCTCCTTTCCTATGAGGCAGGCATTTCATTGAGTCTGCAATGGTACCATTTAGAAATGAAATGGTGATTGCTATTCAGAGGTTGAACCAATTCTCACAAGCTTCTCGGGGACCGAAGCTTAAGCCTTTCAGCTCCCCCACCTCTTTGTCTTGTAAAGTTTGTAGTGGCCAGAGTGCCAAGTTCAGGAAGGTTCTGATTCCCCTGGGTTTCACAGGGCCTGCCTATTAGTAGCTTTCTGTTTCTGAGACTATAGAAACAATTATTAGGAATTCTCTTGCTCTCACTTTTTTTGTATGGCCATATTGAATGAAGGTATGAATGGAGATTCTAAGACCGAGAAAGTGAGATACTTAATGGAACTTCAGCTTCTGTCGTTAATTAGATTTGGATGGCTTTAGTAAAGCAGCTGTTTTCTTTTCTTTCTTTTTTTTTGCTTTTTAAAGAAAAGTGAGTTTACAAAAAGGGCCTTTCAATGTATATTGGGAGAGGGAAGAGAGACTGTATAAAAGAAAGTCACTCTGAAAAAGGAGTTTGGGAATTCCACTTCTCTCTTTTCTCTTCCACCCTTTTCTTTCCTTTCCTTTTCCAAAGAGAAATGTATAGGGTGGGCCAGGAAAAGTCACACTGCGGCAGAGGAAATAACCTTTGCAAAAATGATGCTGCATTTGAGAAGCAGTAGGCAACACGCATAAATCACACTCCAAGACTTCTGTTTGGGAGACAGTTATCTGAAAGCAAAAGCTGGAAAACACCGATTCCGATGTCACAGGGTTGTGAAATAAGGACGGGAGAGAATTCTGTTCCACTTCCTGGACTACTATGCGGATGAAAATGCAGTTATGCTTTGGATCGCACACTTCTCTGAGTGCTGCAATGCAGTTTTTGGCTTATAAAATGAGCACAAAAATGCCTATTTTTAGGGGAAATTGCACACAAAAACAAATGAGCATTTCTGTGCATTTAAAAAATAATAATAGACTGATGTGGAAATGGGATGGAATGGGCTTATATGAAACTGACATGGACTGATTCATCCATTCCTACCGGTGAATAGTGTAGGAGATATGGGGTTGCTGGTTCATTCCATAGGAGGTAAATACTGGAACCTGTACAATATGTTAGATCTTTCAGAGGACCTGTAGTTTGTGAGCGGGGCAATGCTACATAACTTCAAAAACAAAATCAAAAACAAATAATAGGCACGATTCATTGCATTCCCTGAACTCACATTACACATTGCAATAGGAATCCAGTATTTGCCTCCTATGGAATGAACCGGCAACCCCATATCTCCTCAGGGGATTGAGTGCACAGCCTTCTCTCATCCAGAGCATGAGTAGCCTGCATGATGGAGCCCCAGAAGGAATGGGTACTCTTCATCACTCTATGGGAGGCTTGCACATGGCAAGTAACGGCCAGCGGTGATGTGGTGGTGAGGAAGAAGGCTGCTCTGAGGCTGCTTAAATAGCGGCTTATCTATGGCCACCTGTTGAGTTTGTGTGCTTAGCTCTACGCTAGAGACTCGCACCTCTAACTCTTAGCACCTAGCATACTGTGTGGTACTTGGGGTTTTTTTCAAACTGAAATGGGAGAATGAAAACATTTACAATTCTATCCATACTACAGGAGAAAGACAGGTGCGTCGCTGTCATGCTGATTGCAATATCGGTCATAGAAGACTCTATGACCTGAAGTAGCGGAGGCTTTATTTACCTTTGCAATATAACAACCCTGATTCCTTCCTCACATTAATCAATGGCCGTGTAAGCCCATTAGAAACCGCGACCCTGGTCTAACAAGCAGCAGAAAAATCAATATGGAATGGTAAACTTGTAACAAAGGCTAAAACCAAATAGGTTTTCTGCAATTTCCTACCTTCACCAACTGCATTACTTATTAGTAATAACCCCTTGTGGGAGCCTGAGCAAGCTTGACTGAAAGAACACGCAACAAAGTATTAACTAAATGAGTACCAAAGAAGGCAGCGACTTAATAATAAAGCCTTTTTATCCAAAAGGCCTTGCTGCTAATTCTGGCCTATCCTTGTTTGTCTGGTTTGACATTTTCCCAGCTAAGGATAATTCTTTGGTGCTTCTCACTTAGATGAGCATTGGGGCATTCAGAAGAGTTTCGACAGAATCAGGAGAAGGGAGCATGGTCACTCATGGTAATCTTTACAATAATCTGTTTATTTATGAATGTACCAGTTGCGCTAGTATTACACAAGGAATCCAGATGCAAGCACATAGGCACTAGGCATTCCTGCAGCAGTTCAGCACCCCAAAACCCAAATCTGTTTCTCCCAAACAATCCTCTTACCAGCACCAGACCTTTTCTAGGTTTTGTCCAACCCTTGGCACATGGACACGATTCAGTATACATTCTGGTGTCTTGGGACAATAAGTACCTTCCCACACCAGTTCACCATCTGTTAGCGTGCAGTGTCCTCATCAATTATCAGTCTATATCAAAAGTTAGAAAGAGGCCACTCTGCACAGAAAGAATGGGATTACTGTAGCCATCCTGTTACCCTACAATCTGGCTTTTGCCCACAGCAGAACTCCATGGAGACTGCTCTTAATAAAATCAGAAATGGTCTTCTCACTGCCACCCTTGTCCTCCTTGGCCTCTCTGCAGCCTTTGAGACAGGTGATTATCCTCTTCTGCTTGACTGCACTCATCCCTTAGTTTTCTGTGACTCTGTTCTTAGCTGATCCTCCTCTTTTCTGTCAAATGTACCCATTTAATGGTTCCACGAGGAGAAACTCCTCCACTGCCATTCCCCTTTCTGTTGGGTCCTTCAGCATTCTGTTCTGCCCCCTACCTTTTCCTCTCCACATTCTCATAGGGACATAGGAGGCAGGGATGTTGAAGAGTCCTTGGTCCCGAGTCGAGTCCCGAGTCTTTGGACCCGAGTCTAGAGTCGAGTCTAGAGTCCGAGGTCCAAAATGGTGACTCGAGTCGAGTCCCGAGTCCCAAGCCACTCCCAAAGCGGCGGCCCATGGAGGGAGCGGGAGGGTCTCCGTGAGAGGAAGAAGAGCTGCCCTTCCTCACGCAGAGACCCTCCTGCTCCCTCCACGGGCCGCTGCCGCCGCCGCCGCCGCCACTCACCGTCCTTCCCTCGTCCCTACTCCTGCCGCCGCCGGGGGCAGGGATGTATTACGAGCCCTCCCTGGGCTCGTAGTTCTCCGCGGCGGAGCGGCCCAAACTCGCTCTTCTAAGCGGCGCGGAGCATTCTCTGCGCCGCTCGAGTCGCTGCCGCCTCGACGCCTCACCTCGCCACCGCCCCGCTGCCGCCCTCACCTCACTGCCGCCGCCCTCACCTCCACCTCCACCGCCCTCACCTCACCTCACCTCTGCCGCTGCCGCCGCTGCCGCCCTCACCTCGCCGCCGCCCTCGCCTCTGCCGCCGCCACCGCTGCCCTCTCCTCCTCCTCCTCCTCCGCCACTGCCGCCGCCATCGCCATCGCACACAGCACGCCGCGTCACGCTGCCAGCGCCGTCGCTCTGTTTTTGGCGGGGTTGCTGTGTGCGATGCAAAATTTTGAGGTTCTAAAGCTATTTTGAGAGCTTTATGTACAACAGTTTTGCCACTTTGGAATTCATCCTGATATCTAACAGCTGTTTTGCGTTCTCGGGTTGAACGCCTTAGAGATTGTTCACCTCCCTCCTGTTCCCCAGATATCTGCCCAGTGGCCTGTTCTGTTTCAGAAACTTCCTGCTGTGTGTTTGCCATTGAATGCATTGGCAATTCCACTAGCTGTCTCTGTTCATGTGTTTGTTCATGAAAAATCACATCTCTGCTCAGAATTACCTTGTTGTGTTGTGGTGACCACAATCTGTAACCTTTTGTTTGTCATACCCCAGCAGAAAACATTCAAAGCTTTTAGCCTGTATTTGAACAAAACATTTGCACCCAAAAATACGCACGTGTGCTATCTTTGGCCTCCTCCCATGAAACATTTCATATGGAGTTTTCTCAGTTATGGAGTTAGGTAACCTGTTCAGCAGATAGTTTGCATTTGACAGTGCATCCCCCCAGAAATGGTTTTTTAATTGTGAGTCAGCTAATTGAGCCCTCATCATTTCCTGGAGTGTTTCGTTGTGCCCTTCTGCTACATCATTTTGAAACTGTGAGTTAGAGCCTGTGATTTTGTGCCCAATGCCCTCACTTTCCAAGAATTTCTTGAATTTTGTACTCATGTACTCTCCCCCACCATCTGTGAGCAATTCACCTATGGGGTATTGTTTGAATCTGTTCCCAGCCCATTTCACAAATGATTCAAATCTCTCTCGAACCTGAGACTTATTTTGCAAAAGATAAACAAATCCAAATCTTGAATAATCATCCACAAGAGTCATGTAGTACCTATTTCCCCCATAGATGTCTTCAAATGGTCCAGCAACATTAGAGTGTACTAGCTCAAATATTCTTGTGCTCACTCTATCACTGTGTTTCTGAATGTTAGTTCTGTGCGACTTTGCCTTACTGCATACTTCACATTCCACATAATTAGAACAAGGTTTCATTTTCATGCCCTCACACAGACCCTGCATCTTTTAGATGCTCCTGTAATTGGCATGTGCAAAACGCTTATGGAAAATATGCACACAATTATCATGTGGTTTACAATTTGCATACTTTACACTCTCATCATGTGTTACAAATGGATTTATAACATACAGAGAATTCTGCAAATCACCTTTTGCACAGACTGTCCCTTCACGTGAAATCACACATGTGCTGTCTGAAAAACACATTTCATAACCATTTTGAGCTAATTGGGAAATACTTATCAGATTTGTATCCAGTTCCGGAACAAACAATGCCCTTTGTTGACCCAAAGTAGTAAATTCAATTGTTCCTGCTGCTGAAACATGTATACGTTTCCCGTCAGCTAATTCCACATGCTGATTTGTACATCCATCTTCTTCCAGAGATTGGAACAAGTTCCTGGAGTTGGTCATGTGATGTGACGCTCCAGAGTCTAAAATCCAAATGTTGTTTGCAACCCCCACCCTTGCAAGCAAACTTTTGCCCGTTTTAACTGCCTCCTCAGGTGTGCTGGTTGTCTCCTGTTTGGGTTTTTTCTTTCTCTGTTTGACCTTTGTACAGTCCTTTTTCAGATGCGATGTAGATCCACAACTAAAACATTTTCTCACTTTTAAAGCGGCGGCCTGGGTTACTCCCAGCTTGTTATTGTTTGCTTGGCTGTTTGCCCCATCAGCCTGATTTTCTGCAAACTTTCGACCAGAGTTGTTCCTCTTTCCCTGCTGTTTCTCCCACTCAGAAAGAAGTTTGCCTGACACATATTCCATGGTCAGATTCTGATCTGGCTGGCTCTCCATCAAAGTGACAATTGTGTCATAAGATGAGTCCAGACTTGACAGCAGAATAGAGATCTGATTCAATGGATCAATAGGCATCCCTTGAGCTCTCAGTCTGTTAAACAAGCCTCTCATGGTGCTCAAATGCTCTGGCATAGAGCCACCTGGTTGCAAGCTTAATTTATACAGCTTCCGTGCAAGCAAAATTCTGCTCCCAGCTGTTTGCATCTGGTACATGTGCTGTAACACTTCCCAGATCTCCCTTGCAGTGTTTTGTTCTTGGATAAAAGGCACCTGTGAGCTTTCAACAGATAAACACAAAATTGCCTTGGCTTTATCGTCACGCTCCTTCCATTCGTTGTATGCCTGGTCCCCCACTGCAATTGGATCTTGTGTTACTACAGTCCAGAGTCCCGCATGGGTTAAATAATGCTGCATTTGAAAATTCCACAGTACATAGTTCGACCCATTTAGCCGTTCCACAATCTGTGGATTCAGAGATTGTGCAGCTGCAGCCATTTCTGTGACCGGGGGATTTCCCTCCTCCGCTCCAGAAATGTCGGTTTCACTTTCTGCCTCTGAGCTTTTGGCCTTGAAAAGAGCCTTCAAACTGTCTATGTCTGCCAAAAAAACTCTCTCCCCTTTCGTCCCCCTTATCGGCTGAAGTTCCAGGAGAGATTTCTTCCTCTTTGATGATTTCTTTGATGTCTTCTTCCTCTGCCATTAATCACTGCAATCTCCGGTGTCGAATCTGTTGCGACCTGCTCTGGTTCCGACCCGGTTCTGGAGCTGCTGGTTCCGTCCGGTTCCGTCTGGTTCTGGATCTGGGCCCATGACCTTGATGGAACTTGACTTTAGCAGAGTGTGTGTGCGGGTTAGGAGATTTATAATCCTTGTCTGTGTGCCTGCACTCACCTGTACAATCCACACACAGAGCTTCCAGATATCTGTCTCCCTCCTCCCGCAGCAGCGTGCAGCGTGCAGCGTGCAGCGTGTGTGCCAGTGAACCAGCCTGGCTGCTCCGTCACAGATTAATCCATGGAATCAGGAAACACTCTGTAAACGCCACAGGTCTATTTCTACCTGTTTATTCACTTAGCAAGTAAAGTTCTACAGAGTATACATTTCCTAGTTACAGTCCATGTGCAGAGTATAAATGCATAGCAAGCATTACATTCAGTGGAGTTGAGTTGTGCTCACTCCACTGCAGCAAAGACGTTACATTGTAGCAGTAACAAGTCCAGCATGCATCACCAAGAAGAAGAAGAAGAAGAAGAAGAAAACAGTTCAGCTTCTCTCTAAAATGGCTTCAGACAGACAACAAGTTAACACGTCATCAGAACATACAAACCATGTGACTAGCTCATATTGTTCTCACACTCAAGTAACCCCTGCAAAAACACGAGATTCTAGAGAGACATAATAAACCTGTTTATTTATTTATTTATTATTTATTATTTGCATTTATTTATCGCCCATCTGGCCGGCAAACCGGCCACCCTGGGCCATTCTGTTCCTTCCATGTGTAAACAGTGTGCCACAGCTGGTAATGTGATACATATCACAACACTTAGGGCCATGATGCAGGACCAGGACAAGATGGGGCATCTTTGCTGGTTCCAGGAACATCATCAGTGCTCACCAAGCACTAAGTGCCAATTATTTAGCTATAAAAGAATGTAAGGAGATGAGCATCTCTTCACTTTGCACAGCAAAAACAGAGAGGCTATAATGCAGTCGCGGACATCCTGTTTTGCTGAGTGTGTAACAAGCCACTTTAAAAAGCATCACACTCCTGTTAAAGTACCACATGGCCTCTAGGTAACAGAAACACGCAATTAATGGAATTAGAAGGCTGAAACAACTAAAGAGCTATCACTTGGTGCACTGCAAGGAGAGGGAAGGTGTGATAATTGCCCCCAGGCATGTTTGAAGGATGCTACGCAAGGAGGTGAAAGTTCTTCAGAGGGAGGCAATTAGATGTAATAGAATGAGATAAAGCACTGAAGAACTGATGCTATCATAGGAAAAAGAATGCTGGCAGAGGGGTCATTGCTCTGGTGGAATGGAATCCAAAGCTGTCTATATCCAATGAGCCCTTCACATCTTTTTGGCTGGGTTGAAGTGGATTGAAGTGAGTTTTGTTAGGAATAAGAGGAATATAAGTTCACATCACTGCAATGCAGCTGGCCAGGCCAATGGTCCTTATTTATTTATTTATTTATTTATTTTTCTCTATACCGCCCAATAGCTGAATCTCTCTGGGATGTTTACAATAGTTCCTAAGCAGGACCATGATACGATAAAAGCAACCCTAGATTTTTTTCCCATAATATAAAATTTAAAAGCAGTTCAAAAATTTTAAAAACACTTCAGTGGCTAAAACAGTATTTAACACAGAATAGACTTGTTAAAAAAAAATAAAATGCCAGATATGGGTGCCAGCATCAAGCCATTAAATAACCTTAGATATCTATAAATGCCTCAGCACAGAGGGCTATCTTAACCTGGTGCTGAAAGGATGTCAAAGCTGGCACCAGGCGGGCCTCAGTGGGGAGATCATTCCACAGTCAGGGGCCACCACTGAGAAGGCCCTCCCCCTTGTTGCTGCCCTCTGAGCCTCCCTTGCAGGAGGCACTTGGAGGAAGGCCCCAGATGTTGATTGTAGTGTATGGGTAGATTGCGGTTGTGAGAGGTGTTCCATCAAGTATTGTGGTCCCAAGCCATGTTTATAGGTTAAAATCAGCAGCTCGAATCAGGCTCGGAAGCATATAGGCAGCCAATGCAAGAGGGACAGAATTGATGTTATGTATTCAGACCCTCTGGTCCCAGTTATTAGTCTGGCTGCTGCATTTTGCACAAGCTGCAGCTTCTGAACAGACTTAAAAAGATAGCACTACATAGAGTGCATTGCAGTAGTCCAGCTTTGAGATTACCAGAGCGTAGATTACTGAAATCAGGCTATCCCTGTCCAGATAGGGGCGTAGCTGGGCCGCCAGCCTAAGTCGGTAGAAGGCACTCTGAGCCACTGAGGCCACCTGAGCCTCAAGTGACATGGATGGCTCAAAGAGGACCCCCAAGCTATCTTCCTGCTCCTTCAAGGGGAGTTCAACCCCATCCAGAACAGGTTTGACACCCTCCATCCAGTCAGAGGAACCACCCACTAACATTATCTCAGTCTTGTCTGGATTGACCTTCAGTCTGTTAGCCCTTAACAATAACTTCTCAAAGGGGACACTGCGACGACACAGCCCTTACACTTTAGGACCAGGCGCATAAACCCTTCTCAGGCTGAGCACCAACACTTAAAAACCTGAGGGGAGGGTCAAATGAAACCTTTCCCCTACCAATGAGGGAAAAGATTAATACAGGTTATTAAGGATCTATTTTAAATCTATGATACTGTGGGTACAAAGGTGTGTGTGTGTGTGTAGATTTAACAATAATGCAGGTTAATAACGCCAAGCTGACACGCAGGATTTGGGTAGCAAACAAAATAAAAATAAGCTTATTTTAATTCTCAAAATCTTCAATCCAGAAAATAACTTTAAACCTGCCTACACCAAACACTTTATAATTAACCCAAGTCCCTATAACTCTAAATACCTTCACTCTTCAGACAAACACTGATTTCTCTCAAAAACTCCTGACAGACCAGACACAAATAACTGTAAGAAGGAAAAGACAACGACCCAACTAACCCAACTCCCCAACTCCCAACACCGCCACACTCACTAACTCTGACATCACTCAACCACTCCTTATATACTCCTCCCCCCACCCTTTCCAAGACACCACAAACCACGCCCACTCAGTTCAACATTCTATACGCACTAAACATACTAATGCAGACATACACCAGGGAACGGAATTGTGGGGTTACGCCACAGACACCCCTTCCAGAAAAAAAAAACTCCCACATGTACAGACTGTACATGCATGATCTCATGTGGAAGGGAGGGAATGCACACACAGCTCAGCATCGCAGTTAACAGAGCCACAGCTGTGCCATCACCTTAGCAGCTCCAGAACTTCCATTAGCAGCTCCAGAACTTCCAGGGCTGAGCATGCCTGGAGGGCTGGGAACCAAGGACATTGCTGAAGCCATAGGACAGGGATGGGGAACCTCTGACCCACGGGGCTAATGTGGCCTGCAGAGGTCCGCTATCTGGCCCATGGAGCCTCCATCGATCCCTCAAGGGGGTGGGGCTTGGCCTCTAAACCCCACCCTCTGAAGCAAACCCTGCTATTATTTCCAATCTGTGATTGGAGAGAACAGGAGGGATTCCCCTCTGCACTGCTCCCCCTCCCAATTGGGGGAGACCACAGCAGGGACACAGTGCAAGTGCAGCTCCTGGAAAGGCTCAACCATCTCCCCCCGCCCCCCCAGAGTAATTCAGTCTTTGTCCTAGGCTACCTAGACCACAGATTGAGAGCTCTCAGTCCAGCCCAAATTGCTTTCCAGGTTAGGCTTACTTACTGTGAGGATGCTATTCTATTCTGTGGAAATCTCTTCCCAGTGACCAGCGATGAAGCTCTTTGTTTCCAACAGTGGCCAGATAGATGCTTCCAAGAAACCCACAAGCAGCATCCAAAAGTCACAGACCTCCTGTTTGTCCCCAGTATCTGCTCTTCAGAGATACAGTGCTTCTAAATCTGGAGGACCCATGTAGCTTTCATAACTTAGAACAGTGATGGCGAACCTTTTTGAGCCCGAGTGCCCAAACTGCAATACAAAACCAACTTATTTATTTCAAAGTGCCAACACTGCCATTAAACCTGAATACCGAGGTAGGTTTTAGTTTTAGAAAAACAACTCACACACAGTTGTCCAAACTAATTAACATCTTTTGTCTTTAAAGAAAAACACAGTAACAGGGCTTTCAATTATACAAACAGTTTTTTGTTGGGAAAAAAATCAACTCAAAAAATTATTATAGTACTGCATTGTACACATAGCCTGAAGGGAATTTATACAAACTTTTTAAATAATTCGGCACATGTACTTTTGGATAAGGGATTCTCAACTTGTAATATGATTATATGCCAGACTGAAATTGTATGGGGCAAGCTTTACTCCGGGTCCTTTCCCTGCTTCTACAGGTGTCGGATTAGTAAAAGTAAAAGTCAACCTGTACTAGGATGAGCAAGATAAACAAGAAAACTAAACATGCTTAGCACATTTTAAACACTTTATGTCTTGGACTGCAAACACTGCATTAGGTCAAAGTTTGTATTGAGCATGCTTTTGCACAATTAATGTGGTTTTTGCTATTGCATGCATGCTGATAATTTGTCAAACCTTGGCTCATACTCCGTTAGTTTGAGAGCAACACATGCAGCACTCAGGTCAACTGTTAGGGCTTTACATCCAAGCATCATTCTTCAAAATCGTTTAAATGTGGTAACAATGTAGAAAAGAATTTCTGTAACAGGAATTCTAGAATAAAATAATTCTGTTCCACACTGTGAGAAAGAACAAGATCATTAGTGTTTTGCAGAAGGGGACGGTCTTTTTGCGATCTGGTGACCAATGGCTCGAGTGCCCACAGAGAGGTCCCTGCGTGCCAGCTGTGGCACCCGTGCCATAGGTTCGCCATCACTGACTTAGAACCATGGATAGACATCTTCTCTGTCAATTAGTCTCATCTGTCCTTAAACCCCCCCCCCCCCGAAGCTAGTGGCTCTCACCACATCTTCTTGTGAGAGGGGAATTTTGTAACTTAATTATGTGCTGGGTGATTATTACATTGTGCAATCTGAAATGCAACAACCTCCTTATTATTAAAATCCTGTGGCTTTTGCTCTCGAGCATGGTAACAGCGTCCAACTCCTCATCCAGGCTTTCTCAACCTGGTGACCTGCAGATGTGTTGGACTACAACTCCCATAATCGAAGCCCCATAATACAACTCCCATAATTACGGGAATTGAAGTCCAACACATCTGGAGAACACCAGGTTGGGAAAGGCTGTCTTGATTTTATCCATCTCTTGGTCTTCTGGAACAGACAGCATCAACACTTTTGATTAGGCAAAGAAGTAGGTTACGGGAAACATCTCTCTAGGTCAGTCATTCTCAAGTGATACAAAAGCGGGTTGGATAAAAAAAAAGGGGGGGGACTCATAAAGATAGAATCCTTCCAGGAAAAATTAAATCAGTGCATTCTATTTTATTTTTTTTTAATCAGTAACTCACGATCATCTCCCCCTTCAACACTATCATGAAAACTGAGGAAGTGGGAATCCAATTACAAAGGCTAGATAAAAAGGGGAGATAGTAAAAAAATATATTAATTGGATGGTAAAGACATTGAATGTGTGCTTGCAAGAGCTCCCCCCACCCCCCCACTGGTTTTACAGCTGCAGAAGCAGAGGTCACTGGAAAAGAAATATAAGGCAAGTGGCAACTTGGAAACCAAAGAATTGCCATCCTGGCCCTCCATCAATAGATGTTAGTTGGATGCTTAGCAGATTCAATTCCTTTTGGGACAACAGTGACCAAACCAAATCAGATTCTATTGTGTGTTATGTTGTGTTACGTTATGTTACATTATTTTATTGGTCTATTCAACTACAAAAAGAGAACATTCCAAGCGGAGCTGGGGCGGGGGGGAGTGGAGATATTCAAAATTTGCCCATTCAGATTTTGAATGTGGAATTCCAAACTCTAAATTTGCATTTGCATTTTGAATACCAAATTTCACTGCAACATTGAACATTCACCATTCTGCTTTAGATCCTTTGCAGTGGTGAAGTCGAAGGCCCTGTGTAGCCCAGGAGGAGCTCAAAAGACCACCCAGAGAGCAGCAGAAGATGGGGGCAGTGGCGCATACAGCACAGGCCTGGCATCAGCACCTGGCTCATCTAGGTTGCTGTGCCGTCCTTTCTTCTTATATATATTTTTAAAAAACATTTTATAGTCAGGGCCGTAGGGATGTACAGATGTTGTAAAGTCCATTCTATCCACGTTTTGTGCATTGCCAGGCACCTGTTGTCTGCTCATTGACGGAATCAGATTTTGCACAAATGCATTCATACGCATTTGCGCAAACGTGCAGTCCCAAAAATGCACGAATCCCCTCCAAATAAAAAAATCCCTGGAAAATGCGTACTAATTTTGCACTTTAGCCTTTGGGGAAACATGCCTTTTTGTTGGTGTTTTTCATATTTTTCTATGACTAAATTTGCGTAAATGTATGGGGAGAAAAAAACGCGGTGCGCAAGTCCATGGAATCCACACGAATCAGGAAAAGCCAGTCCTCTGTGGAATCCATGGGTCAGATTCTTAGAAATCTGAACTCATTTGATTCTTTAGCAGAATTCTCTGACACCCCTAGTCAGGGGGCAGCTAGCCAGGCGTGCACATTGGCACAGGTGCTCAGTCATTTTATTATTTTCACTTTAAAATATATATTATCCTTTTCTACAACAAAATGGTGCTTATTCCTAAGTAAATGTATTTAGTATTGTCACATTCATATCCCACTTCTCCCCCTCTTGGAAAGAACCCAAGGCAGCTCACATGATCCTCCTCCTCTCCATTTTATCTTCTCAACAACCCTGCGAGGCAGGTTAGGGTGAGAGTCAGTGACTAGCCCGAAGTTACCCCATGAGCTTCATGGACGCATGTGGGGAATAGGATCCAGGTCTCCCAAGGTCCAGTCCAGGCACTACAGCACACTGGTGTCGTTGGCATCAGGTCAGCAGAAGCAAACTCCATTTTATTGCAGTAATCGTGATGGTGCTGTGATTTCAGTGAGTTTAAAATGAGAAACTGCACATGCTATGAGCCTTCCTTCCTTCCTTCCTTCCTTCCTTTTTTTAAAATTATTATCACGGTTAGCAAACAGTTTTTGTTTGTTAATTTGCTCACTCTAACATACCGGGAACGTAGAAGGCACAATTGTAAAGCGTGGAATGGCAGAGAGGGTTGGGGGAGAAAAATGTTAGTTGTGTGTAGTTGTGTTCGGGCGCAATTCTATTGCCGCTAGACAGAGTATAGATGGCCATAGGAATTTTCGGAGTCCCAGCTCTGACCTCGCAAACATGCTGCAAGGTCGGAGCTGGGACCCCGACTTCAGAGCGCCCTCCCTCCGCCCTTGCAGCTGGCGTGGAAAGAACCACGCCGGCTCCGGCTCCGAGGTCAGAAGACCAACCTTGGAGACAGCATTCTGTGGGTGGGGGGCAGGGAGGGCAAGAGTCAGGCTCCGCCAGCTGAGATGCATCCTGCTGGTGCCTCAGTCTCCCCTCCTCGCACGCTGGGGCAGAAGACTTAGACCAGTGTTCTCCAACCTTGGGTCCCCAGATGTTTTTGGCCTACAACTCCCAGCATGCCCCAGCCAGGGCTTAACATCTCCAGGTTGGAGGTTCTCCAGGTTGGAGACCTGAACAGGTTGTAGGTTCAACCAAGCTTAACATCTAGCTTGTTTTGGCGTAGCTGGCTGGGGCATGCTGGGAGTTGTAGGCCAAAAACATCTGGGGACCCAAGGTTGGAGAACACTGACTTAGACAGCCGAAACTGGCCATGTAAGTCTTTTGCAGCGCTTTCGCCAGTTGTGCTCCGGGGGGGATGCCCACAGTCATCCGAGTTTGGAGGGTTATGGGCAGCCACATTGGTTTGCGCTGTTAGCTGCGTAATACCCATGACTGTCTAAAGGGAGCAGGCTCCGAGACCATGAAGTCCAGGGTCTAAAATAACTTACCTGCAGTATTGATCTTTTTGGCATTGCTTGATTGTTTTGGTGAGCCACCATTGCACAGTCTCATAAACTGTCTGCTGCAAACACTGCCAAATAGGACATTCCATTGTTGCTCACTTATATCATCAAAAATGATACCATTTCATGCCAGCTACGATAAATACCATTTTATCATTTATTAAATATTGCATGATATTAAATGCTATTGCATGCCAATGGCAACCACCAGGGACAAAATATGTTGCATGCTAGCTTTTAAAAATCAAGGAAATACTGATTCGATTGTTAGCTACTCGAATAATGCTGAATTCTAAATACCATTGCAGGTCAACTACCACATAAAGTGAGTCACATACTAAATACTATTGTCTAACTTATCAAATATTGTCAGGGCACTCAATGCTCGGAAGCCTCCGAACTCAGGCCTGTTGCTCACGCTGGCTCAGCTTGTCTGAGTGTGGAAAGCTAAGAAGGGTCAGGCCCGGTTATTACTTGGATGGGAGACCCCTCCTCTAGTTTCCTGCATTGAGCAGGGGGTTGGACTCGATGGCCTTGTAGGCCCCTTCCAACTCTATGAACTATGAATCTATGAATCCATTGCAGAGCGGGAGGAGCGGCGGAGGCGATCTCCGCCTCCCCACACCTCCTGCTCTGCAATTCATCTAGGCAGCCATTTTCAACCATCTAGCTGCGGCGCTTCAGAGGGGGAGGGAAGGAAGCTGGAGCACCACCAGGATACCATATTTCCTGGCAGCCCCGATCTCCTCCCTTGCCTGCTCCTTCCTTGCCCCGTTTACCCCCCTCTCCGAGGTCGATTTCCTGACCTTGAAGAAGCAGTCGGCATGGTTCTTTCCATGCTGGCTGTGAAGGGGGGAGGGGGAGGGGGATCGGAGTGTGGATCCCGAGCTCTGAAGTTGGTGCTCTAATCCCAACCTTTGATCTGGGGATCCGAAATATCCTATAGTCCCCAAGACACTGTCTAGGGGCCATAGGATCAGTCTCTCAGATGTTCAGTACTATTGCATGGCAACTATCACATACAGTGAATCAAATATTACATACAATTGTATAATCATATAAATATTGTCAAATTTTCCATACGATTGTACGTCAATGCATGCTAACTACCAAATACTATTTACTATTGCATGATAAAATACTGTCAAATGCTAAGTACCATTGTATCATGCCACCTATCAAATGCCATCAGGTATTACCATTCCATGTCAGCTATTACATAATCTCAACTACTAAATAGCATTGCATGCCAGCTATCTTAAATTATCGAGTAAGAGAGTAAATATTCAAGGAGCCAGATAATTTCCAGAGATAATTCAACATTTAAAAGGAAAAAAAATCACAGAGGAGAATTTTTGAGGAGGCCGAGCTTGCTATGACTCTAGAACACAGAATTTTAATTTCCTTAGTACAAAATATCTGTGGACCATTGGTGAGCAAAAATGCCACACATGGAAACTTAAAAAAAAGAAAAGAAAACTGAAGATTCTCAAGAAACTCAAAGTCTGCCATGTGAAAAAAAATGACATATCTGCTTAATAATGACCAAGGACCATTTATTCACACACAAACTGCTGCCCGCTGCCTCACTTGACAACTTCCTTCCCGCTCAACACAGCACTGGAACTTCTAACAGGCCCCCTCGTTGCCCACAACAAGTCACACCCAACTCTCTGCAACCCCAGTGCAGCATCAAGCATCAGCCAGCAGGGGGCAGTGTAGCCTAATGAGATAAAGCTTAGACCTGGACAGGGGAGTAAAACATATAGAATCATAGAATCATAGAGGTGGAAGGGGCCTATAAGACCATCGAGTCTAACCCCCTGCTCAATGCAGAAGAACAGATGTGGGCAGCCCAGACAGTCACCCATCCAAGCACTGACCTGGCTCATACCTGCTTAGCTTCAGTATGTGGCCGGCATTATGTGCTCTCAACATCCAAAGGATACCTCCTGGCACACCATTCCATGTTGCTTGGCCATTTTCTGCTCCAGACCTCTGCAGCTTGTTACCAGCCATGCATTCATTCACAGTGAAATGGAAACATGTGTCCTAAAATGGCCAATCTTATCCAAATGGCAAACGAAAGGCAACTTGGACACACATTGTCTCTAGGTAATTTGCACAAGGCAAAAATTCACGTTGACTTTAAAAAAGAAAGAAAGAAAGATTGGGCTGAAGGTGTAATAAGCAAGGCTCAACGTGGTGCTTTGTTTCATAAGCTGATACATTTCTTTGAAACGTTTATAACTCATTTTTCCACAGCCTCCAAAGTGATACTCAGTGGCAAGCATTTCAAATGACGTACAAATTAAAATAATTGAAGAATTTTTAAAATCATCCCAAATAAAACCAGAAGAATAGAGTCAATGAAAACCCTAGGTGAATAAGAAGTTCTTAACCTGTCCCCTAAATTACCAGTGTGTAAATGCATCTTCAGCATGTTTAAGGAGGGTATTCTGAAGATGGGGAGTCACCAAGAAGACCCTCTTCCCAGTTGTCCCACTCTGTCTAGTGGGCACAGTGCTGGTACTGGATGTGGGAGACATTTGTTCAAACTACCCTTCAATCCGGAAACCATATGGGCCCTGGGTTTTTGACCGTAGGATGCCCAAAGGAAGTTACAGGCTGACTTAATCTGACATTGCTTGGAAGAATTACATAGTGCATAATATCCTCCATTTCAACCACATTACAAACACATAAGCAAAAATTAACAGGGTTTTTGGCCCTACCTCCCATCCAAACCATCTCTCTCACTGGTCATTTCTCATCTAGATGACTGTAATCTTCTCCTCCCTGGTCTTTTGTTGTCTCACCTTGGTCCTTTGTATCTAGCACTTGGCTGCCAAAATCATTCACCTCTCCTGTTAGTCTCTGATCACATGATGCCCCCCCCTTAAATCCCTGCACTGCCTTCCTGTCCCCTCCTGGATCTCGCAGGAGCTCATTGTCCTTAACCTTCAAAGACCTCTGCGGCTCACCCTGCCTTTATCTCTCTGCCCTTGTGTCCTGATATATAGTAGGCGATCACTCGTGACCGAGTAAGATTGTCTACCAGGATAAAAATTACAAAAAGAAAATTATAAAAGGAGGAAATTCTAAAAAAATTGTGTAGACTCTAGCGATGGGTCCGTAAGTGAATGTGGAGGCCAACTCTAGACCCACACAGTTTCACACAGTGAAGACACAGGTTACCAGATGGAAGATGGTCCTGTAAAGGATTCGTTTGACGTGCTTTTCGCTTAGCACGTTTCTCCCTTTCACCTTGCACTCGGGCTTCTTCAAAGTCCATAGAACCTTTGTGAAAGGCTGACCTCCAGTTAAGAGCGTTCATGGGCCAGAGCTTCCCAGTTTTCTATGTTTATATTGCATTTTTTTTAGGTTAGTCTTAAGAACATCTTTAAACCTCTTATATTGACCACCAATATTCCGCTTTCCATCCTTGAGTTGGGAACAAAGTAATTGCTTTGGGAGACGGCAGTCAGACATTCGAACAACATGACCGGTCCACTGAAGTTGGCGTTGAAGGATCATTTTTTCAACGCTAGTAGTCTTTGCTTCTTCCAGTACACTGACACTTGTTCGCCTATCTTCCCAAGTAATTCGCAGGATTTTCTGGAGGCAACGTGGATGAAATCTTTACATCCCTGCCTGGAGATACATCTGCAGTTCCCCAGCCCTCTGCTGCCCAAAAGTCTCCTGCTCCCTCAAGAGACTCCACCTTTGCTGCTCCATATGCCTGGAACTGTCCCCCAGAACACCTGCAAAAGGCCACCTACCTCATTTCCCTCAAACCCCTCCTTAAGACCCACTTTTCCATGAAGCCTTTGGCTCAGTGCCCTAGTTCCCATGTCATATGGCGCAGTGGTGAGAGTGTTGGGCTGGGACTCAGGAGATCCGGATTCTAGTCCCCGCTCGGCCATGAAACTCACTGGGTGACTTTGGGCCAGTCACTGACTCTCAGCCTAACCTACCTCACAGGGTTGTTGTGAGGATAAAAGGGAGAGGAGGAGGAGGAGGAGGATTATGTAAGCCGCCTTGGGTTCCTTGCAGGAAAAAAAGGCGGGGTATAAATGTAATAAATAAATAAATAAATAAACGCTTAAACTAAGCTAGTTGTAAACCAGTGCTGGCTTCACATTTTGAGGGCCCTTGGGCAAGATATCCTCAATGGGTCCCCTCCCTCACCACCATTGTGAGGGAGGGGAGAAGGTGTGAGGGAAAACCTTCTCACCACCATTGTCACCAGCTGCTATTTCTTCTCATCCTCTTTCTCATCAATGCTACTGCTTGCTCGCTTGGCAGGCAGAGAGCCAGTGAGCAAGGAGGCAGTGGCATCAATTGCTCACCCTTCTCACAGCCACTGTTTTCTGGATCAGAATGAGAGGCAGGTGAAGAAGCAGGTTGCAGTGGTGAAGAGGAGGAGGAAATCCAGAAGGCTCTTGTCAGTGGACCTCTGCTGGTGTGTGGGCCCCTGGCAGGTGCCCTACCACAGTGTTCTCCAACCTTGGGTCCCCAGATGTTTTTGGCCTACAACTCCCACAGCATAGCTGGCTGGGGCATGCTGGGAGTTGTAGGCCAAAAACATCTGGGGACCCAAGGTTGGAGAACACTGCCCTACCATACCTACCCTTGATGCTGGCCCTGCCAGTGTAACCAAGACTAAGCCTGTGTAAATGAAACAACGACATATTGCTTCTCTATCTGCCTCTGCCTCCACATCCCTCCCATTCCTTTATCGCTCTCCCCATGTCAAATTGTAGATTGTAAGCTCCTTGGGGCAGGGATCTGTCTTTTTGCATTCTGTAAATCATCTTGCACACTGATGATGCAGCAGACAGGGAACACACACACACACACACACACACTCACACACAAAATAATCAGGCAGATTACAGTTTATCTAGTAAAGCTGAGAGAACGGAATGTCCCTACGAGATGTCGCTGTTCTAAAATCCAACTCTTTGACTTTATTGTTAATATGTTTGACTGGGGGTAGCAGCCTTTAAAGCCATCATGTCAATTCAAAGGACATGACTATAGTACTAAGTATGTTCACTCGGGAGTAAGTCCTATTGAACTCAATGGGACTTACAGTACTTAGATGGATTGTTCTGTGTGTGCATTTTCATCACCAACACAGTTGGAAAATGAGAAACTGAGCAGAAATGAAATTGACAAATGTGCCCATTGTCATGGCTTCTACCAAAGAATCTTGGGAATTGTCGTTTGGCGAGGAAGCTGAGAATTTTCCCCTCACATAACCCTAGGGTAAAGCTGGTGATGTTTGTGGTATAGACAAGCAAGGGAGACTATTGTCCAATCCAGGAACAAGTGATCTGCCTATGGAAGCAGGCTTGCAGGAATAGAGTCTCATGTTGGATAGGGTACCATTCAAAAGAACATAAGAGAACAACCCTGATAGGTCAGACCAAAGGTAAAGACCGTCATATTTGCTGTGTCTTTTGAATATGCTTTTTACCTATCGTTATTTGGAGTTTTCTCTGCTGCTTCTAAGGCTTTTTAATCTTGAATGTTCTATATTTTTAATGTGGCACCACTGTATTATTGCATCTAAGGGCCTTCTGATGGAGGTGTAGTGTTTACAGTATGATGTAGTGGTTAGAGAACTGGACTGGGAGATCCGGGTTCTAGCCCCCACTTGGCCATGAAGCTCACTGGGTGACTTTGGGCTAAGGATGCGTGCGGAGCTCGATTGGGGGGTGGAAGTCTGGCAAAGTCACTAGGCTCAACCACCCGAGCTCTGCTCAGCCTACCTGCTTCCCCGACTTGACTCATGTTCTTGCGAGCTGAGCCAGGGAAGCGACTTCCGGGTTCCCAGCGCTGTTTTTTACATAGAAAATGGTGTAAGATATATTAAAAACATCAGTGATTTGCGCAAGTTACACAAATCGCAGCTGCTTTTAACGTATCTTACACCATTTTCTATGTAAAAAATGTAGCACACCGGGAACCTGGAAGTCTGATGAGTGCCTTGGCTGATGCTTGCTTTCAGCCCGGCTTGGCAGGCATGGTGGCAGTGCTCGCTAGCACCCAGCGAGTCAGGTGGTGGCCAAATCACCCACCCCTACTTTGGGTCAGTCACTGACTCAGCCTATCTTACCTCACAGGATTGTTGTGAGGATAAAATGGAAAGGTGGAAGACCATGTAAGCTGCCTTGGGTCCCTTGCAAGAGGAAAAAAGGTGGGATATAAATGTAATAATAGATAGATAGATGATAGCTGATAGATAGATAGATAGATAGATAGATGATAGATAGATGATAGATAGATAGATAGATAGATAGATAGATAGATAGATAGATGATAGATAGATAGATAGATAGATAGATAGATAGATGATAGATTCTTAGCAATCAGTCAGTCCTGAAAGGTCCCCAGATGAACAAATAAAGGTCCACCTAGAATAGGCTCCCCCAGCCTGGTGCTTTCCAGATGTGTTGAACCAAAACTTCTAACCTGGTGAGAGTTGCAGTCCAACACAACTGGAGGCCACCAAGTTGGGGGCAGGCCAAACTAGAAGGACCTTCAGTTAGGGATGGACAAGCCTGTCAGTTTTGCTTTCTCACAGATTCAATTTTTTTTTTTAAATCTCAACTTCTTCTCCCAAAACTTTACAAATGTGGGTAATTTTATATATACAGTGTGTGTGTGTGTGTGTGTGTGTGTGTATATTTGAACAGAACTAAAATTATCACCCATCTGCACCAGCCAAATTTAATAGGTATGGATATGCCCAGCATGGAGGGGGCCATGATGTACCTGCCTGCCATGCATCTGTTAAAGATGAGGAGCCTGTCAGAAAAAAAGAGGTGGCAACCCCAATTAAGCACTATCATGGTTGAATACACAGGCATTCAAACCCAGAATTGCTAAAGCTAAGCCCTGATGAATCTGCCAGTTTCAGTTTCTCCTACATTCATTTTTTTAAAAAAACAAAAAAACTCAAGGGTTTTTTGTCCTTAACATGGAGAATGTTGTGAATTTTGGTAAATGCTTCTCCAATCTGAACTCAAATGAAATTCTCACCCATCTCTCATGAGATTCTACCTGCTTCCCACTGTGGCCAACCAGATACTTCCAGGAAGCCAAGGAGACGGGCTTGAAGGCTGTTTGGTCCCCAGCTAATCGTATTATTGGTTGGGACACAGGAAGCTGCCTTTTCGTCATGCCTGGGCATGATGCAGACTCAGAGGAAGAGTCTGATTCAGAGTTAGAAGAGGATGATTTAAGGCCTAGTTGAGATATGGAATGGCAGGGGACTGGGGATTCGTCTCTACCTGGTTTCACAGTAGATTGCAAGCAGGTGGAGGAACCTCCTCCTTCTCAAGGACCATCACAAAATGTTTGAGGGCCCCAAGCAGATGAACGTTCCTTGATAAATGAACAGAAGGCAGATTCGGCCAAAGAAGGGGCAGGCCCAAAGTTATCTCCAAGAGAACACCATTGATTGAAGACGTGAGAGGAGAAGCAACCAAGTGCATGTCTTCGAGTTTCCCAGCAGAGTTAGATTGACAGGCAAGGATCTCTAGTCACTCTGCCCCTTCCTAAAAGCTAGCACGGAGGCAAAACTGATTTGTGAGTACAGTGTCGCTGGTGCCAGATATTCCTTTGCCTGGACTCATAGAGTATATCGTGCTTTGAATCCTGGGTCTGGGCCCCTGCGTTGGAGTACAGTAATACCTTGGAGTGCAAGTAACTTGGTCTGAGAGCGTTTTGCAAGAGAAGAAAATTTTTTTAAAAAATTTTGACTTGATAAACGAGCAAGGTCTTGCAAGTAGGGATGTAACCGCTCGCCTCGAGCGGGCATAGTGGGCCGAAATCGGCCCCACTCACGCCCGCCAGAGACTTGCTTTGATATAAGAGTGTTTTGGATTACAAGCACGGTTCCGGAACGAATTATGCACTCCATCCAAGGTACTACTGTATAACACTGGAATTTAAGATTCTGCCTCTGGCTTCTGTTTAGATTACCTGAATTTATTGAAGTTGGACACACTAACTAAAGACTTTAATCCATGACTCTGGTGAGGTCCTGGGCTTTTGTTAGGCTATCATAAAAAAAGTGTGCTGAATTTTTAACATGTGTCTAGTTGCTTAAGCTGCAAGGGAGTCAGGCTTGATGCTTTTACCAAGTCAGGGCATTGGTCCATCCAGCTCAGCATCCTCTTCACGGATGGCCGAGGCTCTCCAGAGATTCAGACAGGAGTCCTTTCCCAATCCCAGCCCTGCCTGGAGTAGTGATGCTCCCAAATTTCTTAATTAGACAACTCGTTGGTCAAAACTCATTCATTTGTAATGCTCACCTTCATGGTGAGCCTGGATTGATGTATTATGCATATGCTATTAAGTTTGGAATTGATTGTGAGCTTCGAATCATGCACCATAAAGTAGTAGATCCTCCCCTAAATTTTCAGTCATCCTACAAACTAGACCCGCCCCCCAATTACTTGAAGCAGTCTCATTAGCTGCTTCCCTCATTGTTGCTACCATCACAGGTCTGTTTCCGAGGAGGAGGACTCTGCATGTCAATTAGCGACGCTAAGTAAACATCAGTAGAGATCACACGGGCAGGCCATGTGAAAACAACCAGTCAGAAAGGGGGCACTTAATGTGGTGATACATGATGTCATGCTGCACTATGCGATTCCAAACTACAGCTCCCAAGAGCTATATTGAAAATGTGCAAGAACTCATATACATGGAACAAGATTTCACATTAAAAGAGAAGTCTTGTCTGAGCTCATATGGACAAATTCTTTACTTTTTGAGTAAGAAGTCACTTGAGGTAAGTTCGACCATTGTGGGATTTAGAATTTACTGATGGCTTCTCCTTAAACCACCTGTTTAAAATTATGAAAAGTTCCAATTTCCTGCCCTCTAACATTTGCTGTAGGCCAGGAGAAGTTGCTGCCTCAGTGCTGAGATGTGCTGATTTCCACACAGAGAGACAATGGTTTAAAATAGAATAGACTGTTTTTATTAGGAAAAGTAACATACACACAGCTTTCATACTTAATACAGAAATAGAAAGAAAAGAGCTAGACTTAGACAAAACCTGTCGACAGAGGCTCTTTTCTCCCAACCACAAAACTTCTTCAATGAAATAAGAAGAAGTACTCTCAGAGCCTGGATAGGCAAGGCCTCACCCATAAAGTGAAACTTTCTTTTATACCCTTAAATCTATGCCAGCTGTTATGCCTACTTGCGATACTTGGGAACTATTATGTTTTAAGCTTGCTGGTTGGTTATCCCAGAGGCGTAGCGTGGGGGGTGCAGGGGGGGCCGGCCGCACCGGGCGCAACATCTGAGGGGGGCGCGCTCGCACTCGCAGCTCTCTGCCCCTGCCTGGCTCACTCAGTGAGTGACTCATTCATCTTTCATGGCTAACTTAAGTCCCATTCATTTTGATCACCCCTCCAAAACACACACACACACCAGGGATCCTGCTGGAAAGGGTGGAAATTGAGGGGGCTGGCCCACCCTTTTCCACATGACCCTTGGGTTAGCTGCACATTAGAATAAATCAGCCCCCTCCATTAAAAAAAACTGCCCCCTCTCTTCTGGTGGGGGCCCCCTCCCAAAAAAGGAGGAGGGAGGGATTGGTCGTGGCGGCGGCGGGCGCTCCTCCGCGAGGCAAACAGGCTCTTGCAACAAGCTTTGCAGCCGGTCCGGCTCGAGGCGTCCTCTCCCCCCCCACCTTCCCCCGGGGGCTTTGCGCACGGGTCCGCGGCGTTTTCACACGGGCTGCTGCTTGCCCAGCCGAGATAAGAGGCAGCTGCGAGCGACACTGGAGGAATCGGTGAGCGGGAGTCAGGCGGCTGGAAAGGGGGGCGAGAAGCCGGAAAAAAGGGGGGGACAGCTGAGCGTGCACGCACCTGTCGCTGGCGAAGGATGGAGCCGCGCACCAGCGGGGCAGAGAAAAGCCACCTCCTCAAGGGCATGGAAGGCGGGTGAGTAGGGCAGGAGGGGGGGCCCTCCGGCCTCGAGCACCACCACCACCACCCCGCCCCATTTCACTTGTTGTTCTCCGCCCCGAACCCAATACAGACTTCCGCTAATATGTAAGACGCCGCCCCCGCACCCATTCTTCCAAACCGTTCCTTGCCTTCCACTTGGGCAGCCCGATCCCAAGCCTCTCTTTACTGCAGAGGAAGCTCTCCACCAAGTTTAATAGGACCGGCACTGAGGGAAATGCGTGTAGAATTGCAGCTGGGCGGCAACAGCCTGGTCTTGTGCACGTGCTTACTCAGAAGTAAGCTCTACTGGGTTTCGTGGGGCTTGCACCCGAGGAAGTGCACCTAGAGACGATCGCAGCCGTAACGAATTCTCTCTCACGTTGGGCGGAAGGATCCTAAATCCCACCTGGCAAAAATAAGTTGGAGGTTTTAGCTCCATCAGAGACTTCCGATCCAAAATTCCTTAAGCTGGTGCCCCCCCCCCCCGCCACTACCTCTCCCTCAACTTCTCCCCGTGAGCCGAAAGCAAGGTGGCTGATGTTTAAAGAATCTTTTTCTTTTTCCTCTTCTCTGGAACAAATGTATAGCTGGCAGCCATTCAGTAGGCCGCACTTTTCTTGGCGTGAAAGTCCTGGTTCCATTTTGATGTTTAGTTTTTGTTCTTGATATTTTTTGTCGTTTACGATGGTTGTGAGACGACATATAATAGCATGGCCCATGCTAGGTTACTACATTTGTAGATTTGTATTCATAGACCTGCTGAAAATGTGGAGAATGTGTAATGCATGTTCACACTCAATAAAGTGTTTGAAAATAAACTTGTATTTAGATGCATTTTACTTTAATTACATCAGTATTTTCATAACAAACAATACATGTGCTTAGGGGGTAAGGGTTTCTTTAACTAATCTAGTGGAAGAGACTCGAGTGCTAAAATCCACGGGTTAGGGGGCGCAAATTACTTGCCTTGCCCCGGGTGCTGACAACCCACGCTACGCCACTGGGTTATCCTAAGGTGGTTTATATCCCTCTAAGCCTCTTACTCTAAAACTGAGTGCCACCCATCACAACTAGAGTCATCTAGGCCTATAGAACCAAACTTCAGGCAGGCCTATAGAACCAAACTTTGGCTCTGTTAGCTATCCCACTATAACTATCTATGCAGCTCCTTTTCGTAGCAAAAACCTTATGGAAGGTTCCTATAGCCTTCTGCCTTAAATAAGCTTCATTACATTGCCTATTGAGCTCCCACCATCACTATTATTTATTTATTTATTTATTATTTACATTTATTAATCGCCCATCTGGCCGGCAACCCATCTGGCACTAACCTGGAGATGGCAGGGATTGAGCCTGGTACTTTTCAGCACACAAAACCACATCCATGGCTTTCCTGTTAAACGTCTCAAATATCGAAGTCTTGATTTGGTTATCGGTAGCAAACTGGTAAATCCCATATATTTAAAGAAACAATCATATATTCCCCTCCCACCCCACTTCCTCTTTTTCTTCCTCCTCCCCTCTTTCAGGTTTTGTCAGGCTGAGACATATGCAGGTAAGACAGCAATTTGGATCGGCAGAGTCACCCTCTCTGACACATTTCGTAAAGCTTCCTTATCTTTTCCTTGTCAGAGGAACAGGAAATGATGATCAGCCTTGGCTTCCTGGAAGTATCTGGTTGGCCACTGTGGGAAGCATTTACCAAAATTCACAACATTCTCGGATTTTGTGAATTTTTTTTAATTTCATTTCATACAAACACAAAAACACATATATAACAAACAATATACACAATTAAAAAGGACTTCCAATCTTCTCCACAGCTTAAGCAACCACAGTTATTCTTACAACATTTTCTGTTAACAAAACCTCACATTCAGTTACAGCAAACCAAAAGCAAAACAACATTTTAATCCAATTTAAAATCCCATTATTAAGAATATTAAGAATCCCTCTCTAGTATAGTACATTTACTCCTTGTTTCTTTCTATCTATCCATAAACCACTTCACTTTTAATTTTAAAGATATCTTTTTTTTTTAAAGAAAAGTTTGAAAGTTAAAAAGTAAGTAACAGCTAACCAAACAACAGAAGCACATAAGTCATCATTCTACTTGTAAAAGACAAAAAAAAGAAAAGAAAAGAAAACCTCCAAAAAACAAAAACAAAGAACAACCTTCCCCTTCAATATCTCAAATCTTCCACACAAGATTAAAAAGACATATATTTCTCCATATTCAGGACAAAAAACCCTTGAGATTTTTTTTTAAAAAGTGAGCAGGAATAGCTAGATTATGGGATTCACTTCCACAAGTTGTAGTGATGGCCACCAATTTGGCTGGCTTTGAAAGGGGATTGGACAAATTCATGGAGGAGAAGGCTATCAAGGGCTACTAGTCCTGATGGCTACATGCTACCTCCAGTATCAGAGGCAGTATGCCTATGTATACCAAACACTGGGGAACTTGGGTAGGAAAGTGCTATTACATTCATGACCTGCTTGTGGGTTTCCTGTGGGCAGCTGGTTGGCCGCTGTGTAAGTAAACAAAATGCTGGAGTAGATGGATCCTTGGTCTGATCCAGCATGGCTCTTCTTGTGTTCTTATGGGGAGAGAAAAGGAAAACAAGAACGAGGCACCCATTCTTAATCTTATACAGATCTTATAACGAGCAGGTATAATGATGCAATGGCTTTAGTGGAGCTGGACATTGTCATTCTTCTGATCATAACCGGCTAGAATGGAAACAGTCAAACAGAGGAGGAGCCAAAATTGCTTGTCTCTTCGCTGAACCGATGGAGTGGCCCCGTCTCCCATCTCTCCCTTGGCTGGTGGGATGGCTGCTCAGTGAGCATTGGAGGAGAGGGAAAGCCTGATGGAGCTGGTTTCCTAGAAGAGCTGATGGTGGCCCTGCTGTCCTTTTCTGCTCCTACTGCAACTTTGTTACAATGAAGCAATGCTTTTAAAAAAAACAAAAAAAAAACAAATGTCCCTAGTGAAGAAGAGAGGGAGCTGCAGAGATGGGGGACCTCTCTGGTAATCTGGCAAAATCTGGGGAAAAAAATCAAAGTTGTGACAGAAATGAAGTGAGCATGTTGTGGGGAGGAAGAGGGAAGGCAAATAGGAGTTACATTGATTGCTGAATTCTGAAGGATCGGAAGCAGTTGATTATTTTTTTATATAGTATGCATGAAAGCAGGCTGGCTGAGGGGATGTTTGTTACAATAAAACCAGTTAAGTTAAAAACAGCCTCCAGTTTCATCCATTCAAGTAAAGCAGAACATAGCAACACACACACACACACACACACACACACACACAGTCTCCCTTACTGCCACCTCCCTCCCATCACAATTTTCCATCATAGTTTAGACAGTCTCCGTTTTCTCCAAACTTTGGAAAGAATGTGAGTTTTTGCTCCTTTGAAAACATTTGGAATGAATTATGGCTACTTCTGGAATCTCAATAAAGGAAAAGTTGTTCTCAGAGGAGAAATAGCAACACAGAATGGGATTCACAGAAGGTCTGTGCATTGTCCCTTAAAACAATTTTAAAGAAATAGAGACAGAAGCAGCCTGAGAAGGGTTTTTGCATGTCAGAAACTGCTATCAAGAGCACAGTTGCTTAAAACATGGAAAGCATCATGACCCATCTCTGGGAAATCCCAGGCAATCATCATGTCTTTCCACAAATCTCCTGGCAACTCGGAAATTCTGGAAGTTTTTGAGAACAAGAGCAATGTGAGATCACCTGGAGTGGCTAACAGGTGATCTGCCATCTTGACACACGGACCTTCTCACGCTGTCAGGATGTGTGCTTGAACCAAAGGCATACAGAAGGCGCTCACAAATTGGAAAGGAATTTGAAGGCCAAATGAGTGCATCTCAGAACAGTCTCATTTCACTTCTTCTTTGGAAGAGTGATATTTACTCCGGAAGTAATGGTGCTTAAAGCTCACCCATAGCTCTCACTTGCCCTCACTGAACCCATCATGTAGCCAGATCCAATTGGCTGTGCAGTGTTGTGAATCATCCTGCTCACTGTGTGTGATCGCTGATTGGGTGGGTTCACCCATGTGATAACTTCAGGAAGACTAAGGCACCTGGGTGGAGGGTGGCACTGAAGCAGCAGCTGCCAGGAGAAACTGATACTGAACAGGATGAAAAAAGGGATGAATAGCCACAGAATCTCTCTCTCTCTCTCTCTCTCTCTCTCTCTCTCTCTCTCTGTGTGTGTGTGTGTGTAATCTGTACCCCACTGAACTTTTAAAATTCTACTGAAAATGTCCAGCACATCTCTAGTTGTATGTCCCTAGACTGCAGTAGACAGTTAAAGTGGCCCTCACTCAAGCTGTGTGTCTTGTCGTGTGGGAAGCCTGCACAAATTATGACCCACCAAGCTGAATGCAGCCTATTGGCCACGTGCTTAACAACCAGCAGCAGCACCCCTGCTTTTGCAGTCTGCAGAAACAGCAAAGCCAAGAGGTTTCTCAAGCCCCTGCTGGCCAGGGCCACCATCCCATACACGGCTGGGGGATACCGTTTGACTTGGTGGGTCACAAATTGTGCATGTCTGTTTTGTAGCAAGGGGCTGGTCTCGTGCCATTGAACATCTTTCAGCTCAATGATTCTTTGATCAGCATCATTCTTATGGATGAGTTACTACTGGCATCTTGGTGCACACACGCATGTTCACACACACACACACACACACACACACACGCACACACCACTCATGCCTGTGAGTTGCTGTCATGGCAGTGATATAACATGGTTTTGGTGACTTCGGTACATGTGGCTTTTGTATGATCCATTTAAGCCAGTGTTCTCCAACCTTGGGTCCCCAGATGTTTTTGGCCTGCAACTCCCAGCATGCCCCAGCCAGCTATGCTGGCTGGGGCATGCTGGGAGTTGCAGGCCAAAAACATCTGGGGACCCAAGGTTGGAGAACACTGGTTTAAGCATACGTCGTTCTCCTACTGGCCTCTTCACCTGGAATTGTACTTCTATTTTATTGCCCCGTAGGTCAGCGAGGACTTTTTGTTCTTTGTCCAAGTTGTTTGTTGTTACCGTTGTTGTTGTTGTGTTGTTGTTTTGCGTCTGTTAAGATACGGTCTGCTGTTTGGCTGCGTGTTATGCTGCGTGGGTTGAAGGGGGTGGGTGGGATCTTTACCTCGAAATCTTCATCTCTGCCAGACACTGCCCTTCAGCTAATGAGATGGCTGTCACCTAAATTCTCATTGTTTTAAGAGCAAGTGGCTGCTGACAGTTCTCTTTCAAGCTTGAATGATGAAAGGAAAACACCACATGGCCTCATCTGGCTAGCTTGCTGAGAGCTAATGAGCCCGAGGCGGCACCCATCTTTGCGAGACTGTCATGACCCCATGTCTGCTAATGCACCGGGAAGGAGTGAAAAATGTACTGCTAGTTCTCTTCAACAATCCCCCGGGGATATCTTGAATGTGCCAAACAATTTAGTAAATAGATATTGAGTTACTGTGTCGGAACACGGCCGACATATTGCAACACTGAATAGCTCAATCGAAAGATCATACTTTTAGTTTTAGGTGCAAAACACATTTTTTAAAACACACACACACACACAACATAATGTATAACCAAAAACAAAATGAAAATCTCTGGTATGTTTCCCCGCTCCCCCTCCCTTTGACTGCATGTAACAAATGGTTAGGAATTGAATCTTCGGACTGCATGCTAGCTAGTATTACATCTGTTGGGTAGAAAACTGACATTTGCAACATTACAACAACAGGTATTTTGCAAGGTTGTCGCTTGAAATCCAACTGTGCAGGCCATGTGGAATCTTGATTAATTCACTGTGGTAAAAAGAAGATGAACATAGCTGAGAGATTAGTATAAGAGTTTTAAAGATGTTCTTAAAACTAATCTAAAAAAATGCAATATAAACATCGAAAACTGGGAAGCTCTGGCCCATGAACGATCTAAATGGAGGTTGGCCTTTCACAAAGGTTCCATGGACTTTGAAGACGCCCGAGTGCAAGGTGAAAGGGAGAAACGTGCTAAGCGAAAAGCACATCACA
Source organism: Shinisaurus crocodilurus (assembly GCA_021292165.1). Lineage (NCBI taxonomy): Eukaryota > Metazoa > Chordata > Lepidosauria > Squamata > Shinisauridae > Shinisaurus > Shinisaurus crocodilurus. Next base: position 1,838,488 of record CM037877.1, on the reverse strand, counting down.
CGAATCCTTTACAGGACCACCTTCCATCTGGTAACCTGTGTCCTCACTGCAGGAAGCTGTGTGGATCTAGAATTGGCCTCCACAGTCACTTACGGACCCATCTCTAGAGTCTACACAATTTTTTTAGAATTTCCTCCTTTTATAATTTTCTTTTTGTAATTTTATCCTGGAAGACAATCTTACTCGGTCACGAGTGATCGCCTACTACTAATATATGGAATCTATTGATAGTGGCTAAGGGTGAAATCCTATGCAAGCTTAGACAGAAAAAAGGCCTACAATTCCCAGCATGCCCCAGCCTACAACTCCTACAAAAGGGAGTTGTAGGCCTTTTTTCTGTCTAAACTTGCATAGGATTGAGCCTTAAATTACTAATAGCTACTGTAGGTACTGGAGACCATTGGGGTTACTTGCAGAATGGAAATACAAAATATGGCATGTGGCCACAATGGCTAAGTTAACAGAATCCATGAGGATGAGAGATGGGAAAAGGATAAATCCAAATTTCAGGAAAAATTGGTCTTTTAAAATATAGTTCTGTAAATTATGGTCTAAACATGAATGGAGATGAAATGTTATATATCTATGGATGATTGAGTGGAGTATTGTGTGTGTGTGTGTGTGTGTGTGTGTGTGTGTGTGTGTGTGTCTGCCATGGGGTGCCTTGCCCATTCATAGCATGGCCACCATGGTGGGCATCACCAGTCACAAAATGACCACTCCCCACCAGAAGGCAAACTGGTGAGACTAAAGCAGGGATATGAAACATGTGGCCCCAGCTGCCCTCTAAAAGTGTATTTTTAAGAGGCATCTGGAGTGGCTACAGAGTGCCAAGTGGGTCAAAATTAGCTTGTTTGCAAATAATTTTGACCCTTCCGGTGCTCTGTAGCTTATCCAGATGCCATTTATATTTTATTTTATTTTATTTTCATTGTTGCATGGGGAGGAACCATGGGAGGGGTGCCCAGGGGGCAAAAATGGCCCCCAGATCTCCAAAAGTTGCCCACAACAGAACTATAAGAAAAGTAACTTGCCCAAGAACCTAAATACATTTATTTATCTATCTATCTATTTATTTATTGCATTTATACCCCGCTCTTCAGCCAGAAAAGGCTCCCAGAGTGGCTTACAAAGATTCATAAGACAGTCCCTGCTCTCAGGCTCACTATACAAGGCAGAGGTATGGTCTGAAACACAAATCCGCTCTTTTGAACTCAAATAAAGATGGCACTGGAGGGCAGCAACTCACTTTGCTGCAAGCCAGCCTCTCCGTTAAAATAAAATCTGAAGAAATAAAATAAAAACCAGGAGGGCAGGGAGCCTGGTGGACACCAGGAGAGGTGACCCATGGACACATTGGCACCCACCCATTGGTACCATGATGGAGACATCAGCTCCAGTGTGTTGGGACTGTGGCTGGCAGATGCAATAGGGCAACAGACACACATATACCAGCAATCGCCATTTCCTCTGATTCAGCAAAGGAATGAGGGTGACATTTTTGATTTCCCCCAATGGGGAAATAAGCCAAGAACACAGAGTAAAACATAATAGCCAGTCAAAGAGCCAAAGGGTCTCACGGGAAAAATACACATGCCAGGGACTTTTGGAGAGGTGCTTCTATGTATAGGTGTATCGGTGTTTCTACGCTGCATAGGTGTTTCTGTGCTGATGCTAGAAGCTTTCAAGCCAAGCTGAGAGACTTGAAGTCAGGGCCGGTGCATGGCAGTTTGGTGCCCTAGGCAAGATCAGATATTTAGCGCGCCCCCTTCCCACTTGAGCCCTCCCTCCCTCCAGTCCTATGCCCATTATGAAATAAAAGTCAATTGGCAAAACCTAAAAAAAATATTATCATAATAAATTATTATCCTCTTCCTTAGCATATTTGATCACTGGGATTCTCTGGTCTGTCTTCCCTCTCTTTCTCCCCCCCTTTTCTTTTCTTACCCCTTCTCTCTCTTTCGTTCTCTCTCTCTCTCTTCTTTTTGTTCCCATCCCCCTTTACCTTCTTTTTTGTGTGTATGTGCAAAATTTATCTCTCCCCCCCCACAATTCTGGTTTATTTTTTGCTTCTGATATTTATTATTAAATAAACAATTATTATTAATTTTTTTTGCTCCCCCAGCCCACCCTTCCTCCTCCTCCCCCACTCTTTTTATCATTCTCCCTGGCTAGGGGAGGGGACTCCTCAGCTTGGGGAGAGTTCACTCTGGTTACCCCCTCTCTCTTTCTGTCTCCCTCCCTCCCACCCACCCACCCACCCACCTCCTCCAGCACCGCCGCCACCTCCCTCCCTAACTGCCCCCCTCTTCTCCTCCCCTTATCACCCCATGTGCTGTACGAGAAAGCAGCTTTGCTAAAGAGACCCACTTGTGAAAGAAACAGGAGCGGCATAAGGCTCGGGCAAGCGGCAGTGGCGGCAGCAGGAGGACTGCAAAAAAGAAGTAGGAAAGAAAAGGAGGAGGGGGAGAGAGGGGGGAAGAAAGAAAGACAGACAGAAAGAGAAAGCAAGCCTGGGGACAACAAAAACAGAAGAAGAGACCAGCACATGGAGAGAGAAAGAAGCGAAGCGAAGGGGGAAAAACCAGGGAGGCTTCTGATTTGGTGTGGTTTCTGCGCCCCATTTAGCCATGCGCTCTAGGCAGCCACCTAGTTGGCCTAATGGTAGCACCGGCCCTGCTTGAAGTACTTGTACTTGTTTTTCAAAGAGAAAATAGATATAGGGGGCATAATGGAAACCTGGTGGGATGGAGATAACCACTGGGATAGCATAATCTCTGGATACAAATATTATAGTCCTCCTCGATCTCTCAGTGGCTTTTGATACCGTTGACCACGGTATCCTCCTGGACCGTCTGGAGGGGTTGGGCTTGGGAGGCACTGTATTGCAGTGGTTCCGGTCCTTCCTCTCTGGAAGGTATCAGAGGGTAGTTCTCGGGGAAGAGGCTTCGGACCCTCGGCTGCTCACTTGTGGAGTGCCGCAGGGTTCCATCCTCTCCCCGATGTTATTCAACATCTACCTCAAGCCGCTGGGAGCTATCATCAGGAGGTTTGGGGTGCAGTGTCATCAATATGCAGATGACACGCAGCTCTACCTCTGTTTTAAGTCCTCACCAAGGTTGGCCGTTGAGACCCTGTCCAAGTGCCTGGAGTCAGTGGCTGGCTGGATGGGAAGGAACATGCTGAAACTGAACCCCGACAAGACCGAGGTACTTCTGGTGGGGGACAAGGGAAGGTTAGGGGATGTTGACCTGGTGCTGAATGGGGTACATCTACCCCTGAAGGACCAGGTCCGCAGCTTGGGGGTCATTCTAGACTCCCAGCTGTCCATGGAGGCTCAGGTGTCAGCTGTGAGCCGGGCAGCGCTGTATCAACTCCATCTGATACGGCAGCTGCGCCCCTACCTTCCTAATCACCTGCTCCCATCAGTGGTTCATGCCTTGGTCTCCTCTCGCCTAGACTACTGTAATGCGCTCTACGTGGGGTTACCCTTGAAGACGGTCCGGAAGCTTCAGCTGGTACAGAACGCAGCGGCTCGCCTGATTAAGGGCAGCCGCCGGCGTGATCACATCACGCCAGTGCTTAAAGAGTTGCACTGGCTACCAGTTGCTTGCCGAGCCGAATTCAAGGTGTTGGTTTTGACATTTAAAACCCTACACGGCTCCGGCCCAGCTTATCTCAAGGAGCGCCTCCAGCAACATCAAGTGGGCCGCTCAACAAGGTCTGCCACGGATGGCCTTCTCCTTATCCCATCAGCCAGAGCAGCCAGGCTGGTGGGGACTAGGAAGAGGGCCTTCTCTGTGGCGGCCCCCACATTATGGAACTCCCTCCCTAGTGACCTTCGCCATGCCCCCTCCGTGATGAGCTTCCGCCGTGCATTAAAAACATGGCTGTTCAGGCGGGAATATGGGGTGGGTTAGGTTTTTAATAAGAATTGTTTTATTGTTTTAATCATTATATTTTATTGTATTTTTACTGTATTTTAATTGTACATCGCCCAGGGTGGCCGGGTGACCGGCCAGATGGGCGATTAATAAGTATAATAAATAAATAATAATAAATAAATACAAATATTATAGGAAGGACAGGGAAGAGCATACTGTGGTAGTGTTGCTCTATCTGAAAATGACGGATTGTTGTTGTTGTTGTTGTTGTTATTATTATTATTATTATTATTATTATTATTATTATTATTATTTCCACCTTCTTTTCCTTAAAGGAACCCAAGGTGGATTGCATGACACACTCTTCCTCTCCTTTTTATCCTCACATCAACCCTGTGAGGTAGGTTAAGCTGAGAGGCAGTGACTGGCTCCAAGTCACCCAGTGAGCCTCATGGCCAAGTGGGGACTAGAACCAGGATCTCCCAAGTCCCCGTCCAGTACTCTAACCACTACACCACACTGGCTGTCAAACAAACTAGAAAAGAGGCAGTGTTCCCCACAGAATCTCTGTGAGTAGCAATACCAGGCCACAAAAGTAATTTAGTAAGGGGGTTATGTGCTATTGTCCTCCTCATCAAAATGCTCACTGTGTTCTTGAGAGGGGGAATGAAGTCAGAGAGGCATCCAAATGTTGGATCCAACTGTTGCAGTAATGGGTGAGTTCAACTACTCTCACATAGGCTGGATAAATGCATGGTTCAGATAAAAGGAAGTACTTATTCACATAGTTCATAGAAAAATGTGGAATTCATTACCAAACGGTGTAGTGATGACCACCCACTTGGATGGCTTTAAAAGGGGGATTAAACAAATTCGTCAGCCTATCAACATCTAATAGTCATGATGACTATACATTACCTGCAGCATGCCTCTTTATACCAGTGGATGGGGAACATGAGCGGGAGGGTGCGATTTCACTCCTGTCCTACTTTTGGGCTTCCCATAGCCATCTGGTTGGCCACTGTGGGGACAGAATGCTGGACTAGATGGGCCTTTGGTCTGATCCAGCATGACTCTTTTTAATTACTTTATGTACTCAATCTGCATCCCAGTACTGATAACAAGTGGTGCATTTTGGTTTGGTTTATTATGGATTCCATCTATCAGTAAATATAAACAGAGGGTTTGTGCTCTATTGTAGATCATATTGTAGATCTATTGTAGATCATACAGAAAGTGGAGGAAGGAACTAGAGGATCGGCTATCCTTGACCTGATTCTAACCAACAGAGACGAGTTAGTGGATAAAGTGGCAGTTTCGGGAACTCTGGGGGAAAGTGACCATGTTATACTTGAGTTCTTGATTCGAATGGAAGCAAAAGCTGAGTGTAGCTAAACACGTACCCTGGATTTTAGGAAAGCCAATTTTAACAAACTCAGAACAATAATTAGTAAGATCCCATGGCAAGCGACTCTCATGAGAAAGGGAGCCCAGGAGGGGTGTGAGTTTTTAAAAAGGAAATTTTAAAGGCACAATTGCAAACAATTCCCACAAGGAAAAAAGGCAGAGGGCAACAGAAGAAGCCAATGTGGCTTCACAATAAACTCAAAGATGACCTGAAAACAAAAAAGGACACGTATAGGAAGTGGAAGGAAGGACAGGCTACAAGTGAAGAGTACAGGCAGGTAGCACAGAAATGCAGGAATAGTGTCAGGAAGGCTAAAGCTGAGAATGAGCTAAGGTTAGCGAGGAATGCTAAAAGCAACAAAAAAGCTTTCTTCAGATACATGCACACCAAAAGACAGAAGAAAGAACTGGTGGTTCAACTACGCAATGAGGATGGCAAATTGATAACAGAAGACAAAGAAAAGGCAGAAGTGTTCAATTCCTACTTTGCCTCGGTCTTCTCCCAAAAGAGGGTCTATGACCCCCCTGGCAAACCTGAAGTGCAGACTGAAGGGGCAGGATTGCAGCTTGAGATTGATAGGCAAACGGTCAAGGAGCACCTGATTGCTCTGAACGAGTTTAAATCTCCAGGGCCTGATGAGCTGCATCCTAGAGTAATAAAGGAACTGGCAGAAGAACTCTCAGAACCACTGTCTATTATCTTTGAGAAATCATGGAGGACAGGTGAAGTGCCAGACGACTGGAGGAGGGCAAATGTTGTTCCCATCTTCAAAAAGGGCAAGAAGGAGGAACCTGGGAACTATAGGCCAGTCAGTCTGACATCAATCCCTGGGAAGATTTTTGAGCAGAGTATAAAGAAGTCAGTCTGCAAGCACCTTGAAAACAATGCTGTGATTACTAGAAGCCAGCATGGATTTGTCAAGAACAAATCCTGTCAGACTAATCTGATCTCATTTTTTGATCGGGTAACCTCCCTTGTGGACTGTGGGAATGCTGTGGACATTATATACCTGGACTTCAGCAAAGCTTTCGACAAAGTGCATCATGATATCCTGATTAGTAAGCTAGCTAAGAGTGGGCTAGATGGAACAACTATCAGGTGGATCCACAATTGGCTAAAGAATCGGACTCAAAGAGTGCTTATCAATGGTTCCTTCTCAAACTGGGGAGAGGTAACGAGCGGGGTACCACAGGGCTCGGTCCTGGGCCCGGTGCTCTTCAACATTTTTATTAATGACTTGGATGAGGAGGTACAGGGAATGCTTATCAAATTTGCAGATGACACAAAGTTGGGTGGAACAGCTAATACTCTGGAAGACAGAAACAAAATTCAAAGTGACCTCGATAGGCTGGAGCGCTGGGCCGAAAACAACAGAATGAAATTTAACAGGGATAAATGCCAAGTGCTGCACCTAGGGAGAGGAAACCAAATGCAGAGTTACAGAATGGGGGACACTCGGCTCAACAATACTACAAGTGAGAAGGATCTTGGAATTGTGGTAGATCACAAACTGAATATGAGCCAGCAATGCGACGTGGCTGCAAAGAAGGCAAATGCAATTTTGGGCTGTATTAATAGAAGTATAGCTTCCAAATCGCGGGAAGTGATAATTCCCCTTTACTCGGCACTGGTTAGGCCTCATCTTGAGTACTGCGTCCAGTTCTGGGCACCTCACTTTAACAAGGACATAGACAAACTGGAGAGGGTTCAGAGGAGGGCAACAAGGATGATAAAGGGACTGGAAACAAGGCCCTATGAGGAGAGACTGAAAGAACTGGGCATGTTTAGCCTTCAGAAGAGGAGACTGAGGGGAGATATGATCGCACTCTTCCAGTATTTGAAGGGATGTCACACAGAGGAGGGCAAAGATCTCTTCTCGGTCATCCCAGTTTGCAGGACACGGAATAATGGGCTCAAGTTACAGGAACCTAGATTCCACCTAAACATCAGGAAAAATTTCCTGACTGTCAGAGCAATAAGACAATGGAATCAACTACCTAGGGAGGTGGTGGGCTCTCCCAGTCTGGAGGCATTCAAGGTGCGGCTGGACAGACATCTGTCAGAGATGCTTTGACCTGGATTCCTGCATTGAGCAGGGGGTTGGACTCGATGGCCTTGTAGGCCCCTTCCAACCCTACTTTTCTATGATTCTATGATTCTATATGGGTTGACGGGCTTGGCAGAATGTGTTTCCCTACCCCTTTACTTTTCTGTTCAGTCAGTGGAAATATTTGTAATGAATTCTTTTGGCCAGATTTGCCCACTTTGCATTTTACTCCCATAAATGCAGTACAAATCCATGCTGCCTGTCTCATATTTTCTCTCATATTTCCTTGCAAAAATATAAAGTATTTTCTCTCTTCCTCTCTCTCTCTCTCTCTCTCTCTCTCTCTCTCTCTCTCCCTCCCTCTCTCCCTCCATTGTACAGATATTCAGCTCTGAGACTGAACCAGTTGAAAATAAACAGAAAACACATTCTCCAGCATTCCCCTGCTCTGAGAGATCCAGCTTAAGCCAAAGCACCCATTTTTAAAACTACAGTGGAAGTCGCTTTTGCCACAGGAACGAGGCAATGTGTACTTAATGAAGTCGTTCCACAGCTGGAAATTATTCTATATGCGATGTCTGTGCCCCCTCCTTTCCTCCCATCTCATGGTGTAAATAAAGCAGATCAATTTTGGGGTGGGGTGAACAATGCATCAGAAAAATCCCCAGCACATTCATAGGATCAGAATGGTGAAACAGCCAGCAGCATCAGGCTCGGGGTGGGGTGGGGGGTTGAGAAGGATACCATCCATCAAGAAGTTCACCAACACAACACCATTGAATCGAATGGGGCATGCACAGGGAAACCTCCCAAGCTTTATGCCCTAAAACATTTAGGACTCATATGTCCCACAGAGTTAAATTGGATTAAGAGTCATTTCCTCTCTGCGGGTACAGTGACACTGTAGATTTAGAACACTTAATCCATCACTACCTTGCCCCAGGGAACCATGGAGGCTGTAATTCTTGGACAGGGGATTATGACCTCTCTCTCTCTCTCTCTCTCTTCTCTCTCTCTCTTCTCTCTCTCTCTCTCTCTCTCTCTCTCTCTCTCTCTCGAGAGAGAGAGAATTCTCAGCCCTCTCACCAAACTACAACTCCCAAAATTCTCTTGTGAAAGCCATGGCATCATACCAATATAGAACTCATGACCTTAAACTGGTATAAAATCAATATACGTAGGTTTGTTGTGTAGATATGCTCTCAGATGGGGGGAGGGAACCTCCAGCCTGTGGGTCAAAGGCAGACCTCCAGGCCTATCATTCTGGACCTCCAGACTCTCCCCAAGCCATGATCCTTCATTGGCCCAGCTCCGGGTTATGGCTCTTATTTACGTTATCCTCCAACTTAAAAAAATGATGGAAGGAACCTTGCAGAAGTTAAGGAAGGTGAATGATAGGAAGGTATGAGAAATTACTTTCACTTCATTTTGGATCAGGACTTACCCAGTCCGCTCCTTCCAGACTGAAACAGGCTCAGATAGCAATCTCTGGTTGACATCTGTACATTTCCGAACTTGCAGTGTGATTCGTGGACACAAATAAATGTGTTTGACAGCATCTGCACATTTGAAAAATGCACATGAAAAAAGAGTACTTTTGAAAAATGCACACAAATACACTTTAATCAATGGGAGAAGCATGTGTACATTTCAAAGATGCCCGCAACTGATGCATACATTTGCAAAAATATGCATGAAAATAGGCGTGGATTTTCATGCAAAAACAAACGAAGTTCACGGTCTGATATGGAATTGAGTCAGATGGAATTTGGAGAACTTTGGTGAGCTCGAGTTTTGCTGATTCACGCATCCCCTAGTGAATGCCTGGATACAAATGACTTTTCTCCCCCATTGGATAGTCAACAAAGATAAGAGTCACCTCTGTGGCTCCACCCACTTTTGTCTCTGGCCACATCCACTTCTGGAATATGGACCCTGAGAGGTTTCAATCAAGGTAATGTGGACCTCAAAAGGAAACCACCCCAGTCCCACCCCTGCACTCTAAGAGGACACAGTAAATGTCTATGAGCAAATATTTTCTATACAACCAGTTAGTTTCTGGGGAGCAATTCTTATCTGGATATTCTGCAAATGCACAATAATGGGTATTATTATTATTATTATTATTATTATTATTATTATTATTATTATTGCATGCCTTGCTTTTTCTCATATCTTTAAATATTTAAAAGGAACCTGGGAATGTCATATTATCAAAATGTCACTAAAATGGCTCCCTCCTCCATCTCTTCCTCTACCCTCAGCTGAGTTCCATGGCTGATTAAAGACACCCTTTTATCAAGAAGTAATTTAACCCATGTCATCCATAACTGTACAGGGTAACAGTAATAGCACGTGTCCATTTGGAGAGGCAGATTTTGCGATGAAGCAGTAACCAAGTGGAAAGACTAAGAAGAATACAATATAGGTTTTCCTGCCAGAAGAGCTCTAAACTAAGGAGCACATTGCGTGAGATCATCAGAAAATGACAGATTGTGTGTGTCGGAACATTAACAGTATTTCATTGGGGACACTACATTTTAATAGTTAATAAGGAACAGTTCCATGAAATAAGGAACAGGTGATAGGCCTAATCCAAACTTTGTAAGTAGAAGGAAAATGGCTGATAGCACTTTATCTACGTAGTACAGCCATACGCCCTTCTTTATAGGAGACAGTCAGTCCTCTATTTGGAGGCTTCCTCTATTTGAAGGGCTGTCTGGTTTAAAGTTAAAGAAGCCTAAGAAGGGAGAGCAGGGGCCTCGAAGTTGCCCATCAACAATCAGCACCCAGACAGCAGACTGATACAGGCCTCTGGCTCACGCTGGCTCAGCTTGTCTGAGCGTGGAAAGCTAAGCAGGGTCAGGCCTGGTTATTACTTGGATGGGAGACCCCTCCTCTAGTTTCCTGCATTGAGCAGGGGGGTGGACTCGATAGCCTTGTAGGCTCCTTCCAACTCTGTGATCTATGAATCTATGAAGAGGCACACAGGTTGCCTGGTCACAGTCTTCCTTACTATGGTGAGATGCATTGTATTTCTATTTCAAGTATAGTAATTGTTCCTACATTTGCGATAAATTAGTATCGGCAAATTTTATGCAAATCACTCCTCTTTTTTTATGGATGTGTAAGTGGCCAGCCTGTTTGACAAACAATTGTATGCTTCTGAGTTGCCCCCTTCCAGACCTTTGTGCAGTAGATTTCATAGATTTCATGCTGGGGAACATGGGTGGGAGGGTGCTGTTGCACTCCTGTCCTGCTTGTGGGCTTCCCGTGGCAGCTGGTTGGCCACTGTGTGAACAGAATTCTGGACTGGATGGACTCTTGGTCTGATCCAGCACGGTTCTTCTGATGTTCCTCTTCTGTCTGAAATAATGGGCTCTTGAAGGTTGCATACAGGACTATGTTAAACAGAGCTGGGGAGCGTGTGTCCTTCCAGCTGTTGCACCTCCCATCAGCCCTAACCAGCACAGCCAATGGAGAGGGATGATGGGACTTGCAATCCAACAGCATCTAGCGGGCCACACGTTCCACATCACTGATGTAGCTGAGCATCCCAAGTTTCATCACTAGAACATCCATGCATCCTAATGGCAAATAGCTGCCCATTTATTTATTTATTATATTTATACCCCGCTGATTGGCTATATGCTTCCTCCAGTATCAGAGGCAGTATGCCTAAGTACTCCAGTTGCTGGGGAACATGGGTGGGAGGGTGCTATTGCACTCATGACCTGCTTGTGGGATCCCATGGGCAGCTGGTTGGCCACTCTGTGAACAGAATGCTGGACTAGATGGACCCTGGTGGTCTGATCCAGCATGACTCTTCTGATGTTCTGATGTTCTTATGAGATTTACCAGTAGATCCTACTCTATCTTCTGCCCACTATGGCCTGAGCTTTGGGTCAGGCATATTGCTGGGGGTGCAGGTGTGTGTGTGTGTGTGTGTGTGTATTAGGGTGTGTCTTATCGCAATGTGATCTCAGAATTTCCCTTGTCCGCCCATGACTCCTCTTGTGCAGGTGCTGGGGACTGCAGGGGGCTTCTCCTCAGACGAGGAGGTCTGATCTGATTCTGGCTCTGAGCACAGGCTAATCCTGACAGGCGCAATACTCTTCCAGCCACTGGGCCATAGTCTGGAGTCTAGGGAGGCCCCAAGACAATGATCATCTCTGGCCTGAATGGTACATTCCGAAAAGGTATTCTTGGCTGATATATTAGAGATTGCTACAGAATTAGGTCTGCAAGATTGAAGTGGTATAAGGCACAATCCTATGTAAGGTCGTACAGTTCCCAGCATTCCCCAGTCAGCCATTCCCCAGTGTGGCTGGCTGGGGAATGCTGGGAATTGTAGGGCTTTTTTCTGTCTGAACATGCATAGGTCAGTGAGTCAGTCAGTCAGGCGATCACTCGTGACCGAGTAAGATTGTCTTCCAGGATAAAAAAAAAAAAAGAAATTTACAAAAAGGAGATTTTAAAAGGAGGAAAATTCTAAAGAAAATTGTGTAGACTCTAGCGATGGGTCCGTAAGTGACTGTGGAGGCCAATTCTAGATCCACACAGCTTCCCACAGTGAGGACACAGGTTACCAGATGGAAGATGGTCTTGTAAAGGATTCATTTGACGTGCTTTTCGCTTAGCACGTTTCTCCCTTTCACCTTGCACTCGAGCTTCTTCAAAGTCCATAGAACCTTTGTGAAAGGCCAACCTCCATTTAGAGCGTTCATGGGCCAGAGCTTCCCAGTTTTCGATGTTTATATTGCATTTTTTTAGATTAGCCTTAAGAACATCTTTAAACCTCTTATATTGACCACCGATATTCCGCTTTCCATCCTTGAGTTGGGAATAAAGTAACTGCTTTGGGAGATGGCAGTCAGGCATTCGAACAACATGACTGGTCCACTGAAGTTGGCGTTGAAGGATCATTTTTTCAACGCTAGTAGTCTTTGCTTCTTCCAGTACACTGACATTTGTTCGCCTATCTTCCCAAGTAATTCGCAGGATTTTCCGGAGGTAACGTTGATGAAATCTTTCAAGGAGTTGGAGGTGACGTTTATAGATAGTCCATGTTTGGCAGGCATACAATAAAGTTGGTAATACAATGGCTTCATAAACCAGTGTTTTGGTCTTCTTACAAATATCCTGATCCTCGAACACTCTATGTTTCATTCGAGAAAACGCGGCACTTGCGGAGCTCAGACGATGCTGGATTTCACTGTCGATGTTAGCTGTAACAGAAAGATAGCTGCCAAGATAGAGAAAATGATCGACATTTTCCAGTATTGTGCCCTTAATCTAGCACTGTGCTGAAAGGTCTGAATGGAACTTTTCCAGCACATTTATAGGGGCCTGTAGGTGATGAAATGGAGCAGTGAGGAGAAGTCCACAGCCTTTGGTGGGCTGGTGAAGTCTTTATACTTTCGAGGGTGCAGAGACTTGCATTTATAATGGGGCAGCAACAGAGGCTTCTCTCCGTGCATTTCTCTTCCTTTTACCTACTTTCCTTTTAAAAATACATTTCCTTGCTGCAGCAAGCACTGGCAGCAGCTGGAGAATTGTGTCTGGTCTTCATATTTAAGCAAACCAGACTAATTCACATTTCCCGATGCCAATATGCAAATCGGGATGCAGATATCTTTTGGACTATGCGCTTCTTCTAATTTTGCAGTGCAGTTCTCTGCTCAAAAGTGCACACGAAAATACATACCTTAGGGGGAAATGAGTACAGAAATATGTGTTTTAAGGAAACTGCATATAAAATGTGTATTTTAGGGGGCAATCCAGGGCATGCTCAAGTGTTCTGCAAGCGCAAACAAAATTCTTGTACATCCCTAAAAAATGCAAAAGTTCATGCAGATATTTTTTTTTAAAAAAAATAAGACTGATGCAAAAACAGAACAGAACAGACTTATAATTGAACATAACTGAGCTTCCAAATCATGTGAAGTACTAGTTACCCTCTACTCAGAACTGGTTAGGTTTCATCTTGAGTACTGCGTCCAGTTCTGGGCACCACACTTTAAGAAGGATGCAGACAAACTGGAGGGGGTTCAGAGGAGGGCAACAAAGATGATAAAGGGACTGGAAACAAGGCCCTATGAGGAGAGACTGAAGGAACTGGGCATGTTAAGCCTTCAGAAGAGAAGACTTAGGGGAGATATAATAGCACTCTTTGAGTACTTGAAAGGTTGTCACACAGAGAAGGGACAGGATCTCTTCTCAATCATACCAAAGTGCAGGACACAGATTAATGGGCTCAAATTACAGGAAGCCAGATTCTGCCTGGACATCAGGAAAAGCTTCCTGACTGTCAGAGCAATACAATAACGCAGGGCTCTCCAACCTTGGGTCTCCAGATGTTGCTGGCCTACAGCTCCCAGCATACCCAGCCAGCATGGCTAATGGCAAGGGATTCTGGGAGCTGCAGTACAGCAACATCTGGGGACCCAAGGTTGGAGAGCCCTACAATAATGGGACCAATGACCTAGGGAGGCCGTGGGCTCTCCCAATCTGGAGGCATTGAAGATGCAGCTGGACAGCCATCTGTCAGGGATGCTTTAACTTGGATTCCTGCACTGAGCAGGGGGTTGGACTCGATGGCCTTATAGGCCCCTTCCAACTCTAATTTTCAATGATTCTATATGTGAAACTGACATCAACCAGGAATAGAATGATCCATCACTAGCAGTAACACTCTTAGGGCTCTCTACGATGTAATGTCCTTGCAGAAGCATTGTTGTTGGAGATCATGGCTGCCTACAGTGGGCCAATGGGGGCAGCACTCTTCACCCCACCCAACAATGCCCCTGGAAGGATGCTACATCCTTCCACAGAAGCATTGTGGGTTGACATAGCTCCGGTGAGCCCTTGGAGTGCTGCCACTTTTTGCATTGCTGAATTGTGTTCAAAAAATGAGGGGAGGGAGGAAGAAAAGTTGGGAGGAGAAATCTCTGCTGTAGGCTATTATAAGTGTAAGTTCTCCCCACCCAATAAAGTCTACAGACTTCTGCTGCCCATCCCCTGAAAGCATCAAAAGTACCTCCCAAGTTTGGCAGCCAGAAAACGGGGCAGCAAAGTTCAAGAGGCCCTTTTGGCCAAGTACTAGTTTAATCCGGAGATTAATAAACTCGAGCTTTTGTTTATTAATCATTGAGGGCCCATTTTAATTACTGGCTGCCACATCCCCTCTTCTGGCCAAAACCAAATCTGAAATAAAGATCCAGCCAAAAAACTAAAATATTGGGCTCTGAATGTGGACTGAACAGTTTCACACACAGAGAGACATTTCAAACAATAGTAACCAATTTTCATATTTTACATGCAGCAAAAACACAAATACAACTGGCAACTGACATTGTTTTCTTTTTAAAGTCACTCTTCCACCCTTGAGAATTTTAGTATTATAAATCCTTTTTAAAAATATTACCAGTATTCACACAGTGACTGCCCTTAAATGAACAGTGATTGCATGTGCTTTCGCGGCTCAGAGCATTCCCACTGAATATGACTTTCACAAGAACCTTTTCCTCCCCATAATATTGTATTCTGTCTCATTAAGATTACAGCTCTTTCCTTGCTGGTCATCTGTTATTTCGACTCCGACAGTGTTGCTATATCCCATCACCCTGGCGGCCTGCCAACAACCTCCAAATCTTTTACAACCAGCATTTCGATCACATTTATTTTTTTCTTCACCTAATCAAAAAGTAAAGAACATACACAGTTTTGGGACTTCAAAGATGGTGTCTCTCCCAGAGAGGGATTCCAATGGAACCGCAGTTTTCATAATGATGGTGTTAGCTGACAATGTCCTATTTTGTATGATAATCTCTGGCCGAGCTGTACCATACGCATTTTTGGAAAGCAAGAGGGATGAATGAAGCAGAACACGTCACTCATACAACAGCAGCACTATAGGAGTAGTTGTTAAAGTCACCAGTGAGATTAGGTTTGGCAGAGTACACATCATCTGAAAGCATTAATGGTGCTTGGGCCTTCAGGATCTTTGAGAAAATGAAGAGTGGTGAGAGACCCAAAGAGAGGGTAACTTTAGAAACCATGAATCACATTTTCTGTCCCAAAATGGCATCAGAAAAACCTATGGCCTATAAGATAAACTAAACATAGTCCACCAGCCACATATGGCAGCCAGCAGTGGCTCAATAAATCTCCTTGTTGAGCAGCCTGTTCTGGACAGCAAAATAATTGCTGCCTTCACATGTAATGCTAAGCCATGCATTATGTTAACCATAGTGGTGAATTTCGTACCTTTTGGAGGGGCCTGTATCGCCTCTCCTCTCCTCAGTGAGCAGGCCCCCCCCGATCCTCAGAAGTGGATCGGAAGTGACGTGACGGGCCTTGCGCCGACATGGCTGAACCCTGCGCCACAGTTTTGGTGTAGAAACCAGGTGCCCATTGATAGTCTACCACAAAATGTAGGGGGAAAGTCGGACTATAAAGCACATAGTCTTCAATGTCTCTATACTAATGCCCAGAGTATGGGCAATAAACAAGACGAACTTGAACTCTTGATACATGAGGGCAAGTACGACTTGATAGGGATAACTGAAACCTGGTGGGATGACTCCCATGACTGGAATACAGCAATTGAAGGGTATAACTTGTTCAAAAGGAACAGAAGCAACAGAAAGGGAGGTGGAATTGCACTGTATGTTAAAAATACGTATCTCTGCACAGAGATACAGGAAGAGGAGCTTGGCAGCCCCATTGAGAGCATCTGGGTTAAAATAAAGGGGGCAAAGAATAAAGCGAACATGGCGGTTGGAGTCTACTACCGACCACCCAATCAAGGAGAAGACGAGGATGGAACTTTTGAAAAGCAAATTGCCAGTGTTTCAAGGAGGCACGATGTGGTAGTAATGGGAGACTTCAATTTCCCTGATATCTGTTGGGAGACTTATTCAGCCAAACATGGCCCCTCCAAGAAATTCCTGAGCTGTGCTGCTGATAACTTCCTCCTACAGAAAGTGGAGGAAGGAACTAGAGGATCGGCTATCCTTGACCTGATTCTAACCAACAGAGACGAGTTAATGGATAAAGTGGCAGTTTCGGGAACTCTGGGGGAAAGTGACCATGTTATACTTGAGTTCTTGATTCGAATGGAAGCAAAAGCTGAGTGTAGCTAAACACGTACCCTGGATTTTAGGAAAGCCAATTTTAACAAACTCAGAACAATAATTAGTAAGATCCCATGGCAAGCGACTCTCATGAGAAAGGGAGCCCAGGAGGGGTGTGAGTTTTTAAAAAAGGAAAATTTAAAGGCACAATTGCAAACAATTCCCACAAGGAAAAAAGGCAGAGGGCAACAGAAGAAGCCAATGTGGCTTCACAATAAACTCAAAGATGACCTGAAAACAAAAAAGGACACGTATAGGAAGTGGAAGGAAGGACAGGCTACAAGTGAAGAGTACAGGCAGGTAGCACAGAAATGCAGGAATAGTGTCAGGAAGGCTAAAGCTGAGAATGAGCTAAGGTTAGCGAGGAATGCTAAAAGCAACAAAAAAGCTTTCTTCAGATACATGCACACCAAAAGACAGAAGAAAGAACTGGTGGTTCAACTACGCAATGAGGATGGCAAATTGATAACAGAAGACAAAGAAAAGGCAGAAGTGTTCAATTCCTACTTTGCCTCGGTCTTCTCCCAAAAGAGGGTCTATGACCCCCCTGGCAAACCTGAAGTGCAGACTGAAGGGGCAGGATTGCAGCTTGAGATTGATAGGCAAACGGTCAAGGAGCACCTGATTACTCTGAACGAGTTTAAATCTCCAGGGCCTGATGAGCTGCATCCTAGAGTAATAAAGGAACTGGCAGAAGAACTCTCAGAACCACTGTCTATTATCTTTGAGAAATCATGGAGGACAGGTGAAGTGCCAGACGACTGGAGGAGGGCAAATGTTGTTCCCATCTTCAAAAAGGGCAAGAAGGAGGAACCTGGGAACTATAGGCCAGTCAGTCTGACATCAATCCCTGGGAAGATTTTTGAGCAGAGTATAAAGAAGTCAGTCTGCAAGCACCTTGAAAACAATGCTGTGATTACTAGAAGCCAGCATGGATTTGTCAAGAACAAATCCTGTCAGACTAATCTGATCTCATTTTTTGATCGGGTAACCTCCCTTGTGGACTGTGGGAATGCTGTGGACATTATATACCTGGACTTCAGCAAAGCTTTCGACAAAGTGCATCATGATATCCTGATTAGTAAGCTAGCTAAGAGTGGGCTAGATGGAACAACTATCAGGTGGATCCACAATTGGCTAAAGAATCGGACTCAAAGAGTGCTTATCAATGGTTCCTTCTCAAACTGGGGAGAGGTAACGAGCGGGGTACCACAGGGCTCGGTCCTGGGCCCGGTGCTCTTCAACATTTTTATTAATGACTTGGATGAGGAGGTACAGGGAATGCTTATCAAATTTGCAGATGACACAAAGTTGGGTGGAACAGCTAATACTCTGGAAGACAGAAACAAAATTCAAAGTGACCTCGATAGGCTGGAGCGCTGGGCCGAAAACAACAGAATGAAATTTAACAGGGATAAATGCCAAGTGCTGCACCTAGGGAGAGGAAACCAAATGCAGAGTTACAGAATGGGGGACACTCGGCTCAACAATACTACAAGTGAGAAGGATCTTGGAATTGTGGTAGATCACAAACTGAATATGAGCCGGCAATGCGACGTGGCTGCAAAGAAGGCAAATGCAATTTTGGGCTGTATTAATAGAAGTATAGCTTCCAAATCGCGGGAAGTGATAATTCCCCTTTACTCGGCACTGGTTAGGCCTCATCTTGAGTACTGCGTCCAGTTCTGGGCACCTCACTTTAACAAGGACATAGACAAACTGGAGAGGGTTCAGAGGAGGGCAACAAGGATGATAAAGGGACTGGAAACAAGGCCCTATGAGGAGAGACTGAAAGAACTGGGCATGTTTAGCCTTCAGAAGAGGAGACTGAGGGGAGATATGATCGCACTCTTCCAGTATTTGAAGGGATGTCACACAGAGGAGGGCAAAGATCTCTTCTCGGTCATCCCAGTTTGCAGGACACGGAATAATGGGCTCAAGTTACAGGAACCTAGATTCCACCTAAACATCAGGAAAAATTTCCTGACTGTCAGAGCAATAAGACAATGGAATCAACTACCTAGGGAGGTGGTGGGCTCTCCCAGTCTGGAGGCATTCAAGGTGCGGCTGGACAGACATCTGTCAGAGATGCTTTGACCTGGATTCCTGCATTGAGCAGGGGGTTGGACTCGATGGCCTTGTAGGCCCCTTCCAACTCTACTTTTCTATGATTCTATGAGGGCAACAGGGCTTATATCAGGCCGTTTTAAGCCCTGTTGCCCTGGTTTCTACGCCAAAACCGCAGCGCAGGGTTCAGCCACATTGGCAGGGCCTGTTGCATCACAGCCGGAAATGATGCGCCGGGAGCTCACGTGGGCGGCGTGGTGCAGTGGACCGAGCGGCGGACCGAGCAGGCGGCAAGGTAGGCCCGCGAATCGCCGCGAATATCAGGGGGCTGCGAGCGGGGCCGATTTCAGCTCACTCCAGCCCCCCAATATTCACAGTGACATCCCTAGTTAACCATGGTTTCTTGTTTGAGCCATGAATTGTCTTGTGGACAAGCAAGCAAACCACAGCTTGCTTTCCCTAAGGGTGGTTTGCTTCTCTCCCCATTCTGTTAACTTTCAGAGCAGTTCATTTTCAAACTGCTATTTCTGGGTGCTTCTGTTTCAGGGCAGACAGCAGAGCAAACAAGCTAGGGATAAGCCGCATTTCTGATTCAGACATCACAACAAGCCATGGTTAAAATAAGCCAGACTTCAAAAGCCAACAATATACCATGGATTCTATTTGCGGTTCGTAGCTGGTTAGCAAACCATGGTTTATTTTCAGGGATGGGTTCAGACACAATGACAAGCCAGATTTCAACAAACTACACCATGGCTCATTGTTATGTCCGAACCAGACCAATCAAGCAGAGACCACAGTACATGATAATTTCGTTTCAGTTTGCAAATCACTGAAAACTGTCCTGTTCGCAATCCTGAACATGAACGCAAATGGGAGTGCATTTTCTCCAAAAATGTCCGCAAATTCTCATAACTTGCCTTCATGTTCACAAAATGTGTACTTGAAAAATGCACAACTTCCTCAACTTTCTCAAATTGTGCACAGTTTAAATCACCCATGTGTTCATCTATGGGGGATATTTGCACAATTTTGGAAATTTGCGCAAATTGTTTGCACAACTTTCACATTCAATAGCTGTTCATTTTGCACAATTTTCCCATTTGCGCAAAATGAGCAGCAGTTGCAAACACAAGCGCAAATGGAGGAGAGACGAGCAGCAAGCTGATGTTCAGAGAAACTTGGCGAGCTCGAATATCACTTGTTTGCCCATCCCTACGAAGTGGCGGGGGGGGGGACTACTGAGAAGGCTCTATCCCTCATGTCAGCAAGCCTAGTCGCTCCAACAGGCGGGCACACAAGTAGATCATGTGATGCTGATCTCAGAGTATAGGCTGGTTGGTATGGGTGAAGGTGGCCTTTTAAGTAAACTGGGTCCAAACCAGTTAGGGCTTTAAAGGCCAATACCAGCACTTTACACGGGGGTCAGAAATGCACTGGCAGCCAGTGATGCCACTGGTACAATACATATATAGGCGTCACATGATCCAGCTGCCTAGAGCCTACCAGTCCTTGAGCGGCCTCATTTTGTACCAGTTGAAGTTTCTGGACTGTCTTTCAAAGCAGCCCCATGTACAGCACATTACAGTAATCCAGCTTGGATGTCACTTGAGCATGCATAATTGAAGCAAGGTACTTCCTCTCTAGATAGGGCCACAGTTGGCATACATATAAGAACACAGGAAGCTGCCTTGAAGCACGTCAGATGATCTGCTTCATCTTTTGCCCATGTATTTCCTACTCTGACTGGCAGCAGTTCCTCAGGGTCCCAGGCAGAGGGCAATTTTTCCCATTGCCTGCTGCCTGGTCCTTTTAACTGGGGATGCTGTTGAGGATTGAACCTGGGAACTTCTGGTTGCAACTTGTGTATGTGCTCTACTGCTGAGCTATGGCCCCTGCCCAAGAAAGAAGTGAAAAGTGCATCTGGAGAACATGAGCGTATATCTAAGAGTGGGCCTTTACATCAAACTGAAAATGTTGCCAGGGGAGGCTGGAGTCTACTATTTCCCATTACCGGTTTTGCGGCTTTTATTTGGAGCTTCATAGGAGCTATCCATGGTGCTCCATGGTGGTGAACCTATTTGGGGGCGTGGAGGAGGAGTTCAGCACCATGGATAGCTCCTATGAAGCTCCAAATGAAACCTTTAATGGAAAAGAAGCCCCACCAGAATAGGAGTCACCAGCCTCCCCTGAACATTGCTGGCCTCCATTAAATATGAAGACCCTCCACCATCATATGGGGTGGCCAGGTGTTCTACTTTACAGGGAACAACATTTAAGGGCATCCTCTAGCCCAGGGCTCTCCAACCTTGGGTCCCCAGATGTTGCTGGCCTACAGCTCCCAGAATCCCTTGCCATTCGCCATGCTGGCTGGGTATGCTGGGAGCTGTAGGCCAGCAACATCTGGGGACCCCAGGTTGGAGAGCTCTGCTCTAGATGAAGGGCTGTCCAGTCCAAGTCAAAGAACCACCAGGAGGGAGAGCCAGAAGGGGCCTTGAGGTTGCCCACTCATAGTTAGCACCTGGACAGCAGACTGAGCAGCAGATACACAGGTCGCCTGGTCACAGTCTTCCCCACTATGGTGGGCTGCATTGCATGTCTATTTAGATTATGTCAATTATTTCTACATTTGTATCTATACATACAAATTAGCATAGGCAAATGTTTGAGCCCCCTTTTTGGCGATGCGTAAGTGGCCACCCGGCCATCATAAGGTAAGCATGGGCCGCATACTCTGAGCAGGTGCACTGCATGAATTGTCACAAATGATAGCAGCCGATTCATCACTAAAAGGACAGAAAATGACAAATGTTGTAAATGTTGCCAACATGCCGAATCAATAGATCACATCATTGCCGGTTGGCCTGCACTGTCAAGTATTGATTACCTAGTGAGATGCACCCAAGTAGCAAAAAAAATTATCCATGATCAACTGGGCAGACAATGTCATCTTCAAATGTGAGTGCCCTTTATAACTCCGATACCAGAGCCCACTTTGGAAAATGATTTATACTCGTTTTAGCGGGACAAACCAATGATTATCGACAAGTCAACCGACTGCAAAACAACCCAAAATGGTGTTTTATAGACAACATTTCAATCAAACGAGCCAGCAATAGAGCCTTTCCACTCACTTGATGTGAGGCCAAAATAAAGGGAAAGATGTCAGAAGGACAGATATTTCCCATGACAATAAAAAAAGATTGTGTACAAGGCTAGCTAGAGCTGAGAGGGTTTGCCCAGTTCATGCCCTTTATTATTCTGTGGGTTCAAACTAGGGGTAGGTAACCTGGTCCTTGCCAGATGTTTTGGACTAAAACTCCCATCAGCACCACCCAGCCTGACCAATGATTGGGGATTATGGGAGTTGTAAGCCAAAACATCTGGAGGGTATCAGATTGTCTATCTTTAAGCTTACCACCTACTCCTTATTTCAAGGAACAGATCCTTATGTACAAACTGTATTTATTTGCGAGATGCACCATCACTGCAAAAAGCAACTTAAATGTAATGCATTACCATTTATTGCTATTTATTGAATACATTCAATACAAATCCAGTAAAACAAGAATAAAACTCACACACCATCATAAAATCACAGAGAGGATCTTCAGCACCATAAAATTCATACAGTATATGGAGATTGTATTTAACTATCATGGCTAATAGGCAAATCCGCTTCCATGAAATGGTTTTAGCCTAGGCATCTTCCTGAGGTGCTACATTTCTAATCGCAGGGAGGTGTTGTGGTTTTTAATGGGCGAGCATTCTAAAATGCACCTCCCAATCCACAGTCTGAAGTGGTATAGTCTAGATAGGACTCCTACCACATGGTTTCACTGGATGTGCAGATCTTCCTTCAGCCTCAAGGAAGTGGCTCCCAGGTGCCGATAGACTGAGCTTACACTGAAATGGGTACGCTGTCCTTCAGGACTCATATTAAGAGGAAGGGTAGCTTGTGATGTTCAATCTGGTGTCACAACATCTCCTAAGGGTGCAATCCTATCAGGTTGATGCCCATCAGACAGATCTAGGAGCCCTCCATCCATCAAAAGTCCTGCCAGCAAGAGCCAGGCAGGGCAAAGGTACCACTGCCCATTCCTCCCAAATTGTATTTAACGTTAGACAGGCCTCTGAGCCCATCAAACTCTCATACTTTGCTGGGGGTGGGGATGGGAGCTGAGAGGCTTGTGGAGCTGGTAGATCCACACCGTCTCCTCTCCCTGCCCCAACCTGCTCACTGGCACCCCCCCTCCTTCTCTGCTGTCTTCCCAAGCTCAGGAGAGAAGCTCTGGGTGGGGGGAGAAACCCCTGCTCAGATTTCCCCTTCCAGGGTTGTAGCTCTGTCTACAGCCTTGGGGAGGGTTCATCCCCAACATTCTATGGCCCCTCAGATGTCATCTAGGGACCACTGCTTTCTAAGTTTTGGTCCCACATGGGGATGGGCAAGTGAGTGAGGCTTGAGATTGCTAGGATTCTCTGAATATCATCTCATTGCTTGTCTCGTGCCTGATCCCTGTTCGCATTTGCAATCGCTGCTCGCTGTGCTAAAATAGGGAAATTGTGCAAATCGAGCAACTGAACGTGAAATTTGCGCAAATTGAGCGACTCAACCTGAAATGTGTGGAAATTTCGCGTTCAGTCGCTCGATTTGCGCAATTTCCCCATTTGTGAAACTCTCCTCCATAGACAAAAGCAGGGCTGATATGGTCTACAGGGGAAATTTGCGCAAAATTGAACTGGGAAAGTTCTGCAAATCGAATGCGATCACGTGTCCAGCAATTTGCGAACATTTTCGGCCGATGCATGCTCACACTCACATTTGGGGCTTCAAATAGGGCATGCTCACATGTTTTGTGAGAAAAACATGAAAATCTCATACATCCCTAGCGCCACCCACAACACCTTGGAACCTGCAAGGGTTAACATATGTCCAAATACACCCTCAGAAGGAACACAAGAGTACAAGGTAAAAAAAGATACAGTCCCTTCGGTGATTTCCAAAAGAACTTATTCGAATATTGGAGGTAATCTATGATATTTGTGAATGTCCCTCAAAATATTCATGGAGGATATTCCCTATTGCCTCTAATATAAGAAAATAAAGAAAGAACATTGGAGAAGCTCCTTATCTGCAAATGTATGTAACTCCATTGGCCTTTGTGTGTGTGTGTGTGTGTGTGCTGTGGAGGATCTGGACCATCATCTTGAGAAGCATATTATAATAAATGGTTGCACTCCAAAACTTAATAAAATTACAAATCAGAATATCACCAGTGAAATTAACGAGCCAAAATATTACAGTCAGGCAGAAGTCAGTGAATTTTGAAGGTCATTTTGAGCTATAAAAAAAATTGATCAGTTTAACGTTTTATGCCTTGGAAGAATAATAAGGCTGAAAAGACATTTGGCAGTGGAGGAGGTGGGGGGGGGGAAGAGAAATCCTCTCCACTTTTCACTGAAGTTAATTTCATATTAAAACTCCAAATAATGACTTTCGAAGTCCCGTAACAGGATCTTCAAGATGCTACAGATACTTGAAGCCATAATCCTTGCGTGTAGTTCAGGCATGGCGAGGTGTGATCTGATAGTCCTGCTGTGAGGCATAGGGGAGGAAGCCCCTTTCCAGCAGCCATTCTCTGGTGCTTTCTGTCCTGCACTGCTAGTGCGCTGGTCCTTCACCAAACCAGGTGGAGGATGCCCTCTAGGCTGCACTAGCAGCCTGGGTTCCATCAGCCAACCTCACAGCGGATCCCACCAGCCAATTGGAGCCCACCAGGCCTTATGAAACTCTGACATTTGAGTTAGCTCCTCCGTCTGAGCAACTTGTCCTTGTGAGTAGCCACATGGACTGCCCCACCTTGACTAATAGACCCAGTGGTGGCCATGTGTCCTCTTTTACAAGGGCAGTCCTCTATTTGAAGGGCTGCTACAGGACCATCCTCTATTTTGAAGATGACCACCTGCTTGAAGGACGGTCCAGTCTAAGTCCACTCTAAAGATAACGGACCATCAGAAGGAAGAGCTGGGCCCTGAAGTTGCAAAAGGTAAAAGGGAACAAAATACCAGCATATTTTAGGTTAAAGCTCTTATTGCCAGTGACTAAGCCTCAGGATAGGCATTGCAGCCTTTTAGAATGGGGGAAAAAACCTGCACAAAAGACAGGAAACCACTAAACAACTGACAGTTGGAGGGAAATGAGTGGGACCAGTGGAAGGATGTGTGACCATCTGGCAAACCCTGGACGGCCTTGTTGGGGCCCCAGGCAGCCTGGATATGGCCCATGGATTTAACCCTTGGATTAAAATATGGTTTGCAACAATTTTGATTTTAAACACACACACACACACTCCATCATGGCCAGTCATGGAGGCAGCGTGTTAACACCAGGCCCAACAGTCTCAGAAGTCAGATGACACCAGAGGTCTAATCACGTTCAGTAGCTCAATCTTAAAGGCCATGCTTTACATGCAAAGGTCCCAGGTTCAATCCTCGGCACCTCCAGGTAGGGTTGGGAAAGAATCCTTGTCTGAAAGCCTGGAGAGTCGTGGCCAGTTTGTGCACGGCTACTCGGCTACATGAGCCAATGGCATCTGACTCAGAGTAGGGCATCTTCCTTCCTCATTGTCTGCTATAAACGTTCCAGATCAGCTGCCTTTCTTCTCTTAGAGAAATAGGAGAGCCAGTGTGGCGTAGCAGTGAGAGAGCGTTGGACTGGGACGCGGGAGATCCAGGTTCTACTAGTCCCCACTCGGCCACGAAAAGCTCACTGGGTGACGTTGGGCCAGTAATTGATTCTCAGCTTGACGTACCTCACAGTGTTGTCGTGAGGGGAAAAGGGGGAGGAGCGGAATCACGTATGCCGCCTTGGGCTCCTTGGAGGGAAAAAAGGTGGAATAGAAACGTCACAAATAAATAAAGTATTATGAGAGAGGACACAGGGGGCTCCGTCTGGGCAATCAGACTGATTTTAGCCTGCCTGACTTCCACATGTGCTCCACCGTGCAGCAATGACTGCTAAGATATGGCCGGCAGGTTTTACAGTATTATAGCCTAGCTCAAAACCTTCATCCTGCTATAGCCACACTGGGACTGTTGCTCCTTCAGATCTGACACTCAAGTGGCAATTCAGGGACAGGTGTACCACATGGCAGCTCTTTTGAGCAAATGGCCGTAAGAATATGAGGCCTGTATAGTACTGCTCCTGGGAGGTGCTGGAAGTGCAATGAATGCCGTGAGGTGTGGGGTCCCCCTTCCCAGTGTTTGATGGGATTGAAGAAAAATAGCAGACCTTTTGGAAGAGCAGTTCATGGGGAATTTGCATTATAACAGGAGATCATGTGGCTCATAGCTCACAAGAAATTATCATCAATGATTTAAGAGGTTGTGGAGAGACTGAGGACAGGTGTTGACCATGTGGGCCGCTGCCAAAATGCTGCTGTCGAGGAACTGGCAGGTTCCTGAAATCCCTACTACAGGCGAAGGGCGCAGAAAATTTTGGTGGGTTATTTAAATAATTGCCGGAAGGCTTAATGCCCAAGTGTTTGAGCAAGCATGGGAAGTTCTTTGTTTCTTTGGAAGAGAGAAGATTTGTAGGATAATTTAGGTATGGAAGTTTTCCTTGTAGGATAATTTAGGTATGTACGTTCTACCCCACCTCCCTTTGACGCAGATGGATCATTTTGGCTTGCCCTTCTCTCTTAAATTAGGCTTGCTTCCCTAGGAAACTCCCTCATGGTAGCCCAGTCTATTGTGCATCCCTCCCTTTATTGTCTATATTGCCTGGCGGCCACCTTCCACAATCACAGGCGGAGAAACGGGACTTTCCCATCACCTGCTCCCTCACCCTTTTTCAACTGGAGGTGCCGGGGTTTGAACCCGCAGCCTTCTGCATGCAACACGTGGGCTCTGCCACTGAGCTATGGCCCATCCCTGATATAAAACATGCGCTGCTATACATGATGGGGTAGGGATCACTTGCAAGGAAGGACCAGTAGGCAGGAAGGATGGGTTTCATAGATTTCATAGATCATAGAGTTGGAAGGAGCCTACAAGGCTATCGAGTCCAACCCCCTGCTCAGTGCAAGAAACCAGAGGAGGGGTCTCCCATCCAAGTAATAACCAGGCCTGACCCTGCTTAGCTTTCCACACTCAGACAAGCTGAGCCAGCGTGAGCCACAGGCCTGCCTGTGCTGAACTATACCCGCTGATTTCCTTCAGAAGATGCTCCACTGTTTATTTCCAGTTTCAGCGCCTGGCTAGGGTGGAGGAAGAAGACAAGCAGTCAAAATCATCCTCATCCTCATCCTCCTCATCTGCCCTATACTGAGTCCATGTAGGCCAGTACTGTCTACCATCCGCAGCCAGCAGTGGCTATGATGTTTTAATGATGTTTTAATGATGTTTTAATGATGTTTTAAGATGTTTTAATAGTATGTATTGTGTATTTTATATTTTTGCTGTTCTCCGCCTCGATCTAGACAGAGAGGCGGGTAAGAAATAATAATTATTATTATTTTATTATTATTATTGTTATTATTATTATTATTATTATTATTATTATTATCATCATCGTACTTTGCTTTCTACTAGGGATGTGTGAGTAAGGACCTTCCCCCGGAACACGCGGAGCTGTGGGCGGGGAGGATTTTGCAAGCGTGGGGGAAGTGAGTTGAGACTTACCTGTCGACGCGGGTATCCTGTCAGCAAGGGGGTGGGGCTACAGGAGCTAATATTAGGCCTGGCAGCCCCACCCACACACCCCCTCTTTGTTTCCAGTTCAACACCAACACATTGTCTCGACTCTTCATTTTCCTCCTACGTTCGCAATACTTTTCAGTTCATTTTTGATCAGGAATTTAGTGATGGGCGATCCAGTGGGACTCGACCTGCCTCCAGGTGGACGCCGCTGGTGTGTTCGCTGGAGCTGAGCTGAAAGCGTACATGTGCTGCGCCACTCGCTGGACTTCCGGGTTCCTAGTGGGCTGCTGTTTACATAGGAAATACCTTAATATTGGCCACAATCTGCTCAAATTACACAAATAACTGAGGCCGTTTTTGGCATATATTAAGGCATTTCCTATGTAAACAGTGGGCTGCTGGGAACCTGGAAGTCACTTCCCCAGCTCGACTCGAGAGACCACGAGTTGGCGCTGGGGGAAGCAGCAAGTGAGGGGGTGTCTGAGGGGTTGAACTGGGCAAATCTGCTGGATTCCACCCCCTGGACGGATTTCTCACATATCACTAATCGGGATTTACCTGGTTTTTGCACCTTCCAGACTGAACGCAGACTTGGATGCAACCTGTGGACAAAGTCCGCACACTCCCGAGCTTGCAGTGTGAGTCGCAGACCAACAAAAGAAACAAAGAAACGTGCCACCTGGCTGTCTCAAATGCTTCCTTTTCCATGAAGCCTCTGGCTGAACTCTTAAGTTCAGGGGTGGGCAACTTGTTTAGGCTTACAACCCCCATCACCCCTCATCATTGGCTATGCTGGCTGGGCCTGATGGGAGTTGTTGGCCAGGAACATTTGGAGGGCCACACGTTGCCCACCCCCGCCTTAGTCCCCAAATGCTGTGTTTGGTAGCATTTGGTAGTGGTCACTCCTTTCTACACTCAGTTCGCTCTTTCTTGCCTTCCTCTCTTTCCAATGTTGTTTTGACCATAGGCACAGTTTAGATTGTATGCTCCTCGGAGCAAGAGCCCACTTTTTACATTTGACAGTTTGTAAACCAGTGCATACGTTGACGGAGCTAAATGAATGGATGGAAACATTTGAAAGGTCAAAGGTTTGGCTTCAGTTCGGGAGTGGGTTGTAATCCCAGAGGGGCGATTAATAAATATAAGAAATAAGAAATAAATAAATAAATCAGTGAAAGAAGGGACAAAATCACCTTCCCCCTTTTCACTTTTTGGTGGTGGCTGGAATGAAGCACAAGGGCAGGGGAAAATAACTTGCTGACACTCCTCCTGGTTCCACAGTCCTCCTGGCTGCCATTTTGTTTTCCCAAAGAATGCCGGGATGCCACTGTGCCATGATGTAGCACCATCCAGGGGCACTCTGGGGAAGCAAAAAATGGCAGCACCAAGGCGCCAGAAGAAGTGCTGGTGAGTTTTACACTCTACGCTCCGCACACACAAAATTCACCCCACCCCACAGCCAAAATGCCCTGCCACTGCGCAAATGGGGCTGCAAAAGTTGGAGGGGGGGTTGTTTGGCCCCACGACCAGTGTCAAAGGTAGGCATGGTTGGGCACTTGCTGAGGACCAACGCCCCAGCAGGGGCAACTGGAAAAGAGCCCCCTGGACTTGCTCCTCCTCTTCATCATTGCAAGTTTTCCACCTTCCTCTTGCTCTGGCCCAGAC
The DNA here is from genome assembly GCA_021292165.1 of Shinisaurus crocodilurus. Lineage (NCBI taxonomy): Eukaryota > Metazoa > Chordata > Lepidosauria > Squamata > Shinisauridae > Shinisaurus > Shinisaurus crocodilurus. The sequence goes on along the minus strand of CM037877.1, from coordinate 1,809,580 downwards.
AACGGTGATAGGGAGGAGGAGGAGGAGGAGGAGGAGGAGGAGGAGGAGGAGGAGGAGGAGGAGGAGGAGGAGGAGGAGGAGGAGGTGGTGCCAGGGATGTTGAAGAGTCCTTGGTCTCGAGTCACGAGTCGAGTAACGAGTCTTTGGACCCGAGTCTCGAGTCCGAGTCCGAGTCCTTGGTCCAAAATGGTGACTCACGAGTCACGAGTCACTCCCAAAGCTGACTCCACGAGTCCCTATTAAAATCAATGGGGGGGTTTCCCCAACAAAATAAGGCTACTTCACAGAGCAGCCACACAGAGTAATCTCAGGTCCTTCCTCTGCCTCTCCCAAGTACGCAACACATCAATCAAAATAAATCTTGACACACTGTTGGGGCTGCACTCCTGGTAGCCGTCCATAGTGGCCGAGCAGCGGCACACCTCGCTTCCATGCGCTCTTCGCCGGCAATCACGCTCCTCTCCACTCCTTCTGGCACAGCCCAGGGATGTTGAAGAGTCCTTGGTCTCGAGTCCCGAGTCGAGTCTCGAGTCCCATTAAAAATATTAGGACTCGAGTCCGAGTCGAGTCAGAGGGGGGACTCAGTCCGACTCACGAGTCAAGTCCTCGAATCCGAGTCCCCATCCCTGGGAGGTGCCACTGCCAACTTGCTCACTGGCTCTCGGCCTGCCAAGCATGCAAGTGGGAGCGATTATGAGAACAGGAAGGAGGAGCAACCATGGTGATGAGAAGGTAGACTCACTGAGGGAGAGGGGCACAGAGGGCGTCTTGCCCAGTGGCCCTCCGAGGACCTGGAGCTGGCAATGTTTGGCTCTATTAAAAACCAAAAATTTACAAAGCTTCAGCCTGTGGTTGCTGAAGCTTTGTAAAGATACTCTCCCATTTCCGAACTTGAGCCTCGATACTCCTGCTGCAGCTGTGAAGGAATCAATAGTGTCATACTGATACATAAGAATGTTTATTAAAGCAGCCCTGGGCATCTCCGAAACCTTTTCCCTATCAAGCTGGCTTTCTAATTGGTTTGCAGCAGAGTTCCTGCCACCCAAATTATCCGGCTCTGTCATGTGAAAATCCAGCTCCATCAGCACTGAGAGCACAAACAGCTGGAGAAGCAAGCAGAGGTCGTGCCCCAGATGTTGCCCACAGAAAATGAAGCCTGTTAACATTCGGTTGTTGCTTTTCATAGGGTTGCTCAGGGGCGGGGGGGCTCATGTGTGCTATGGAAAACCAAACTTTTGGAGGGTCCAACAAAAGCAGTTATGGTTCTTTTAAGCTCATTGAGCTATAGCAACATCAAGTAGGCCGCTCAACAAGGTCTGCCACGGACGGCCTTCTCCTTATCCCATCAGCCAGAGCAGCCAGGCTGGTGGGGACTAGGAAGAGGGCCTTCTCTGTGGCGGCCCCCACATTATGGAACTCCCTCCCTAGTGACCTTCGCCATGCCCCCTCCGTGATGAGCTTCCGCCATGCATTAAAAACATGGCTGTTCAGGCGGGAATATGGGGTGGGTTAGGTTTTTAATGAGAATTTTTTATATTGTTTTAATTATTATATTTTATTGTGTTGTTTGTTGTATTTTAATTGTACATCGCCCAGGGTGGCCGGGTGACCGGCCAGATGGGCGATTGATAAATATAATAAATAAATAAATAAATAGGCACCAAGGTGAAATTGTTGAAAGCTGGGCCAGATCCACACAACATGGTATAATGTCAAGTCAAGTTAGCATTACAGTACTGCGATATTCTCATTCCGCAGTCACTACTCACAGAGCCCACTTCCATTAAATGTACTGCAGTTCATTCCATTTTGCCACCCCACACCTAAACTCCATAGCAGCAAACGGCCCTTTGACAGAAAGGGTGTTCCCCCCTTTCTGTTCATCATCTATGCGCAGGAGTGAAGGAGCACAGGAGCGAACGAGCGCATGAACGAACGAACGAATGCATGAGTGAGATTGTTTTTTAAAAGGGGGGGCAGTTCCTCCTGCCCCTTACGCTGTGGCTCACGCTGGCTCAGCTTGTCTGAGCGTGGAAAGCTAAGCAGGGTCAGGCCTGGTTATTACTTGGATGGGGGACCCCTCCTCCAGTTTCCTGCATTGAGCAGGGGGTTGGACTTGATAGCCTTGTAGGCTCCTTCCAACTCTATGATCTACGAAATCTACTTATCACTCCTATTTTAAGAGCTCCAAAGTGCACAGTTAAGAAGTGGCTCACGCTGGCTCAGCTTGTCTGAGCGTGGAAAGCTCAGCAGGGTCAGGCCTGGTTATTACTTGGATGGGAGACCCCTAGTTTCCTGCATCGAGCAGGGGGTTGGACTCGATGGCCTTGTAGACTGCTTCCAATTCCATGATCTATGAAATCATGGAGAAGGAGAAGGGAAGAGAGTGGGAGGCTGTGCTGGTGCTGTTGGCCGCCGTCCTCCCATGGGGTGAAGCCAGTAGGATCAGCGCGCCCATTCCCCTCCACTCAAAACCAATTTCCCAAAGCAGTCTTCCTCCTGCGCTAAGTTTCCCAAGCATAAGCTCCATTGAAATCAATGTGATTTACTTCTGAGTAAGGCCACTGTAGATAATGTGATTTACTTCTGAGCAGACATACAGAGAGAAGCCGTGGGGAAGGAGGGTGTTGGGAAAGCAACCTCGGAGTTGCTGCTGATTCGCCGAAACCCCAATAGGTCCTATTCGCTTTGTGATTTATCTCTGAGTAAGGCCATTGAAGATAATGTGATTCACTTCTGAGTAGACATGCATTTTGGCTCATTTACAGCTAGTTGTACTTTGGGGCAGGGGGTTGAAAGGATCATTCAAAACTTTATTTTTTTCAAAAGGGAATGGGGGAGGGGGGAAGAACTTATTCTTCAGTTCACTTTGCAAGAGAGAGAAGCTGTGGGGAGAGAGGGAGAGAGGTGGGAAAGCAATCTCTGCTTCGCCGAAGCCCCGATGCAGCTTTGGGAGAGAAAAGGCGAATGTTCCCTGCCCCTCGAAAACAATTGGCTAATACCCCACTTAGGAAAATTCCCTTCGTAGCCACACTGAGACAGGCAACGACAGCGCCCGGTGAGAACACACATAGCCATGTACTGCGATCGGGAATCGCAATAACAGGAAAAATCGTAATAAAGGTAGTCCGGGAAATTACGGAAGAAGAGAAGAACGAGAACGCAAGACAAACGTAATCAGAACTGAAAAGTGAGTGTGCCGTGTGCCCCGCAAGTCACAGAAGTGATCCAGTACTGCAATAACCATTAGGTGTAGAGAGCCCCCGGTGTAGTGTAGTGTAGTGTAGCATGGAGCCATGGCTCAAATAAGCACTGAGACACACAGTCACCGGTGGGGATGTTTCCTCTGCCATAAACATAGCCATAAGCAGACTAATATATTTCAACCAGGGCCGGTGCTACCATTAGGCCAACTAGGCAGCTGCCTAGGGCGCAGGGCTAAAAGGGGCGCCCGAAACGCCTTGAAAAAAAATACAGCGCTCTCAAGTGGGAAGGGGGGGGCGCTAAATATCTGATCTTGCCTAGGGCACCAAACTGCCTTGCACCGGTCCTGATCTCAACTGTAACACACACGTACACACACTGGCTGAAATCTTGTAAAGTATCAGCAGAGGAGGTTGTTTAACCCTTTCCCTCCCACTGTCTTTCTACTTAAAAACATCCTCCCCAGGAGGCTCTTTCTCCCCCCCCCGGGGAAATTATTTATTTATGTATGTATTTATTGTAAAATTTATAAACCGCACCACATCAAAAGAAATCAGAGCAGTGTACAATAAATTAAAATACATAAAACGTTACAGCAAAACCAAAGAGATCAATAAAACCAATGCTGGAATTCACTCATCAGTCAGGAAATGCTTGCCAGAAAAGAAATGATAGCGACCCCCGTGTATTCCCTTCATGGGTGGGAAAGCAGTTGTTGCAGCAGGGGGAGTGCACATTGAGCGGGAAAGGTTTTTGGCCTTCTGCAGATACTTTTGCTTTATTTATTTTTAAAGTAAGGGGAAAGTTGCACCCAGTGAAGTTTTAGCCTTTTGGCCTAACTAGGTATTACAGTCTTGCAATGCCATTTTGCTGCTTCTTTTAAAAACCGCTGTGGGGTGATTTGGGTGGGGGGATGCCTGCAGCTCAGGCAATATGGAGATGTAACCATTTCCCCCAAGTTGATCCCCTACTGCAAATTCATCTTCCCATGCCCCAGAGTCCAAACCACTTCTTGTGAGTGTAAAAATGAGGGAAGTATTGAAGCTGCCCTGAGTTCCTCGAGGAAAGAAGGATAAAATGTATAATAAATAATAATAACAACTGGGAACTGCAGCAAAATGTTGCAGCAATGGAGTGCTTCTGGTCAGGATTCCAGCCACTGTAGTCCATTCCCCCTCCCAAATAGTTTCCCATAGTTTCCCTCAACAGTCCATGACCACTGAGCATGCTCACTTCTTACAGGACTGGGTTTCTCCTCCTTGGTGTGTGTGTGTTTTCCTAAATAATTTTTGGTTGTCTGAAGCGGCTCTTGTGCATGGGTGGTGCTGTTTTGGCTACATACGCAATGAAACTCGCAGCTTGAATATTGGACATAGAGGGAGGAGGAGGAGGAGGAGGAGGAAGAGGAGGAGGAGGAGGAGGAGGAGGAGGAGGAATATGCCCCCTTTTAATTTCTTTTCAATCAAACCTTTTGCTCCAGATTGTTGGGAAATTATATTTTATTTCACGTGGAATTAGAAATAAAGGGGAAAGCGGTAAGGATGTACATAAGAACATCAGAAGAGCCATGCTGGATCAGACCAAGGGTTCATCTGGTCCAGCATTCTGTTCACACAGTGGCCGACCAGCTGTCCAAAGGAAACCCAGAAGCAGGACATGAGTTCCTGCTCACGTTCCCCAGCAACTGGCATACATAGGCACACTGCCTCTGATACGGGAGGTAGCATATAGCCACCAGAACTAGTAGCCATTGATAGCCTTAGGAACATAGGAAGCTGCCTTCTACTGAGTCAGACCATTGGTCCATCTAACCCAGTATTGTTGACACTGACTGGCAAAAGCTCTCCAGGGTTTCAGGCAGGATTCTTTCCAAGCCCTACCTGGAGGCTGAGGATTGAACCTGGGACCTTCCACATGCAAAGCATGTGCTCTATCACACTGAGCTATGGTCCCTCTGTTGGAGTATCAACAACATGCTATGAGTTTTTATTTACAGTACAAATGGTCTGCTATCAGGCATTGCTAGGCATTGTTTATGTCTAGGTTTCACAGTGTTCGCCATGTTTTTCCTAGGCTACTCTGGTAGTTCTCAGGGAGCGTGTGAAGCAAAGTTTTGTCATGTGATCCTTTGCTGGTGGCGTGTGTATGCTGGACACAGCAGCCATGTTATAGTACTGTTCATCTCAGTCTGGAGTTGTTGTTCTTCTTCATCTCTCTACTGGACCTATCCTCTCTGGATGTATAAAGCTTGCTGGACTTTTTACTTGCTTTGCTTTTTGTACTCTGCACATAAACTGTGTATATGGAATGCATACTCTGTAGTGATTACTCTGAATAAGTAAATAAACAGGTAGAATAAACCTGCGTGTGTCTACAGAGTGGTTCCTAAGTCCTAAATTAATCTGCAACTGGGTGAGCTGAACACTGCTGCGTGGTTTGAAAGCAAACTCTGCTTGCTGTGTATGGAAAGCCAACATGCTGCATCTGTATACAGGCTAGCACACAGATTATTGTTTTTCTTTCAACACCAACACCCTCCCTACAGCACCTGGTATTCCAAGGCGGTCACCCATCCAAGTAGTAACCAGGGATGGATGTTGAAGAGTCCTTGGTCTCGAGTCACGAGTCAAGTCACGAGTCTTTGGACCCGAGTCTCGAGTCCGAGTCCGAGTCCTTGGTCCAAAATGGTGACTCACGAGTCACGAGTCACGAATCACTCCCAAAGCTGACTCCACGAGTCCCTATTAAAATCAATGGGGCTTTCCCCCCAACAAAATAAGGCTACTTCAGATGTGTGGTTTAAACAAATTCTAGGCACAAGTATGCCTTTTTATTTCAAAACTCTGCAACTGATTTTGGCAAGAACAGACCAGGCAGAAAAATCCAAAATAACCAGGCAGGCAGAGGAGGCAGGGAACCCCAAAGCAGGCAGGCAGAGGCCTTTGTCTTGGACAATTCAACTGTTAAACTGGTCAAGAAGAGACCAGGCAGGCAGAGGAGGCTAGGAACCCCAGACAGGCAGGCAGAGGCAGCCAAACCCAAAATGTCTGAAAGGTTGCATTTTAGAAAAATGATTTTAAAAAATAAACTTGCTGTACTTCCTAAAACTTATCCATGTTGCATTTGAGGAACATGATTTTTTCTAAATGTTTGGCCCCCATTCTGGAACGGTGAGATCTCATCACAATTCCACCCTCACTGAACACCCGCTCCACTGGTGATGAACTTGCTGGAGCCAGAAACACACTCAGAGCAGCCACACAGAGTAATCTCAGGTCCTTCTTCTGCCTCTCCCAAGTACGCAACACATCAGTCAAAATAAATCTCGGTCCATAGTGGCCGAGCAGCGGCGCACCTCGCTTCCATGCGCTCTTCGCCGGCAATCACACTCCTCTCCACTCCTTCTGGCACAGTCCAGGGATGTTGAAGAGTCCTTGGTCTCGAGTCCTGAGTCGAGTCTCGAGTCGCATTAAAAATATTGGGACTCGAGTCCGAATCGAGTCAGAGGGGGGACTCAGTCCGACTCACGAGTCGAGTCCTCGAGTCCGAGTCCCCATCCCTGGTAGTAACCAGGCCTGGCCTTGTTTAGCTTTCAAGATCAGACAAGATTGGGGATGTTCAGGGTGGTATGGTTCCTTAAGTTCCTTCTCCCCCATGAATTTGTCCAGTCCCCTTTTAAAGCCCTCCAAATTGGTGGCCATCACAACAACTTGTGGAAATGAGTTCCATAGTTTAACTATGTGCTGTGTGAAGAAGTACTTCCTTTTATCTGTCCTGAACCGTCCACCACTTAGTTTCATGGGATGACCCCGGGTTCTAGTAGTATGAGAGAGGGAGAAAAATGTCTCCCTGTCCAGTTTCTCCACATCTATATATATAAAAGAAAGTGTCCTGACTGACCGACTGACTGACTGATTGACTGGCTCATCAATGCCCAGCTCAAACCGTTTAATCTAGGAACGTGAAATTTTGAAGGGACATTGCTTTTATGACGTAGAGCCCCACTAAGGAAGGGTTTTTGGAAATTCCGTCCCTAAGGGGGTGAAAAAAGGGGACAAAATTGCCCTATATCTCCTATGGGCAAAACAACAGGGCAACAGTTATGCAAATCGGCCTCACCTCAGAATTCCTGCAGGAGCCAATAGGAGCAGTTATGCAAATAGCCCATACGACACTTAGAATGTTCGTATGAATTCCTGCAGGGGCCAATAGGGCTGGGTATGCAAATCTCCCCTCAGCCGTTTAGAATGTTCTCTGAGGGGGTGAAAAGGGAGGGAAACTTTTTAAATGACTGAATGACTGCTGTGTGCGGGGCGTCGTCACATAGGCTCCATCACGTTTTGACGGATCTGCCCCAAACTTGGCACGCACACTCTCCATCACCCAAGGACAAAGACTGGTGGGTTCAAATCTCCGAAAAACCCTCGCTGCACCTGTACGGCCCAAAATAGATGAGAGCCAATGGAGTCACTTGGAATGTTCACAGGGGCCATTCAGGAACGGTTATGCAAATCGCTCCAATGACATATAGAATGTTTGTATGAACTGCCACAGGGGCCAATCAGGAGCGGATATGCAAATCTCTCCTGCATCAAAACAGAATGTTCATATGAACCACAGCCAGGGCAGAGCTGGGATTATGTTGTTGGGTAGTCCTGAGGGGGAAGGGCAAGCAGGGATTTCATTGTTGTGTAGTCCCAGGGGGGGCAAGCTGGGATTACATTGTTGGGTAGTCCTGCGGGGGGAGAGCAGGGATTTCATTGTGTAGTCCCGGGGGACAACGACAGAGATTTGATTGCGTAGTCCTGGGGGGGGAGCTGGGATTTCATTGTTGTATTGTCCCGGGGGGGGGGAAGGAGCTGGAATTTCATTGCGTAGTCCTGGGGGGGGGAGCAGGGATTTCATTGTGCAGTCCAGGGGGGGGAAGCAGAGATTTCATTGTGCAGTCCGGGGGACACACAGGGATTTCATTGTGCAGTCCCGGGGGAAAGGGAACAGGGATTTCATTGTGTAGTCCTGGGGGAGCAGGGATTTCATTGTGCAGTCCAGGGGGGGAAGCAGAGATTTCATTGTGCAGTCCGGGGGGGACACAGGGATTTCATTGTGCAGTCCTGGGGGAAAGGGAACAGGGATTTCATTGTGTAGTCCCGGGGGAGCAGGTAGTTCTGGGGGAGCTGGGATTTCATTGTGTCGTCCCGGGGGAGCAGGTAGTCCTGGGGGAGCTGGGATTTCATTGTGCAGTCCCGGGGGAGCTGGAAGTCCCGGGGGAACTGGTAGTCCTGGGGGAGCTAGGATTCCATTATGTAGTCCCAACCCGTGGGACATTTCCTATGGAGCGATTCAAAACAGCAGTCAGCAACCTTAAGGAATTTCGAACAAATAGTGCCTATAGGAAAATGACGACCCGTGCAAACTTGGCTCGGTCACTCATCATCACCCGAGCGAAGCCGCGGGCAAAAGCTACGCTAGTCATGCATAAGTTTGTACACCTCTATCATGTCTCCCCTTACTCCCCTTTGTTCTAAACAATCCCAGTTGTTGTAACCTTTCCTCATAGGGGAGTCTCTCCAGCCCCTTGATCATTTTGGCTGCCCTTTTCTGCACTTTTTCCAACTCTACAATATCCTTTTTGGGTGCGGTGACCAGAACTGTACACAGGATTCCAAGCGTGGTCACACCATAGATTTGTATAAGGGGAGTATGATCTTGGCAGTTTTATTTTCAATTCCAGAGCAAAATTTATTTTCAATTCCAGAGCAAAACATGATGATCTCAATCCATCTCAAGAGCATATGCAACTAGAGGCCCTTGATGGGTTTTCCCTTTGATATCCACAGCTCAGGCTTTTCAGGTGGCTGCATATGAGCATCATGGATCCACCACACACACACACACCCCATCCTCGAATCAGGGCAATTGGCTTTGAAAATATTTAGGTCTATGAATAACTCAAATCCCTTCAAATCTGGTGTTTGTTTGCTTGCTTGCTTGCTTGCCATACTATGCTCTCCAGCACACACACCCTTTCCCGGCACAAATAGCAAAGGAAACTGTGGCTGATGGGAAACTATGCAAATCAAATCCAGCTTTGATTTTCCATGCTTACTTTTCTGCTCATCCCAGTTGTAAAGCTAAGCCGTAATTAATACATAAGAGGCTAGTGATTATGCAGTATTACCGCTGAACGTATAGAGAGAGCATACAGTATTAGGTGCCCTTTCGAAAAAAAGATCAGGCACCTTGAAGAAACAGGATCTTCAAGGAAGACTCATATTAGCAGGCTGATAAGCTGCCTAGATCAATGGCAATCCTGAAACCCTCAAACCGTTTTGGTGTCTTCAGCCTCATCGTCGATAAATGGATGTTTCTGTTTGCTTCCATTATTGTGCAACTGATTCCAAGCCCTTTACTAGGACCTGGTTCACGCTCGCTTTCAAAATGTTTGATTTCTTGACACTTGATTAAGCTTCAACTGATGCCTAGCATGTGACTCCACTGAGAATCAAATTGTCTTGAAGGTTACTGGAGAATTCTGTTTTTAGCATTTGGTCCATGATTGGTTCAGCCTGCTCAGTCTTGGGATGCCCCTCGGAGGGAGGAGTAAAGTCCACTTGCCAACCAGACTTCCAGTTTAGTTTCCATGGGTGTGTGTTTGTGGGGGGGAAGAATTGCCTCTGGAATGATGCGCAAACTTCTGCATAACCCTGGTGGAATTGGCTGCAGGAAGGAGAGGCCAACTGGCCATTCCAATCAGGGCCGGATTAACATAGGGGCGATTGGAGCGGCCGCTCCAGGCCCATAACAGACAATAGGCCCACAATATAGGGACACGCGGCACGATTTGAGTTAGCTCTGATCGTTATCATTCAGCATAATTAATGATTTTTTCAAGATTAGAAAGGTGTTCTAAGCACATCTGCATTACAGGCTTGAGGCAAGACCTAGCAAGAACTGTTGTTCTCAAATTAGCATTTCGGTAGGTTTTTGCATTTCAATCACTGTTACTACATTTCTTTGAAGCACATGGGGGCTTGCTAGGGTCTGTAATATTCAGATTTAGAAGGGACCTCTCTCTCCAGCCTCGAGCAAAAGATCTTTCTGATTCGCAGCTCAATTGTTCAAATGCTAGTTTAACAAAAAAACGAAAACAAAACAAAGCAACAAGAACAACACAATTATTCTTGGTCAAGCAAAGCTTCCTGGCTTTTTGTTGTGGCTGCTTTTTTTTTTTTAATAAATAAATTTGGGGGAAATTGGGAAGACCCTTACTGATGAGCTGCAGGAGTTTTTGAGTTTTGGCACTTTAATGGTAATTAAAATATTTAATTTGTTTTAATATAAAATTGCATCTTCATTTTATTTATTTCCATAAAAAGGCCCACCAAAATCCTCAGCACCAGGCCCATAATGCTCTTAATCCGGCCCTGATTCCAATGCATCTCCACATGCAATTAGCAGTCAGCCGCACTATGTTACTCTCAATGAGCTTTGTATGCTCATAAGCATTCTAATGCATAGTTTCCATCCACAACTGCTGAACAGCCATGTGCCTCCCCTCACTATATTTTGTATCCATTTGTGCGACTGTTTTTTTCTGGGTGGAGTGGTAGAAATCCCCAGGAACCTTGAAGGTTTGGGGGGAAACTTGGTATGTTCTAGATACTCCACGGACTTTTGCTGGATTTCTGAAGACATGGAGAGCAGGGCTGATCTTTTGCAGGCGGCAAAAACGTGTGTGGGGGAGGGCTTTAATGATTTTAGAGGTTGTAAATGGGAGCAAAAGATGGGTGGAAATGTAAGCCTTACCACGGGTGGTAAGTCTCTTCCGGATGTTTGGGTGGTGGCAAACGTCAAATAGAGCCAAAAAGAAAGGTGGGAAAGTGAGGGAGGGCGAGAAGAAAAAATGGTGAGCTGGGACAATGGTTTAAGCGCAGATCTACCCCAGCTGCCCCCAAATTTCAATCTGATCCCCCCCCCCCACCGGAGAACTTTCAGCTAGGGATGCTTGAGGAACTGGACCTTTGCGAATTCCTGTATGAAATGACCTGATCCGTATAGATCAGAACTTGGCTAGCCACTGAATTGTGGACTTCTCCAAAAAATGTTGTGACCCAGTTCCTGGCAGTTTAAACATATCAAAATACTCATTTAAATGCATATTTTGAGAGAAAATACTAGTTTCATTACATATTATAAGACATGTTGGAATTAAAAGAACGATATTCGCAGATTAATGCAGGAATGGAACAGAATGGAATTATCGGACGGTAAAAACTTAGAAGTTTAAATGTTTAAGCAGCAGCGTGCCTTTTGTATGCACTAATGTTCAAAGTTTGTCATTGTGTGTTCGTGAGTGTATGAGAGAGAGAGGCTTGCCTTAGCCAGGATCCATTTCATTTAATCTCTGGAACTCCACAAGGTTAGCTTTTGCACGCTGAGCACAATGACATGCACATCTCCCTGTACCATTTCCATTGCACCCTAATGAGATCATGTGTGGAAAGCCAAAATTATGCTAATTTCTTTTCTTTTCTGTCTTTTTTTCTTTTTCCTTTTCTTTCTTTCTTTCTTTCTTTTTTTTAAAAAAAGGCTCTGCTAATCCCACTGAAATATTCCTGGAGTGTATACTTGACAACCTCAAAGTACATTTCACACCGCTAATGACTTCATCACGAGCGCAATTGTCATGAGTCAAGCGGTTGCCACGGCAACGCCCCGGTACAGCTGTTTACCCGCCGAAATGCGCTGCAGCTCCTTCGCTCCGCATGCAGGCGGATCAGTAGATTCCTAGGTAGTGAAATTGAAATAATTCAATTTTCAACGTCTCTCTTTATGAAGTGATTTTGCCAGCTATAAGTATTAGCATATCAATGTGACTTTGATGGGCGGCTGCTGCAAGAGATTTTTTTTCTTTCCCCCCCCCTTTTTTTGTTTTGTTTTTTTGTTGCTCACACTTCATGTCAATTAGAGCCCTAACTGTTTCATGGAATAATCATTCCTGCCAGATTAAGGTCAGGCAGTAAGGTAATTTAATTGGAGCCATTATATCTAAGAGGGGGAGGAAGGGGGGGAATCTCTAATAAAGTGCGCGCACACACTGAGGCTGACAGAGGAGTAGTCAGCGTCACATGGCATTAAAGGGAAATGCCTGTGTCTCAAAAGTCCATGGGCAAATCGTTTGGAGAGAGACAGGAAGTAAGATGGTGAGGTGACCATTTCGTCTGCCTCGCTTCTGGGTACAAGCCGGAAAAAACTCTGGACAGTTCACAGACTGAAACTCTGCTCTTCTCTCTGGAGGATTTTGTGTCCCTGGAGATGAAAGCTGGTTCGTGTGTTATATGGCAGCCACAGTAAAGGAAGCCTTTTTAAATCACTTCCTGTAGATTCTGCCACCACATGGTGATGTGTCAAAGGACAGGCATCACGGTGCATCTACTGAGGCTGATACTCCAGTAGGGGGGCCACTGCGATCTCTGGAGCTCCCGGATCCTGCTTCTCCTTCTCCTTAGTGTCACTGCCCATTCACTTCCTGTAGCTTCTACCGCCACATAGGCCATCGATGTTCTCATCGATGGCCTCACACAGGAGTAGCATCCTCTGGAAGCAACTTCAGCAATAAAATATTTCGTTTCTGTACTGTCTGTGCCGAGGCTGCAGCCAAGGGTAGGCATTGTTGGGCATCTGCCACGGCCCATACCCCATTAGGGGTCCCACTGCCAACCCCTGGAGCTCTCTGATCCTGCGTCTTCTCCTCCTTACTGTCACTACCTGTTCACCTGCCCTCTCCAAGTGAGTGAGCAATGCCAAGAGCTAGAAGGAGTAGCATGTTGGGCTCACCTTGATGTTTCCCTCTGTGCAGCTTGGGCTCAGAGGGACAGAGCAAGCAAACGGGAAGCAGGAGAAACAGCAATGAGGAGATGGAGATAATTAGGGAGAGTGGAGTCCTGAGGGCATCTGACCCAAGCCCCCCAACCCTAAACCTGGAGCCATCATTCTCCATGCTACCAGCTCAGTGAGAAGCTCACCGAGCTAAGGATGCGCGAATATTTTGTTTCAGTTTGGTTGGGAGGGATCCACTAAAACCTTTCAGTGTGGTTACTTGGTTCTTCTGGTTCCTAGGCTGCACTGGAGTTGTTCACTTCTTTGTGCACTCTCTTTTGAATGCTTATTCTATTTCTTTCCCCTCTTCCCCTCTGGTTACCTGGCTAACCCATAGGGGTTTCATCCCGAAAGAGCCCTAGGGCTTTGATCCCTGTTGTTGGGGAGGTATCATCCTAGAGTCGACGTTTACACATTGCACCTGGCCCTATTCCTTGTGTCCCCCCCCGCCCACCCCAGACCTTTGCTAATGAAAGATTTCTTCCTTATTCCCTTTAATAATTACCAAAATGTAGAGATGTCAGTTCCATGTGTACTTTGAAAGTTTCCCTCCACTGCTCTTGCTTAGTTCTCGACTCTGCCTTAGCACAAGCCTGCTGTCACAATGGATATCTATTGATCAGTCAATTTAATCTACCCTATCTAGAGATTTATAATGTCAACATTACTAAAAGCAATCAGGTTGCCTAACTTAATGCCTTATCATGGAAGCGTGCATGGTCAATATTTATTTCCAAGTTGGCCGTCTTCAGCAGAGTTGTTTTTGCAAGGAGCAAAATGTCAAGGGAGCAATCTTGCATGGTGTTTTGCGGGAGATAAAGATCCATCCAGTCTAATCAGATAAGGCACAAGAGTTAAATCTGAAAATACAGACCAGTAGTTCTTTCGTTGATCCAGTAGACCTGACTCACTTTGGTTGAACTTTTTCCAACCTGGCTGGATCCAGGTATGAGGGGGCCCATGGCAAGGAGCCCTCTGGTGGCCCCCTCCCACACAATTACCCCCCTTCCTCAGAGATGGCAGCAGTGGTGGGCAGCAAGACTCTGATCAGTGGTGGGCAGCTGGGTAGGCCGGGAGGCACCATTTTAATTTCCCACAGTGCCACTGGAGGAGTGTGAGAAATTTAAATGGCAAGTCCCAGATCCTCAATGGGAGCCTCCATATTAATTTCCCACAATGCCCCAGAGTGATGCCACATCTGGGGCACTGCAGGGAATTAAAATAGTGACTCCTGGAGCCATCAGCATGGACCTAATCAGAGCGCCATGACAGGCATTTTTATGGGGAGGGCTGGAAGCAGCACTGGGACTTGCCAGTCTGCTGGGACCATAGCAGGTACCTGATGATCCTACACACTGATGCTGGACCTGCCGAAGGGCTTGTGCTAACCAAATGGGATTTTGACATTTAGTTTTCTTTGAGCATCTGAGCCGCTCCCCACCCAATCCATTTACTTGGCGCCAAGATGCAACAAGCAGCTCTTGATCTTGGTTGGAGTTGCAGCCCCCCACGATGGGAGACAGTGCGGGGAGGGCTGAGGCCTGGCATGGAGCCGCCCCCTTGGACAGAAACCAATAGGGAGAGATGTGGTTCATTTGCCCTATTGGCCTACCCAGTAGAGTGGCCACTTATGAATAATCGAAAACGAGGAAAAGTATCACCCAAAAAGAGGTTTGCAGAGCATTTGGATGCACTAATTTGTATGTACAGAGGCAAATTCTGAAATAATTATTCTAATTTAAATAGAAACACAGTGCATCTCACCATCGTGTGGAAGTCTGTGACCCGGTGACCTGTGTGCCTGCCTGCTCAACCTGCTGCCCTGATGATGTAGATGGGCAACAACCTCAATGCCCAGCTCTTCCTTCTGATGGTTTACACCCATCTTTATACCCAATCTATATTTGGATAGCCCTTCAAATAGAGGATCCCTTCAAACAAAGAATAGTCCTCTGGCAATCCTTCAAACAGAGGACTATCCTCTGTAAAAGAGGACAGCTGGCCACCCTAAGGTGGTATATTAGAGAGAGAAGGGAGGCCTCACTATGGCGTGAACAGGAAGCAAGTGGTGTTGCCCAGTTTTACATTTGGGAGAAACAACCTTCCCGCCTAGTTTGGAAATAAGCCATTTTTTAAAAAAAAAACGTCCGAGACAAAAGCCCTTTGATGTTGACTTGGTTCCTAAATATGCTCAGCCCATTCCAAGCTATCCTAGGCCCCCACCCCCACCCCTAACATGCACTTCCCAGAAGCTGCCATGGAAGAATGGGAACAGGAGAGCCAAGATGAGGTTCCAGCACAAAGATCTCTGGGAAAGGTAGTCTGCCAGCACTGTCCAATCCTTAAAGGTACTGGAAGACGTGGAAAATGACATTGCCCAGGGATCTTTGTGCTGGGAACATGCGGCTGGCCAGAGAAAGCACAATGAGAAGCCCTTCCCTTCACATCGCACCCTGAACCCCATTGCTGCTGCTTGGAGGTGCATTCGGGGAACAGGGTGAGGGGCTCAATCAATAAGGGTGGGGAGATGACAACTTGCTGCAGGGAAGGCTGACAAGGAAGCATTTAAGTCGGGTCAGGCCTTTCCAAGTATAGCCCCACTTTCCCTATCAGCAACCCTGTGGAAAGCACGGGACCTGGGTTCACGCAGTAGTGGATAAGGGAGAAAAAAAAATGCTGATTCCGAACTAGTCTCCATAAGGACATCAGAAGAGCCATGCTGGATGAGACCAAGGGTCCATCTAGTCTAGCATTCTGTCTCCAGTCCACCAGGACTCCTGTTCCTGAAAGTGGGTGGGGGAAAATCCAGTGGGTGACTTATAAAACAAGAACTAGGATTTATTTAAACAGGGAAGGGGGAAAAGGGGGAAGAAGCAAAAGAAATATTCCAATTAATAAACAATGTAAAGGAAGACTGTAAACCTGCCCCCCCCCAACATGGCACCCACGGGCACCAATATGCCTGCCTGCAGACATCCACCAGGCTCTCTGCCCCTCCTGATTTTATATACACATACTGGGACGCTGACATGCCGCAAAGAAGATCCTGCAACCTCTGCCTTGTACTTAGCTTCTTGATTAAGTTGCCCTTTTTATTAACTTTACTTTACTTTTTAGTCTCACCAGTTTGCCTTCTGGGAAATGAGTGTTTTGTGGCTGCCCATGCCCACCATGGCAGCCATTTTATGAAGGGGCCACCCCCACCCCCATTGCAGCCATTTTGTGAGAGTGCCCCATGAGACTCTCTCAAAATTCCAAATCTGCCCACTGACACGGAAAATTTTGTAGACCCCTGCTCTAAACTATAAAATAGAGGTAATGGAGTCCAATAGTTATATGGACCACTAATGTAGTGAGTCATTTATTGAGTCCTTTCCCTACCTAGGCAGTTCAGGACTCATAAGTACCTGTACTAGGCCTCAGTTTTTGACGGTTGGTTATGGAGCCACTGCTATCTGGTAATTGGGGGAGGGGCAGAATGCCGCTGCCCCTGCTCTCTTTCCTGCTCTTTCCTCAGTCTCCTCAGGGCCTTTCTTTTCTGCCTCTGCCTTTCCCCCTTCACTGTTTCCTCAGAACCTCTCTTCCCGATCTCTGTCTCTTCCCCCGCCCCTCACAGTCCCCTCAGAACTTGTCCCCCTTCTCAGAACCAACCCTTCTACCATAGCTCCTCAGGGTAAATAAATGGTTGAACTCCAGGCATTCCACCAGAGGGCTGCCCTGCGCAGGGTTACACAAGGTTTGGGAGAAATAAATGAATGGAAGGAGTCCACCCCATCGTTAAGATGGCGGAGTGTACTTCTGTGAGCCTGGCTATCAGACCCCCTCACTAGAGCGGGGATAGCCTACTCCCAGTGGGGAGAAGTAGAGCAGTGATGCAGGAGTTCACTGCTCTGAGGACTAAGGACTGCATCAGTTTGGCTAGGGAGGCCATGTGTCCTACTTTAAAAAGGGCAGGCCTCTATTTGAAGGGATGGCTGGTCCAAGTCTGGTTTAAAGATAAAGAACCATCAGGGGCATTGAAGTTGCCCAGCAACAGTTGGCACCTGGACAGCAGGCACACAGGTCACCTGAATACCATCTTCCCCACTATGAAGAGAGGTATTGCATTTCGATTTAAATTATAGTACGTAGTTATTTCTAAATCTGCATTGTCCGGAGGTGAGCAAATCATGCAAAACCACATGCTTTTCAGGTGCCAGTTTTCGCCACAACGGCCGTTTTTGCACAAATCCACATCCAGAAACCACGCGGATCTAGCGGGATTTGTGGAAATCATGCAAATTGCATTAAAACCATGTGCTTTCCAGGTGCCAGTTGGCGCAAATTCCCTTAGCAGTTTTTTTTAAAAAAAAATGCAAATCGCGGTCCACCTTACAGGCAGAAGTCCGCAAGGTGACTCGACTCGCACCGCAGATGGCCAATGAATTGGAATCTGGGGGCCAAAGCATGAAAATCCATTGGATTTTCACAGCCCCCAATCAAATTCCTCACACATCCCTACTGCCCATTCTTTAAGATCTTCTGGAGAGGCCCTTCTTTCAATTCCACCACCATCAGATGTGCGTTTGGTAGTGACACGAGAGAGGGCCTATTTGGTGGCTGCTCCCAGGCTGTGGAACTTCTTCCCAAGGGAGGCTAGATTTGCTCCTTCTCTGCTGTCCTTCCACCGGCAGGCAAAGACCACTTTATTTAAGAAGGTTTTTGGCCTGTAAGAGGGTCTGTTGGTTTGGATGCTGTTTTTATTCTGTGATCGTTATCTTTTTATTGTATTTTAATGTGTTTTATTGTTTTAATCTATTTTTAAATTTTTTTGTAAGTGCCTTGATTGCCATTTTTTGGGGGTAGAAAGGCGGGGTATAAATCAAATCAATCAATAATAAAATAGGGTGTGATTCCATCAAAGATGCAGTAGTGAGACCTTTGTTTAAAAAACAACAACCCAAAAACCTCCCTGAACCGCACCGTATTGGATAATTTCTAGTCAGTGTCCAATGAAATCTATGTTCTAATCTTGGACAAAATGCTGGGGCATGTGGTGACATCCCAGGTGCAGGGGTTTCTGTATGAAGCGGATTATCTGGATCCATTTCAATCTGGCTTCAGCCCTGGTTATGGGACAGAAATTGCTTTGGCCATCTTAGTGGGTGATCTATGTACCACCTATGTTGTGTTGAAATTCACAATAAAATTAATAATTTAAAAAAAAATGCAGCTTGGATGTACTCCTGGATTCAGCCCTGGACCTGGATGCCCAGATTTTGGCCACATAGCCAGGAGTGTGTTTGCACAGCCAAGGCTAGTGACCCTACTATGCCCCAGGGATGGGGACTCGGACTCGAGGACTCGACTCGTGAGTCGGACTGAGTCCCCCCACTGACTCGAGTCAGACTCGAGTCCCAATATTTTTAATGGGACTCGAGACTCGACTCGAGACTCGAGACCAAGGACTCGTGTTCCTCAAATGCAACATGGATAGGTTTTAGGAAGTACAGCAAGTTTATTTTTTAAAGTCATTTCCCTAAAATGCAACCTTTCAGACATTTTGGGTTTGGCTGCCTCTGCCTGCCTGTCTGGGGTTCCCTGTCTCCTCTGCCTGCCTGGTCTCTTCTTAACCAGTTCCACAGTTTGAATTGTCCAAGACAAACGCCTCTGCCTGCCTGTTTTGGGGTTCCCTGCCTCCTCTGCCTGTCTGGTTATTTTGGGTTTGTCTGCCTGGTCTGTTCTTGCCAAAATCAGTTGCAGAGTTTTGAAATAAAAAGGCACACTTGTGCCTAGAATTTATTTAAGCCACACTTCTGAAGTAGCCTTATTTAATTGGGGAAAAACCCCATGGATTTTAATAGGGACTCGTGGAGTCAGCTTTGGGAGTGACTCGTGACTCGTGACTCATGAGTCACCATTTTGGACCAAGGACTCGGACTCGAGACTCGGGTCCAAAGACTCATGACTCGACTCGTGACTCGAGACCAAGGACTCTTCAACATCCCTGCTATGCCCATTCCTGGAGATGTTAGATCTCGGCACAGCGACGCATGCCTTAGTTGCATCCTGTTTGGGCTATTACTTTACATGGGGGCTACCTTTGAAAAGTATTCAGAAACTTCAGCTGGTCTGGAATGCTGTTGCCAGACTATTGACCAGGGGCCAGTTATAGGGGACACGTAACTCCCTTGTTACAACAGCTACAGTGGCTACCAATCTGTTTCTGAGCACAATTTAACGTGCTGGTTGTAACCAAGAAACCACTATGCAGGTTGGGACCAGGCTATTTGAATGACTGCATTTCCCCGTATGAGTCAGCCTGGATTTTGAGACCTTTGAGAGGAGCCCTTTTCTATGTCTCACCATTATCAGAGGCACTATCATGGCAGAAACACAAGAGAGGGCCTTCTTAGTGGCTGCTCCCAGGTTCCACTAAAACTCCCTGCCAAAGGAGGCCAGGCTAGCCCCTTATCTATTGTCCTTCTGGCCGGCACACACTTTTATTTAGGCAGACGTTTGGTATCTCAGCTGATTTGCCACTAAAGTGGCTGTTCAATCTGTTGGGTGCTATTGTTTCTTTTTAATTGGATGAGTTTTTAATTGATGAGTTTTAATGTTTTAATAATAACGCTGTTTACTTTGTCTGTATTGTTAGCCACTTTGGCCACTAGGATAGATAGATAGATAGATAGATAGATTCATGTGGATTTATTAGACAGTCTGTTCAACCCATGTGTAAAACCAGTGTGATAGCGTGTTTAATGCCAATATCCGGTAGCTGTAAGTTCTTTCTCATCCTCTTCTGGGAAGTATAGCTCACTTCTTCATTGTCACCTTCTTCATCCCAGATATATCCATTTGCACCTTGTCTCATTTTTATAATATTTCAGAATGAAAACCCAGGCCATTATCAGGTGTATTCCAGTGAACATTATCTGAAAAAAAATGATTAGTTTCGAAAGATAGAGATAGAGATAGAGATAGAGATAGAGATAGAGATAGAGATAGAGATAGAGATAGATAGAGATAGAGATGACAGAGATATAGATACACACACTAATTGAGGAATTCATTACCAGCCTGGACAGGAAGAGACCGGATGACAAATTCATCAGAAGTATCTAATCCTGTGAGCTGTTGACATATAAGTCCTAGCAGTGGCAGAGCCCTATTATTATTATTATTATTATTATTATTATTATTATTATTATTATTATTTATATCAGCTTTTTTCCTCTTGCACAGAACCCAAGGCAGCTTACATGGCCCTCCTCTCCATTTTATCCTAACAACAACCCTGTGAGGTAGGTTAGGCTGAGAGTTCACACACCAGAGTAGTATTTTCTTTAAAAGGGGACTATTTGGAGTCCCATCATGCTGGGGCAAGGACTGTGAGGAAATCAAGCCCAGGAAAGTGTAAATAGAACTATAGAAGTAAGTAAGTCTGTATTTATTGATTCATTATCAAGAACATTACAGAAGTATTGCACATAGGCATTTCAACTGCAACAACAGCCAAAACATTTGCCAAGATTTGTATTCATGAATTGGAAGAATCAAAGTCTATAATCAAGGACTCTAATCATACTATGTGTATGACCTGTATCTATTATTCCAGAGACTTGATGAGTCTAGAAACCCAATTCATAGAGAAAACTTAATCATACAAACTTCTAAGGATCTATTTTACAACAAGCTAGTGTGAAAAAAATCCCTCCATGAAGTTGTAAACTTCCAGTAAGTTAGATCCTGGCATTAGGATCTGGCCAGAACCCCAGCGCAGCAGCTGTGCTGATATCCACCCACCCCAATCCCTGCACCACAATCATGGGTCACTTCTGGACCCATGAGATCATGTGCCTTTAACCCATGGGAGCCACCAGTGTTTGTACAAGGCTGTATCAGCCATAACTGCAACAAGACAACAGAAAAGATTTCCTGGCCAGATAATATCATATTCCAGTTGCTTGTTCTACTGCAGCTCAGACTAATCCAGAAGGCTGGGGCAGCTAAAGCATGAAACTTTGGGATTAGATTTTTAAATTTCCCTTTTATTCTATAAAAAGTCTGTGTTGGCCTTTGAGCCCTTTGTGTATTCCATCTCCTCCTAAGTGGATAGAAAGATTTAGCTGACATATGAATTACCTTAGTCTGACCTCTTCTGTTTTATTTTTCCTCCTCGAGACTGGTGTTTCCATTTGCTTGCTATCGAATCACAGAGTTATCCCGAGGGTCTTACTGTAATTTATCTGCATCAATTAAACATCAAGAAACTCGACACAAAGAGCACGTGCTTTCCTCACATTCCAAAAAATATGCACCAAGCAAGTATTCATCTGCCTTTAGCCACTATACTATGGCAATTGGCCCAGCATTATTTGCAAAGAGCTGCAGGTCTTCCATGGTGACCCAGACCATGGATCCGTTCAACGAATGACTCCTCAGAATCTGATTCCAAGCCAGGATTGTCTGCTGAGAAGTTCTCATGGAGGCCACACCGCTGTGCCTGTAATCCTTAAATTCATATATGAATATAGGGAGCTGACTTTTGCTGATTCAGATCATTGAACCATCTAGCTCTGGACTGTCTACACCAGGGGAGAGCTGTTTGGTCTACAGTATCAAAGGCCTTAGCAAGATCAATAAATGCCATATAAAGGGGTTGATTTTGCTCCCGGCATTTTTCTTGGAGCTGACGTGCAGTAAAAATCATGTCTACTGTCCCTCTAGAGGGGCGGAAACCATATTGAGTTTCAGGGAGGATCTCTTCTGAAATAGATAGAAGACAGTTTGCGAGAATCCTGGCATATATTTTACCTGCGGTAGCTAAGAGAGAAATGCCCCGATAGTTTCCACAGTCTGTTCTATCACCTTTCTTAAAGAGGGTGATAATTATGGCATCCCTGAAGTCTTCTGGGATCTCTTCTCTTATCCAGATTTTTTCGATGAGTTTATGAAGATGAAGTTTATTGGATGCCCCAATAAATTTGTGAATATCTTGCGACTTCTCCATGACAACATGACGGCTATGGTCTTGGACAACAACGGCTCTCATGGTGCTCCATTTAAAGTGGGATCAGGTGTTAAACAGGGATGTGTTATTGCCCCAACATTATTTGCTATTTTCATCGCCATGATTTTACATCTTGTCGAGGGGAAACTTCCCACTGGTGTGGGAATTATATATCGAACAGATGGAAAGCTTTTTAATCTCAGCAGGCTGAAAGCAAAAAGTAAGGTAATTACAACCTCCGTTGTGGAACTTCAGTATGCTGATGATAATGTGGTCTCCGCACATTCAGAGGATGATCTCCAAACTATCCTAAATGCTTTTGCAGAAGCATACGGAAAAGTTGGTCTCTCACTTAACATCAAAAAAACCAAAGTGCTTCATCAGCAAGTGCAAGCTAACCCTTTGGTGATGCCATCTATCCAGCTTGGCGGGACAATACTGGAAAATGTCAATCATTTTCTCTATCTTGGCAGCTATCTTTCTGTTACAGCTAACATCGACAGTGAAATCCAGTATCGTCTGAGCTCTGCATGTGCCGCGTTTTCTCGAATGAAACATAGAGTGTTCGAGGATCAGGATATTTGTAAGAAGACCAAAATACTGGTTTATGAAGCCATTGTATTACCAACTTTATTGTATGCCTGCGAAACATGGACTATCTATAAACGTCACCTCTAACTCCTTGAAAGATTTCATCAACGTTGCCTCCGGAAAATCCTGTGAATTACTTGGGAAGATAGGCGAACAAATGTTAGTGTACTGGAAGAAGCAAAGACTACTAGCGTTGAAAAAATGATCCTTCAACGCCAACTTCAATGGACCGGTCATGTTGTTCGAATGCCTGACTGCCGTCTCCCAAAGCAGTTACTTTATTCCCAACTCAAGGATGGAAAGCGGAATATCGGTGGTCAATATAAGAGGTTTAAAGATGTTCTTAAGGCTAATAAAAAAAAATGCAATATAAACATCGAAAACTGGGAAGCTCTGGCCCATGAATGATCTAAATGGAGGTTGGCCTTTCACAAAGGTTCCATGGACTTTGAAGAAGCCCGAGTGCAAGGCGAAAGGGAGAAACGTGCTAAGCGAAAAGCATGTCAAACGAATCCTTTACAGGACCCTCTTCCATCTGGTAACCTGTGTCCTCACTGTGGGAAGCTGTGTGGATCTTGAATTGGCCTCCACAGTCACTTACGGACCCATCGCTAGAGTCTACACAATTTTCTTTAGAATTTTCCTCCTTTTAAAATCTCCTTTTTGTAAATTTTCTTTTTTTTGCCTGACTGACTGACTGACACCAGGGGCCTCTTGGGTTCCCCAAAATTCCATACCCCTGCCCCCAGGAACCACTCTCTTTCCCCTGACCCTAATCATTTGGTGGTTTCCCAGCTTTTGTGCAGTCCCCCCCCCCACCCATTCTATAAGCTTAAAATGCCTCTCCAGACTCTTAGTTACTTGAAGTAAGAAATGTAAGCTAAACTATGCTGGTATTTTTGACATTTTGGCCCCGCACCTTTTGCTTTTGACCTGACCTGCCACTGGAATGTGGCCCCTGAGAGCTCCTCCTTGGGCTGAAAGAAGTTTGACGTGCCTGGTCTACCCAGCATTCCTGACCATTGGCCATGCTGGCAGGGATTTATGGGAGATGAAGTCCAAAATATCTCCCTTCTGCCCACCCCTGATGTAGACAATACTGGGCCAGTAAGGCAGCTTCCTATGAATGTGTTCCTTTGTGCCAAGGCGGAAAAGCTACACATGAAAGATCTATGCTGACCCCGCTGATGATCACAGAACATACTCTGCCATGCCCTTCCACACTCAATGTGTGGTTATTTACCGCTCTGCACACGTATGGCTGCACCAAGTTTCTTTTAGCACACTGTTTTGCTGATCGAGGCATGTGCTTCAGTGCACTGGTAAAACACTGCACAAAAGGAAACTTGTCTTATTGTTGCAAACCGAACACTTTATTACCCAAATTAAATTCATCTTCGGAAAAGAGTGTTCTAAAAGTGTAACCATCTAGACTTGCTGGAAATACTATTGATTTCTTTTCTTCCTTTTTTCTTTTTTTCCTAAAGCTGTTTTAGCAGCTTTGTTTCATTGCGGCAACACATTCTCTCTGTTTCATATTAGGTCCAGGGCACTGAAAGTGAAAAGGCACAAAAGAAGAAGTGGAAACTGAAAAAAACATTTGCTTAAAACAGAGGCTTATTTACAAATGTAGAGGTCGCTAACTAAAATGAGCAAATATGACTGATTTAAAATAATCACTGCAGTTAAAATGGGATTATTGTATGTAATTTGTGTAGTACATTGTACTGATCAATAAGAGGAGGAGGAGGAGGAGGAGGAGGAGGAGGAGGTGGAGGTGGAGGAGGAGGAGGATATCAATTCATTCAAAAGATTTAAAAATAGAGATGGTTGTCACTCATCATGAGGTAATCTTAGATCAATGGTGGTGCTGATACATTTCAATTTCAATCCACACAGAGCTTGAGAAACATTTCCCCATGTCATCTGAAATTTGTCCTTTTGTAGTTTTGTGTAGAACATCTTTTAATGGGTAGCTAGGGCAAAGAGGAGTTGCATCCAATTATTTCATGCTTGGGGTCCTTGTGGGTTTCCAATTTTGTAGTATTATGTAGTCAGTATGGCCTTCGGGATCTGTTCTCCAGTACCCTCTGCCACATTCCAAGGATATGACCACCAGGGTCTGTGCATCCCTGCCTTGTGTGAGGCTTCATATTAATTCTCACCAGGACTTCCTTCAAAGAAGGAGCAACCACTGAACAGGTCCACAAAGATGGGTGTGGTCTACCTCTGACTGTCTACATTTCCAACACATGTAACCTTAGGAGATACTCAGATGTCAGAAGCAGATCAATTTCCAGTATGCCATATAGAGGGGTTTTGTGTTTGTTTTTTGCTGTATTAATATTAGTTTACTGTTTAGGATGGAGGACTTAACAAACTGGAGAGCCTGTTTTCCAGCGAGAGGACTTCAGTTGCATTTCTAATTCTGCACCTCATTTTCCCTTAGGGGTTCAGGACCTGGGGCTAGGAATTTGCTCGCTGAGCTATACAAACATGTATTGGTCTTATCAAGACTGTCCGAGGTATTTGGAGAAGAACTGAAGGATCTCCAGAGTTAGCAACTATTCTGTTCTTAAGCTGTGAGTCCTGCAAATGGTTGTGGGAGGTCATCCTGAAGTGTCCCAAAGGGTTTGAATACACTGTCCTCCAATAGCCGTCAGAAGAGGTACTATATGCCACTCTCAATCCAGGTTTCCAAGTAACGGATTTATGAGCCAGTAACCATAGCCAATGAGGTGGCTATGAGACTAAGGGCCTTTTTGGTGATGGTGTCCCTCTTATGGAATGCCCTTCCCAAAGAGGCTCACTTGGCAACCACATTATGGTCTTTTTGGCACCAGCTGAAGTACTTTTAAATAATCATCTTTAACTTAAACTATAATTTTCATAGAAATACAATATTCCTCACCATAGAGGAGAAGACTGACTAGGTGACTTGTGTGCCTTCTCAGTCTGCTGTCCAGGTGCCAACTCTTGATGGACAACTTCAAGGCCCCTCTTCTCCTTTTTAGGGTTCTTGGAATGGACAGCCCTTCAAATAGAGGGTACCTCTTCGAATAGAGGACTGCCCTTTGTAAAGTAGGACACCTGGCCACCTTAGTTGGCAACCTACAAGGTTTCATATTTTATGTCTGCAAAACCAAAACATACCAAGAAATTCCAACCAGTCTAAAGTACTCAGATGTTAAACATCTGAGGTCATCCTTCATGTTCAGCACATGAAGGTGAAATTTGGAATTTCACATTCAACATTTTGAAACTGGACATTTTGGTGCAAATATTCCAACTATGTGCAGGTATTAATTCCAGCTAGTTTACAGCTCAAAGTTAGACATATTCTGAAATATCTCTTAGACCTTTGGTCTCTATGTATTAATCATCCAGAATCGCTTGGGTGTTTTATCTGTCAAAGAATTCATCCAAAGCTGCTCTTACAGTAACAGGGAAGGGTGTTGAGGGAGAGAGAGAGGGAGGAAGCACCTACTATATATTCACAACATATTTTCAAGCCAGCTCCCACCATTTGGGGTTAGAAAAGATCATTGCAAAGAAGCCGGCAGCTGCAATTGCTTGATATTTTCCTGTACATTCATACAGCTGGCATTTAGAGTCAGGTAAAATTCCAGTCTCCATTTCTGCAGATTACTTTATTATCAGGGCAATATGCAGACCTATCTGGCAAGGAAATAATTTGAACGTGTCTGGCATGGGGAAGGCGAAAGTAATGGACCATGTGTTGGTTTCAGAGTTAAAAAGAATGGGCCCAAATGCAAGGAGCATGCATAATAAGGATGAATTGGAGGCATGCCGTTATGTGCCGATGGCTTAAGCCTGGAATTTAAAAAGAAGAAGGAAAAGATTACTTGGAATTAAATCCGGAAAGTGAGGAGAAGCAAGAGGCGAAATAAATTGGTAGGAGATCTAACAGGATGATCAGAGGCAAACTGAGAAACAGGGCTGCCATTTTAATGGCTGCTAAAGGAGGATGTTATGCCGGAAATGACAGGAATGGGGAAGGATGCAGAGAACTTGCGGGCTGGGGGCTAAAGAAGCAGAGCCCCATATTTGCATAGGAGACACGTCTGCACTACAGATGCACAACAGCTCTGCAAGAAGCATCCGGGCTCAAGAAGCACTGTCTACCTTGACCAGTATGCCCACCCCAATGCTCCTCAGACACTCACCACCACCTTCCTCTCCCAGCATCATCTTTATCTTCTTTGCCTGGGATCATGGGAGTTGAACTGCAGCTCCCATCATCATCCCCAGCGGAAAGGGCCAATGGTTGGGGAAGGGATGGAAGCTCCAGTTCACCTTCCATGATCCTAGGTAGATCTTTGACACCTTTCAAAGGAATGCAGGAAAAGGAGGAGAGGCTGCTGCCGACTCCCATCCAAGAAGGTAACAAGGCTCGAGCCACTGCCGGGCCACTACCAGAGACTGTTGCTCTGTCCTGGCCCACAAGGCAAGCTTCCTGCCCCCTTGAGAACCAGGACAGGCTGGTGGAGGGTGGCAATCAGGCACTCCCAAGCAGCCCAATCAAACATCTGCCTCCACCCTGATGTTCAGTTCAGCCACTCGAGCGAGTGGCCCCAATTCATTTTCAAGACAAGCAGCTTTCTGCTTGCCCTTCCCTAATTTTTTTTTTTAATTGACTAATTTGCCAAAAAAAAAACATGCATGCACACACCCCTTTCTTTAAAAGAATGCTTCCAACAAATAATACATCTTTTAAACTGAAAGATTCAACATAGCCGTTAAGCGTGTGATCTGCTCATTAGGAGCCCAGTTTGAGCCTTCCAGAGCTCTGCTCACATAGCCACCTAACGTATTGCCCTGAGATGACAAAACCTTGACTCTCTTTTTCTTTCTTTTCTTTTCTTTTTTTTTTTTTGCCCTTCTACTCCTTCAGTAATGAGTAAATTCCTTGCCAAACCATTTCTGCAGATTACCTCTATTTATTCTTTTGTTCCTCTTTCCGAGAACACATCTTCAGAGTCAACTCGAGGTTCAATGCACGGCAATTACTACAGAAATAAAATATTATTACCCTCAGCATTTTGGCTGCATTCTTCTTTGGCTCTTCTATTTTCAAAATCTAATGTACGCTGCTCCTCCAGTGCCCTTGAAGAAGCACTTGTTAACTCGCCGCATGCATTATTCCATAGACGAAGAGGAGAGAAGGGGGGGGGCGAATATCATCTTTCAATTTACGAATCACGCTTATCTTTACTCCTCACCTTTACGTCTCTTTGTGTTTCTCCCTCTTAAGATCTTCTAAATTATTTCTGGTCCAACACAATGCCATGGATTTAGGGAATCTTATTTATCTCTCTTATGACATTTAAAAAAAAAATAAAAAAAAATCTGACCATTTTTATGTGGTACAAGCACCATAATTTTGGGGCCTCTCTCTAACCTAATTTCGTTTGGAAGAAATCTATTTTTAATCCCTCTCCTTTCTTTCCCCATGAATTATTAGAATGCGAATTTCTGTGTTGGGAAGCTTGCCGTGATGGTGGCGGGCGGCCTTGGATGGACTTGGACCACCAGGCCTGTTAAGGCTGTTAGCTGTTTGTAATATTTGTGAATTGTTCATGCCTAGGAATGTTAGTCTTTAAGAAGGGAAATGACCTCTCTCTCTCTCTCTCTCTCTCTCTCTCTCTCTCTCTCTCTCTCTCCCCCCTCCCCCCTCTCCAGCCAGAACGTCAAGCACAGCTCACGGGTTTCCTTTGTAAAGCTTTATTAAGCAAAAGCAGGGCAACTCAGGTGGTTGCAGAACAGTGTTACACAAAAGTAAAGAAAGTGATTCAAGACCCTTTCTCCCATCAATGGGTGGTCAGGAATGTTAAACAGTTGATTCTGCACTGAGGTGTTTCGTGCTTCCTCACCCCTCAAACTAGAGAACCGACTCCGCCCCTAAGGCGGGTCAAAAGTCTTGCTAGCCAACCGAGCTGAGCGACGAAGAGACGTCAGCTGTTCTTGCCTACGTAATTTACGCCGCTCTCGAGGATCAGTGACCGAGGCTGGCTTCCCACCCCCTTCCCTCGAGAGCTCTTCCACCCCTCCCCCCAGCTCTGCCTCCCCTGTTCCCAGAGATTCTTCTTCCCCCCTCCACCCGCCGCCTCTGGCTGCAACCTTGACGGCGCAGCTGGGCCCTGGTTATCTGCAGAGCGAGGCACCTCTGCGCCCTCCCCTTCGCCCTCCCCCTCCCCTTCTTTTCCAGAGTCCATTCCCACGGAATCTGACCAGCGCTGTTTTGGATTTAGGGAATCAGAACTGGAGGGGCTGGGAAAGCTAGCCCCGACAGTGAAGACTAATTATGGACTGGAGTGTGACCACAGTGACTGGGTTCACACGGCACGATAAACCATGGTGGCTTTTAAGCCATGTTTGTTTCAGAGTGGCTGGTCGAGTTGTCTGAACCTGGCCAGAGTGGCTTGTGTGTGGTTAACAAACCATGCTGCTGGGTTCAGACAACACAACAAGCCACTCTGAAACAAACATGGCTTAAAAGCCACCCATGGCTTACCCGGTTGTGTTAACCCAGTCAGGGTTATGAATTCTGGGAGGCCATCATTTGTTGGGCTTATGGCTTGCTCTTAGTCCAGGTTGATGTTTCATCCATGGGAGCTAATGAAGGCAATGTTCTCCAAGTAGTTGGGAATCTCTATCCAGCTTCATCTCGAATCATAGAATCATAGAGTTTGAAGGACCTCAGAGATCATCTAGTCCAACCCTCTTCTCAGTGCAGGCTCCACACTGCAGGTGCAGCTACACAACATCCTTGACAGATGGCCATCCAGCCTCTGTTTAAATACCTCCAGCGAAGGAGAACCCACCACCTCCCAAAGTAATCTGAACAGCTCCAATTGTTAGGAAATTTCTCTCAAAGTTAAGCAGAAATCTGCTTCCCTGCAATTTTCACCCGTTGGTTCTGGTCCTGCCCTTGGGAGCAACAGAGAACAAGCCTGCTCCATTTCCTGCATTTTTATTTATTTATTTATTTGTCTGTTTAATTAGTTAAAATATTTCTAGGCCACCTTTCAGGGCAGAAGCCCTCCCAAGGCGGCTTACAACATTAAAATGCAAATAATTAAAACAACCCCCCCCCCAAAATGATAGAAAAATAAGGCAGCAAACATTCATAAAACAACAGACACCAGCAATAAAACATCACTAAAAGCCTACAGCATAATTGCAGCTACAGAGCAGAACAGTCCAGAAAACAAAGTCAGGGGAAGGCCAGAGTAAACAAATAGGTCTTCAAGGCCTTCCTAAATGCCTGTAATGGTGGTGCCTGATGTACCTGCCCACACAACTGCCCTCAAAGGTTGGGCAAATAAGATGGACCTCTTTTGCTGAACTTAAAGTGTGGGCAGGCTGATATGGGTGTAGGTCAGTGTTTCTCAACCTTGGGTCCCCAGATGTTTTTGGCCTACAACTCCCAGCATGCCCCAGCCAGCATAGCTGGCTGGGGCATGCTGGGAGTTGTAGGCCAAAAACATCTGGGGACCCAAGGTTGAGAAACACTGGTGTAGGTGGACATTTGAAGATGGCTATCATGTCTCCCCTTCATCTTCTCTTCTCCAGGCTAAACATACCCAGCTCTTTCAACCATTCTCCATAGGACTTGGTTTCCAGACCCCTCACCATCCTGGTCGCTCTTCTCCCCCATCTTTTAACATCTACATGAAACCGCTGGGGGAAGTCGTCAGGAGGCTTGGGCTGAAGTGTCATCAGTATGCGAATGATGCTCAGCTCTACCACTTGTTTCCCGCTACACATCCCAGGGAGGCTGTTGAACTCATGAACCAGTGTCTGCAGGCTGTTTTGGGGTGGATGAGGCATAGGGATGTACCCGCTTGCCTCGTGGCGGGTGTAGCGGGCCGAAATCGGCCCCGCTCACGGTCGCCAGAGGCTCGCGGGGCCTTACCTGTTTTAAGCCCTGTTGCCCTGGTTTCTCCGCAAAATACGCAGCGCAGGGGTCCAGCGCACCGGTGCAGGGTCCCGTCGCGTCACTTCTGGCCAGCCGGAAGTGACACGATGGGACCAGCGTGGCCTGCGCAGCTGGCTCGAGCGGTGCGGAGAACTGCTCCGCGCCGCTCAGAAGATCTAGGCAGGGAGGCTGCCGCCGCGGAGAGTCGAGGCGGCTGAGAGCCGGGACCCCCCCCCCCGGTTGGTGAACACCTCTAGATGAGGGTAAACAAGCTGAAACCTAATCCAGCCAAGATGGAAGTGCTGTGGGTTGGGAAACCAACTACTCTGGAAGTGCTGTGGGTTGGGAAACTACTACTATTACTGGTCTTTGATGGGGTTGCACTCCACCTAAAAGACCAAGTGTGTAGTCTGGGAGTCCTCCCAGACTCTGCACTAACTGGGGAAGCCCAGGTGGCTGCAGTGTCCAGGAGTGCATTTTACCAGTTTACGCTGCTATGCCAGCTGCAGCCCTATCTGGAGAGGATGGATCTTGCCTCAGTGATCCATGAGCTAGTGACACATCCAGGCTGCACTACTGTAATGCGCTGTATACGGGGCTGCCTTTTACGATGGTTCAGAAACATCAGCTAGTGCAGAGTGTGGTGGGGGTGATGTGATGCGATCACATAATGCCTATACTAGTTTTTATACTGTTCTTACTGTTTTTATTGTGCTTTTATTGCTCTTAATATCATGCAAGTTTTACGTGTTTTATTGCTCTACACCGCCTTGGGAGGGCTTCTTCCCAGAAAGGTGGCCAAGAAATATTTAAAATAAATAAGTAGATAAATTCTCTGGACGTGCTCCAATTTATCGATGTCCTTCTTAAAAATGGAGCAACCAGAACCGGGCACGTCACATTGCTGGCCAGGGCTGGCCCTACCATCAGGCAGAGTGAGGCGGTTGTCACAGGTGGCAGATGCTGTCAGCAGCAAGTTGTTGGAGCGGAGAGCCCAGAAGTCGCTTCCCCGGCTCAGCTCAGGCGCTGCGGGAAGCAGCAAGCGAGGCGGCATCCGAGGGGTTAAACTGGGCAAATCCGCCAGATTTCACCCACCCACCCCCGATGGATTCCTCATACATCCCTACCTGACACCATCCTTACAGCTTCGGGGAACTCTATTGTACTTATCTTTGGTAATATATCCCTCCTTCCATCTCCTGTGCATAACCCCTTTGATTCTCAGCTCATCAGAGAGCTCCCTGTGCAGCCACTGACTCAGGCTCCTTTAAATGGCTGTGCTGTCTACTGAAGGAGGGCTGGCCCAAAATGTTTTGCTGCCTGAAGCAAAGGACGAGCTTGACACCTTTCAAGCTGGCAATTGACTCTTGGTTCAACACTGTGGTGGGCTAGCATCTTCCAGTGTACCTGAGATCAGCAGGCTAGCTTAGGGGGAGCAGGACAGATACTTAAAAGAGTGCATCCCCCAGTACTGACCAACCTGTGCTTTAAGATTGCATGGAGGGGCCCTGTTCATAATCCCAGCAATGGTAATGTACCAGGGTTTGGAGACGTGAGACAGGGTCTTCTCGGTGGCTGCACCGTGATTATAGAATACCCTCCTGGGGAAGTGTAATTGGCCCCAACGTTGTTGAGGTTTGGATGACAACTGGAAACAAATCTGTTCAGGTAGGCTTTTGGAATGTAATATAGCCCTGGGAATTCATGGTTTGAGATTGTGCGTGTTGCATTATGTTGGTGTTTTAGTTTGGTGACTGGAGACTTTAATTGTTATACATGATTCCTTTTTTGCTTGTTGTGTACCATCCTGGGCTCCTTTGGGGGGAGGGGTGGCACATAAATTAAAATTTAAAAATCTTGCCACTGCTCCCCACCTCCTAGCATCTGCCATGTGAGGTGGCCACCTCTCTGTGCTCTGCTTGCATATCTGTAAATTAGACAAATATTATACCGACACCTTAGGCCTGTAACTCTGAACACACATGCTAGGGATTAAGCCCTGTTAAGCACAGTGGGGCTTACATCTGAGTAAACATGTCTAGGTTTGTGTGTTGTAGGATTTTTTTTTCTCACTCATCCAAAGGAAACTAAACCCTGCAGCTTTGCCCTTGGAACCTCTCACCATTCCAGGGGAAGTAGAGAGCGTAACAATATTTTTGTCAAGGTTTAAAATGATATGTGCTCAAGGAAGGGGAAAAAAAGACTTCTGGAGGCAGCAGTGAGCTTCAAAGAGCATGTCTGCTTCAAAGGATAATATGGGCAAATTGTTTCTAGGAATATAGCACTTAGTATGGTTGTTTTTTCTTATTTTATCCTCTGTGAGAACTGACATTGCTGCCTGGGATAATAAGGGAAGATAACAGCCATTAGGTATTCATGTCCTGATAGCCAACTCCATATTATTTTTTAATAATTAACATTATATTGTGAAATGCCCTTGATTATACTGTCACAAAAATGCCCCTTGACATCCTTCTTGGGTAGCATGGATGCTATGGTAAATAACTGGTCTCTGACGTGTCAGGTTAAAGGAAGGAGTGTGTTGACCGTGTGTGGGTCAAGCGACAATTGAGAAAGGCAGAACAGAGGATAAAACACTTCCCATTAGGGATGTATGAGTAATTCATTTCAGTTCATTTTGGATCAGGCTTTACCGGGTTCTCACCTTCTGGACCGAACATGGACTCAGACGCAATCTGCAGTCCAAGTCCATACATTTTCGAACTTGCAATGTGATTTGCAGGGCCCCCCCCTCCAAAAATGTATTCAACAGCACGCATTCATTTGAAAAATGCACATGAATATGCTTTAATCTGCAACAGCAGAATGTGTATATTTCAAGGATGCACACATTTGATGCGCACGCTTGGGGAAAAATACGCACAAAAATACAAATGGATTTTCATGCGAAAAGAAAAAAAAAACAAAGCTGATATAGACTCGACTGGGAATGAGCTTTGAGATGGAATTCGGTGAACTTTGGCGAGCTTAAGTTTTGCTGATACGGGCTCGAGTCGGAATGAGCTTTGGGATGGAATTTGGTGAACTTCAGCAAGCTAGAGTTTTGCTGATTCGCATATCTCTAAACCAATCCAGTCCACCGGTCGTATCTGTGCCTCCTCCAGGAATGGCGGCAGGTTATGAAGAAGAGCCCTGATTAATCAGACCATGAGTCATAGACCCATACAGCTGGAAGGGACCTTGGAAGTCATCTAGTCCAACCCTCTTCTCTGCAGAAAGTGCAATGAGGTGTACTACTGTTACATCCCTCAGAGATGTATTCGAGGTGTCTGTTCCATTGTCAAACAGCTTGAGCCATTAGGAAGTGTTTCCTAATGTTTAGCCTCGTACAGGGTACAGAATGTTCCCGCAGACTATGAGTTATTTAATGTGGGTTGGTGGGGGCACTGTCCTGTCGCTGCCGGGAGAAATTCTCTCTTGTCCCAATCCAACTCAAAGCAAATAACAAAGCAAACCAAGCAACAAAGCAAGTGGGGCAATGACTCCTTTGGGTGCACAGGGTAAACAGCCAACCCGCCCACTCCCAGTATCCAAATTAGGGTGTAATCCTATGCATATTTAGACAGAAAAAAGTCTGGGGCATGCTGGGACTTCTTTCTGTCTAACCATGCATAGGATTGCTCCAGTTGGAAGATTTTATTGAATACGAGGGAAAGAGATCAGAGAAAGAAAGAAGCATGATAAAGGGGGGGGGATAATAAATCAAACTGTGTGTAGTTCTGGGCTCTGCACTAGGGGTGGAGAATCATAGAATCATAGAAAAGTAGAGTTGGAAGGGGCCTACTAGGCCATCGAGTCCAACCTCCCGCTCAATGCAGGAATCCAGGTCAAAACATCCCTGACAGATGGCTGTTCAGCTGCACCTTGAATGCCTCCAGAATGGGAGAGCCCACCTCCCTTGGTAGTTGGCTCCATTGTCTTATTGCTCTAACAGTGAGGGAATTTTTCCTGATGTTTAGGTGGAATCTGGGTTCCTGAAACTTGAGCCCATTATTCCGTGTCCTGCAAACTGGGATGAGCAGGAAGAGATCCTGGCCCTCCTCTGTGTGACATCCCTTCAAGTACTGGAAGAGTGCGATCATATCTCCCCTCAGTCTCCTCTTCTGAAGGCTAAACATGCCCAGTTCTGTTGGTGAGGCTTGAGATCATAAAGGTTCTCAGAGTTCCACCTTGAAGTTCAGTCCACCTTGTTCCCATTCTTGATTGTGAGCTTTCTTTCCCCCCCTATTTGAATGGGGAAAGTATGCCTTTGGGTGCACATTTTTGAAGAGTCCCCAATTCTGCTTTCTGCACCCCTGGTGTGGAGAAACTCAGTAGGGAGATGTTTTGTCCCTTTCTCATAACAGAGGGAGAGATAAAACCTGGGGTCATCCAATGAAGCTGAGTGGTGGAAGATTCAGGAGCACTAAAAGTATTTCTTCACACAGCATAGTTAAACTATGGAAATTGCTTCCACGAAATTATAGGGATGGCCACCAACTCGGCAGAGTTCAAAAGGGGATTAGACAAATTCATGGAGGAAAAGGCTATGAATGGCTAGCTAGTAGTCAGGATGGCTGTATCTTACCTGCAGTAATGCCTTTTAAAACTAGTGTCTGGGGAATGCAAATGGAAGTCTGCTATTGTACTCATGTCCTGCTTGTGGGCTTCGCATAGGCCTCTGGTTGGCCACTGTGGGAACAGAGGCCTAAACTGAACAACACAGAGTTAGGCATGCTTAAGTTCATTGTCTGATCCAGTGTGGCTCTTATGTTCTTAAGGAGCAAGGCTGATCAGAAACATTTGTAGACCTTCCAAGGCAGGGGGGGGACCAAGATCAGGAATATCATAGTCCTGGGTACTCTTCGCTCTGCAGCTCTGAGGGGTAGGCCACCAGGGGGGCAAGAAACTGAAAGCAAAGACCAAAGTTTCCCTGCCTTGGCCCTGGTAGCTCTTGCCAGGGGTCTGGAGAAACAGGGATTGGGAGGAGGGATGTGCAGATACTGTAAAATCCATTCCGACTTTTGCAGATTGTCAGGTGCCTTTCGTTCCATCTCCCGCTCATTGATGGAATTGGATTTTGTGAAAATGCATTCGTAAACATGTGTGCAAATTCAGAGTTGCGCAAATTAGCAGTCCCAAAAATGTGCAAATCCCCCCAAACTATGCAAATCCCTGAAAAATACATATTTTCATTCTTTAACCTATGGGGGAAATGCACATTTTTGGTTGGTGGTTTTTTTGTTTGTTTGTCTTGCATATTTTGCTATGACTAAGATTCTGTACAATTATGAAAAAAATAAATAGTGGTCCAAAAATCTGCAGAATCCATGCCGGAATCCAGAAAAGCTGGTCTGCTGCGGAATCTGCCGGTCGGATTTGTAGAAATCCAAATTCATTTCAGTCCATTGGGGGATTTCTCCCACATTCCTAATTGGGAGGCTATCTCGGGGTCCTGGATCCGAGGAACCAACCAAGAATAAAAGAAAAACAAAACTTACAGAGGGCCTAAAGACAGGGGGGAGCTTGTTTTGCTGGCAGAAAAGGATGCAGATATGGGAGGGAAATTGTCACGAGTGAAATAAACAAGCCGGTTTCTTGGCAGCAGCTCTCTAGAAAAGACGTGGCTGCCCGAATGATCTCTCTCCTGTGTTTGTTTTTCTCCTTCTTTTTGTGCAAAGCTGCAGGAGGAGAAAGACGCATGCGAAGAATGCTAAAAATGGCACAGCCATGAAGCATGAACCACAAGGGTTGAAAAGGCAGCACATCAAAAGTGAAATTTGATGCAGAAGCAATCTGGAAGATTAAGGGTCAGCGACCAGTGCACAAATCTTTCCTAATACTCGAGGGCACATTTTTTTAGCAACACTCCCATCAGCCAAGCGGTGGGGTGGTGGGGTACAAATAATTCTCATTAATGCTGTGTATTATTATTATTATTATTATTATTATTATTATTATTATTATTATTATTATTTGCAACTGGTAAGACTCCTGCTGGGAAAGGCAAAAATCAAGAGGGTTTGAAATGCAAAAGAGAGAGATGGTGAAAAATAATAACGGTTGGTTGTATTTGAGGCGCATTGACATGTCATGCCTTTTTTCCTCTAACGAAACGGTGAGGGAAGCTGGCTCCTTTATCATCTATCAAGGCATTCGTATATGTGTGTGTGTGTGTGGGAGAGAGAGAGAGAGAGAGAGAGAGTTGGAGTGAAGGAGGGAAGAGAGAGATCAGCATGAGAGAGAGAGAGAGAGAGAACGAACGAACGAACGAACGAAAGAGAAGACTCTTTGCTCAGCTCGGCTAGCATTACTAATACTTCACGACCCTGCCAGCATGGGCACCTCACAGCTGGAATTAATTGGGGAGAATGCGGAGCAATGCACAGGCAAGCAGAGAATGTCAGAGGCCGTGTAGAGCCCTGCCCTGTCGCTTGGAGGCTCTTCATCCGAGTCCTGACAGTATACAGACACCTTCGTCAGGTCTGCCAAGGCAGCGAGGGAAGCGGCGGCCTGTTTCACTCTTCCTTCCTTTCTGGTGGAAACACAAGATGGACATGTAGGTTTGTTTCAGATCCTGCACAGTGCAGGTGGCCCAAGACATGGTCATTTTTAGCGGGCCCAGGACTCGCAGGGACACCGTGCCAGCACTTTTTGATTAGGAGGGACACTGACATCATCCGTGTGTGTCCCCCGCCCCCCGCCCCCAGAATCCCATGTTCCCTCTGAGCTTAGATGAAACCCTCATAGTAGCTGGTGGGTAGGGGCAATGAGTTCTCCCAGCAACGATCTATTTCCAGTTGAAATACAAAGTATTTTGGGGTGACTTGGTCTTGAATGGGCAAATAAGTTGCAATAGCTTTACAAATGACCAGCTCCCGGTGGAGAGGAAAACTGTGAGAATGGGTTTGTTGAGGTGGATGCACATCCCCTGACTCCCAGTAAGAACATAAAGGCAAGGGGGGGGGCACACGGGTGCAGCACATCAGCCGGAGAGGGGGCAGCTGCAGTCAGTTTGCTTCACCCCTCCTTCCAGAAAGAACATGCAGCTCCAACTGACAGTTCCTTGGGACTGCAGACTCTTGCCTCATCCATCGTCCAGAGAATGAAGGACCACTGGGAGGCTTAACTCTCTATTCCCCAGGATAAACATCACGGCAAGGGGAAGACCGAGCTAGCCCCATATGTCAGCCAGAGAAAGAAAACCGGCAAGGAGCTTGTTTCACCCTTCCCTGCCAGGGAAAAAACAAAACAAAACAAAGCCACCTATAAGGACTTTAAAACTAAGAACTAGTGCCTGAGTTTTGGTTTCCTCCTCCTCCTCCCTCCCAATCCCTTTTCCTTTTGTGCCATGTCTTTTAGACTGTAAGCCAGAGAATGTCTGATTATTAATAATTGCAAGCTGCCCTGGTGGGGTTTTTTTCAGCCAAAGAGCAGGGTAAAAATGCTGTAAATAAATAAAAGTGTATTAAAGCATTTCATATACATTATCTGAGGCCAGCTTGCAGTAACCTTGTAAGTTAGGCCAGCATGATCATACTGCAAATTAGGCTGAGAGGCTTGCTCAAACCCAGTGGGTTTGTGACTGAGGCAAGACTAGGGATCTCAGAGGAATCGGCAATGGGCTCAAACAAGTCTGGATTTCTCAGAGTCTGCCCCATGGATTCCACAGTGGACCGGCTTTCCCAGGTCATGCAAAGCCCGTGAGGCTCGCAGACTGATTTTTTAAAATTTTGAGTATATTTGTGCACATTTAGCCACAGAAAAATATGCAAAATAAAAAACACCGAACAAAAATGCACAACCCCCCCCCCCCATAGAGTAAAGCATGAAAATATGCATTATATTTTCGCATTTTTGTGCATTTTTGGCTAACTTGTGCATTTTCGGGAGTGCAAATTTGCACAAATACATGTGGACGCATTTGCGCAAATTCTGAGTCTGCACACTGGAGGACAGCAGAGCGAAAGTCGCCCTAAAATCTGAAAATCATCGACGGAGTGGCTTTCTCTCCATTCTCACACCCCTAGGCAAGACTGCCTCAGGTGCTGGCGGGTTCTCGTTCACCAGAGGTGTTTAAGGAGAGACTAGCCAGCCCTTTGTCTGGGATGCTGAAGCTGCATCCTGCATTGTGCAAGGGGTTTGGACTAGATGACCTCAACAAATCCAAACCTCAAGTCTTCATTTCCACGCAAACCTTGAAATAAAACTCATAGTCCCCAGTTGGGGAACCAAAGCAAAAATTGCTGCAGTTCTACATCTGTTTGCAATGACAATCTTCTCTATCCCCCACCCCAACCCGGCCTTCTAAGCTTGCTTAGTCCCAAAGTGCAGAAAGGTGATTTTGCAAAAAGCATATTGATCCAATCCTTTCCCTGTGAGGGGCGAGTCGCTGCTGTTTGGATCTAGGAGCAGCTGTTCCTTTACCAACAGTATCTTTGCCAAACACAAAGTTCAGGAGGGCACCAAACATGACAGGTATTCCTGTTTCGAGGAGGCATAGACTGCCCCCATCTCTCTCCTCTTCTCACCAGATACCCTTGTGGCGTAACCCACAATTCCGTTCCCTGGTGTATGTCTGCATTAGTATGTTTAGTGTGTCTAGAATGTTGGACTGAGTGGGTGTGGTTTGTGATGTCTTGGAAAGGGTGGGGGGGAGGAGTATATAAGGAGTGGTTGAGTGATGTCAGACGTAGTGATGTGCCGTATTGCCTTGCGGGGTGTAGCGGGCCGAAATCGGCCCCGCTCATGCCCGCACGAGGCTCGCACAGGCCTAATTGGCTCTCTGCGGCAGGCCGCCCGCGCTGGTCCCAGCGCGTCCCCACCTCTATGTCAGAGGCAGTTGAGTGTTAGTGTTGAGAGTGTGTGTTAAGAGTCGGGGAGTTAGGTTAGTTGAGTTATTCATGTCTTGTCTGTCAGGAGTTTTGAGAGAAATCAGTGCTTGTCTGAAGAGTGAAAGTATTGAGTTATAGGGACTTAGGTTAATTACACAGTGTTTGGTGTAGGCAGGTTTAAAGTTATTTTCTGGAACTAAGATTTTGAGAATTAAAATAAACTTATTTCTATTTTGTTTGCTACCAAAATCCTACGTGTCAGCTTGGCGTTATTAACCTGCATTACTGCTAAATCTACACACACACACACCTTTGTACCCACAGTATCATAAATTTAAAATAGATCCTTAAGAGACCTGAATTAATCTTTCCCCTCATTGGTAAGGGAAAGGTTTCATTTGACCCCCCCCTCAGGTTTTTAAGTGTTGGCGCTTAGCCTGAGAAGGGTTTATGCGGCGGGTCCTAAAGTGTAAGGGTTGTGTCGTCGCAACCCTCTAAAATCCTATTTAATAAAAGTAAGATTAGGAAAAGTAGACCGGTTGAACTGGTACACATTGGCATTGATCTAATCATATCTCACACACATACCGTCGCCCCCCCCCCCCAGCCTTATTTCCTTGATTTGGTAAAACGCACTGGGGTGGAAAATGGGATTGTTATTACGTTGTGTCAGGAGGAGGGCGAGGACGTCGCAAAGAGTCATTAGGCAGCCCACTGTAGAAAGTAATTTTGGTCGAAATTGACAGGGAATATTGATTGCTCATCTATCACCACAACAAGTGACAGGACATATAGTCCATTTAGCCACTATCTTTTGGACTAAAGAAGACGTAAGGCTTCCTAGGAGCAGCGATGCATATGGAAGAGAGAGCTGCATTAGCCACTGCCACTGGAGGAACCAGTGGGAGAGCCAGTGGGCATACTGGTAGCACTGGTGGTACATGGCAGATGAATGGCATGACTGGGGGGGGGGTTCACAGGGGACCACGAAAATATTAGCTTGCACCCCAGTGGTCACAGCGGACCACTCCCCACAACACCTGCTGCCCCCTTCTTCTGCCACATCCCAGCCATAGCCTCCAGTACCTATTCTGCCTTCCTCTTCCTCTTGGCATTAGGGTGGTACATGCTTACCCACCCCAGCATTACTGCCTTTGCCCATCTTGTATTGAGGCACGCTGAATATATTCATGTATTTCTTTAAAGCAGGGGTGCAG
The DNA here is from genome assembly GCA_021292165.1 of Shinisaurus crocodilurus. Taxonomy (NCBI): domain Eukaryota; kingdom Metazoa; phylum Chordata; class Lepidosauria; order Squamata; family Shinisauridae; genus Shinisaurus; species Shinisaurus crocodilurus. The sequence continues at coordinate 1,768,918 of CM037877.1, read as the reverse complement.
AACCTCTTTCAGCCCAGGGGCCAAATTCCAATTTGGAGAAGCTCTCGGGGGCTGCATTCCAGTGGTGGGTGGGGCTGAAGGCAAAGGGGGTGGAGCCAAAATTAAAAAAATAATAATAATAGCGTATTTTAGCTTAACACTCTTAGTAACAGTAACTGAGCCTTAGTAGAGGCATTTCAACCTTTTAGAATGGGGGGCGGATTGCACAAAAGCTGGAAAACCACCGAAGAATCAGTGTTTGGGGAAAGAGGGTGGGCCCAGGTGAAGGGGTGTGGCCTTCTGTGGAACCAGAGGGCCGGATTCACCCACCCCCTTCAGCACTCCTGATTTAAAGTATTTTTATCTTGCACCTCAGCCAAAACATCTCCCAGACTGGCTTATATGCAGTCAGTAAAACAAGACACTCCCTGCCCGCAGGCTTACAATAATTAAAAAAAAAGACATGACACACAAGGAAAAAGGGATGAGAAGAGGAGTGGAGAAAATGAAGTAATCTTTCAGCAGGGCTGACAGTAAAACCAAGTAAAACCAATTTTTCCCATTCGCGCAGAACGAAAAGTGAGTGCAAACATGAGTGCAAAGCGAGGAGAGACAAGCAGCAGGCTGATGTTTGGAAAATCTTGGCGTGCATGAACATTGCTCACTTGCCCATCCCTACCCGACTACTGGTGGGCGATCTGCCAGTGACCTGACCCACCTCCAGTTCGGCGGCGGCTGCTGCTGCACCCACCGAGTCAGGCTGAAAGCGGACACACGCTGAGCTGCTCGGTGGACTTCCAGGTTCCCAGCGGGCCGCTTTTTACGTAGAAAGTGCTGTAAGATATGTTAAAAGCGGCCGCAATTTGCGCAAATTGCGCAAATTGCTGCCGCTTTTGGCGTATCTCACGGCATTTTCTACGAAAAAGCTACTTGTCTGGAATTAAAATCAATAGGGTTTAAAACACATGGTAATGTGATTGAGCCCCACTAATTTTGTTTGGAATTAAGTGCACTCATCTTTCTTTGGATTGTGCCATATAGGCAGTGTGGTATCTGTTGAACCTTTGCAGCTTATATCAGTCTCCGCACAGCCATTGGCTGGCAATTAAGCAGGTATATTAACAGATTTCTACTTTAGGGTCCCCTGGCAGTTCACTTAACACTGGCATGCAGCAAAGTTTTTCTACGAGCAAGGGAAGAGAGGGAGGAATCTGGAATCTCACCACGTGTCCTTGTATAGACATGTATGAACTCATAAATACATACCCAACTGACACATGTAAGGATCTTGAACCAAAAGCAGGACTGGAGCTTGCAGAATAGCCTCCCCAAGATAGGCTCACCTGGCACTTAGACTGTGGTCTTTTTTGGCACCAGGTGAAAACCTTTTTGTCATCCCAGACTTTTTAGTTGTTCTGTTTTTAAAAGTTGTGTTCGTGCCTTTTAGATCTTAGCCTTTATCTTGGTTTTACTTTGGTTTTCTTCTTAGCTGTTTTTATTATTATTTTTTAGTTTTTTATGCAATGTTTTATGTTTTAATATTTAATATTTTTATATTCTTTTTTATATATATAATTGTATGGTTTTAGCTCTGTTTTGTGAACCACCCAGAGAGCTTCAGCTATCAGGTGGCATAGAAATATATTGTTGTTGTCATTGTTGGATTTCAAAAACACTGGAAAAGACTGAGTCCAAGAGACAAAGCCAGGACATAACATGGCAGGTTATGGGTAAAGCCTGCCAAAATCTAGTGCACAGAAACTAGCATTTAGCAAAATCTGGCTTTTCAGACCACCCTGAAGATAAGAAGAGCCTGAGGAGAGCCCAAAGATGCAGCCAGATGTGTCGATCCATATATATATATATATATATATATATATATATATATGCATGTATGTATAAAAAACCAGTTCCAGCAATAAGAGCGTAAGAAGAGCCATGCTGGATCACACCAAGGGTCCATCTAGTCCAGCATTCTGTTCACACAATGGCCAACCAGCTGCACATGGGATCCCACAAGCAGGACATGAGTGCAACAGCACCCTCCCGCTCAAGTTCTCCAGCAACTGGTGTACATAGGCATACTGTCTCTGGTACAGGAGGTAGCATATCATAGAATCATAGAATCATAGAAAAGTAGAGTTGGAAGGGGCCTACAAGGCCATCAAGTCCAACCCCCTGCTCAGTGCAGGAATCCAGGTCAAAGCATCCCTGACAGATGATTGTCCAGTTGCACCTTGAATGCCTCCAGACTGGGAGAGCCCACCACCTCCATAGGTAGTTGATTCCATTGTCTTATGGAATATATAGCCATCAGGACTAGTAGCCATTGATAGCCTTCTCCTCCACGAATTTGTCCAATCCCCTTTTAAAGCCGTCCAAATTGGTGGCCATCGCTACAACTTGTGGAAGTGAATCCCATAGTTTAGCTATTCCCGCTCACTTCTAAAAGTTGATTAAAAGTGTGTATGTGCTGTGTAAAGAAGTACTTCCTTTTATCTGTCCTGAATCTCCCATCAATGAGCTTCATGGGATGACCCCAGGTTCTAGTATTATGAGAGAGGAGGAAAATGTTTCCCTGTCCACATCCTCTACACCATACATAATTTTGAACACCTCTATCATGTCTCCCCTTGCCTTTTTTCTAAGCTAAAGAATCCCAGCTGCTGTAACCTTTCCTTGTACGGGAGTTGTTCCAGCCCCTTGATCACCTGAGTTGCCCTTTTCTGCACTTTTTCCAACTCCACAATGTCCTTTTTTTAGGTGCGGTGACCAGAACTGTACACAGTATTCCAAGTGTGGTCTCACCATAGATTTGTATAAGGGCAGTCCGATCTTGGCAGTTTTATTTTCAATTCCTTTCCTAATTATGCCCACCATGGAGTTTGCCTTTTGCACAGAAGCTGCACACTGGGTCGACGTTTCCATCAAGCTGTCGTCCACAACCCCAAGATCTCTTTCTTACTCAGTGAACCCTCAGATCCCATTAGCTTATGCTTGAAGTTGGGATTTTTTTTGCCCCACTTTACACTTGCTTACATTGAACTGACCGTTTTAATGGCCATTCTCCCAGTTTGGAGAGATCCTTTTGAAGCGCCTCACAAACAACCCCTTTTTGTTTTAATCACCCTAAATAATTTGGTGTCATCAGCAAACTTGGCCACTTCACTGCTGCTCACTCCTAATTCCAGATCATTTATGAATAAGTTGGAAAGCACTGGTCCCAACACAGATCCCTGTGGGACCCCACTGTTTACATTCCTCCATTGGGAGGATTTACCATTTATTCCTACTCTCTGCTTTCTGTTCTTTAACCAGTTACTGATCCAGTATAAAATTCAGCATTACTGCTTGGACCAGTAAGATACTAGCTGAAAGCCATACAGAATGGGTGAGGAAGTAAATTCCTTGGTCCAGTGAATTCCTAGAACCAGGAACAGAAAAACAGAAAAGGAGAGATGCATGGTGGAGCTTGAAGTGGGGCTTACACGGCCTCAGTTTTGTATGGAACAGTGGGGAATGGGCCTGTTATCCTCCCAGGAAGTGACATCACGAGGGGAGGTGCTTAAGCCCTCTATAGCAAGAGCACTATCATGGAAGGGAAGATTTACAGTCTAAGCCTAGCCAAGTTTATTTGGAAACAGGTCCAGTTAATTTAAATTGCATTTACTTCCAAGTAAGTATGCTTAGGATCACAACCCCAATGGAGTAGGGAGTAATCCCCTCTATAAAGTGTCTTGTTCAGTTTCAGGACAGATTTACACCATATATTTGTTTGTTTGTTTGTTTGTGGAAGATATTTCTATCCCTTCTTTTTCCCCATATGGCTCCACAAAATGTCTTACAAAAATACATCAAACAGTAGATCACATTAGAAACAATTAATTTAAAACATCCAGAAATGCAACAGAAGCAACCAAGAACTGAACACAAAATAATAACTGAGTGGACTCCCAAATCCCCCTGAAATTAAAAAAAAAACCCAAGGTCCAAAGAGAAAGGGCAAGAGGGTTGGGAGTTCCACGAGCTGGGTACCAGCAGCATCAAGAAGGCCCTGCCCATGTTCTGCAGTCCAGCTGGAGGAGCATGGTGAAGTAGGGCCTCCGACCAAAAGTGAGCTAAGTCGGCATTTCAAACCTGGAGCCCTCCAGATGATTTAGACTACAACTCCCAGCATTCTTGTCCATTGGCCATGCTGACTGGGGCAATTGGACGTTGACGTCCAAAGTACCAGGAGATGGAGGAAGGCTGATGTTCTTGACCCTGCCCATGGCAAAGCATTATAGCAGTAAGTACGTAAGAGGTGGAGGGAGTGTGAGAGGAGTGTGGATTTTATAGTGGTGTAAACGAACCTGGGGAGGGTCCTGGTTCTCCGCTGCCTCGACTCTCCACGGCGGCGGGGGGGCCGCTGCCTCAATCTTCTGAGCGGTACGGAGCAGTTCTCCGCGTGCGCTCGAGCTGCCCTCGCCGGTCCCGTCGCGTCACTTCCGGCACCGGAAATGACGCGACGGGACCCTGCGCAGGCGCAGTACGTGGCATGGGGGTCCAGCGCGCCTGCGCAGGGGCCCGTCGCGTCACTTCCGGTGCCGGAAGTGATGCGACGGGACCGGAGCGGGCAGCGCGGGCGGCTCGCCGCAGAGAGGCGAGCCGCCGACAGAAGCAGGTAGGCTCATACGAGCCTCGTGCGGGCGTGAGCGGGCTGATTTTGGTCCGCTACGCCACACGAGGCTCGATGGGACATCGGTAGTGTGGAATGTTGAGATGTCTGCCGATTGGCTGAGAGAGTGAGAAGGGGGGTGGAGCCTGTGCTATAAAAACTGTGGGCGGTGCTGTTCAAGAGGAGTCTGAAGAGAGTCTGAGGAGGAGGGAGCGGGAGAGGGGGCTTGTGAGAGGGCTGAGAAGTCTGAGTGGAGTTGGGAGCAGGAGTCTTGTCTGGGCGAATTGGAGAGTGCAGTTTGAGGGAGGGAGGGAGGGAGGGAGTTTCCAATGTCTAGAATCTCTTAACATCTATTTCCCTACCCTTAATTGTTGTAAGTAAATAAACTTGACATTTCAACCATTTAGAATAGAAGGAAAACACGCAAAAGCCAGGAAACTGCCAAATGACAGATGGTTGGGGGAAAGTGGGTGGTACCATGTGGGGAACCCCAGAGGGATTGATTTGGCCCCTGGGCCTGAGGGTCTGCACCCTTGCTAAAAATCAATGCTATCCGGAAACTGCCTACAGCTATGGTTGATTGCATCCAATGTACAGTAACTTAGCTTAGGGTTTGGAATGAAGCTTTCCCCCACTGCCCCCAAACAGGGCTGGCCCTACCAGTAGGCAGAGTGAGGCCGTTGCCTCAGACAGCAGATGCTGGGAGACAGCAGCAAGGTATTGGAAGCAAAAGCCATGGGCCACGTATCCTGCCCCCTAAGCTAACCTGCTTCTTTCAGATGTGCTGGAGGACATTGCCTCATCGCCAGTGTTGGCGAAAGATTCAGCTACCAGTCCAGTTGGCTTTTGTACATGGAATGGGGGGTGGGGTGCCATCTTTTCCTTTGCCTCAGGTAGCAAAATATCTTGGGCCAGCCCTGCCCCAAATAAACTTTATACCGTAACTCTAGGAAGCTTTATGAAGAAGCAAGAGCTTCAGCCAGCATCCCTTGTTCAGGTGTTACCACATATTCCTTTCTCCAAAGCAGCTCCCCAACCTCCCTCTCCCATCTAAAAGACGCTCCTGTCTTCTTTGCTGTTTTAAGGTTTTAGGGGCTTACTCCATCAATCACTCACTCCGAGGCACTCTCTGTGTAGTTTCATGGACGATTCAGACATTTCCTGTGGAGCGAGAACAAACTTTCTGAACTATAGTTGCTCGGGGGCATCTAATCTTGAAAGTTATGTGTACTGTTGAAATTGGCTTTCAAATCATGGAGCTTGCGCCGTTAGGGAGTCATTTCTTTCCTCTTCGTTAAGGAGGGGGGGAAGTTGCAGAATCGTAGAGCCTCGAGCCAAAAGAAATAGTTGTACAGGCAAGTTTCCTGCATGAAATGAGGGAAAACACACGCTGTGCTGAGGTGCCTCCTCCTAGGGGTTACATGGGCCTCCCAGGTGTTTAGGCCTCCCATAATGACTCACTGAGCTGACAAGATGAAGATGCAAATCTCTAGTGGTCCAGGAGCATGCCTCAGTGGCCCAGCAGTGGGAGGCTTCAGTGTTGTGGCAATTAGGCACAGAGTCAGCACCTGATACCCTTCGATCTCTGGCCCATGAGCCTAACAGGGCCTGCAGAAGGTTCTTGTCTGGTCCACTAGCAATTTCCCTGCTTTGACCATTAGACTGCCCTGCTCCCCTTTAATTTTTATTTGGGGCCCCTTTTTAATTCTGTTTTTCCATCCCTCTGCTGCAGTGAGGACCGAGCTGAGTCTAGAGCTGTCCTTTTAATTTCCACATCATGGTCCAGAGTGACACGACCCCAGGAGCATTACGGGAATTCAAATGGTGGCTTCCCTAGACCTAGAGGGCTCCTCCCATTGGTACCCACTGCTTGGTAAGCTCACTAGGCAGGGCTCATCAACAAGGAGGGGGTCCCACCAAAGACCACTTTGCCAGGCCCCCTCAAGAGCTACCTCTGGTGGGGATTTCATAGATTTCATAGATCATAGAGTTGGAAGGAGCCTACAAGGCTATCGAGTCCAACCCCCTGCTCAATGCAGGAAACTAGAGGAGGGGTGTCCCATCCAATGAACATTATGAGAGAAGTTCCAGAGCAGCCAAACAAGGATTATGTATATTTTAATTATTTTTTTACTGTGTACCCATATTGTTTTACTGTTATAATGTACAATCCCATTTTATTGTTTTAATAACAACTCTTTTAACAATAATGGTTTAAAAAATATTTTTATGTATTATTCATTGTTTTAATAATAACTCTTTTTAACAATAATTCTCTTAATAATACTTGTCTTTATGTATTATCCTGTGGAAAGGGTCTATGGACCAAATAAACACTGACTGATTGATTAGAGGGATACACAGAAACACTTGTGTATGTATTCAAAGCCAGGCAGTTGGGTCAAGAGATCCAAGGCAGGCAGCAGAGTTTAGGCAGTGTTGTCTCACCAGAGACAAGCTGATGAACAAGACGAGCAACCTGCATAGAGGACAGTGACACTCAGGAGAAAGAGATTCAGAAGACACTCTGGTCCACTGGAACTAAGAAAATGCCTTCAGGGGAAGATCTACAGCAGACCTCACAGGGCAGGGAGCAAGAGGAAGAGAAGGTCGGTCATAGCTGGTGACTCCTTACTGCGAGGAATAGAAGGGGATATGTGCCAGCCAGACCCATTCACTTGAGGACTATGTTGTCTCCCAGGAGCACTGATTGGAGGTATGATGGAACAGCTGGCAAAACTCATCAGATCTACTGATAGTCATCCCCTACTGCTTATCCACGTGGGGATGAATGATAGTGCCAAGCACAGCTATGACCCCACTATATCAGACTATGAAGCTCTAGTAGGAAGGAAGCTCAAGGACTTGGGGGCTCAAGTGGTGTTCTCATCCATCCTTCTGGTCCATGGATGAGGACTACAAAGGGAAAGAAGAATTATGTAGGTGAACAACTGTCTGTGAAGATGGTGCTGCTGGGAGAGTTTTGGTTTCTGGGGCCATGGTTTATGCTTTCTGGATGAAGGGCTGCTGGGCAGGAGATGGACTGCACCTCACGAAGACAGGGAAGAATGTGTCTGCCTGCCTGAAGAGTGGCGAGTTTGATCAGGAGAGCGTTTTAAACTGAAATCTTGTGGCGGATGGAGATGAAAGCCCAGAGGGAAGGACTACAGATAATGGCTCATGCATTGCAGCAGGACCTGAGAGAACAGCTGTAGTGGTGTCTGTAAAACCTCTTAATAAAAAATGCAGAGAGGTCATTGTACCATAAAGTTCATAGTTTTCAATGTCTTTGTACTTATGCTTAGAGTATGGGAAATAAACAAGATGAGCTTGAACTCTTGATTCAAGAAGGTTTATATGACTTACGGTAATAGGTATAACTGAGACTTGGTGGATGACTCCTATGAGTGGAACATAGCAACTGAAGGATATAACTTGTCCAAAAAAAAGAACAGAAACCATAGAAAGGGAGAAGGAGTTGCACTATAGGTCAGAAATGTGCACACCTGCACAGAAATTCAAGACAATGAACATGGTGGCCCTGTTGAAAGCATCTGGGTTAAATTGAATGGAGGAAAGAATTTCGTTTCAGTTGGCAAATCACTGAAAACTGTCCTGTTCGCAATCCTGAACGTGAACACAAATGGGAGCGCATTTTCTCCAAAAATGTTTGCAAATTCTCAAACTTGCCTTCATGTTCACAAAATGTTCATGTTCACAAAATGTGTACTTGAAAAGTCTGAGTGGAGCTGAGAGCAGGAGTCTTGTCTGGGCGAATTGGAGAGTGCAGTTTGAGAGAGGGAGGGAGGGAGGGAGGGAGGGAATGCACAACTTTCTCAAAATGCACAACTTTCTCACATTGTGCACAGTTTAAATCACCCATGTGTTAAACTATGGGGGATATTTGCACAATTTTGGAAATTTGCGCAAATTGTTTGCACAACTTTCACATTCAATGTTCATTATGCACAATTTTCCCATTCGTGCAAAATGAGCAGCAGTCGCAAACACATGCACAAATTGAGGAGAGACGAGCAGCAAGCTGATGTTCAGAGAAACTTGGCGAGGTCGAATATCACTTGTTTGCCCATGAACACCCAACCAAGGAGAAGATGTGAATGGTGCTTTCCAAATTACAGATATTGCAAGAAAGCATGAAGTAGTAGTAATGGGGAACTTTGATTACCCTGATATATGTTGGGAGACAAACTTGGCCAGGCATAGTCTCTCCAGAAAATTCCTGACTTGCATTGCTGGCAAAAAAAAAAATTTCAGAGGGTGGAGGGAGGAATGAGGGGATCAGCCATCATTGACTTGATTCTGACCGATAGGGAAGAGTTAGTTGATGAGCTGAAAGTAGCAGGAACTTTGAGGGCAAAGTACCCATGTAATGTTTGAGTTCTTGATTTTAAGGAAAACTAAAGCTGAGTGTAGTGTACCTTGGACTTCGGGAAAGCTGATTTTAATAAACTCAGAGCAATGCTAAGTAGGATTCCATGGGAGGAAAACCAAAAAGGAAGAGGAGTTCAACAGGGATGAGAGCTCCTAAAAAAAGGAGATACCAAAGGCACAATCAGAAACAATCCTAATGAGGAACAAAAATGGAAGACAACAGAAGAAGCCAATGTGGCTACACAAAAAGCTTAGTGATGATCTGAAATTCAAAAAGGACACTTATAGGAGGTGAAAGGAGGGACAGGTCACTAAGGAAGTGTGCAGGCAGATAGCCCAAAATTGCAGAGATGGTGTCAGGAAGGCAAAAACTCAGAATAAGCTGAGGTTGGTGAGGAATGCTAAGAATAACAAAAAGGGCTTCTTCAGGTATGTTTGAAGAAAAAGGAGGACAAAAGTAATGGTAGATCAGCTGCACAGTGAAGATGGCAAAATGCTGATAAGTGACAAAGAGAAGGTGGAACCGTGTTACTCTTATTTTGGCTCAGTCTTCTCCCAGAAGAGGATCTGTGTCCCGTCTGGCATAAGTGACAAACTGGCTGAAGGGGTAGTAATGCAACTTGAGGTTGACAGAGAGATGGTTAGGGAATATTTAAGCACCTTAAATGAGTTCAAGTCCTCAGGTCCAGATGAACTGCATCCTAGGGTATTGAAGAAGCTAGTGGCTGGGCTTTTGGAACATCTATTTATTATTTTTGAGAAATCCTGGAGTACCAGAGGACTGGAGGAGGGCAAATGCTGTCCCTATCTTCGATCAAGGCAAAAAGGAAGATCCAGGGAATTATAGACCAGTCAGTCTGACATTAATACCTGGGAAAATTCTAGATCAGATTATAAAATGCTGAATCTGTAGGCACCTTGACACTGAAGCAGTGATCGCAGAACCGGTGCAGGGCTGTTTGGCGCCCTAGGCCAAATTATGTTTAGCGCCCCCCCTCTCGTGCCGTGGAGGGGGCTCCGGAGCAAAACAGCCCTGCTCTGCAACCCCCCGCCGCCGCCGCCGCCACCGCCACCGCCACCGCCACCGCCACCACCACCTACCTCCCCCCCCCCCCGCTGCTGGCTGCTGGCTGCTGCTGCCGCCGCCGCCTCCAAGGAGGAGGAAGTGACACGACGGGACCCCCGCGCTTTTTTTTTTGCCGGGGAAACCAGGGCAACAGGGCTGTTTAAGCCCTGTTGCCCTGGTTCCTCCTGCCAAAACAACACCAGCGGGGCTCCGGAAACGACGCAAAGGTAGGTGGCTGGCGGGCTGGTGGGTGGGCGCACGTGTGGGGGGGAGGTGGGGCGGCAGTGGCAGCAGCGGCGGCAGCGGCGGGTGGGGAGGCGTGGCGGAGGCGGCAGGCGGGGCAGGAGTGCACCGGAGGTGAGGAAGGAGCGCAGTGTTTCTGCGCCCTCTTCCGCCACACGCCCTAGGCAGCCGCCTGGGTCTGCCTAGCGGTAGCGCCGGCCCTGAGTGATCGTTAGAAGCCAGAATGGATTTGTCAAGAACAAGTCCTGCCAGAATGCTCATCAGGTTTGCAGATGACACAAAGTTGGGTGGAATAGCTAATACCTTAGAAGACAGAAACAAGATTCAAAATTATCATGATAGGTTAGAAGACTGGGCAGAAAATAACGGAATGCAAATTAACAGAGACAAGTGCAAAGTTCTTCATTTAGGAAAAAGAAATCAAAAGCACAGGTTTAATATGGGGAATACCTGGCTTCGCAACAGTACGTGTGAAAAAGATCTTGGAGTTGGAGTTGATCACAAGCTGAAATGAGTCAGCAGTGTGATGTGGCTGCAAAAAAAGGCAAATGCAGTTTTAGGTTGCATCAAAAGCATGGGAAGTAATAGTTCCACTCTATTCTGCACTGGTCAGATCTCACCTCGAATACTGTGTCCAGTTCAGGACACCACACTTTGATAAGGATTCAGATAAACTGGAACAAGTTCAGAGAAGGGTAACAAAGATTATCAGGAAACCAGGAACTAAGCAGTCAGACAATGGAACCAAGTGCCTAGGGAGGTGGTGGGCTCTCCATCACTGGAGGTCTTCAAGCAGAGACTGGACAGCCATCTCTCAGGGATGCTTTAATCTGGATTCCTGCAGTGAGCAGGGGGTTGGATCCAATGGCCTAAACAGTCCCTTCCAACTCCGTGATTCTATGATTCTGTGTTGCTTAGCCTGAGGAGCAAGCTCTAAGACTGGGGCTTTATAGGGCTTGGTGGACAGTAATTGGCCCGTCAGGTCAGCTGACTGAAGGCTGAGGCAGTCTGGTATTGCATCCCAGATGGCACCCTCAAAGCACAGAGCTCTGTCTTGCAGTAGAAACAGAGCATTTGTGGCATCGTAAGTAAGTGCCAGAGACTGACTGGTTGGAGCCGCAGGTGGTGGGGGAAATCTTGCCACACTTCTGTGCCTGATCCGTGTCTAGGGAAGCAATAGCAGCAGGCAACTTCAGATGGACAGCTGATTAAGTAGATACATACACACTGTAACAAATCACCACTTGGTACATGGCATTCTGTTTTCATTCCCAGGTAACTTCGTACTACGTTGACCGGGCCAGCTCAACCCAATATGGAGAATAGGGAACTGCCCGGGGCAGCAGAATTCAAGGGACTGGAACTTCATTGGGAAATCTCTCAGTTCCACTCTGCCCACCCCAGCCGGTTGGACAACAAGCAAGATCTGAGATGTGTCTCACTCTGGATTCCCAAAGAATAGTCCCTCCTTGTCCCTCACTCCACGGAAGTGAATGAAGTGAAAGTAGCCATTCACGTATATAGATCAGGGGAAACTTTGAAAACCTTTAAAGGGATGGGAGAGAACATAAGTCCGTGCCCACAACAAACCCTGTTGTTGTCCCTTTGAGAAGGAAACAACTCCCACCCACCCCCACCCCCAGCATACAACAAGATGTAAAATTATTTTTCAGCTACAGCAGCAAATTGGCTGGAGGCTTCCAAGGGAGGCTTCATCTTCCACTTTTTAAAAATGAATTTGGAGCTGCAACAAAATAATAACTGTCAGGCCGAATAATACGGACTGACCTTACTTTCTAATTTTTGAAAGGGCCAAAGGATGTTGAAAAGGTGAAGTGGCAATTTCCAGATGAATCTGAGAGATGCCAAAGCAAGTATCAGGGTGACTTCAGTGAGATCAAACTCCCCACATATTTGGCTGACTAGATTACAATGAGATAATATCCAGTGGGGGGGTGGGGACACACAAGACCCTAACAAGATTATGTCAGTAGAGGTAAGTAGGCACATCAGAAGCTGCTGCCTTATACTGAGTCAGACCCTTGGTCCCTCTATCCCAGTATTGTCTGCACTGCCTAGCTGCAGCTCTCCAGGGTTTCAGGTGAGATTCTTTCCTAGCCCTACCTGGAGATGCTGCCAGGGATTGAACCTGGGGCCTTCTGCATGCAAAGCAGGTGTTCTACAACTGAGATACAGCCTGTCTCTTTGCACCTTATCTGGAAACCCCTCACAAAGAAACCCCATGGCTGGAGAAGTGCATCCCAATAGCCAGGTTTTTCCCTTACCACAACTGAACTGGGCTTTGCTCTTTCCTTGCTCTGTGTGTGTGTGTGTGTGTGTGTGTGTGTGCTTAGCTCAGTGTTTCTCAACCTTGGGTCCCCAGATGTTTTTGGCCTACAACATCTGGCTGGGGCATGCTGGGAGTTGTAGGCCAAAAACATCTGGGGATCCAAGGTTGAGAAACACTGGCTTAGCTACAGGATGCTTGAGAAATGTGAGGGTGGGGCTAGTTGGACCCCCCCCCCATTATTTTTTGAATACTTTGTAGTTCTCTTCTTTCTTTAGAAATGTTCGACCCTGCTCCTGGATTATCTGTGCACTGCGCATGCTGCCGCATATAGATTCCCTATAACAAAATCTGTGAAGGAATATTGTCATTATGTGATGCACAAGGCCGATGCATTCTGTGAGATGCAATAAGAGGTAGTAACACTCATGTGTAACACTCATCAAATAAGGGGACTGGTTTGTACCATGCTGGTCAGACATCATCCAGAACCCTGTGTTTCATTTTAGGCAGATTTGGAGTTGAGGAAAGATATCGACACATGCGCAATAGATTACCACCTTTTTTAGAAGCATGTCTGTGCCTTTAATTGCTGCATGACAGATAGAAATACAATAGGCAAAGCTTCCCTTCATTAATGCGTCTTCATTCATATGATTGCTTATGAGTTTGGGGGTTGTCTTAATTGTTTTAATGTGCTGTAATTTTATTGGGCTGCATTTTTATTAGGATTTTTATTAGCTTGCAGATTTTGTATGTCGGTGTTTTATTACAATGTAAGCAGCCTTGTGGGTCCTGTTATGGACTAAATGGCAAGATGGAAATAAAATCAATAAATAATGGCTGGGGAACATGGCAGCAGTTCAATTTCTGTCTGTCACAGGCTAGAGGAACCCCGCTATCCGTGGCCTAGAGGAAAGCAGAGGATGATGAAAGTGAGGTAGGCATGAGAATAGATTGGAAATGCTCACATATTGAAAAAGATTGCGGTGCACGGAGGTACCCTTGCATAGCTTGCCATTCATTCTCATGCAGCTTCCAAAGGGGAAGTTCCTGATGGATGGTGTCCAAGAAGAATAAGAACACCAGCAAGGGCCCTGCTGGATTAGACCAAGGATCCATCAAGTCCAGCATCATGTTTCCAGCAGTGGCCATTCAGCCCTTAGATATGGTTTGCCCTCTAGGAACAGGTACTTTACAGCTCCTGCCTCAAAAAATGGAGGTTCCATTTAGATTTCATAGCTAATAGTTCTCAATAGATTGGTCCACCATGAATTTGTCTCATCCCATTTTAAAGCCACCTAAGCCCATGGCCATAGCCACATCTTGTGGTACTAAAGTCCATCAGGTTGGGGTGCAGAACCTTTGGCCCTCCAGGCACCCCAATCTGGCCCACAGAGCCTCAGCAGGCATCCCCACGGCCCCACCGCTATCTCCAGTCTCAGATCTTGTGCTCTTATGGCCTAAGGTAACTGCGGTTTCTAAGAGTAAGCACTTTCATTTGCCAGCCCTGAACCTACCGAGATTCGATCTCATTGACTGGGTTCAGACAACATGAAAACCCACACTCAAGGGTTGAGTCTGGATTGAGTGTGGGTTGTTGTCGAACCGTGGGATGTTGTCAAAACATGGGTTATTGTGTTTTCTGAACCCAGCTGCGCTGAAGAGAACCCATGGTTTGTTGTTGGGTTCTGAACAGTGGGTTGTTCACTGTGGTTTGTTAACACAGCTGGGTTCAGACAACACGATAACACATGTTTCAATAACCCATGGTTCAACAGCAACTCACACTCAACCCATACTCAAGCCTTGAGTGTAGGCTTATCATGTTGTCTGAACCCAGCCATTGGGTGCCCTCAAGTTCTAGTACAATAGGAGATCTTGTTCTATCTGTCTTTTCCTTGCCATAATGTATATGTACAGGTCCAAGCTAACTGAAGTTGAAGGAGAAATTATTTTAGGTGCTAGCCCCTTATCCTTGTTCGCCATAGTGCTACAGTACATTTTATGACCTGCTTGTGTTTCACGATTCACTGAGTGTTGTGAAAAGATGTGGTTTGCTGCAGGTGCTCAGTGGATGTGTTGGCCTGCTGTACCCCATTTTGTAATTTCCCTGCCACTGAGAACTGGAGGCCATTATACACCTCCCTTCCATATTTATGGCCTGCTTCCATCCCGAAATATTACCATGTTACAGTTCTATTTAACTTATGCACCTCAGATGTTGTAAAAGCAACCATAAAAGTCAATAAAAATGCAATAACGCCACGTCAGTCAAAAGCAATGGGGCAATGGCTATTGAGCAAACAATTGGGAAACTGCGCCTAAGACTCAATTGTACCGTGTTGCAATTGATTAAAGATATGAATCAGTAAATGAAAGGGGCTCCTTTTGTTTTAGTTATTACCGGGTTGCCTAATTTATGGAGCAATTATGTTGATCCTATCTAGGGCACCAAAAACTGCTCAGGAAAGATACTGTCTTGTGACGCTTTTATTATTAATACAGATTACCCAAGATCAGCTTAAATGATTCTGAAGGATATTTTATGCACATCTGCTTTCATTCTGCCTATTATGCGCACAGAGATATCAGGATTTGCAGACAGCGGATGTTGCTGTGTCTATTCCAAGCCTACCATAATTGGGTGACCTACCAAGCTGAATGAAGCTCACTAATTATGTATATACTGTCTCTGAGCCTCCTCAGTCTGCCTCCTGTGAAATGGGTGCTGGAGCAGAAAACAGTGAGTTCATAAGAGTGAATTTGTGTTTTGGAGCTCAGATGATACCTCTGCCT
Organism: Shinisaurus crocodilurus; assembly: GCA_021292165.1. Taxonomy (NCBI): domain Eukaryota; kingdom Metazoa; phylum Chordata; class Lepidosauria; order Squamata; family Shinisauridae; genus Shinisaurus; species Shinisaurus crocodilurus. Next base: position 1,753,495 of record CM037877.1, on the reverse strand, counting down.
TGTACTTCAGTTCTTCGGCCAGTTATATTTCTTTCAGCCCCGTCAGCTTGCCCTTGTGAAATGGGTGTTTTGTGAATGGCCCTGCCTTCATGGCAGCTATTTTGTGAGGGCACCCATAACATCCCCTCAAGATTCCAAATCTGCCTACTGGCCTCAAATGTTTGGGGCCTCCTGGCATAAACAGGTGTATTGTCAAAAACAGGCAGTGGTTACAATGCAGCCTTGTGATGCTCTGCATCAAAGGAAGGCCAGGAGCACCGGTTACTTGCCTGTTCATGGACATCACATCATCATGACCACAGCAGGAAGAAGAGACTAAACAGAAGACCATAAGAAATGAATTGCCTCTCTTAACTGAATCAGAGTGGAGGTCCATCTTGTTCAGCATCCTGTTTCCAGCAGGAGACGCCTTTGAAAGCTCTCAAGCAAGGTACCGAGGTGATGGTTTTCTCCTGTCATTTGTCCTCGCCACCTGATAGAAGCCATCATGATGCTGTTAGCCCCCATGCAGTGCCACTTCCCACCTCCTCCGCTAATGTCAGCAACTATGGTGCTATCCCTCATGATAATACTCATGGTCTTGGGATGGTGGCACTTGTTTCCGTACAGGCTTAAAGTATTGCTTGTGTTGTGTGTGTGTGTGTGTGTGTGTGCGTGCGCGCGCGCATGCGCATGTGCGTGTTTTGCTTTGGTTTTAAATACATAGTGCTGCTCATGAAAATTTGAGACGGCGTGCAAAATGGAAGTATTGGTTCATCAGTAAACCAAATGATTGCTTGAGCAAGCACAACGTTAGCATGAACTGGCCTTTTGCTTTTTCTTAAGAGCGTAAAGGTCACCATGTTGTAGACCAAAGACCCATCAAGTCTAGCATTCCATTTTTGTTAGTGGCCAGTCTGATACCCTTAGAAACCCCCTAATAAGATGTCATGGTGAGAACTATTTGTATTTTCATCTCCAGTAGTCAGAGGTGTTCTACCTTGGAACATGTCTGTTGGCTTTATTCCTAGCACACATGTTGGCTCTGTTCCTAGTACACATGTGATCGCTCTTAAATATTTGAAGGTGGTTATCATTATCACACTGCCTTTTCTTTTCTCCTGGCTAAACATTCCCAACTCCTTCAACCTTTCCTTATAGGACTTCATCTCCAGGCCCCTAACCATCTTTATCACCTTCCTGTGGACTCCAGTCTGTCAATATCCTGCTTAAAATGGCAGTACCCAGACCTGAACACAGTACTCCAGATGAGGTCTCTGACCAAAGCAGAACAGTGTGGTGCCATTTCTTCCAACGATCTGGGCACTATGCTTCTGTTGATGCAGCCTAGAATTGCATCAGCCAGATGGGCGATTAATAAATTCAAATAATAAATAAATAAATTTCACCGAATTTCTCCAAAGGGAGGAGAAATTATCCAACAGTTTCTCACAGGTAAGGCTCACCGTTGGCAGGGGATGTAGCACATCGTTCTTTTTCCCTAAGGGCTTATAGTTTTTTTGTGCTGCTACTGCAAGTGGCAAAAGCATCGACTATGTTGGCAGCCTGCCCCCCCTTTTGCATACTCCACAATGCAGGTGTGTGTGGGGGGGACAGTGTTGTATCCAGCTCCAGGGGAAAGGTGGAGTTAGTGCTGTGCCAAAATTGGTCCTCCGGTTTCCTGAAAATTTTCATATCTCATTTTTCTGCCTCATTCTCATGATGTTTTATAGTTTAGTTTGAATATCTAGATTGTGGTGTTTTGAGCTCAATCAATGTGTGGCCGAGGGTGCTGTGTGTGTGTGTGTGTGTGTGTGTGTGTGTGTGTGTGTGTGTGTGTTTTCTATTATTCATCTCTCCATCGCTGTGCAGCCTCTCAGCCTGCCTGCACTTCCTGATCTGAAAAAGCCTCCTGAAAGGAATTACTGTACCTCATAATGTCTTTCCTTGGGCTTTAATTGAAGTGTGGGAAGCCAAGGAGGCTACAGGCTGCCAGATAGATGATTGTACAATGAAAGACAAGACACTCGTGTACACTCCTCGGGCACCTCGTAAATAAGGTAAGCACAACACAGCCCATGAGAATTCCTCCCAAACTTTCTTCTCCTTTGAATTTCTTTTTGAAAGCAATCCCCCCCCCCTATCAACTGGAATGAAAACAGTAAAATAAATGTGGGAGAAATTTTTGACACAGCACTACTTGTTATCCTCCACTAACAAAAGTACCTCTGTTAAGACCCATCCTCTATTTGTGCATCTCTGTGTTTGTTTGTTTGTTGAGCTGCTTTTGAGCTCTCTAGTAGATGAAAAGTGGGATACATATGTTTTTAAAGTAAATCAATCAATATCAATCATCATCATGCATTGCATGAAGAAAGTTTGCAATGAATAAGTGCCCAAACATGTGGCAAAGTGGAAATAGCTGAGAAAATATAGAAATAGATTTTGCACCTGCTCAGGATCTGAATCTCTTCTGCTAATCTTTGCTTTTGCCTTGGAGATAAGTAAACTAGCATCAGTCATAAAAAAAAGCAACAGCAAAACATTTAGTGGCACCTTAAATGCTAACTACTTTATTATGGAATAGGCCTCCATGGACTAGAATCCACTTCATCAGGCACATGAAGTGTTATCCAAAGTTGCAGGTATACATACACATGATTGGGGGAGGAAATTGAGGTCAGAGGGAGAAGAAATGCAGAAAATGCAGACATAAGACATGTACGGTAATCATAAATAAAAGCCTCAGTGAACCAGGGCAAGGTAAACAGATCAATAGTGGACATTTGTCCCCAGTGGCAATGAAAGTCTGTGTCGTGCGGTTTCTGGTACATGTTCTTTCATTGTTTCTTTTCTTCTTCTTTGTAAAAACAAAACCGCAAGGAATTCCCCATATTATTGTCAATGACCGCTTTATTGAATGAGTAACAAGGAAATGAGTGAATCCTTAAGGGGCATTCGAAACCACAAGTCCACTAAAGTTGTAACATGGTGGAGGGGGCTTGTGGACAAGATCAGTTTCCTCCTTCGTCATCCTAGGAAGAAGCATACGATGTAAGAATGTTAAAAAGAGCCTTTGGGCTGGTTTGTACATTAAGGCCACCGTAGGGAGTCCACTTTCCCTCGCAACATGTGGTGACTGAGATGCCTGAAGAAGCTGGCAAGAGGATAGGGTGTAAACAGCTGCTGATGGCCAGACTAGTAATATGGCCTTGCACATCATTCTGCCGCCGCTGCAGTTGTAGTGCTGCAAATTCATCCAGCCCTACCAATGGCTCCTTCCACTTGGCAGGGGCTATCCCGACTTTCCTAATTTTGTCCCAATTTCTGCCTTTGGGGATGCCTTGTTAGAGCCTAGAGTTGTTTCGAGCTGCTAGAGTTGTCATTCTTCAGGATTCAGCTCCCTCTCTAGGATCTCTAGAAGTTTCATTTTGGCATGCTTATGCAGCGGGCAGCAGTTCCACAACTTGTAGCTGCTGATGTATATGTTGAATCTGTTATAAGGACTTTTTTTTTTTTTTTAAGCATATGTTTAACCACAAAAGAGCAAACACTCTACTGCCTTTTAAATCAGTGTAACTGCAGAGTAAATATTAAATGCAATTACATAATAGCATAACCATTCAAGGGTTGAATGGTTATACAATCCAAATTCAAGGATTAGGTGTAGCATATTTGGACAGTATCCAGTACTGCACATGTACTAGCAGGACATACTGCTAGCCCAATGGGAACCACCAGCAGTTCCCAAAGCAATCTGAAACAAGCAGAAAGAAATGCGCATTTCCAGAAGGGCGAAGGTCAGCAGAACTCACAGAAGGGAGTTCCACTGACCTGCTCCATTCCGGAAATGAGCATTGCCACTCATTTCCGGGGTTATTTTTGGAACTGCTAGCTCCTGTTGCACGAGCGGTCAGTTCTTCCACTTGTGCAAGGAAACCAGTGGAGGTGCAGTGGCAGTATAGGATACTGACCACATAGACGAACTCTTTTTAGTTGTTCAGATGTTTTAATAAAATTGCATGACATTGAAATCAGGGGCCCGCTCGGAGCCCGAGGCTGGAGAACAAGAGGTAAGGAAATTTGATTGTGTGCATAAGGGGCTCAATGGGGACTATGGTTTCTATGCACATTACAGAGACATTTAGGGCGCAGTCCTATGGGTTGCACCCATGACGCTCGTAACATAAGCCTCCAAACTCGGAGGCTTACGAGCATCCTATGCAGAGCGGGGGAAGTGGTGGAGGTGAACTCTGGCTCCCCGCGCTCCTCCCACTCTGCGTGTCAGCTAGACCGGCGATTTTGGCTGTCTAGCTGTGGTGCTTTGGATGGGGAGAGAAGGAGGGCTGGAGCACTTCCAAGATGCTTCGTATCCTGGCGGCCCTGGTCTCCTCGCCTCCCTGCCCCCTTTACCCCTTCTCCAAGGTCGCTTTTCCAACCTCCGAGAAGCAGTTTCCATGCTGACTGGGGGGGTGGGATCCAAGCGCAGATCCCAGCTCTGAGATCAGAGCTGTTTCCAACCTCGGATCTGGATATCCAAAGAATCCTATGGATGGCCCCCTAGATGCTGTCTAGGGGCCATAGGATTGCTCTGCCTGTGTATTTTGTGGTCTGTAACTATCGCTTTACAAGAATAGAATAGTTGCTACAGATGTACCTGTTTAACTGTGTTTTCAGACTCAAAGCCTCCCATTCCATTTATAGCATCTGATGAAGTGGGTTGTAACCCATGAAACCACATGCAAATATATTAAGACATCTGAACAAGTAAACAGTTTAGTCTGTATGTGTGCTACACTTAATCCTTGAATGATTAAATATGACATACCGAAGGCATAGTAAAGTCGTCTGCAACGTGTCATATCTGCGGGCAAGATATTGCAGGTGGTGATCCTTGATATGAAAAGTGGGGTGTTACCAGTGTGTTAATAAATATGGGCTGACTGTGGATTGAAGGTGGTGTATAGGATATGGTGTATGTGTACTCCACCCTCGTGCTACCAACATCCCACCCGTGAAGGGCCATTGGCCATGCTGGCTGGGAATTATGGGAGTTACAGCCCAGTTCATCTGGAAGGCACCAGGTTTGGGAAGGCTGCTTTTGTTGAAGAGATTTTATTCTTCTGGCCAGTACCAATGGGAATGACAAGCTTAGAAAGCTGTGTGTGTGTGTGTGTGTGTGTGTGTATCATACATTTTGCAAAGGCCTTTGGCTGAAAGCAATAAAAGAGGCTGGTGGGACTTGCTTGACTCTGGGGCCACTGATCAGCATATACGTTGATGTGGTCCTCCTTATTCAGTCCTGCTGTCTCCTTGTGGCACACTGTTGCTTGGATGGTCCATTAATCTGTAGCTATTCATTAATGGGAGACCCTACCCTGAAGCAAGGAGCTGAATTTGATGATTCTAGTACAGGGCTCTCCAACCTTGGGTCCCCAGATGTTGCTGGACTACAGCTCCCAGAATCCCTTGCCATGAGCCATGCTGGCTGGGTATGCTGGGAGCTGTAGGCCAGCAACATCTGGGGACCCAAGGTTGGAGAGCCCTGCTCTAATAGTAGTACTAGTAGTAACCATGTTATTTCTTCCACTTTCTAGTAGTGTGATTTGGTGAAATTCTGCTTGACCTACCAAAGATAGAAACACAACAACGCCATTCTGATGGGTTTTTTCCTCAGGTGATGTGCTACACTCACTAGGAGAGCACAGCAAACAGCAACGGGAAATATATTAATTTGAATATTTATGAAACCATTGAAAATGTGTTCAATCAGTTGTAAACCCCCAGAAAGGAGCTTATATCTCTATCAGTCTGCTGATATATGTTTACGTTATTAGAACTCAAGCTCCTTGAGTTACGAAACAATGTATGAGAAACTTGTTTTCTGTTTAACACACATGCAATTTAATGAAGAGGTACTTTCTGGATGAAAAAAATATTTGCTGATGAAATACATGTCTGCTCTTGGTAAGGAATCATATTCCAGGTCACTACCAGCAAGATAAAGCTGATATCCTACACAATGCACTGGAGCCTTGTTGAAAATGTACCGTTCCACCATAAATGTAATATGATGAGAACACAAATTATCATTAGCAAAAGAATCCAAGCAGAAAATCAGTCCGGAAGAGTAGCCGAAGCTTGCAGATGAAGACAAAGGAGTTCTGTGTCTCGGCTTCACCATCTTAATATGGAGTGATTGATACAGTAAAAGACAAGAGCAATAACAATGTTTGGATTTAAGAAAAAAAAAAAGAAGAAGAATATAGTTGCCCTGCCTGTTATAAGAAAACCGTAAGCATGCCGGGTTTAAAGACATGGGAAGACTATCTTCGATCAGTATGTTGCTTACCCTGATGGAGAAAGTGAACTGGGCAGTATCCTAAGCTGCCTGTACACCAGCTTAGGATACAGTGGGCAGTATCCTAGGCTGCCTGTACACCAGCAGAAAACACAGAGGATCTGTTAAGTAGGGAAAGACTGGAATAAAATGCATGATTTTTAGACACAGTGGGAGGTGTTTTCCCCGGTGGAGGTAGTTGACATGTCAGGGTGCCCCTCCTTTCCCCATTGCATGATTTGGCGTTTCTGTTTGCAGACTCATTCCATGACCCGCACAGCAACTCCTCTAAAGAGCTTTTTTTTGCCTCCTTTCCTGTGATTTATTTATTTATTTATTTATTCATTCATTATTATTATTTATTTATTTATTATATTTATACCCCGCCTTTTTTCCTGCAAGGAACCCAAGGCGGCTTACATAATCCTCCTCCTCCTCCTCCTCTCCATTTTATCCTCACAACAACCCTGTGAGGTAGGTGAGGCTGAGAGTCAGCGACTGGCCCAGAGTCACCCAGTGAGTTTCATGGCCGAGCGGGGGACTAGAACCCGGATCTCCCAAGAATCCCAGTCCAACACCCTCACCACTACGCCACACTGGCTATTTTCTATACCGCCCAATAGCCGAAGCTCTCCTCTTGATTTCTTTCCCTTTTTGTAGTAGTAGTAAGGCTGTTTTAAAATGTCAGTGGAAGGGGATTTCTGGCAAGCGTGAAGGGGATGGGCAACCTTGTCCATTCGGCTGCATCCTGCCCACAGTACGGATGGAACATTGTGAGATGCACATATGATGCACATATGAAAAATGTGCCAGACCCCACTGAAATGTGGGTGGTCAATTGCAATTCTGCTTGTAGATTATGGGGGGGGAGCACTTTGGGGGTGGGTGGGATAGCTCTACCTCTGTTTCAAGTCCTCACCAAGGTTGGCCGTTGAGACCCTGTCCAAGTGCCTGGAGTCAGTGGGTGGCTGGATGGGAAGGAACATGCTGAAGCTGAATCCCGACAAGACCGAGGTACTTCTGGTGGGGGACAAGGGGAGGTTAGGGGATGTTGACCTGGTGCTGAATGGGATACATCTACCCCTGAAGGACCAGGTCCGCAGCTTGGGGGTCATTCTAGACTCCCAGCTGTCCATGGAGGCTCAGGTGTCAGCTGTGAGCCGGGCGGCACTGTATCAACTCCATCTGATACGGCAGCTGCGCCCCTACCTTCCTAATCACCTGCTCCCATCAGTGGTTCATGCCTTGGTCTCCTCTCGCCTAGACTACTGTAATGTGCTCTACGTGGGGTTACCTTTGAAGACGGTTCGGAAGCTACAGCTGGTACAGAACGCGGCGGCTCGCCTGGTTAAAGGCAGGCACCAGCGGGATCACATCACGCCAGTGCTGAAGGAGTTGCACTGGCTACCAGTTGCTTGCCGAGCTGAATTCAAGGTGTTGGTTTTGACCTTTAAAACCCTATACGGCTCCGGTCCAGTTTATCTCAAGGAGCGTCTCCAGCAACACCAAGTAGGCCGCTCAACAAGATCTGCCACAGATGGCCTTCTCCTTGTCCCTTCAGCCAGAGCAGCTAGACTGGTGGGGACGAGGAAGAGGGCCTTTTCTGTGGCGGCCCCCGTACTGTGGAACTCTCTCCCGAGTGACCTCCGCCATGCCCCCTCTCTGCTGAGCTTCCGCCGCTCATTAAAAACCTGGTTGTTCAGGCAGGAATATGGGGTGGGTTAAGATTTTTTAAAAATTTTAATACTGTTTTAAATGTATTTTATCTTGTTTTAAATGTATTTTATCTTGTTAAATGTATTTTATTTTGTACATCGCCCAGGGGGCGATTGATAAATGTAAATAAATAAAAAAATAAAAAATTTGTAGGAAATCAGAGTTTCCCATTTCATCCAAATATGGGAAACTGTGGTTTGTACAAATCATCATTAGTTAACAAGCTAGGATATCAAACAAGGCTCTGATCCAGAGGAACTATGGTTCAGCGCTATGTCTCAACATGGCCTCAAATATATCAGTATTTTATTTATTTATTTATTTATTTATTACATTTCTATCCCGCCTTTTTTCCTACAAGGAACCCAAGGTGGCTTATATAATCCTCCTCCTCTTCCACCCCATTTTTATCCTCACAACAACCCTGTGAGGTAGGTGAGGCTGAGAGTCAGTGACTGGCCCAAAGTCACCCAGTGAGCTTGATGGCCGAGTGGGGACTAGAACCCGGATCTCCCAAGTCCCAGTCCAACACTCTAACCACTACACCACACTGGCAGTAAACTCCTTCTCTGTAGGCCTCTATTTTGTCCACTCCTAAATGGCTTTTGCTGAAGTTCAGTGACACACTGACTCAGAAAATGACTGTCCTGGGAGAGTAAAATGTCCACCCACTGATTTCTTCTTGTTGTCATCCTTAATGCCCAATTTGTGTTCATTCACTCTTCTGTTTGCCCCATGTAAACCAATTTTAATTAAATTAACATTTCTATGTTGCCATTAGACCCATGACAGGCCCTCAAGGTGGCTTTACAGCATAATAAAAATACAATCATATCATTTAAAATCCATCGCAACACTTAAAAATCAACTATGGCTATAATCCGAAGCAAACTTTACTAGGCTGCTGTTCTTCTGATGTGCCTCGTGCTGCTGATTTTAAAGTGTTATTTATCAGTTTGCTCTGGTGCCATTTCTGTTTTTATAATGTTTCATTTAATTTGATATTGTAATTTTATTGTTTTAAAGATTTACTGTATTATGAGCTACTCTCTGAATATTTATTACATGTTGTTGTTTTTACCCACACGCTGCCTCTGTGGAGCTCACAGCAGGCATACATGGTTCTTCCACTCACCCATTTTATCCTCACAACAACCCTGTGAGGTAGCTTAGCCTAGGAGATAATGAGTAGCCTAAAACCACCTAATGAACTTTGTGGCTGAGCGGGGATTTGATCCTGGCTCTTCCTGGTTCTTCTCCAGCACTCTAACTAGGGGCCGGATGAGCATGCAAAGCTGGAGTGTCTGAATATGTGAGCACCCCTGCTTGAATGACTGCAGTCAAAACTGAGGAGGCCTCGAGTCTGGTAGCCCCTGGCAGCATCCATGAATGTCCCTGTTTCCATCTGTGAAATGTTGAAGGGCATGGATTGGGCAGATGAATGATCCCTTGATAGTGTAGGCTCAGTCCCAAGATAGTACTGCCCAGCGGTGTAGTGGTAAATTAAAGTGGTAAAGGCACTCATCCTGATGGTCCCCATAGCCACACCCCCAAGGAGAGTCCAAAATTGCAGGCAGATGTTCGGATCCATATCAACAAACCAGATCTGGCAGTTTTATCTACACCAGGAGTAGGCCTTTTGTGAAACCAATATGTCTTAATTGCCCACTCAATACCAAGACCAACCCCAAAATCATTACAACCAGGAACAATATATTCTTGCTGGGAAAATTCATTTCTCCCCAGCTACTGTGAGGATTGCAGCTAAGTTCAGGGGGAACAGGTTATTCTGAGTGGCGTGACAGATAAGGTCAGCAACCCAGCTAATAACAAAGAGCCAGCATTGAATCCCTTCAAGCCCCTACTCCACTGCACCAGTGACACTGCCTGAGAAAATAGGGGGACAGAGTTAGCATTAGGGTTTATAGAGATGGAAGTGCTGCAAGCACTACCAGGGCCGGCCATTGCATCAAACCTTATTGGTTCTATTTCTAAGATGTTTGGAAATTAAAAGCTATTTTTCATACGTCAACAAATGAAATATTATAGACCATAGAATCATAGAAAAGTAGAGTTGGAAGGGGCCTATAAGGCCATCGAGTCCAACCCCCTGCGCAACGCAGGAATCCAAGTCAAAGCATCCCTGACAGATGGCTGTCCAGCCGCATCTTGAATGCCTCCAGAGTGGGAGAGCCCACCACCTCCCTAGGTAGTTGGTTCCATTGTCTTATCGCTCTAACAGTCAGGAGATTTTTCCTGAAGTTTAGATGGAATCTGGGTTCCTGTAACTTGAGCCCATTATTCCGTGTCCTGCAAACTGGGATGATCGAGAAGAGATCCTGGCCCTCCTCTGTGTGACATCCCTTCAAGTACTGGAAGAGTGCGATCATATCTCCCCTCAGTCTCCTCTTCTGAAGGCTAAACATGCCCAGTTCTTTCAATCTCTCTTCATAGGGCCTTGTTTCCAGTCCCTTTATCATCCTTGTTGCCCTCCTCTGTACCCTCTCCAGTTTGTCTACGTCTTTCTGAAAGTGTGGTGCCCAGAACTGGACGCAGTACTCAAGATGAGGCCTAACCAGTGCTGAGTAAAGGGGAGCCAATGCAGATGGTCACATTCATTTTGGAGAAACATGTGGAGTATCCAAGGCAGTGCAAATGTCTGCACCAGGCAGCATATACAAAACCAAAGAAATTCTAGGTCAGGTTGTATTATTAGTCTTCTTTTTGCATTCTATTATAGTTGTTCGGTAGGAAGGGGGGGGATCATTCTTTCCAGTGGCAGTTCCTAAATGAAAGTTTGGTTTTCTGTGGGAATGTTCTAATTTTCACAATATTTTGTTTATAAGGCATTGGTGTTAAATATGTCGTAATTAGTGTGTGAACAGTGTAGATGCTAATCAGCTAAGAGGTCAATTTGTTCATTCTCAGTAGAATTAATATGAATTATTAAAGCTTCCTCTTTTCAGGCTGCTACAATTCAGCTATCAAATCTGGGAACCTTTCCTTTGGCATACAAGAGTATTAAGTCAACATTCCCTTTCTTTTGTTCCCAGACACACACAAAAATTGTTCTGTTCCAAGTATATAATTTCAGGACATATAAGCTGAATAATTATATCAATGTGGAGGGGCACATTTTGCTTCTGCTTCTTAGAGACATGGGAATGAGGCTCGATGGATTGAACTGCCTTGAGTAGCCCAACCTATCAGCAACAGCAGGCGGCACCAACTGAATATGGCCACACCTGCCCCATGCCACAGTTCCTGGCATTGAAGCAACCTCCTCAGCCATCCGACTCTAAGCAAGGCAGGATTGGACAGTTGCCAGCATGGTCTAAGTAGACATTTATGTTTTTGTTCCACTTTAAAATGGGCAGCAAGAAGGAGGCCTTTTTAATCTACTCTGCTGTGACAGGTGGTATAGATTCCTGATTGGCTATATTTGGCTTGCATCTATCACTGCTTCGCTAGATCACAACTGGCAGGTTGGGTGCAGGAAGGAGGGAAAGAAAGGCAGAAGGGATAATGGGGAGTATCCCAAACTAGTGAAGTGGTGGAAGAAGGCTAAAACTAGGGATGGATGAATCTGTCAATGTCACTTTCTCTCCGTTTCTCATTTTTTTCTAATCTTGCATTTGGTTCATTCCAAACTTTGAGAATGTATCCAGTCTCAAGTTCAGTTCATCCCAAACTTTGAGGATTTTTTCCCTTTAAGTTGCATAAAAATTCAGGAGCATTTTTGTGTGCATTTCTGCGACCACGTGTATTTCTGTATTCATTTTTGCCTAATATACACATTTTTGCAAGCAGGTTTCCCGATACAATGTATATTTGAACATTATTTTCTCAGATATATACATTCCTGCATGCACTTTTTTGATGGGAGAAGTCCATTTCAAAATTTGGAAAAGTGTGAATTTTGAAGGATAAGTGATTTTCGGTTCACAGAGTGATTTGGAAGTGCAAGGGTAGTTAACAGAGCAATCCTATTCCTATGGCCCATAGGCAGCGTCCAGGGCGGCATAGGATTGTTCAGATTCCCAGCTCTGAGGCTGGAAATTTGCTCTGACCCTTGGAGCTGGGGATCCGCATTCGGATCCCCCTCCCCCCCCCCTTGTAGCTGGCCTGGAAAGAACCACGCCGGCTGCTTCTCTGAGGTCACAAAGTGACCTCGGAGAAGGGATTTAGTGGGCTTTCCAGGAGGCATGCAGGGGAGGATACTGGGGCCACCAAGATACAATGTATCCTGGCAGTCCCTCAGCATCCTTTCCTCCCCCTCAAGTTACCGGAAGCCAGGTTCCGCCTAAACATCAGGAAAAATTTCCTGACTGACAGAGCAATAAGACAATGGAACCAACTACCGAGGGAGGTGGTGGGTGCGACGACACGGTCCCTTACACTTTAGGACCAGGCGCATAAACCCTTCTCAGGCTAAGCATCAACACTTAAAAACCTGAGGGGAGGGTCAAATGAAACCTTTCCCCTACTAATGGGGGAAAAGATTAATTCTGGTTATTAAGGATATGTTTTTAAATTTATGATGCTGTGGGTACAAAGGTGTGGGTGTAGATTTAAAAATAATGCAGGTTAATAATGCCAAGCTGACACATAGGATTTGGGTAGCAAACAAAATAAAAATAAGTTTATTTTAATTCTCAAAATCTTAGTTCCAGAAAATAACTTAAAACCTGCCTACCCCAAACACTTTATAATTAACCTAAGTCCCTACAATTCTAAATACTTTCACTCCTCATACAATCACTGATTCCTCTTAAAACTCCTGACAAGACACAAATAACCCACCTAACCTAACTCCCAAACTCTCTAACACTCCCAACCCACTACAACCAACACTCTACTTCTTAACTAACTTAAACCTAACTGACTCTGACATCACTCAAACACTCCTTATATACTCCTCCCTCCACCCTTTCCAAGACATCACAAACCACACCCACTCGGTTCAACATTCTAGACACACTAAATATACTAATTCAGACATACACCAGGGAACTGAATTGTGGGGTTACGCCACAGTGGGCTCTCCCATTCTGGAGGCATTCAAGGTGCAGCTGGACAGCCATCTGTCAGGGATGCTTTGACCTGGATTCCTGCACTGAGCAGGGGGTTGGACTCGATGGCCTTGTAAGCCCCTTCCAACTCTACTTTTCTATGATTCTATGAAGCACCACAGTTAGACACCCAAAATTGGCAAATCACATTGCAAACTCAGAAATATATGGACTTCTCAATCGCTGATTGGGTTCAAATCCATGTTCAATCTGGAAGATGTGAATGGGGTAAACCCTGATTGAAAATGAACTGAGATGAATTTCTCATACATCCACGCTAAGCAAGTCTGGGTCTGGTCAGTGCCTGGATGGGAGACCACATGGCAGCCCAAGTAAGTGGCCATGATGGATGCCATGATGGAAGAAAGGCAGGATATAAATGTACTAAATAAATAAGCATGTACAGTCATGCCTTGGATTGAGAGCATAATTCGTTCCGGAAACATGCTTGTAATCCAAAACACTCTTATATCAAAACGAAATCCCCCCCAAAAAAAATTTGTACAGAGATTTTTAATTTAAGCCGTACTACAGTACTTGTATTGCAAGACGTCACTTGTATATCAAGTTAAAAAAAAATTAAATAAATATTTGAAAATTTGCTTGTCTTGCAAAACGCTCTCAAACCAAGTTACTTGCAATCCAAGGTATTACTGTATAAGAAATTAACTTGTGGGCTTCACTACCTCATGATTTTGTGACAGCTAGTAGCTTCGATGGCTTTTTTTTTACAAAAGAAATGAACAAATTCGTCGAGGATAGATCTCTTAGCGGCTACAAAATGTTATAGCTAAATGGAATGTTCATATTCAAAGGAAGTATACCTCTGAATACCAGATGTTGGGTACAAACAACAGGGGAAGACCATCAAGAAACATCTGGGTGATCACCACTGAAAGTGGACTAGATGGACCTTTGGATTGTATCCAGCAGGTCAGTTCATATATTCTTCAGTTCCCTAGTCAGCAAAAAAATAAAATAAAATGCAACAGTACATAATGTTGGAGAATCAGGTCCCCCAAACTTGCCGGGCAATTTGCTCTCACGTGTTATGGATATCTACTGAAATAGGCAGGGATTGCTTTGTCATTGTCATTTCTGCCAAGAGAATACAGAGTGACAACTCTATTAATGCTTGAAGATATGGCCAAGTACACAAAATCTGCAGTGACAAACTAGCAGTTGGGAAGGGAAATTACTGGTTTGTTGTGTATGTCTGATCGCCTAATTATGCATATGCAGTTTCGGGGAGGGAAATAGAGAAGACTGCACACATCAAGGGTGAGCAACTACAGGACTGTACGTTACCTTACAGTCTCTCAGGAGGAGACAGGAAACCAAAGGGGCTTTTGAAATTGACAAATCAAATCTGAGCAATTGACAGACAACATAATTTGAATCCACTCACTTCAGCAACAGACAGCGGCTTTGTTCAACCCAGTTTGGCAACTTCCTTTAAAACAGGTGCTTCATTACCGCTCCTGCAGTACAGGTTCAACCATTGCAGCGTAAAGACACATGATGAGCCTCACTGGATCGAAGCAAAAAAAATCAGTCACACATCCAGCGTTCTCATAGGGAAGGTTGACACATCCTCACTATGAGAAAAGGCTAAAGTGTTCAGTTTCTGTTTTGGATTGTTGTTGTTTTTAAAGAAAGACAGCTAAAGATGGGCAAGTTGCCCGCCCTCAGGGATGGATGAGAATTTTGTTTCAGCGCAGTTTTGATCAGAATTTATCAAAATTCGCAAACTTCTCCATACCAGGACAAAAAGAATTGGAGATTTTAGTGTGTGTGTGTGTGTGTGTGTGTGTGTAAACTGACAGATTCATCCATCCAGGTCCATGGCTTGGATTGCTTTGCTTTTAAAACTCCAGGTTTGAATCCTTGTGTATTCAGCCATGTTAGAGCTTAACTAGGACTGCTTTCTCTTTTTTTCCTGACAAACTCCTCATTTTTAACAGCTACATGGCAGGCAGGTGCAACATGGGTCCTTGCCATAGCTGTAGCTGTTGAGTTTGCCTGGTACAGATGGGTAAGAATTTATTTGCCATTCATTTGTCTGGCTGGACAAGGCCGCTGCTCCAACTCTGGCGGCCTTGTGTCCGGCTGGTTTCTCGTATGCCCAGCAGCCACGGGTTGGGGGACGGGGAGGGGGAGTGGCTGTTATCTACCGGGAGTCCTTGGTCCTTACCAGACTCCCTCTCTGGGAGACCAAGTTTATTGAGTGCATGTACTGGAGGTTGGGTCCCAAGGGCAGTCTGGGGATTCTGCTCGTGTACCGTCCACCCCGCTGCACGACAGACTCCCTGGCCGAGGACAGGTGCTGGAGGTGGTCTCTGATGTGCGTGTGTTGTCCCCCAGGCTATTGGTGCTGGGGGACTTCAACGTGCATTCGGGGGCTGCCCTCACGGGGGCACCTCGGGACTTCATGGAGACCATGGCTTCCTGGGAGCTGCACCCTGTATTAACTGGACCTACCCATGTAGCTGGTCATGCACTGGACTTGGTTTTTGTTTCTGGAGAGGGGGGAAATGATCTGGAAATCGGGGGTATATCCACCACCCCCTTGTCATGGTCAGATCACTATCTGGTGGGGTTGGATTTCTCGATGCCACAACCCCTCTGCAGGGGTGAGGGACCTATTAGGATGGTCCGCCCCAGGCGTCTTATGGATCCAGATGGATTCCTGAACGCGCTTGGGGAATTGGAGCACACAAACGGTAGCTCGGTCGAGACCCTGGTGGACGACTGGAATGCTGCAATCACCAGGGCATTAGACCGAGTTGCCCCGAAGCATCCTCTTCGCCTAAACAGAGCTCGCGCGGCGCCATGGTTCACTCCGTCGCTGCGAGCTCAAGAGGTGAGAAGGCTAGAGCGCCGATGGCAAAATTCCCGCTCCGAAGATGATCGAACACGGGTAGAGCTGCATCTTCAGCCTACCGGGTGGCGGTGAAGGCAGCAAAAAAGAATTTCTATGCTGCCTCCATTGCGTCTGTGGAGTGCTGCCCCAGGAGGCTGTTCCAAGTGGTCCGGAGTCTGGTCGGTCCAGTCGCTCCGGACCCACTGGAACAGTCTAAAGCCTCCTGTGAGGCTTTAGCGAAGCACTTCGCAGATAAAATCGATCGGATTAGGAGTGGGATATCGTGCGTTGTGGACACAGGGAGTGAGCGGGAGGAGGCCAATGGCAGACCGGTTTTGTGGGATCGGTTTCGGCTTCTTCCTTCTGATGAAGTGGACAAGGTGCTTTCATCTGTGAGGCCGACCACCTGCTTGCTTGATCCTTGCCCGTCCTGGCTCATAATGAGCTGCAGGGAGAGACTGGGTGAGGGGATCAAGGCGGTGGTGAATGCCTCCCTCGAGAAGGCAGTGATGCCATCAGCCCTCAAGGAGGCAGTAATAAGACCGCTTCTAAAGAAGCCCTCCTTGGATCCCCAGGATTTAAACAACTTTCGCCCAGTCTCCAATTTACCATTTCTGGGCAAGGTGATCGAGCGGGTGGTGGGTGCTCAGTTGAAGGCACACTTAGATGAAGCCGATTATTTAGATCCGTGCCAGTCGGGCTTCAGGTCTGGACATGGGACGGAGACGGCCTTGGTCGCCTTGGTGGATGATATGAGGAGGGCTTTGGATAGGGGCGAATGCTCCTTTCTAGTCCTCCTCGATCTCTCAGCGGCTTTTGATACCATTGACCACGGTATCCTCCTGGACCGCCTGGAGGGGTTGGGCTTGGGAGGCACTGTATTGCAGTGTTTCCGGTCCTTCCTCTCTGGAAGGTATCAGAGGGTAGTTCTCGGGGAGGAGGCTTCGGACCCTCGGCCGCTCACTTGTGGAGTGCCGCAGGGTTTCATCCTCTCCCCGATGTTATTCAACATCTACCTCAAGCCGCTGGGAGCTATCATCAGGAGGTTTGGGGTGAGGTGTCATCAGTATGCGGATGACACGCAGCTCTACCTCTGTTTCAAGTCCTCACCGAGGTTGGCCGTTGAGACCCTGTCCAAGTGCCTGGAGGCAGTGGCTGGCTGGATGGGAAGGAACATGCTGAAACTGAACCCCGATAAGACCGAGGTACTTCTGGTGGGGGACAAGGGGAGGTTAGGGGATGCTGACCTGGTGCTGAATGGGGTACATCTCCCCCTGAAGGACCAGGTCCGCAGCTTGGGGGTCATTCTAGACTCCCAGCTGTCCATGGAGGCTCAGAAAAAGGCCTGATATGGCAGCTGCGCCCCTACCTTCCTAATCACCTGCTCCCATCAGTGGTTCATGCCTTGGTCTCCTCTCGCCTAGACTACTGTAATGTGCTCTACTGGTGGGGATGAGGAAGAGGGCCTTGAAGACGGTTCAGAAGCTACAGCTGGTACAGAACGTGGCGGCTCGCCTGGTTAAAGGCAGCCGCCGGCGGGATCACATCACGCCAATGCTGAAGGATTTGCACTGGCTACCAGTTGCTTGCCGAGCCGAATTCAAGGTGTTGGTTTTGACCTTTAAAACCCTATACGGCTCCGGTCCAGTCTATCTCAAGGAGCGTCTCCAGCAACACCAATTGGGCCATTCAACAAGATCTGCCACGGATGGCCTTCTCCTTGTCCCTTCAGCCAGAGCAGCTAGACTGGTGGGGACGAGGAAGAGGGCCTTTTCTGTGGCGGCCCCCGTACTGTGGAACTCTCTCCCGAGTAACCTCCGCCATGCCCCCTCTCTGCTGAGCTTCCGTCACTCATTAAAAACCTGATTATTCAGGCGGGAATATGGGGTGGGTTAAGATTTAAAAAATTTTATATTGTTTTAAATGTATTTTATTGTTTTTATTCTATGTACATCGCCCAGGGTGGCCGGTTGCCGGCCAGATGGGCGATAAATAAATATAAATAATAAATAATAAATAAATAAAATTTTGATAGGGTTTTACCAAAATTTGCAATGTTTGTTTATTTATTTATTTATTTAAACTTTTATTTACCACCCATCAGCCAAAAGGCTCCCTGGGCGGTTTACAAAAACAGTACCAAAAACCCAATAAAAACAACAAAAACATAAACATATTAAAAAAATACACCAAGGTAAAAACAAGCAGCCAAATAAATTCAATCCTGAGGTACAGTGGTGATAATAAAAAGAATAAAAGGAATAAAATCATCCATTAAAATATTGGGTAAATAAAAAGGTCTTCACCTGGTGCCTAAAAGAATAGAGGCTAGGCGCCAGGCGGACCTCCTTGGGGAGTTGATTCCATAGATGGGGTGCCACAACTGAGAAGGCCCTTCCCCTAGTAGCCGCCCTCCTAGCCTCTTTTGGAAGGGGCACTCTGAGAAGGGCCTCCAAAGAAGATCTCAGGGTTCGGGTAGGCACGTATGGGACGAGGCGTTCATTCAGTTAACCTGGCCCCAGACCGTTTAGGGCTTTAAATGTTAATGTAAGGTTCCTCATATTTGAGGGAGAAAGAATGTGAGATTTTAAAAATCCAAATGTGTGCGAAAGCAAAACTGACAGAACCACACAACCCAACTCAGAAATGAACCAAGTTATTTTAAAAAAGCACCTACACATGGAAATAACTTGCCTTGTTTTCTGAGCTGATCCAAAATTTGAGCCTTCTCTGCTTTAAGCTAAAGTTTTACCAGTGTTTTTTTTAGCTAATTTCCTTACTTGGTTAAGTACAGTGCATTATCCACCGCACCTCTGCCCCAGATCCTGGTATTTTCCAACCTATCAAGCACATATGTACAGATGTGTGTTTACATGTACATGTGATCAAGGACAAGTGGTAACAAGTTCCCCTGCCCCAAGGCACTTCTGATCTAAGATTCAACACTGGCCAGGCAACAGCAGCAGGAGGAGGAGATGGAAGAAAATATAACAGTTACATGCTCTTAGGCATGATTTAGGTGGGCGGTGAGGACTTAGGAATGCCCTAATACTGCACCTTAGTTGGCATCTCTTTTGCTTTGGAGCTCTGATCAGTGCGCCCTCTGCTCCTCTTGCATGGGAAATCTTTCCTGCCACTGCTACATAAATCAGCAACAAAAAGACCTCTTTATTCCACCTTCTCTTTTAAGAGGCTCCCAATAGCAACAAGTGCTGCAAAAGCACCAGAAAAGGTTAACGTGGAGGAAAGATCATGACCCCTGAATGCTGTGAGCATCAGAGGCGATTGTTCCAAAGAAAACAATCTTTATTTCAATTGTTGTCCTCTCGATTGTTTATTTCCTTTAGCCTCTGACCCCAGAGCCAAACAATAAAGGGAAAGAAATGTACATTTGAACTTAGAGATAAAGGCTGTATTTTATTTTTCCCCTCCTTTTTTCTTTCTTTCTTTTCTTTTTTTTTTTTAAACTCTGCAATAGTCAGACAGACATTGTTATAGGAAAAAAGCACTCCCAAACCCAGATGGTGAATCTGATCTTTCAGGGAGTGAGAGATTCTGTTCATTACAGGTGAATACTCATCCCCTAGATATTATGGGCGCCCAGGACCTGAACTGCTGGTGCAAATAGAAAATAGAGCGACTCATGAGTCATGCTCATCTTTATGTCTCCCTCTTTTTGTGTTTAAGACCCTTTATACATCATCCAAGTAATCTTTGCAGAAACCCAATAAAGTAGGTCAGGAAGAACAGTATCACCTATTAGTTGGAGGTGTTGCTTATATAATCATTACAGTATTGTTCACCACTAACTAAAAGTAGGGGTATACCAAGTTCCCACCACTAACAATTCCATAGCTGTCAAATTGTCCATCAAACTGGGTCAGCATATTGGGTATTTTAAGGGGCAAGGGAGCAAGTTTTGGAAGGGGGAGAACTAATTCACTTTCATTAGCTGGCAGCTGCCATACCCCACCCCCAAATGCCCAGTTTGTGGGGGTGATAACCACCAGCAAAAAATGGTGGCTGCCAGTGGCCGCCATTTTCTTTTTCTTTTGGGTGCTGACATTTCCTCTCAGAAGTAAAGTTTCAGTCTCTCTCCAAAAATCATGAGGCCCCCACCTGTAATGCAGAAGAGGGACAGCAGTTTTGTGCCCTCTTTTTCCCCCCAATTGTCAATTTTGATTTCTCTCAGTTTCTCATTTTTCCAATCTTAACTACAGTTCATCCTGAACTTTTGAGATGTCTTTCAAACACACACACACACACACACACACACACACCAAACATTGGCATGAAAATTCATACACATTTTTTGTGCACATTCTCCTAATACATGCATCTTTCGACCCAATTTTGCCTATTGCAGACATTATTGCAAGCAATCTTCCTGATTTAATGTATTTTTATATGCACTTTCCCCTAATATATGCATTTTTTTTAAACTGGAGAACTCCATCGCAAAATTTGGGGGGGGGGGAGTATGAATTTTGAATGGTTGCTAAATTTCAGTTCATAGATTGGTTTGAAAAAGCAAAGTTAGGTAAGTTCTCATCAAAATGTGAACCAAACAATTTCCCCCCATCACTGATTTATATCCACAAACTCCAAAACCCACCCAACCCTGCATCCCTTCTGCCCCTGCCCAATAGATGGGGGTCAGAAGAGTATGCTTCTTTTCAGCCCTGCAGTCTGAGGACAACTGGCAGTTGGAGTGGAGTCTTCTTTCTGGCAGGGTGAGCGGAAGGTAAAGAAAGCTCCCTGCAGCTGCACCTTCTCTAGCCGATGGCTGGGGCCAAACTGGTTTTCCCCTTGCCATGATGTTCTTTCTGGGAGGCAGGAGGTGCAACCTCCAAGTGACCCTTCATCCCCTGACTGATGACAGGGGTCAAAGTGTTGGGCCAAACTCCCAGTGGTTCTAAAGCTGGCCTTAGCTAAAAAGCCTATCCATCATGGAGGCTCATGTCTCAAGCAGAACAATACTTTGTCCCATAAAAGTCAACAGGAGTCACGGGGAAGCTGCTACCAGCCAGTGTAGGCGATGCCGAGCAAGATGGGCCAACGGTCTGACTCAGTTCAAGGCAGCTTCCTGTGTTCAAACTCTCCTGCTCCTTTCCCCTCCATCACAGGGATGTTGAAGAGTCCTTGGTCTCGAGTCACGAGTCGAGTCACGAGTCTTTGGACCCGAGTCTCGAGTCCGAGTCCGAGTCCGAGTCCTTGGTCCAAAATGGTGACTCACGAGTCACGAGTCACAAGTCACTCCCAAAGCTGACTCCACGAGTCCCTATTAAAATCAATGGGGTTTTTTCCCAACAAAATAAGACTACTTCAGATGTGTGGTTTAAATAAATTCTAGGCACAAGTGTGCCTTTTTATTTCAAAACTCTGCAACTGATTTTGGCAAGAACAGACCAGGCAGAAAAACCCAAAATAACCAGGCAGGCAGAGGAGGCAGGGAACCCCAAAGCAGGCAGGCAGAGGCCTTTGTCTTGGGCAATTCAACTGTTGAACTGGTCAAGAAGAGACCAGGCAGGCAGAGGAGGCTGGGAACCCCAGACAGGCAGGCAGAGGCAGCCAAACCCAAAATGTCTGAAAGGTTGCATTTTAGAAAAATGATTTAAAAAAATAAACTTGCTGTACTTCCTAAAACTTATCCATGTTGCATTTGAGGAACATGATTTTTTCTAAATGTTTGGCCCCCATTCTGGAACAGTGAGATCTCATCACAATTCCACCCTCACTGAACACCCGCTCCACTGGTGACGAACTTGCTGGAACCAGAAACACACACAGAGCAGCCACACAGAGTAATCTCAGGTCCTTCTTCTGCCTCTCCCAAGCACGCAACACATCAATCAAAATAAATCTTGACACACTGTTGGGGCTGCACTCCTGGTAGCCATCCATAGTGGCCGAGTAGCAGCACACCTCGCTTCCATGCGCTCTTCGCCAGCAATCACGCTCCTCTCCACTCCTTCTGGCACAGCCCAGGGATGTTGAAGAGTCCTTGGTCTCGAGTCCCGAGTCGAGTCTCGAGTCCCATTAAAAATATTGGGACTCGAGTCCGAGTCGAGTCAGAGGGGGGACTCAGTCCGACTCACGAGTCGAGTCCTCGAGTCCGAGTCCCCATCCCTGCTCCATCAGTGTAATAATAATGTCTCGAATTCTAGGATATGACCAGTGGCGGCTAGCGGCTCCACAGTGAGGCTGCGTATCCACTCCAGATTTTAGTCAGAACGTTAAAGAAGCAATCTGTGGTGCTGAACCCTAGCTCCAAAATAGGTTCGGCACTATGGACAGCTCCTTAAAAGTTCAGAGTGAAACCCAGTCCCAGAGTGGATACACATTGGAACCACCAGCCTGCACTGGATGTGACATCATATTCTCCTAAACAAGCAGGGCATTGATGTTCTGTCACAGATTTTGTATCGTTAGACCAGTGTTCTCCAACCTTGGGTCCCCAGATGTTTTTGGCCTACAACTCCCAGCATGCCCCAGAGTTGTAGGCCAACTCAGAGTTGTAGGCTACGCTGGCTGGGGCATGCTGGGAGTTGTAGGCCAAAAACATCTGGGGACCCAAGGTTGGAGAACACTGAGTTAGACATTATGGGTGAGAGAGCAAGAGGAACACACCCATCCGGTGGAATGGATAGACATAGGATGGAGGAGACCTGGGTTCGAATCCCTGTTCAGCCACAAAGCTCACTGAGTGACCTTGGGCTGGCCATCATCCTTCTCAGCTTGAACTGCCTCATAGGGTTGTTGTGAGGATAAAATGAAGGGTGGGGGGGAGAACTATCTTTGCCAGGCTGAGCTCCTCGTAAGGAGGGTAGGCTCTAAAAATGAATAAACGTGGGCTGCTGCTTTTGGTGGAAGCCCCACAGTTCCTGTAGCATCTAGTTCCAACCATAACTGGTACTCAGACCCAGCACACGACACTGCCTCAAAAAAATGGTCTTAATTAATGGAGTCGTCAAAAACCCGGCAGCAAGCGACATTAATCATCCCAGCTCGCACTTCGCAATGCTGGCATCGCCCACTACCCCACGCTCCTTAATGTCTCAATTTGCAACATGTAACATTTAACAGCCGTGACAGTTCTCGGGCCCAAGTCAGAAGAACATGCCGAGCCCGGTCATTAAAATCAGCGAGTTGGTTCCCGTTTGATTACCCCAATACTTGAATGCCTACTTTTCTCTTAGGTAAAAGATGGAGGGGGAAGTGGGGAGAACACCAGGTGCAGGTTCTAACTCACACAAAATGCAATTACCATAGGATTGGGGGGGGGGGTTGTTTATTTATTAGGCACTTAAAATTCAAAGAATAGCATAGAATAGATGAGAATAAAATACACAGATCCCTGCCAGAATGACTCGCAACAGCCTTGCCAAACCTGACGCCCTCCAGACGTTTTGGACTACAGCATTCCTTCCTGACCCTATTGGCCATGCTGGCTGAAGCTGTTGGGAGTTGACGTCCAAAGCATCTGGAGGATACCAGGCTGGAGAAGGCTGACCTATAATCTAAATATTAGTAATGTTCCTCCACCACATGAACTGTACTTGGGTTAGTTGTACTAGTTACAAGCTTCCTCCTTGAAGGATCTCTCTCTCTCTCTCTCTCTCTCTCTCTCTCTCTCTGTATATATATATATATATATATATATATATATATGAACGATACACAAGACACAAGAACATGAGAACATTAGGAGATCTTGTCCAGCATTCTGTTCACACAGTGGCTAGACAGCCGCCAACACACAGACGCACAGTTCTAAATTGCCTCGCCATGTTTTGGCACATCCTTACAATGCAGCTTGGCGGGGGGGGGGGGGGAGGAAGGCCGGGAGGAGCATGTTTCCTAAGCTACTTTAGTACCCTCCTGTTGGTCATATGGCATGAATCCCAATGTCGTGGCGCCCCTAATTGGCTGCTGGACCGTGGGGGAGGAGCTCTGACAGCGTTGGTAGCAGCAGCAATCTCGCCCGACAAGCCACGGATGCCTGTCGCCCTAAGGCAGGCATCCGTTCCATGTGGAAGTGGGGGCTAATCCTACTGAGTGACGGTGTAGGTTCCTAACAGAAGTGGGAATTGTGGGGGCGAGTGGCAGGACTCAGACTGAGATTGTTTGATTTGTTGATCTACTCGAGATTATAATAATATAAAAATGGAGCTCTGTTTAGGAAGTACCCCTAAAATCCTATTATTTTTTTAGGGATGATCACCTCTAACCTGGATTGGGAGGGTCCATTCCAGTCTTGGGGAAAGGCAGAGGAGAATCCTAATCCTTATAAGAACCCAGGCAGGGAAAGTTCAAGAAGAGGCTGTGTACGTGACCACTGCAGCACCCTTCTAAGGAGTCTGCCATCTTATTTATTATTTATTTTATTTATTATATTTATACCCCGCCTTTTTTCCCGCAAGGAACCCACGGCGGCTTACATAATCCTCCTCCTCCACTCCTCCATTTTATCCTCACAACAACCCTGTGAGGTAGGTTAGGCTGAGAGTCCGTGACTGGCCCAAAGTTACCCAGTGAGTTTCATGGCCAAGCGGGGACTAGAACCCGGATCCCCCGAGAGTCCCAGTCCAACACTCTCACCACTACGCCGCACTGGCTCTCTTCAAATAAATCTCTGGTATCCCACACTCCTTCCTGGGTATCCCTTGCAAAATTGTAAATCATGCCTCAGGCACCAGCCATGGAAGTGTCCATCAGGTAATGCATTCGCTGGGATGTCAATCTTGCCCTCTTGCTTGGGTCAGGAGAAAGAATAACGACTGGTCACTTTACTTTTAGGCTGACAAAATTTAAACCTTTAAGCACCCCAATCACAGTTGTGATGGACCCCTGGGAAGCAGGAACCTCTCTGTTGCCTTATTTTAACTATTAAATCTAGGCTTGGATATAGTTGCCCCAGAAACCTAGGACTCTTCTTCCCAGGAAAGAAGCCCTGTTCTCCACACAAGAGGAAACTTGTGAACCCCCTTCTTCCTGTCTCCCTTTTCATTCCCAAAGGGCCTCCACTGAGTTGTTAGCCAACTTCACAGATTTAAGGATGGCTAACCCCACAAACTAACCCCGATATGCTCTTCAGCAGAGCCCGTTAATTTGCTGTGTCCTTCTATTTCTTTCTTTCTCTCATTTCAAAAGCTTTGATTAGGATTTCCCACTTTGTTTTCCACTAAGATTTGGTAGCTCCAGGGAGATACTCAGAAAACCTTTCACCATCCCCTTTGTCGCCATTTTGGAGAGCACCTCCATGTTTGAACATCAAACCAGGAGGGAACAAGCAACGTTGTGTTCCCCTGGCCAGCCTTACTTGCTGGTACTCTGGCTGCATGCAATGGGTTCCCCCATTTTCTTGATCCTCAAGAATGGATGTGCTTGCCCAGGGCTGAAGATTCTTGAACCACTCCAAGATGTAAAGCCTGTGACCCAAGCCCTCAGCCAAATCCCTCCGCTCTGGTTTTCCTCTCCTCATCACGACCAATCTCTCTGTTCTGCCCTTGGAACCTCCTTTCCCTGGACTATATCCTTTCCCTGGGATATATATATCACAATCACCTTTTTTTCCTGCAAGGAACCCAAGGCAGCTTACATAATCCCCCCGTTCCTCTCCATTTTAGCCTCACAACAACTCTGTGAGGTAGGTTAGACTGAGAGTCAGTGACTGGCCCAAAGTCACCCAGTGAGCTTCATGGCCAAGTGGGGACTAGAACCTGGGTCTCCCGAGTCCCAGTCCCTCACCACTACGCCACACTGGCTCTCAGCCTTCTATGTATGTCACTGTTGACTGATTCTAACCCCGTAAATGCCTGTTGTCATTTCACATTGGCAAACAGCCTCTTCATCCAATGCCCTTTTTGAATGTGCAATTTTGATTCTTTTTAATAAACAAAAAATCTCTGTATTCAATGTTAAGAGGTCCCTAACCTGTGACTCAGGGTCAGGGTTGCACGTGACGCACCTGTGTGCATCAACCAGGACGTTTGCTAACAGCTCATAGCCTGTTCACAGTGCTTTGTGCTCTCTTTATATATTGCATGTGTCTTCAGATGGAGACCGTTCTGGGAGCGGGGAAGAGCCAAAGGGCAGTCAGACCCAAGGTCAATCAGTCACCTCTCCTGCCAGGTAGAAACATATTCCTTGGATTCGTTCCCATGGTCCCAAATGCTTATAGCTCACTACAATATTGATGGCATGGGCTAAACCAGTGTTCTCCAACCTTGGGTCCCCAGATGTTTTTGGCCTACAACTCTCAGCATGCTGGGAGTTGTAGGCCAAAAACATCTGGGGACCCAAGGTTGGAGAACACTGGGCTAAACCATTAACAGTATTAAGAAGATAAGAAGCCCTGCTAAATCAGACCAAAGGCCTATCTAGTCCAGCATTCTGTTCACACAGTTGCCCACAGGAAGCCCACAGGTAGGACATGAGTGCAACAGCACCCTACCGCTCATGTGCCCCAGCAACTAGTGTACATGTCTCCCTATCCATTTTCTCCATACCATTCATAATTTTGTACACCTCTATCATGTCTCCCTGCGCTCGCCTTTTTTTCTAAGTCAAGCGGTCCTAGGTGTTGTAACCTTTCCTCATAGGGGAGTTGCCCCAGTCCCGTGATCATTCTGGTGGTTGCTCTTTTCTGAGGTTTACCTTCTCCAACTCTACTATATTTACAGTATTTAACATGAATGATCCAGCATCATTACATGGTACTGTCACACACTAGTGGCTGCCCCATCCTTCCCTCCCTGTGAGCCAGAGCCTCTTGTGGAAAGAAGAATTTGGAAGAAGTTGGATCTTCTCAGTGATGGCATCGTCTGACCAAGGAGCAAGGCAAAATGTGAGGTCTATGTTATGTCTATCAACAATGGCTATCAACTATGACAGCTAAAAGGAATCTCAAAATCCAGAGGTGTTATTCCTCTAATGCCAGCTCAAACAGGGAGCAGGGAAGTTCTGTTGCTTTCACTGTTTTGCTTGTGGGCTTCCTGGAAGCACCCAACTGTCACATGTATAGGTTGTCAGACTAGATGGGCCTTTGGTCTGATCCAGCCCGGCTCTTCTTGGAAAGGTAAGACGGCATCAATTCCAGGCAGGTGGAGGGAAAGAAGCAGCTGGCAGTGCCCGGATGAATAACCAGGATGCCAGAGATAGGGAGCAAAGAAAAATCAGATAGGAGCAAGGCAAGAACTAGCATTTGTGAGATGTCCATAGCGCACGCTTTGGGGCACCGGCAAGGTCTGCTAACCGGAAGAGGAAGTTGATATAGAAGCAGGCCAGAGCCATGGCCGATCACAGCAGGGCGGGGTGGTGCAAAGCACAGTGATTGCAAAAGCCACTTGGGCCTCAGAATGCCTGTGGTTTTCTACAGGCATACAGTCAGTCAAGGAACAGAGCTCTAGACTAGAAGGCTTGGAAGACCGGTAATTTAAGAGTTCTTGCTGCTGATGGCCTTGGAGGTGCCAGCCAAGAGCACCTTCAGGTGCACTCAACCTCCAGCACCATGATTTTACTGGGTTGAGACAGTCTCCTGTGTTTTGAATGGCGTGTTGGCTCACTCAGTGTGCGCACCATTCCCAGCTCGCCTCTCTCACAATCTGCTTTGTTGGCTTTTACACATGCTGTTGCGCTTAATTCAAGGAGACAGGGCATCCCCCAGCAATGGAGGATTAACATTTTGAACTGTAAACCAACGACATACATCAAGGCTGTTTTTAGAATGCCCCCCCCGCCCCAATCCCCACATTAGCAATTGTCCTTCTGTGGCGCTCTAGAAGTCTTAACAAACTGAAGTCACATCAGGTTGTCTTCAGTTGACGCCCTTCAATGCCCCTCTAGGGAGAAAGAACTCAAAGTCAATTTCTTTCTCTCTGTAATTCCAGTTCCCTTTCTCATCTCTTTAATCAGGCACAGTGTCCATCCTCTCTCCTTCCTGCTCTTCCTCTCCCAGATTCTTTCCCTTAGGAGATTTTTCCTTGATGAAAATATTTTTGACTCGACAAGCGCTCGGCAAGACCAGACTAGGACCTTGGATGGGTTTTTCCACGGCTCAGCCCCGTTGGTAAGCTTTATGTAAGTCAGGGCTCCACTGCAAATCTATTGCAGGGTATTATTTACATATTCATTTATTACATTTTATCCCATCTTTCCTCCAAATAGCTCAAAGTAGCACACAAAGTTCCCCCCCCCACCACCTTTATCTCCACAACAGTCCTCTGAGGAAGGTTAGGCTGAGAGGCAGTGACTGACCCAAGATCACTCCAGTAATCTTTGAAGGTATACAGTGATGTAAGGTTGGGTCTCCTCAGTCTACGTCCAACCCTCTCATCACTGCACCATAATGGCCTTCCTGAGCTGGAGGATCTAGGAGTCAGACTAGAAACTGGAGCAGAGAATGCAAGGAGGAGGAGGAGAAGCTTGGGACTGCAATACCTGTTGGAGTGCCTCTCCTGACCTAAAACTACCTAGACTATGTTGAACATCTGAGGCCTTCCTCTGAGTGCCACCTACAAGGGAGGCTCAGATGGTAGCAACAAGGAAGAGAGCCTTCTCAGTGGTGGCCACCCCCAATCCTGTAACGATCTCCCCTCTGAGGCCTGCCTGGCACCAACTCTGTTATCCTTTTGGTGCCAGGTTAAGACTGCCCTCTATGCCGAGGCATTCAATGGCATCAAATGGCTTTTAATGGCACATGGGGGGGCTTATGTCGTCAGCTGTTTTTTTCTCTTAAGAGGTCTAGTTGTATTGAAGTTGCATTGGTTGTTCAAATTGTTTTAAATTCTGTTTTAAATTTTGTATTAAACTTTTATGCTGTTTTTATTGTATTTGTATTTTGTATTGTATTTTATTGTATTGTTTTGAATTGTTATTAACCGCCCAGAAAGCTTTGGCTATTGGGTGACATAGAAATGGAATGAATGAATGAATGAATGAGGCTACCAATGGCTACTAGTCATGATGGCTATCTGCTGCTACCTCCAGTATCAGAGGTCATGTGCCTGTGCATGGCAGTTTCTGCAGTGCTTAACCGGAAGGGTGGTATTGCACATGTCCTACTTGTATGTTTCTGAGAGGCAGCTGGTTGGCCAATGTGTGAACAGAAAGCTGGACTAGATGGAGCTTGGCTTAACCCAGCATGGCTCCTCTTATGTTCTTAGTAAGGAACAACCTATGGCCCTAAAGCAGTGTTCTCCAACCTTGGGTCCCCAGATGTTTTTGGCCTACAACTCCCAGCATGCCCCTATGCTGCCTGAGGCACTGCCCTAAAGTCTGAGCAGGGAGATGGAATCTCTCTAGGAGGGAAGATAGAAACAGGCAGGCAGGCAGTTGAGCCAATGATGACCAAAGTACAGAATCCTGGTGTTTATACTGGCTTAGCCAGTCAAGAAGTTTCATACTACCTATGAACCCACTGATGCTGGTATTAAGATTTTGTTTGCCATTGGGCCTGAAAAGAGTGCTCCCATATAATATGAGCTCCTCAAGCCAGGTCCCAGCCTTGGATTCTGAATCTCTGGGATGTATTAGAAATGTGTTTCAGTTTGGTTTTGACCAAAATTTACCCAGTTCGCAACTCTTGGAACTAGACGCAGCCCAAACATAGTCTGCTGTCAAAATGCATGCATTTCTGAGCTTGCAGTGCAATTTGTGGAAAAGAAAAAGAAAACTGTGTTTGAAAAACATGTACATTTGAAAAATGTGCATTAAAAAGAGAAAAGCGCACAAACATGCTCTAATCAATAGAAGAAAAATGTGCACACCTGATGCCTACATTTGGGGAAAATACAGAAGAAAATATGCATGAATTTCCATGAGAAACACAAAACAAGACAAAGCTCCCAATCTGATATGGCCACAAGTCAGAATGAGCTTTGAGGTAGAATTCAGAGAACCTTGACAAGCTCGAGTTTTGCTGATTGGCACACCCCCGATTCTGACCTTCTTCGGTTGAGTTTAACCTGCTGACTATAACTGGGATGGGAACGTGGAGCAAACCTGATGTTCTGAAACACAGAGTGGGCATCTTGCTGTGAAAAATAACCTTGCTTGCTTTATTATCCCTCATTCTGTGGGGCTAAAATGCCAACTGAGGGCTAAATGACGTGCCACAAGTCGGAATGAGCTTTGAGGTGGAATTAGAAGAACCTTTTTCGGCATAGTTCTGGCCTTCGTTGTTGTTGTTTTACAAATTACCAGTGCAGACTCCTCTGGTCTGGATTGGGACCCAGTGTGATGGGTAAGGGGCTTTAACCCTTTGCCCCCACTGCGATCCCAATCTGAATTGGGGGGCCAACACCTGCCAAAAAAAAAAAAAAAGGAATAAAGGGATCCATTCATTTCAATGGATTCTTTTTTGGCAATGCAAATTGCAGATGTGGGATTTATTTATTTATTTATTTATTTATTTATTTATTATATTTATACCCCGCCTTTTTTCCTGCAAGGAACCCAAGATGGCTTACATAGTCCTCCTCCTCTCCATTTTATCCTCACAACAACCCTGTGAGGTAGGTTAGGCTGAGAGTCAGTGACTGGCCCAAAGTCACCCAGTGAGTTTCATGGCCGAGTGGGGACTAGAACCCGGATCTCCCGAGTCCCAGTCCAGCACTCTCACCACTACGGCACACTGGCTAGCACTACGCCACACTGGCTGGGTTTATGATGTGAATCAGGAGTGTAGCAGGGGCAAAAGGTTACAGATCCCTGCTCTCCATGCTAGGGTTGCAATCCGAATCAAGGAACCACACATTGGCAATTTGTAAAAGCAAAAAACAAAAAACAAAAAACTGCATTCAGGGTCAGAACTACCTAGAAAAGGTAGCTTAGCCTGGCTGGGATCTCTCATCTAAGCAAATTTTTTCCCTCATTTTTCTGAACAATTTTAGGGTGTCCCCCCGGGCCCTCCACATGAATGCAGTTGTCATATAAGTTGATCGCCGCCAAATAGACTGGACTGGAGATCGTGCTGTGCGGAATACCACTATGCAGATAACGCACCCAGAAGACGAGTGTCTGCTGATCTCAGAATGGTAGACTGTGAAGCCATCAAATAGACAGACAGGTAATCATTCTGCCAGAAATCTTACACTGCTTTAAATCTGCAATTCTAATATGCTGATCTTTCAGTGGTGGAAGGTTCAGTTTCCGCAACACGTAAAACACACGCTAGGGATGCACGTACAAGCAAAATTTGAGTTAATCGAAGTTCTCTACCTTGAAGCCCGTTCTGTCTCATGTCCGCAGCAGACTGAGGTCTTCATTTTTTTTTCTTTTTGCATGAACATTTGCATGTATTTTCATGCACATTTCCCCAAATGTACACATCAGTTATGTGCATCTTTAAAATGTATGCATTCTTCTCCCATTGATTAAAGTATGTTTCTGGTCCGCAAATCACAATTTGTTTAGTCTGCAAATCACATTGCAAACTAGGAAGTGTTTGGTCTCCAACCGCAGATTGTGTTTGAGTTTGTGTTCAGTCTGGAAGATGCAAACTAGATAAATCCTGATGACAAATGAACTGAAACGTATTTCTCATACATCCCTATCAGTCACGCCCAGCCGTTGACAGATCCCTCCCCCTGTTTTTCTCCTGGACAGATCGGCTGATTCTGAGCACTCGTGTTATTTATTTGTCCACGATGGTTTTCCCTTTCAAAGTCTCCTCTCCTATTCATTGGGGCCTCCTTCGGCTCGGGGCATGCTAAAACCAGGCAGATGTACCAGGCCGGCCTTTCCCTAGCTCTAATTACTTGTAATAAAAACTCTAAGTTCAAATAAGGAGATGCCAAACAGCTTCTCCAAGACATGCAAGAACATGAGTCTGCGTTTTGGCATGGCTGCTTCAGAGCGCGCAACGCCAATAACTTACATTCCTGGGGAAGCGTCCCAGATGGTGCATCATCTGTTTAATTCCCCCGGTTTATGTTAGCTGTTGCAGCACTGTTAAGGGGCACCCATATTTCTTTGCGGAAAGGTGTGTGTGGGGGGGAGAGAGTGCCATCAAACCGGCATCATTTGCTTGAGGGCATTGGGAACCTCAACACGTCAGCTTGCTGAGGAGAGGGTGGGTCGTGATACGGCCGATGAGGACTCGGTTATAGGTCAACAGATATATTAAGGGTAGGGGGTATGTAAGGTGGCTTACATGGTCCTCCTCCTCTCCATTTGATCCTCACAACAACCCTGTGAGGTAGGTTAGGCTGAGAGTCAGCGACTGGGCCAGAGTCACCCAGTGAGTTTCATGGCCGAGCGGGGGACTCGAACCCGGATCTCCCAAGAGTAGAAATGCCGGCAAAGTTCGCTGAGCTCGTGCTCAGATACGGGCTTTGGAGGCTTGAAAAGATCGCCGACAGAGAGGAGGCGAGGGTTACAAGGCTGGGGCTGACGAGAGGGTGCCTCCTCACTTTCTCAACTGCATTCTCAGGGTTGTGGAAATACGGGGTGGGGACCATTTCTCCACATTCTCGTGTTGCCTGGAGAAATTCTAAAGGTGAACCTCTTTCAGCCCAAGGGCTGAATTCCACCTCGGAGGAGGAGCTCTCAGGGTCCACGTTCCACCGGTGGCTGCAGGCAAAAGGGCAGGACTAAAGTACCACCAACAATACCAGCATTTTGTAGTCTACAGCAGCTCTTACTGCCGGCAACAGAGCCTCCAGGGAGGCATTTCAACCTTTTAGAAGGGGGACTGGGAAACCACGAAATGACCGGCAGTCCGGGGAAAGTGGGTGGGACCAGGGGAAGGGGGCGTGGCCATGTGGGGAATGGCAGAGGGCTGCACTGGGACCCCAGGCAGGCCAGATGGGGCCGTTGGGCCTGAAGTTGCCCACCCCCTTTCTAAAGAAAAGTGGGGTGGGTGGGTGTTTTTAAGGCAACAATACACACAGACTGAAGGAGGTGCTAGCCAAAGGTGGTCTTGGGACCTCAAGTCAGGGCTGGTGCTACCATTAGGCCAACTAGGCAGCTGCCTAGGGTGCAAGGCTAAAGGGGGCGCCAGAAACTCCTTGAAAAAAAATACAGCGCACTCAAGTGGGAAGGCGGGGGCGCTAAATATCTGATCTTGCCTAGGGCACCAAACTGCCTTGCACCGGTCCTGCCTCAAGTCCTGATCTTTTATCTCAAGATGCCTGAGGGCTGGGCTGGCCAAGTCTGGGAAGGAAATTTACTCTGCATATGCTCAGAAGCAAGTTCCTCTTTTTCCACCAAGTCATACATCACACACACACACACAGTTCGCACTAAGTGCCCTCTTGCACACTCCTGGGTAAATTCTGGGGATTCCTCTCCCAGAATTGATTGCTTCAAATTGCAATCTCTCTCTCTATCTCTATCTATCTCTCCCCCCCCCCTCTCTCTCTGTATAATGCACATCAGCTGAGTCTTTTCTTTGAAAACTCAAAGTATAAGTATACTTATACGGGCGAAGTATAAAGTGTTGGTTATTACCTTTAAAGCCCTACATGGTTTGGGTCCAGGCTACCTACGGGATCGCCTTCTCCCGTACAATCCACCCCGCACACTTAGGTCCTCTGGGAAGAATCTGCTTCAGTCAGCCAAAACTAGGCTGACTAGCATTACCCAGAGGACCTTCTCTTCTGCTGCTCCCAGATTATGGAATGGCCTGCCGGAGGAGATACGTCAACTTGTCAGTCTTTTGGACTTTAAAAAAAGCCATAAAGACTGAACTCTTCCGGCAGGCCTATCCGGCGGAATTTTAGGATGTTTTAAAGATGTTTTTAAGATGTTTTAAGGATGTTTTTAAGATGTTTTAAGATGTTTTTAGGATGTTTTAAGATGTTTAATAGTATATATTGTGTTGTTTTAGTTTAGGTATTTTATATTTTCTGTTGTTCCCCGCCTCGATCTAGATGGAGAGGCGGGTAATAAATAAAATATTATTATTATTATTATTATTATTAAAACTGTCTGAAGAAGAGAGTGTTCCTGAGCATGAGCAGAGAGCCCTTCCATTGCATCCAGACCGTGGGTCCTGCAAAGCTTTGAGCCCTCGCACCTCTAGCCTTCTAGCAGATTCCTTGCCATCTGGTACTCCACCCAGAAAAGTAAAGAAAGCTTCCCTCCTCCCCTCTAAAAAGAAAGTCTTTCCCATTGTGCAAGCACATGAACACACACATGCACACTCGCGCGCGCACACACACACACACACACGCACTACAGAGAGGACATTTCCTTCTCACAGACCCCTCTCCTCCCTCTGGGGCTCATAATGGATTCTGAATGCAGTTGCAGGTTGAGATATCGGTCAGGACTGGAGGGCAAAGGGGTGAGGAGATGTTTCCAGCCCACCCCCAGAAAAGGAGGGGGGAGATTTGAAGTTCCAACCCCAACCCCTATGGACACAATGGCTCTTCCATCCCGTCAGGCCATATTTTATGGATCCTAAAGTGAAGTAATGTTGAAGAGGAAGGGACGCCTTGGAGCATGTGCAGAGTGCCATTGTCCCATCACCGCAGAGCCACTACAACCTTCATTGCCACCGAGTCATTAAACCAAATGCTTACCCTCTTCATTCCTTCCCCCACCTACAAATCCCCTTTGAAGTAAATGGGATTAAATTTCTAGATCAGGAATGAATTCACACAGAGGAGGGCCAGGATCTCTTCTCGATCATCCCAGTTTGCAGGACACAGAATAATGGGCTCAAATTACAGGAACCCAGATTCCACCTAAATATCAGGAAAAATTTCCTGACTGTTAGAGCAATAAGACAATGGAATCAACTACCTAGGGAGGTGGTGGGCTCTCCCACTCTGGAGGCATTCAAGGCGCAGCTGGACAGCCATCTGTCGGGGATGCTTTGACCTGGATTCCTGCACTGAGCAGCGGGTTGGACTCGATGGCCTTGTAGGCCCCTTCCAACTCTACTTTTCTATGATTCTATGATTCTATGATTCTAGACAGGTCTGAGGCATGATGGAGCTTTCATGCCGATATCAAGCTGCCTGTCCCTTTCACAGCTGCTGCACAGAGGCGACAGGTACAGCATTTCACCAGTACGAAGGTGCAAGTGAAGCAGGCAGCTCTGCAGGCTGAATTTCTAGAGGATCATGGACAGCTTGATGAAAACACTGACTCAGTGCATGGCAGCTGTGAAAAAGGCAAATTCCATTTCCATGCTGAGGATCGAAAATCATATGATCAACTTATGCCAGTACTTTTCCATCTGCCAGGCCAGTCCATTTCCAGGCCCAATTCAAAGTGCTGGTACTAACATTCGAAGCCCTAAATGGCTTGGGGCCAGGTTACTTGAAGGATCACCTCCTCCCATATATACCTGCCTGTATCCTAAGTTCATCTTTAGCAGCCCTTCTCTGAGATCCCCTGCCAAAGGAAGTGTGGTGGGTGGCTACTGATATTAGGGCCTTTTCTGTTGTGGCACCCCAGTTGTGGAGTGAACTTCTCCCAGAGAGGCTCCCCTGGCAGTGGCACCCATGTTGTGCTCTTTTCGGCACCAGGCGAAGATCTTCTTATTTTCCCAGGCATTTTAGTCTTTCGGTTTCTGTTGTTTTAAATCTGTTACTGTATTTTAACTCTTTGCATTGCTGCCAGGTTTTATTTTGTTATTTTTATTTTATGCTGTAGTTTTAAACTTTTATATTGTATTTTATCGTGTTGTTTTTTTTATGGTTTTAATTGTTGTGAACTGCCCAGAGAGCTTCAGCTATTGGATGGTATGGAAATGTAATAAATAAATAAATAACTGCCAATATCATCGCGCCTTTAAACTAGGGGTGTTTCTTCAGGTTTGGCCAAATTCTGAACAGAATCGAGCTGTTTCTGATGGCCGGAACCCCTTCAAAGCGGACTCAACCCCATTCTGAATACTCCTGAAGATTTAGGATTTGGAGGAACACCAAGACATGTCTCCAAAAATTGATACATTTCTCCTCAAGCTCTCTGGGGACCCAAGGTTGGGGAGCCCTATTCTAACCACAGCAAATTATTTTACTGGGAATCTCTGATTCCAGTGCTTTGGGGGAACAGATGTTGAAGCAATATGTCACAGGAGCGATCCAGTGTTCAGCGCTCTGTGCTTCTTCTCTCTCCCAGGAGCAGGAATGTTAAAAGAGGTTTTGTGAAGTTTGTGGGACTTCGTAGGGTGCTTGCTGGGGAATGGCCACAACTTGCACATCTTTAGAAGGGGATCACATTCATGGTGGAGTATAAGGCTATCAATGGCCAACTGCTAGTCATGATTGGCAGTATCAGAGATACTGAATACCAATTCCTAGAGAACATGAGACGGAAGATGATATTGCCCTCATGTCCTGCTTCTGGGCTGCCCATATGCATCTTGGGGGAAGGGCTGTGGCACAGCGGTAGAGCAGGGGGTTGGACTCGATGACATTGTAAGGCCCCTTCCAACTCTACTTTTCTATGATTCGATGACATCTCCCTGAAACCCCAGAGAGTCACTGCCAGTCAGTGTCAACAATACTGGGCTAGGTGGACCAATACTCTGAGTGAGTATACAGTAGTAGCTTCCTGCGTTCCTGTCTGGTTGGCCGCCGTAGGAACAAAATGCTGGGCTAGATAGGCCTGTGAACTGCTCCAGCACATCTCCTGTCCTGTTCTTATGGTTCTTGATGGTGGCTGCACCACCATTTCCCAAAGCAATTCCTTTTTTGTCTCTCAAAGGTTGCTGGCTAATGGACGGCCAAGGAGCCTCTTCAGGATAACATGGGAACAACACACTGTACTTAATGTTGACACTGTTCAGCGAAACAATTATTACAATCAATTTGACTTCTAATGCAACTTTCCTTGTAAATCTCTGGGTCATTAACCTTAACAACATCAATGTACTGTCAGTATCCAATTTCACCAAATTAGTGTCTGAGGTAATAGGAGAAAGAATGTATTAGAGCATTATTGGTGACTAATAAAGACAGCCATCCCTCTAATGTACTAGGAGGGAACAGCTGAAGCATGTAAGAGAGAGAGAGAGAGAGCATGTAGGGGGAGAACCAGGAAGACAACTCTAGGGGGAAGAGACACATGGAGTGGTTCAGTAGAGGTCATTGGCTTAGATGCTACACAACTTAACCTCCATCCCCCTGCAGAAGGAGGAGTGGGCCGGTAGAGAGTTCCTTGGCAATTGATAGATGAAGCGCACATCCATTTCCCCCAGGACGGACCAGCTGCCTCAGAACAATTTTACTGTTTAAGCGACGCTTAAACATGGCCTATCAGTCCAAGACAGCGAATTTTCCAAGTATCAGGCAGGCATCCCTGGAGAAGCATGGAGAGCTGCCCGGAAAGCAAGGTGGTGGGGCCCAAAGGCAGGATCCTGGTAAGTATAAGGCCACGCTGAAACATCTCATGTGTCTGAGGTATTCCCAGGTCTCTTGAAGAGTTTGCATTAGGTAGGCTAAACAGACTTTTCTTTCATCGGCTCTCCTCCAAGGTTCTTCAACTGCTGAAGCTGAGACTGCTGGGAAAACAGAATGTGTGTGTGTGTGTGTGTGAGAGAGAGAGAAACAGGGTGGATTGAAACCACTGCATTCTGCCCCCATTGCTTGCAAGCCACCTAGGCTTCAAGATCATAGAATCACAGAATCATAGAAAAGTAGAGTTGGAAGGGGTCTACAAGGCCATCGAGTCCAACCCCCTGCTCAATGCAGGAATCCAGCATCCCTGACAGATGGCTGTCCAGGTGCACCTTGAATGCCTCCAGAGTGGGAGAGCCCACCACCTCCCTAGGTAGTTGATTCCATTGTCTTATTGCTCTGACAGTCAGGAAATTTTTCCTGATGTTTAGGTGGAATCTGGGTTCCTGTAACTTGAGCCCATTATTCCGTGTCCTGCAAACTGGGATGATCGAGAAGAGATTCTGGCCCTCCTCTGTGTGACAACCCTTCACGTACTGGAAGAGTGCCATCAT
Source organism: Shinisaurus crocodilurus (assembly GCA_021292165.1). NCBI lineage: Eukaryota > Metazoa > Chordata > Lepidosauria > Squamata > Shinisauridae > Shinisaurus > Shinisaurus crocodilurus. The sequence goes on along the minus strand of CM037877.1, from coordinate 1,715,612 downwards.
ATCTCCCCTCAGCCTCCTCTTCTGAAGGCTAAACATGCCCAGTTCTTTCAGTCTCTCCTTGTAGGGCCTTGTTTCCAGTCCCTTCATCATCCTTGTTGCCCTCCTCTGAACCTTCTCCAGTTTGTCTACGTCCTTCTTAAAGTGTGGTGCCCAGAACCCAGAAAAAGATGAATGAATCTGTCACTTTTGTGTTTTTTCTCAGGTTCTCATTTTTCCAATCTTACATTTTGTTCATCTCAAACTTTGAGTAGTAAGTTCCGTTTGTCCCAAACTTTGAGAATTCATTGTGCGGGAGCCATTGAGGGATGGAAGGGGTGAGATGAGAGACAAGCAATCATATTAATTATAATGGGCTGGATCCAGACTTAGTCATGACTAAGCAGTCCCTCTGATTCCAATGGGTATACTCTGAGTATGAGTACGTCTGGATCCACCCAGTTCAATATCAATCAATAATACTCACTGGAAAAGCATATATATATATATATATATATATATATATATATATTCCCTTATACTGTTCTCACACATGAGTTTGAGCAGGGGTGGGCAGAAAGTAGATCTCGAGATGTTTTGGCCTTCAACTCCCAGCATTCCTGACCATTGGCCATACTGGTTGGGGCTCCTGGGAGTTGAAGGCCAAAACATCTGGTGATCTACTTTCTGTCCACCCATGTGCTACAGGAGCAGGGCATATAATCTTGCCACTGGGGGGAAAAAAAACCTGTTCTTTGAAACTTGTTCCCCAAATGAAAAAAGAGATGAAGTATTTATGCAAGCCATAAATAGTATAGGGCATCTAAGGAAGGAAAATTAAGCATTGGGTCTGTTGATCTCAGGAGCAAGATTCCCACATAATGCAGCATGGGCAGGAGAGGAGACTCAATAATATGATGGTCACGGCAGCAAAGCTAATATCCCTCCCATTGTGATAACTGTGATGGGAATTCTCAGTCAGGATAGATAATTAGAATTTCAGTCTTATAGCGGAGAGGAGAGAGAACCTTCCAGCCAGTGTGAAAAATGACCAACTCTCCCATTGCCAATTAAATGAAAAGTATATCCAAGTGCAAAAGGTTTTGCTTGCAAAGTAGAAGGGAGCAAGAGCCCAATCTTTTCCTCCTACCCTTTGCCTGTATATTGCAGGCAAAAGACATGATTTACACCTTCATCTTAATGCCAAGAGTGTGTATTCTTATTCCCAAGTACAAAACTCAGTGTACCAATTGATCATTGGAGACTGTGCAGATAGATGACGGTGGCCACTTTATTGCCCTTTATCACCATGTTATAAATTTGTAGTTTTTGTAATTTAGGGAGCTACACATCTGATGCAACGTGACTTGAAATATTTGCACGTCTGACCAGTTTTGCAATCTCTGCAGCTGAGAATCTCTGGTCAGAGAAAATGACCGAACACACAAACATATGAACCCCCGCAGGACCGCGTCTGCCATGAGCCGGGCGATGAGCTACATGGCTCAGGCGGCGGTGGATTGGGAGGGGCGGCGGGTCGAACTGTCATCTGCTGCGTGCCAGCATCGCTGACACCACTGCCACAGCCCCATCATGTCCACAACACCATCAGCAGCTACTGCTGTCGCCACATCTTGCCAGCCCACAGTGGGAGAGCCATTGCCACATTTGTAGGAAACCGCTGGGCTCTCCCAGACTCCATAGCAGTGGTGTACCGGAACCAGGGCTCACAGGGACGTGAACACCAGCACTGTTTTATTAGCAGGGATGCTGAAATCATCTGCCGCCACCACCACCCCTCGGACCTCCCTGTTCCCTCTGAGCTCAGCTGCAATGCTCACCGTAGCTGGGGGGGAGGGAAATGAATTTTCCCAGCAACAATATATTGTTCCCTGAAGTTATGCAGGGGCGTCTTGATCTCCAACGGGCAATTGAGACCATTAGCTTTACAAAAGGTCTGCTCCTAGCAGATGAAATCTCCTGAGAGAACTGGTTTGTTGGTATGGTTCAACGCAGCTGCCTGCAATTTTGGACTCTCCTTGGGGGCGTGGCTAGGGGGACCGTCACGAAGAGCGTCTGCACTCCAAAAGTTGCCACTACGCCATTGCTCCAGAGCAGTGTTCTCCAACCTTGGGTCCCCAGATGTTTTTGGCCTACAACTCCCAGCATGCCCCAGCCAGCTACGGGTGGGGAGTTGTAGGCCAAAAACATCTGGGGACCCAAGGTTGGAGAACACTGCTCCAGAGTGTAAAAATTCCTTGTTCTGGAGAAGGGGTAATTCCTCAATCCAGCAGTGCATCCAGAATCCAGCACCAATAATCTGAGACCAAAGAGAACTCCCCACCCCACCCGAATGATTGTGGAGAAATCTCTTAAATGCCAAGCTGATTCCATACCGAGCTGAGCAGAGTTGGCTCACTGATCATTACAACCCCTAATTTAGCCTCTGCTAGGGATGATGCAGAATTTTACTCCTTAAATTGACTTTTTAGATAACCAGTTCGTGGACCAACAGAGACTCACCACACACACTGCCTGAGATCGTGTGACAGAATCATAGTCCCTGACAATCATGCCGTTGCTATGGCTGTGGTGTGGACGCCTGTGCCGGGAGACGGTGGATGGTGAAAGAGACTTCCACTCCGATCACAAAAATAGTAAAGAAAATGCACGATGGCACATAGTTAATGCAGCTCATTAGGGCGGCAGGATCATCGGTTTAATTTGCAGCCTCCTTTAGATGCCAAAACGGAACTGATCCTATATTTCTTTAGCACTACAAGGACGCTGCCTTTGACAGTCATGGTGTTGTTCTTGCCTTGGGCAAGAGAAGAAGGGGAAGAAAAGAAGTGGTGAAATTGGAAAGAACATTTCCACATTTGACAACTGTAGCCCCGAAGACCAAGTATGACACGCCGAGAGTTTATCAGCCAGGCAGATTCTGCATCCCGAGGCCATTTCCATGAATTATAAATACCAAAGAAATGCGACCATTAACATACTCAACAGCGAGCACTGAAACGCCTACTATATATATGGGGGAACAAACAAGCATCGTAATGCAATTTGCAGATCGGATCATGAATAGTGCAAGTTGCCAGTGCATTTCAGGAACTGCGGGTTGATTCACACATGCATGTTCATCACTTGAAGACTGCAATATCAAACGATGACTTGTGTGCATGTGTGAATGGGCTGTCCCAGCAGAGCCAGCATCAAGGGTCAACATCATCGGGCAATTGCCAAGGCCCACGCCAACCCCTGGGGCCCCTTGCCGGCCCCTCCTCCTCTTGCTGTCGTGGGCTTCACCTGCCTTCTGAGTAAGCAGTGAGAAGGGGCCATTTGCCTGGCTTCTCTCACTGGGCACAGTGCAAATTTGGCCCAGAGGGAGAAGGCAAGTCCATGGACAGGGGCAAGATCAGCAAGGAAGAGGTGCACCCACCCTGAAAATCTGGAGTCAAGCATGGGGGAGCAGACCATCTAGTCCAGTATTCCACCTTTTAACAGCATCCTCTGGGAGTGAGTTACATAAGTTTATTTTGCATTGTATTTAGCAGTGCTTCCATTCTTTTCTTTTTTTGCAAAAAAAAAAAAAAAAAAGTATTTCCCCCCAAAAAATAAAATTAAAATAAAACACAAACAAACATCACAATAACATCACAGAAACACAACAGCACAAAAGCTACAATGGAAGCAGTGCCTCCATTCTGACGTGACCGCTGATCAGTTGCATTGGGTGATCCTGGATTCTAGTATTATGAGATAACACCACTCATGATCTTAAAAAAAACATTGATGACATCCCTCCTTGGGTCCCCCACCACCACATTCAAAGATCCCTGAATGCTTTAGCCTTTACTTACTCGTAGGAAAGATATTCCCTAAGCTAGTGTTCTCCAACCTTGGGTCCCCAGATGTTTTTGGCCTACAACTCCCAGCTTCGCTGGCTGGGGCATGCTGGGAGTTGTAGGCCAAAAACATCTGGGGACCCAAGGTTGGAGAACACTGCCCTAAGCCCTTGATCATTCTAGCTGCCCTTTAAGGTACCTCTTCCAACTGCACATACTTTACTATGGAGTTAGTGGCAATGGATTTTGGGGGGTATTGGGGCTCCAAATCGGGTGGCCAAGTATCTCACTTTACACAGAACAGTCCTCTGTCTGAAGGGCTGTCCAGTCCAAGAACCTTAAGAAGGGAGAGCAGGTAGGGGCCTTGAGGTTGCCCATCAGGACTTGGCCTCCAGGAGGGCAGACTCAGCAGGCACACAGGTCACCGAGTCACAGTCTTCCCCACTATGGCAAGGTGTACAGTATTTCTATTTAAATTATAATTATTATTCCTAAATGTGCATATATACAGACGAATCAGCACATGTGAATTTTGTGCAGCTCACAGTCTACTTTTTCGATGATGCATTTCCTCTTTTTGGTGATGCATACGTAGCTGCCCTAGCCCCAACATTCCTTAAAAGGATTCTTCAGTGAAGTATCTAAATAGTTTCAGCATCAAACTAGTCCACAGCCTGACCACCGGCAACACCAACAGCCCTGGCCCTTCTCTTGCTCTCCTGATGACATACTTTTCACAACAGTTGGCCTACAAAAGATAGGAGGAGTGACATTTTTGGCAGTGGTTGAGGCTGGCCTGCTGCGGAAATTAAGCTCTATCAGCCACTCAGCCCCCAAATATTTTAAAATATTAAGAAAGAGCATTATGATAGATGGTTTTCAGCTTGCTCCTCTTCCCTCACCCCATACCTCCCTTTTTTCAGTGCCTGAGGATAGATATTAAAAACTCTTGCTTTCTGGAGTTACCACATGAGGTTTAGCGGAGACATCTGAGCCCTATTCACATTCCCTTTAGTTTAATAGCAATGACTTTCTCTTTGTCTGGGAAGAGCTGCACTGTCTTGCATTTCGAAGAGCTTAGTTTCTCGGCATGAGCTTGGCAGAATACAAATCAGTGTCTTCTTCAGCCGATCTCTGGGCATTTCGTCCAATATCTCCCCTGACACCTTCCAGTCCTCTAGTGTCATCCTTTAGTATCATAATGTAGCTCTTCCCTCGTTGCTGAGAGAAGCGCTTCATCTGTTACATTTTGCACTCGGGTAAAGGTACCCAAGTATAAAAGACTCGATAGCCTTGTAGGCTCCTTCCAACTCTATGATCTATGAAATCTATGAAAAGGAACACACAATTTTGATGGGAGAATTGGGTGTAGAAGTTAGAGTTGAGTTGGAACTCCTCAGATGGCTTCTGCCCTGAAAGGCAGCCTAGAAAGATCTTAAATAAATAAATAAAAAAATGAAATTTATGCAAATTTTCTTTTTTTGACTCCTTGTGGGGGTCAAAACAAGGGCAATTTCACAGAATATTCACGGTTGTTTTTTGTGCGGTTGCTGACATCAACCCCCCCCCCTCCCCGGCACAATGTCCCAGAATAATGCTAGGACCGGGGCATTGGCAGAGATGCTAACACAGCTGCTGCTGCTTGCAACAGCGGCAAAAGGAGAAGAAGAACAACAACAACCCCTTAGGAAAAAGAAGAAGGAGCTCACCCACTGCTGATCGGCAGCCCTGCCCCCAAGAGACTATTCTAACATTTCTTTCCCCCGCCCCCTTCTAATTTGGTTCCTGCAAATAGGGTGGAGAATTTTGGATGTTCCATTTTTGCTTAGCTATAATTCAGGGGTCCCCAAGCTTTTCGGGAATTTGGAATTTTGAGAGTGTTGTGATGGGTGCTGAGCCCGGTGCTCAGCTCACGGGGCGCTCGGTGAGCCGCTCCGCCGTGTGAGCCGAGCCAAGCCTCCAGCGAGCGCCATCTGAGGTGCTCACCGGACTTCCGGGTCCCCTGTCACGATGTTTTTTTATGTAAAAACCAGCGTAAACTACATTAAAATGGCTGCGATTGGCATAATTGGCGCTACGTTTTTTACATTAAAAACAGCGTAAAATACGTTAGAACAACCGCGATTTTCGTGGTGTATGCAAATCATGCAAATCACGGTTGTTTTAATGTATTTTACACTGTTTTTAATGTAAAAAATGTAGCGCCGGTTACGCAGATCGCAGCCGTTTTAATGTAGGTTACGTTGTTTTTTACATTAAAAACGTAGCGCCAGAAACCGGAAGTTCCTTTTCCCGGCTCAGCTTGTGAAGATGCAAGCCGAGTTGGGGAAAGGTAAGTCGAGCGGAGCTCGGGGGGGGGTCAAGTCCAGCCAGTTCGCCGAGCTTCCAGCCCCCTATCGAGCTCCACGCACAACCCTAGTGTGGGCACTCCCACAAAATGGCTGCTATGGGTGGGGCTTTCCCAATCGCTGTCATGGTGGGCATGGCCAGTCACAGAACACTCATTTCCAAGAAGGCAAGCTAGTGAGGCGAAAAGAAAAGTAATTTGCTCAAGAACCTAATTACAAAGCAGAGGTGGGGTCTGAGTTTCAAAATGCAAAACCGCAGTTTTGAATCCAAATAAAGATGGTGTTGGAGGGCAGAACCTAACTTTTCAGCATGCCAGCTTCCCAGTTTTATAATAATAATAATAATAATAATAATAATAATAATAATAATAATAAATCTAAGAAATTAACTAAAAATTAGGAGGGGCAGGAAGCCTGGTGGGCAGTGAGAGAGGTGTCCACGGGCACATTGGAGACCCCAGCTCTAGTGAAAGTGGCAGCTCTTTCCCCCCTTTAAAATGCACAGGTGCTCGTGTGTGTGGGGGGGTGTTGTTATATTTTAAAGGAAAAAGCAGTAATTTGGGCATCCATTCACACTTCAGGCCAGATGCACTGTGTGCATTTATATTTTGTACTCTGGGTTCTAGCAGACCTCGCCGTCTGCACTCTAGGGTCTGTCTTCTATGTTTAGAAATACCCAGAAAAGCCCCTGGCTGCTTCCACACATCTGAGATATTTCAGAAAGTTCAGCTTCCAGGTAAATTTGAGCCTCACCACTTCTTTTTAAACTTTTGATTTATTTATTTATTTGGGGGGGGGGGAGATACAACTTTTTATTAAATTATTCAGAGTGCTTGCAAACTTCAACTATAAAACAATTTTAAAAAAGAAACAAACCCCACAATAATATAATAAAATAGAACTGAACAAAAAGAAGCCCCTGGGAGGGCATCCCAGCCACCTTGAGTGCCATTTTTCTTGGTATAAAGGTGGGGTTACCAATCAAACAAATAAATAAATCCCAGGGGCCACAGGATATTCTGGATCTCTCCTTCCGAGGGCAAAGAGAGAGGTCCAGCATCGAAGGAGGAGATTCAACCCTGCGGAAACCACTGCAGTCCTTACCTTTCCCATGTTGCAGCTCCAACACTGGGAGAAGCAAAAGGGGGCGAAGCAAGAGAAAAATTGTTCCCATGGGTCAATCGGGGAAGGCTTTCGATCCACAGGCTTCAAAGCCCACCTAGTCACACACACACACACACACACACACACACAACATGGGGGGGGATTTATTGGCATAAATAATTTTTCTCCCCCCCACCATTGCTTGTAATGGGAGGGAAATAGTCAATTTTTAAAATGGGGAGATATCACTCCTCCCTTTCTTGTTTCTTCCACCTAGGCAAGCTTGTGCTGGCCAGGGTTCGGAGCCCTTGAAGGCTCTGACATCAGAGCTCTTTGTAGCAAAAGGTAGGATTGCTCTATAACAGTGTTCTCCAACCTTGGGTCCCCAGATGTTTTTGGCCTACAACTCCCAGCATGCCCCAGCCAGCTATGCTGGCTGGGGCATGCTGGGAGTTGTAGGCCAAAAACATCTGGGGACCCAAGGTTGGAGAACACTCCTCTATAACTTGGCGGGGGGGGCATTCAGACAGGAAGGGCTATAGCCAGTGGAGGTTGGTGACTCCTCTTTCAGTGGGGCTTCTAATCCGTTCCAGCTTTTCTTTGGAGCTTCATGGGAGCTATCCATGGTGCTTCATGGAGGTGAGCCGATTTTGGGGGTGGAGTTCAGCACCACAGATAGCTCCTATAAGGCTCCCATTAAAGCCTGCAATGGATTAGGAGCCCCACCAGAAGAGGAGTCACCTGCAGCTCAGTGGCAGGGCACGTGCTTTTCAGACAGAAGGTCCCGGTCCAGTCCCTGGCATCTCCAGGTGGCACTAGGAAAGACCCCGGCTGAGGCCTTGGAAAAAAGGGCTGCATCCATAGTAAGTAAATCAAGACATAAACAGAAGATTTCCACATCTTTCTTTTCTCTCCCCCCCACCCCCATGCTCATTGACTGCCTGAATAGCTCGTCTTCTCTCAGTCCCTTTTGGTATTCCCTCTCCACCATTCCAGCCTCACAGCCCTCTAGCAATGTCTCCGCTGAGATTCGCAGCCCACCGTGGCACCTCGCCATTTTAGAAGTGACGGCTTCCCCCGTCGGCAAAAGGAATGAAACGCCGCCCAGCCCACGAAAATTGCAGGCAATTTTGGGTGACAATTGATCATCCAGTGTGTTCCCAAGAGCCATTTCCCATAATGTTCCTGTTTCTTTTCAGCACTCAAAACATCTTGAAAGGATATAATCACTCGCGCATCATCGAGAGCTGTCGCGATGTAGGTGGCATTTATAGTGCTAGGGCTTCTCGGAGGAGGAGGAGGAGGAGGAGGAGGAGGAGGAGGAGGAGGAGGAGGAGGAGGAGGAGGAGGAGGATGGAGGGGAAAGCTGTTGGGTTGAAGCCGTGGCTGTTCAGGCTCTGGCGGCATTCGAAGAAAAAGAAACCCAGCCCCAAGCAAAACCAATATCTGCGCTCACAGCAAACAGTGCCACGACGTGCAAATTTTAATGCCCACACCAGGGGCAGAGCCAGAGAAGTGGGGTAGAGTAGGCAAAAAAAAAAAACTTACATAGAGTAGGCAAAAAAAAATAAATGATAAAGATATACTCCACATTCCTCGTGCTCTCATGTATCCAGACTCAACACATTTTTTTTTTTTAAATTGCTCATAGGAACACCAGAAACTCAAGAAAGGGATTTATCTCCACTTGATTGTAACAAGGCTTCAGAACAAATCAGTCGTTCGCAGGGCTCCATTTCTGAAATGAGAAGTGGCAAACATCAGACCTATCTTAAAAGTCATGCCCTCTAAACAAAAGGCCAACCATTTGCCACTTAAATCTCAGATGCATGAAGATCAGTTGCAGTTACTGAGTAGTGAAAGTAAGATGGACGAACATGCAATGTCTGAGCTCATTGGGTTCTCCAAATTCCTCCTTGAAGCTCGGTTTACCTCGTTCGCATTCCCAAATGCATGTGTCTTTTTTTCCTTTCTTTAATCCACCATGAAAAAATGTACATTTTCAATCATGATGAAATGTGCATTTTTAAAAGTGCACATTTTTCCCAGTTGAAGATTTTGCATTTAAAAAATTACATTTTCCCCAATCGAAAATGCATATTTCCCCCACAGGGAAAAGCTTGAACATGCAGATTTTGAGAGGGGAACGCACATTTGCCCAAGTGTGCATTTTTGGAAGTGTGCACTTGGGTGAGTGCACACTTTTGAATGCGACGCAAGCTCGGGGGAATTGCAAGACTTTCCCGAGAATTGCGTTCCATACCGTTTCACATTTGTGTTTGGGGTTGCAAACGGGACATGTCTGCATGATTTGCGAACTCGAACATCCGTAAGGGAAAGGCACTCTCTAGCTGCTCTAGGCACTCTCCTCCTGATACCATTTACAGGTGGGACTCCAATCACTGTGCTTTAGAGACAAGAATGGGACCGTGAGACGGCCATTCTCCCAATGCCATCAGGCTTCAGCTGTGAGGAGCAAAGAAGGGAGTGGTGAGAGACCTGGCAGGCTGGAGGGAGAAGCTCTGGCTGCTGTGTCTTGCCCACGGCTGCACTGGGAATTGCGGAAGATAGAATCGAGGAGCACAGGAGTGTTGTACAGAGTTCTGCCTCTATGCTCTGGGCTTGATTTCAAAAGTTAATATGTAGAGAGTTTGCTACGCTGTGCTATCAGCGAATGGCCTTGGCTACTTGGCTGCTTGCCAGCCTGATGCAATAGCCAGCAACTCACTAACGTGTGACCTGGCTGCTGGCCAGAAGAATGACACTGCACAACGACGCAGCTGCAATCATTTAAACACGAGGTCTGCAGCCCATGGAGTTTGGTGCTAGAATTGTATATAAGACTAGCAAATGCAGCCTGAAGTGTTGGGTTGTGGTGCTGTGGTGTGGTGTGTGTGGTTGAAGTGTGCTGAGAAAGAAGAGAGAGATCCAGGAACCATTTGGCTGCCAGCCTGAAGGAGGACAAAGAACCAGCAGGAGCCCTGACACGGACAGAGGGGGAGAGAGACCTCAAGGCTGAGTGACTGCAGCAAGGACCCAACTGATACTGGAGGCAGAGCTTCTTGACAGGCCGGTTGGTGATCTTGTGGTTACCGCATGTCCAAGGGGTGGGGCTCTTACTAGAGAACTTGGGATTGTTGTACTTTGTATAATAAGGAACTTAACTCACAATAAAATATGTTTGGCTTGATCCTCCTGGATTTATTATGGCATGAGAATTCATCAAAGAACCCCTGCCAAGCCCTTTGGGAAAACATTTGGCAGAACAACGGCCAACACATTCCCCATGCCTGCACTAACCAGACTCACTGCTCACTGTGTTACTTTTCATTCACTGTCTTATTTTTAAAGCCCTAAAATACTTTGGAGCTGGATACCCAAAGGGATACCGTCTCCTGTACGGAGGAAGATTATGTAAGCCGCCTCGGGTTCCTTGCAGGAAAAAAGGCGGGTATAAATATAATAAATAAATATTCTGAGAAGTGCGAAAATGAAATAGTGGATAATAGTGTTCCAGTTCGTGGATTAGTTCAGGAACTTCTAATGAGTCAGTTCATATATTGAATTGCAAATCTAACAAGTTTCTCCCTCACCCCAGTCACCCCTCATACATTCTGTTCAGCATCTGAGGTCCTGCTCAGTTTGCCCCGCTCGGCTTCAGTTCAGTCCGTTACTGCTTTCCAGTTGTGGTGCCAATCCTATGGACCTTCTTCTCACAGAACTGAAAAGGGCCTTTCCGGTTGTGGTGCCAATCCTATGGACCTCGCTTTATAGAGTGGCCCACCTGGCCCTCAGGATGGATGAATCTGTCTCTTTCACTTCCTATCATGGATAATGTTCACTCTTCCTTTCTTCAAACATAAGATTTTGTACACCATTTCCCTAATACACACATTTCTTGGACAGCTGCATCATAACATTCTAACCTACCTTACAGGGTTGTTGTTGTGAAAATAAAATGGAGAGGAGGAGGAGGAGGAAGATTATGTAAGCCGCCTCGGGTTCCTTGCAGGAAAAAAGGCGGGTATAAATATAATAAATAAATATTCTGAGAAGTGCGAAAATGAAATAGTGGATAATAGTGTTCCAGTTCGTGGATTAGTTCAGGAACTTCTAATGAGTCAGTTCATATATTGAATTGCAAATCTAACAAGTTTCTCCCTCACCCCAGTCTGGCCCCAGTGCTAACTGCCTTCAGGTGCCAGGCTAAACCTGTCTCTGTAAAGACGCCTTTGAAGTTGGCTAACCTTACTCTGTGCTTTCTGTTTTTTTTAATTTTTATTTATTTATTACATTTACATCCTGCCTTTTTTTTCCTCTTTCAAGGACCCAATATGTCTTACATGGTCCTCCTCCTCTCCATTTTATCCTCACAAGTCACAACAACCCTGTGGGGTAGGTTAGGCTGAGAGTCAGTGATTGGCCCAAAGACAACCAGTGAGCTTCATGGCCAAGTCTAGAACCCAGATCTTCTGGGTCCGTGTCCAACATTCTAGCAATTACATCACACTGGCTCTCTGTTTTCTGGCTTTATAAAATAGGCCTGTGGCTCACGCTGGCTCAGCTTGTCTGAGTGTGGAAAGCTAAGCAGGGTCAGGCCTGGTTATTACTTGGATGGGAGACCCTTCCTCTAGTTTCCTGCATTGAGCAGGGGGTTAGAATCATAGAATCATAGAAAAGTAGAGTTGAAAGGGGCCTACAAGGCCATCGAGTCCAACCCCCTGCTCAATGCAGGAATCCAGGTCAAAGCATCCCTGACAGATGACTGTCCAGCCGCACCTTGAATGCCTCCAGAGTGGGAGAGCTCACCACCTCCCTAGGTAGTAGGTTCCATTGTCTTATTGCTCTGACCGTCAGGAAATTTTTCCTGATATTTAGGTGGAATCTGGGTTCCTGTAATTTGAGCCCATTATTCCGTGTCCTGCAAACCGGGATGATCGAGAAGAGATTCTGGCCCTCCTCTTTGCGACAACCCTTCAAGTACTGGAAGAGTGCGATCATATCTCCCCTCAGTCTCCTCTTCTGAAGGCTAAACATGCCCAGTTCCTTCAGTCTCTCCTCATAGGGCCTTGTTTCCAGTCCCTTTATCATCCTTGTTGCCCTCCTCTGAACCCTCTCCAGTTTGTCTACGTCCTTCTGAAAGTGTGGTACCCAGAACTGGACGCAATACTCAAGTTGAGGCCTAACCAGTGCCGAGTAAAGGGGAATTACCACTTCACGTGATTTGGAAGCAATACTTCTATTAATGCAGCCCAAAATAGCATTTGCCTTCTTTGCAGCCACATCGCATTGCTGGCTCATATTCAGTTATTCAGTACAACAATTCCAAGATCCTTCTCACTTGTGGTGTTGTTGAGCCAAGTGTCCCCCATTCTGTAACTCTGCATTTGGTTTCCTTTCCCTAGGTGCAGCACTTGGCATTTATCCCTATTAAATTTCATTCTGTTGTTTTTGGCCCAGCGCTCCAGCCTATCGAGATCTCCTTGAATTTTCTTTCTTTCTTCCAGAGTATTAGCTGTTCCACCCAACTTTGTGTCATCTGCAAATTTGATAAGCATTCCCTGTACCTCCTCATCCAAGTCATTAATAAAAATGTTGAAGAGCACTGGGCCCAGGACCGAGCCCTGTGGTACCCCGCTCGTTACCTCTCCCCAGTTTGAGAAGGAACCATTGATAAGCACCCTTTGAGTCCGATTCTGTAGCCAATTGTGTTGTGGATCCACCTGATAGTTGTTCCATCTAGCCCACTTTTAGCTAGCTTGCTAATCAGGATATCATGAGGCACTTTGTCGAAAGCTTTGCTGAAGTCCAGGTATATTATGTCCACAGCATTCCCACAGTCCACAAGGGAGGTTACCCGGTCAAAAAATGAGATCAGATTAGTCTGGCAGGATTTGTTCTTGACAAATCCATGCTGGCTTGTAGTAATCACTGCATTGCTTTCAAGGTGCTTGCAGACTGACTTCTTTATAATCTGCTCCAAAATTTTCCCAGGGATTGATGTCAGACTGACTGGCCTATAGTTCCCAGGTTCCTCCTTCTTGCCCTTTTTGAAGATGGGAACAACATTTGCCCTCCTCCAGTCATCTGGCACTTCACCTGTCCTCCATGATTTCTCAAAGATAATAGACAGTGGTTCTGAGAGTTCTTCTGCCAGTTCCTTTATTACTCTAGGATGCAGGATTACTCTAGGATTCATCAGGCCCTGGAGATTTAAACTCGTTCAGAGTAATCAGGTGCTCCTTGACCATTTGCCTATCAATCTCAAGCTGCAATCCTGCCCCTTCCATCTGCTCTTCAGGTTTGCCAGGGGGGTCATAGACCCTTTTTTGGGAGAAGACTGAGCTGAAGTAGGAATTGAACACTTCTGCCTTTTCCTTGTCTTCTGTTATCAATTTGCCATCCTCATTGCGTAGTTGAACCACCATTTCTTTCCTCTGTCTTTTACTATGCACGTATCTGAAGAAAGCTTTCTTGTTGTTTTTAGCATCCCTCGCTAACCTTAGCTCATTCTCAGCTTTAGCCTTCCTGACACTATTCCTGCAGTTCTGTGCTACCTGCCTATACTCTTCCCTTGTAGCCTGTTCTTCCTTCCACTTCCTATATGTGTCCTTTTTTGTTTTCAGGTCATCTTTGAGTTTATTGTGAAGCCACATTGGCTTCGTCTGTCCTCTGCCTTTTCTCCTTGTGGGAATTGTTTGCAATTGTGCCTTTAAAATTTCCTTTTTAAAAAAACTCCCACCTATCCTGGGCTCCTTTACTCATTAGAGTCGCTTGCCATGGGGCCTTACTTATAATTGTTCTGAGTTTGTTAAAATTGGCTTTCCTACAATCCAGGGTACGTGTTTGGCTACACTCCGCTTTTGCTCCCCTTAGAATCAAGAACTCAAGTATAACATGGTCACTTTCCCCCAGAGTTCCCGAAACTGCCACTTTATCCACTAACTCGTCTCTGTTGGTTAGAATCAGGTCAAGGATAGCCACTCCTCTAGTTCCTTCCTCCACTTTCTGTAGGAGGAAGTTATCAGCAGCACAACTCAGAAATTTCTTTGAGGGGCCATGTTTGGCTGAATAAGTCTCCCAACAGATATCAGGGAAATTGAAGTCCCCCATTACTACCACATCATGCCTCCTTGAAACAATGGCAATTTGCTTTTCAAGTTTCATCCTCATCTTCTCCTTGATTGGGTGATCGGTAGTAGACTCCAACTGCCATGTTTGTTTTATTCTTTGCCCCCTTTATTTTAACCCAGATGCTCTCAATGGGGCTGCCAAGCTCCTCTTCCTCTTTCTCTGTGCAGAGAAACGTATCTTTAACATACAGCGCAACTCCACCTCCCTTTCTGTTGCTTCTGTTCCTTTTGAACAAGTTATACCCTTAAATTGCTGTATTCCAGCCATGGGAGTCATCCCACCAGGTTTCAGTTATCCCTATCAAGACGTACTTGCCCTCATGTATCAAGAGTTCAAGTTCGTCTTGTTTGTTGCCCATACTCTGGGCATTAGTATAGAGGCATCGAAGACTATGTGCTTTATACTCCGACTTTTTCCCTACATTTTGTGGTAGACGATCATTGGGCACCGCTGGAGCTGTTCTCTCCATTGTGGCACAGAGGCCTTCTTCCATTGGAACCCCCGAGTTTATGTCTCCCTCCCCTGTTGGATTCAGTTTAAAGCCCTCTTGATTAAGTTCCTCATGCTGTGGCCGAACACATTCTTCCCAGTCCTTGTGAGGTGCAACCCATCCTTTGCCAGAAGTCCATCTTCTAGGAAGTGTAGCCCGTGGTCCCAGAATCCAAATCTCTCACGTCGGCACAACCTTCGTAGCCAGTCATTCACTCGGAGTATATTTCTTTCCCTTTCTATTCCTCTTCCAAGTACTGGAAGGATGGATGAGAAGACTATCTGGGCCCCAAAGTTCTTGAGTTCCCTTCCCAACTCTTCAAAGTCTGCCGTGATTTCTTTGTAACTCCGCTTGGCAGTATCATTTGTACCCACATGGAAGAGAAGAAAGGGGTATGTGTCGGTGGGCTGTATGAGCCTCGGCAGCTGCTCTGTCACATCCTTAATCCGTGCCCCGGGGAGACAGCACACCTGGCGATTCCATGGGTCTTCGCGACATACTTTGGCTTCAATCCCCCGCAGGAGGGAGTCACCCACTACTAGTACTCTTCTCTTTCTCTTGCTGTAGGCCTTGGTTTGATTGCCTCCACTGGACTGACCTTCAGCCTCTTGCTCGCTGTCACATTGGGTGCCCGGTAATTCGTCCTCTGCAGGCTGTCCTCTGCTCTCGTCCTCAAGTACATGGAAGCGGTTCCATAGCTCCACGGCTTCCACAGGCGCAGAGTGTCTTGTAGTTCTTCTGCTCCTAACTGTCACCGTTTTCCAGGGAGTTCCCCCTCCATTGTTTTCCCTTGCCTCAGCAGTCTCTGACTCTGCCTCATCCTGCCGTTGCCCTTCTGGCTCCTGTTCTACGCTTTGGTGCTGTAGATCCACCGTTCTGTCTAAGAACTCCTCACTTTCTCTTATACTCCTGAGGGTTGACACTTGCTGCTCCAGTCCTCTGACCTTTTCTTCCAACAGCGTGACCAGCTTGCACTTGTTGCACGTGTAGGCCATGTTGCCCTCAGGCAGGAAAACAAACATTGCATACACATTGCAGGTCACCACCACTGCAGATTCCTTTCCTTCCATAGTTCTCAGTTCCCTTTATGTTTCTGCCTTTCTTTTTGTACTGGAATGGCTGGTGCCTTATCCTGCCTTCCCTGAATGTTAATAACAGAGTCCCCCTGGTCTATAAGTGTGAGGTATTGGAACAAAACAAACAAACAAATCCAGAAAATTTCTTAGGGACCTCCCCCTTGACCTCCCCTGCCGAACTCCGCTGCCAAACTCCTGTTTGCTCTCCCTGTGCACTCGCTCTGTTCGCTCTCTCTCTGGGAGCCTGCTTGCCTTTTCACAGTCCCGAAAACAGCTGGAGCCTCTCTCCTGTTGTGCTCCTGCTCAGCTGGGAGTCAGGAACAGAATAAGCTCCCAGGCCTCTCCCTTCCCTTTCAGCTCCCAGGCCACACCCTTCCCTTTCAGTTCTCAGGCCACACCCTTCCCTTGCAGCACTAGTAGTTGTTGTTTGTACAGCAGCACTTGCTGTTGCAGCACTTGTCGTTCTACTCTGCTGCCAAACTCCTGTTCGCTCGCTCTGTTCGCTCGCTCTCTGGGAGCCTGCCCGCTTATCACACTCCCAGAAACAGCTGGAGCCTCTCTCCTGTTGTGCTCCTGCTCAGCTGGGAGTCAGGAACAGAATGAGCTCCCATGCCACACCCTTCCCTTGCAGCTCCTGTTGTCCTTGCACTCCAGCTAGTTGCAGTGCTGCTCCTGTTGTTATACTACTCCGCTGCCAAACTCCTGTTTGTTCTCCCTGTTCGCTCGCTCTCTGGGAGCCTGCTTGCCTTATCACAGTCCCGAAAACAGCTGGAGCCTGGTTGGACTCGATGGCCTTGTAGGCCCCTTCCAACTCTATGATCCTATGATATGGTTTATTTCCTGCTGTGCTGATTTGGCCGTATGCTTTCTGTCTCTGCTGGCATGTAATCTGAATTTTTTTTAAAAAATGTTTATTGTTTTTAATTGAGTGTGCTGTGAGCCGCTTTGAATGATTTAAGAAAATCAGGAGAAAATATTCCATAAATAAATAAGCAAGCAAGTACCCTGCCCTGTTCAAAGAGGCTGAAGGAGGAATGCCCATTCGGCATGACCAAGTTGGGGAAGGCTGCTTAAGTCAAAAAGGCAATAGTGATCTTGAAAAACCTACCTGCAAAAAATGTGTGTGCAGAGCTGAGCAGGACATGTGAGAG
Source organism: Shinisaurus crocodilurus (assembly GCA_021292165.1). Taxonomy (NCBI): domain Eukaryota; kingdom Metazoa; phylum Chordata; class Lepidosauria; order Squamata; family Shinisauridae; genus Shinisaurus; species Shinisaurus crocodilurus. The sequence continues at coordinate 1,698,485 of CM037877.1, read as the reverse complement.
AATAGTGGGAGATGCCTCTGGTTTTGTTGTTGCTGTTGTTGTTTTTTAAAACAGAAATGATCTTATTCTAAAAATAAACTCTCATTTTTTTCAACTAGAAATGCCAGAAGATTGCCCTCTTGCGTCCTAAGCGCCATAGCAGGATCTCAGCCCCTACACCTGTCACATAGTAATGTCATCGAAGCATGCCAGAGTCAGACGTCCTCTAACAAAAGGTCTGGATTTATTTATTTATTTAATACATTTTTATACCGCCCAATAGCCGAAGCTCTCTTGGCGGTTTACAACAGTTAAAATCATAAAATACAATATAAAATATAAAATTTAAAGCCACAGATTAAAAACAAACAGCAGAGCTAGCAGCAGCAGTTACAATAATGGAATTAAAAACAACTACAAGATTAAAATGATTAAGATGATTAAAATGATTAAAATGCCTGGGAGAACAGAAAGGTCTTCACCTGGCGCCGGAAAGAATACAAAGTAGGCGCCAGGTGAACCTCTTTGGGGAGCTCATTCCACAAACGGGGTGCCACAGCCAGGGCCGGTGCTACCATTAGGCCAACTAGGCAGCTGCCTAGGGCGCAGGGCTAAAGAGGGCCCCAGAAACACCTTGAAAAAAAATACAGCGCTCTCAAGTGGGAAGGGGGGAGGCTAAATATCTGATCTTGCCTAGGGCACCAAACTGCCTTGCACCGGTCCTGGCCACAGCAGAAAAGGCCCTCCTCCTGGTAGCCACCTGCTTCACTTCCTTTGGCAGGGACTCTCGGAGAAGGACCACTGAAGAAGATCTTAGTGTCCGGGCAGGTACATATGGGAGCACCAATTGAGATCCAGTACAAAAAAGGCCCATGGATGTGGGGATACTTAAAATTCAGTGCCGATCATTTTGAGGATGCCCTGGCATTGGAAGCCTCTCCTTTTCTCAATCTTCTTAGCAAAACAACATGGAGAACTTACATAAGATAGAAGTGACTAAACAGACTCTTATTGTGACATGCAAAGATCTGTTGAGCATCTTGCCCATGATGGATGCTCTTTTTAACAGCCAGATTGGCAAAATGATATAGACTGTTTATGTATGATTAATTAAGAAATAATTACTTTTAACTAGGAGAAGATGAGACAATAAATGGGTCATAAAATCTGACTAAACACAGAGGAGACCAGTATTTGTGTAAATCAGAGCCATGAATATCTATTGCTGTGCTGAGAGATGTTGAACAACACACACACATGAACACACACACACACACACACACACGCATACAGGTTCAGGACAGGGAATCTTCCTTTTCTATTTTTAAAAACCCGGAGCCAATCACCAGTATGAGTGGTAATAGCTCCTAATGAGGGATTCTCAAATGGTGCTGCAGTAGACTTCCAAACATCAAGGAAATAACTGTCAAAGGCTAGTGCAATGGAAGACAGGCAGATGGGTCATCTTGGATCATTTGCTTCTGTACTCACCAAGACAAGGAAAGGAAGTGGTATCCTTTGGTTTGACCCCATAATTTTCCTCAAGCTTTAGTTGTGGTTGTCTCTGGGTGTCCTCTGAAGTACCATATTACTCCCTCATTCAGTGAGTGGGGCCACACCTCTAGGAAAGTCTCCCTGCACCGATGCCACCTCAGAGACTTGGATCATGCCACTGCAAGGTGGGGAGCACATGACCACTTAAAAAAAAAATTAAATTAATCCCTTCACACTCACACATGAAAGATGTGTCAGGGAGAAGTCTTAGTCTTACTAACTAGGACATGCCAGTTGTCCATCTGGAGGAAATCTTGATATGGATTCATATGGATATGGATAATTTTCGTGTGGAAAAAAGAATTCACAAACTGATGTGAAAACAGGATGGAATGCACTTATTAGTAATTGCTAGTGTTTCTTGACCTTTTCTCAACATCCCCTAATTGCTGTGATTAACCTCATTGGTCAGTGGCTTTTTTGTTTTGTTTTCCCCACTCCTTCTGAGACGCTCCCCCATAAAAAATAAAGGCTTTTGAGTGCTGAGCTAGATGGCTCAATGGTTTGACTTCCCATGTTACTAAAATACAAGATGGAAGAAGATGTGGGGAGAGGAAATTCCCCTACAAACATTTAAAAAATACGTTGGGCAGTATATATGCCCATTCAAGCGGGCAAAATTATCACCGTGCCCTCATTTTATTTCCTAGTCTTCATCTTACCTAAGTTCCACATTTAACATTGTTATCCTGTGAGACAATATCCCTCTTTCTCACTCGGTTATGATGGTCAGACAATCTATATTGGCTCTGTTAGCTACCAGTGTGTTTCTGGGCCCAATTATACCTATTCTGTACTGGCTACATTGGTTACCAGTACATTTCTGGCCCCAATTTAAAGTGCTGGTTTTTAATTTAAAGCGCTTAACAGTTTGGGACCAGGTTATTTGAAGGACTGTCTACCCCAAAAAGATCTTGCCCAGGCCTTAAGATTAACCACAGTGGCTCACCATTAAGATCCATCAGGTTGGTAGGCAGAATAGACAGGGCCTTTTCAGTGGTGACCCCATCCCTGTGGAACTCCCTTCCCTGGGAGATACATTTAGCTCCTTCTTTGGTTGTTTTGAAGCAGTCCTTAAAGACCTGGCTGTCCCAGACTGCTTTTAATCGAGTAAGCTGCTTGGTTTTAACTGCTGCTACTTTTACTTATCGCGTTACGAGAGATGTTTATTTTTGGGATGGTTCTATCATATATATATATTTTATTGTGAACCACCTTGGTGGGGCCTTTGGCTTGGAAAGGTGGTATATAAATAAAATAATATAGGTTGTGTTGCAGGAGCAAGGCCTGCAGCTTCACCAACACCATCACCCCATGGGCAGACCGCACCACTTGGCTTTCACTGCTTTGCAGTACCCAATAGGAAGGTGTCTTACATACCAGTGGAAGCCAGGGATGGGGACTCGGACTCCAGGACTCGACTCATGAGTCAGACTGAGTCCCCCCTTTGACTCGAGTCAGACTCGAGTCCCAATATTTTTAATGGGACTCGAGACTCGACTCGGGACTCGAGACTAAGGACTCGTGTTCCAAAATCGTGTTCCTGAAATGCAACATGGATAGGTTTTAGGAAGTACAGCAAGTTTATTTTTTAAAATCATTTTCCTAAAATGCAACCTTTCAGACATTTTGGGTTTGGCTTCCTCTGCCTGCCTGTTTGGGGTTCCCAGCCTCCTCTGCCTGCCTGGTCTCTTCTTGACCAGTTCAACAGTTGAATTGTCCAAGACAAAGGCCTCTGCCTGCCTGCTTTGGGGTTCCCTGCCTCCTCTGCCTGTCTGGTTATTTTGGGTTTGTCTGCCTGGTCTGTTCTTGCCAAAATCAGTTGCAGAGTTTTGAAATAAAAAGGCACACTTGTGCCTAGAATTTATTTAAGCCACACATCTGAAATAGCGTTATTTTGTTGGGAAAACCCCCCACTGATTTTAATAGGGACTTGTGGAGTCAGCTTTGGGAGTGACTCATGACTCGTGACTCGTGACTCGTGAGTCACCATTTTGGACCAAGGACTCGAACTCGAGACTCGGGTCCAAAGACTTGTGACTCGACTCGTGACTCGAAACCAAGGACTCTTCAACATCCCTGGTGGAAGCAAAGAGGGCCTGGACTGGAAAGTGCAGTTGTGATCCGGGGCTACCTGAGCAGTGGTCATCAGGGAGCAATGTAGGTGATTCAAGAGATGATGCCATCAGTTCATGCTGGCCTTTAAGGACCATTGTTCATGTCTGCACTTTGTGGTCTGTCCCGTTCTGAGGCCATCCAGAATGTAGGCGACGCCCCTCTCTTTCTTGCCGACTTATGGCAGGCGGGATCTGCATCTGGACTCCAACCCAAGTCTTACAGATAGCTAATCTAAGCCACATGTAAAAGAGAGTGCTTACATGTGCAGGAATATGGCCAGTGGTAGACTACACCACCATTGTTATCATGGTTTTCCTGAGCACCTGGAAACTGAATGCCACTGCTCTGTGGCATACTTTGCATAAAGGTTAATCCAACCCACTGAGAGAAGAACCTATTGACGCACCATTTTTATATACAATTCTCCCACTCTGTCATAGGTATCTTACAAACAATGCAGTTGGCAAGCATACATTAAAATGTTGCCTCTGGCTCTCAGCAAAAATCCCTCTCTTTTTTTTACCAATTTAGCAATATCTTGTCATCAGCAGATCGAACCATTTAACAACATTTGGCAAGTTTTCTTTATGTTTTTTTTTTCTTTTAAAGGTTGGTTCCCCCCTCCCCCCCCCTGTTTATTTCCAACAAAAGCTTGTAAGGCACCAGAAACAGTAAAGCGTAAAATACATTTGACTTAGTTGGCAGCACACGGCCACTTGCGTCAGAAGAAATTAACCTCCAATAAAGCAGGATGTCTAGGAAACATAATGGACCCTTTTGATATGCTTTTTTTTTTGAAGCTACTATTTCCTGGAATGGTGGCAAAGGCACAGGTTGTCTGGGACTGGGAAAGGCCAATGGATTTATGGGCAAGCCATTATTCTTAAAAGCATTTTCTTTCACACACTCCAGGAAAAGAAATCTTAGCAGTCTGTCACCATTCTGAAGAGCTTGTACAGGCTGTAATGAAGGCCCAACTGCAGGTCTAGAATGGCCATGATGAGCAAGCTGCTTTCAGGGTGCCCCCTCCCCGGCTTAATTTGTTGCAGGTAGGCAGGTAGGTTACCTTCCCATAGGATGGCCACTTGAGAGCCAGGGTGGAATAGTGGTGAGAGTGTTGGACTGGGACTCGGGAGACCTGGGTTCTAGTCCCCGCTCGACCATGAAGCTCACTGGGCGACTTTGGGCCAGTCACTGACTCCCAGCCTAACCTGCCTCACAGGGTTGTTGTGAGGATAAAATGGAGAGGAGGAGGAGGATTATGTAAGCCGCCTTGGGTTCCTTTCAGGAAAAAAGGCGGGGTATCAATATAATAAATAAATAAATAATAATAAATAAGCCAAAAAAAGAACAAAAAGAGGACACCGATTTGCACAACATGTGCATATGCGCAGTGATGAATAGAAAGAGAGGCGGCCACTTATGAATCATCAAAAAGGAAATTATCACCCAAAAAGAGGACAGCTATTTGCATAATATTTGCATATGTGAATTCTTATGTATGGATCCACATGTAGACATGATTATTATAATTTAGTAATTAGAAACATAGTACATCTCACCATAGTGGGGGAAACTATGACCAGGTGAGCTGTGTGCCTTGCTCAGTCTCCTGTCCAGGTGTTTATTTATTTAAGAAATGTCCTACCCACTTTTCACTATACAATAGCTTGGTGCAAGCCATAAAACACAATAAAATGATACAACCTTGGTTTAAAAACACACACAATCAAACAGGGGAGAACAGTGACCGATGGGCAACTTCAAGGCCCTTTAGCTCTTCCTTCAGATGGTTCTTTATCTTTATATCTAACTTGGGCTGGACAGCACTTCAAATAGAGCAGTGTTCTCCAACCTTGGGTCCCCAGATGTTTTTGGCCTACAACTCCCAGCATGCCCCAGCCAGCATAGCATGGCTGGGGCATGCTGGGAGTTGTAGGCCAAAAACATCTGGGGACCCAAGGTTGGAGAACACTGCATTAGGCTGTATGGGGCCAATAGGCCTGTGACTCACGCTGGCTCAGCTTGTCTGAGCGTGGAAAGCTAAGCAGGGTCAAGCCTGGTTATTACTTGGATGGGAGACCCCCTCCTCTAGTTTCCTGACAGTATTAGAAGGGCAGCTTCGCACGTTGAACGAGCCAAATCTACAGGAAGCTTGTTTCCTGCAGGGAAGACGTAGCTGCAAGGATCGTTTAGCCATGGAATAAACACTATACAGACTGTGGGATCTGCTTTCCTGGGAAAGGTTCAAGAAACCTTTCAAGAAATGGTTGATTTGACATCTGTCAAGGACAGCCTTTTAAGCCAAGGCTGTCCTGGTTAGACTAGTCAGTCACATAGGCATCCTCCCAGTCGCCCGAGTCTATGAAATCCTTACGTATTAGGTAAGAGAGCTTCCCCTCCACTTGCCAATGGAGAAAATGCCATTTTCACAAGGCAAACATGACTTTGGGATGGGGCTGGCGAATCGGGCTGGTGCCAAGTTTGAGGGGGCCCTGGGTGAGCTGCCACCTGGGCTGTGTCCCCCCGCCCCCAGCACCACCCTAGTGCCCCCGCCCCAGGGAAATGAAGATAGCTGTTGCAGCTGCTTTGCTTGTCACTTCTCTGCATTGCACTGGGCTGAAAGCCAGTGCTGTCCCCCAAGTCACCTGCACCTGCGCCTGCACCTGTAAGCTTACCAGGTGCTGAGGGAGGGAGGTGGTCAGAAAGCGGAGAAGCAGGGGAGGTGCTAGGTACTGAAAGGATCCGGGGCTCAGGCCCACAGGACCCCCCCCCAAAAGCGCAAATTTGCATATGCTGATTTACATATGCTCTAAAGTTTGTAAAGGATCCTGTTTCCTTAAGGACGCCCCTATTTGTAAAAAGGGATGTATGGACAGGGGAGAGGAGGGCATGTGATTTCAGGGGGGGGGGGAAACCTCAGGCAGAAAGATTCAGGGGAGCAGCAGGAGGTGAAGCACATGTGAGCCAAAAGCCAGCTAATCTGGGGGGGATCAGATGCAACAGAGATCCTCAGGGCCCCTGTACCTTTATTGCAGCAAGTGCCCATGGCCAGCAGGGTGGTGGGGCAGAGGGCCTCCCAGAGATTCGGGGCTCCAAATGAAAGATTTGGGGCTCTAGCCCTAGTGGGCCGCCCCCTAACACTGCCTCTGCAGAGAAGCACTGAGCAAAGTGGCTGCAGCAGCCGTTGGCATTTGTAGCACCCCAGAGGCTTCTGCGCCCTGACGTAAAGATGGTGGCGGCTTTTACAAGTCGTCTTTTTCCCCCTTTTTAAAAAAAGGGATATTGTCACCAGCCCCTGTGGCTCCTGGCATTTGCCCCGCCATGTGCTGGTGTTGGACCTCGTCGAAAGGGCTTGGCTTGGCATGAAAAGATGGCAACCAAGCAGACATTGTGTGACAGATTCTATGGGAGTAGTTCATGATGGATTGTTAGAGAGACAACTGCAAGGCAATGGAAATTTCTGGTCTTACTCTTCTAGATTTTTTTTTTTTAAAGTGGCCATTAAATAATAATCCGCTAGAACTCTTTATTTACAAAGCACAGATTTTGTTGCTTAGTGTTTTGGAAGAAATGAGGAGCAGGGTGGATGCAGCATCTGGTGGCAATAAAGAAGGAATATATATATATATATATATATATATATATTCGCTTGACTTGTTTTCGCAGCACTGTTGCAGAGCATAATGGCTTCTCCATTTGCATAATAATAATAATAATAATAATAATAATAATAATAGCAGCAGCAACATAGAGCAAATATGCAGTTGTGAAATTCATCTTGGAGATGTGTTTTACCATAGCTTATTTAACATCAGGCACGAAAGCTCAACCGTCCGCAGTGTTACCAAAATGCCTTCTGATGAACATTGTGATTAAGATATCAAGGATGCAATCCTGTTCACACTTGCTTGCGAGTAAGCCCTGTTGTGCTCCCTGGGATTTACTTATGAGTAAACATGCATAAGGTCAGGCTGTACAGCAGAAGACTGCCATGGAGGGCATTGTTAAATTCTGCTCAGATATGTTGCTAGTTTTACTAAAACTCTTCAAACATTTCACCTGCACAAATTTACTTTACATTTCAGCTTTTGAAAGTGCCTCCAAATTCATTTCACCAGTTCTGCTGAAATCTACTGATCGCCCTAAAGATGTTTTTTTTTAATAACACCAGGTTTTCTTTGTCATGTAGGCATATAAAAGTAAGTCACATAGTCTGCAGCAGTATTTCATGACCTTGCATTGCCTTTATTAAGAAAGGCTTTTACCAAGCTGCGTTTTCAAGTTATGCCTACTGCCTGTTTGGAAGGAAGGTTCCTTAAAGTTCCGTGGGACCAACATCTATGCATCTGTGGGTGGTGGGAGGTCAAGAATATTTGTCATTATTTGCTGTGCTGCCCATTGTATAGGGCACCTAGAGAGAGATTTTTCTCCTGGTCCCCCCGTCCCCCCCCCGTTGTTCGATGATGCCAGATTTTGAGAAAATTTGTATACTTTTAGCTGATCATGTACAAATACATTATGTACCAAGTTTCATTATTTGCAATAGCTGCTTTTAAAATTAGATGGAATTATGCATAATGGTGTGTGTGTGTGTGTGTGATAGAAATTGACTGATTCTTTATTGTGGATTTGTTTGGGGGTTCCCCCCCTTCCCCCCTCCTGTTTTGCGATAACCTTTGGTTTTCAGCAAATAAAGATTGAACTAGTGAACTATTTTTGTATTGTACTCCCCCTGAGATGTTCTGCTTAAATTTTCTGATCACATGGGTGTTCCAATCTTCTTCCAAAAATCTCAGGGCGATATATGTGGGATTAATCCATTCCATACTTACAACGACCCTGTAAAATAGGATAGTCAGAGAGAGACAGAGAGCGAAAGAGACAGAGACAGAGAGGCAAGATGTGATTCAGCATCACTCAGGCTGCAATCCTCTTCGCACCTACTTTGGAGTAAGCCCCATTGAACTCAATAGGAGTTACTTCTGAGTACACACGCCTAGCACTGCGCTCTCAGTGAGCTTCTTCGATGAGGGGAGAGTCCAACTCTGCTTTTACCCGGTGTTGTAGTGAAACCAGAGCTCATGGGGAGGCAGCACTGACACTTTTTAAAATTAGCATTAAGGCCCATTAGCTTTACGAAAGACTTGTTCTTGGTTGGTGGAGATAAAACTGCTAGAACTGGTTAGTTGATACGGATCTACATAACCGCCTGAATTTTTGGACTCTCCTTGGGGGAGTGGCTATGGGGACTGTCATGATTAGTGCCTGCATTTCAAAATGTACCACGACGGTACTGGTCTTACCTCCCCACACAAGTTCACTGCACTGATAGCTCCACTAATGGTTTCTCCTTATGGCTAAGGAGACAACATTCCATTTCTTTCAGCTTTCACTTTAGGCGAAAACGTGGTGGCAACGACTTTGGGGTGATTTTTATTTGATAAGATCTACAGTGGTTTTGCTTTGGGTATTGGTGAAAACAGGAGGGAGCCAGACTGTGTTCTCCCTGGAATCTTTTGTTCTGAACGGAGCTCCAAAGTGGTCTGCCCGTCCCTTCAGCATTCGACGGCAGCTGCCGAAGTCTAACATGAGGTCGGCGAAAGCATTTGTGGGGATTTCCTGTGAATTGTATGTTCCTAATGCTTTTTACGCTAAGCAGGGTCAGGCCTGGTTATTACTTGGATGGGAGACCCCTCCTCTAGTTTCCTGCATTGAGCAGGGGGTTGGACTCGATAGCCTTGTAGGCTCCTTCCAACTCTATGATCTATGAAATCTATGAAATTAGAAATTCCAAAAAAAAATAAAAAATTAAAAAAAATACTAGACTTAATGGTCGGTTTCACTGGCTAGACCAATTCGCAGTCCGGGGAACCAGTTTTGAGTTTGCATGATTTCTTCTTTTATTATAAAAGCACTGTTTGATGTGTGCAAAACTCTAAACCATGCTTCTTGAGGAGCAAGCATGCTATTTGCGCTGTGAAGGGATCTATGATGTTGCGAGCACAAATGCAACATTACGGAGGGAGGGCGCTCTGGAGCCGGAGTCCCAGCTCCCACCACAGAGCACATTTCCAAGGTTGGAGCTGGAACTCCGACTTTTCCGAAGGCTGTCTAGACTCTGTCTAGCGGCCATAGGATTGTGCCCTAAGGGTGCAGTCCTATGCATGTTTAGGCAGGGAAAAGGTTCCACAACTCCCAGCATTCCCCTGCCAGCATAGCTGGCTGGGGAATGCTGGGAGTTGTAGGACTTTTTCCTGTCTAAACATTCATAGGCTTGTGCCTTTACTAACTGATCTCCTCTGAATGGAGTACAAAGGCATTCGGAGCATGCATACCAGTAGCATAATGGCTATTAACTCCTCCACATTGAGGATGGGGTTGTTTAATGAGCCTAAATAAAAGGCAATGCATCAGCGGGGAGAGCCAAGTAATAAAAATCACAACAGGCATGCAGGCTGCTGTGCTGCTGATTTATTATTATTATTATTATTATTATTATTATTATTATTATTATTTTAAAGGCTTTTGCTGCCACGACCTACATCCCCACACTCAGCAAGGACACGCATCCTCAATTTGTCCTTTCATGTCTCTGAACTGGCGGTGGCGGAAACAGCCACAGGGTGGAGGAATCCAGTCACTCCAAATGAGAAATCCAAAAGAATTGTAATGCAAAGGGATGGAATTATTTTCTGGAAAAGATCACTGCCCCTCAACCCTGTATCTGTTGCTGAGGCAGTGATGTGCAGGATATGGGGGTTGTGGGGAGGGAGGCAAAGATGCCAATTCCTACGCCAGTCCCATAAAGAGAAGGCACATGTCCCTTCCTCTAGTACTGAAACTAGAGATGGGAGAACCAGCAATTTTCAAGCTTACTGAAATTTTCCAAAATTTACTTAGAAGCTAATTTCCACTCGCTCCCGTTTTAGTTTTTTCCATGTTTTTCGGCTCGTTCAAATGGGGAAAGTGCTCATTTTGAATAGGAAAAGTGCGCATTTATGTGCATATCTTTCAAAAGTGTACACTTTCCCTCATTGACTAAAGCATGAAAATGTATATATTTTTAAAGAAAAATGCACATCTCAAAGTGTGCATTAATATTTTTTTTAAAAAAAACATGATAGCTTATTCAGGAATTTGCAAACATTTCTCCCCCCCCCCCAAAAACCCCTCCCTTGTTTGCATACTGGGTCGTGATATAGACATGTTCACATGATTTGTGAACAGAAACAAAATTCTCATACATCCCTACCAGCGGGGGAGTGCTTTGCAACGTGGCCTCAACACAAGAAAGCATGGATCCAGTTTTGTTAACTGCCTTTCAAGTTAGTTCAGGGCTTGTTCTCTTGGCATACCCCTAGTCCTGCAAGCTACACCACCCTCTTTTTCCAGAACTGGCAGAGAGAGAGAGCAACGCTGAAGCTGCGAGAGTGAAGGGGATCAGGGTCACCATCCACCCTACTGAGAAGCATCAGCCACTCTATCATGCCGTTGTGTAGGGAGGAAGAGGAGGGAAACAGGGCAACACCCATTGACTCAGCCAAGACCAGCAACACTTGGTTCCGCCAAGGAGCCAAAACTATGTTCCATTTCATCTCGTAGTTCTAAGAAGTTTGGAAAGAACTAGTGCCTGAATTGGATTCCCCCCTCCTCCCTTCTAATCTCCCCCACCTTTTTGTTGTGTCTTTCAGATTGCATGCCTGAGGGCAGTGACTATTTTATTATTGATCTTTGTAAGCCACCTTGGGAACTTGTTTTGGCCGAAGGGCGGTGTAAAAGTGCTTGAAATAAGTAAGTGGATGGATAAATAAAAGCATTTCTCAGTGCAAAGCTTTCAGGTATATGTATGGCATTCCATGAGGAGAATTATGTTCTAGAATGAACTAGAATTGTATGAGCTAATTCACATTTGTATGTGCAATAGTGGATTGATTACTCGGTGCCTGGTACCTCAGACTAGGATGCATGAACCAAGGAAAGTAGTCTAGGGCAGGGATGGACACATCCATCAATTCAGGTTTCTCCCAGTTTCTCATTTTCCGAAACTTAAGTTCAGTTCATCCTGAACTTTAACAAAAAGTTTGCATGAACATTTGTACACTTTTTTTGTGCATTTCTTCTACTGCATGCATTTTTGTACACAACTTTGCCTTTTTTGCAAGCAATTTTTCTAATATGCACTTTAACTTTCTTTTAATGAATATACACATTTTTTTATACACTCCCACCCTGCGTCTACCCATTTGTGTACACATTTTATGGAGAATTGCAAAATTTGGAGAAGTGTGGGTTTCGAATGATAACTGAATTTTGGTTTGTGTATTGGTTCGACAGTGCGAACTGGGGTGACTGCATCAAAATGAGAAACGCACCAATTTCTCCTCCATCTCTAGGGTGCCACATGCAAGACTGGTGAATTATGATCCAGCAGAATGCATGTGCAGCAACTTGACCTGCAGACGTATACTAAATTAAGCCATACTTCCAGTGATTAGATTGTTTGATGGGGAAGGTGGGAGAAAGACTGGGTTTTTTTTTAGTTTTGTTCACGAGTCTATGCACTGTAAGGCTACTGGATTAGGTCTGAAGGATTGTCTCCTCCCATATGTACCTGCCCAGACACTAAGATCTTCTTCAGTGGTCCTTCTCCGAGAGCCCCTGCCAAAGGAAATGAGGCAGGTGGCTACCAGGAGGAGGGCCTTTTCTGCTATGGCACCCCGGTTGTGAAATGAGCTCCCCAAAGAGGCTTGCCTGGAGCCTACATTGTACTCTTTTTGGCGCCAGGTAAAGACCTTTCTATTCTCCCAGGCATTTTAATCATGTAGTTGTTTTTAACTCTTGTTATTGTAATTTGAACAGCTCGTGCTAGCTTTGCTGTTTGTTCTTAATCTGTGGTTTTAAATCTTATATTTACATTATATTGTATTTTATGGTTTTACTATTGTAAACCTCCCAGAGAGCTTCAGCTATTGGGCGGTGTGAAGGATTGAGGCCTACACAGGCTTAAGTTTGTTGAAGCCTGAAGGCCCAAACACTTCCCTAGATTAGTTGAAGCCTGAAGGCCCAAACATTTCAGGATGGGAGGGGGTGTTTGTGAGTTTTAGTTCACCCAATAAAAGTTAAGAATTATTTCTCCTGTTCAAGGTCACATGGTTATAACCTTCCAATCCTGGGAAGGCTATATATGTGTGGGGTGTGGTCAGCAGACTGCAGAGAGAGAGAGAGAGAGAGAGAGAGAGAGAGAGAGAGAGACTGAGACTGAGACTGAGACTGAGACTGAGACTGAGACTGAGACTGACTGACTGACTGCAGAGGAGAGAGGTAGTCTGAACTTAAGCTAGAGAACCTTGTAGTATTTGTTTGTTTGATTTGGTCATACTTGCTTTTGAATTATAACTGCTCTATTATGTAAATACCCTAATATAATAAGTAAAGTGTTGTTGTGTACCCTGAGTTGTGGGAGTGACTTATTCACCACGTCTAAAGCCTATTCCCATGCTACTGGAAACAGGCAAAGGATTTGATCTCCTGGAACGGGAGAGGCTTTGAGAAGAGGCAGAGATCTTCCAAAGGCAGGTCAAGGGGTCCCTGCAGTAGCGGAACCTTGACAGGTGGTATAAAAATGTATTAAATAAATAAATAGATAGAAAGGTTGCGGGGGGATCACACATGCTGCACCCCTTTGCACACAAAATTCCCCATCCAGATTGGCCTGGTCTACATGTGCAGCAGAATGAGGGGTGGTGGTCAAATGGCCGGTACCACTTCAGAATGCAGGGGTGTGGGGTGTGTGTGCTTGGGAGGGAAGGATACCGGTTTTGCATGCTCCCATGTGTGGTTCTGTAGCTCAGCGGTAGAGCCCCTGCTTTGCATGCGGAAGGTCCCCGGTTCGATCCCTGGCAGCATCTCCAAGTAGGGCTGGGAAAACTCCTGCCTGAAACCCTGGAGAGCCATTGCTGCCAGTCAGTGTCGGCAATTCTGGGCTAGATGGACCAAGGGTCTGACTCAGTACAAGGCAGCTTCCTATGTTCCTGCATCCAGGCAAGTACGTAAAACAACTAGCCCGGCAAGGAGAATTCTCTTTCCTGCTGCGCGTGCAGGTATTATTTTGTACAGTGCGGGAGCAAGGGTGGGGAGGCGGTCAAAACTGAGATGCTCACCTGCACTCTGAAGTGGTGCAGTCCACTCTACTAACTCAGGATTCAATCGCCTTGTTCTGCTGTGTAGACCAGGCGACCACAGTGCATAGCTCAGTGTTCTCCAACCTGGGGTCCCCAGATGTTTTTGGCCTACAACTCCCAGCATGCCCCAGCCAGCTACGCTGGAGCTGAACTGCATGGGGATGTTTGCTCTGTCACGGTGCAGGCAAGTCACCAGAAGATAATTGCAATCATCCAGGGATAGACTGAATCAGACACTGAAAGGGACAGCATTGCTGGGAGACCAGTTCCATTGGGCGCCTCCTTCCATCAGCTAACCTCTAGCAGGAGCATTCAGCCTTTCCATCAGGCTGCAGCAGATGGAGAGAAGGAAAGCAGGGACTTTGCTGAGAGACCAGCTCCATGGAGTTCCTCCTCTCCCAAAACTGTTTCCAGTCCAGCCGGTCATCATAAGAAATAATATGGAATTTTAAGAACTGGGGCCTGCATTTGCTTAATTTCATTTTCCCTCCCCATCCCTTTTTCCTTTTGCGTTGTGTCTCTTAGATTGTAAACTTGCGGGCAGGGACTATCTTCCTTTTATTGGTCTTACAGAAGCTCTGTGGGAGCCTTTTTGGCTGAAGGGAGAAGTGAAAATGCAGCGAATAAATAATCAAAATGAATAATAATGCAGAAGGGGAGGGGCTAGCATCCTTTCCGATCTGCCACTTTTCCAGACTCAGCTTTTGCCACTGCTCTTGGAGAAGGTGGCCTACACTACCTTTTTTAAAAAAAATCTTTCATTTTTAAGGACCATAGAAAAGGAAGAAGGGGGGGGGGGAAGAAGAGAACTACACACCAGATTTATCCATGACCACAAAAGAGAACTGGTGAGTGCATGCATTTGTATCCCCAGAGCTATTAAACTTCAGTGATGTGAACCAGATGGAAAATAAGACAAAAGAATTCACAACTCATGGTAGACTGATTTGAATTCCTTTAATTTCACACAATGAATAACATATGAATAGGATTAACTCCCCCCCCTTTTTTCTGGTATTTTTTTTTTTTTAATAGTTAAGTGCTCTATACTGTGCTAACCTGATTTGGTAGCGAAAAGACTGGAGCTTCCTTTTAGAAAAAAATGTTTAAAAACCAACATCTAAAATCATGGAAAAGCATGACATTTTAGCATGCCAGATGTACCTAACCCTCAAATAACAGCAAGTCCGTATCCATTTTTTTTTAAATGTACAAAAATGCTTCATGAATAAAAACTGTTACAAAAAGAACATTTCAAACAAATGTACAAGTTTTTTTTTGTCTTGCCTCTATATTCAATAAAATACAAATACATTTTTTGCTCTAAAATATGTTTACATACAATCAAAGTAGAACATGCAAATTACACGTTAAAAAAGGCTTTTAAAAACCACTTATGAGTACAAACTAAAAAGTAGCCAGCACGACTTATAGAACAAGCTTGTGCCCCGTTCATTTTTGTAGGGTTTTTTTTTTTAAATTTTTGAAATACATTATATACATATTTAACACTTTGTGTGCATTTAGTATTATTTAAGAAACAGCATTTAAAAAAAAATAAACAAACCAATCAACATGGGCTTGTACCATCCCCCGCCCCCATGTTGACAAAATTGGCATCACCATTCCTTTATTTTATTTTTCTCCATCTGAAGGGGGCAGATTCTAAATGATATCTTATTACTAAGTAGGCAGGCATTTTATGAAGATCTCCAATCCATTTCCTCGGGTGAAATGTCCTTCTGATGAACAACCCCAATCCTAAGACTTGCTGTGCTAGCAATTTAACAGTTTGAATGAAGGAAAGCCAGCAGGGACACCAAAGTTCCAAACAATAAATGCTATGGCAGTGCTGCCAGCAGGTATGCAGATGCAAATATTTAGAATCTGGGTGTAATCAAGTAATGGTTGCACCTTAATGTTTTGGGTGGGTGTTGTGTCTGAGCTGAAAATATCACTCAATCTGTATGTTAGAACCAGACCTCAATCTGGAGAGCAGTCTCACTGGAAAACAGAAGGAAGAGTATGTGTTTACCAGAATACAGAGCTTTAAAAATTATGTGATATATTGGTCCATCGAAATTTATTTGGGAAACAAAAACCAGGTGGGTGGGTGGGTGGATTTCAGAGCATCTTTATCATGATATTAATCATTAATGGCCAAAAATAGAAGCAGCATAAAATGAACTGGATTGCTCTTAAGAGCTAGATTACACTTTCATCTTGAGTCGCATTATTGACATTGAAGGTTCAATGTTTCAAAATTTCAATTTGTATAGCCAACCAGCCTTTTCATTGAGACTGATTTCTGTGGGGATCTACTTCTTCCCCTCCCTCCCCAAAAGAAACACCAGAAGTGGGTCCTTGAAAAGTTAATATAGGACTGCATCGTTTGTAAACATGACATTGGTACATTAATGCATTCTAGGAACACAATCACCCAGATCCAGTAAGGGAGATCTGCACACAGAAGAAACTTCCATGTGCACATCTGGAATGTGTATCCACATCCCCATCACAATGTTCATCTACGTGTCTTTAAAATGGCTTTAAACTGGATGCAGAAGTGGATTGGGCCTAGGTACCTGCACACCATCATATCCGTGTGTGTGTGTTTTAAATATGTTTGGGTCTGTGTTTTAAATATGCTTGGTTCTGTTTAATGTGTTTGGGGAATTTAAACATTGCCTCAGCTAAATCTTCAAGGAAATGGGATTTTTTTATTTTTTAAAAAAACCTTATTACACAAATATTGTGTAGCAGTGTAGCCTTGAGCTCAAAAATTAACAATGATGAACAATCTGCATGCAGTGCGTTCTTTCATATGATTATTCTGTCCGTGGCCTTTTTATTATACGGATAGCATACATAATGTGCAAAAACACAAACTTGCGCTGCCATCTAACTAACAGCCTTGCCTTGC
This sequence comes from Shinisaurus crocodilurus, assembly GCA_021292165.1. Lineage (NCBI taxonomy): Eukaryota > Metazoa > Chordata > Lepidosauria > Squamata > Shinisauridae > Shinisaurus > Shinisaurus crocodilurus. Next base: position 1,681,727 of record CM037877.1, on the reverse strand, counting down.
TCTTGCACGAATCACGCTTCCTAATATTGCCATCTGAGCTCAAATCTATTACTACATGTGCAGGCCATTGGTCAGACAGCCAAATGCGGACCACAACATCATCTCACTTTCTTTGTATGTTGTGTTTGCAAGTTCTTGTGGAAAAGCAGTCCCTGGAAGGCTCTCTTGTGCGGGATGCTGTGGAATTTTGGGGCCACGGCTCAAAGCTGATGGCTTCAGTATGGCCCAGCCATGTCTCAAGATGCAAACCTCTCCCTCTCTCGTGTTGTTTTAATGAAATGTAAGTGGGAGCAGTGAACATATATGGTGAGGGTTTTGCAGATTAGTTGTGCAAAGGGGCTAGTAGATTGAAATACTTAATAAGGATGCTGCTCACAATATCCTGTGCCTTATAAAATGGTTTGCCAATGAAAATGGGCTCAAAGGTAGTATCAGACCTTTTCAGTCCAATCCTATGCATGTTTACTCAAAAGTAAGTCCCATTGTGTTCAATGGGTCTTACCTCCAGGTGGGTGTACCCAGAATTGCAGCTTTAGTGTTATTTTATGTGCTAACACCCCTTTTAACATTGCTGGGATGGTTAAGGTAGACCTATAGTGCCCTGTCTCAGGTGGATAACTCTCCTAGTAGAAGAACAGTGTGCAGTAAACTTGGTAGGATGGCTTTACATGTTCTGCAGTGGCAAATGGCCCCTTCTGTACAACTGGCATGATCCTGTCTCTCCCCCATCTCTGTAATACACTGCATTCCTATGTGTGAACGTAAAATACTTTACAGGTATATGTCAAGAAAAAGTAATAGAGGAAGTGATCCACAGTGATGAAGTGGCAGCAGAAAGTCTCTCTGGCCACTATGACAACATAGCAATTCTTTGCTGACATGTACCAAAGTCACCAAAACCATGTTATATCAGTGCCATGACAGCAACTCACAGGCATGAGTGGTGTGTGTGTGTGTGTGTGTGTGTGTGAACATGCGTGTGTGCACCAAGATGCCAGTAGTAACTCATCCATAAGAATGATGCTGATCAAAGAATCATTGAGTTGAAAGATGTTCAATGGATAGAGACCAGCCCCTTGCTACAAAACAGACATGCACAATTTGTGACCCACCAAGTCAAACGGTATCCCCCAGCCGTGTATGGGATGGTGGCCCTGGCCAGCAGGGGCTTGAGAAACCTCTTGGCTTTGCTGTTTCTGCAGACTGCAAAAGCAGGGGTGCTGCTGCTGGTTGTTAAGCACGTGGCCAATAGGCTGCATTCAGCTTGGTGGGTCATAATTTGTGCAGGCTTCCCACACGACAAGACACACAGCTTGAGTGAGGGCCACTTTAACGGTCTATTGCAGTCTAGCTACTGTGATCTGGAGACACACATCAACAAGCTGCAGTAATCACTGGGTTCTCCAAGTGCTGAGATCCAGAGACACACTCGTGTCCTCATTCTCACATTACACAAAGCCATTCGAAATGGATGCAAAGCCATTATAGCAAAGACTGTTGAGAGCTGGGAAGGAGATGGCGGTTTGAAAAGCCTTTGATGGACATTAAGGCCTGGCGTGCGGTGGAGTAGGAGGTAACCATAGGCTCCCGACCCACATGGTTTCTGTTTTCATGTGTTACTACAGCAATGTGAGACCAGATCACACTAAAGCAGCTCCTGACCCATTTGAAGTGGGCCTTAGGAGGATAGAAGTCTACCAGCGCAACTTGGCAAATGATGGTTCTGAACACCAGATTCATTTTGATAGAATAGCCTTGAGAAGAGAAGACTGAGAGGGGAACATGATAGCACTTGTCAAGTACCTAAAGCAGTGTTCTCCAACCTTGGGTCCCCAGATGTTTTTGGCCTACAACTCCCAGCATGCCCCAGTTGTAGGTCAAAAACATCTGGGGACCCAAGGTTGGAGAACACTGACCTAAAGGGTTGTCACACAGAAGAGGGCCGCAACCTGTTCTCTATCATCCAAGACTGTAGGACACGAAATAATGGGGTTAAGTTACAGGAAGGCACCCAACAGTCAGAAAATGGAACCAATTGCCTAGGGAAGTGGTGGGGTCTCCGTCACCGGAGGTGTTAAAGCCAAGGCTGGACAGCCACCTTTCAGGCATACTTCAAACTGGGTTCTTGCACTTGAGCAGGGGGTAGGACTTGATGGGTCAAAATAGCCCCTTCCAACTCTGTGATTCTATGAATATGTATGCTTGGCATCCCAAAATGTTTCTGGTATAGTGACAGCATCCAAAATGAGCACAGGAGAATGCCACATATAGGTGAGCTGCCTCATGGTCTTCTATGACCTGGTTCGCATGACACAACAACCCATCGTAGGCAACCAGCCATAGTGGGTTGTCATGTCATCTGAACCTAGTGCAGTTTCTACAGAGTGGCCTATTTTCCATGAACAAGCTACCCTGAGAATCCATGGCTTGGTTTAGGGTTGCTCTTGCCCATGATGGCTTCTTGTGTCACCTGAGCCTGGCAGGGCAATTTTATCATGGGGTTGTTGGGAATGGCTACGGAGCCATTTGGCAAGAGCGGCAAACACCCCTGCTGCTTGCTTTCACGGTCTTGCCAGTGACTGCCCTTCCACCGATGAAGAAACAGTACTTTGGAAGGACTTGCACTTGTTCCTCAGCTTTTTAAATTTCATTTTTTGAGGCCTCATAAATGTGTAATTGGGGTCATATTTTTTTATTATTAATAACAACAAAAACAACAACAACAACAATAATAATGCACAACTTTAATGGCTGGATAGTAAATGGAGGGGAAATTTGCGCACCTGTATTAACTACTCTGTTAATACAGAGTATTTCTCCTCCATTTATTTCCCAGCTCTTAAATTGGTGCAAATTTCCGCTCCGTTTAATTCCCAGCCATTACTTGCATATATTTCTGTGGGGTTCTTTATAGAACTTTCAGGGAACACACAGTAACCGCAGCAGGAACTGCTGCTAAAAGCGGGGGGAGTTAATATCTCCCCTTTCTGGAATAGCTGGAGAGTCACTGAAAACTTGGTGGAGGGTACTGAGAACTGTCAGTTCAACAGTAAAAATGGAGAGGATTACATTGCTAAGGGGGAGATATTATCCCCAACCACTTTTGGTGCGCCTTCTGTTGCCACTCCCCCCCCCCCCTTTTACGGGTGCTTGTCAATTGACAGCTAGACACTTGGAGCCTGGCAACTGTGCACAAATTAGCCTATATGCAATCTTGCCTTGTCCTCCCTTTGACATCTGAAACGGACAATGAAATTGACTAGGCAAGACTAAACATATTGGATAGCAGTAACTGCACACTTGGGAGAGACTGACATATATACAGTAATACCTGGATTGAGAGCATAATTCGTTCTGGAACCGTGCTTGTAATCCAAAACACTCTTATATCAAAGCGAGTCTCTGGAGGACGTGAGCGGGGCCGATTTCGGCCCGCTATGCCCTCTCGAGGCGAGCGGTTACATCCCTACGCTTGTCTTGCAAGACGTCGCTTGTTTATCAAGTCAAAATTTATTAAAAATTTTTGCTTGTCTTGCAAAACGCTCTCAGACCAAGTTACTTGCAATCCAAGGTATCACTGTATGTGTGTGTGTGTGTGTGTGTGTGTGTGTGTATTTGCGCAATTTTCAGGGGCCGAATAAATAAATAAATAACACCAATTGCACTTTTTTGAGGCTCGGCGGGGGGGGCGAGCAAAAAGGGTAGTGATCAGAGCAGGGAGGGGGTGACAAGTTGGGTTCTGCCACAAAGGACACTGGGATACATGCTGGAGGCAAATGGAAAACTGAGCGGGAAGGAGTGGGAGCATAGCCCATGGTGAACCTGATCATCTGCTGGGCACTGTGGGTTGTTCAGTGAACAACCAACCCACCGTGGCTTATTCACAGGGTGGCTTAGTGTGACATGTGAAGCGGCCAGATGTGTGTGGAACACTGCATCACATGTGTATGAACTCTTTCGTTCCCTGATACTTAAGGTGAGACCAGCCCCCGACCGCATAGTGACCAATGTTTACCCGTACATATGAGCATGTAACAGAAGAACAGGTCTTAAGAATAAGTTGAAAATAAGTCACAGGAAAGATGCACATGGTTACTGGGAGAGGGAAAAGTTGGGTTTTTAAAAAATGCTCTGCAGATTATTTCAACTATTGCTAACATATGTATTATTATTTTTTTCTGAAACCAGACTCAACAATTAGCTTGTGTATTATTGAACCATGTATTCCTCCTTTCTCCAGTATGACCACAAAGCAGAAGCTATGCCATGCTAAGATCTCTCTAACACAATGAAATTAATAAGGGAAAGGAAAGGAATCTGTTGTGTACCTGCTTTTAATTTCAGCAGCTGACATTCTTTCTTTCTTTTCTTTTTTTTATAAAAAAGAAAGTATTATTGCTGCAATGAAATAATACTTTCTCTAAAAATGTTTGTGTTTGATCTGAACAGTTTTGCTTAAAGCAAAATAATGGCGATAATTTCTAGATTTGACTATGGAAAATTGCCTCAGAGAGAGAGAGAGAGAGAGATCCAAACTTAAAAAAAAATATCTTGGTGGATAAAAGTACACTTTGAATTTGAACTGGATGATTGGAACTGTCAATTTAAAGAGACAATTTGTCACACACAGTTTGTGTCCATGCAGACTGATTTTCCCCTTCTTTTTTATAATTACATTATGTACAAATGAAAAAAAAAAAACCCCAAAAATTATTTTTCAGTTTATTAAGGCAACCAGAACTTGGGGAGAAAAAAAACAAACATGTCCAAAGTGGCATTAATACAACTGCAGTGGCGATACCCTTTGAACATCTAGATTATTATTATTTTAGATAAGAACACTTATTCCTCTTTTATTTTAATTTAGGAAATGACTGTCAAGAAATGACATATTTCTTCTGCTGCTTTTACTTTCTGCATGAATTATATTTGAACCGGCTGTTACTGTTTTCAGTATAAAAAACAACAAGTCAAGGCATTGCTACTACACCGCATGGACACAAACTTGCAAAAAAACATTTGTCCCCAAGTTTCCCACTGACTTGCCTTGGGCAGCAAATATTTCATAGGCTTGAATCCTTTCTGGAGTCCTTGCTTTTTAGAGTAATATTTCCCTTACATTCCCACTGTTCTTTGCTGATATGTTCCAAACCCCCTTCTGCTCCCCAAAGAGACTAGGCAATCGGTGAACCCTTGCTTCTATCACCAATGGGAACACCGTTACTTATTGGGAAGACCTTTTTAGTGAAAAGTTGGGCTTTCTTTTTATGTGAAATACTAAGTTATTGTTATATTCTAGGATGGCAATCAGAGTTTAAGCTAGCTCCGCAGAGCAGTGCTCCACTTGTCTTGCCTATATCACTCACCACTTGCATTGGGCAATTTATTGAGGAGGGGGGGGAAACTGTAAGATTCAGAATTAGTGATTCAGGTCATTTGGGATTCACGTTGCCCAAACATGTTTTTTTAAAATTATTTTTAAAAAACCAAACAAACCCAAACCTGATGAAATAGAAATATTTTCAAAGCAGAATAAAACCAAGAGCACAGTTGGGGAATTTACAATTTTTTTTAAAAAAAAAGTGAAAGTAATTTCCACTCGGAGGATTGCCAGCTTTGTTCCTGGCAGGGGCTCTTGTTCCTTAATGGCTGCATGGTAGGGAGAAATCTGATAAGTGCAATTTTTCCTTTCCTGGAGCAGCAGTGACTGGAAAAGTTGCTGCTGGTGAATTTCTTCTTGCAATGCATCTGTTGAAAAGGAGCAGGAGCCTCTATTAAGAAAGTTGCTGACAATCCTAGTAGGGATATGGTTAGTCCTGCCATGGGTGAAGCTCTAGTGACTTTGAGTGAACCCCCTTCCTTTCTGAGACACAAGAAACGCTGGCTTTGGTTAACTGAAACTCTGCAAAACAGATGGATTCACTAGGTTTGAAGATCTCCCTCTGCATCCCCTCCACCATTATTAACCCAAGGGCTAATGCCAAAGATTTGTCATTATTGTAATTATTATTATTACTGGTCATTCCTATCTGAATTCTTAATGGCTGATGTGCTACTGAAATACACAGCAAGTCTGATGCTGTAGAAGGTGTCGAGCAGACCTGCCCAACGGAGCACTCCGGCCCATTGGTCCGAGGGCGCCAATCATCCAGCACTGTCCTTAGGTTGGCCATGCTTGCTAGGGGAGATTTTCGCTTTCGCTCCCTCTAGTTTTCCGGTGCCTTTTCACCTTCACTTCGTCCTCCTCTTCCTCCGGATGTTGCTGTGATTTGTTTTTCCTTTTTCCAACTCTTGGTGTCCGTAAAGGAGGTGGTGGTGGAGGGGGCGGCTGGGACGTCTCTCGGGCCATATGTATTACAGCCTCGATAGTGGCGGCAATTGTATCTTGATTGGCTGCTTGTTCCAATATTAAATGATTCAGCGTGAACCTTTGACCTCGTTTGCAAGGCAGGTCAACACATTTTTCCAAAACTGGCATTTGGTCTCTGGAGTCTTCATCAAAAGAGAGAGGCTGTTTCCGGGGACGCCCTCGCCTCTTCTTGACAAAGTTATTGCCCGTCTTTGATTGTCTCTGCAGCCGCTTGGCCTTCAGGATTTTGTTCACATGATCCAAGTTCTTCTTTGTAGAGAGAATCTTGGTGTAGCTGCACATCTTGCGAACCTCGCACTGGATTGCTTCGATTTCACAGCGCTTGAATCGTTTTTTGAGTGGTGAGCTGGCTGCAGCGCAGAGGAAAAAATTATGATTAAATTCAAAATCAACTGAAATTGTCACACTGGTCTGCAAAATAACTGTTGAGATATGATTAATGCCAGCCAATATAAAGATTTGCTGGGGCAGCAGACTATGAATAATGGTGGGAATATGGGAAACTGCATACAAAATAGGATAACTGAAACAATTATTTATTATAAAGACAGTCATGGAAGAATAGCCATGTATATAATATCCCTATAAGCTCGCCGTTAATATGACCTTAGTATACTGCTTGAATTAACGAAATAAAGTCAGTAAGATTCCAGCAATGAGATACTGTGTTCATTTCCTAATATTGTTCAGCATAATCTTCTTACAAGGTATGAATTCTTGCAGCACTGATCATCTTGCTTTCCCCCTTCAGAGGTTGTTTTTTTTTTTTTTGCGGGTGTGTGTGTGTATTTTTTTTTATATATTTAACAATATTTTAATACTGCCTGTCATGTAAAACATGTTCCCTTCTTTCCACTCTGATTTTTTGAAAGTAATTAACAGAGCAAAAGTGTGTATGGGTTTTTCAGTGATTTGGGTGTGTGTGTGTGACAAATTCTAATAATTTTAGGGGTCTGGGGGTGGCTTTCCCTTGATTTCCCCTTTCAACTTCCTTTTAACCAGTCCCCTCATTTCTTTTAGAATGTTTCTCTTTTGAAGTCAAATGTGACTGTGCTGGACTTCCTTGGCAATTTCCCCCTTACGTATAAATTACACTGGTAGCAGCATGGTCACGATTTCTAATTGGTTCAGCAACATTTACATCTCACAGTAGATCCTGGGCACCACTTAGGATTAAGTCTTGGGTTGTTTCTCCTCCAGTTGGTTCCATGACCAACAGTTCTAGGGTACAGTCGTTAGGGTATCCAGAAATGTTATCTCTTTGTCATGATTGGAACAAGAATTTATTTTATACAGTCTGTATGAGGGTAACTGAAGTCACCCATTCATGTTTACATCTTCTGCCTGTGGCCTGTTGGATCTTCATCTATCTACCTTGGAATCTAATGCTGACCTGTTTGGACCATGCTTGTTGTCCCTGATCCTGTTGTGCACTGACAGTGAGGGGTAGTCTGAGTCTGAGCTGTATCAGGGAATTCTGGTGCATCCTTAATCTCCACCTTAGGATACAGGATGACCATATATTGGTGCAGAGGGTTTGGAAAACAGTGCCACATAGAACCTCCCGATGGGCACAGAGTGGTAGATGCCTCCAACAAGGTGCCTTAATTTTTCAAGGCATATGACAGCTACTCAGAACACAGTTACAGTAAAACCTTGGATTGCAAGTAACTTGGTCTGCAAGTGTTTTGCAAGACAAGCAAATTTTTAAAATAAATTTTAACTTGATAAACAATATCAAGTCTTGCAATACAAGTACTGTAGTACGGTCAAGAAAAATGAAGACTTTACACTATCATTCTTTATTGCAGCTTAAATTAAAAATATGTGTACAAATTTCTTATGGGGAATTTCGCTCTGATATACAAGTGCTTTGGATTACAAGCACGTTTCCGGAACGAATTATGCTTGCAATCCAAGGTATTACTGTACCTGCTTCTGCTGCTGCTGCTGACGAAGGTAAGAGAGAAAACACTGGGGTTGAGGACATCGCAATACCATCAAGAGCTGCTGGTTTCCGACGGGTCATCACAGATGACGCAGATCCCTCATGTTTATTGTGAAGGGAAGTCTGGTCTGCTTTTAGGTGGGAGCTGGTAATTCCTGGAGAACAAGAACAACAACAACAAATCATGGTAATTACTGGGTGGGCGGGATTGATAAGAAATGGACAAAAAAAATGCTCTGCTGTGTTTCAAAGGGAAACTAGCATCCCGGCATTCCCTGCTTGCAAATGTGTTTCTAATAATGCAGTTTTGATACTAGTGAGGATTATGAATTCTTTTATTGGGTTTCAGTCATTTTGCCTCAGGACATAACATAAACATTGATTCCCAGCCAACACATTATTGCCTCACAAATCTATTTTTAAAACAATATAAGGAAAGATTATGATCGCATCTCTATTTGGTGTTGTTTTTCCATGTGCCTCCATGCACTTTTGTATCTATCACACAATCATAAGGATGAAAACAGATGGGAATATCATTATGGTTCAACCACTCACCCTAAAGCAGGATATACTCCGTGCATTACCAGCCCAATGTACAACTTCCCACTACACGGGTGACACAATTGATGGTTACTCGATGTGCTGCTTGTGGGTTTCCCGTGGGCAGCTGGTTGGCCACTGTGTGAACAGAATGCTGGGCTAGATGGACCCTTGGTCTGATCCAGCATCAGCGCTCTTCTGACGTTCTTACTCCAATACCACACACTCAGTGCTTACTTGCATGGGTTTTGCACTTGATTCCTCAAATTTTTACTACTGTCATTCTCTGCCTCCTCCTTTTTGTATCCCACTCCTTCTCCAAGGGAGTCAGGGTAATGTACATTGGAGTTATTCTATGTTATTCTCAGAACAACAGTTGTGAAGTTGGGCTGAGATATTGTGAGTGACTGGCCCAAGGTTACCCAGTGTGCTTCCTGGCTGAGCAGGAATTTGAAACCAGCTTTTTCTGCGCCACACTTCCTTTATCCGCTAAACCCCACTGACTCTCTCCCATTCTTACTCAACCAACCAACCAACCAACCAACCCAGATCTGCCACGTCCCACCTTCTACAGCAGTGTAAGTGAAAGCAAGAAACCAGCTTTTGATTTGCAAAATACTGTACCACCCCACCAGCCAGATTGCAGGACCTGGAATGCCAAGAAAGGAGCTAACACAGAAGCTAAGGGAGTTGCTAAGACCATAGTCCAGGACCTGGAATGTCAAGAGAGGAGCAGCTACGGCAGACCTCAGCATTCAAGGGCAGATCATTCAAAGGGATGTTGTGGACAGACTGCGGGGAGAGAAAACTGTGCTCAGTCCTTAATCATCGCCCCCCCCCCCACTACAACCTACTTCATATACAATTTGGGCAGACTCCCAATTAAAAGGGAGGTATTTCTGCCATCACACTTGATTTGGCCCCAACATCATTGAAATGCACTGGCTTTTCAGAGCTCAGCACCTCTTACCTGATTGGACATGGTTTTACTGTTCAGAGACTGGCTAGTTGGCAAACGTAACTGAAAGGTAGCCGAGAGACCACCCCTCCCTGCTTGAAGATTCAAGCATGTATCTCTAGGTCATATCGCAGCCAACATTTTCCTTTTAGTTCTCTTTGATTCTTTCCTGCAGATTTAGTGGTGGTGGTGAATCTAAAATGGCTGCCATCTGGCTGTTGCCCATTAGCAGTTGGGGTTAAAGCCCTCGCTAGGCTGCATGAGCCAGTGAGCAGGAGAAGGGGAGATGGCAAAAGCATTAAAAGAAATACATAAAAATGGGTCCCTGTTTCAAAGATTGGCGTTAAACATAGGTCTTGGGTATGGAATGGTGAAGACCACTGCTCTAGAATGCCTGTAAGTATTCTCCTATACGTTTGCATCATGTTTTGCCCTGCAGAGACGGAGACCCGATATCTGGAGATTTGAGATGAGTAGCTTTCCTATACAGATTTCAGATAACAAAAGCAGAATGCAAAAACCAAACTGAGATGGTGTCAAACACAGTAAAAATGTGCAGCAAATTAGAGTCATGTCCATACTTCAAAGATGGAAGCAATTTTTAGCATGTGTACATGTGTTTGTGTGTGTTGCATGTGTGTGTGATTGAGAGAGAGAGAGAGAGAGAGAGAGAGAAAGAAAGAGCTTGTATATTTAGAATATAATAATGCTAACCACCTCCTGGATTCAACATCTGTTGATAATTAAGCTGAAGATCCTGTATAAAAAGCTCTATGAAAACTAGCAGCTGTAACCTCTTGACCTCTACTGATAAAAAAACACACACACCCAACCCCCAATTTCCACCCCCCTGCCCCCCCCCCCACTTTAACCCAGGCCTCTGTGAAACTGCGCTTCACCATATCAAGGGGCAGTCATCCATTTTTCAAAGGTAATCCCTCACAAACCACTTATCCTCTCAAAATCTCTACCTGCACACCGTGTTTGCATTAGGGACCCTTGATTTATGGATCCCTGATTCTTGGATGGCGAGGCCTACTTCCTGTTGCCGTGGTTACTTGGATCTCGGTTCAAGGTTAAACTACTCCCAACTCAAAAGCAGTGGCAGGCCCAAGCATCTAATAGCCAGATTTTATTGACTACCCTAGGCTGCTTCAAAGGTCAAAGACCAAAGTGCTGCTTACTGCCTTCAGGGGCAGTCAATACTTTCAATATTTTTATTTGGTTTCCTCTGAAGAAGTTAGGGGGTGCATATGCACTCAGTTGCCACCTATCTGAGCTTAGCAAGGTCACGCAAATCGTTGAGGAACAGTGTTCTCCTGGGGAGCTGTTACAAATTTGACAAACGACTTCAAAGAACACATGGTCCACCCTTCGGCTCATCATTAGCTCTCCGCAGGGCCACTGATATCGTGCCTTGAGAGTTCACTTTTGTTTCCAATTTATCTTGGCCCTATTTGGAAATGTAACCCGCGCCCTCCTGAATGCACAGTCCAGATGGTGGTGTGCTAAGAACGTATACAAGAAGTAGTCAGATGCAATGAGAGAAATAAAGCGTGACAAATATTAAGATGCCACCCGATAGGGGATTAACCCTCTCCCTAGCCATCAGAGGCCATCCCAAGGTGAAAGGGCGCATGGCTCAGTGGTAGAGTACACCAGGGACCTTTGGAAGCAGAAGATCCCCGGTTCAATCCCTGGTGTTTCGAAGGACCAACTACCAGGTGATGGGAGACCCGCTGTCAGTCAGAGTAGACAACACTGGGATAGATCAGGGGTGCCGAACTTCTTTCAGTCAGAGGGCCAAATTCAATTTCAGAGACCCTCTCAGGGGCCACATTCCAGTGGTGGGCAGGGCTGAAGACAAAAGGAGCAGACCCCCCAAATACCAGCATATTTTAGCTGAAAGTGAGAGCCAGTGTGACACAATGGTTAGAGTGTTGGACTGGGACCCAGGAGATCTGGGTTCTAGTCCCCACTTGGCCATGAATTTCACTGGGTGACTTTGGGCCAGTCACTGACTCTCAGCCTCACCTACCTCACAGGGTTGCTGTGAGGATACAATGGAAAGGAGGAGGACTACGTGAGCTGCCTTGGGTTCTTCGCAAGAGGGGGAAATGGTGGGATATAACTGTAATTATCATGATCATCAAGTCCGTACTGCCAGTAACTAAGCTTTAGGAAAGGCACTTCAACCTTTTAGAAGGGGGGGGAAATGTTCAAAAGCTGGGAAACCAACAAATGGCTGGCAGTCAGGTGAAAGTGGGAGCAGAGGAAGGGGTGTGGCCCTCTGGGGTTCCCAGGCAGGCCAGACCCAGCCTGAAGTTCAATACCCCAAAGCTACATGGACAAATATTTTGACCAAGTATAAGGCAGCTTCCTATGAAAAGTCTTAGACTTTCTGAAAGTTTGTCAAGAACTGCAGTGCTGGGGTGGGTGGAAGACAGGCCATGGCCCAGCTGTGAACCATTCACCAGTTTCTTTTGGGCCACTTGGGACTTTAATTCTCGACTAAGTGGTCCTCAGTCTGACCTATTAGGCCTCTTCTTACTTTCTTAAGCAAGGATCAGGTATGGAGTAACACATATTCGTTACTCCATACCTGATCAGAGATCCTGAATACTCAGTCCTATCTTGTAAATGTAAAACACACTGATGGGCCACAGGGGTACCAGTAAAAATGAATGAAGGAATCTATCTATCTACTGGCCACAAAAGACTTGACATCAGCCCACCCCTGTTGCAATGAGCATTGCGTAAGGATCGGCAAACTTAAAAGTAGTATCGAGGGCAAAAGACAGGTTGTTGACAGAGTGCAGACAGACATACCGTGTGAAGTGCAGTGGAAATGCTTTGAACGCATGGTCGCTGCCCTGAGAAGAGGTACTTCGGAACGCAGCGAGCGCGATGCAAAACTACTGGTGGCTTGTAGGCCTGTCTTCACCCTCAGAGGACATTTCAGCTGGGAGAGAGTGAAAAGTGACAGTCACTAGGGTGGCCAGGTGTCCTCTTTTACAAAGGACAGTCCTCCATTTGAAGGGCTGCTAGAGGACCATCCTCTATTTGAAGGGCTGTCCTGTTCAATTCTGGTTCAAAGATAAAGAACCATCAGAATTGTTGCCCATCAACAGTTGGTCACTGCATGGTGTGGAGGAAGTGGATCGGGAGACATTTTTCTCCCCCTCTCATAATACTAGAACCCAATGGGGTCATCCCATGAAACTGATTGGTGGGAGATTCAGGACAGATAAAAGGAAGGACTTCTTCACACAGCACATAAACTATGGAATTCACTTCCACAAGACGTAGTGGTGGCCACCAATTTGGAGGGTTTTAAAAGGGGATTGGTCAAATTCATGGAGGAGAAGGCTATCAACGGCTACTAGCCCTGATGGCTATATGCTACCTCCAGTATCAGAGGCAGTATGCCTATGTACTCCAGTTGCTGGGGAACATGGGTGGGAGGGTGCCGTTGCACTCATGTCCTGCTGGTGGGGTCCCATGGGCAGCTGGTTGGCCATGGTGCGAACAGATGCTGGACTAGATGGACCCGTGATCTGATCCAGCATGGCTCTTCCTATGTTCTTACTCCATGTGATCAGGACCATGAGCAACTGGGGATCCTGATTCCATCATGTGCGCACATCATGCTCAACATGTGGATGGTGGGAACCGGCGCACCAATGTCAGGAGTGGGGTGCAGTCTGCCCCCCTCCATGTATTTAGCATGCATGGGGAGGTGCAGCCGGTGAAGAGAGCCAGTGATGCCTGCCGCTGGAAGAGAAGGCCACCAGCTGCAGGCCAGCGCATGCCGCTAGAGGAGAAGACTGCCAACGGAGATTGGCAGTTGCAACAGTATCAAGCAAGGGCTTTGAATCAACTGTGTGTGCACATGGGTGTACAGAGGATAATTTTTAAAGGTCTTGTGAAACTCTGCGGCTTACAGATTCAACTGACTGGGTTGGCTTGTACATTTATATGCTTGTGTTAGGGTATATCGTTAGCTAATACCAATATTTTGTATTCAGTAACTTTTACCACATATACATCATTTGTGTTAATATACAAGCCCTTGCACACTTCAATTCTGATTTTCTAACCCCGCTCCCAATAAATCTAACCCCTGTTTGGGAAACCACACACCAGTGTAAAGCTTTGCAAACAACTATCCGGGGAAAGTCAGAAGCAAAGAGAAGTGTATTAACCTCTAAATATATTGGCAGGGGGCACAATCTCAAGCATCCATTAAGATCGGCAACAGCTTTGCCACGAACTACAGTAGGATGAGGATTGCTCTGTTCAGTGATTTCCAAAGTCGAAACAAAAACTGGTTCACACCTTGATAATCACTTGCATCTCTTATCTTCTTGGGTCTTCCACGGTTCCCCACATGTCCATCCAGCATTTTACTGCCAATATCATTCACCTCTTTCATTGCTCTGATCATGGGATACCCTTCCTTAAATCCTACACTGGCTTCCTGTCTATTCTTGGATCCATCACAAGCGCCTTCTCTTTACCTTCAAAGCCCTCCATTTCCTCCTCCCACCCTTTTACCTTTTTGCTCTTATATTCTGTTACTTCCCTGCCCATTACTTTTGCTTCTCCACCATCCGTAGGTCTCCTGCTCCCTCAGAAAGACTCCGTTTTACCCTTTCTCCTTTGCTGCCTGTATGCCTGGAAGTTGTTTCTCTGAACTCTATGGGTTTGCCCATTTCCCCCCTCATCAACATATGCATTGCTCACCTCTGACACAAACTTTCTTTTGAGTTCCCCTTACTTTATACCAGGGCTCTCCAACCTTGGGTCCCCAGATGTTGCTGGCCTACAGCTCCCAGCATACCCAGCCAGCATGGCTAATGGCAAGGAATTCTGGGAGCTGTAGTCCAGCAACATCTGGGGACCCAAGGTTGGAGAGCCCTGCTTTATACTTTTAGTTATGCACTGCATTTGCAACATAATGCACTTCAAAACATTAGTTGGGTCAGAACATTTGCATTTTGATTACTATCTTGAATAAAGAGTAAGATGAAATATGGTATCTATGAAAACTCTATTTTAAAAAAAAGGAGTAAAGAAAGAAAAGAAGATGGAGTAAGGCTGATCTTAAGTGGATCATTGAGAGCAATGGCTTGCTTCATAGCCCAGAAGTGAGAGTGGAATTACTATTTGAAAAATGCAGCAAAGAGAAGTAATTCTTCTTCTTAAAGTAATGCTCACTCTACCCCATATCTCATGCACCATCACTTTGAAATAATGAAAATTTTAAAATATGAAGATCTTTTTGATCTCCTCCTGCAGGTACAGCAGCATCCTACAAGAGAAGCTAGCAGTGGCATCAGCACTTTTAAGATGCACACTTAGCTCTATAACAGCAGCACACAGGATCATGGGTAGGGACATTTGAGAAATTTGTTTCAGTTCCTTTTTGATCAGGATTTACCCAGATTGCACCGTCTGTACTGAACACGGACCCAGATGCAATGTGCAGTCGAAGTCCATACGTTTCTGAGCTTGCAGTGTGATTCACGAACAGCGCCCCCCCCCCCCAATGCATTTGACAGCATGCGTACATTGGAAGAATGTGCCCTTTAGGACAATGCACACAAATACACTTTTAATCAATGGGAGAAGAATGCCTACATTTCAAAGATGCACACAGTGGATGTGTACATTTGGAAAAATACACACGGAAATACACACAGATTTTCATGCAAAAAGAAAACAAAGCTTGCAATCTGATATGGACTCAAGTCGGAACGAGCATCAAGATGGAACGTTGATTAACTTTGGCGAGTTCGAATTTTGCTGATTCGCACACCCCTATGGGCAGACGCTTTGGTGGCACTAACCCATTCTTTAACCCATCAGCTAACCCAATCAGCTAACCTGGCAGGGGTTGTATCTAGGATCTTCCTTCTGCGAGGAGTGGGGCTTTGCTCATGGAAGGCCCCTCTGCCTGATTTTTGGGCATCCCACATCCCCACACCGCTCATCCCATTCAACAGGGTCTCCTGACTCTCTGCATAGCATTTTCAAGGAGCTGGAGGGGCTGCTGTGGGAATGAGGGGGCAGGGAAGACCACTTAAAATAATTAAGTGGTAAAATAATAATTAAAATAATACAGTAGTCTGTCGATCCATCTTAAATCTGGATCCAATCTACACAGCGAAGCAAACAACAGAATAGGTCTGCCTTCCCCAATCTGGTCCCCTCCAGATAGAGACTGGCATCATTCCCATTGGCCATGCTGGCTAGGAATGATGGGCATTGCAATTGAACTCATCTAGAGGGCACCAGGTTGGGGAAGGCTGAGGTAGGTGAATTAAAACTGTATGATTCTCCTGTGGTGCATTACACACTGGCAACTTTTGATAGCAAGTTTTGCAAGAAATCTAACTATTCTAGTGCAAAGGGGACAGAAGAAAGCATTTATAACACGATAATTTATAAGTGGGCTCTCCCAGTCTGGAGGCATTCAAGGTGCAGCTGGACAGTCATCTGTCGGGGATGCTTTGACCTGGATTCCTGCATTGAGCAGGGGGTTGGACTCGATGGCCTTGTAGGCCCCTTCCAACTCTACTTTTCTATGATTCTATGATAATGTAATCTGTGGAGAAAGCCAACCTAAAACCCCTTTCTGACACACACACACTCACCAAGGAGGGGGGAAGGAGACCCAGGGGGCAGAGACAGCCAGTCTCCACAGAGACCAACCAGGACAAACAACATCTGCATAGAATCACCCCAGGGGGGAAGGCAGGAAGCATCCCCAGGTTCGTCAATGCTCTCGTATATCAGCCCCATCTACATAAGACTTGAATACCTTGCCAGAGCAGACATTTCGGCACCCATAAGAAAGGGCCATTCAACACCACAAGATGGGACCATTAAGCAGGTGGCTTCAAGGGGACCCCACCCACCTGAGGAGGGTGGCAACCCACCTGATTGGCCGCCCACCTGAGGAGGGTGGCAACCCACCTGATTGGCCACCCACCTGAGGAGGGTGGCAACCCACCTGATTGGCCGCCCACCTGAGGAGGGTGGCAACCCACCTGATTGGCCACCCACCTGATTGCAGAGGGAGGGGCTACCTGAAACCCAAGGTATAAAACACCCTGCGCAAGGGAACTGAGTTGTTAGACCTGATCAGCAGTCTTGCCCCATGCTTGGGGTAAGGGAACGAAGAGATCGGCAACCCCGGGTAGCAGCACCCGGCGTGCTCCAGCTAGCTGAAATCACTGGCCGCTTGGGTTGACCGGACCCCCGGGCAACCAAGCTGAAATCACTCACTAGCCGCTTGGGGAGACCGGACCTCCGCCGGGAACCCAGCTAGCCGCTTGGGTAGACTGGACCTCCGCCGGGAACCCAGCTAGCAGCATGCGGTTGACCGGGCCTCTGCTGGAGCCCGAGCTGAACTAACTAGCTGAGAGCCCTGAAATCACAGTGTCCTTGAGACTTCTTGCTTGCTACTTTGTGCTGTACTGATAAGCTGTATTGCTGGCGTGTGTCTGGGTTTGTGAAGGTCATTTTGTAAATAAACTTGTTTTATAAAAGATACTTTTGTGGCTATAAGTTATCCCTTTGTTCTAGGCTAAGGGTGATAGTCGCTGGGGGGCCTCAGAAAAAGCCCGCCCCCAGGACTCGCTACCCCCTTAGTATTGAACCCGCGCAGAAGACCAGGTTGGCGGTCTTCCACTTGGTGGCAGAGGTGGGATAACTTATTAGCCCAGAATATCTCCCAGACCCAAAGTAGCAAGAGCCTAAGGATCACCATGGGTGACCCAGAGCCTGACGGAGCAACTGGGGGAGCCGAGCCATGGCGGCCCCTGCCCGCAACCCCCATCACCCCGGGGTTGGCGGCGCTGATCCGGCTGACGGAGCGGCAGAGGGAGCTGCTGGCAAGTCTGGGGCTGGGTGCCCGACCCAGGGGCCGCCCTATCCCAGTTCCGACAGATGGGAGAGAGGATGTGTAGACCGAGGACCCCGCTCCCCTGGAGCCCCTGGAGCCCTTCGAGCTTCCCTCGGACTGGATGGCACACGAGCGGGAGAGGATGGCCCACGAGCGCAAAATGATCCGGATGCAGATAGAGCTGGCCAAGATGCAGCTTGAGGCGGGGAAAACTCCCCCGATTGTCCCCTCCGCTCCTCCCCCTCCGTCGTGGGACCGCAAGGCGTTCCCCTACTACAAGCCAGGGCAAGATGTCCTGATGTTTTTGCACATTTTTGAAATGGCGTGCCAGGAGCAGCGGGTCCCCGACAACTTGTGGTTGTCCGCCCTGCGAACCCAGGTCAGTGGGGACCTGGCTGACCTCCTCGGGGCGCATCTGCGGAAGACCCCGGCAAGCTACGAGGCGTTCAAGGCAGCGGTCAGACAACACTTCGCCCTCTCCGCCGAACATTGCCGGCGAAGATTTCGAGAGGGTAAACCTTCCCCTGGGACCACCCACGTGGCATGGGCAGCCCAGGTAATGCACGTCTGCGAGTCCGGGGTGGAGGCTTCCCGGGCCTCCACCCTGAAAGAAGTTGTCGAGCTGTTCGCCATGGAGCAGTTCTTCACCACCATCCCGAAGGAGCTGGCCGCTGTCGTAAGAGATCAGAAGCCCCGTACCTGTGAGGCGGCGGGGATCATGGCCGACGAGATGGGGCTATACCAGACGGCCCCATCCACCAAGAGAAGTTCTGCTGCCGTGGCCGAGAAGAACCCGGAGCCGGAAAAAGGCCTGCCCCGACGGCGCGGGGAGGCCCCTCGGACCAAGGGGAACCAAAACCCTCGGTCTGAGGCCTGCTTCCACTGTAACGAGATGGGACACCTGCGGCGGGATTGCCCCAAGCTCCAACCCAAGAACCGGCATGCCCGTCCCTCACCGAGGAAAGTAAGAAGCGTCGCGGGTGCTGCAGCCGCTCAAGACAACGACAGCGACGACGAGCGACGGTCGGTCCTCTCCCTCCATGCAAGCATCCCCGAGGATCGCAGTGCCGAGGAGGAACTCCAGGAGTGGGATTCCTACCGTCCTGAACCCCGTGCATCGCTGTATCGCATCGCCTCCCCAGACCAGCTGAGATGGAGCCGCAAGCAATTCTGTGAGTCCATCTATATCAATAATGTTCCCCGGGTGGGGTATAGGGACACTGGGGCAGATGTAACGGCTCTGCCCCGGGACCGCGTAGAGAGGTCCCAACTTTTGTCAAGACGTACGTGTACGATCAAACCCTATAACTCCCCCGACATCACCGTCCCCATCGCCCGGGTCCGGATCAAGTACCAGGGGTGGGAAGGAGAGATGGACATAATCATCCATCGCCAAAAGGAGTGGGGCATCATCATCGAGAATGACCTCGCGTTCCGGGTGGCCAAAGCTAAGATGGGGGTCGTCACCCAAGGACAGGCAAGGCGAGGGGGGCCGCCCGTAACCGCACCGGTCCCAAAGCCTAAGCCCGTGCCCCCTCCACCACCCGGGGTGACCCCATCCCCTGCGGGGCACCCCGGGGAAAACCAGGCCATAGCGGAGCCCCCAAAGGACGAAGGGTTGGAAGACCGCCAACCTGGTCTTCTGCGCGGGTTCAATACTAAGGGGGTAGCGAGTCCTGGGGGCGGGCCTTCTCCGAGGCCCCCCAGCGACTATCACCCTTAGCCTAGAACAAAGGGATAACTTATAGCCACAAAAGTATCTTTTATAAAACAAGTTTATTTACAAAATGACCTTCACAAACCCAGACACACGCCAGCAATACAGCTTATCAGTACAGCACAAAGTAGCAAGCAAGAAGTCTCAAGGACACCGTGATTTCAGGGCTCTCAGCTAGTTAGTTCAGCTCGGGCTCCAGCAGAGGCCCGGTCAACCGCATGCTGCTAGCTGGGTTCCCGGCGGAGGTCCGGTCTACCCAAGCGGCTAGTGAGTGATTTCAGCTTGGTTGCCCGGGGGTCCGGTCAACCCAAGCGGCCAGTGATTTCAGCTTGGTTTCCCGGGGGTCCGGTCAACCCAAGCGGCCAGTGATTTCAGCTAGCTGGAGCATATTAATGTCTATAACATAATAATCAGATTAACATAATAATTACTATTAAACCTTGAATTCCAAAAGGAAAGGAATGGAGTCCAATTCACCATAAAGAAATTAATTACTGTCCATCTCTTCAGGTACAGACAGACATTAGAAAGGAACTCTATGATCTCCCAGCTTTTAAAAACAACAACTCTTAAAGTGGCTCCAATTTGACGTACATGTTTCTCCCCATGCCGCTTTCCCAAACTCAGTGCTTGTATCATGCCTGTAGCTTTCCACAACAGCGCTAACAGCACCTTTGGCTTGGAGAGGGGTTAGATTAGGACAGCCTTTCCAAAATGGGTGCCCTTCAGATGTTTTTCATGACAACTCTTAGCATTCCTGATCATTGGCCATACTGGCTGGGGCTGATGGAAGTTGGAAGTCCAAAACATCTGGTGGGCCATATTAGGAAGACAATGCAAAGGGGAAAGGGTTAAACACCCTCTCCCCCAGCATTCTTGCTCTAATAAAAATCTGAGCCTTTCATAGATTCATATTCATAGATTCATAGATCACAGAGTTGGAAGGGGCCTACAAGGCCGTCGAGTCCAACCCCCTGCTCAATGCGTGCTGACTCCACTCCAGAACGGCTGCATTTATTTATTTAAGGCGCAATCCTATGCATGTTTAGACAGGGAAAAGGTCTACACCTCCCAGCATGCCCCAGCCAGGGTACATACCTTACATACATAGTCTTAGCTATGTATGTAAGGTATGTACCCTGCCTTTCTACCAAGAAAATGGCAAACAAGGCGGCCTACAATCAGAGATAAATAAAAACTTGATTAAAACACTAATAAAAGAAATACATTAAAACACACAATTAAAAATACAGCAATAGCAGAATAAAACCGCACGCAACCCAACAGACCCGCTTATATGCCAAAGGCCTACTTGAATAGGTTTGAAAGTAAAAATGAAGCCATAAGGAAAGCCAGTGATGGATTTCCAGTATCAGGTGCAGTTTAGCCCTTAATCCTACATGTAGGATTTTATTTTTTCTTTCTGTTGAGGGCTGCATTCCCTAGGACAGTGATGGCGAACCTATGGCACGGGTGCCACAGCTGGCACGTAGGGATCTCTCTGTGGGCACTCAAGCCATCGGTCACCAGGTCGCGAAAAGACCGTCCCCTTCTGCAAAACACTAATGAGCTTGTTCTTTCTCACAGTGTGGAACAGAATGATTTTATTCTAGAATTCCTGTTACAGAATTCTTTTCTACATTGTTATCACATTTAAAAGATTTTGAAGAATGATGCATAGAGCATGGCTTGGATGTAAAGCCCTAACAGTTGACCTGAGTGCTGCATGTGTTGCTCTCAGACTAACGGAGTATGAGCCAAGGTTTGACAAATTATCAGCATGCATGCAATAGCAAAAATCACATTAATTGTGCAAAAGCATACCCAATGCAAACTTTTACCTAATGCAGTGTTTGCAGTCCAAGACATAAAGTGTTTAAAATGTGTTAAGCATGTTTAGTTTTCTTGTTTATCTTGCTCATCCTAGTATAGGTTGACTTTTACTTTTACTAATCTGACACCTGTAGAAGCAGGGAAAGGACCCGGGGTAAAGCTTGCCCCGTACAATTTCAGCCTGGCATATAATCATATTACAAGTTGAGAATCCCTTATCCAAAAATACATGTGCCTAATTATTTAAAAAGTTTGTATAAATTCCCTTCAGGCTATGTGTACAATGTAGTACTATAATAATTTTTTGAGTTGATTTTTTTTCCAACAAAAAACTGTTTGTATCATTGAAAGCTCTGTTATTGTGTTTTTCTTTAAAGACAAAATATGTTAATTAGTTCGGACAACTGTATGAGTTGTTTTTCTAAAACTAAAACCTTGGTATTCAGGTTTAATTGCAGTGTTGGCACTTTGAAATAAATAAGTTGGTTTTGCGTTGCAGTTTGGGCACTCGGGCTCAAAAAGGTTCGCCATCACTGCCCTAGGATGTAATCTTCCAGGGGCTCCATGGTGGTGGTGAGTGGGACTGGAACCAGTAGTGGGTTTGGCCAGAGCCAAAAGCGGGTGGAGCCACCCCTTCCCAATCGCTCTTCTAATTTATTTATTTAATTATATTTATACCCCACCTTTTTTCCTGCAAGGAACCCACGGCGGCTTACATAATCCTCCTCCTCCTCTCCATTTTATCCTCACAACAACCCTGCGAGGTAGGTTAGGCTGAGAGTCAGTGACTGGCCCAAAGTCACCCAGTGAGCTTCATGGCCGAGCGGGGACTAGAACCCGGATCTCCCGAGTCCCAGTGCAACACTCTCACCACTACGTCACACGGGCTCTCTTTTTGTCGCCCCTTCTCTCTCCTTCTTCATTCCGACCACAGACTGCTCTTTCCAGAGGTCTGAACTGATCACTTGCAGATGGCTTTTGAAATCCGATCTCAGGGCTGCAGGCTGTCTACCCCTGTCCTACTAATTTACTAGTGAATGAGCTCCATTGAACTGAATGGAGTGTAATTCTGAGTCTAACATTGCACAGGATTGTGCTGAAGGTCTTACATAGTGGGATTATTTTGCTATGGTTAAGATGTTTTAGAACTTGTGGATTTACAACTAGAGAAAGACCAGGGAATATTACCACAATATATGATAACAGTAGCAAGATTAATCTATGCTCAAAACTGGAATGATGCAGCAATACCTCCCACAGAAGATTGGTTGTTGAAAATTTTGGACTTAGCAGAGATGGCGAAACTGACTTGCTCAATCAGAGAAAAAAAATGTACAGTAATACCTTGGATTGCAAGTAACTTGGTTTGAGAGCGTTTTGCAAGACAAGCAAATTTTTAAATGTTTATTATTATTTTTTTACTTGATATACAAGCGACGTCTTGCAATACAAGTACTGTAGTATGGCTTAAATTAAAAATCTCTGTACAAATTTTTTTGGGGGGATTTCGTTTTGATATAAGAGTGTTTTGGATTACAAGCACATTTCCGGAACGAATTATGCTCTCAATCCAAGGCATGACTGTATCTTCATTTATGAAAGACTGGAAACCCCTTGTGGAATTCTTGAAGAGGAGGGAAAGTGAATTAATAATTTTGGGTTTTGAATTTTGAATATTAGTAAAGGTAGAAATATTCTCTGTGAAAATAGAGAAAATTTAGATTGGATATGCATTGGTAATAGTTGTCAGACAAAGAGGCGGAAGTCAAATATGATTTGTTTTTGTTTTGGGGGAAAAATAATAAAATTATTGTCTTTAAAAAAAGATGTTTTAGAACTTGTGACGCCTTTGCTCTGCTAGCATATGAGAGGTTTTCTAGTTATTTCACACAACCGATGATAACTTAAGAGTGAAGCGACACAGAACACCCTGACTTGGGCACGCTTCATTGTGGCCACGAGCACCGAGCGGCAGGAGGAGGGTGCAAGCTGACAACAACCACCTCCCCTGTTTCGTGCCAAGGTGGTATTCTAGGAAGCTTAAATTCTACGCCTTCGGTGGATAACCGACAACTCAGCAAACTCGGCAACTCAGTTTATATTTGAAAACCCCCGGTTTGGTGATGTTGACAATAGTGAAAGGGTCAGAAACAAGTACAAAAAGAAGCCTAGATTTAGCCCCCCCCCCCCCGCCCTGTGATTTACGAATAAGGTGCTAACACAATAAGGGTGCAATCCTATGCAGGTTTAGACAGAAATAAGTCCTACAACTCCCAGCATGCCCCAGCCAGCCAGCTGTCTGGGGCATGCTGTGAGTTACAGGACTTTTTCCTATCTAAACCTGCATACGATTGTGCCCCAAGAATGTAGCTCTTCATACTAAATGGTGGTGTGTGTGTGTGTGTGTGTGTGTGTGTGTATTCATTCTGTTTTGTTTGAAAGCTCTATGAAATGTCATTTCCCCTGCATTTCCCCCAATAAATAGAATGTGTTAAAAATGAAGAATATGGTAGAGTAAGTGCAATGGGTTGACTGACAGTTTCTCGGCAGCTGAAAAGAATCAGTAAGTGTTATGCAAATTATGTTAATCGCATGCAAATTAGCCATGGCTCCTTTGCTCATATTGTGTCCCTCAGTGATGAAAACATCAGTTACCCCTGTTCTAAATTCTGCAGAGAGGGAGAGAGAGAGAGAAAGAAAGAGGGAGGGAAGAGAAGAGTGTGTAGGAGCCACCATTAGCTAGACCTCCTGATCTTTATCTCTCCTAGTACACCCAGAAGAACTAATGCCACAATGATAGCTTTGAGAAGCCTCTTAGGAATTGGATGAAGAGAAGTGATAGTGATGAACTCCCAAGCTAATAAACAGAAAGCGGTTATTGCTGCTGGATGATCAATTCCTGGATGTCCCGAGGCTTGTCTGACAGAGTCGATTCACTCGCCTCACTAATAAAGCTGAAGCCCAATATCAGATTAGAACGGAGGCCGGCTTCTGAAAGAGGCAGCAAAGAGGCCAGTGCGTTTGTTGGCACATGAACGCTGGGAGGGGAGATGCGCTTATCTCCTGCCTCCTGCTGCCACCATCAAGAAGCCTTCAGATTGTTCCTTTCCTCTGCTGAAATCAAACCAGCCTATTTGCTGTCGTTCTTGCTCTTGCTGTGGGTTGATTTAGACAATTAATTTTGTCATCCTGTTAGTGGGAATTTAATGCAACGATCTAAAACAACTCTTAGGCATGATGATAAACTTTAGTCCCTTCAGGGCGCTTCCCTTTCCCTAGGACTCGTTTCACATCCCATCTATTATGCAAATGAGATGTGGAAACAGTCCTCTTCCTATTGCATCCGAACACTGATGGATTATGCAGAGTCAGCCTAGCTGAAAGTAATGAGGTTAAATACATTTTGCCATTCCTTTCTACTTCATTGGGCCCATCCATTGGCTTCAAGAAAACCTGATACATTTCCGTTTTAAGAGTTTCAAGAGACACTAGCCCCATCCAGGCGTTCAAGATCTCTGAATAGAATCCCCCCCCCCCGCCTCGCGTGTTTCCGTTGCCCTGTTCTTGTGTAGGGCAGCGGCCTGAAGAGGAGAGCCTCCTGCATCTGAGGAGGAGGCTCTCCACGCGATCCAGCACCCCGGAAAATCAGCATCCTGTCTTGCATACAGTGCCTCCTCCCCAGAGATGGGATTTCTCCTTTTCAGACCATCGCCATCCATGAGTACAGGGCAATGGAAATGCACGAGGAGGGGGCAGAGCTAGAGAGCACCTTCTTCTCGCACGTTGATTCTACACAGATCCTGCATGTCTAAATAGGGCTACTCCTGACAAAATAACTGCATTCCTTTTATCAGAAAACGCAAGCATCATTGTCATCGCTATGGTGGGTTCAGCGAGATGCTCTGGTCCCAATTGTGAACTTGTAGCGGCACGGCTGGCTGGAACTCTGAAAGGAGCATGCATTCCTGTTACAGGGTTGATAATATGCATGTTTTCAGTCTCTTGTACGCCCTCACTCAGCCTAAACCTACGCACGTTTACTCAGAAGTAAGTCCCAGTGAGTTCAATCAGGACTGGAGACTTAGACTGCTGCCGAACACTTTTTTCCAAGCCTTGGTTTGGCTTTGTTATATTATCCAAGTCAATTCAAGGTTTAATGCTGATTTGTCACTGAAACGTTATGTTTGCCTTATCTATGCAGAGAGGAGAAATAATATACATTGAGTCTTTATCTTTCCATTAATACTCTAGAGCGATAAAGCTTTTGATTCCTTCTCTTCAGTTAAGGAAATATATTAACTCTCACAACTGGTTCTTCTTGCACATCTGAGGGGGAAAAGTGTATAATCACCAGTAAAGGCTGCAGATTGAATTAACAAGTGTAAATAGCTGCAAAGCCTCTAGGCAGAGATTCCCCCCCCCCCATGTGTTTTGTACAGTTTTGGGCATGAAATAAATGTAAAACTACATGGGGAGGGGGATAAATCGAGGGTGTGAGACTGTGTTGCAACTCTACGTGTCAGTCAGTGAACTATTGCTCGCGTGCACAGCCAGAAAGATCACTGTCTGCTGCTGATATCACACCCTTCCCCTACCGGTGGGTATGTTGTGTTTCTGGCAACCCCAGATGGAAGGTTCTGCTGTGCTACTACATCTTGTTTCCTTCTCATTTGTTTTTTGCTTCTTCTTTGAATGGGTAACAAAAAAAAAGAGGAAGCATTGCTTGGTACAAGATCATGGGAAACAGGGGAAGAAGACTCAAACCACACTCTATGTCAGTGTTCTCCAACCTTGGGTCCCCAGATGTTTTTGGCCTACAACTCCCAGCATGCCCCGGCCAGCTACGCTGGCCGGGGCATGCTGGGAGTTGTAGGCCAAAAACATCTGGGGACCCAAGGTTGGAGAACACTGCTCTATGTCAAGGGAGGACAGCCCCTGGCCTGCAGGTCTAATCCAGCCTACGCTGAAGCTCAGTCAGGCCTGTGGAGGGTTGAGAACCTTCTGCAGGCCCCGTCTTCCCCTGCCCATCCCCAAGCCCCATTTATATGGGGAGAGGAATCCCCATGTTAACTCCAATTGGAGATAACAAAGGGATTCCCCTTTGTGCGGCACACCAGAGGGCCTCTCTCTGCACTAATAATAATAATAATAATAATAATAATAATAATAATAATAATAATAGTAGTTTTTTGGGAGGGCAGATGACACATGGGGCTTTGAGGTTGGGCCCTGCTCCCTTGATGTCATTGGCATGGGGCGGGGTATAATCCGGCCTCTGGACCAAAAGTGGATGCTCTCCCCAGATCTAGGGTGCTGGTTTTCCATCATTCCGAACTGTGTGGAGAGCCCCCATGGATGCAGGAGGCTCTCCTCTTCAGAAAATCACCCTCCACACGTTCGAGGAGGGGGTGGGGCTAGAGGGCTCCCTCTCCTTCTGTGTTTGCTTTCCAAACAGGTTGATCACCTGGATAGGGCTTAAACATGAAGATATGCGGATTCATAAGTCTGAGCCATGGGTCTGCCTAGGCCAGTACTGCGTGCTTTTGACTGGCAGTGGCTTTCCAGGGCCTCTAGTAGAGGTGTAGCCCATGATCTGTTACCTGATCCTTTCAACTAGAGCTACTGGGCACTGAACCTGGGACCTTCTGCATGCAGAACAGAAGGTCCCACCACACCACCAAGCTATGATGATAGGGCCATCAGACAGATCCCTTCACATCCTTCTCTTCACAACACACACAAACACACACTTGTCCTTGTCTTTTCAACAGTCAACACTGAAAGCCCTCTTGATTTGTTCAGTGCTGGTTAAAGAAGGACTGAGAATTTGTACGATGAGCAAACGATGAGCAGTCCAGAAACTGGAATAGATGGACCTGGAATTGGAATTAAACTTACAAAGTCGGCAGCATTATTATGATGTTGTTTTGCTACTGAGCCGGGACGTGTAGTGATATAGCAAAACTCTTGCTGCTATTAAATATCCCTTCCTCCCACAATCCATCCAATCTAACCCTCCCTATGAGAATGTTCCGAAACTTTGAAATCCAAATTGGGCCACTTTGATTGTTTACGACATCTATAACATGAAATGGCACCATTTGTGCCTCATGAAATGCAAATAACTCCACAGCCCCCCCCCCCCAAGCAAACACATTCCTTCTCCCCTCGCTCCTCTGGTCACATATTAATGCAATGTTGTGTCTGGGATTTTTAAAGTATTAACAAAAAACAACAAAAAAAGCCCATTCGATGGTATTGGTCCCAGAGTAAATGTAACCTAACCCCTGGAGTCTCCTCCCGGGCCCTCCTACTCCGTAGTCTTCTACTCGCAACTGCTGCACATGGCATTAACTTTTATGCCTTCATCTATATGTACAATACAGCTCTGTTATCGTTGCTCTGGGAACCCTGGTGTTTGCATAAATTTTAATTTCCTGTCTTTTGTTTGCTTTCTTCATCATCGTCCTAAAGGGGGGAAAAATATTCCTCCGCTTGCAAAATTACCCGTAGTATATTGCAAGAGTGTACTCAGCAGGTAGCACTTATACCGTGCTGCCTCAGCATCACCTACTGCTGAGAACAATGTGTGTGCACGTGTGCGTGTGTACATTTCTCACGTCAGTTAAGCAGACTTGCCAGATGTCAGGGCCTTCGCCTGTTTTTCTTCTTCTTCTTCTTCTTCTTCTTCTTCTTCTTCTTCTTCTTCTTCTTCTTCTTCTTCTTCTTCTTCTTCTTCTTCTTCTTCTTCTTCCCCTAAAGGTTTCTGTTGTAGTTTTGCAGAGCTCGGGTTCCCCCCCCCCCCAAGCATTATGATGCATCCCTCCTGTCTCTCAGGGACCCCGTATTGCCTACAGTCTTGTTGGCACTCACCACTTGAGTTCACTATTAGCAGGAGTGATGACTTTAAAAGGGGATTAGAAAAATTAATGGGAGGGAAATGACTAGCAATGACGGTTAATCATGATGGCCCATGGCGGCTCCAGGTTTTTGAGGGCTCTTAGGCAAGGCACCGTCAATGTGCCCCCCTCCCTCAGTGAGTCTACTTTCTCACTGCCATTGTCACCAGCTGTTATTGCTCCTCATCTTAATTCTCATTATTGTTGCCACGGGCAGAGAACCAGTGAGCAAGTAGGCAGTGGCATCTGCTGCTCCTCCTTCTCACCAATACCACTGTCTGGGTCAGAGTGGGGGGTGCAATGGTGAAGAGAAGGTGCAAGTCCATGGGGGGATCTTGTCAGTGGGCCCCTGCCCGACGATGCTGACCCTTGACACTGGCCTTGACATTGGCTTTACGAAACCGCCATGTTTAGACGGTTGCTGAGCATCACTTGCGGCAAAGCAGGAATGGGAGGGCTATTGCCTTCAAGCCTGAAGGCATCTGATGAGTGACAAGATATACCTTTCGTCTGACCCAGCAGGGATCTTCTTACATTATTATGAGGGGGGTTGTCTAGCCATTTATTCTAAAGAGAGAGAGCAACACAAGAAGCTTCTTCTGGCCTAGTGATGTATGAGAAATTCGCTTCCGTTCATTTTTTCACCAGAATTTAGCCCGTTTGCACCTCCTGGAACCAAATGCAGACCCAAACACAATCTGTGGTCAAAGTCAGCACGTCTACAAGTTTGCGACGGAATTCACAGACCACCAAGAACAAAAAATGCGTTTGAAAAATGCGGAACATTTGAAAAAAACGCTCACAAACATGCTTTAATCAACGGGAGAGAAATGTGTACATTTCAAAACTGTGCACAGGTGGTACGTACCTTTGGGGGAAATGTGCATGAAAATACACACACATTGTCATGCAAAAGGGAAAAAAAGAAACAAAGCTCGCAATCTGATACGGACAAAAAGTCAGAACGAGCTTTGATTGAGGTGGGATTCAGAGAACTTCATTGAGCTCGGGTTTTGTTGATTCACACCTCCCTAGTCCGTTCCTCTGCAAAATTGGCTTACGCTGCTCCTCTGTGAATGATCTGGATTCTGCATGGTGCCAGAACCTTCCCTTGCTGTGCCCTTGCCCCAACACGATAGCCGCAATTAAGCGGCAAAAATACCATGCAAGTGACAACGGCTGGAGCCCACTGGGTTTGAGGAAAGGGTCGCACATGCAAGATCACTATAGATTGGAGGCCCAGGCTTTTACTGACAGATTTAGGTTTGGAGTTCAGGCCTAGAGAATATGCCACCCCCCCTTCCCCCAATGCAGCTGTTTTCAAAGCATCAGGCTGAATGCCACACTGCAATTCTACATTGCAATTGTCACTGAATTGAGTGCACAAAACCTTCCTGGTCAAGACCGAAAGGAGCCCTGGTACAGAAAGAAAAAATGTTTTCTCAGAGTGGTTCAAGATGCATCTTCTAATCAGGATTGTTAAATTCCCCAAATCTACAGTTTTTAAGATAGAAAAAAGAGAGAGCTTAATGTTGCGAGGCTGCCATCTGCACACACTGAGAGACTGTGTCTTCGTTACAAATGAATGCAATGATTATTCACTTTTTGTTAAAAATGCACTGGAGATAGGACCAAAGCCAGTATTTCTGTTTAAAAATGAAACAAAGGAAGAGGAGGAGGTGAGGGACACACACACACACACACACACACACACACACACACACACGAACCATAACAGGTTCAGGCTTTAGGTGGTGACAATGAACAGACCAGAATCTTTCTGTGGCTTGAATAACAAAGGATTCTTGCTAATTTTGAACAGTGTCAAATCTTGAAAATACCCCCCTACAGTTTTATGCGACTCGTAACATCCTGAAAAGAATTAGAGGTGGACTGGTGAGGAGAGAGAGCGAGGACCACTTCAAATAGCACAGGGCAGATTCATTAAAATTGCTGGCTACATTCCAGCGGTTAAAATTGAGGCAGCATATTTATTGCGTTTTGCTCAAATAAATCTGGAAATGTGTGAATCATATTCCAGAGAGAGAGAGGGAGGGGAGGATGTGGTTTAAAAAACATACACAAAACTTCCAAAAGCCAGAACTCATTCTTAAAATCAGAATTTGACCAAGAACATGGCAGATCGATTGTTTAACGGATATATCTATTTTTTATTCTTGGCTTTTCTTTTCTTTTGGAAGGCAAATGGAGACACCATTTTCTACACTGGTGTTATCCCTACAGCCTCAAATATCCTATTTGATGCTCCCTCTCCATCCGGTGATAGTTAATATTCTTTAGTTTGGCTGGTTCTGCTTTGTGGCTCCCTCTTCAGATACTGTCTGTAACGTTGGCACCTCTTCCCAATAGGAGCTGTGTTCAGCTGGGATTCAATTATAGCCTGCCTTGCAAAAGCAGATTGCTTTCTCAAAGATAGTGTGGGTTTCAGAAGGGGTGGGGGGAACAGAGGGAGCAGCTTATTATTTTCCTGCCGTTTCCTGCAAGGATTATTTTTTTTTTAAAAAAAATATTATTCCTAAGAAAGGTGGAAGAGGTATGATGGCTGTTTTGAACCGGTAAGGTGGTGATGATGCATCGCTCTATTTGGCTACGATTCTAGTCAAAAGAACACTCAGCAGCACCATGACAGATGATGGCCAGAGAGCAATAACATGTGTGTAATGTGTGTGCGTGTGGTGTTTCTTCAGCTTTCAAGAGTCATCACACTGCCTTGTGGAGTGGTAGCTCTGCATGGTGATGTCTGTGTTCAGGTTTAAGGCTTTTTTTAAAAAAAAAACCCTACTGGGTCCGGTCTTCCTCATGTGTGCTGCAGATGCTCACTTATGGAAGTTATTGTAGTGCATCCTACAAGTTTTAATCAAGCATGGAATCTACATAGGACGTAAAACAAAATTAAGAAATCCCACCAGAAACAGCAAGACAATGGGCAGAAGTTGAGAACTCACTGGAGCCATGACCTAAAAGGTCAGAGCCAAACTGAACAGAGTTGGATCCTCCACAACGGTGATGATCGGTTGAGGTTAGAGAAAGAAGATGACATCTTCAGAACTGGAAAAGTCATTTTTAATCCAGTTCTGGAGCACAGAGAGCTCATGCTCTTCTGTTCAATGATGCTTATAAATTGGATGTATGAATTGAAGTTCATAAAAACCTGAATTTTACACAAAAAGAGGTCAACTTTGCTGGACGATTTTTTTTAAAAAATGTGCATCCATAAAAACACATGTCTTTTGCTTATGTTGCAGGAACATGTGTCACAAACTAGCCACAGGAGGCTACTGAAGAACCTCCATTCCTGAGGACGAAGATGCAACAAACCTCTATGCCACAGCTTCGCTGGGCAACTCTGTGTGATCACAACGAAGGTGGAAAATAGAGATATTTTTTGCTGTTGCCATCACTGCCATGGAATATGCCCTTAAGTGAGCCCCAGCTCATGTTCGTTGCATCTGTCATTAGTTTTACTTCACAGTCGGTCTAGCCATCATCCCTTCATTTCATTGCTTGCAGCTCCCCCAAAAACCATGGGGGTGACTGGGCATTCACAAGTCGGAGAAAGAGTTGAGGAGCACGTGCGCCAATTGTCCAACCCATTTGTTTATACCAACGGTTGTTCAAGGCCTTGATGGAAATCCATTCATATCTATCGGTCTTTGAGGGTGGACCATTTAAAGATACCTCCACCCCTGCAGGTATTAAGGATCGCAGAGATCGCTCACGCTGGCTCAGCTTGTCTGAGTGTGGAAAGCTAAGCAGGGTCAGGCCTGGTTATTACTTGGATGGGAGACCCCTCCTCTAGTTTCCTGCAGTGCGCAGGGGGTTGGACTCGATAGCCTTGTAGGCTCCTTCCAACTCTATGAAATCTATAAACCCTAATATAGTGATATGTACATTACAAAAGAACCATACCAAGTTCCCCCATCCCAGGCACACCATCATTCCATCTAATTACAAAGTACGATCTGCCTGATGAGTGGAACCAGATATCATCCGAGACAGAGCCATGGTTGCCATAAAACCCTCAGCTAGTGCCAACAGTGGGGGTTTAGCGTGGATGCTGAAATATCCCCAGGACAGTCAGCCTAGGGCATGGATCGGGAACCTCCGGCCTGATTTGGCCCAGTACACTGACCCACCCTGTCCTTGGCTTCTGCTGAGGCACCTCCCCCTCCCTAAGCCTCTTCAGGGCTAGAAGAATCCCCACGGTTACTTCTGATCAGAGATAACAGTGGGGAGTTCCTTAGTGCACCATTCACCCTCCCAGTTGGGAGGGTGAGAGGCAGGTGAAGTGCTTTGCCTGCCCCATGTCCTCCCCGTGATGGAGGAATGCATGGGGCACGCGAAGCCGTGGAGAAGCTCTCCAGCTGCTGTTTTGGCCGGGGTTTGTGTGTCGTCACTGGGCATGCTCACGGATGTCATCTGGCCCACGGAAGGCTGGATGAGTGGTTATCCACCCCCACTCCATTTAGATTCCCCACCCCTGGCCTAGGGGATTCCAACACACATTTGAGATCACTCTAGAACACTCAGGCAAGGGGATTGTTGGGCAGCGCGGTGGCTGGTACACCAACAGAATCCCAATTCTTTCTGAAGTTCCCACCCTAAAGAACAAACACTTGACATTGGATGACTGCAAATGGGGCACCCTGGACGGCAAGACTAAATGATAGACCACTGTGACCCCACCACTTCTGCCTCCTGAGACCAGGATGATGCTGTATGGAGAAAACTAGTCAACACAGGTGGATCAAACTAACTACTCCCACTTTGTCCAACCGTGTCTCTGTAATAGGCTGCTCATCTGGGATCAAGTCCTGGGTGGTGTCGGTCTTTGCATTAACTGATCTGGCATCGAACCACTACATTTTCTGACCTGGAGGATCACGACCTCCCACCACCCTCTGCTCTTTGAATTCTGCCAAATGCCCAGATTGATTCATAATTAGAAAATACTTTGCCTCCCCAATATTGTCTCTCCTGTGTCAGTTTTGAGATTGTGAGTCAGTCCAGGCCTTTTGGCTGTTCTGGCATAAAGCGCCATGCACACTGATGGCATTAAACAAACAGTACAGAAACAGGATGACCCCCTAAGTAAACCAAAAACACTAACTCATTAGGCGCAAGGCATGAGACTGAGCTGAACAGTTCCGACCGATTTCAGCATAAGATCTGCACTAAGCATTTGGCTAGAGACTGACATTTATTAAGGCTAAGCAGGATTTCAGCTAAAGCAGTGAAAGGAAAGCAAAACAAAAACACAGCAACTAAATTTAGTGCTTGCTCCACTCCCCCTCCCACCTGCCGATTCACCCACCAACTTGCATGGCACATTTCCTGCCATCTGTGAATTAAAAATGGTGCATTAACAGCCCTCTGAAGAAGAAAGACACATGATTTATAACTGCAGTGCCAACTGACCCTCGACTGTGGTATAGCTAAATGGCCTCCACTTTTAAAACAATCACCTATTGATTTCAAGCCCTCCAGTTTTAAACAAGTCTTCTCAGAACAAGTTTCCAGAGTGGTTTCCTTCATTGACAATCCTGTCTGCTTTAAGAATAATTGCTGTTCAATTGAAGTGTAATCAAAATAAGGCTGACTTCAACCCCAAATGGGCGGCTGTTAAGGCTTTCAATAATTGTTTTTGGGTGGGTTCTTTTTGGCCCTATTCAGCCACACAACATACTTTTGTTAGAGTGCACTCAGAATATGTTACACGGATTGCAAAGGGAAAGCGCGACAGAGCGAGTCTGATAAATTAGTGAGACAAACAACATTTAATGATCTGTACTTATGGAGTATTTCCAATGTGGATTCTAATAAATCTCTCACTGTATAATTATAGATATAATTTCCTCCCGCCCCACTTTACATTAAGTGGGAGTATATGTCCTAAAACCCTGAGATTCCCAAAATGTTGATGCATTGTTTTCATTTTATTGATTCTAGCTTGCTGATTTGATGGATGGGTGAGCTTGGGGAGGATAAAATGAAGGTTCCGGAGTCTTCTCCCTTACTTCTGAGCTCTGGTTCCTTCCTCAGGTTCCCACTCCTTAAGAACATAAGAAGAGCCCTGCTGGATCAGTCCGAAATTCCATCTAGGCCGGTATTCTGTCTCCAACAGGGATCATCCAGATGCCACTGAGAAGATCGCAAGCTCAGCATAAGCACAATAGATCTCCCCTATGGCTTGTTCCCAACTTCTGGGATTCAGAGATAAACTGCCTCTCTGCACAGAGGCTCCATTTAGCTGTCACACTTAATAACTATTGACAAACCATTCCTCCATGACTTTGTCATGTAAGCTAGTGGCAGGAACCACACACTTGGGCAGTGAATTCATAAGTTAATCAGAATGTTGCAAGGGTGTCTGACAGCATAGACCCACCCCAAAGAGTGCTGGTCACACCTCTTACTACTAGTGCATTTGGCAGCCATGAGCTTCCATGCTCATTTTATTTATTTATTTATTTATTTATTTATTTATTATATTTTTAAATTGCCCATCTGGCTGGTCACCCGGCCACCCTGGGCAATGTACAGTCAAGATAAAATACAATAAAACACCATTAAACAATATAAGAGTTTTTTAAAAAGTAAAAAATTCCTAACCCACCCCATATTCCTGCCTGAAAAGCCATGATTTTAAAGCCCGGCGGAAGTTCATCAAGGAGGGGGCATGACGAAGACCACTGGGGAGGGAGTTCCTTAACTTGGGGGCTGCCACAGAAAAAGCCCTCTTCCTAGTCCCCACCAGCCTGGCTGCTCTGGCTGATGGGACAAGGAGAAGGCCGTCCGTGGCAGACCTCGTTGAGCGGCCTACTTGATGTTGCTGGAGGCGCTCCTTGAGATAAGCTGGACCGGAGCCGTATAGGGTTTTAAAGGTCATGGACCTCTTCCACGTGAAGGGAGGTTCTGATTGGCCTTGAATTCTCATTGGCATGCACTTAGGGCCCTTTGGTGTGCACATAAGCCCCTACCCGCTACTGAACATGCAGCTGTCATGAATGTGGCCGGTGCAGGCATTGCTGGGGTTATGCAGTGTGACCCCCACAACCCCCCCTCGTACATTAATTCAATGCGCAACCCTACAACCCCTCTAAAACATTCTTCCAATGCATGAGTGGGCTTGAGTGACCCCACCGTAAGGTGTGAAAAAGCATTTCCTTTTGCCGGACTTGTAACCTGCACCAATTTGAGTGATACATTCCTTACTGTCAGGTCTGCCCTTGCCACAGCCGCCTGATGTGATCAGTGTTGCTGCCGAGAGACATCCTTCAGGCAATGTCACTTGGATTGCTCATCTACTGACTGACCCTCACAACGCTGATGCTACCAGAACATAAGACAAATGAAGAGAGGGAGTCCTTCCCTTTATCCCTGGGGTGCAGAACCTTAAGGCTGGAGGCCAAATTTGTTCTGCCTGGGGTCTCTACCCAGCCCTCCGAGGTTCCCCAGATGGCTGTGCCCCTTCCCCTAGCCCAGTGTTTCTCAACCTTGGGTCCCCAGATGTTTTTGGCCTACAACTCCCAGCATGCCCCAGCCAGCTATGCTGGCTGGGGCATGGTGGGAGTTGTAGGCCAAAAACATCTGGGGACCCAAGGTTGAGAAACACTGCCCTAGCCCCACCCCCTTTCTCGTGACCACCCATTATTGCGTGGTTTCACGGCTTTTGCAGGTTTCCCCCATTCTAAAAGGCTGAAATGCCGCTCCTAAGGCTTAATTATTAGCAGTAAGTGCTGCAAGGTAAAATACGCTGGCGCTTTGGCCCCCGCCCCTTTTGGTTTTGGCACTCGAATGGAGCCCGCAAAGAGCTTCTCCGAAATGGAGTTTGGCTCTTGGACTGAAAGACATTCAATACCACGGCTTCATCCCTTCACTCACCCCACGCGCTGGTGGCGTATATGATGTGGAGGGCTTTCTCCGTGACAGGCTAGATTCCCACATGCAGATAGTTTTGGATGTGAAGCAGCATTCAGACATGAAACCCCTTCCCTCATTCTAAAGCCCCAGGTAGACTGCATCATGCACTTTATCTGAACGGGCTCTTGGCAATTAGGCAGAGTCTAGTAAGTAGCTAAAATAGAGATACAGTTGAATGGTAAGAACATGGTTAACAGGCGAAGTCACACATGGCTGCGTGAGACTATTCCCCACCTGGCTGTGGTGTGAGAGTAGTCCACATATGCCTGTTGTGTGTTTTCAATGTGTTCATGAGCCACGAAAGGAAAGAGAAGATAGAAAGCTGGCCATGTGAACATCTCTATAATTATGAGCAGAGCTACTTCATATGAACAGCCTTCCACATGGGCATAGCTACCTTCAAGTTGTTGTGTTTTCATGTGCTAAGTGCATGTGCGAATTGGCCCTCGGGCACCATAAGCTGCTATATAGCAAATTAGACCACCGATCCATCTAGCTGAGTAGTGTCTTCAATGAATGGCAGCGCCTTTCCGGGATTTCAAGCAGGAGGTCTCTCCCTACCTGGAGACACCAGGGATCGAACCTGGGACCTTCTGCATGCATAGCATGTGCTCTACCGCTCAGCCCTTCCTGTAGTGAATTGTCTGAGTGTGGAAAGCTAAGCAGGGTCAGGCCCGGTTATTACTTGGATGGGAGACCCCTCCTCTAGTTTCCTGCATTGAGCAGGGGGTTGGACTCGATGGCCTTGTAGGCCCCTTCCAACTCTATGATCTATGAATGTATATCTAAAACGAATTTATATCTGTAATCCTGTCAATAAAGAGAAGGAAAACACCCCTCTAATATTCTTCTACCAATTTCTTATTCAGGTTTCTCAGACCTTTAACTAACTAGAGCAGGGGTATGTGGTTGTCAAGAATTCCTCACGACACGACCATGGCTCCAGTGTCAGATCTGGCTGTTCCAGGTTGCCATGCGGAGGAGAGACAAGCTGAGGCAGACACGACTCGAAAAGGCCTTGTGACGTGTGTCAGTCAGAGTGACCCTCACAAGAATGACTAACCTCGCATTCACCTGTGTTGCCATGGAAACCTGGCTGCCATTACCTGCTGCCACTGTAAAATGAGCTCAATTACCGGCAAAGGACAAAAAGAAAGACAGAAAAAGAAAATACGTTTGTGCCAAAACTGGGCCAGGAATCATGATGTAAGGGGAATGTATGTATGTGTGGGGAATCACACCTACTGCATTTCCCTCCCGGTTTCCCTTGAACATATTTGAAGAAGGCAGGCTGTTAAAACAAGACATTGACAGCTCAGCATCACCGCTTCATAGCAGCTAAATTCATACCATCGTAATGGGTGATTTCTGAGGCCCTTCGGTCAGATGGATTGAGTGGGCCTGCTTTAAAAACCTCTGTATACTTTACGGTAAAGATCACGACAGTTCTCTGAAAAGAGCAGCTAAGTAGGGAGGCCAGGTGTCCTCTTGTACGGAGGACCATTCTCTGTTTGAAGGGCTGTGCAGTCCAAGTCCAGTTTAAAGATTATGCACCATAAGAACTGTTGCCCATCAATGGTTAGCACCTAGGCAGCAGGATGTGCCGATGCTGGGAAGTCCAGCTTCTTTGAGCTCAACAGACATCCTGCCCTCTTCTGATCTGATGATCGGAAGTGGGCTAAGTCGGGTGTGTGTGTGTGTTTCTGCAGACTTCTGTCTCTAAGACAGGTCACAGTTTGCACATTTTCAAAAAACGTTAAAGAAAGTTGTGCAAATAGCACTATATGTGCAATTTATGCAACTTGTGCGATTTGCGCAAATTGGAATCTGGAAACTACATAGTTCTAGCATGATTTGTGCAAATCGTGCTAGAATCGCATTGTTTTCAGTTTGCAATTTGTGCAAACAGCGCAAATCGTGTGATTTGAGCATATTTCCCTAGTTTTTTTTTTTTTTAAATGCACAAACTGTGGCCTGCCTTAGAGACGGAAGTCCACG
Source organism: Shinisaurus crocodilurus (assembly GCA_021292165.1). Taxonomy (NCBI): domain Eukaryota; kingdom Metazoa; phylum Chordata; class Lepidosauria; order Squamata; family Shinisauridae; genus Shinisaurus; species Shinisaurus crocodilurus. The sequence goes on along the minus strand of CM037877.1, from coordinate 1,643,605 downwards.
AGCTGGCTTGACTCACTCAACAGGGAGTCGGTGCCAGCGCTGGATTAACAAACTGGAATTCGGAAGGCCGAATTGTCAAAATCGGTCAGATTTTCACACACACACCCCCATCGGATTCCTACACATCCCTAGCAGCAGGTTGAACAGGAGGCACACAGCTCACCTGGTCACAGCCTTTTGCACTGTGCTGAGATGCACTGTATCTTTATTTAAATTATAACTACGATCTCTAAATGTGCACCTATACATATAAACTAGCATATGCAAACGTGATGGAAATCACTGTCCTCTTTTGTCTTCTTTTTTTGGAGACTCATAAGTGGCCACCCTGTATGCACATCCAACAGCACCATGAGGAGGCCTGGAGAAGGAGTGTAGGTGCAGGCACTTAGGGCGTTCAAATGACCCCCCCCCTTACACACATACAAGGGAATGCTCCCCAATGTGTGGGGAACACAGTGGGACTGTGCCTATCCTCGCTACTGTCTCTGTGTTCAGTGCAATGTATAAAAAAGGGACGCCTGTGCATATACAGTTCTATGTGAGTACACTCTCCACATGATTGGAAGCCCCTTCCACCCAATCACATACAGTCCTTGATCAGGTAGAAAGTCTATATGGGTGGGCATGAAGGCTCCCCTTTCAGACATCACATGAATGCCTGATGGGGAATGGCTGGGAGGTGCACAGACAGTGCAGGTGGGGCTAGAAAGTAGGGTCTTGCTTCCCCCCTTCACACGTTGGGTATATGCCCGGAGGGCTTCGTTTGAACACCCGTAGCATCCTTGTGCCTGATTTCCAGATGTTTTCCTCACTCCACTGCAATGGTGCAGTGAGGCAATTTTAGACCTTGAATTTAATTATCTCGAGGGCCCCCTGCTAGATGGCCATGTGGATTACTTCAGTTGTGAAGCACAAAACCAACTTTTCTCCCCTCCCCTCTGCATGTTAAATGTCACAGCACCATCATGACTACAGGAATAAAATCGAGTTTGCATCTGCTGCCCTGATGCTAAACACGTTTACTTGGCAAGAAGCTCCATTTTGCTGTAGAAACGATGATATATTTTAAAAGTTCAGTCAATAAAATGAGCATCTGCAACCATCTACATGCCCTGTTGGCTGCCTCGACTCTAAAATGTTTTTAAATGGGAAGGATGGGGTGGCGAGCGGTATCGGCCCTGATGGGTCCCCATATGCCCATGCTGGCCCAGGTGCTGATGCTGGGCCTGTTTGCCACTGCCCTGAGCACCTGTTCTTCTCTGGTATTTGGGGACCCCCTGGGATGCAGGGCCCCCAGACTCTGGCCCTGAGGTCCAGTCCTAGCTGCATTACTATGCTTTTAAAAACTCAACCGGTTTCACTCACCCCACTGTGTTGTGTGTTGTTTTTTTTAACTGCATGGGCCATCCTTTCCCTCTCTTTTTATTTTTTGGGCCTCTTCAACCTCTTTACCTCAAAGAAACACTTTCACATCTGTTTCAATGTTAGAAAAAAAGAAGAAAGAAACCTAACATGTCTCTTATAAATACTCCTGACAGAAAAGGGAGAGAACAATCCAATTCAGGGTGTATCTGAACCAACAAGGAGCTTTAGAGCAAAGCCTGATTCAAATGGAAAGGAGTTAGCAAAATAATAATAATAATAATAATAATATATATATATATATATATATATATATATAAAATAATTTAAAAGCTAATTGCTCTCTACCTACCGGTTTTTAATATATGCATTCACATCAAAAACAATAATCAGAATAATAGAAAAGGATTTGAGATTTTCCTCATTTCACCAAATGATGTGATTTTGTTCAATGCTTCACATGAGGAAGGAGGGTACAGGCTTCAGCGTGTGAATAGAGGGGTGGGGGCAGAGCCACCCACACATTCTAACAACTAGCCCTTAAAATCTGGCAGTAGCATTGGAAACATTTACGCTTTACAGACATAATGAGGCAGGTGGAGGGGGGACGGGACACACAACCCATCCAGGAATGAAACCACGGTTGAAATTTCTTATTGTCATTAATACCGGGGTATTAAATTAAATCCCCCTCCTGTTCCCCCTCCAGCCCCCAGGAATAAAAAGGAATACATTGAAATAATAATAATAATAATAAAAAATTCCACCAGATTACGGTTCCTTCTTGCAAATGGCTGTGCCTGTATGCGGAGAGAGTAATTCATTGCTCTTGCAAATGTTTCCAACTAGGAAATAATTGGAATCAGAAGTCTGTCCTTTTCCACCAAAAAGGGCAGACAGAGAATGTTAAGATTCTCGGAAAATCCTGGCAGGTTCTAGCTTTTTGCTAGCAGGAGGAAACAAAAGACCAGAATTACCCCGGAGCTACCTTCTTCCCCGCGCCAGCCCCGTCCCCCACCTACTTTTAACTACCACACACTGTGGGCAGGTTTGCACATAATGCTAAGCCACCCCTGCGAACAAGCTACACAGTGTGGGTTGCTCACGGAACAACCCTCGGTATGCCCGACAGATGATTGGGCTTGCTGTGGGTTGCCCTCCCCCCCTCCTTCCCCCTCAGTCCTCCAGCTGGCTGTGGCACATATTCCACAGGACCTTTGGGCAGAACCCGTCTTGTCTCCTCTCCCTGGCTCTCCCTGCCCAGATCATTACCCCTTTTCGTTTTCTGGCATTTTTATTTTTATTTTTCAGAGCCTCAAAAATGTGCAATTGGGGTTGTTGTTGTTGCTGTCGCGAGTGTTCAAGTGCACCCTTATGGGTAGCCTTGCCTGGTCAATTTCCTTGTATGTTTCAGCTGTCAAAGGGTGCTCTGAAGTGGAGTAGGCAACATACAAGAAAATTGACAAGATGAGGCAGCATATCAGCTAATTCGCACACAGTTGCAAAGCACCCGGGGAGAAATAATAGTAAAGGAAAGTGGGGGACCAGTAGTGCAAGTCAGAGGCACCAAAAGTGTGTGTGTGTGTGTGTGTGTGTGTGTGTGTGTGTGAGAAGCCAAAGGAGTAATTGCACCAAAAATGGGGGGGGGGGACACACACACACACGTAATCCTCTGGATCTGTGCCTGAGGAGGGCTCTAAAACTAGGGCAGAGGCAATCCAAACGTGGCTCCCCAGCCACATGACTCCCCATTCAAGTCCAGGATCCCCTGCAACCTGTCCTGACCTTCAATTCTGATACTGAAGGAGCGAGTGGCAAAGTCTTCAATGACGAGTACTGAACTGGCAAACCCTTGATCATGAAAAACACACACAACTTAAGCAAATTGTATGTCAAGGAAAGCGCATGGGGGTACGCAGTAGCTGCAAACTTTGCCAGGGTATTTGTCCAATGCAATGAAGTCTCAGATTTGTCATTGGAAGGCTTTGATTTAAGTTAGTTAACATGACTCAAAATGCATGTTTGCACAACATCAGTAAGGTAGGGAATAGCTAGATTTCATCAAATGGACAAGTCAATTTTCAGTTTGTATTATTATTGCAACTATTTACAGGCAGTCCCCGAGTTATGTACGAGATCTGTTCCTAGGTCCGTCATTAGGTCGAATTTGTATGTAAGTCGGAACAGGTACATACGGTTCTTATTAAAAGTCACTTAATCAAACATTTGTCTTAGTATAGTACTTATTCTACCTTTCAGTGCATATAAAACACTTAAGAAACACTTCCAAATACAATAAAATATCTTAAGCATAACATACAGTACATAATACTGTAATAATAATATGTAATAATATTAATACGTAATAATACAGTAATAACACAAGTTACCATGTACATACGGTACTGTACTGTACATAATAACAACAGCAGCAGTGGTGCGTCCCCCTCCTCCCCTCATGTGCACGCACTCCCCCTCCGCCTGGCACTGCATCGGCGCCAGCCAGTGGCGGAGGGATTCTCACAAGAGAGCCCTCCGTGGCACAAGCAGTGAGTGAGCAAGCGAGCGGCGGCCACCCACACTCTTTGGCTGCCCTCTCCGCCCACCTTTCCCCTCCTCGCCGCTTGTGCCCACCACACACGGTTTGTCGCTGTGGGGTCGGTTGGGCGCTGCCTAGTGGCCTCGGCTTTGCCTGCCTGTGGGGAAGCTGCCCTTAAAAAGCGGGCAGGTGGCCATCGTGGCAGTCGCCACCGCAAGTGCCTCAGGTGGGCCGGCCCCCTCCCCCGCCTGCTTGCCTGCCTTTTTGCTCGCTCCCTTCTTTGCCCCCTTTCTGTCCGTCTGGCAGAGAATCTGCCCGCCATGGGGCTGCTCACTCCTGTCTGCTCCTTCCCTTCCTCTCATCCTCCTCTTCCTCCATTCCTCTCTCTCCCTCCTGCCTGCCTTGCCTGCCTGTCGAGTCCCGGCTTCCTATTCCTACCCCCTCCAACCTGCAAGGCACAAGTATTATGGTAAGGGAAGGCGAGTGGTGCCCAGGGAGGGGGTTATGGTGGTCCGTTTGTAAGTATGGTGGTTCGTCTGTAAGTCGGACGTTCGCAACTCAGGGACTGCCTGTATACATATGAATTCACATGACCAGAGCTTTTGGGAAAATAGCGATGCCCGAGGTCCCAGTGGGTTTCAAACCCTTTTTGTCCTCAAGGAACCCTTTTCATATGAATACCCAAGATTCCTTACGTGTTGCAGAGGGTTATGGGAAGTGTTCTAATCCACTCGATTCAGTCTGGGTGCTGGCCAGGCCTATTGGGTCTTGCTGCGGCTTTGCGAAAACTGGAAGCGTGTTCAAGGACACGTCCAGCACTCCCTGTGGTTGTGCAGCGCTGGTGGTGGTGGGCAAGATTTTCAGAAAACGGTGTTCACCATTACTTGGGATATATGGGAAGTTTGTTTCAGTTAGTTTTTGATAGGGTTGAATGCGGAGCTCGATAGGGGGGTGGAAGCTCGGTGAACTCGCTGGGCTCGACCCCCCCTGAGCTCGCATCCTTTCGAATCGAGCCGGGGAAAGGAACTTCCTGTTTCCAGCACTACATTTTTAATGTAAAAAACAGTGTAAATTATGATGAAACGGCCGTGATTTCCGTAACCGGTACTACGTTATTTACGTTAAAAACAGCGTAAAACACGTTAGAACAACCGCGATTTGCATAGTTTGTATACGCCATACAAATCACGATTGTTCTAACGTATTTTACATTGTTTTTCATGTAAAAAATGTAGCGCCAGTTATGCCAATCGTGGCCATTTTAATGTAGTTTACGCTGTTTTTTACGGCAAGCGCCTCAGCTGACGCTCGCCAGAGGCTCAGCTTGCGCAGTGGGGGCACTCACTGAACGCCGGACTCAGCGCCCATCCTAGTTTTTGATCAGGATTTATCCAGTCTGCATCTCCTGAAATGAACACCCCAGAATGGGGTGGCCCAGTCATTTCAATGGGGCCCAGATGAGCAGACCCTGCTTATTTATGCATCTACATTATTGGGCACCTGTGAGTCTCGCCAGCAGACTGCATTGCTGGCTGTCGCAGGTCCTACCGTGTGGGCAGTGTTGGAATGTAAGTACGGCACATGACGGCAATATAAATGTTCCTAATCCTGAATTTATTTGGCCCATTTATATATTCTTTGGAAGACATATATGTGTGTGTGTGTGTGTGTGTGTGTGTTGCCAAAGCAATTTCTGATTTCTACGGGGTATATCTTCATGCTATTTTGCAAAACCAAAAATGGGATTTAATCCCATTTGCTTTAGCTGAGTTTCGAAATGGAAACGGTATCTTTAATGCTAATTAGACACCACATTACTTAGTCTTCCTGTCCCCATGTAAATAACAATTAGCAATCATTTAGCAGTTGTATGCTCTGGCATCTTCTCTAAACCATGGCATTGTATCCCACTCCAGATTCCTTTGCATTAATTAGGATCATAAGCCAATCAGAGCTAATTAAGAAGAAAATAAGTATAATAATAAATGAAACAAAGCTAGTGATTTGTATCTGTTTGGTAGTCCTCTCTCCCTCTGCAGTTCATCAAATAGCCGTGATGCATAGGAACTTCTTCTAATTGAAACTAATTATGAGGTTTCCCTTGCTAGTTTGAGCCCCACGTTGAAATCCCACAAAGCTCATTAAATAAGTAACAAAAGCTGGAATCTTTCGCACATATTGCAACTTGCTTCCGTTAATTGGCACCTTGTTCTGAAGGTAGCATGTGGTTCTAGGGCAAAAACAACTACACTATCTATTGGGATGTCCTTCACAGGCATGAAGTCAGATGCACCAGTGGTGTCTTGAATGGAAAGGAATCCTAGTGGCAAAGTCCCATGTCTCTTCCCCAACAAGTACATATGGCAGGGATGGGTCTAGAAATATGAAGCTTTTGGGGGGCGTGGAGGGAGGGTCTTCCTGAGGACACTCATCTGAGAAGTTTTGAGGACATCCAGAAGAGTTTTGGCAAGACTGGTGAGATTTTGGGTGGAGGGAGTGAATGTGTCCTCTGCACATCATTAGGTTGCCAGCAGAGTTCTTTTAAAACCAAACGTGGAACATTTGTTTTTGCATCTGTGTCAGAAAGGTCTATGGATCTTAGGTTACATTTTATTCAGCAAAAACTTTTGTTTCATCTTCACTGGACACCACAACATCTTTTTAATAAGGGTTTGTCTAAGTTAGCTAATTGTTGGAGGTGTAATACTGCAGATGTTTTGTTTACTCATATGTTTTGGCCATGCCCAGTGGTTGCTTCTTTTTGGGTAGAGGTCATAGTACAGATAAACCTAGTATTAGAATGCTCTTTAATATTTACCGATGCATACTTTCTTTTAAATTATTTACCTGCTGTATAGAATTTATCACAAGGACAACACATGTGGATTTTCCACGCCCTCTTGAAAGCTAAAAGACACTGGAAAGATAGACGCTCACCTCCTATCACACAATGGATTGAGAACCTAGTAATAGTTTCAATATTTGAGCAGATGGTATTCAGACGCCACCTGCGGATGGATAAATACATGGATATTTGGTCTGCTTTTTCTGAAGCTTATGCATAACCATCTTTACTGATAGTTGTATTACTACATACTTATTGATACTTATGGATATACATTTCATACACATTTACTGTACGTGATTCATTTTAATTTCTGTAAGAAAATTGTATTTTTTCTAATTCCTTTTTAATATGGTTTCTGTTTTGTTTTGGTGTAATTCACATTTAAAAAATTAATTTAAAAAATCTTGAAGGGAATTTGGAGGTTTCTCTCAGGTACCACAAGGAGAAAAATCCATGCCCCATTACTAGCCAAGGTCAACCCCCCTCTGAAGTTTGGACCCTTTTTTATAATGAGCAGCCCTCTTTGTCAGTACCCCTCTTTTCTAAGAAAACTTACTCTTGCAGGGATGGCTGCCTAGAGAGAGCAGAGGCTCCATTCTTAAGGGTTTTCCTGTCAGGGTGCCAAAGAAACTGTAGTTTCCTATGCCTCCCAATTCTATGAACTAGACCGGGAGTCATAGGAACTATAATACAATGCCTAAGCACCTGGCAGGAATGGATGCTCCTGAACATGCTCGGGACTGGTGTCAAGGCCTTAAGGAAAGGCTCTCCCATCTCAGGCTTGCTACTGCTTCCCTTCACCTTTCCAAGGTTATGACTGCTTGCTTCCCCTCACTGAGTTTTTCAAAAAGCTTTTCTTAAAATAAAAACAACAACAACCCTGGTACAAGGAGAGCTGTGGGAGTTCACACACCTCTAATTCAAATGGGGGTGGTGGTATATGTCTCCTTTAGACCAGGGGAAGACAACTCAATACTCAAGATGTTTTTGAGTATTATTTATTTATTTATTTATTATATTTATATCCCACGATTTTTCCTGCAAGGAACCCATAACCCTCCTCTCTATTTTATCTTCACAATAACCCTGTGAGGTAGGTTAGAGGCTGAGAGTCAGTGACTGGGGCCGAGTGGGGACTAGAACCCGGATCTCCCGTGTCCCAGTCCAACACCCTAACCACTACGTCACACTGGGTAGACACTAGAATCCCCATAATTGCTGACTACAGGCCATGCTGGCTGTGGAATGATGCGAGTTGCATTGTACCCTTGCTTTAGATATTTACATATTAATTCTAAGAGTATATGCTCCATTAAAGTTACCTATTTGTATTTAACCCCTTCTGATCTGCTGTGTGTGTACTTGTGGCCCAACAGAACATCGCCTGGAATATTTCAGCAGTAGACCGATTTGGTGTCTGACTGATCAGTGTATTAGGAGTTAGGAAGGGATTTCCCCTCTAGTCAGATGTCTCCCGACTCTGCTTCTGTGCCTGTGCCCTGCCCTCCTGCTGTGCTGTGCTGTGCTGTGCCTTGCCTGCTTCAACCATCTGGTCCAGTGGTGGCCAAACGTGCTGGCAAGTGTGCCACAAGGCAAGTCCAAAGCGTCAGAGTCTCTAGGGATGTCGAACCTCAGGCTTGGGGGCCAAATCCAGCCCACCTGGGGGGTCACGTTTGGTCCTCCGAGGTTCCCCAGACGGCTCTGCCCCCTTTCCCGCTGATCCTTTGGTGGTTTCCCAGCTTTTGTGCAGTTTTCCCCCCATTCTAAAAGGTTGAAATGGAGGCTTAGTTACTGGAAGTAAGAGCTTTAAGCTAAAATACGCCGGCACTTTTGGTATTTTGGCCCCATTCCCTTTGGGCTGAGAGAAGTTCAACAGTGCTCGTCAAGTACATGCGGTGGTTCCCATGCAACAATGTGGTGCCTTGCTGTGGCACAGCCCTTAGTCTGCTGCGCTGGGGAGCTGGCAGCAGGAGGGTGGATTTGACTGTATACCAAAACCAGGTCCACAGGCCTTCCTGCTCTTGTCCAAGAGGAACATAAACCTGCCGGTACTACTTGGGGCACCCAAGGATGGCTATCCTAAGCACAGCCATCCCTTCTTCCTTTCTGCCTTCTTTGCTGTATGTTACCGATCCTTGCCTGTAACTGGGGTAAGGAGCAAATTAGCTGGCGGTGTGCACAGATGGGGTGGAAAGAAGTGGCTTCTGTCACTTGCAAGTACCTTCAGAAAAGTACTTGAGTACCCTCAGAGATCACTATTATGCCACTTTGGGAGCTACCACGTTTCAGCAATGCTCATTACTACAAGTGCCAATTGCAGCTCTACAGAATATTTCTGAATGAAGGGTCCTTTGATTCTCAAATCTCCCCTCTCCAACCCATGAGCTAATGCCTGACTGCAAATCATGGACCACCCTACTAGGATTCTCAGGTTCCCAAATCCAATTCTGAGGCTGAGTCACCATGCGGTTTGGGTAATAGTTTAAATCTGTGTTTCAATTTCCCCGACTACATAAAATGAATATGACAACATTCTATCTTGTTAATCTCTTGGCACTTATCTCTGGATTAGAGTTGCTCACCTGCCTAGCGGCAACGTCCTGAGGATTCATTAACCTAATGTTCATACAACTCTTTGAATATGTAAAGGACCAGTGAAGTGGAAGTTTTATAATCATCTCACTGTTTAGACGCAAAAGCTTTGATCCTTGTGAGGGGTGGTGGTGCAGGCTGATCGTGGGGAACCCAGCGGGTGCTGGATGACATAAAACTCTTTGCTTGCTACTTGCAGAGACCCCAAATAAAGAGGGAAGTCCTAAATTGACCCGGCAGAAGGACCCGGTGACAGGTTTTCAGGACTGCAGTGCATGAAGATAAGCTTGCCGTCTCAGTATCCCCTGGTATCACTCTGACCTAAATGTTAGGGCAAGGAACAATTCCCCCAAACCCCATTTTTCCCCCTGTGTGGAGACCCAATCTGCATCAGAAACCTAGCATGGGGTGTAGTGGGGGCTTTAACCATTTGCTCCCTTTTGTGGTCCTGATCCCGATTGGGGCCCCCCATGCGTACATTACTGCATTACCAAAACAAAGGATCCATTTCAGCCATAGGCTGCTCAGTCTGGATCAGGACTACAGCGGGAGTCAAAGGGTTAAAGCTCCCCCCCAAAAAAACCCATGTTAGGGTCCCAATCTGAATTGGGGAGCAGGGAAAGTGCTCTTTTAAAAAGAGAGTGGGGGGAAAGAGAGTGATCTTTTAAAAACAACAACAATTGTATCCTTATTTCATTTCTCACTCCTTGTATGTGTACTTTATGTGGCTTTTTCTCCAACATAAGAATGTCAGGCCTTGGAACGCTTTCCACTCGTTGGGTAAAAACACACACACTTCTTTTAGATGACATGGACTGAGGGCTAGCTTTTGTTTCTTCTGCTCCTGGACTCCTACAGAGCACAGTGGCAAAGGAATACTTTAAGATGACCTAACAGGTCTTTTCCACCCCTGATTTCCACGGAGCTATGAAAAGCCACATTCTACACACTTTGTGACTGGAGAGAAAACATTATTCTTGGCTGCCTGTTTGCATTTGAAAGATTATCATGGAACAGACCGGCTTCTGATCCCCCCCCCCCTTACTTTCTTCAGTTATAAAAGGAAAGAGGACAGTGGACAATTGCTTTCGATAAATGGCTCTGTCTGTGGTTCACAGAGAAACTTGTGGATTATCTGTCAGCAAGTTTCATTTTGCCTCAAAAGATCACTTACCGGTAGATTAGCATGGTGCAGCTAATCACAAGAAGAAGCATGCCTGTATAAAACACACACATACACACTTCATTTTCCAGAGATGTGTCAGAAACCTTTCTGACACATTTCACTAAGGGTTCCTTCTACATATCAGCAGACCTCAAATTTCCTCAGAAATGCAGATAGGTTCCTTTTTTTTTTTTTTTGTGGACCAGCAGTTACTTTTAATGATTTACACCACAATCATATACATGTCTACTCATAAGAAAGTCCCATTGAGTTTAATCAGACTTACTCACAGGTAAGTAGGTACAGGATTGCGGCCTACAAGTAACATGTTATTAAAGTGGCCATCACTTCATTCTACCTTTGAAAAGCTGTAGGATATAACCCACACATACCAACAAACTATCCTGCCTTTCCATCATCAAAATTAAAGCCACAATAATAAATAAAACTCAAAGAAACCATATTGAAATAAAACTGCAGTGCCAATGAAATCAACCACACAGGATAAAAGCAGCAGAAACAATTAAAAACACCAATGTTAATTAAAGCTTGGGAAATTAAGATGGACTAAGGCTGGTGCCAAAAGGATAACAACTGAAGGAACCAGGTGAATCTCCCTATGGAAGGAATTCCAGAGACTGGTTGCTAAATGCAGAGAATGCCCTTCCTCCGGTAATCATCCACTTAAACTGAAAGCACAGAAATCTTGAAAAGAGACTTGGAAGATTAACTGATAAGAGGTTTGGGCTGCGGTGTCAGCAAAAGGACGATGATACCCAGCTGCACCTCTCTTTTCCATTTACAAGTCCCAGGGACCCTACCTGGAGGGATTGGACTCAACCTCAGTTACCCATGAAAATATCTCTCTCTCTCTCTCTCTCTCTATCTATCTATCTATCTATATATAAAAAAGAAGAAGTCCTGACTGACTGACTGATTTTTGATTGACTGACTCATCAACGCCCAGCTCAAACCGTTTAATCTAGGAACGTGAAATTTGGAAGGAACATTGCTTTTATGACACAGACACCCACTAAGGAAGGATTTTTGGAAATTCCGTCCCTAAGGGGGTGAAAAAAGGGGGCAAAATCACTCCACTCTCATATCTCCTATGGGCAAAACAACAGGGGAGCAGTTATGCAAGTCGGCCTCACCTCATAACTGCTGCAGGAGCCAATAGGAGCAGTTGTGCAAACAGCCCATACGACACTTAGAATGTTCATATGAATTCCTGCAGGGGCTAATAGGGGTGGGTATGCAAATCTCCCCTAGGCCATTTAGAATGTTCTCTGAGGGGGTAAAAAGGGAGGGAAACTTTTTAAATGACTGAATGACTGTTGGGGGGGGGCGTCACATAGGCTCCATCACGTTTTGACAGATCTACCCCAAACTTGGCACAGTCACTCTTCATCACCTGTAGACCCTCAGGATTAACCTGATTTTTCTTTAAGATCAGATATTTCTGTCAGAAAAGATTTCTGCTGCCAGCACGCAGCCTAAACGTTATACTTTCAGTCAGAGAATGACTGTTGTGTGTTGGGCATCCCAAATCCTGTGTGTCCGTGTGTCTGTGCATTTGCGTGCGTCACATAGGCTCCTACACAGTTGGACGGATCTGCCCCAAACCTGGCACGCATACTCTCCATCACCCAAGGGCAAAGACTGGTGGGTTCAAATCTCCGAAAAAGCCATCACTGCGCCTGTATGGCCCAAAATAGATGATAGCCAATGGCGTCACTTGGAATGTTCGCAGGGGCCATTCAGGAGCGGTTATGTAAATCACTCCAATGACATTTAGAATGTTCGTATGAACTGCTGCCACAGGGGCCCAATCAGGAGTGGATATGCAAATCTCTCCTATGTCAAAACAGAATGTTCATATGCACTGCAGCTGGGGCCTACACGGGGGGGGGGGGGGAGCTGGGATTAAATCATTTTTCTTTTAAAAACAATTGTACCAAATCCTAAAATCCACATGAGCGAAGCCGCGGGCAACAGCTAGTAAGAACATAAGAACATAAGAAGAGCCATGCTGGATCAGACCAAGGGTCCATCTAGTCCAGCATTCTGTTCACACAGTGGCTAATCAGCTACCCACGGCATCCCACAAGCAGGATATGAGTGCAAGAGCATCCCCCAGCCCATGTTCACCGGCGACTGGTGTACACAGGAATACTGGTTACATCCAGACTACAAACTGTAATGTGCTCTATGTGCCTTTGAAGATGTAAAGAAACTTCAGCTGGTGCAGAATGAAAGCACCAAGAGCTGCTCGGGGCCAAGTGGTTAGAACCTGTGACACCAATTCAATACCAGTTACACTGGTTGCTGGTGCATTTCTAGGCCCAATTCAAACCACTGATTTTGACTCTTAAAGGCCTACATGCGTTGGGAGCAGGTCATCACGCTCCTTTCCCAGTTCTGTCATTTCCCGCCACTGACATGCTATGATGAATACAACTCCAAGGTGGACAATGGAACTGGGAAGGGACCAGAGATGGAGAACTGCAGTTGTTTTGTCTCCCATTTCAACTGTAGTTTTAAGGGTCCCTTGTTCAGCAACCCCACTGAGAAACTCCTCGTAGCACTGGTCCATCCCTTCCTGCTCCAACCCCCGCTGCCATTTTCCTTGAATCGAAATCGGAGTTAAGTTATGAAACCAGACTCTTCCTCCAGGCAGTGCTCCTGTTGCTATTTGAGCGGCTGCTGCAGGCGCTTCATTGGATAATGTCGGACGGTGCCATCGCTACTCACAAGGTGTGATTATTGCCCCCCCCCAAACCCAACTATGCAGCAGCACAATTGTGTCAGCAGAATTTTTGACATTATAACGGGGGTTTACTACAGAAAAGAAAGAAGGAAGGAAGAGAAATACTTGTTGGAAATCTGAGCCGCTGGGGGGAAAACAAAGTTAAACAACCTTGTCCCAGCAGCTGCAGAAGTTTCAGCGGAGAGAGATTGTGGCGTGAGAAGCGAGTGCTAGGCCAGTAGGTAAAAAGCAAAACAACAAGTCTGTTTCTTTAAACACAAAGGTTTACTAAACTAAGACTTGCAAAATATGAACAGAACATACACAGAGTGCTAATGCACAAAAGTGAAAGAGAACAGTATGTCAGACAAAAACAGATACAGTCTAGACATACATAAACTATCTCTTTACTTACAGAATGCTTTCTAATCAATAACTCCTAATCCAATTAACTCCTTATTCCCCCAACAAGAACACAAAGACTTTGCACACCTTTTATACAATACTGTACAGTCACATGCATAGATGATGCAATGCCAGCTGCACCCATGGCATGATGTCATCCCAGCTGAAAGCACTCTATCATGACCCCTGCTCCAGATTCCCTGAAGACAGAAAAAACTGTACACCCACTACACTGGGCCAAAGGTGACGATTAGCTCAGGCATGACCTTGATCATGTCTGCCGGTTCTGTTGCTTCTTTGCCCGAAGGCAAACCTGAATATGAGAACTCCATATTCCAACAATACTTTACTACAAATGTTTTTCCACGCAAACATTCGTATTGTATTATGGTATTTTAATGTATTGTTCACCACTTTGAATTGCGCCTTGGACTAAAAGCTGGTATAAAAATCAACAACTATAATAAAGTCCTTTAGATGGGGAAGATGACAGACTCAACTTCCCTTGCCAGCACCATGCCATTTCCCAAAGGTAATTTCCCCTAAAAGTAGATACGCTTTATCCACGCACTCACAATGCGGAGCACTTAACTCCTATTATTTTATGAGGGTGTTTAAAGGGATGAACAGATGATTACGCACAGCAAGGCTATCTCCGCCCCCCCCCCCTACTGGGCAGCAAGACTCCATCCACCTTCCCCACAAGGATTATGTGACGGTATGCAGACGTTGGGTAGACCTATATGGTAAAACAATTTATAAATGTTACAGCCCCAACGTTAAGGAAGCCACTTATGAATCGCCCCCCCCCCCCACGCACACAAAAAGAGGACATGCATCATCCAAAAAGAAGGGCAAAAGAGGACACGGATTTGCATGAAAGTTGTATATACAAATGTATATGTATAGATACAAATTTAGAAATACCGTGTACCTCACCATAGTGTGCAAGACTGTGATCCGGTGACCTGTGTGCCTGCCTGTTCAGTCCTCTGCTCAGGAGAGTCCTCTGTGAAACAGGACACACAGTCACCTTACAGAGCAACCATCACCTAGAAGTGTTTTTGATGGCCTTCCATGTATGGGCCGTAATGTTCAAAACCCTACTCCTAAAACAGGGACAGAGCTCATCTACATGAGTCAGTGTAGCGTAGTGGTCAGAGTGTTGGACTGGGACTTTGGAGATCTGGGTTCTAGTCCCCACTCAGCCATGAAACTCACTGGGTGACTTTGGGTCAGTCACTGACTCTCAGCCTAACCTACCTCACAGGGTTGTTGTGAGGATAAAATGCGGAGGAGGAGGATGGATAATCATGTAAGTCACCTTGGATTCCTTGGAGGAAAAAAGGTGGGATATAAATGTAATAATAAATAAATAAATACATTACATATCCTTGACTCTGTGACCAGATTTATTTTATGAAACAGACACTACCAAAGTGGTCACCTGAGTAAGGATGGATGAAGGGACCGTTATCCTTCTGGCAGAAAACATTAATTACTGCTCCCACTTGATTAAAAGCAAAAGGAATTCCTGCTCTGGCGATGGTGCCCCTTCTCGTTTCATTTTATTGCTATTTGTTCTAAATTAAGGCAGGAAAATGGTGAGGATTGAAGCTTCACCGTTTCCCTGTTGCAGCATGAAATGCACAGTGTCAAATAATATCCTCCAAGCCGATTAGGTCTAATTCTGTAGGATGCTAAATATGGATTATCAAAGCAATTACTGCCAATTCTGTAGGGTAGCTGCTAGAGCTGTAGCACAGACTTGCTTGCACTGGAATCTTTCTCCAGAGCAAGAAAGAAAGAACATGCAAAACCTACCTCTCATTGCCAAGAGGCTTTAGGGTTCAAAACAGGCCTCAAAAAGTATTTGGTCTCATTTCTCTCATTGAAATTCTGAACAAGGTGAAGGCTGAACAAGGGTCTGTAAGAACTGTTCCGCTTGTTTGACAACACAACTCATGCGGCTGCATCAGTAAGCTGGATAAGTACATGGAGAGCTGTAGGGTGGCCAGGTGTTCCACTTTAAAGAGGCCGGTCCTCTGTTTTGGAGATATCTCAGAGGGAAACCCTCTGTTTGAAGGTGTCCTCTATTTGATGGGCTGTCCAGTCCAAGTCTGGTTTAAAGTCAAAGAACCATAAGGAAGGAGAGCCCATGGGCCATGCCCATCCACAGCTAGCACCTAAACAGCTGACTGAGCACCTAGTCAGTCTTCTCCACTATGGTGAGTTGGGTTGTATTTCTATTTCAATTATACTAAATAGCACTAAATTTTCATTGATATATAGTATAAGCCGAGTTTTTCAGCACATTTTTGTGCTGAAAAATGCCCCCCCGGCTTATACTCGGGTCAGCCCCCCCCGGACCCCGCCGCCCCCCCAGACTCCCCCCGCCACCGAAAATGCCCCCCGCGGCCAAAAATGCCCCCCGCGGCCGAAAAAGGCCCGCCTCTGCCAAAGGTCTGCCTCCGCTGAAGGCCCGCCTCTGCCAAAGCCCCCTCAGGACCCCCCTGCCACCCCCAGACCCCCCCGCCACCCCCGCAGCCGAAAATGCCCCCCCGCGGCCGAAAAAGGCCCGCCTCCGCCAAAGGCCTGCCTCCGCCGAAGGCCCGCTTCCGCCAAAGGACCCCAGGACCCCCGCCGCCACCCCCAGACCCCCCCACCGAAAATGCCCCCCCATGGCCAAAAATGCCCCCGCGGCTGAAAAAGGCCTGCCTCCGCCGAAGGCCCGCCTCCGCCGAAGCCCCCCCAGGACCCCCGCCGCCACCCCCAGACCCCCCCGTGGCCGAAAATGCCCCCCGCGGACGAAAAAGGCCCGCCTCCGCCGAAGGCCCGCCTCCGCCGAAGGCCCACCGCCGCCAAAGCCCCCCAGGACCCCCCCCGCCACCCCCAGATCCCCCCGCCACCGTACCTGCACCCCCCCGCCGCCAAAAAGCCTTGCCGCCGCCGCCAAAGCTCCAACTCCCATCAGCCTCCTGATGCCTCAATTACCGTAATGTATGTAATTTTATTGGTATCTACCGTTTCTTTATTTTTTTAATTTAATTTTTTTAAATTTACCGTAATTTTTAAATTTACTTGTACCTGTAGCTGCTGCATTTCCCACCCTAGGCTTATACTTGAATCAATAAGTTTCCCCAGTTTTTTTAGGGTAAAATTAGGGGCCTCAGCTTATTTTCGGGTCGGCTTATACTAGAGTATATACGGGGTATATTATCATCTGCAAATGTTATGCAAATTGGTATTCTCTTTTGTCCTCTTTTTTGGTAATGTGCAAGCAAAGCAGCTCACGTGGCCACCCTACCCTCTCTTTGCTGGTGAATCTGGGGGTTAGGATTGCTCTGACATTAGCTCTAGGGTTAGCTCTATGTTAGGAAGCTGCCTTATACGGAGTAAGACCATCAGTCCATCTCGCCCAGTATTATAGACACTGCCTGGCAGCAGATTTCCAAAGTTTGAGGCAGGATTCTTTCCTCACCCTACCTGGAAATACCAGGGATCGAAAACTGGGATCTTCTACATGCAAAGCATGTGCTCTGCCACTGAGGTACGGCCATCTATGTTGGCTTCTCTGGGCCAAATCATCCCTGCCAGCCTGAAAGGAATGTTCAGAAAGTTGGACACCACACAAATCCTGAAGCACTGTCATTGGCACTTACAATTTACCAACTGCTTAGTTAGAGGGAAAGAAAGATATATATTTGAGATGTTAGTTTTAAACATCAGGCTCTAAGAAGCGTATAACAAAAAGAGCCAAGTGGCACAATTAAATTATCTTCCATTTGTGGCATTTAAGATAATCAAATTAGCCTACTGCCCTGAAGAATACAATATATAGGACCATCTTTCACTGGCAGATAAGAGTTGGATGAGATGATTTAATAATTCCCATCATTCCTATTCACATTTGAACAAATTGCCTGCCAAGAATAGATTTCTCTTTAAAATCAAATCTGTTTTTGCGTTATTAGATCCAGAAAGGGTAACTTCATTCAGCATTTCGTATAACTTAAAAGCTGGCGCATCCGCTTTACAAGCAAGGCAAATGTTGTTTTGGAGATGACCTCGTGAAAGCTTTTGTGCTTGAAGGTACAGTTATTGTCAGGAAGATGAATGATAAAACAATTTCATATTGTACAAAGTGCCAGATTTTATTGACAAGGGCATCAGGTGCAAGGATGGGCCCAATTCCCATGAGATTTGAGTTGCGTTTAGCGAGCTTTGATTAATCAGCCTCCCCCCCCCCCCCCGTCCCAATTCTAACATACATATATCCTGTATCAGCAAATGCCACAATGAATGCTGGGCTAAGCCTAATGACAACGTTGTTGCCAAAAAAAGAGGGATTGAAAATTTTGCCCAGAGGCAAGAAGCAGATGCGCGAAGTTGACACCGTGAGGTTCAAAAACCTTCCCGGCCCAACAGAGAGAGCTGGCCTCAAGCCAAGAATGCATTGTGATGGTGCTCCCTGTCCATTTCGGAGCAGGGTTCAAATACGGCACCCATCTTGATGACCCTGTAGAGTAGAGAGACAAACACTCTCCACCAATAGTCTCATGCAGTGGAAACAAAGTACAGTAATACCTCGGATCACGAGTAACCCGGTTTGCGAGCTACTCGGAAGACGAGGAAAATTTTAGCATAAATTTAGATTTGAAAGACGAGCACGTCTCGCAACACGAGCCGCTGCCGCTTTCAAATTTATGCTAAAAGCATGTGGAGGCGCCGGCGGCCAGCTCCCTGTCAGGGAGCCCCTGCGCGGTGTGGCTGCTCGCTGGGCCAGCGCCTCCCACTGCTTTCTTGAGCCCCGTGGAGGCGAGGTGCGGCCGCTCGCTCAGCTAGCGCCTCGCGCTGCTGCACCGCCTCCCTGCCCGGAGCCGCTCCGCTTTTCCCTACCTTTGTCAGCGGCGGCTCGCTCTGCTGGCGCCTCGCGCGCTGCCATGCCGGCTCCTAGGCAGAGAACCGGCACAGCAGCGCGAGGCCCCTTAGAGCGAGTGGCTGGGCTGCGTCTCCCTGGCAGGGAGACATGTGGAGCCACTCTGCTGTTCCTCCACTCGCTCTTTAAAATTATTTTCCTCCCCCCCCATACCTTTTCCAGCAGCCGCTCGCTCTGCTGGCGCCTCGCGCGCTACCGTGCTGCTTCGTTCCCGGGAGCCGGCATGGCAGCGCGCGAGGCGACCGCAGAGCGAGTGGCCGGGCCGCGTCTCTCTGCCAGGGACCCACGTGGAGCTGCTCCGCCATTCCCCTACCTTTGTGTTTGTAAGCGGAGGCTTGCCGCGCTGCCGGCGCCGCCCTCGTCACATCCGGCCCCGGAAGTGATGCCCGTCGCGGCCCCGGAAGTGATGCCCGTCGCGGCCCCGGAAGTGATGCCCGTCGCGGCCCCGGAAGTGACAAGGGCGGCGCCGGCAGTGCGGCGAGCCTCCGCTTACAAACACAAAGGTAGGGGAATGGCGGAGCAGCTCCACGTGGGTCCCTGGCAGAGAGACGCGGCCCGGCCACTCGCTCTGCGGTCGCCTCGCGCGCTGCCATGTCGGCTCCCGGGAACGAAGCAGCATGGCAGCGCGCGAGGCGCCAGCAGAGCGAGCGGTTGCTGGTAAAGGTATGGGGGGGGGGAAAATAATTTTAAAGAGCGGAGAGGAACAGCGGAGTGGCTCCACATGTCTCCCTGCCAGGGAGACGCAGCCCAGCCACTCGCTCTACGGGCGCCTCACGCTGCTGTGCCGCTTCCCTGCCCGGGAGCCAGCATGGCAGTGCGCCAGGTGCCCGCAGAGCGAGGTGCGGCCAGGAGCCCGGGAGCCAGCACATCACAGTGAGTTTCCCCATTAGAAATAATGGGAACTCCGCTGATTCGTTCCTGCCAGGGAGCCGGCAAATCAGTGATTAAATGGCTGTGGAACGAATCATCTGAGTTCCCATTATTTCTAATGGGGAAACTCACTTTGCTTTACGAGTATTTTGGGTTACGAGCATGGTTCTGGAACGGATTATACTCGTAATCCAAGGTACTACTGTAATAGCAGAAGTTATTAAATAAATAAATAAATAAACCAATGATTTTAAATAAACCAATTGTTGAGGGCATGTCTTGTTACAAAGGAGGTTCAGACATGCTGGCTCCCTGCTCACCTATATTATGTGCTACGGATTTACAGGACATTACCATGACCCCTTGGCTAAGGAATCCATTTTGTTCCGGGAGGCAAACATAGTCTTTTCTATTAGTTAGGTTTGTTGGAATCAGTACAGCATCTCATGCGCTCAGGAGTGGGTATACTGTTATTTTTCTCCTCTGTGATGAATGTGCCTGCATGTGTTTTTGAGTACAATGATAATAAAAAAAGTCTTGTTTGGACTTGTAAAGCAAGTGCGTTTGAGCTAATTGTCCCCCCAACTCAGAAGCAGCTGTTCTCCATTTGTGTAAGAACATAGTGCACCAGTCCAGTGTGTACGGACATCTCTGGCTAAAGGCCCCAGTAGACCTGTGTTGCTTGTTACACGTGTACACACACTAGCTGGCATAACAACAGTTCAGCTGCAGATAGTTTGTTTTGGCTCACTGTTGACTATTAGTAGTATTTTGTGGTGGTGGTTGTACCAGTGTGTGCAGTGTATACATCCAAGATGGCATCCCCACAACAGGACATGGGGCTGCTGTCATCTTGAATGTCAACCTGTGAACAGGAAACGCATGTGGGAATCAGAACAGATCTCAAAAAAGTGGTTCTGTCCAATCCCTCCCAAGGACAAGTGGAAAATGTTCAGTGTCTCACATGGGCTAAAGCTTCCAAACAACAGAGGCAGCCCTATATGGAAAACATTACAGGAGTTAACCTTGTACACCAGAGTGTATGCTAGTGCAAGGCACAAGGGTCTTGAGTGAAGGACTGCACTCCAGCAGCCACACTTCAGTGCCTTATTCTCAGTGTCTCCTGGTGCCTTAGTAGTGAAATCCTACACGTCTATTCAGAAGTAAATCCAATTGATTTCATCAGGGCTTACACTACCAGGTAAGTGGCTACCAGATTGCAGCCTAAGTTACCACTCCTGGTTGCCACTGGTTCTAGCTAGACAGACACACCCAAGCTGACTCAGCAGTTTGCCAGGTGACACATGGGGCCACGGGTTTTCCCCTTGCCTTATACATCCCTGGAATTTAGTCTGGGCAACTTGTCTCCACGGTATGGATTGAACTACTAAATGGAATTGAAGGTCAACAGATATCCAGCCAAGAGCAGCATCCCCTAAGCATTCCCACCTCCCAGAACAGACATAATTGCAACTATGCACTTTCAGTGAACAGACCTCTCTGTGTGGTGGCTTATTTGCCACGTGCCTCTTTTGCATTGCCCTACGGCCTACTTGGTTATATGACCGCCTTCTAGATTTCTAGACAAGACTTTCTAGATTTGATCAAGCCTTCATTTTGCCAGCTCTGATGCCTGGATTAATAACGACGAGAAGTGGACCTACAATGACTGCGGCTCTTCTGACTGCAATTCTAGCCAATAGTAAAGCTGGTGTGAAGAATGCTATTGTTCGGCTTCCATCGTGAGCTGTAGCCATATACCGTACTCAATTTTAGAGCCATCCCTCACTCCCAGAGTGTACGTCCCTACCTACAAAATCCATATCCACTACTGCATGGAATCAATGCTTGCAGTCAGCTTGTATCTAAACAAATTGAATAAACCTACGGATCTCCGAAGATAGGCCCTGTTTATTTATCTCCCAACAAGCACAGAGACTTCCGGTATTTCTGCTGCTGACACTTTGGTCAATAAAATCTGCAGGTTGCACAATACAAAGGTGTTTTATATTTCATCTTGCTGACAATAATGGCACCTTCAAGCAGGGAAGCTTTACGAGGTTATCGCCAAACTGCTGATTGCCTTGCTTCAGTGGAGACGGGGTGTGTGTGTATATATCAATGAATAAGAAAATTCCGGGGCCTATGGCTTTCTTCACAGAGCTCTATTCCAGGACCCCTTCAGGTCAGGAAGAAATTCTATATTCCTCAGATGACTTGGATTGCAGGTTAGAGGAGGAAACTGGGATCACTGGTTGGAGGGGAGGGGGCATAGCTCAGTGGTAGAGCACATGATGCTTTGTATGCAGAAGGTCTAGGTTCAATTCCTGGCATCTTCAGTAAATAGGATCAGGTAGCAGGTGATGGGAAGGACCTTTGCTTGAGACCCTGGAGAGCCACTGTCAGACAGAGCAGACAATACTGGTCTAGATGGACAAATACCCTAACCTGGGATAAGGACGACTCCTATCTTCCTAAGCTGTGAACAGTTCAAGATAGGTTCAAACACTGTGGAGTGGAATGGTCCTCGTTCTGGGGGTCAGGTAATGCCAGATAGCCACAGCCAGATATGTAATTCCTAG
Organism: Shinisaurus crocodilurus; assembly: GCA_021292165.1. Taxonomy (NCBI): domain Eukaryota; kingdom Metazoa; phylum Chordata; class Lepidosauria; order Squamata; family Shinisauridae; genus Shinisaurus; species Shinisaurus crocodilurus. Next base: position 1,621,551 of record CM037877.1, on the reverse strand, counting down.
GTCTGCTATATTTCTCACAGACCAACCACATCTTTTTCTTTTACTGTCTGAGCAAATGGAGTATTTCACACGGAGAACTGTAAATGTTTTATGCCTTCTCACTGAAATGATAAGAGCTTTCTTTAAAAAATAAAAAAGCAACCTGACCTGCATTATGCAACTGGTGTTAATTAGCTTATTAAAACTCACTCATTCACAAATGTATCAATTCAGTAAGGCTACGAGGGTTGGGGAGGGGCCAGAATGGGCAGAAGATTCTGTCTTTGGGCTGGCTAACTAATTTCTATCAGTTCCATCCTCCATTCCAAGCTTTTGCCTCAAACTATCCAATTCATGCTTTCAAGTATTTGCCTGGAGTTGTTCTTTAGTTACTCAAGGCCAGCAATGTACGTCAATAGGAAGAAGGCAGTCAGGAGAAATGAACACTCTTCTGACCTTACCTGGTGACTTTTTCTCAATAACAATTCACTTTCAGGGTTGCAGCCTTGCTTTGGAATGGACATGCCCATGGATTTTTAATCCAGCATCATTCACTATGATGAATACAATTACGGTCCAGGATGTCCAAGAATTCTACTTTTCTCCCCACTGTCTTTTCTCCAGCAGTGAAAGTGGGCAGGAGCAACAGGTATGGAGCATTGGGGAAACATTTTGCCAACATTTATGGCTGTGTTCCGCCTGTTAGAAAAAAGTTTTGGGGAGTTTTGGTAAAACCCATGTCATCCAAATTTATCACTGGTTTTCTCTAAGCTGGCTTTGATTTTTTTCTTCATTCACACAAATTCATTACCAGGTTCTCTTTCTCCATACAAATGTACAATCTTTTTGGCTGAACCATGAAGAGAAAAGACCAGTTAATTTGAGGTAGTAATAAACGACAAGTTTGTTGCAGCCAAGATACTCTAGAAAAGCTGTGCGTAGGGAGCTTGGGTTGGAATCTCGTCATCATCACTCCAAATGACATTAAGCATCTGGCTGAATATTTAGCACCAGATTTCCTCTTCCTTTCCCTGCTCTCCACCAAGAAATCATGGCTGCCATGAAACTTCCCTCAGGCAAAACAGCTTCTAATCGGAACCGCTCAGACAAAAAGACCTAGCAGCCACTTACGTTCACTTTGCAAGTTACACAACCGGCAATGCTTGTGCACTGATGCCATATGCAGAATATCAAGAGGGGATGCCAGGCAGAGACTTGGCACCACTCTGCAATCCAGAAGGGGGAAACCTAAACTCTGGCTGGCTCACTTGTGTAATTCATTATTTTCTTGTTTAATAAGAAAATCCACTCAAGATATAAGGGGAAGGCTGGTTAGTGAAGCGGGGATGGAAACTATTAATAATGCAGGGAAACAGCCAGCCCAGAAACACCCACACAGTCCCTGGAAACAAATTAGAAACTCATTTATTTGGTGCCAGTGTGGTGTAGTGGCTAGCATGCTGGGTTGAGATGTGGGAAAACCAGGTTATAAAGAGCTGCCTTATACTAAAAAATAAAAAGGCCAACAGATAGTCTAGCCCCAGTGTTCTCCAACCTTGGGTCCCCAGATGTTTTTGGCCTACAACTCCCAGCGTAGCTGGGTGGGGCATGTTGGGAGTTGTAGGCCAAAAACATCTGGGGACCCAAGGTTGGAGAACACTGGACTAGCCCAATATATTGTCGACAGCTCACTAGGAGATTCGTTTTTTTCTTCTGGCCTATCAAATATAAAGTGCCAACTTCTACTGATTCAGATGGTTGGGCAGGCCGGCTGGCTCATTTTTGTTTGCCCTGATAGGCAAACAAAAGTTTTGGAAGTTCTCCAAAATCTTGCCCAGCACCATTTCCTGGCCCTGCTACCTCAGGTCCTTTATGTCAGGATCAAACACAGGCCTCCATATATGCATGTGCTCTGCGACTCAGCTATATAGGGCCATCCCCCAGGGTCACGACCCAGTCTGTTGCCACGAAACGCCTTGGGCTCCCTTGGGAAAGTCAGTATCCTACAGCCTCGCTTATCTGTCAGGTTTGTTGTGAGGATAAATGAGGTGAAAACTACGAACACATTTAATGGCTGTAGAAATGATTTATAATCGTTTCTGTTCTTCTTATTGTCTCTTATGTCTGGAACTCCCTCCCAGAGCAACTGTGTAGCATCACCTCCCTTCCTTCGTATTGTTTCTCAAACCCCGCAACGTTTACAAAGCTATTGGCAATTAAACCCTTAATCCTCATCCCTAACTGAAAAGAAACATAAATGCATGAAACGGCATCTGCTCACTTTCAGCCCTTGTTACCCTCATCTGTCCGTCTCCTCCTTTCTTCTTCAACTGTACGACAAGAATTTAAATTCTGTATGGCCAGAATTTAGATTGTAAGCTCTTTGGGGCCCAGGCCTGTCCTTTTTTTGCTTATTTGTTTACTTGATTAATTACCCGCTCTATCTGATGGGCTCAAAGTGGCTTACAGCAGTTTCTGAAAATGTTAACAGTCCTATCCCCTAGGGCAGGGTTGGGCAACGTTCGGGGCTCTGGGGGCCATTTTTACTCCCACAGGCCACACTCCACGGGGCAAAGGAGAAAAAATGGCAGTTTAAACAATACAGTTAAGCTAAATTCGACCCTTTTAGTGCTTCATAGTGGCTATGGTGAGCTAAAAGGGGCAAATGTATCTTGGAAACAAGCAACATATGACCTTTTTTACTGCTCTGCAGCACGAAAACCAATGGGTATTTTCCCTTCACCACTGAATTTGGTGGTGCAGGGGTAGTGGGGCTGCCAACCTATAATAATAATAATAATAATAATAACAACAACAACAACAACAACAAACAACTTGCCTCTTCCTCCTGACCAATCGAAGCATCCATACTATGAGCAAATTGCCAAGTCTCAATGCTAATCACAAGACAGTGTTTTCAATGCTAGCTTCCCTGCATTGTGATTACAGTATAGTGTAGGATTGCCAAATGGCTCGAGGCCCAAAGCCTCACAGCAATTTCTGGCTGACATAGACTTTCACAGTGGGAAAAAGAACCAACCAGACTTTCCAGATCAAACCCTAACATTTAGTAATTGCAGTGAGATTGGTGGTCCTGAAATTTTAGTACCTTAGGTATGATATCCAATATATGGTTGAGTCAAATGTTTTTCTAGGTTTGCTCTTTTGCTCAAAGGTAGTGATTTCAGGTAGGGGGATCAAGTGATTCCAGCCGATCCAGGACCATACACTGAAAGTAATTACATCATAGTGCTATCTAGCCAATCAGACATGTGTATTTGCTGACATGACTAAGAGCAAGTGAAGCCTATTTATAGCAATGATATGAAGGTGATCCTAGACAATCAGGGATCACAAATGATCAGGGGTAATATTTTTTTAAAAAAACTTTTGCATTTTTTCCTAGCAATTATCCTTGAAAAAAATCACAGGAAAAGGGTGATCTGCTTTTGATTCTAACAAAAAAAAATAAAAAATTGGACACCCCCCTGCCAGTCACGCTTTTGGCTGAGCGCTAATTCGGCTACAGCACCTACTATTTTCCCTCCCATATCATGGTGGACCTATCATAGTGGACTACCTAGCAAATAACTACTCTTTGCACTCTAAAGATCGATGTCTTGCTCCAAAGGGAAGAATGGCACCATCCCTACCCACATTTTCTTCACAGGCAAACCTGTCTCAATGCCTCTCAGTGAGAAGCCTTCTAAATGAGGGGATGTCACTGGCCTCTCAATTAGATCTTCATAGGATGGCTACTGTCCTACTTTATAGTCCTCTATTTGAAAGTGTCCTCCCCCTCTTTAAAGAATCATAAAGGCCTACTGATGTTCACTTGGTTGTGGTACGGAGGCAGGCCTTCTCCCTCACCAATTTAGGGATGTGTTCTCTGGGAAGTCCAGCTCATTTGAGCTCAACAGACTTCCTGCCTGCTTCTGATTGGATGACTGGAAGCGGGCTGAGTTGGGGTGTTTCCCCATGGACTTCTGTCTCTACGATGGTCTGCGGTTTGCACGGATTGGTTTTTCAAACGTTAAGGGAAATTTGCACAAATCATGCAATTTGTGCAAAATTTATGCAATTTGTGCAAATCATGCTATTTGCACAAACTGGAAGCCAAAAACTATACATTTCTAGCGCGATTTCTGCAAATCATGCTAGAACTGCAGAGTTCTCGGCTTCCAATTTGTGCAAATAGTGTATATTTATTTATTTAATATTGTGCAAATTTCCTTAGCGTTTTCTTTTTAAAATGCACAAACCACAGCCTGTCATAGAGACAGAAGTCCGTGAATTACCTCGACTCACACAACAGCAAGTTAGCACCAGTGCAGGGCTAACGAACTGGAATTCATGGGACCGAATTGTGAAAACCTGTCGGATTTTCACCTCCCCCATCGGATTCCTCACACATCTCTTCTCACCATATGGAATGATCTCCCCATCGAGATCAGGTGGGCTCCTAGTGTGCAGTGTTTCCATTGACAACTTAAGACACATCTGTTTTCTCAGGCACGTTCCTGACCACTAGCATTGCCAGCCACCCTTGGTTATTTTAATTAGATATTTTAGTTTTTTATTCTGTGATTGATTGGTTTTTATTACCGGTATATTTTATCATGATTTTATTTTGTGAAGCACTTTGGGATTTATTTATTTTTAATGAAAGGAAGTATAAAAGTGTTCTGAATTAGTGTAAAACAAACAAACAAATAAATAAATAAGAAGAGAAAGCTGGGATGTTGAATTTGCCCATCAATAATTAGCACCTGGACAGCAGACTGAGCAAGCACACAGGTCATATTAAGCTCTTTTATATCAAGTCAGACCGTTGGTCCGCCTAGAACTTTGGAACAGTACTAACTCTTTAGGAACTCAGGCAGAAGTGTTTCCCAGCTACACTACAAAAGATCCCTTTAGCTTGGGATGCCAGGGATTGACCCTAGGACATTATGCATGCAAAATACATGCTCTACCACTTATCTGTGCCTCCTTCTTTTTCTGGTCCCGATTACTTAATTATCTTAGCCTCACCAGTTGGAGCCTCCTTAGCTGTTGGAACTATTTAGCAATTCTGCTAGGAAGGACAAGGAATACTTTGAATGAGATGCCCCAGACACATGAACTCTAGTGTCATTGTCAATGGCTTTGCTTTCCAATTTGATTCACTTCTCTGCTACCTAAAACCCACACCACCTTTCTCTGGAATTCTGCCATGTTTGAATCTTGAATCTCTTGTTCTGCCTGTGAAGAAGTTTTACCTTAGCGGAATAGCACATACTTTGCATACAAGAGGTCCCAGGGGGAATCCTTGGCATCTCCAGTTAAACAATCTGGGGTAGAAAGGCTCAGAAAGACCGTTGTGGCCCAGGAGAGTCACTGCCAGTCAGATGGCTCAATGGGTAGTATCCAATGCTGGCATTCTGCTAGAGCTAATGACATTGCGCTACTGGAAACCAACACGGGTACAGAGAAGAGTAAGGCATATGGCAGGCAGTCACTCCAGAGAGCCAATACCTTGTTCTGAAGGGTTCACAGAGCGAAACATGCTTTTGCCAGAATGTCCAGCATGGCTGTCCAGAGAGCCCAACTGGCTCAAATGCCTTGCTCTGAGTGGTCCCTTCCTCAGAGCACGTCATTCTGGGTGAGGTGGACTTGGAGTTTGCTCGTGTTGCCATGGCACAGGAGGTTTCCAAGGCCACCTCCCCGCCAATCCCTCATTTGGAAGAAGAAGTCCTCAGAGCAATGCACTGAGAGAGGTGCAAGGGGGTATCTGGCCTGTGTAAGAGAGGAGGAGGGTGGCAGCAGCAGGTCTTGCACCAGCATTGGTTTCTGCTAGTGCAACATAATTAGCACTAATGGAATGTCAGTGTTGGGATACTACCCAGTGGGTATCAGTATAAGGTAGCTTCTTATGATCATATGCATGTTCAACTTAGGTTTGGTTTTTGACTCACTTAATCCCTTTTTTGTATATAATAATAATAATAATAATAACAACAACAACAACAACAACAACAACAACAACAACAACAACAGATATATGGATAGATCTAGACCGACAGATAAATGAAGGTAGGATTAAAATTATATACAATATTACAGCTTAAAAGTGGGTCCCATCTTACACAGCGGGGCTAAAGTTGGATCCTGGGTCTGGAAAATTTAGAGACTGCGGCATCAGAGCATCTTCTCATTGGCTTCATGGATCTAGGGATGACTATTTTATCTAACAGGAATTAAGACATTTCCTAATAAGCCAGAACAGCTTGAGATGTCTGGGGGCGTTTAAAGGACAGATCTTTTCAAAGAACGAAGGGCTACAGAATTTGGAGAGAATATGATTGGTTGAGCTGTATAAGGAAGCTGGGGCCCAGCACTGAGCTTCTCTCTAATTTACGTGGAATCGGAAGACTTAGAAAATGCACAGCAACAAAAAAGACGAAGGGAGCCTAATAGGCTCTCTCTGTTTTCTTTGGGGGGCTTAAAAACTGAGGTTTTGTAAATGTGTTCAAAGCCAGACAGTGGCGAGCTGATCGTCCATATTTCTTTGGAAGGAGTGTTGAGCCTTTGGCCAGAAGAAACACTGCCAGACATATAGCACAACGCCTATACTTCAATTTGCAAAAACTAAACACTGTGATTTATACCTTTTGGAAGGGGAGAAAAAAAATGCTAAAAGAACATTCTGTGCAACGTTAGCATTTTGCCAGAAGCTTGTGGGTTGGATGAGGAGATGCATTCCTGAAGCCTAGACATCACTGAACATTATTTTTTATATATATAAACAAACAAAATGGCAAGAAATTCAAAATTCCCCCAAAGGACAGCTTGTCCTGGTTTCCTTTCAGCTTTCGATTATGTAAATACATTCATATAAAGGATAAATGTAGTTTTACTTTCAAGCAACAGGTTTGGGTTGAAATGGAGGATAGTCAGGAAGAGAGCGTCAAAAAATTCTCCTCAAGTGTTGAACATTCGCTCCATTTGTGTGTGTGTGTGTGTGTGTGTGTGTGTGTTTTATGCACCCTTTCAGTCTTTCCTCTCACAGACTGTATTATTCAAAGTTCCAACAAGCATGGCATTTCTTAAACCCCTAAGGGCCTTCTCTGATAATAACATTTCCCTAATTATATTCTAAATATTTATGAAAGGAGACAGCCATAAATGGCTGCAAATAGCCTGCCCTGAGTTCAGCAACTTCCTCCTCCTTGCAACTATGGCCAACGTAACTTCTAGGCCCAATCCCTACCACCTCTTACAGCAGAGGTGGCAAACCTCAGGCCTGGGGGTGGGTGGGAATCTCCCCCCCCCCCAGTCCCAATGTGGCCATGCCCCTTAAGAATTTAAGAGAGCTTTGGTTATTGGGTGGTATAGAAATGTAATAACTAAATAGCCCTGCTGGATCAGACCAAGGGTCCATCTAGTCCAGCATTCTGTTCCCACTGTGGCCAACCAGCTGCCCACGGGATCCCAAAAGGCAGACATGAATGAAACAGCACCCTCCCACCCAGGTTCCCAAGCAACTGATGTTCATAGGCATACTGCCTCTGATATGGGAACTGCCTCTGCAACTGCCCTTCCCTTGGCACTGCCCCTTTCCCCTCAACCACCAATTTTTTGGGGGGATTCCCAGCTTTTGTGCCACTTTCCCCCCATTGTAAAAGGGGGAAAGCATCTCCTTAGGTTTGGTTTGGTTTAGTTAGTTAGTTAGTTAATTATATTTTATTTTGCCTCTTTTCCTGCAAGGAATCCAAGGCGGCTTACATGGTCCTCTTCCTCCTCCTCTCCATCTTATCCTCACACCAACCCTGTGAGGTGGGTTAGGCGGAGAGTCCGTGACTGGCCCAAAGTCACCCAGTGAGCTTCATGGCCGAGCGGGGACTAGAACCCGGGTCCTCCCGAGTCCCAGCCCAGCACTAGCCACTACGCCACACTGGCTCTCAGTTACTGGCAGTAAGAGCTTTCAGCTACAATATGCAGGTATTTTATTTTATTTTATTTGTATTTGGGGTGCCATTCCTTTTGCCTTTGGTCATGCATGCCCACCACTGGAATGCAGCCCCCAAGAGCTTCTCCAAAACGGAATTTGGCGCTCGGTCTGAAAGAGATCCTCCACCCGTGTCCTAGGGGAAGAGGTCAAGGGCTGCCAACAGTTACTGCCCCTTGTCCTCCTCACTCCTCTCACTGCTCGCTTAGAGAGGGCAGGTGAACAACCAGCAAGGGCAAGGAGGAGGAGCAACGGAGCCAGCTGGCTCCAGGGATTGGCAGTGGGCCTTCTCCTGGGGTATGCACCTTGGCAGGTGCCCGACGATGCTGACCTTGGACACCATCCTGGCAAGCGGTCACTGGGTGGGATTAGGTCAGCCTTCCCCAACCTGATGCCCTCCAGATGTTCTGAACTTCAGCTCCCATCAGCCCCAGCCAGCATGGCCAACGACCAGAAATCCTGGAGTTGCAGTCTAAAACATATGGCGGGCACCAGGTTGAGGAAGGCTGGTTTAGGTTGTTTCTAAAGGGGCACAGACAACCAATGGAAGGTGCAGTCACAATTTAATTAAGCAAATTGTGGGAAACTAGCAAAAAGACAACTTATGAGCATGTCCTGTGCAGAGCTGCTCTTTTGTATGCTTCCCCCCCCCCTCCTTTTTATGTGGGAGCAATACACAAGTAAGCCCCTTTTCACAGACTGTTGTTCCTATTTAGGCTTTATCTTCTAAGGCCTTTCTAGAAGCAAGATAATCCTATGGACCATTTTCTGGTAGGAGTGTGATATACATCAAGCAAACAATGCCATTTGGATGAAATGAAAACTGCTTAAAAACTCCCTTGGAAGCAAGCAGGAAGGGGTGGGGGAGGGAAAGTATAACATCCTCCTGGACAGATAACACAGGCTGCAATTTAGTCTTCTAAGGTAAAATATTAGGAGGTGCATGATGGATTTGGTGCATTTCTAGCTACTAAAAGAGCAAAACTGCTGCTCTCTTCAGGCTATTCATATATATAACTAACACAGCAATGATCCTTCTGGTGAATTTTATATTCCCTGTGAAATCCCTTTACTGAGCTTTAAAGCAGTGCAAGAGTTAGAAGGTTAGGAAAGTTCTCCCATGCAGGGGAAAAGTGTTTGACCCACAACAGTGATTTAAAACACAAAAGGCATCCTTGCTAGCTGCATGACAAGAACACTGCTACAAAGAGCTCTAATGTGAATTCATAAGCCTGTAGAAGCCAGCGTGCTTAAGCTAGGGGTCATTCAACAAGTAAGGCTGTATTAACACTACATTATGCATGGCCATCTTGTAATATGTTGAGGACTGGTATCATGACGTGATGGGCTGGATGAGGGCTAATAACCTGAAACTGAATTCTGATAAGACCAGGTAATCCTGATACGACCAGGTAATCCTGGATAAGACCCTATGGGTAGGTGGTTCTCAAGTCTGCGAATTGAGTCCTTTTCCTGTTCTGGATGTGGTTGAACTCTGTCTGAAGGAACAGGTCTGTAACTGGGGGATGCTCCTGGATCCATCTTTGTTACTGGCCCAGCGGAGTGCCCATTACCAACTCCGGCTGGTACGACAACTACACCCATTCCTGGACAGGGACAGCTTGAACTGGTTCCATCTATAGGAAAGGTGCATTTTGAATCAACAAAAAAGGGACCCTTCTTTGTTGTGGGGTTCCAACTCCAGAATGCCCTCCTGAGGGAAGTACGCCTGGCACCAACATTGTATTCTTTTTGGCACTAGGTTAAACATCCTATATGCCCAGGGGTCTTAAATTTGTTGTATTTTTAGCTGGTTGGATGTTTTTATGCCTCTCAATTGTATTGTATTACTATTTAAATTTCTGTGTTATTTTAATTTTATATTGTATATTTGGAGTGTAAAGTATGCCACTCTGAAATCCATCTTTGGATGAAGATGTAGTTTATACAGTCTTAATAAATAAATAAACAAACTTAGCTATCCACTGAATTACACACTTCTCTGAATGTTGTGCTGCAACGTTTAAATCCATATTTTGTAAGAAAACACACTTTTAAATACATGTCAAAATATGGATTGAAATACAGGCAGTCCCCTGGTTATGAACGTCCCGACTTATGGACAACTCATACTTAAGAACGGACCACCATATATGTAAAAATCTGAGTTAAATACAACGGTTCGTACTTATGGACACACGTACTGTACTTTGCGCCACCTCGCAACACTTTGAAAACATTGCGCGGCTTCTGTTCCAACTTACATACACATTTGACTTAAAGACAGACTTGCGAGCGGATTTCGTTTGTAACCTGGGGACTGCCTGTATGTATTTTGAGAGGATTTTTTTAAAAGTGTAGGTTAATGCAGAAATAGAACAGCATTATAGGTAAAAGCATGCAAAAAGGACATGGACCGGAAACAGGCAAATGTGTCCACCCTCACTCAAAACCGATCAGGGGACTGTTTAATAATGGCACGCAGCCAAATGCCTTAATTTCTGTACACCCCAATATGTTTTACATGGCGAAGGCTAGGCCTGTAGTTATTACAGTTCTCTCACCTGCCCACTGCTATGTTTATTTGGAGAAAACAGTTGAGGAGGACTAGCGGCATTCTGTTTTGTGACTGGACGGCCGAGGGCCACTGCAAAGCCAATGGGGCTTCCACCACGAATCAATGTCAACACCGTGGAGAGGAGGAGATTGCAGAAAAGAGATGGAATCCTGCTCCGAACATGCCTTGCCATGCGATGGGAGTTGGTTGGCTCAAATTACCATAAAATATAACATGAAAACAGAGGGATAAAAGCTAGCAAAGAGATAATATTTTCAAAGGGCTTGAGAGAAGCACCTGGCATAAATGGTACTGACCCTGGGGAGCAATTAGGAATTCCTGCAAATTGCCATGGGGATATTAAATTTCCATTGGACCTGTTGCACATTCATTATGTGCACTGAACGTCGAGCAAAGCTTGGTTCTGGGCTTGACATAGAAATGCGTAGAAACGCGTATTCCGTATGCTGATAAAAGGCTACATGGAAGACATGAAGCAAACACTGCTAATCACAAAGACTGGGAGATTGGGGCCCTATTGCATTTCATCAACAGATTTCCTAAGCTACCCTACATTTGTCTGCATGCAGCTGCGCTATGGCACATGGTGTGCTGCACAGATACAATTAATAAATGATTTTTTTAAATAATGAACGTTGGAAAAATTAACTTTAAAAGAAATTAATAAAATATATATTTGGGGGGGGGGGAAGTAATACATGAATTATGGGTACAATCCAGTCAGAGATAAGCACTTCCTATCGGTATCAATGGGGGAGATTTGACATTCCTTATGCAATCAGACCTGGGTTTGCCAGTGAATACAGCCAATCACAACTCCCTGACAGCTATACCTGCGTGATACATGCTTTTGAAAGCAAACATTTTTTGTCACATTCATACTTTACATATTTAAGTATACATCTAAAGAAGCTTTAAGTGCACACCTAAGGAACTGTGATGTGTGAATTAGCCCTTAAACTCAGCTCCTGAAAGACTGCCCAAAAGAGAAGGCAACCCCCCAATGGTTCTCAAACGTGCCAACACTCAGGTTTTGTGAAGTCTCCAGAGTTGGGATTCTGGAAAAAAAATATGTTATGTAGTTGAGTTTCTGGCTATAAGTATTGGAGGTGGCCAGTATGTCAGACTCAAGTGAACCCTTGCCAACCCCCAGGCAAGGAGTAAGTGCCTGGGTATTTATATAGTAAGGGACTAGTTTTGTTGTTTTGTACCTCTACTTGTGTTTACCAAAGTGTCTCCCTACCTTTTTCCCCTTCCCTCATTCCCCACCTTTAGACGAAGGGCAAGGCCCTGAGAGAATCAGGTCAAGACGGCAGAGCTAAGGCTGGCAGTTTTGCACCTTTGATCACTGGTCTTGAGTAAAGGAACCGTTGACAGCCCTTCACATGGCCAGTGTGGCGTAGTGGTGAGAGTGTTGGACTGGGACTCGGGAGATCCGGGTTCTAGTCCCCGCTCAGCCATGAAGCTCACTGGGTGACTTTGGGCCAGTCACTGACTCTCAGCCTAACCTACCTCACAGGGTTGTTGTGAGGATAAAGTGGAGAGGAGGAGGATTATGTAAGCCGCCTTGGGTTCCTTGCCGGAAAAAAGCCGGGGTATAAATATAATAAATAAACAAACCCTGCTGATCTAAGTTGACACATGGGAGATAAATTCACAGGAGGGGGCAATTGCAAGTAGTCTGCTGGCTGACCCACATGTTACCTGTTTATGAGGGAACAAGTGTACGCAAGCCCCTACCCTCCCTGCTGTTGTATTTCTCCACAGTACAGGTGAGAATGCACAAGACAAAAAGGAAAGCACACTCTTAGGGATGTGCAAACCAGCAGAAATTGAACTTGCTGAAGTTCTCCTAATTCCATCCAGAAGCTCATTCAGACTCGAGTCCCTATCAGATTGCGAGCTCTGCTTTTTTTCTTTTCTCATGCAAATCCGTGCACATTTTGCATACATATTTCCCCAAACATATGTGTCAATTGTGCACATCTTAATTGAAACGCACCACGCATTCTTCTCCCATCTATTAAAACGTATTTGTACGCATTTTTCAACAGTACATATTTTTTTTCATGCACATTTCTCAAATATACGCATGCCGTTGGACACATTTTTGGGGGTCTGCGAATCGCATTGCAAGCTTGGAAATGTACAGACATCGACCACAGATTGTGTCCGAGTCCGGTTTGGAAGGTGCGAACCGGGTAAATCCTGATCAAAACAGAACGGAAACGAATCTCTCATACATCCCTGCTGACTCGCTCAAGGCCTTGACAGCAGCACGTTTTCCTGGCCAGGGAGATGTATGAACACATAAATCTGCCTCAAGCGGAGTCAGGCTATTGGTCCATCTTGCTCATGCTGTCTAGCAGTGATTCAAGAAGGGATGTTCCCAAGCACCTGCTACCAGGGGCTCTTTTAACTGGAGATTCTGGAGACTGAACCAGTGACCTTCTGCATATGAAGCTTGTGCTCTACCACACAGAGTGATGGGCCCACCCCCAAGCCAATCACAGTCCAAGTTCTTGACTTCCTTGTTCTCTCTGGGAATAGCTCTTTCCAGGGGGAAAGAGCTATTCCCAGAGAGAACAAGGAAGCTCTTCCTTCACAGTCCAATTGCTCAGACAATCCCTTTCTTAATAATTCCTAACGCCGAATGTGCCCTTTTCATTGCTCTAGCGCAGGGCTCTCCAACCTTGGGTCCCCAGATGTTGCTGGCCTACGGCTCCCAGCATACCCAGCCCGCATAGCTAATGGCAAGGGATTCTGGGAGCTGTAGTCCAGCAACATCTGGGGACCCAAGGTTGGAGAGCCCTGCTCTAGTGCTTTCATAGACTTGCACTGTATTCATTTTACCTTGGAAGTTAGGCGAGCGCCTCCCTTTGATCTGGCTGCTGCGTCACAGTGACGTCAACATGTTTCTTGGACTTTCTGTCACTGGTATTGCAGAGCCAGTTTTAAAGCAGTGACCTAGAGGCATCAAGCTCTCTAATGCATTATCAAATCCCCCTGAGCTATATCACCCTTTGTGTCCTTGTCAGTTAACACTGCCTTGCTCTCAGTGATCTGTACTCTTGTGGGCTCCTGCAATTAGCAAGGGAGGCCAGATTCTCGCAAGGAAGGCCAGATTTGCTGTTGCTACTCCGGCAAAAACAAAACAAAACAGAAATACAGTACATCTCACCACAGCGTGGAAGACTGCAACTAGGTGGCCTGTGTGCCTTGCTCAGTCTGCTGTCCACATGGTAAGTACCAGTGCTTTTTTTCTGGAGAAAAAGGTACCGGAACTCTTGGATTACATTTCCTCGGGAGTAGATGGCAATTAAATTGTAATGCAATTAATAGAAGAAAAGGTGCTGGAACTCAGTTCCGGTGAGTTCCACCAGAAAAAAAGCCCTGGTAAGTACTGATGGGCAACTTCAAGGCCCAGCTCTTTCTTTGGGTATTTCTTGATCTTTATACCTTATCTTTACAGACTTGGACCGGACAGTCATTCAAAGAGAAAACACCTTCAAAATAGAGGGCAGTCCTCTGGCAGCCCTTCAAATAAGAGGACTGACCTCAGTAAAAGGGGACACAACGCCGCCCTAAGAGGCACCCTGCAGCTGGATGCCTCTTGAGGATGAATCACATGTTAAAATCGCATGTTTGTCACAAAATGCCACAAATGTTTCTGATGATTGTTCAGCTTGTTTGTTTATTTATATATATTTTAATTCTCATTCAATACCAGGGGTTCACTGTTGGAAAAGCAACAACAACTTTCCCCAAGGTATTGACTGGGAAAATGTGCAGGCCCTTTTACAACGCCTCTGTTGTAGGGAGGTCCCAGATGGAAGTTGCAAAGAAAGGATGCATAAGCTATTTCCTGTATCCAGAGCTTATATACTACTTACGCTCTGTAACTTTCTTTTTGGATGTCTCCTGCTGCTTGTGTAGCCATTCACTATAATTTACTAAGACTCTCTTGGAGTCCCTCTTAAATACCTTTGCCTTGGGAGGACTAATGAAATGCTAATTAGAGAGGACAGTCAACTTTGCCACACTTGGGATTTCAAACCCAGCTTTAGGGAGTCTCTGGATAAGACTTCAGGGAACTGCCACTGCGAGAAATAGTCACAGCATGGATGAAAGCCCTGGATGTTGTGTGCAAGGAGACCCCTCCTCTAGTTTCCTGCATTGAGCAGGGGGTTGGACTCGATAGCCTTGTAGGCTCCTTCCAACTGTATGATCTATGAAATCTATATTCAATCCATCCAGGGATGCTGGGAAACATGAGGCATGAAGATGCCCTGAAAATGAATCCTGATGTTCTGGACTATTTCTTATGCAACTTGTTGTTGTTGTTGTGTCTGTGTTTATGAGCCCACCCATCTTTAATGCTAATGGTGCATAGCCATTTCAGACATTATCCACATGCACAAGGTATGCATGGGGAAGGAGGAGTTGGACCACCCCACTGGCCCCAGCACAATACCTCAATTTATTCTGCACCACTGGCCCTGCTTACTCGACCTCCACAGCTTCAGTGAGATGTCTGCAAAGAGGTGCCTAAGCACGCATTTAGGCACCTCTTTCCAGATGTCAAGGGGGTGGGGGCAGGAATGTAGTTCCATGCCCCCTTCTCAATGCGTGCCATGGATGCAATGATAACATCTGAAAAGTGCTAATGTCCATCCTGCTAATGTAAGGCACATTCAGAGTTTTGCACTCAATCCTCAACACATTTACTTGTACATTAGTCCTGCTGGTTTCATACAATTAGAAAAGTTTAAAGGGACAAAATCCAAATTCACACCACAAACTAGGGCCAACCGCACAGCTGCAGAGGCCCCGCTAGAGATTAGGATTAGCACAGAGTTCTGCATAAGGCACATTTTGATTCAAGAGTTGGGTTTTCAATGGGTCACATCAAGGTTCTGAAACAACTGGCCAGTGCATCAGAAGCCACACACTTCTGGCCAGCATAGGGTTCTTCTTCTGGGAAAAAGGATGTGTACGGTCTCCGAGCTGAGCAGATCAGCTTACAACAGGGTATGAAAAGTAAGGCTGGCTGAGTTCATTTGGGTCAGCGATCCTCACCAAGCAAATTTATTATCTCTCAGATTTATTATTTATTAAGAGAATGGCCTTACTCAACAAACTACATCTCAAATCTTTAATTAGAAAGACCCTTTAAGATTGAATGAGAAGCCAACTCGATTGAAAAGCGAATGTGATTGAATGAAAAGCTAACTAGAAGCAGCTCAGTTCCTCCCCTGGTCTTCTTTACAATTGTACCGCAGAAATGATTGGAGGATTCCTTCCCTAAAGGAAAAAGAGAAACCAATCGTCCATAAGAGAACTTCACTCCATGGGTTGTGGTGTCCCAAAAGAGGAGAGGCTGTTATGAAAAATATGGCTGTCAACTGATGAAATTATGGTCAATCCTTTAAATAAATGTATCTAGCAAACACAGGTGACCTGATCCTTCTCTCATTCCCACCAATTTTACATCACTATTTAAGCTTCCCTTGGCTTTTAATGACATTGCTCCTTATTCATAAAGGTGCATGTGAAGATTTGATCATAAGCCAAGACTCAAGCCAACGTTGTGGGAAGAGCAGTTGTTGGAATACAAAATATAAAAGCCACAATTCCATAAACCAGCAATTGAAAATATTAAAATGTCAAAACAGTACAATCTGGCACTTATTTATTTTATTATATTTATACCCCACCTTTTTTCCTGCAAGGAACCCAAGGTGGCTTACATAATCCTAATCCTCCTCTCCATTTTATCCTCACAACAACCCTGTGAGGTAGGCTAGGCTGAGAGTCAGTGACTGGCCCAAAGTCACCCAGTGAGTTTCATGGCTAAGCAGGGACTAGAACCCAGATCTCCCGAGTCCCAGTCCAACACTCTCACCACTAAGAGGTAAGATAAAGGCCCCTGAGACACCCAGACTCTGTAGGGGATAATATCACTAGGAATGCTAGAGCAGGTATTTATTATATTCTATGTGGATTCCAATATTATCGATGATGATGATGACGACGATGACGACGATGATGATGATGATGATGATGATTGCAGCATCATGGCACACAAAGCTCTTTACGATGTATCAGAAGAAGAAAAAGTTAGGTCTGTGCCCCAAGCGGGTAACAAATCTAAATGTTAGAAGTGGTGGAGACAGCAGAGGGAGTGGAATGATGGGAAGAGTAGGGATGTTGGAGGAATTTGCGAGAGACTCAAATGAGTCCAGATTACTCAGAGTCCACTCTGCGGATTCTGCAGCGGACTGGCTTTCCTGATTTATTTATTTATTTTTTATAAATTCTGCAAATTTATATGCAGAAAAATATGCAAAATTTTAAAAATGGCCAACTTTGGCGGATTCTTGAAAATGCAAATATGCAAATTTGCACAAGTACGCGCAAATGCATTTGCGCAACTTTCGAGTCTGTCGATGGACAGATGGAGCGAAAGCTGCCTGAAAGTCCACAAAAAGCAGCAGAGCGGCTTTTGCTCTGTTTGCACAACCCTGGTAAAAAAAAGAGTAATGCAAGGAAATACAGATATATATATATATATATGTATATCCTGTCTTTCTTTGCCAAGCAGACACAAGGAGGCTTGCAACAACCTATTTCTTTTTTTTAAAAAGCTTTCAACGAAAAGCTCCAATTAACTAAAATAAATAAATAAATTAGGCCTTCATTTGGGGATGAGGATTAACGGGATAAGCTATAGGCATGGGAGGAAAGCTAGGATGGATTTGAAGCGAGAGAGACCAGGAGAGATGGCACCATGATATAGCCCTGGGAGGAGAGTGTTCTAAATAAAGGAGGCAATGAGGGACCATGGCCTGAGTAACTTAAGAGTTCAACAAATGTTCTCCAATTAGAATTGTAAGGATTTCAGTTGGATGTGGGGGGGGGGGGGGAGAGTTACAATGGCCAGTTTGGTCATCTTGATAAACGGCAGTTTATCATGACGTAAAGAAGCCATAATTAGTCTTGGGCTCACACATGCCTCCCCACTCCTCCTCCAGCATGGCCAAGAGGAGATGAGGAGCTTTCATTTCCATTTTTGATTAACCACAGTAATTAAGTGTTGCGTCTGAACCTTAAAATGTGGCCAACCTTAACTATGGTTTGTTGAAACAAGCCAGCTTCATAAACCGTAGTTTGAAGTTGTCTTGTTTCAAACAAACTATGGTTAAGATTAGGTTTAGGCGAAGTGGCAAGTGGCAGTTAAGGGAGGAGGGTGCAGACCCAGGACTCATTGTGTCTGTTCCCAACAGGCTGAACTGTGGTTTATCATTATGTCCAAACCATGTGTTTAAATTAAATGATGGTACATATACACATTATCTAAACAAACACACAGTGTTTTATAGAATCATATATCTAACAGGGTCAATGAACACCTAGCCTACTTTCAGGGCAAAATTACACGGCTCTCCATGGGCTTGGGCCTAGATCCATTTTTGTTTTGGAAAGTAAGCACCGCCCAGTGTTTCAAAACAACCTCAAAACCAGCCTAAGGGCACTTCACACATTAATATTTTAGGCATGCACCAAAGGTTTTCTTTTTAAAGTATACACCTAAGAAAGTAATGTGTGAATGCAGGAAATGAATATTTGCAAAACATGTGTATCAAACAGGCAAACATGTGAGAAAGAGTGGCTGCGGCTTTCTGTTGAGCGTATACAAAGGGCCAAACTACACGTTATGCGAATTGTGTAGCATGCAGCTGATCCTGATAGTTTTATTTATTCTTGTGTGAGCAGGCGCAACCTCGATTCAGATTGGAACCGCTATGCTCCAGGAGGGGAGAATTAAACCTCCCCCCAATCTGTGAAGCTCTGCCCTTCTCCATGGCTGTGTGTGTGGGGAAGCAGCATTAAACAAAAAGGAACACTTTTGTTCTTTTAACCACCCTCCCACGGGGGGGGGGGATTTTGGGGGAAGATGGGGGGGAGGTTTAATCCTCTCCTCCCAGAGAGCAGTGGTCCCAATCCTAATCAGGGCTGTGCACATTTACACAACAGTAAAAAAGAGATACGCCTCAGCTACTAAGCAATCAGCATAATCTCTAGTTTGGCACTCAGTGGCTAAACCGGGATCTGTTGCTGCGTAATGTGTGAAACAGTCCTCCGTTCAGGCAATTCAAGTAAAACAAGATTGTGATTCTTGTTGAAGGACAAAAGTCAAAAGCAAGTGTTGCGCCATGGTCTCAGACAATCATAAACAGACAGATATTCATAGAGTTTAATGAGCACTCTTGGCTCTAGATTTTCTTGGCAGAGCTTGTTTTAGCTTTAATATATTTTTCTTTTCCTCCTTGTTGTACAAAGTATGGCTCTGGTTAGCTAAACGCTGATGACTTTTCCATCCAAATAATACTTTTGACAATGAACAAACCAAGCTCATAATCTGCAGCTTGATGGATTAGATCATGGAGAGCCACACATATTTGCAGACATGAAAATAAACATACAGTTTTCAAAAAGCTGGAAAAGCAAACCCAGTCAAGCTAGAGCTCAAGGAAAGATGACTTTTTTTTCCATTCATGAGTAATTGTTGTATTTTTAAATCCTTTGAAGGAACTTTGCAACTTTATTGGTCCCCTACTTTGCTGAGAATCTGTTCTTTAAGACACAATACTTGCACACATTCTTAAGAGGCCAAAGTTCCCGTGGAAGGCCCTTTTACATGTGGGGACCATTTCTTCTGAATATTCCTCCATGAACTGAAATACCACTTCAGGGAGACCCCCTGAAAACTGGAGTAGGGAATACCCAATATCACCACATGGAGGAGCATTGGAAAGTTACCGGTATTCTTGCTGCGAATAAACAATGAAGGAAAGTCACCTTGTGGTAAGTTTGCCATGCCATTTTGGGCGTAAGTAATGGGAATGGGAATACTAATACTAATATTTCTTAGGCACCTTTCTCAAAAAGACTCTAGGTGACTTAGAACAAAATTAAAACATACAAATGCCCGCTCCTAGACAACGATAGCTTAGACACTGTGGTTCATGCACGGGTAACCTTACAACTAGATTACTGTAATGCACTCTACGTGGAGCTGCCCTTGTGCCTGGCTTGGAATAGGTGCTCAGTGGGGCACCCAGCCATGTTCGCATTACACCTGTGGTTAGAAGAACTGCACTGGCTGCCTATTGGCTACCGAGCCATGTTCAAGGTTATGTTGTGGACATTCAAAGCCCTAAAGCAGTATGCCTATGTACACCAGTTGCTGGGGAACATGGGCGGGAGGGTGCCGTTGCACTCATGTTCTGCTTGTGGGTTTCCTGTGGGTAGCTGGTTGGTCGCTGTGTGAAAAGAATCCTGGACTAGATGGACCCTTCATCTGATCCAGCATGGCTCTTATGATCTTAAACAACTCAGGGCCAGGATACCTAGCAGACTGTCTTCCCCTATATAGACTCAGCCGGCTTTTAAGATCTTCAGAGGAGGCCTTGCTGGTCGTTCCGCCAAGTAACATCTCGAGAGTGGGCCTTCTATGTAGTGGCACCCCACTCCTGGAACACCCTCCCCTGTGTGGTCTGAGAGGCAGAAAAAATGGTATGTTTTAAACGCCTCCTGAAAACACATATGTTTACACAGGGTTTCTCTAACTTATAATCAATGGCCATTAATTATTATGCTGCTTCCTTTTACTGCATTTTAGCATTGCTTTTTATTATTGTAGTCGTAACTGTTTTTTAATGGGGTATTTTAAATAGTGATTTTAACACTGTTATATGTAAACCGCCTAGAAGTTTCATTATATTAAGTGGCATATATGTATAAATGAATGAATGAATGAATGATCAATATTTTGCCATTCTTTCTGACCCTCTCCCTGAGAAACTGGGAAATGATGACACAGGTCCTGGCATGTGACAGTGTTAGCCCATCACAACTGTGCTAGTTTGCTTAAATTT
This sequence comes from Shinisaurus crocodilurus, assembly GCA_021292165.1. Lineage (NCBI taxonomy): Eukaryota > Metazoa > Chordata > Lepidosauria > Squamata > Shinisauridae > Shinisaurus > Shinisaurus crocodilurus. The sequence goes on along the minus strand of CM037877.1, from coordinate 1,601,063 downwards.
CAGAGATTTTGTTTGTTACACCTATGGATACCCAAGAACAAACCCCATTAATGCTCGTAAAGCATGCACATGGGCTTAAACGGGGGCTGTGGAGTCAAAAAGCAACAATCCCTGCTTCTATATATGTTGCAGAGAAAAGCTGACCTCTAAACACAAATGGACCATTCACAGTTGACTTCTTGTGCATGCATTTTATACGTGAAGAACCATACACAAATACATCATGTGTGGATGAGCTTTTAAGGGATAGAAACCAAGGCCTGAATGCATGATGGTGGCCTACCGAGTCTAAATGGGACTACTTCAAGTCAGGGAGTCTAAATGGGACTACTTCAAGTCATGGAAAGCTTTTTAATCTCAGCAGGCTGAAAGCAAAAAGTAAGGTAATTACAACCTCCGTTGTGGAACTTCAGTATGCTGATGATAATGTGGTCTCCGCACATTCAGAGGATGATCTCCAAACTATCCTAAATGCTTTTGCAGAAGCATACGAAAAACTTGGTCTCTCACTTAACATCAAAAAAACCAAAGTGCTTCATCAGCAAGTGCAAGCCAATCCTTTGGTGATGCCATCTATCCAGCTTGGCGGGACAATACTGGAAAATGTCGATCATTTCCTCTATCTTGGCAGCTATCTTTCTGTTACAGCTAACATCGACAGTGAAATCCAGCATCGTCTGAGCTCCGCAAGTGCCGCATTTTCTCGAATGAAACATAGAGTGTTCGAGGATCGGGATATTTGTAAGAAGACCAAAACACTGGTTTATGAAGCCATTGTATTACCAACTTTATTGTATGCCTGCGAAACATGGACTATCTATAAACGTCACTTCCACCTCCTTGAAAGGTTTCATCAACGTTGCCTCCGGAAAATCCTGCAAATTACTTGGGAAGATAGGCGAACAAATGTCAGTGTACTGGAAGAAGCAAAGACTACTAGCATTGAAAAAATGATCCTTCAACGCCAACTTCAGTGGACCGGTCATGTTGTTCGAATGCCTGACTGCCGTCTCCCAAAGCAGTTACTTTACTCCCAACTCAAGGATGGAAAGCGGAATATCGGTGGTCAATATAAGAGGTTTAAAGATGTTCATAAGGCTAATCTAAAAAAATGCAATATAAACATCGAAAACTGGGAAGCTCTGGCCCATGAACGATCTAAATGGAGGTTGGCCTTTCACAAAGGTTCCATGGACTTTGAAGAAGCCCGAGTGCAAGGTGAAAGGGAGAAACGTGCTAAGCGAAAAGCACGTCAAATGAATCCTTTACAGGACCATCTTCTATCTGGTAACCTGTGTCCTCACTGTGGGAAGCTGTGTGGATCTAGAATTGGCCTCCACAGTCACTTACGGACCCATCGCTAGAGTCTACACAATCTTCTTTAGAATTTCCTCCTTTTATCCCGGAAGACAATCTTACTCGGTCACGAGTGATCGCCTGATGATGATGACTTCAAGTCAGGGAGAGGATTTTACTCTCTCTCTCTCTCATTTCTATTTGCCTCTTGATAATCAAGACCAGGACAACTGATAGGGCCAGCGGAATATCAGCTCTGGTAGCCTGTCCTGCACGAAGCGTGCAGCAGTTGCTAAGCAACCACAACACAGGGTGCAACCCTTTTCTCCCTGCCACAGCAAAAAAAAAAAAAAGACTAGGCCTGAATGCAGCACTGGTGGAACAAAGCTAGTTAAGAGGGAGGGGTGATGAATAGCTTGGGCTACACGAACACAAAGGTGTGCGTGTAGCCCAAGTATCACACAGTATCCAAGCCCTGTTAAGGAAGCAGTATGGCCATTGGGTGAAGAGCTCAGAAACAGGGCAACATGGACCAGCGGTGGCTTTCCCGATGACTTCAACTTCCGTTGTGCCTCTTGAAGGAGCACAAGCCCTGTTCCTTGAAGGAACATCAGCCGTCCTCTTCTGGCAGCATACTCAACACGGACCCTGGACACATGAAAGGGAGTAGGATCGTGCTGGCTTGTCCATTCCTTGACGTCTGAGCGTTCAGCTGAAGATAAAACCTGGATCTATGGGCAGTATCCTAATCGGCACTAGCCCTAATATAAATTACGTTGCGCTAGTCTAAGCTACCTGTCAGTCAGTCAGGTGATCACTCGTGACCGAGTAAGATTGTCTTCCAGGATAAAAATTACAAAAAGGAGATTTTAAAAGGAGGAAAATTCTAAAGAAAATTGTGTGGACTCTAGCGATGGGTCCGTAAGTGACTGTGGAGGCCAATTCTAGATCCACACAGCTTCCCACAGTGAGGACACAGGTTACCAGATGGAAGATGGTCCTGTAAAGGATTCATTTGACGTGCTTTTCGCTTAGCACGTTTCTCCCTTTCACCTTGCACTCGGGCTTCTTCAAAGTCCATGGAACCTTTGTGAAAGGCCGACCTCCAGTTAGATCGTTCATGGGCCAGAGCTTCCCAGTTTTCGATGTTTATATTGCATTTTTTTAGATTAGCCTTATGAACATCTTTAAACCTCTTATATTGACCACCGATATTCCGCTTTCCATCCTTGAGTTGGGAGTAAAGTAACTGCTTTGGGAGACGGCAGTCAGGCATTCGAACAACATGACCGGTCCACTGAAGTTGGCGTTGAAGGATCATTTTTTCAATGCTAGTAGTCTTTGCTTCTTCCAGTACACTGACATTTGTTCGCCTATCTTCCCAAGTAATTCGCAGGATTTTCCGGAGGCAACGTTGATGAAATCTTTCAAGGAGGTGGAAGTGACGTTTATAGATAGTCCATGTTTCGCAGGCATACAATAAAGTTGGTAATACAATGGCTTCATAAACCAGTGTTTTGGTCTTCTTACAAATATCCCGATCCTCGAACACTCTATGTTTCATTCGAGAAAACGCGGCACTTGCGGAGCTCAGACGATGCTGGATTTCACTGTCGATGTTAGCTGTAACAGAAAGATAGCTGCCAAGATAGAGAAAATGATCAACATTTTCCAGTATTGTCCCGCCAAGCTGGATAGATGGCATCACCAAAGGGTTAGCTTGCACTTGCTGATGAAGCACTTTGGTTTTTTTGATGTTAAGTGAGAGACCAAGTTTTCCGTATGCTTCTGTAAAAGCATTTAGGATAGTTTGGAGATCATCCTCTGAATGTGCGGAGACCACATTATCATCAGCATACTGAAGTTCCACAACTGAGGTTGTAATTACCTTACTTTTTGCTTTCAGCCTGCTGAGATTAAAAAGCTTTCCATCTGTTCGATATATAATTCCCACACCAGTGGGAAGTTTCCCCTCGACAAGATGTAAAATCATGGCGATGAAAATAGCAAATAATGTTGGGGCAATAACACATCCCTGTTTAACACCTGATCCCACTTTAAATGGAGCACCATGAGAGCCGTTGTTGTCCAAGACCGTAGCTGTCATGTTGTCATGGAGAAGTCGCAAGATATTCACAAATTTATTGGGGCATCCAATTTTCATAAGGATAGTCCAGAGAGCTGTTCGGTCTACAGTATCAAAGGCCTTAGCAAGATCAATAAATGCCATATAAAGGGGTTGGTTTTGCTCCCGGCATTTTTCTTGGAGCTGACGTGCAGTAAAAATCATGTCGACTGTCCCTCTAGAGGGGCGGAAACCATATTGAGTTTCAGGGAGGATCTCTTCTGAAATAGATAGAAGACGGTTTGCGAGAATCCTAGCAAATATTTTACCTGCGGTGGCTAAGAGAGAAATGCCCCGATAGTTTCCACAGTCTGTTCTATCACCTTTCTTAAAGAGGGTGATAATTATGGCATCCCTGAAGTCTTCTGGGATCTCTTCTCTTTCGATGAGTTTATGAAGATGTTGTACAAGTTCAGGGCCCCCTTCTTTAAAGATTTCAGCAGGAATCCCATCTGGTCCACTAGCTTTGTTATTCTTCATTTGATTAGGTGAAGGTAAAACCTGGATCTATGGGCAGTATCCTAATCGGCACTAGCCCTAATATAAATTACGTTGCACTAGTCTAAGCTACCTGTAGCGCAACGCCAACAGCGTTTGCTGGTGGGATGGGTTTTCCAGGGAAACCTGGCAGGCCAGAAAACACTGTTGGTTTTTCGGTCTCAATTTTGCCCGTGACCACCGATTCTTTGGTGTTTCCTAGCTTTTGTGCAGTTTTTTTCCACCCACTTCAATCTAAATGTCTCCTCTAAGGTTTAGTTACTGGCAGTAAGAGCTTTAAGCTAAAATAAGATGGCATCTTTTGTATCCCCATCCCTTTTGCCTCGCCCACCACTGCAACACCACCACCCCGAGAGCTTCCCCAAAATTGAATTCGACCCTCGGGCTAAAAGGAGTTCCGCGTCTTTGTACATTCGGAGAATAAAATGAAAATAGGCCTACTGCGGTTTTACGTTTCCGCACAATATTTATGTGGCGACACAGTCGGAGGAAAGCACCCCTGCCTAGTAAGGTCAAAAGTTCTGAAAATGCTGGTTTTCTAATGCTTTTCTGGATAACACATTTTGTCAAGACCGCTTTACCACTGGGAAGCGGGGGGAGAAAGTCATCGCATAATAGTCGAAAGTATCTGCCCTTAGTTTCGTGGTACTGAGCCAGTTTTCACATGTTGGAATATCAGCTCCCACAGCTCACTTCAGTCTTGCTTCTGTTCAGAGGCTGAAGCAGAGCCAAAACAAAACGACCCCGTTTTTGCTGCCCGATCCATGGGCAGCAAAATTGGTGTGTGTGTGTGTGTGTGTGTGTGTGTGTGTGTGTGTGTCATTTTGGTGATTTTGTAAAGGTGGAGACAAAATCCTCCCTCTCCCCCCAGCTACGGTTGCTCCTCTTAGAAGCTGGGCCATCATTTTTCCCCACCCTATAATGCCACTATAGGCAACACAGAGGAATTCTGGGGGGGAAATAGCTGCCAAGAACAGCCCTACTGCAAAACATGTGGTAGTAGTAAGAGAAAAGTGATAAGTAGCTTTCAGCCCCCCAAATGGTCTGAAAGCTCAAACTTTCAAGCCACATTTAGATTGTGTCCCTGTTGCAGTATTTTAGGAATGACTAGCTAGAGCAGCCTTCCCTAACCTGGTGCCCTCTACTTCTTTCGGACTATGGTGCCTAGGAGCCCTGACTATTGGCTACGCTGGCTGGGCTGACTGGAGTTGACGCCCAAAACATCCAGAGGGCACCAAGGTTGGGGTAGGCTGAGCTAGAGTGTTTGGCTGGAAGGCCTTCTTCGTGGTAGAGCAAAGGGAGCTTCACGGAATACTCCCAGCCCTTGAAAGAGCGTGGGAGGGAGGCCGTGAGACCACGTGGACTAGACTTGCTTCCTATTGGTGATGTGTATGCTGTGGCCACTGACCCAACTGCCCATGCTGGAAAATCTTCCCCGCTGTCCATGTGTTCTGCCGGCATGGGGAAAGCTCTACAGAAGCACATACCAATTTACATGTGTAGAGCTCCTCCATGCAATGGGGGATCTGGGGTAGTGCCCTTTCCCACACCGGCTGAATAGGAAGACAGAGGGGAAGTGTTTCAGTTGCAGGCATGGCAGGGCAGGGCTAGCCTTTGGGGGGGGTGTTTGTGTGTACCTCCCTATTCTCTCCTATGAACAAGGAATTAATATTGCTGTAAATACCTCGGAAACTTGACTGTTTAAAACATCCCCTTAATTATGAATACCCGCCTGATCTTCAGCACTCCTTTAGGAAAAGACTGCTGTTTGTTTTATTGTTAGCTTTGCTTTTAATTTTGTTGTTATTTTTATTTTTATCGCAGGCTGCCTCGCATCTGATTTTATCATAGATATTGTGGGATATTAATGTCCAAACAAAGAAGCATTTGTTTCACATTATTCCTGTTAACTTTGATGGAGACAAACATTACTGGGATTAGTCAGTTCAGGGCTACCGGCCTCTTTTGCCACTTATCCAGAAGAAAAAGAAATGCACAGATGGAGGACATACACAAGCTCTGTTGAAACAAAAGAAGTTTCCTCAGCAGCTGTGCAAGCTGAATTGCTCCCAGTGCTAAAGGGGCTTGTACTGTTGCTTCAGTTCAAGACTAAACACATTTCCTTGTAACCAAGGTCCACTGATTACAAATTATTTGCAAGTAAGTGATCTTAGGATCACAGCACAAGTCATGACTTTTCAGTATGGTCTGGCATTTCACTTTGCCGTCACAAGGCTTCTGGTCTGTGGTGGACTAAAATGTCTTCCCACGATGAGAAGTTCAGGCAGGAAAACCACCACCGTTCCCCTCATGTGACCACACACGGCCCATGACCTCAAACCCGCTCATATCAAGTAGCTCTTCAGGTTTTTTCCAACAAGGTAACTTACCAGACAAAATAACGTGAATCCAGACACTTCAAACCTTAGACAACCTACTGGGCCACTCTCTTTCCTCAAGTTACAGTAATGGCAAAGAAATCGGCCTAAACAAAGGAAAACTGTTCCTATGGATCCATCGTTTTTGTGCTTTGCTGACCATGTTGGTATCTGTATCTCTTTCCCAATGAACATCTTCATGAGACAGCCTTACTTAAAGGTAACTGAAAACCACTTCCAAGTTGTGAGTTCCCATGCCATTACATCTCTAAGCTTCTTACTACATGCACTGGCCCAGTTGCATGGGGAGTCTCCATACGAGTGTCAGCAATTCTCAGGAACATACAGTGCTAGCTTCAAGCTGAATAGTATTTTATCCTGTCCTTCAAATAACATTTACACCAGGGTAGCTTACACACCATAAAAACCATACAAGGAGCAATAATTAAATAGAGCAGGTAAATGCAGCATAAAAATCAATCCACTTAAGAGTTAAAAGTTCTTACAAGGCCAAGGAAAATAAAAAAAAGGTACAGTAATACCTTGGATTGCAAGTAACTTGGTTTGAGAGCGTTTTGCAAGACAAGCAAATTTTTAAATATTTATTTATATTTATATATCAAATGCCCGTAAAACTTGCTCACCCTTGCATCTTGGTCTCAATTTTGAATTTCCAAAAAGTGCTAGATATCTGAGTAATCTATCCATCTCAAAATATCGGCAGGTCTTTTCAAGAGCCAGATTTAATTGCTTACCATCTGCGGTTTTAGATGGGCGCTATTATGGCGTTCCATACAAAAACCGATTATGTCCCTGTAATGAACAAGAAATTGAAACTCTGGAGCATATTCTTTTTGTATGTAATTTCTACAGGGACGAGCGTACGAGACTTATTTGCCCAGAAATGAGAAAATTCCCTGGAAGGTCCTTGGGATGGTATTTAAAATATTTTTTAACTGATACAAACAAGTCCATCACAGAGCTAGTGGCCAAGTTCCTTTTTTCTGCACAGAAAACGCGTAGGTTGATTCTTGTGTCTGATTTAAAATTTTAAAATTGCTTTTAGGATATGTAACTTTACAAATTGGTTAAATTGTTTTATATGTTTACATGAGTTGTGTTGGGTCTGTGACCGCATAATAAAGATTGATTGATTGATTGAATATTTATTTATTTATTTTTTACTTGATATACAAGTGACGTCTTGCAATACAGGTACTGTAGTACGGCTTACAAGCAGAGGCTTAAATTAAAAATCTCTGTACAATTTTTTTGGGGGGGATTTCGTTTTGATATAAGAGTGTTTTGGATTACAAGCACGTTTCCGGAATGAATTATGCTCTCAATCCAAGGTATGACTGTATTTGCCTAGAGCCAAAAAGGATTCTAATATATGTACCGGGGGAGCTTCTCTGGGGGCAGCATTCCACAGATGGGGTGCAACCACTAAGAAGGCTCTCTCCCCAGTTGCCTACTAGCATACTTCATTCAGTGGGAGACATGGAGAAGAGTCTCTGACAATGGCTTTAAGGAATAGGCAGCCTAATATGGAGATAAGATAATCCTTTTGGTGGAGATACAGTTTATGTAATTAGGTCAGTGCACACAGCAAGAGCTTATAAATGCATATGGCCTCTACATGGAACACCATCATGTAGAAGTGGGTTTTGACAACCACCACATGGGAGAGACATATATGAAACTACTTGCTTGGATTTGTCTCTAGAACCACAACTGAGGTTATGAGGCTGCATATGAATGTATAAAGCTGCCATAAAATGAGTCAAACCACTGATCCATGCAGCCTAGTACTGTCTACTCGGACCTCCAGTGGCTTTCTAAAGTCTCCAAGCAAGCCTCTTTTTAAGCCCTACCTGGAAATGCCAGGGGTTGAGTCTGAGACCAACTGCAGGCAAAGCATTTTGCTCTACCACTAAACAATGCCCCCTCCCCAAATGACTCACTTTGGACATTTGCACTAAAATAGTCTTTTGGAGTGAACTCATTGTGTTATTTAAGAGCACTTTCCCCTACAGAAGCATCAGGGTCAAAGGTGAATCCGGCAATCTGACCCCTCCATCAGGTTGGCCAAGACCAACTTCCATTTGGCTTCTCCCATCACAGGAATCTCTCCTGCAGCGGCCATTATACATGGTCATTACATGGTGTGTTGTTGTTTTTAATATAACAATATAAAAGAGATGGTATCTGAATTTAGTTTTTTCTTCTTCCCTCCATATCCCCTCTGCTTTCTCTATTTTACACATTAGACTGCAAGCCATTATTTAAAATAGTAAATCACCTTGAGTGGATTGTCAGAACAGCAGTATATAAATGCAGTAGATAAACAAATATACATAAAAATGTGCAGTTGCAAGGGGGGGGGATAAGATATTGCAAAGAGAGAAGCATATATTTTCAGATTCTTACCTGAAGCAGCTGAGGAATCATAGGAACTCCTGTCCTTCCTACTTGTTCTGAAGGTCTGAAGGTCCTTCTCCCTGTATGTTCCGAATCCTTCAAAACTCCTCCTTTTGCTTCCACCCCCGTCATTGTCCCGCTTTTCGGTCAAGGAATTAATCTCGCCAAACACGTCCAAGGACTCAGATCTTGCACTGCTCTCGTTGTTCCCAGAGTACCTCTTCATGCACGAGTCAACAGGATCGTTACTCAAGCCGCCTTTATCCTTACTCTGCACCCACTGTTGGGTGTCAGAGATTGACAACGTAGACAAGGTATCCACTTCAAAATTGCTCTTGGAACCTTTGTGCCCGGTTTCACAATGCTGGTGCTTCTGTTTCTCTTTATGCTTGCTTTTCTCATTCAACAAGGAGAGGTCTTTGTCTGAGACATTTAATCTTTCACTTACTGAATGGCTGGAGAAGCCAGTGGACTTGCTAGCGAAGAGACTGCTCAGGTCATCATGAGCCCCCAATATCCGCTCGTCCTTGTGTTTGTGCTTATGTTTGTGTTTCCTTTTGTGGAGTCGGCCACTGGGCATGTTTGTCCCTGCAACCTTTGGAGAGGTCAATGAAGAATGCACATCCCCAAGGCCCATCCCTACAGGTGTTTGCAGATGAACACCGTGCTTTACTTTATGCTTGGCAGTATTGGGCATCTTCATGTGAGAGCTAGCATGGAACTGGGGAGGGGGAACAGTAGGTCTCATAAATGGAGAAGCTGCTCCAAGTGTGTGGGACAAGTACAAAGGAGCTGGGTACTGACTGTAGTAACCAAGATTCATCATAGGCATTGATGTGTAAGGCATTCCATAGGGTGCATAGTAACTCCCGCTGGGAATAGGGTAACCAAACCCTTGTAAGAAAGGCACCTTTGTCATGGTGTCATTGGTTTTGGCAGGTCTACCACGCTTCTTCTTAGACTTCATGTCAGAGGTCCTGCGAAGATACAGCAATGGGTCATACTGGATATATGGCACAGGGTAATAGTGATCGAAGTTAATCCTAAAAATGCTGGGATACGGATTTTCATGGTAAAATGTGTAGCTCCTGTGAGAAATCCTGAACACTTGGAACTTGCTGATGAGCTCTTCCAGATCCGCCAGGAACTGGAGGTCATCTCTGTTCTGCAGGTTTTTCCTCTTCCTCTTGTGCTTTGGTTTCTTCATGGTCTCATGAGAGAGAAAGTTATCAACAATTAGGTGCTTCTGCCGGTGACTATGCCTGTTCTTAGTGCTGGTGTCAGATTGAATGGCCTCCGGATTGTCCAGGCTGCAGAAATCAAATGAGTATCTCCTACGAGATTCCGAAGTCTTCTCTGCTTGGTCAGAGGTACTGTTGTTGTCAGTACCGATCCCACTATCACTCGGTATGGTTTCCTCACTGTGAGACTCACTCACCGGAGACAGTGTGACTTCCTTTAGGGAACCTATATCACAAAGGTGGGAAGGAGAATTCGCCATGAGCCTGGGCGGGGACAACTTCCAAGTCCCGCTGTGTATTCCTTTCTGAGTTTTTGTGGGAAGAGCGCTGATGGGCTGTAGATTTGGCATAGTCTTTAACTCTGAAAAGTTTGTTTCAGTGCTGGCAGGACTAAGGTTGCCATTAGACCCTACTAACTGCGTTGAAAGCGGATGAAGAGCTGCTGGTGATGATGCCACAAGTGACTGCAAGGTGGAAGGCACTGCTGGGTTTTCTGGCTGGCTGGATACAGGCCTCAAATGTTTGATGGCTGTTTTCGGTTCTTCCATTGGGGGCTGCAACTCAGATCTTGGCTTCCTTCCCCTTTTCTTGCCGATGTAGATTGTCCCCCTCTTGCTCACATTTATTTGCTTCCCTAGTCTGGCATCAAGGGTTGGAGCCCCTGTACTGGCCGGTGGCTGTGTTTTTGTTTTCAAAGCAATGTTACTAGAGCAGGATAAGATCTGGCTCAAAAGGTTTTTCCTCTTGAGAGTCTTCATTTTGTTGATGGTCTTGATGGTCTTCTTATCCAACACACCGAGCTTGCCAACCTTTTTGTGAAATTTCAGCTCACTGATGGAATTATCTTCTCCTGGAGCCATTTGGGCCAATTTCACCAAGTTCCGTTGCCTCTTCCTTTTTTTTGTACCAGGAAATTCCCGATTGATTGGACTGACCGGGCTGGTGGACGTTCCTTCATGGATGGTTTCGACAGTGAGCAAAGGTTGTTTCTTTGGTCGCCCCCTCTTCTTCTTGATGGGAGTAATCACAGTAAGACTGTCTGTATTGGTATACAGAGGACTTGATGGAGTTATGGGATAAGCTGAGGGAGGTTCTACCATCAGTTTCTCAGAGGGGCCTAGAGAAGGTTCCCGGAGCACATTTTTAGGTTTGCTGCAAGTCCATCTTCGTTTTGCTGAAAACTTTGGATGCTGAACTTCTGGTTGCTTGGTGGGTGTCGGGATATCATTTGTCACTGAAGCAGGTGTCACAGTTGTGGACTTTCTGAGTCTGGTAGCATTGGTTGTGGGAGGCTTATTGATTACCTCATTGTTTTCCACTGGTGCCAATGGAGACTCACTCCCAGTAGCTTTCACTTGCTTTGTGACTCGCAGATCTTTCTTGCACACCTCTGCTTGTGAGTTAGTCCTATTGGCAGCATCACTGCTCACAGAATGTCCAGAAGGTGGGGTTTTCTCTGCAACATTCCGGTCAACAGCCATTTTTGCAGATTGCCGTTTCTTCCTTTTGTGACCAGGCGGCTCCACTGTTGGTGTCTTGATTGGGATAGTAATTCGTACGTGACTAGCATCATTTTCAGAACTGTTGGCGGAGTTCGGGCTTTGCCTGGGGGGTGACGGCTTGGTTGCATTGGGTTCCTTTTTCCCTTCCACGTTGTCATGGGTTTTGGCTTCAAATGACTTCTGAGCATTTTTCACCCATTCTATGTCTGTGTTTTGGATGGTTTGGTTGATTACGTCTTTTTTACTGGACTTTTTCTTTGTGCTGCCAGTGGGTTGATCGGGGGCTTCCATTTGTCCCCCTCCCTCCTGACTCACTAGCGGTGAAAAGCCATTGCAATCAGACAGATTGTTAGGCTGGGAAGTTACACTGAGAGGATTTGACCCTGGGACTGCACTGCATGCAACACGGTCTTTGTTATTACTGCTTGGCAACTGACCCCATGTGTTGCTGGCATTGGATTTCTTAGCTGGGGACTTGCCGAAAGATACCGTGGGCTCCAAAGCAGGGATCCTGGCGGAACCAGGGGCTTCTCGATTTGGCTCTGGGGCAATGAAGCAGGTTTGGGAGGCTGATCCAGATTCAGAGCTCATTGACCAGTCGAGATGATGCTGGTTGTTGCTTTTTTGCTGGTGCCGTGATTTTAAGGTGTCACTGGTGAAGTCCTGTTGCAGGGTTGGATCATAGTGCACAGCAGAATGCTTCTGCAGCCTTTCATAAACCTGGGAAGGAGAAGAACGGAGAACGTTATGTCTTCTGAACCCCCAAAACATCAGGAAGTTCCCTTCCCCCCCCCTTACAATCAAACAATACAACCATTTTGGTATGCTCTTTACAAGAACATTGCTAAATTTTTATCCTAAATAGAAATTATCAAGCGATGCAAGTTACCCTTAAAGTAAAAACAACCATCAAACAAACAAAACAAAAACACATGGATGCTGAGTTCACATGAACACAGTAGGACAACATTAGCTACTTTTGTAGGGGCTTGTTCATTAAGAAAGCACCTCACATTTGAATTATTTGTTCACTCTTTGGGTAAGGAGTTCCCCATTTCACACAAAGAATTTCCTTGGTTGGGGGAGAAATGCACAGTTATCTTACAGTTCCCTTATTATTTATTATTAATATTTATTTATCGCCCATCTGGCCGGCAACCGGCCACCCTGGGCGATGTACACAGAATAAAATACATAAATGCAATAAAATACATTAAAACAATATAAAAATTTTAAAATCTTAACCCACCCCATATTCCCGCCTGAACAACCAGGTTTTTAATGAGCGACGGAAGCTCATCAGAGAGGGGGCATGGCGGAGGTCACTCGGGAGAGAGTTCCACAGTACGGGGGCCACCACAGAAAAGGCCCTCTTCCTCGTCCCCACCAGTCTAGCTGCTCTGGCTGAAGGGACAAGGAGAAGGCCATCCGTGGCAGATCTTGTTGAGCGGCCCACTTGGTGTTGCTGGAGACGCTCCTTGAGATAAACTGGACCAGAGCCGTATAGGGTTTTAAAGGTCAAAACCAACACCTTGAATTCGGCTCGGCAAGCAACTGGTAGCCAGTGCAAATCCTTCAGCACTGGCGTGATGTGATCCCGGCGGCGGCTGCCTTTAACCAGGCGAGCCGCCGCGTTCTGTACCAGCTGCAGCTTCCGAACCGTCTTCAAGGGTAACCCCACGTAGAGTGCATTACAGTAGTCTAGGCGAGAGGAGACCAAGGCATGAACCACTGATGGGAGCAGGTGATTAGGAAGGTAGGGGCGCAGCTGCCGTATCAGATGGAGTTGATACAGCGCTGCCCGGCTCACAGCTGCCACCTGAGCCTCCATGGACAGCTGGGAGTCTAGAATGACTCCCAAGCTGCGGACCTGGTCCTTCAGGGGTAGATGTACCCCATTCAGCACCAGGTCAACATCCCCTAACCTCCCCTTGTCCCCCACCAGCAGTACCTCGGTCTTGTCGGGGTTCAGCTTCAGCATGTTCCCTTCTTCCTGTTTTCTTCCATAAACCCATGCAAGCCCTCACTGATTTTACTACATCCATACATTGGAAGACACTGCCATAAGAAATGCCTTTGTAGAGAAGGAATGTCTATCCATTCTATGGTCAAAGAGTTTCCTCCTTATGTAAGGTTGGAAGAGCATTGCTCACAAAGTTCTCACAAGTTCTTCGAATCTCCCACTCCAGACACTTGGGGGTGGGCGGGCGCTGGAAACAATAGCTGTGGATGATGAGACCCATTGCAAGGGAACCACTCACATGGATCAAGGACTACCTTTGGGGCACACATAAAAGATCAGGGCCTAACCAGAGAAACATGTCTTTCTCGTTCCAAAACATATAACCCATTATTTCCCATTTAATGTTTTATAAGCAGACAATATCCCTTCTTTAAAACAAATGTGACTTCTTTGCCTGTGCAGAACCTGAAAGCAGGCTCCTAGTCCTCTTTGATGAACACCAGGCTCCATGCCAAATTTTTCACTGGCTATTCTGCCTCTAGAGCTGGCATGACCAAGGCTTGGAAGACAAGGAATGAAACGAAGGGAAGTAGGTGGGATTTCAAAGTTGGTTCTGCCACATCCATGTGTAATACTCTATTGAGCCCACCTGACTCATCAAAGTTGTTTCTGCCACATCCATGTGTAATACTCTATTGAGCCCACCTGACCCATCGGGCCCACCCCATGACCTCCAGGCATAAGTTACATTGGCAATTTTCTCCATGCTGATCAAGTTGTGCTCTTTTGGTCTAGACCAACCTTCCCCAACCTGGTGCCCTCCAGATGTTTTGGACTAAACTCCCAGAATTCCTGACCATTGACCATGCTGGCTGAGGCTAATGGGAGTTGAAGTCCAAAAACATTGGAAGTCACCAGGTTGGGGGAGGCTGGCAAAGATAAAAAAATCTGACTCAAAAACATTCAAATCTACACATCTAAATACAAAGTCTACCTCCAAGGGTTGCTACCCTCTTTTTTGGGGGGTACACTCTTCTGCTTGAGACCATTGCTCTTAAAAGCCTCACCACAGATTTCGGGGTTGCATATTCTGGGAAAGAAGAAGAAAAATCCTTCCACATGTTTTGCTGCTGCATGGTAACCACAGATCCTCTGGCTTGGAGCAGGTTCAGTTTCATTAGCTGCAACTGATATGTGTAGACTGTTCACTCAAAATGATGGGCAAAGCAAGACGAAACGAATGCACTCGGGAGTATGTTTTGCTCCCAGTATATCCACTAGGCTCTCCGCCTGATGCCAGTGCTCCCAATCTTTTGCTGTATTTTGCCCTGCTAGGTGAGCTCTACTGTCAAAAGCAGGGATAGGAAACTTAGTATCCTTCCGGTGTTTTGGATTACAACTCCCATAAACCCTGACCATTGGCCATAATGACTGGGGCTTCTAGGAGTTTATTTATTTATTTGTCACACTTAAAACCCGCCTTTCCTCTAAGGAGCCGAAAGCAATGTACACGATCCCTCTCCAGCTGAAAGCAACGTACACGATCCCTCTCCTCTCCAGCTGAGAGTCATTGACTGGCCCAAAGTCACCCAGTGAGCTTCATGGCCGAGTGGGAACTAGAACCTGGATCTCCCAAGTCCCGGTCCAACACTCTCACCATTACGCCACACTGACTCTCTCTAGAACTAGACTAGACGACGTCGTCATCATCATCATCATCATCATCATCATCATCATCATCATCATCAATTTATATAGTACTTTAGAGGTCTAATCAACCTGTATTCAAAGTCGTCGTCCCCCAACAGTTCAAGCAACAAGGACAGCTGTGTCATGGACTGATACCAACCAGTGAGGTTAGTTACTCTGTAATCCAGAGATCAAGCGTGTAAACAAGAGACTGCAAAACAAGTTCCACGTGCTGTTTTGTTTTTTTTAAAAGGGAGAAGGGATATCAGCTCATAACCTGCAAGTAACCCCTCTCTCTAATTCCAAAATCCACCTTCTCGGAGAGGCATCACCCGGATCGCTCGATAGGAAGCTGACTCACAAATCAAAAGTTAATACCTCAACACTCCCTTCTTTAAAGCATTAGGCGATCCATCTGCAGAAATGGTTCCTCAAGTGTAATTCCCTATTAAGAAGCTTTATCTGGATAGATAAGCAGCTGTTCCACATGTCGCTAATTGCTGTCTGCTGTGATTTTAAAACATCTGCACCATTGTGCTTGTCATTTTCATATTCTAATCATCCTGAATCTTGGAAGGGGGAAAATAAAAATAAAAAGACATATCACTGATTGTTTCTCTGGGTTAATTAGTACAGTTTCCTTGCAGAAAGTATTAAAGGGTAAACAGAAACTTGATCAGTAAGCTTGATTTTTTTTTAGAAAGAAGTGTTAGTAGTGGATGAATGGAGACTGGACAGTGCATGCATCTGCGACATATGTATACAGGACATGCCCTCCGTCTTAGGGCCAAAACAGACGTTACTTTCAAGCCGTATCCAGCAGTTCTGTCTTTTTTATTTTTACTCTAGTGCAGGTGTGGGCATTCTGGATCAGGACCCTGGTGTGTGTGGGGTTGGGGACTTTTAAGATCTGTATTGTGTCGTGTGTGTGTCCCCGTACTTACTCTAGAATAAAAATTGGGGGAAAGTCATAGCTCCTAGATACTAATTTAATATCATGCCTGTTTGGCCCTTACTCTCTTTTGAAGTCTTTAAAAACAAACAAACAAATAAAACAAAAACAAACAAGAACAAAAAGCAGAAGGTTTTTCTACATGGGTGATCTAATGCTGCCTGAAATTGTAAAGTTCAGACCCGCGGCTGTAATGTTATCCCAGTTGCCACTTTCTCCTTCCTTCCTCAAAGGAAGCTATTTAAAGGTCTCTGAAAGGGTCTTAGCGCTTAAAAATTGCTGCAAGTCCAGGAACAGGAGATGCAACACATACCGCCTGATGGTCCTGAGAAAAATATCCAGAGGTGCAGAGTTCAGAAGAGTATGCATTTGGCCGCTATCATGGTAAGAGACACTTGATGTGGTTTTGTGATGATCCTGCCAGAGAAACAGAACCCGCCTCCTGCACTGCTACTTAGATATACACTATTTTGTTCTAGTGGCAGAGGGGGCAAACCCCACAAAGAAACAAACTTGCTACATTTCTCTGGGGCAAAATGGCTACCAGCAACAGGTAATATTAATTTTCAACACAACCTCAGATTAGAGGAATAGGGAAATGAGCAGGTTGCAAATTAACAGCACACTCCTATGCACAGTGGAAATAAGCCCCATCACATCAGCTTCCCCCACATGGCACCCTCCAGATGTGTTGAACTACAGCTGCCATAACTGTGGGAGTTGTAGCCCGACTTACCTGGAAGGCACCAGGATGGGGAAGGACACATTATTTTCCAAGGGGCTTACTCCTAAGTAAGTGTGCACAGCACTGCGGCCCAAGTAGCTACATTTCTAGGATCAATAATTCTGACAAGCAGCCTGCTTCCTTTCTCAGAAGCAGAAAGGAGTTTTTGCAAGGCCAATTCCCACGCCACCGTACCTCACCCCACATTAGAGACAAACAGAGATTTTTAAAAATGGGTTAATACTTCGGCACAGCTACAGAATTCCCCCCCCCACACACACACACACAAAACATCCAGGATTGCACATACAATTGTGTGTGGACAAAGCTGTGTGAACTGGAAGTGCTGCCTTTATACACCACTCCATCGGATGGCAGAGACTGCCCACAATCACAGAAGACCCATTTGGGCCACCGAGGTTCACTAGGATCATTGCAAACGACCCCGTGGGCCACATGCGTAACAGTCCAAAGCACCCTTCCTCCAGGGGTTCGGTGACAAGACAGGGCAGCTGCTTCCCACCTTCTCCAGAGCACCTGCACCTCTGGCCAATTTCCAAGCTTTACACACGGAATGACTATGAGCTAGGCAGGTCAAAGGCACAAAACCTTGTGCTTCAGAAAAGGAAGTCCACTCGTCTTGTGCTAGTAGCACCTCTACAGCTACTATGAGAAATAAGAAGACAGAAAGTATTCGCAACACTTGCTGCTCATTCCAAGATTATCGGAAAGTCGCCGTGCAATACCTCGATGCGGGGCCTTCTTAGCAGAGGCACCCGCCCTGTGGAAAAAACTCCCTCGTGCAGTTTGGGAGGCAGAAAAAATGGTATCTTTTAAACGCCCAGGTTTTCCCTGGCCCATAGTTAAATTAACCACGATGTCCCATTTTTACTGCTTCTGTACCACTGGGTATTATCGTAATCATATTGTTTTTAAAATTGTATTTTATATGTGATTTTAATATGTATATCGAAACTGCTTTCAGCCCCGCCCACCACCGGAATGTCGCCCCCGGGAGCTTCTCTGAAACTGAATTTGGCCATTCGGCAGAAAGAGATTCAACACTCCTGCTTCAACTGGAGGTGCCGGGCCCATATTTATCCATTATTTATCTATCTACAGTATTTGTATACCGCTCCATATGTAGGCAGATTCTGGAGCTGTGGACAATAAAACGACAAAACAGATAAAAGAGTACAAACAAATGAGTTAAAAACAGGGTAACATTAAAACTGTGGCTGGTCACCGAGGAAGGCTTCTTGGAACAAAGACGTCTTCAGCAGGCACCGAGAACAACACAGTGTCAGAGCCTGCCTGACCTCCAGAGGCAGGGAGTTCCAGAGAAGTGGAGCCACCACACTGAAGGCTCTTCTCCTGGTAGACTCCAATCGGGCCATAGGTCCATGTGGAACCACCAGGAGAATGTCTTCCAATAGCCTCAGTGACTGGGTAGGTTGGCAAGCGAGAAGATGCTTTCTCAGGTATCCTGGTCCCTAGTTGTTTCAGGGTTTGTTCACAGGTACCAGAACCTTAAACCTGGCCTGGTAGCGAATAGGCAGCCAGTGCAGTTCCCTCAGGAAGGGAGTTGCATGCTGAAAAGGGGCAGCTCCCAACAACAGATGTTAAAGATGTTTTATGATGTTTTTAGGATGTTTTAAGATGTTTAATAGTATATATTGTGTTGTTTTAGTTTAGGTATTTTATATTTTCTGTTGTTCCCCGCCTCGATCTAGATGGAGAGGCGGGTAATAAATAAAATATTATTATTATTATTATTATTATTAACAGCCAAGCTGCTGCGTTCTGCACTAGCTCCAGCTTCCGGAGCAGCCTTAAGGGCAGCCCCAGATAGAGCGCATTGCAGTAATCCAGTCTTGAGGTTACTAGCGGCCAAACTATCCCTGTACACACTCTGCATGTGCTCTGCAGCTGAGCTGTCCTTAGGAGGAGTTTCACACATCTCTGACTGAAAGAGTGTTCTATGTATGTTGAATTATAGACACTGGGAAGAGCTGGGCTGTGCATTCTTTTATCTGTTTAGTTTTAAACTGCTTTATTAGATTTTTAGCCAAATATGAATACATTTGGTTTTCTTTCAGTGGGGCTGGCCAGTCCCCCTCCATCCACCCCCAACGTTGTCCATCCCTATGCATGTTTTCTTCATCAACAGGCTGGCTATCTTCAGAGGCCTGTATTAGGAACAGAGTCTGGGAAAACTCAGAACAATGGAATTCTTCTGTCAGCTTTCACAAAGGGCCCGTCACTGCTGACATAACAAATCCATTTAAATATTGTGCCCGGCCGCAACACAGTTTGGCGGTTCGGTTTTTAGGCAGCTGTGTGAGAACAATCAGACCTTAAATACAGTACAACAGCCCTACTTACAAAAACTTGACCCCTCCCACACCAAGCGGATAACCCTTGTTTGAACAATGTGGCAATGTCAAGCCACTTTAAATGGCCTTCAATACCATTTAGAAACGCCAAAGTCTTGCCACCGTAGGAAAGAAGCAAAGAGGTTGCAACGGCTCACAGAGGGATCGCTTCTCTGCATATACTATCTTATAGCATATGCAACTTTATCACTCCATAATTGAAAGCAGCCATTTCCTATCAACAAATTGGTGTGATCACAGCTTGGTTGGGAAGCCTATAGTTTAGAGATGGATATCTTTTTTATTGTTATCATCATCATCATCATCATCATCATCATCATCATCATTTTATTTATACCCCGCCTTTTTTCCTGCATGGAACCCAAGGAGGCTTACATAATCCTCCTCTCCATTTTATCCTCACAACAACCCTGTGAGGTAGGTTAGGCTGAGAGTCAGTGACTGGCCCAAAGTCACCCAGTGAGTTTCATGGCCGAGCGGGGACTAGAACCCGGATCTCCCGAGTCCCAGTCCAACACTCTCACCAGCTGAAGCTCTCTGGGAGATTTTAACCATCTGCACATGTCACTACAGGGCTGCCAATTCTCTGTTGATCAAGTGATCCTGACAGATGCCTGATCAGAAGTAAAACCTTTACCCAGAATGTTAGCACTTAAACAGATTTATGCAACTGCATTGGTCCCAAAGGTAGACTGCCATGAAATACCTATCTGACACATTTGCACCTGCATACTCTCCTCAGCCAGCACACAGGTAAGCTATCTAGGTCCCCATACCTGAAACAGAAGCTACACCTACTCAGCCATGTTATCACTCACCTCACAAGCTGCAATCCTATGTACAATTACCTGGGAGTAAGCTCCATTGAACACAGTGGGACTTACTTCTAGTGAACAAACAGTATTGTGCTGTTAAATCCACACCCCCGAGGGTTTCTGGTTGTGAGCTCTAGGACAGGGCTCTCCAACCTTGGGTCCCCAGATGCTGCTGGACTACAGCTCCCAGAATCCCTTGCCATTAGCCATGCTGGCTGGGTACGCTGGGAGCTGTAGGCCAGCAACATCTGGGGACCCAAGGTTGGAGAGCCCCTGCTCTAGGAGATCTTGCAACAAAATTCTCCTGGTTATTGAATGGAAATGTAGCAGTCCGGCTCAGTGAAAG
This sequence comes from Shinisaurus crocodilurus, assembly GCA_021292165.1. Classification (NCBI taxonomy): domain Eukaryota; kingdom Metazoa; phylum Chordata; class Lepidosauria; order Squamata; family Shinisauridae; genus Shinisaurus; species Shinisaurus crocodilurus. The sequence goes on along the minus strand of CM037877.1, from coordinate 1,580,717 downwards.
CGTTATGCACATCCTCACTAACTCTGAGGGCGTTTCTTTCACCCCCATCCCCAAAGGCAATCTTTTGGAATCTTTGGCAATCACCAACAGCACTTCTCTGTGTTTCCGGTTTGTCTGAATGTGGGAGAAAATCGATACACTCAAGAGAGTGTTTTGGGGCAGTGGTTGTGCAGGTACAGAATGAGTTAGTCTGCTAGATCTGTGGGACACAAGCTATACTTATCACTTCTATAGCACTTCACAGTGTACGCAGTGCTTTACAAACCCGATCTCCCTTCATCCTCATGACAATGCTGCAGATTAATCTGAGAAGTAGTCACCTGAACAACACCAAGTAAAAGGCAAGTTACGTGATCAGGAGAATCAAATGGTATGGAGCTACGGCTATAGACTATACCACTGCAGGGGAGGGATTGCAAGTATGAAATGCTCAGGAAGAAAGATAGGTAGATAATAGAGAAAACCAGCATGTCAGAGAGGAGGCTTTGCTGAAGCTGTTTTTCCTGACATGCTATGTTTTCACAGGCGATGAGGTGTTTATTCATTCATTCATTTACTGCGGAAACATTCAACCAGCACTCCCACATTGCCATTATGCGGTGCGATGCAAGTAGCACCGCATGGTAGATTCTCCTGCTCTTGTAGCTTGCCCGTTAATTTCCATGGTTGATGAGGAATTTGAACCTGGATCTTTCATGATCAAGCCCAACACTCTGCCAGTGCACCATATTTGTTTCAGAAGAACAATTAATTAGAGCAGTGTTCTCCAACCTTGGGTCCCCAGATGTTTTTGGCCTACATGCCCCAGCCACTGGGAGTTGTAGGCCAAAAACATCTGGGGGCCCAAGGTTGGAGAACACTGAATTAGAGACTGCCTTGTACTTCAGGAAGGCTATTTGCTTCGCTTTCAATGTGTTTGTTAATGCTAGTTTTTGACCAGAAATGACCTAAGGTTCCTGTTTACACAGCCGGCCATTTAGGGACATCATTTCCATGCTTGCACCCCACACCGGCCCACCTTTACCATCTTGCCTCCTCCTATGCCTTTAATGCAGTGTTTCTCAACCTTGGGTCCCCAGATGTTTTTGGCCTACAACTCCCAGCATGCCCCAGCCAGCTATGCTGGCTGGGGCATGCTGGGAGTTGTAGGCCAAAAACATCTGGGGACCCAAGGTTGAGAAACACTGCTTTAATGGCAGCTTGACTTTCAGATATGAGCAGGTGGTACGTATTTTATTTTTTATTCTTTTTAAGAATTAAGAGTTTGAGAGTGCCATCCTCTGCATGTTTAGGGTGCAATCCTATGGTGATGGTTGTAAGCCAAGAACTCAAGAGGCTTACTGTCATCCAATACAGAGCGGGAGGAGCGGTGGAAGTGATTTCTGCCTCCCCCATCCTCCTGCTCTGCATTTTCCACTAGAGGGGCTTTTTTGCCCATCTAGCTGGAGCGTGTCGGAGCGGGAGGGAAGGAGGCTGGAGAGGCATCAGGATAGCTCATATCCTGGACTCTCTGTTGGGTTTTGCATAGGCAGAACGAGATTACCACCTGACATCAGGATTATCACCTGACATGGTGGGTGTCTCTTGAGTTCAAGTATACAAGGTCTCTAGTCACGAGACATAGTCTCGAGGTGATATGACTCAGCAACCTTGGAACAGATTTGGGGTAAACATGTTGATGAATAGGTTATACAACTGGGGTGAGTAATATCCTATTTATAGGTGGTATAAAGCTAACACACTTGCTGATAGCTTCACTCTCCCTCCTTGCTTCTTCACTCGTCTCGACTCGACATGTTTCTTGGACTTCACTTCATCTAGCCTTACCACTGGGGTATAGGATTTGAGTCTGCAATGATGTAGTGAGTAGAGATGCATTGTTTGCCTTAATCCCATGTAATTGGGACTTACAAATAAACTCTTTAATCTTTATTAACTGCTGTTATCTCCTCCTTCCGCCTGCGTGACTGGGACTGAGGGTCACTGGCTAGGGAAGCTTTTGAACCCGGGTCAGTCCAGCTCTCACACTCTCCACCCCTTCTCCAAGGTATCGTTCCTGACCTTGGAGAGAAACCGGCGCGGTTCTTTCCCTGCTGGCTGCGAGCGGGTGGGGGAGGGGGGGGGGACCGAGATCCAATTCTCAGCTCCAAGGTTGGGGTGCTGCTTCCGACGTCGGATCTGGGAATCCAAACTATCCTATTGCCCGTCAGACCCTGTCTAGGGGCCACAAGGTTGCTCCTTTAGACAGAAAAAAAAGTCCTACAACTCCCAGCAAAACTCGAAGGACTTTTCCTTGTCTAAAGACGCATAGGATTGCAGCCTTAGCTGTTGTTTCATTGTCGTATTTTAGATTATGATTTAATGGATTGTACAACACCCGGGAATTCTAAACAGCGTGAAGGATGATGTGAAAATGCTTCAAACAAACAGTGCTTATCTCCATGCAGTGAAAAGTTTCACCTACTGATTTTGGCAGATCAAGCAGCTGCTCTGGTTAGGCCTCATCTTTAGTACTGCGTCCAGTTCTGGGCACCACGCTTTAAGAAGGACGTAGACAAACTGGAGAGGGTTCAGAGGAGGGCAACAAGGATGATAAAGGGACTAGAAACAAAGCCCTATGAGGAGAGACTGAAGGAATTGGGCATGTTTAGCCTTCAGAAGAGAAGACTGGGGGGAGATATGATCGCACTCTTCCAGTATTTGAAAGGCTGCCACACAAAGGAGGGCTGGGATCTCTTCTCAATCATTTCAGATAGCAGGACACGGAATAATGGGCTCAAGCTACAGGAAGCCAGATTCCGCCTGGACATCAGGAAATACCTCCTGACTGTTAGAGCAATATGGCATGCCAATGGAACCAACTACCTAGGGAGGTGGTGGGGTCTCCCAATCTGGAGGCATTCAAGGTGCAGCTGGACAGCCATCTGTCAGGGATGCTTTGACCTGGATTCCTGCATTGAGCAGGGAGTTGGACTCGATGGCCTTGTAGGCCCCTTCCAACTCTACTTTTCTATGATTCTATGAACATCCCTGTGAGGTAGGTTAGGCTGAGAGTCAGTGACTGGCCCAAAGCCACCGAGGCTAGCCCCTTTTTTTTCTGGGCAGGTGGCAAGTTGAAGTAGACTGGCAAACATAATTTGCAGCCAAATGCTCTGTATAAAAGGAAATTGCTTTAACACGGATTTTTGTATTTATTCTGTTTCCTTGCTTTGCTTTTATTTTATCATGTGACGGAATTATTATTATTATTATTATTATTATTATTATTATTATTATTAGGCAGATTTGGATGAGAAAATGCAAATCTAAATATGAAGGCGAACAAATAAACCCTTGAAAAGTTCAGAAGACACATTTTGGATGTTCATTAATATTAACAAGTTTTGAACTGCACATTTTACCCTTCCGAGAAATTCAGCAATGTTTGTTTGTATTTGAACATGTGTGCGGGGAGCCTTTGATCATTCTGCGGTGTTCCACGGTGTTCACCTACATTCAGCTGTTTGTTTGCATTTGTTCATTTGCATTTTGTTCAACTCTGGAATTTAGGAAGACAGGTTTCCAGGATGTTGAAGGCTGCTTACCGTGGAAGGCACTCAACAGGTCGCAGCAACAAGCTGCAAGGGTAGGTGGTGGCAGGAAAGATAAAGGGAAGCACACATCCTGCGACCTGGGCCTCAGTAGAATCCACCAGGCTGGAAAAGCAGAGCTGTGAATAGCAGGCAGAGTAGCTGACTGTTGCCACTGGCAAAACCCAGATTTGACCAAGAAGCTCTAAAAAGCTTCTACTTAGTCAGGGAGACCAAGGTTGATTCACAGATAACGTAACTGATTATTTTATTTTATTTATTTTTATTATATTTATACCCCGCCATTTTTCCTGCAAGGAACTCAAGGTGGCTTACATAGTCCTCCTCCTCCTCTCCATTTTATCCTCACAACAACCCTGTGATGTAGCTTAGGCTGAGAGTCAGTGACTGGCCCAAAGTCACCCAGTGAGTTTCATGGCCGAGCGGGGACTAGAACCCGGATCTCCCAAGTCCCAGTCCAACACTCTCACCGCTACACCACACTGGCTCTGCGTTGCCAGTGTGATGGAGCAATACAGGTGCTACTGCAGTGTTATGCGTTGCTACACTAGTGTTACAACGATCCCTGGTTGTTCTCCTGAAACATCACAGTTTGCACTGGTGCGAGGTCCATTGGCTAAACCCTATCTACATTTTGCATTGCATGGCAGACCACAGGATTGGGCCATGCATTTGAGAACCCCAAATCATAGCTTATACCCATGAAAATGATCCTATGGTAAGTTGTGAGGGAGACTCTATCAACTCTTTGTTGCAGTTAATTCTTTGCTTTTTTGCAGAATCTCTTGTGCATCTCTCAGAGCAACTACAAATATGACTGGTTTAGAGTTTTACTCGCTAGGGCTGGATAACTCCTGTATCAACTACTGCAGTTTCTGCTCTGCCGCTTCCTTGCTAAAATAAACAGAAAGAACGTGCGTGTATCATAAACCTGCTACGTTTCCTGAAGGAAAGTTCTCTGGGGGGATCTTTCCAGGTAATTTTGTACATAGTCGAAACTTGTATTTGCTGGTGTGAAAGAAAAGGGTAGAGCTACAGCAAATGTTGCAAACACCGAAAACGTGGCTCAGCCTGTGTAAATATTTAAACAACGGGCGTATAGAACAGGAGCTCTGGAAAGGAACCTTTGTGTGAAAGAAAAGAAGGATCTGAGTTAATCTTTCATAAACCAAACCTCTAGTTGCTTCTTCACCAAACAATGCACAAACCTGTCTAAATTTCAGCCGAGAGCCCTTACGAAGGGGAAACAGTTTGACAACTGCACCAAGTGCATATTCAGGTGGAGAGTATTTCCCACCATTTAATGAACATATGAAACTGCCACGGACTCAGTGTCAGGCAATTGCATGTGCTCATTAGTTCACATTAGTTCGAGCATCAACAATTCCACTCACCAGGCTTGCTATGGCAAGCGTGATGATCGGGTCCAGATTATTTCCTCCCAACTTTGAAGCTGCACAGGTAGGTGGAGATTGTTCCAGCAGTTTTGTGGCAATTCCCACAACATCCAAAGTTCCAAAATTGGAAGGAAGCTTGGGGGTTGTTTGGCAGCTGTGTGGCTAGGTACATGGAGAGACTTGGTCACACAGAGTCAAATCCTGCCCCCCTCCCATGCCCTCACTGACCCTTTCTGATCCAGAACAGAAAATGGGGCAGTTAATGTTGGTGTGTGAAGAAAAATTAGCTTGCTGTGATGCTTATGTTTTGATATTGTTGCAGTGGTTTACTGCTTATCTGGAAAGTTTCCCAGACAGGATGAACCAGGACATAGCTGTCTGTGTTTACGAAGCTATTCTTACCTGCGGCCTTGCTAGGCGTGGGAATACTAGGCGTGAGAGAGAACAGTCAGGTGATGTAAATAAGGTAATGATGTGTAGTGGCCCGGCTTCGACACACAGACCACAGGGGGGGTTGGCCTATGGGCTGACTTTGGTGAGTAGTGCCACCACGTACCTCAGTTAGGGATGTACCCGAGTAGCCCGGCAGACAGGAGCAAGGCCCGAACTGGGCCTGCTCATGTCCGCCGGGCTACTCGTCCACCCGCGCGGGCTTACCTTCAGGCTCTCCATCTCTGCGGAGAGCCTGCCTCCCCGTCTGCTGGTCCTGTCGCGTCACTTCTGTCGCGGAGGAAGTGACGTGACGGGACCCTGCTCCGTCGCGCTGGACCCCCGCGCTCTGTTTTTGGCGCGGGAAACCAGGGCAACAGGGCTGTTTAAGCCCTGTTGCCCTGGTTCCTCCCACCAAAACAGAGCACGGGCGGGGGTCCAGCGCGCTGGAGCAGTGGCTCCGGCGGCGGCGGCGCACAGGACCAGGTAGGCGGCGGGGGGTGGGGGTCCTGGCAGCAGCAGCGGGGGGGGGGTCCTGGCAGCAGCAGCGGGGGGGGGGTTCCAGCAGCGGCGGCGGGGGTGCGTGCGGGGGTTTTCTCCGGCGGTGGCTCGAGTGGCGCGGAGAATGCTCCGCGCCGCACTGAAGAGAGAGATTGGGCTGCCGCCACCGAGCGAACCTCCAGCCGACTCCAGGCTCGGCCCCACCACTACCTCAGCTACGCCGACTATTGGTAGATAACCCGACCCCTGGGAAAGCCAACAGCTTCAGGTGGAGGAGCTTGACCAGGAGGCTTGTGGGGCCTTGAGGAATTAAATTGCCTGTAAATTCCACCTGATATTGGGTAGCAGCAGTGGCAGTACCACTCGGAGACCAAGGCAAGGGATGCCGATTGGGTGAGATGGTAGCCATCGTAATTGGCCATAGCACTGTGATGTGGAAGGCAATGAAAAACCACCACATTATATTTTCCAAGTATACTTGTCATGGTTAGACAATCCAGCTTTGATGATGTCCAGCCTCCGGTAGGAGCAGAGGAAGAAGAAGACACACAGGCAGCTGGTTGGCCACTGTGTGGACAAAATGCTGGACTAGATAGACTTTTGGTCTGATCCAGCATGGCTCTCCTTATGTTCTTATGACATGACTCTCTGTAAACTGAACTGGCATGGAGATGTTCCTTTATGATCAACCACTGGGGAAAGATTATACTTCAGTGGTAGGGCACATGCTTTGCAGAGGGCCATAGGGCTTTGCATACAGAAGGTTCCAGGTTCCAACTCTAGCATCTCCAGTCAAAAAGCCAGGTAGGAGGTGATGGGAAAGACACATCTCTGCCTGAGATGAGCTGCTACGCTAGTGAGAGCAGACAATACTGGCCTAGATGGACAAACAGTATGACCTGATATAAGGTAGCTTCCTGTACTGAAAACTATACATCTGGTTTAGCACAAAAGTATGAACAGAATGAAAAGCCCAAGAAACTGCCTTCTGGATTGAGATGCTTGAGGAAGTTGATCTTGCTTAATTCCAATATGAACTGATCTTATGCACACCTTACAAACTAATTGGGATTAGAATTTAGCTATCCACTGGATCGTGCACTTCCCACAAAATACATTAAAATCATAGAATCATAGAAAAGTAGAGTTGGAAAGGGTCTACAAGGCCATCGAGTCCAACCCCCTGCTCAATGCAGGAATCCAGGTCAAAGCATCCCTGACAGATGGCTGTCCAGCTGCACCTTGAATGCCTCCAGACTGGAAGAGCCCACCACCTCCCTAGGTAGTTGGTTCCATTGTCTTATTGCTCTGACAGTCAGGAAAATTTTCCTGATGTTTAGGTGGAATCTGGCTTCCTGTAACTTGAGCCCATTATTCTGTGTCCTGCAAACTGGGATGTTTGAGAAGAGATCCTGGCCCTCCTCTTTGTGACAACCCTTCAAGTACTGGAAGAGTGCTATCATATCTCCCCTCAGTCTCCTCTTCTGAAGGCTAAACATGCCCAGTTCTTTCAGTCTCTCCTGATAGGGCCTTGTTTCCAGTCCCTTTATCATCTTTGTTGCCCTCCTCTGAACCCTCTCTAGTTTGTCTACATCCTTCTTAAAGTGTGGTGCCCAGAACTGGACGCAGTACTCAAGATGAGGCCTAACCAGTGCTGAGTAAAGGGGAATTATCACTTCACGTGATTTGGAAGCTATACTTCTATTAATGCAGCCCAAAATACATCCTTTGAGATGCAATATGCATCTTTTTAGAGAAAACGTTTTTAGAAATGTGTATTTTAAGTGAAAATATGTTATACACAGACATAAATTTTCATGCAGCTTTTTTTTTAAAATTGCAGATTAATGTGGATGAGGAACAGAATAGATTTATGCGTAATAAGTGCAAAAGCAGCGTGGACTGGAAACAAGACTGATTTGTCCATACCTGCTTGTGGACACAACCTAATTGTAGGCCAATGACTTGTTCACTGACGGTTGAATCTTCCCTGCACTTTATCTCCAAGAAGGGAATCTGAGCACTGCAATATGACAATCTATTTTCTTCTCGTTGGATTTCACCATTACATTCTGACTAGACCGAAATGCACCAAGAAAGAGAGACAGAGAAAGAAATGCACACAGTTATGATGTTTTGGGCTCCTGCCCATTTGCTAGTGAAACAGAAATTACAGATATGCTTTTATAGCGGTAGTGATAGATAGATAGATAGATAGATAGATAGATAGATAGCCATTTGGAAGCTGCTGAATCTTTAGGGGAACTGAAATCTAATTTTATTTTACCAGACACTATCAAAGGTTTATCTCTGTCCCTTGGCCTTGATGCATGCAGAGCTTCAAGATGGACAAGTTCAAATCCCTTGCCAAACAGCATGGCGCAGGAATGGATAGGAAGCATCAGCTAAAAAGTGTGTCATCTACTTTTGATAACACAAACTGCTTTGAAAATAATCTACACCCCCACCGAACTGCATCACATCCACTGTTCTGGGATTCCTGTTCCCAAGTCACCACAGATGCTTCCCTTTTCCCTTGATCATTTCACAAATTGTAGGTCACGATACCACTTTGGCCCTCCCTAATGGTGCCCTGGGTCACCTGCAAGCCAGAGTTCAGGTCCACTTACGGTATATTTGACAAGATGGAGACAAGGGCTATCTCTTCCTGGCAAACAGCCATTCTCATCTCGGAAATGTCAATCTGCAAATGCTTATTAAACTGCACAGTTTCCACTCCAAAATGGATTTTTTCCCCTAGTGCGAATTCACACGTAATAAAATTTGCAAAATTGCATTTTATTTTGGCACATAAATACGCAGAGCCATGTAGCGTCCTGGGGCACAAAAGCCCAGAGATAGACCCGCTCCACTGGAAAGCTCGCTGCGGAGAAAATGACGTGGAGGCCCTTTTATGATCTGAGAAATGACTGTTTTTATGGCGTACTAAATAAAACCTACTATTGGAGCTAGAGGTTTGTAATTGAAGATGCTTCTGCTCTTGCTGAGAAGAACTGAGACACTGAGCGTGTGGAAATGGTTTGCAGATCTGAGTACTTTTCCATCTATAGTGATGGCTGTCAGTGTGAAACCGCTCTCAGTCCCCCCATCTACATGGCAAAGGCCTTTGTGTATCACAGCCAGAGGGATCCAAGGTACAGAGATACTACAAAAAATAAAAAATAAAAAAATGCTTCCCCACCAGCTCTGGATACTCATCCCATGGCAGGTGTTGTATGCGAGTGGAGCTGGAAAAAACCTTTACACTTCCCCCCCCCCCCCCCCGAACATTTTCAAGACAAAAAGGCTGCTTTCATGGGTGTGCAAAGTTTGCACACCATCCTGAAAAAAACAAAACAAAACAAAAACCCTCCCTACCTTTTGTTCTTTGGTGGCACTTTTTGTGTGTGCGCACATTCCCTTAATTTGCTGCTGCTTTGGGCACTGTTTTTTAAATATACCTTTAACAGGGCTGCTTCTTTCTCTTTCTCAGCCTATCAGGGACCATGTAGCGAATGTGCCTATCCTATGGAGCCAATCAGATTTGTCTACAGTACATGGTAACAAATGAAGTTGCATTGTTCTCATTCCGAAGACCCAGTGCACGATCCCATTGAAAGCAATATAGTGTGGACAGACAGCAGGCACACTGGGATATATTCTGATGTGCATCCAAGCTATGCTCCCTGTTTTGCCATGCCATGCCATGCCAATGCCACACTAGTTTCATAGCCAAAACACGGTGTGGCAAAACAGACATCATTGTATGGTTACTGAAAGAACAGAGACGTGTTTCCTTTTCTTACTGTGAGATGCCATATTATTAGGGAAGTTGGAGAAATCTGCAGTGGACTGAGTTCAGATTTCTATGAATCCAACCTGCAGGTTCCACACTGGACCAGCTTTTTCCAAGTTGCATGGACTTGCGGACGCCTGACACAATCCACAAAACACATATGGAAAAGATTAAACAAAATCCATACATTCCTACATATTATGTGCCCAAATTGCAAAAAAAGAGAGAGGGCATTCCTCAGTAGGTGCAAACTCATCCCGGTCTCCAGTGTTTGGCTCAGCTCTGCACATGCCAAACTGTCATAGACAGTTCAGTGATCAGGAGAGCCGATGGACGTGTAAGAGCTCCTTGTGTCTTTGGACTGTTTCCACAGTTAGGGAGCATCTTGATCAGGGAATAGGAGTTCCATATTCAAGACCTAGGCATATGTCCCAATAGATACAACCATCTTAGAAGAGCCATCCTCTCCCGTTTGAGAAAGGGAATGTCCTGATTTGCATGCAATGACAATCCAGGGTGGGCTAGACCCTTCAGCTCAGTCAGTCCTCCTTGGCTCCTCTTGCAAACAGGAGTGGATAAACAACCCGGGGTGATCCGCCCCTGGGTTGTTTAGCATGATGTCTGAACCCGGAACTCTGGCTTGTCTCTCCCTCACAGGTTCCAAGTCCGGCTTGTCATCAGAGAGATTCATTCAAGAAGACCCAGGGTTAAAAAAAAAGAAGACCTTGGGTTGCTATTACGTGCAAACTGGCCCAATGGCTTTTCAAAGATTAAACCTTCTACCCATGGTTTTGAAAGTATTTCTATGGGGGGAGGAAGGCTTCGGGCATAGCTTTCTAATCTTTGAAGACTTATGTGGAACCCACTTCAAACTATGGTTTCAATCTCTAGTTTATGGAGGAACTATAAATCGGGGACGGGACGTAATATGACACCATAGTTAATGACAACAAAGGAAGGGAGGAAGGAGCTTGCTCCAGAGAGGGGAGGAGGTACACAAACTCCTGGTTTGCAAATGATGGCTGGCAGGAAGCTATCATTACATTTGCTCTGAGCCCAAGGTTGTGACTTGGCTGAAAATTATACCTACCGGTAATGGGGCTGCGCAGGCAACTCACTGATGAAACTGTTATACTTCTCCAGCCAATGTGCAGTCTATTCACACAACATATGTTACTGATAGACTAGTTTGGGAATGATGCAGAGTTCCATGAACTTTTTATTTCAGCACTTTAGTGATTCCCCTATGAAATCAGCCAGCTAAGAATGGACTGGTGTGTGTGTGTGGGGGAACAGATAATCCTGCCCAAAAGGTAAAACCATTTAGAGATAAAGTAGGTTTTCTAAGTATATAGACGTCTCAAGTCTTTAGATCTAGGATTATCTGCAAGTTGCATATTCCATTAAGAAAATGGACTGCCTTCCGCCCAGTGGTATGAAATTCCCATTTGTTGAACAAAATAGCAGACATTAAAAGCATGACATTTTTATGGATGGGAAACCTGATGCAGAAATGAAACTCATCCACATTAAGCTCTGGTTATGTAAAAATCTTTACTGTGGGAGTTAAAAGGAAATCCCATCATATTTGATGAGACAAAGGAAAACACTCCCCCCCCCCATCACCCCAGGCTGGTCTAACTTTATTTTTCTCTTTTTTTAATGGCAGCTGTTTGAAGCTACAAGGAAAAAGATGGGATGGGATGCTAGATAGATGTTGTGCAAAGTCCTGGAGAGGTGGACAAAAGGGAGCTTGCAGTCCAGACAGATTTTACAGCATTCCTTTCCAGTGTATCACACTGGGACATACATGGACATCTACAGGATTTCACGTAGGAGATGCTGTCCTCCCTCTTTTTCTTGAAAAGAGCTGGACTGAAATTCTTTATAAGTCATAAACCTTAAAAACAAACAAACCCAACCCACCCACCCCCAACTCTGTATAAAACACATCTGTGGTCCCCTCAGCAATGAACAGGATGGGCACTCACTCAGCATGGCACTCACTCATTGTTTATTTCTTTCTAAAATGTTTTAGTCGCCCTATAGATAAAAGCTCTCAGGGCGAAATACAATAAAAGCTAAGACAAAACCCAAAATCCACATCAAAAACACAGAAACGGCAGAATAAATGATCGATTAAAAGCAGCAGAGGCTAGAAACAGGCATCAGAAGAAGAACAAAAAGTATAAAAATACAACTAAACACAGTGTTCAAAGCAGAGATACAGAGGATTAGAAGGCCTGAGAGAATAAAAAAGTATCTGTCTGTCACTGAAAAGATAACAAAGTAGGCACTAGGGGGGACCTCTCTGGGGAAGGTATTCTATAACTGGGAGGCTGTTACTATTTGCAAGTAGTCATTGCCAAACCTCAGCATGGAGAGGACACTTGGGAGCAGGGCTTCCAATGACCATCTCAGGGCTCAAGTAAGAAAATATGGGAAGAGACATTCCTTCAGATACTGTGGCCCCAAGCTATGAAGTGCTGGATTTGACCAAAACCTGCTGAAGAAGTCAATTCACAGTGACTGTACTTTATTTGCAATATTTTTTAATACTGCTCATCAACAAAGTCCTCTTCACGGTTCACATAAGTTATGAACCAATAAAATGCAAACATGTAAGTAACACTAACTGGTCCCCACATATACCGTAATCAAATGAAGCGACTGCATCTTAAGCAGGGCCATGCCCCAAGTCATTCAAGTGCTGAGCCAGGGAGAGGGGAAATTAATTTTCGAGGTCCAAATGAGCTCAGCCCTGCATATCTGTCATGCCTGTCCCCGCTTGTTGCAGAGGACTCTAGGACATGTTCCAGGTAGGGAACTGAAACTGGTGCATGTCTGTGTCAAAACGCAAATCTTCCCACTCCCTTTAAAATAAATAGCAAATCGCCGAGTGTCAATTCTGACCCACCAAGTGGAGTGATCCTTGAAATGGGTTGGAATTTTAGGACTCCCTCCCCTGGCGGTCCGCCCTGTAATCTGCAAGCTGAATAAGCCAATTAACTTGACAGTTGCAGGGAACTGGGGGCAATCTGGACCCCTGCCCCACTCACTATCAGGCAGGCAGGTGTGCCAGCCAACTCCAGAAGTTAAAACAACACTTATGAGCTTGCACTCGGCACATGCAAAGTACCTGCCAGGCCTGCATAGACTCACCCCTGCCCCATATTACCTGAGGGAGAACACCCAGGGACACTTTTCACAGGGTATCCAATGGTGCTGTTGTGCTAGTGGTAATGACCGCCAGTGCCAGTGGGAAGCCAGCGCTTGCTACAGCAATCGGAAACTAGCCTAAAATGGCATTTCTGGAATGGAACAAGTCAACGGAGTTTGCCAAAGGGAGCTCCGCTGACCTGTCCCATTGCAGGAATATTAGTTTGTGCTAGCTAGTGCTTTGCATTGCACTAGCAGTCATTCCCGCTAGTGCAACCTGGTGAGCATTGGGACACTGCCGGCCTTGGATACTACCCATATCCTCCTACATTTTGCACAGAGCAGGGGAAGCTCATTAGTGATGGGCAACTTATATTTCCAGAAAGCTTGTCAGCCATTATTGATCTTCTAATTTCAGTACCCTTTGATAAGCACCTGAGTTTATCCCCAGGGTTGTCTGGAAACCACTGAGCCAAGCAGTTTTTGTTTATATTTTCTGATTTTACATAATACTAACTGCTTCCGCTAGCTTGTGGTACCTCCAAAGAGCTGTTCAATAAACTGAAGCGGACTACTTCCTCCCTCTGTCTTCTGAGCTTTTATCAGGCCCGTTCACAGAAAGAAAGAAATATGCAGGTGCTGTAACCTGCGCAGGGCTCAACATTCCGGTTGCAGTGTGATAAAGGCCTGCAGAAAGCACAATCATAAAACTCAGCTATGTGTTGAAGTCCTTTCCTTCCCTCATTTTCTTGCATTTGTTAATTTTAATCTGAAAGAAATGCAAAAGAGCTCCTGTTTGCTTTAGCAGATCAGCATATAAAAAGGTTGTCTGCAAAGGTTACCTTACAGTAAATAGCACTTTAAAAAGAAAAAGCTAGTGAACAGCCTAACCAAGCCTTCCCCAACCTAGAGCCCTCCAGATGCTTTGGACTACATTTCCCAGCATTCCTGACCATTGGCCATGCTGGTTGGGGCTGATGGGAGTTGAAGTCCAAAATTATCTGGAGGGAAAGGTTGAACTAGCCTGAACAAGTGCACACTATGAGGAAGCTGATGGGATTCTAAACTGGGATTGCAGCGCATCAGATCTAATCTTGGTAATCTACCACCTAAAGCAGGGCTCTCCAACCTGGGGTCCCCAGATGTTGCTGGCCTACAGCTCCCAGCATACCCAGCCAGCATGGCTAATGGCAAGGGATTCTGGGAGCTGTAGTCCAGCAACATCTGGGGACCCAAGGTTAGAGAGCCCTGTCCTAAAGAGATGAAGCTCAAAGGCTGCCCAGTTCTAGCTGAGTCAGAGGCACTGTTTACTGTAGCAGTGTGGATGAGACCTTCTCTGGGGTTGCGTGTCATGCCTGTATCAGGTGTTCCCAGCCTGTTGGGGCTGATGGGTACATTTGATATTTTGAGGAAGTGTTCTGTGCTCTCTGTCACAAAATGGCTGCCATGGGGGGGGGAAGTGCCTATTCACAAAACGGCTGCAGTGGTGGGAGTGAACAGTCCCAAGGCTTTTTTTTTTTTCTCAGAGAGACAAATTGGTGAGGCTAAAAGACAATTAACTTGCCCCAAGAACCTGAATACAAAGCAGAAGTGGGCTCTGAGCCCCAGAACACAAAACCACTCTCTTCAACCCACAGTTTTCTGCTCCAACCTTTTGTACAGAAGTGCAAACCAATTAATTTCTCAAACTGTCTTTAAAGTTAATTTATTCTACCAAATTTATTTCCCCAAATTAAGAGGAATTTCACCTCCAAATCACCCACAGGAACTGCCCACCCACAATACAAACACACAGGAACCAGTGATCTGGCCTACACAATTTAACCTCCAGTGAGCCAAATGTGCTTGATAAACCCTGTTTTTGCAGTCCCAGGCAGTTACAAGGAGGGTTAGTGGGCTGTGTTTGTTTCATAGATGTTTCATAGATCATAGAGTTGGAAGGAGCCTACAAGGCTATCGAGTCCAACCCCCTGCTCAGTGCAGGAAACTAGAGGAGGGGTCTCCCATCCAAGTAATAACCAGGCTTGACCCTGCTTAGCTTTCCACAGGCCTGATGTAAATTTAGCTGGAATGATGTGGAGCAACCACATCACTTCAGGTTACCAGTAAAAAGGCCCAGAGGTGTACTGAATTTTTGGAATGGGGCAAGTCAGTGGAGCTCCCTTACGTGAACTCTGCCGGCCTGCCCCATTCCAGCAACGAGCATTTCCACTCATCTTGGGTTGCCCTGGAAGCACTAAATCTATGTTCTGTAAGCGGTGGGCACCACATGTGGAAGGAAATTGGCAGGGCTGACCGCTCGCAGGTGTCTCCATTGGATACTACCCTTAGTCATAATGACAGTAGGCCAGATTTCCCCCACCCAGTGCCCTCCAGATGTGTTGGACTACAATTTCCAGAATCCCCCCCCGCCCGGCCCACGATTATTAACTCTGGATTCGACCAATGGTGTCCTGACATAATCAATAGCTCTTTAATCAGAGTTTTTCCAAGTCAGAAAACTGAAGAAACAACTGTTTCAAGCAGTATGGAGAGTCTTCACTGCTTCCAGCAATAGTTGTGCATTGGTTATCTAGAAATGGTTCTCCCATGCAGCAACTCCTTCAAGCAGCATTTCTTTGTGGGTGTGTAAGTTTCCAGGGAGAAGGTCAGCTAACCTGGATGCCAATGGCAGACTGGAATGTGTATCAAATTAAGGTGGAGAATCTGCAGTGATTTACATCTTTTACAACACCATTAAATTTAATGGGCTTACAGAGAGTGTTAGGCCAATACAGTATTTTGCATCTTTATGGTCTATGCACAGAGAGATAGCATTGTGCTGACCATTACACCCTCCAGGGCAGGAAGGCAATCCTTTCCTGGTATATACGTACTAGCAAAAGCCTGGTTCTTGTTTTGTTTAATTTACAATTCTTTCCCCTTCCTTATCAGTCATACTCCCTTAGGGGACGACCCTATGGCCCCTAGATATCTTCTGGGGGGCCACAGGATAGTTCTGAGTCCCAGCTCTGAGGTCAGAGGCTCACATTCATCTCAACCAGTGTGGCATAGTGGTTAGAGTGTTGGACTGGGACTCGGGAGATCCGGGTTGTAGTTGGCCATGAAACTCACTGGGTGACTTTGGACCAGTCACGGTCTCTCAGCCTAACCTACCTCACAGGGTTGTTGTGAGGATAAAATGGAGAGAAGGAGGATTATGTAAACTGCCTTGGGTTCCTTGCAGGAAAAGGTAGGCTATAAATATAATAAATAAATAAATAAATAAACCTGATTGTGCCTTGAAGGACTGAAAAGTGCAGCTCAAGTATTCATTCACTTCTATCCTAACAGAGAGCAACTCATGTCCCCACGCTTTTTTTTTTTTTTAACCTCACCCACTTTCTGTTTTATTGTATTGTTGTCTCACTCTCCTATCATTTCTCATGGAGCTTAGAAAAAAGGGAGGATTGAAATGACAGAAATGTATAAAATCATGGAATACGGAAAAATATAGTGAAGAGGCAAACTCCCAAACATGGGGCGTTGTGGACATGGGATCCATGTGCTCGTCCTCCTCCCAGTCCATTTACGCTGGAGCTTAGCCATTCCAGAGATTAGCCTGAACTTGAAATGGATCCATAATTTACTCTTGTCTCTGCAAAGTTCTCATGGTTCTCAGAATCCACGGCCTCCATCTCTCTGTTGTTATGTCCCCGAAAACCACACCCTCCTCCTGGTGCCCTCTGTAAAATTTGCAGCGGTGGCGGGAGGGGAGGTCGGGAGAGCTCCTGTGCCTGGGAATGCTGTGGGAGTCCTATTTTCTCCAGTGACGATCCGTAGTTCTGGTTGACTATTTGGATATACAATTTATTCCACAGCTGACTTGGGCAGGTTCACTCGTCACCATATGTATTCACAGCTTCTAAAAATATAAAATCGCAGGGTTACCCGTTGAAGCTAACTGCCAAGTCTGGAAAAGAACTGACTGGCATCTTTGTCCTGTGGATGGAAGCGTAGTCTAAGGATTTTGGTTTTTTTTAAAAAAATAAATATATAGTGAAGGAAATCAGTAAGAATATAAGGCTGGGCCTAGGAATCTTCCAACATGTCTTCAGCTTAATGGCACAACACTAATTCTGATGCTAGCTCCTTAAGAAAATTAGGCAAGGAATTCAAAATCTGAAATAGTTGATGGGCTAGAAGTTTCACTCAGGATGCAACTAGCATAGTGACTTCTAAAAAAACCCACACGAATAGGTCAGAAATGACGAACGGAGAGGGAGGGGAAACAAGAAGATAGATGAGCTTCAAACTGGTCATCCCAAGTTTGAATGGGTTGTATCCTAACCTGACCATCCACTAGTGGAACAAAAATCAACGATGGAAGAGTTATCTCCATCTACAGCCTCCGTGAGCCACAAAATAAAATCTGCTGTGGAGGGCTCGGGGAGCTTCAAGAACTTATTTGGAATGCACACGGGGGGGAAGTCTGCTCACGCTACACTGGATTTCAGCCGGTATATTCATTCCCTTCCCTATTTTTTAAACTGTACGTTGACTTTACCTTTGGTACAGCTGTTGGGAGCCAGATGAAGTTGTTTGGGACCCAGATCCAACCTGCTAATGCCTCTGCATTGCTACACTACCTACTCCCTCTCCTACAGGAAGGGCAACTACTGTGAAGAACCTGGGGGACCTCCTGCTATCACAATTGGATTATGTATATCTGGTGAAAATCAGTTTCACATCTTGCAGTAGGCAAATCAGAGTTTAACTTTCTGTCCCCTAGAATGAATTAAAGAATCCAATTGACCCCAAAGATGCTTATTTATGCTAACAAATGAAACAAACCCTACTTAATTCAAACTACCTAGAGGTCAAGAGAAACAAAACAAAAACAAAAACAAAACAGTGAAAGGATGAGAATAACCATAAATTCAGATCCACCATGGAGGTGCCGTCTAAAAGTGAGCCATCAAGAAGAGTCATTCTGATGCTAAGTCTGCAGAATTTGAAATATCAGATATTTTGGGAATACCAGACAATCAAATATCTCTGTTCCATTGCAGGGAGACATCTAGTAAGCAGAAAGCAGCCCTGATCCACACAGAGCAGCACAAGATAATCAGATTGTGCTCTCACATCCTTCCTAATTCTTGACTTTCATCTGATTTCATTGGTGTTTCTGTGCAAACTGCACCAATTCAAATCTTGACATTTAAACTGGGTATAAATAAAAATGCCCTGCAATTCCTTTTTAAGATGGTACCTTTGAGAAGTTTTCTTAAGGGTTCCCCTTTTACTTCCTACTATAAACACACACACACACACACACACACACGGTACATTATTTCTCCTTTTAAAGTTAGGCATGAGAAGACTCGCCAGAGGGAATTAAAAGGTGGCTTTGAAACATTCGCCCAAAGCTACCGGCCACATCATGAAACAAACAGCTGCAATAAAAGCTATCAAATGCCTGAGAACGGAAACCTAGTGTTTTTTTGAAACTTAGGAGTGGTTAAAAGCAACCCGCGGCTAAGGCAGCTGACAAAGGGTGTGGAACTGAGAACCCAAACGGAACATCTGGTCACCGGCATTAAGGCAGGAGACCAGATTTTGGCTGCTTGCCTTAATAACAAGAAAACCACAGTTTCATAAGTTGTCATTTAGGTATTTATGTAGAAATTTCTTTCTCCAAACCCTACAAACCCCTTCCTCCATCTCAATAGACTTCTAAATAAACTCATTTGCTGTGGAACTGCATGTTAGAAATTCAAGATGACCTTCAAAGAACTTTGTTCTGGACAACCTACCCGTCTCTGGCTGTCATTTGATTCCTAGCAGGGAACACAACATAACCATCAAAAGTAGGAGGTTTTTCAGGCTCTCTGTTCTTTGCATTAAGGGGATGACAACTACAGTGTCACATTTTGCCTGCCACTGCATGAACTTCTAAAAAGCAAAGAGGGAAGAACTTTCATAATCACACCTGTCATTACTTGTGTCTTTCTCCCCCTGTTTTTTGGTAAGAGTGCTCACCTCTCACCCCTTGTAGATATTTTTTTTTAAATCATACTCCCAATGTGTCAAATAACTCTATTTTAAAAAGAGCAATTGTAGGATTGTCACTGCATTTCACCAAAATGTGACATTCAAGACAAATATGAATGTCACAAATATGTGACATTCAAGGACTTCCTGTAGGAAGTCTGAGGGACATGGAAAGCATTTTTGCTAAGACCTGCAACATCTCGTTGGGGGTGGGGTGCTTCGAATCCCAGACAAGCCCACATGAGGGGGTTGAGGAGGACTGTACCTTTAGGGAGGGACTGCTACTCACGGGTATAGCCAGGACCAATCCAAGACATTTTCAGTGCAATCCTATGCAAGTTTAGACAGAAAAAAGGCCTACAAATTTGTAGGCCTTTTTTCTGTCTAAACTTGCATAGGACTGCGCCCTTAGTTGCCCAACAAATCCCACCCACCCCCACCCCCAAGCCATGATGCTTAATATTCAAGACTGGCCAAGTTATTTTGGCAACCTGAGGCAGAAAATCCCACAAGCTCCACTCCCCGTACCTGGCAGTAAAATACAATAATAATAACAACGTAAAGAACTATTTGATTCCTTTTCATGGCACCCAAAATCAGGTGCCTGCGGCGGCCGTCTCACTCTACCTAATGGTTAGGCTGGCCTTGCACATGTTTTGCTTGATGAAGGTACCAGGTTCAGTCTCTGGCATCTCCAGCTAAAAGGATCAGGTAGCAGGTGATGGGGTAGACCCCTCTGCTTGAGGATCTGCAGACCTGCTGCCCATCAGAGTAGATATCTGCCCAGAGAATGCTTGTTACTGGGCGGACTAAAAATATAGTAAAACAAATAAATATTTATTTATATACTATATTTTTAGCCCGCTTAATAACAACTTGGGACCAGGAGGATACTTGAGAGAGCACCTTCTCCCTTACCAACCTGCCCGGTCACTGAGGTCATCGGAGGACATTCTCCTGGTTGTTTGGAACTCCCTGCCTCTGAAGGTCAGGCAGGCACCAATATCGTATTGCTTTCAGCGTCTCCCAAATACACATTTATTTCAGAAAGCCTTTGTGAACTAACCAGCCATGGTTCCATTGATTTTGTTTTTAGTATGTTGCTTTATTATTTTATCTGTTTTATCTTTTATTGTTCACCACTCTGGAATCTCCATACCGGAATATAAATCTTGTAAAATAAATAAATAAACTGGATGGAAAAATATTCTGACCTGGTATAAGGCAGCTTCCTGTATATTTTAAAGTTGCAATCCTATGCAAATTGAGAGAGAGAGAAAAGGCCTACAACTCCCAGCATGCCCCAGCCAGCTATAAATTATAGCATACATTATAAATTGCAAACAAGAGGGGGCATGGAAAGGAAATGACTGAAGAGTGAACTGTAACAAATAAACAACCCCTCAACTTAATATTATAACACTGCTTCAGAGATTTTAAAAGATACAATTCATTTTATGATCAGTGATCGAGGGGAAACCTCTAAAAAGGATCTGTTTGTTGATGTTCGCATTCTCTTATTCTTACCTAACCAATCATTGTTGCCATTTTGGAATTTTTTTAAAAAAAAATTTTTAGTAATGAGTATGTCATTCATTAATGGAAGCTCTTCACAAGTATAAAATTCTTGCCTAAACTGAAATTCCATAGTAATTCAGACTTTAAATTCAGGTAAAATTGTAAACATTGGTAGAGATTCTGTGGGAAGCAAAATGAATTTAAATTTAATTAGAGAGATTAACCTTTTCAGAGAAAAGCTTTAAGTAGCCACGGATAAGAAAGGGTTTTATTAATGGTATATTTTTTAACCTCATTAATTACTATATAATCAATTATTTTTGTTTTAGTGGCGTTATTGACTGACCTAAGGGCAGGGTGGGCAAGAAATGGAAAATTAATTAAATGACTGGACAGGTGAGCAGATCTATGGAAGGGGCAGAGAAGAAAAAGTGTAGATTCATGCATAAACGTATGGAACATAGGGTTGTATGGATTTTGTTAAATCCATTCCGTCTGCGTTTCGTGGATTGTCAGATGCCTTTCCTTCTGTTGTCTGCCCATTGATAGAATCTGATGTTTTTCAATTTCCCGAACGTGCATTCATTTGCACTTGGCACAAATTTTCACTTCCGTAAACGCACAAATCCCCCCCAAAATGCGCATTGATTTTGTTTTTAAGATATTCCAACATTGTGCTGCTTTTGGCACCTGCTGAAGATGACCTCCTTGTTCCGGGAAGCCTTCTCTGCTCTTCAACCACCAATGTAATTTTAGTTTGTTTTCAATATATTGTTTTTGTTTCTTTCTTCTGTTTTTTTCTTTTTATTGTTCACCGCTCCGGAATCTTCTTGATGTGGAGTGGTATACAAATATTGTAAATAAATAAATAATAATAATAATAATAATAATAATAATAATTATTATTATTATTATTTCCATGCTTTAGCTGTGGGGGGCAATGTGTGTTTCGTGGATTGTCAGCTGCCTTTCATTCTGCTGTCTGCTCATTGATGGAATCAGATGTTTTTCAATTTCCCGAACGTGCATTCATTTGCACTTGAGCAAATTTTCACTTCCAGAAATGCACAAAATCCCACCAAAATGCACATTTTCATACTTTAGATGTGGGGGGCAGTTGGGTTTTTTTATTTTTTGTATTTTTCTATGACTAAATTTGCACAACAATCCAGAAAGTATATTAAAAAACAAATTCTGCAAGTCCGCAGAATCCATGCAATTTGAGAAAAGCTGGTCCGCGACGGAATCTGCGGGTCAGATCCATAGAAATCTGAACTCATTTGAGTCAGTTGCTGATTTCTCAGACATCCCTGTAGGGCATACCCTACAGTATGAGTTATTGACTGATGGACCATTACAAAGCTAATTATATTGTTGCAGAATAAACTTAGATTATCTTCCAGAACATTGGTCTCAAAACCATAGCAGATCTACCAGGATCTACTGGAAGATCTCCAGGGGATTTACAATAGTTCGACAAAGCCTTCTGACTCCCAATAGTTTAACAACTGTTAAAACTGCAAGAAAAGAATTAGAAAAAATATATCTCTGCTGTGGCTGACTTTGTGATATTCCTTTAGACTCCGTATTCCTTAACTGTAACTTGAGAGTATAAACCGACTGTCTTTGATTGGGTCTTTGTGCCATTTTGCTGGCCAGTTTAGAGTTCTGTGTTAGAATCCCTGATCCATAATAACTCAGATGTGGATTTGTTCTTGTATATATATGTAGGTTATACCAGTTTATGGCTCTTGGGGAACATTAGTTAATTGGCCCTACCCCTCAACCACCATTTTCTATCTGTATTTGCCCCATAGCCAATATTTGGAACTGTGATTCCAGTAAAAAGGGAAGAAAAAGAAATGAGATCCCGGAAGCCTGAAGTCTATATCCAGGCCAGCCCTGGGTTTTTCGTATCATGCAGCCTTCTGGATATCAGAAAACGTCACAATGAAACCAAGATTTCAGACTCTAGTCTAATAAATAGATCCCACTCTTTAATTTCCACATGGGAGACACATATATACACATCCTCCCCAACCTTAGGACATGTGCTGACCAATGTTAGGGATGAACAGATCTATCAATCTCAGTCTCTCCAAGATGGTCATCATTTTGTGGTCAAGTTCATTCCATCCCATTTTCGCATGAGCTTGCTTAAAAAAAAAAAAAAAATCCATACAGAAATTTGTACACATTTTGTTTTGGCAATGTTTGCATTTTTCTGCATGTTTTCTAATGTGTGCAGTTTGGGGTACATGCACACATTGACTAAAGCATGTTTGTGTGCATTTTGGAAATGTACACATTTTTCTTTGTGCTTTTCTCAAATATGAGCATGTTGCTGAACATTATTTTTTTTTATTATTTTTGCGGCGTGGCATCGCAAGCACAGAAATTTCTGTATTTCTGACCACGAATTGTGTTAAGTTCCATGTTTGGGTCTGGGAGGTGCAAACTGGGTAAAGCCATAAAAAAGAATGAATGGAACAAATTTATCACACATCCCTATTGTATATATGTTGGAAGTCGAGGAAGTTACCCATTGACATCAGAAAGAGTTCCTGGTGTAACATAAGAGTGAGGTTTGCATTAGTAAGAAACGTGAGCCCTGTTCAGGCATTATACCTGAAGTGGGTTCTGCAGTGTGTGTAGGGGGTGTGGGTGCTGGCCCCACCCCAAACATCCCTATACATTCTGACCCCAGTCTCCAATCTTCTGGCGTTGAGTGGGAAACTTCTACGTGCACTTGTAAAACCCTGATAAAGAAGAGTTCCCAGTCGAGCAGAGGTTGCTACTCATGTTCGAACAAACACCCATAGAATCCCCCTTCAGACTTTCACACACACACACACACACACACACATGTTCACAAAATGGAATTTGTGATGCAGGTCAAATGTTAAGTAATTCCCACTACCCTATTTTGAGAAGTTGCTGGGAATAGAATGGACCGGAGTTATGTTAGGCGTTTGGTAGTTTCCCTTTCCCATTCATGTCAACATGGGTAAACTGGACCCCTAATAGCTCTTAGTAAGTTAAATGTTTTTTAAAAATGATAAGGGGAAGAGATGAAATACCATGGGACAGGACAACTGGCCGCATGGAGTATGAAGGGATTCTGCTAAAATGTTTTACAAATATTTCAAACAGCTGCAGGGGTTCACTACGATTTAGGAAGGTTGCAGTATGCCTATGTACACCAGTTGCCGGGGAACATGGGTGGGAGGGTGCTGTTGCACTCATAACCTGCTTGTGGGATCCCGTGGGCAGATGGTTGGCCACTGTGTGAACAGAATGCTGGATGAGATGGACCCTTGGCCTGATCCTGCATGGCTCGTCTGATGTTTTTAAGATTTATTTTTTTTAAAAAAGCTGTGATCCCCGATATACTAATCATGTGGTACACATTGTGGATTACATATTCAACTTTGTGGTATGGTGTGCTAATGAAATCAAAGGGACCCCCCCCCCTGCAAAAAATAGTTCACAAAATGATACGCTTCTGAAGAACTCACAGTTTCCTGGGAACACCATTTGAAGACTGCTGCTCTACAACATTATCTGAATGCTAAGACTATTTACCAGCCCCTTTTCTCACAATATAAGAAAAGCAAAAATACATGCACAGAAATGGACCCTTACACATGCAAACACACCCATGTGTACATACACACAGAGAGACATGCACACTCACACACAACCTATGGAACTCACGGCCATATCGTGTGATGTCCACTGGCATGAACAGCTCATTTAAAAAGGGTTGTATAACACATAAATCACAATTTAGCAAAAGCAAGCTGCAGAATGAAAAAGGTTCCGCTGTCAGGTCTCCTGTACTTAAACCACAAGAAACTTCTGTGAGTTGGGAGGGGTACCCCCAGCCTTCAAGAGTATGCACACTGTACTATGACAATGTTTTCCCCAAGCAAGGCAGTTCTTATGTACCGGTACATTAAGCGGTAGGTGCAAACACGGCCACTGTTTACTTCCGTTTCTTTCTTCCTCTAATGTTGTGGTTTAAGTATCTAATATTGTTTAAAGGCTTTAATTTCTGAAAACACACTTGAAATGGGGAAAACAAAGAAGAGAAGAGAAAACTGACAAGGATCATATATCTATCTATATCTATATCTATATCTATTTCAACATATTGATTTGTACTCAAGTGTTTACGTTATGTTGTAGAGGTTCCCCCCCCCCTTTCTTTTAAAGGAAACCTTACAAGTATAAAATCACATGAAAGAATTAGCCGAAGAGGGCCACATGGGTGAAAACATTGCACACACAGTTATTTGCATCGGAGTCTGAATGGATGCAAAATGGCCCTCCACCCGCTTTAACATTGCTGTCTCCCACACAGAAATAGGAAACAAACAAAGCCATACAACTTTGCAGTGCGTGACTTAGTAGAGTTAAGCTTTACTAAAACCAAATGTCAGATTTCAGCACCTCTGTTAAAGGGCAGGGCGTTTGTGCAACGGATACCATGTTGTGAATCCACAGACAGTCCTTTCCCAACTGCCAAGGAACTGATTCCATTAAAGGCACCTGTTTTACATCATAAGGTACAAAGAGTCCACAATCCTTACACTCTGCTAGGACAGTTCAGAGAGAAGAGATTTCTCTGTGGTTAAAAGGGGGAAGGATGGAGAGAGACAAAACAACTCAAAATGGAAAGTAAACAAGAACCTGATCTGCCTTAAAAAGGTATCATAATCCTCAAATTTCACATAATACTTTTGGCTGGTGGGAAAACAACAACTGTAATCCAGGCCTTGTAGAGAGGAGGAAAAGAGAAATGCAGGAGGACAAAAATTATATTTGAATAACCCTCCCACCAAATTTAAAGGATCACACAGATAGCATGTGACCTGATCAAAAGGGGCAATGATAGGGGTGTGGAAGAACCAAAAAAAAAAAGATTTTCTTTTTATTTTCATTTAAGTTGAATTAGTTTCATTTTCTATTCACAATACCTGACGGAACGTCTCTCCCAACCGCTATCTACCCGGACACTACGCTCAACATCTGGGGCCCTCCTCCGACTGCCACCTCCAAGAGAGGCTCGGTTGGTGGCAATGAGGAGGAGGGCCTTCCCGGTGGTAGCCCCCCCGTTATGGAATCAGCTCCCCACTGAGACCCGCCTGGCGCCAACCTTACTATCTTTTCGGCGCCAGGTTAAGACTTCCCTCTATGCCAAGGCATTTAGTTAGGAGCTTGGAATAGCACGGAGGGGATTGTCACCTGTAGGCTCAGTTTTATTGGCTTTTGTATTGTAATTTTAAACTGTGTTTCAAATTTGGTTTTATTTTTTAAACTATTTTGTATGTTTTTTATTGTTGTTTTTATCTATAGAGTGTTGTGAACCGCCCAGAGAGCTTCGGCTGTGGGGCGGTATATAAATGAAATAAATGAAATGAATGAAATGAATTTGAATTACAGTCCTTCATTATTTATTTCAAAGGAAGAATCAGAAATCTTCTGCTACCTGTAACTTTGGTGTTTGCATCCAAATGGCACAGAATTGTAGGCATTCAACTACCACCACCCCCATCCCCTGGCATGGGGCAACGAAACGAGTCCTATTTTACAGGAAAACATGTGCACAGGCACAGAATAACTGGTTGATTTTTAATGTTTCCCTATGTAACAGAACCCCTCCCCCATCTACCCAAAAGACCCTCTTTGAGCTGTGCACAAATGGCATCCCAAAATTCTCTGCACTATTTGTGGCCAGAGAAAATTGGGCAGGGCACTTCACCAACTTTCTTCAGGGGGAGAAGAAATTCTCCAATTGTTCTCAGGTCTGGGACTCAGCATCAGCATATGGCTCTTTCTTTCTTTCTTTCTTTCTTTCTTTCCGGTTGTTTTGTTACTACTGCAAGCAACAGCCACTGTGTTGGCAGCCTGGCCAACGTTTTGCATCCTCCACAAACTTAACAGTCATTCCAGGGCATTGTGTCTGTGTGTGTGCGCTTGTGTGATATCACCTGCCACAAAAAAAAAAAATATTCAGAAAAAATTTCTACAAAGTGTTATTTTTCTAGGGAGTGAGAAAAAGAAATATCTCATTAGTTTTGGCAGGAAAATGTTGTCTGAGAAATTTCTGCACAACTCTAGACCCTCTTGAGCCATCATCCCCCAAACACACCAACCATCCTATAGACCAGGGCTCTCCAACCTTGGGTCCCCAGATGTTGCTGGACTACAGCTCCCAGAATCCCTTGCCATTAGCCATGCTGGCTGGGTATGCTGGGAGCTGTAGGCCAGCAACCTCTGAGGACCCAGGGTTGGAGAGCCCTGCTATAGACACTGTACCCATCCCCAAACTGAATACACAAAAACAGTCTGACAGGAAAAGTCCATCTCCGCCTCTTTCTCACTTTCAAGAAGGAATTGCTAGCTTTGATTGCCCTATTCTCCACAACCTCTAGGCACTGCAACTCACCCCACTGTCTGGTACCCTTTCCTCTGTCAGCCAGCCTTCTTCCCACCCTTCCTGAGACTTACCCCATAAAAATAAGGGCTTTTGAGCATACTTGGTCTTTTGCTTGGGGAAACTCTGAGGACCTCCTTGTGGACAGACCTATGCCTTCACTTGCAGCAGGAGACTTCACCTCATGCGCAAGTGATGAAAACTAAATTAGGAATCTCTAAAGATTAGTTAGACACCATTGTCTTGTTGATTTTTGAATTCAAACACCCTTTCTCTACTCTATTTTACTTCAAATCTTTAATAACAAATATTTAGATTGATGCTTGGGAACAGCTAGTAGTGCATTATGGAAGGGGTGGGCAACTGTGGACAGTTTGGCCCGGATCTTCCCCATCCCCCGTGAGATGCCCTGGGTGGGTTTTTTTTTCTTTCTTTTGTAATTCCAAAATTCAACCGGCTCCATAGTGTTCGTAGCTTTAAAAAAAACCAAATAAATTAAGCTAGTTTGCAAGCTAAATTTGTCAATTTTAATGCTTTGTAGCCGCTATGGAGCACTATTTTGTTATTTTGTAAAATTTTATTTTTCATTTCGGGTTGTGTCAGGGGGTCAGCAGGGGACAATGCAGGCCACACCAGGGGGTGATGGAGGCTATCTGCAACATATAGCCCACCTCTGTTTTATAGACTTGGAATCTGCCTTGCTCATGTGCCTAACTTTTCACTCATGTTTCCTGGACACCAAATAAGCCCAGATTAGAAGGCTTGCTCAAGCGTCTTTCTCTCACATGGTATAGTTCTGTCGCTTTGAAATCTTTCTGTCCTCAGAGTCAGAATGAACTTGGAGTTGGTGGCGAGAGTTTCTTAAGTTAACATAACTGTGGAGGAAGGGGGGGGCTGGCTGGCCCGCCAGACCCCCACCCTTTCCTCCCTGCAAAGGAACCAAGACCCCCTGAGATCTCAAGATACCAGATTGCCAGCCTCAGCTGTCTGCAATCCTACTTGAATCTCTGTTTAGGGACTCGCCTTCAATTTCTGTAAACTGGACTTAGATACTGAACCAAGCAGAGCAAATCCACAAACACCATGTGGGGTAAAACCAGGACAAGGTTTATTCTGGTAGCATTTAAACAACAAGATTAGGGGAAATGAGAGAAGCACACAAAAGAGACAGAGAGACACTTTAGTACACAGAAATAGAGCTAAAACACAATAAAACCTGATTCCTTAAGATCTCTCAGGCACACACCTGTTACCTGAGGGTGTTCTCTTCCAGGGTTAGATCCAGCACAGCCTCGCTGCCCGAGGAGAACTACTCCATCTACCCGCAGGTCTGAGATGGGTAAACTCCCACAAGGCTTGCCTTTTCCTAGAGCCCTCAAACCAGCTAATTTTACCAGGAGCTGCCTGGGGTCGGTTCCTGAGGGGGGGGGCTAAAGGCTTGGGCCCCTCGCAGGCGCGCTGCCATGGCTCCAACCAGGCACGCTACCAAAAAGACTAAGACCAAGACACAAAGGCTACATGTGGGGAAAAAGCTCTTCCCCCTCCCCCTTTCTGTAGCTTTCTTGCCTTCCGCCAATCAAATTGACTTTCACCTGGCCAGGCAAGGGAGGGGGAACTCATGACTTGAACTATTTGAATTACATCTGCATATGAACGCTTTCAGCCTGGCTCCTCCAGACCTCCTGGCGCCAGGCCCCATCCTATGTTTTATGTACCTTTCGCTTCCTCCCAGCCCCCTTGACTGGCCTCACTTGGTTACACATGAGGAGGCGTGTGCGTGTGTGTGTAGGTGTATGCATGCAGGAACCCCCAAGGGCCCCTTTCTCCACACGCTAACTATGCACACCCCACCCCAGCCGGTTCACACCTGAGGTGTGTGTGTGTGTACCCCCAAAGGCTCGTTTCTCCACAATAACAATGGCGCTTCCCAGACTGTACTCAATCCAAAGGAGGAAGGTGCGAGCATGAGCTGGATTGTTACACCCTAGCTTTGTTTGCTGTCCCTAGATATTGTTATTGTTTTATGGTCTTTAGAGCAGTGTTCTCCAACCTTGGGTCCAGCCGGGGCATGCTGGGAGTTGTAGGCCAAAGACATCTGGGGACCCAAGGTTGGAGAACACTGTTTTAGAGCAAACAATTGTTTGCTCTAATTATGAATGGAGAGTGCTATATATGTTTTAATGATTTTTTTAAAAAATGTCAGCTGCCTTGTGTTCCTCCTGGAATATAAGTTTTTAAAACAAAAAAGCTGTTGTCCCACCCACTGCTGGCATGTGGGCCCTCATGTGATAATGTGGTTTTTGGGGTAAAAAAGGTTCCTATTCCATTGCTAGAACATGCCCAACAATCTCCCTACAATGCACATGGGGTTCCTTCACAAACAGGTCAATGTGAAATGGCTTCCTCATAGGCAAACTTTTCAAGAACCCTAGGGTGAACCACAGTATCACAGGAAGTGCATGGCGATGGGTCACCACACTGTACAATTCCATTTAAAACCAAAACCAAAACTCCACACTCCACAATACACTTATTTGCAAAGGACCCATGCAATTGTTCTCTTTGTGCAAAATTCTTTATTGCATTTGCTTCCTCAAGATCCTGCAAGGGAGGCCTCTATTATTCCCATTTCACAGCTGGGAGAGCTGAGGCTCAGAGGGAGTGCCTTGCCCCTGGATTCACATGAATAAAACAAGTGGTAATTGCTCAAGTCATTGTGAAATGGGGGAAAGGACCACAGTGATATGAATCCATCTCATGGCATCCCCTCAATAGCCTTCAGAGGCAGGTAATGGCCTCGCTTGGAGAACGGATTGGACTCTAATCTCCAGATGTTTCTGAATCTCCTGTACTGCCAGGGGATGCTTCCTTCCAGGGGAATTCCCACGAAAGGCTGATTCAGTCTATGCTTCGGACCAGGCCATCACAATGGTGCTGTGGTGATAACTTTTCCAGCTCCGGCATTCAAACCCTCCCATCGATTACTCACAAGAATGCGGCCCCACTGTTATTTGATCAGTGCGTGCACGCGCACACACATACATCCTGAGCATTTAATCCCCTCAAATATTTTTCAATAACTTCCTTTAATTACTGGGAAAACACGTTCGAGCGATGCATGCATTGAAGAGCCTCCTCTCATCTCTCTCATTCTCCCCTCCTGTTTAATGAAGAACTTGAATCACTTTTGAGCTCTTTAATCCTCTAATCCTGGAAGGAATTTGCTCTCTTCCCAAACCTTGGGGGTGGCAAGCTTATGCTTAGTACTGTACACCCTGGAGATATATTTCAATGGGGAGTTTCTCCAGGGATAATCTCAAAATACCTGCATTCCAAAGACGTCACATGACTGACATTGGGCATCACCTGATGAGAGAGGGGCTGTGTCGCTCTGGCAGACGTCTGTTGCTGGTATCATTCCAACCATTAATACCAGCTCACCTAATATCAACTCGCCCAACAACAAAAGGCAACATGAAGAAGTAGGGAATGTTCTCAGAAGTAAACCAAGACTGTAATTCCCCTGGAGCCTTTGGAGGAAATTGGGTCTATCACCCAATTACAGAAACCTCAGTCAATTAATCATAGGGATTGTGGTCAGTTAATCACTTAGGGCGCCAATCCTATCAGGCCTCCCAAGAGTGTCTGGGGGCCAAAGGATAGGGCGGAGTCCCAGCTCCAACCTCGGAAGTGCCTTCTGAGGTTGGAGCTGAGACTTGGACGGGGAGGGCTCCCCCTCTGCCCTCTCAACTGGCGTGGTTCTTTCTGCACCAGCTGTGGATTTGTCCGAAGACAGAAGACCGACCGGCGTCTTCAGAGGCAACACGGGAGGAAGGGCATTCCAAGGGGTGAGGAGAGGAGGAGCGAGGCACTGCCGTCCTCCGAAGAATCCAGGGAGGTGCTTCAGCCTCTCCTCCTCACGAGGAGGGGAACAATATTTAGAGGGCCAAAAGTGCAAATTTGTATGCACTTGTATGTGAATAAAACTTCTGACAAAAAACAACAACATAGGGTTGTCATACTTGGCCATACTTAGAGTAGACCTATTGAAATAAATGGGACATAACTAAAGTCTCATAGATCTTAATGTGTTTACTCAAAGTATGACGAAGTCTGAATCCAACTAAGTCTGAATCCAACCCGATCTCAGCTTGATTTTAGACAATGCACACATGTGTCACACACCAGGTATTCCAGTGAAAATGAGACAGAAGAGGGAATGTTCCTTCTGCAATGGTGTCTGCTATCCACAGTTTTTACGGTTCTTGTATTAAAACGAATGTTGATTTTTTAAAAAAAATCTGACCACTTAATCAGATGCAGCTTTTTAATTCATCTAAATGGTTTTAATGTGAAATGTTAACATGTTAACTAAATGTTGCAGCCCTGGAGGAAATGCAAGATGTTAAATCAGTTTCATTTCATACTAGCTTTTTTTACCCGGCGCTGCACAGGTCGTCATTTTCCTATAGGCACTATTTGTTCAAAATTCCTTAAGGTATCTGTCCGCTGTTTTGAATTCCTCCATAGGAAAGGTCCCCCAGGACTACATAATGGAATCACAGCTCCCCCGGGACTACCTGCTACCCCCGGAACTACACAATGAAATCCCTGACACCCCCCCCCCCAGTACTACAAAATGAAATATCTTCTTCCCTCCCGCCGGGACTATGCAACAATGTTTTCCCTGTGTCGTCCCCCCCCCCGGACCACACAATGAAATCCCTGCTCCTCCCCCCCACCGGACTACACAATGGCGTTGCCCGGGTCGTCATTTTCCTATAGGCACTATTTGTTCGAAATTCCTTAAGGTAACTGTCCGCTGTTTGGAATCCCTTGGAATCCCAGCTCACCCGGGACTACCAGCTCCCCCGGGATTGCACAATGACATCCCAGCTCCCCCGGGACTACA
Organism: Shinisaurus crocodilurus; assembly: GCA_021292165.1. NCBI lineage: Eukaryota > Metazoa > Chordata > Lepidosauria > Squamata > Shinisauridae > Shinisaurus > Shinisaurus crocodilurus. The sequence continues at coordinate 1,548,940 of CM037877.1, read as the reverse complement.
CAATGAAGAATTCCCTGCCCCCCCGGTTCTACACAATGAAATCTCTGCTTCCCTCCCCCCAGGACTATGCAACAATGTTTTCCCTGCCCCCCCCCCGGACCACACAATGAAATCCCAGCTTCCCCCCCCCCGGGACTACGCAATCAAATCCCTGCTTTCCCGCCCCCCGGACTATGCAACAATGTTTTCCCTGCCCCCCCCCCGGACCGCACAATGAAATTCCTGCTTCCCCCCCCCGGGACTACGCAATCAAATCCCTGCGTCGTCCCCCCCCCCCCCGGGACTACACAATGAAATTCCTGCCTCCCCCGGGACCTCACAATGAATTCCCTGCTCCCCCCGCCTGGGACCACACAACAATGAATTCCCTGCTGCTCCCCCCCCCAGGACCACACAATGAAATCCCTGTTGTCGTTGTCCCCGGAATACACAATGGCGTTGCACGGGTCATCATTTTCCTATAGGCACTATTTGATTGGACAGCACCACCACCCTGTGTAGGCCCCGGCTGCAGTTCATATGAACATTCTGTTTGGACATAGGAGCGATTTGCATATCCGCTTCTGATTGGGCCCCTGTGGTGGCAGTGCATACCAACATTCTAAATGCCGTTGGAATCATTTGCATAACCGCTCCTGAATGGTCCCTGCGTGCATTCCAAGCTACGCCATTGGCTCTCATCTATTTTGGGCCATACAGGCATGGCGAGGGTTTTTTGGAGATTTGAACCCGCCAGTTTTTGTCCTTGGGTAATGGAGAATATGCGTGCCAAGTTTGGGGCAAATCCGTCCAACTGGGTAGGAGCCAATGCAACGCACGCAAAACCCCGTGCGGACATACGTACGTACGTACACACACACGTACAAACATTCACATCTATATAGTAGATGTGTAACATGCCTACCTTTTTCCTAATCTATAGGCAAGCATCAACTATAACTTCCCAGACGGGAGGTTTTGAACATTACAAGGTGTGGGAAAAGGAAGCAGGTGTGTGTGTGTGTGTGTGTGTGTGTGTATGTGGGGTGCCTTTCGTCTTTAATTCATATTGAAATACAAGCCAGAGAAGGGTGTGTGTGTGTTTGTAATGATTCCTTCAAATCTGAGGTGGGTATTATTACTATTTCCTGCTTTGAATTCTGGGGTAGGGGAAATGGCACCCGCAAGAAGCAGGGCGTTTTCTGTTGTGGCCTAAGCACTCTGGGATGCCCTCTTCCCCTCGCTGCTGATTTTTCAAATTCTTTCTTTCTGAGGACCCTTTGCCTTGACTGTTGGATCACTTTTCCTACTGCATTAAAAAAAATAAAAAATAAACTTAACAACAACAAGGCATTGTTCAAACTCTCAGCACCAGTGTCTCCTTTGCCAGCCACAGAAAGAACCTGAAAGAACACTCCACATGCATGTTCACATTTAGTTGCCATGACAGTTGTTTCTAACATGACAGAAGATTATCAAATTACAAAAGGTGTGGAAAGAGAGCAATATCCTCTTTCTCAAAACGGTGCCAGTTGCTTTGATACAGAGCTACTTATGCTTACATTTTGGAAGCTTCAGCTGGTACAGAATGCAACAGACCAGATGCTGATGGGGGACAGGCATTTCGACTATAGTATACCAATTCTGCATCAGCTGCACTGGCTACCTATTCACTTCTGAGCCCAATTCAAAGTGCTGGTAGTAACCTTCAATGGTTTGAGGCCAAGCTAAAGGACCACCTACACCCATATGAACCTCCCAAGTATTCAGATCAGCTACAGAGGTCTTGCTTGTGTGCCTGCCCAGAGGGCTAGTTAGACTGGTGGGCCTAGGAAACAGGGCCTTTTGGGTGGTGGCCCCATACATGGAAATCCATCCCCTGAGATATATGATTAGCTCCCTCCCTATCTTCTTTTGGGCAGGCATGTTTTTATTTAGACTAGTTTTAATTAAAAGCATAGAATAATGGTTTTGTTGCTGGATATTATTCTTAGGGCACAATCCTATGTCCCTCCAACCTTGTCTGGGGGGCCACAGGATTGGGCATAGAAGGCCCTGCGACTTTGGAAATCTCTTCCGAGCTCACAGCACCGCAGAGCGCCTCTCTCTCCCCATAGCCAGCAGCAGCTCTTTCTGCACCGGCAAGAAACTGAACACGGAAGTCCGTGTTCGGTTCCCCCATGGGAGGGGAAGAGCAAGGCACCACCGGGTTCCAAGGAGTTTGGAGGGTTACGGGCAGCCTCATAGGATCACACTGCCCATGGCTTTGATTTTAGATTTCCTGACAGCATTTCTGGCTTTAAATTGAATGATTCTTATTGGTCTTCTTGTTTACTATACTTTTTGTTTGCTTCGATGTTAACTTTGATGTTTGTTCCAATATGATTTTCTTATATCACTGTACATCACTTCTGGGGGAGGAAAATATTTCTACTTTGAAAGGCAGCTTTGAAATCTCCTGATGATAATAGATTGCACTTCCTATGAAAGAGGAATCGTTGGAGAGTATACTGTAGCCTCCATTTCTGACAAAGCACCAGGTTTCTGCAAACAAAGCCCTAAAGCAACTCCAGGCTAGAGCAACCTACGTGCAGCTCTGATAATCTGGTTAAAGGAGGCTGTAATTAAATATCTTTGGTCTAAAGTTCTAACAGTGCATCTGCGAGACCCTGATGCTCTTTGCCATAATACACTTCAGTTCATTTATTAGTGCTTTGCATAGACATCTGGGAATGAGTTCAGCCCCAGGCCATAACTCATCCCCATCCTTAATTACTACAGATGCCAACTTCCTACTTTCGCTACAGCCCTTTCCACAACCACAGAACTTGTAAAAGTGTGAACATGCAGCTCTATTAGTTGCCCTATTACACTGCATCAGGGTTTGAACAGGAAACCATCGGAACAAAAGAGCATGGCCTTAATTTAGCCCTAGTGATGTGCAACAACTCGGGATGGAAGAGGAATTGGTTCGGTTCACATTTTAAAGCAAACTTATCTAATTTTGCACTTTGGAACCACAATGTGAACCAAAACTCAGTTATCCTTTGAAATTCACATTTCTCTGAATTTTGCAACAGAGTTCTCCAAATCAAAAAATGTGTACAAGATTGTGTATAGCATGGAAAATGACAATAAAAATGCATTATATTAGGAAAATTTGTATATTAGACAAAAATGCATACAAAAATGCATATATTAGGAGAAATGTGCACAAGAATGCTTATGCATTTTCCTACAAACTTAAAAAAAAAAGTTCTCAAAAGTTTGGGATGTACCAAACTTAAGACCGGAGATATTCTCAAAGCTCGAGATGAACCAAACTAGAGATTAGGGGGAAAAAGAGAAACAGATAGGGACCCAAACTGATAGAGTCGTCCATCTCTAGCAACAACTACTGGTCCCAGATGGGGACGCACATAGCCAGAGGCAACAAAAGATGCAACAAGCCAGTTCAATGTGACCTGGAGAAGTACCATGATAGAAGTGTGCATGTTCACATGTGAAACTGCATCCTCCTCAGAATCATGATGCATGCATGGAAGCGCACTGAAATATATGGATGCTAGGGTGCATGCCTTTAAAGGCCAGGCTATGGCACCACTAGCTAGAAGAGAAGGCTACATGCCTTTCCTATAGCATGTGGATGGAGCACAGGGACATCAATACAGTGCATCTGATGGAGCTTGCACAGTGAGAAAATACTGGTTTACTTAGACATTGTGATGTAACTCTGTTTTTGTTTGTTTGTTTTCAATGCAATGATCTACAAAATCTAAAATACACCCTAAATTCTTTTTATCTCAGTGAGTGGGCAAGTTGGGCAAAACCGTATTTTCTGAGTTTAATATCTATCATGCTCAGAGCACTTTATGTGGAGCTCCCCCAAGGTGTTTCAGTCAAGCACTGAGCAGGGTCCCTGCTTAAGTATCTTCCAGACCATTCATTTCATGCAGATTTAACTGTTGTCACAGGCCCTATTTATTTTAAAGCTGTAGGTGAAGTATCAGGCACAAAACAACAACAATAACAACAACCCTGCTCAGACCTTTCATAGGATTGGGGTACTCCTCTTACCTTTTTAAAAATGCAGAGAGCTGAGGAAGGGTTTTGTTTTTTCCTGGCTCTTTCGTGTACCTCAAAAAAAGAAAAGAAAAAGCCTTACCACTGCTCCACGCAGCAAGTTGGCTGGCCACACAACCATCCATGACGCTCTGGAGAGGGACAAAATACCCCCGAGAAGAACGCTACATGATGACCTACCTTAGCTCCCAGGGGCACTTCTGGGGGGCCAGGGAGATGGCTATACCCATGGGGCATGGCTCCATGGGTACCTCATATTTTTGAAAAGGTAAGGCCATGCTACCCCTGCAAAAGTGCTTGAAATTTAGCCTGCCCTCCCCAAAAAGTTGCCAAATACCACCCACCCTGTTTTCGCAGGGATGAATGGTTCCACAAAATGGGTGGGGATACTTGGCATGCGATGAGTTAGAATCTCTGATCAGTAGTAACTCATGTGTAGATTTATACTTGAATAAGCAGTGTATTGCTCATATCATATGGGTCATGCCATCAATAATTGACTCCACCCCTGAACCACCAGGTTGCATCTGGTTTCGCACCCAAGCTCCAGTTGGTGTCCCAAGGGATACTGATAAAAACAAAGTTGATCTCACAAGCCAGAAGTCTGTCCATGCCTGCTCTTGAACAGTGGTTTCCAAAGTGTTTACAGGAACCCAAGCTTTGCTTGGAAGCTTACCAGTAGTACCTCCATCTGAGAAGATCAGTGATAGTGGTCAAAGGACAGCCTGCCAAGATTCTCAGGAACCGAGTTCTGTGCACAATGCCACATTATGTCTTTGTGTGTGTGTGTGTGTGTGTGTGTGTGTGTGCGCGCGCGTGCCTTCTGGCATGTACACAGAACTTTGCAGAAAAGACACTTTGCAAATTCAGGCATTCTAGATTATTGCTATTGTTATCCTTTCCATAGAGAAGGGACAAGAATGAATAATTCTTGTAGAATTTTTCTACTGGGGGTTGAAAGAGGATGTGAAAATGGTACATTCTGCTTTTAAGAAAACTCTGCTTTCTCCACCAAAAAAAGAAAAAAAATCTTTTCAAAGCAGACTGTGCATGCAGCTGAAAAACATTTCCCAAACAGGCCAAGCCCACTAGAAGGAACAAAAATATGAAGAAAAGGAAGTCTTAATGAAAGGAGGAGCCTGGATTTGCAGAAATCCATCCTTAAGAAAAGATAGTGGAATGCACCTTTCATGCTCAAATGACAAGCTGTCAACAGCTGCCTTTATCTCCCCACTCTTCTATTTATACATTACCCAAAGCTATTCCTTCCCCCACCTCAAGCATTTAATTGCACATCAAAGAAGCTATCTCTGTGAAATCTGGTTTGGGAAGCTGCTGAGAGCAACTATGTGGAATCCTGCATATGTACTTCTAAAATGTCAGGTCTTTCCACTGCTGTGCCAGCTCTTCCCCCTCCTTGCAGGCTGAAATGCAAGGGAAGACTGCCTATATATCCATTTTTATGGAATGCCACATGGCCCAATACAAGTTAGTAGTAAACAGCCACCCCACCTGCTCTCCTATGGCAATGAGGATTTCTGGGTGAGGTGTTTTTTTTGGCCAAATATTTATTTTATTGGCACTTATTTATTTAAGAGATTTATACGCAACCAGCCCCCTTACTTCTCAGTGGTTGTTAATCTGCCCCCTTACTTCTCAGTGGTACAATCCTCAGTTGTACATGGTTAACTAAAAATCTGACATAACTGATTTCATTAATTTGGGCGGTATAAAAATGAAATAAATAAATAAATACCTTGCCATTCCTTAAAAAGGGGGGGGGGGAGAAAAGAAAAAGATATATTCTCATGATGGCTTATGAAAAAAAAACATTAATACAAATAATATTACAAGATAAACAGATTAAGACAGCATACAGAATAAAACCAGCAAACTGCAGGGAGTCATAACATCCACGATTATCAATTGAAAGCACAAACTTTGCTATGATTTAAGCAGCAGGAGAACATCCCTAGGGAAGGAGTTCCAAAAAAATGGTTCCACCCCACGAAAGCCCCCCTCCTTAGACTGCCTCCCTAATATCTGAAGGCAGGGAAGCCCAAGAAAAGCCTCAGCCAATTATCTTAACTGATGGGTAGTCTGTATGGAATACCTTTAGATACTCTGGTCCCAGACCATTTATGACTCACATAGGTACTTGTGCGCAAGTAGGCTACCAAATAATGTCGGCTAGTAAGTTTTGTGGACTTCTTCCTAAAGCTGCCTCAGTTACACGACACAACGTATCTGTAACTACTGATATGCTTCTCCTTTGCAAAACACGTTGTAGGCTTTATTACAATTGCTGCCACAGCAATTGCAACCCCATAGTGGCACCTCACTATATTTCCTGTTTTACAGATGGAGAACTGAGGGAGAGGCTGACATACCTAAACCAACACAGAATAACTGTGCAAGGTTCTAAAACTGTGTGGATAGTTGGGTTCTTTTGTATTGACTGGATTTTTTAAATGGATTGTTGAATGTATGTTTGTGTTATTGAGTTAATGTGTGTGTGTGTGTGTGTGTGTGTGTATATATATATATATATATATTATTGCTATTGTTTTTTTAACTTATTTTGTGAACTCTTTTGGGATAGATTGTATGCGAGGTGGTATAGAAATTTCCTAAGTAAATAAATATATGTGTATGTGTGTAGATGCCATTTCAGACCTTCTAATTAATGGCGGTCAGGGATGGGTCCAGCAGGTTCAATCTTGCTCACCCGCTCTCCATGTGTTTATTCTAGAGATGGTCTTTTGTTAACCAGGCTCTCTGAAATATGAAGTAGGGTACAGTTCTGTTAGGACCAGCACAGCTGACACCCAACCAGCCACTTCGTCCATTTCAAAGAATCTTCCTTCAACACAACGTTCCATGCATACTCTGAACAGTTGATATCAAAAGTGTCACACCATATATAGTTTTGACATTTACATTAGAAATCCCATATGCTGGTATGTATTTCTTCTGGGTGGGCTCCTACCTTGAAAAGCGGCCTAGAAATATTTTAAATAAGATAGATATCTATCATTGGGACAGAACAGTGTGATTACTGATATGTAATGTGTTCTGAATACAAAATACGTAATGCATTTTGAAACTTTATACAGCATTAGGCTGCTTCTGATGTCATTTGTCGAGGCTACTACATGCAATGGAGGTGGGGCACCTTGATTCTCAGACCCAAATACTCATAGTCTGTTAGCTCTGCTCCATAGATTAGAGGGAGCCAGAGTCCATCAGTCCAGAAACTACAATCTAGTTCTGTCATGTGGCCATGAGTTCCTGAATGAAGCCTGTTGGGCTTTTCTTGCTTTCGATAATTCCTCCACCAGAGCCTCTGTCTACTCCTGTTGTTCAGGGCCCAGAATTGAGAGATGCAGAAGGATTACATAGCATGAAGCTGGGGGATTACATACTTTGAAAGATCCCACACATTTTTTTTTAAAAAAACCCAAAACCCTCTGTAGAAAGCTAGCATGACAAGAAGAAGGATTCTAACCCTGGATTACTGATTTTCTACGTATGTGCAAGGAATTGGTCCCCCCCCCCATTTGTTTTATACACATGCCCACCTGCATTCTGAAGTGGAAAAAGTCCTAGAAGAGCTGTGTCACATGATTATGAAGCCTACAAGCAGCATATGAGGGCAATAATCATCCCCCTCAGTTTCCCCCTCTCCTGCCAACTGGTATTTAGGGGCATACTGCTGCTGAACATGGCGGCTCTAATTACCCAACATGGTTAATAGCCATCAATAGATGTACTTTCCATGAATTGTCTGATAATCCTCCTTTAAAGCCATCAATTAAAACATCACATGATCAGTGCAGCACTTCTGATCAAAACAGGACTATTCATCCACCAGTACCTACCACCTAAACCAGCATAAGGATGATAACGACAACAACGTTGATTATGATTTATAAAATTCCTAGAATTGTGCTCAATTACACAAGCTAAGGAGAAGAAACACAAGCAAAAAATGTGCCTAAAGGTCAACCAGCGCAGGATAACTCACACAATGGAGCTGATCCATACACTAGCATGGAGGAAAATAAAACAGGGCCGATGGCCCAATGCTAGGGAACATGAGCAAGAGGATGCTGTTGCACTCATCTCTTCCTTGTGGGCTTCCCAGGGGCATTGGTTGGCCACCGTGGGATCAGAATGCTGGACTAGATAGGCCTCTGGCCTGATCTTCTTATGGTCTTTGCCACTCTTGACTGAGCACTTCTGATCAATTTCTCTTCATTCATCTTTCAAGAATTTCCCAACCTTCCGTTTCAGAGCAGTGGACACTTCCAATTCACTCTGACCCTGCACCATTCCCCATGCGGGTCACCACTTGTCTTGTGGTGTCAGAAGGACTGGTGCAGGAGGCAAAGCAACTGATTGTGGAGTAGGAGCAGCTGCAGTTCCAAGTTTCAACCTGCCCCCCAATGTTACTTAGGCAGTTCCCCTTTCCAATGTGGCACTACCGTCACTGCTAGAAGCAATGTCTAGAAGTGGATGTAGCACAGAACGTTGGATGACGACGACGATGGAATTGGCCATTGACACAAACAAACTCAAGCTGTCACGTAGGGAGTTACAAACCCACCCAACCCCAATATCCAGGGTATTTTAACATATGTGCAAATGGCAAACAAAACTCATCCATAAAAAATGGAGAAAGCAAAGCTACACAGGAAACAGAGTATTGGCAAGTCTACACCAGATGATCAATGGATGCATGGATTTCTGCATTTCCAATAAAATCATACACCTTGTAACTCTCAAGAGTGTTTTTGATATGTGGAAGTTTGTTGTTGTTGTTTTATAATCGTGTAATTGGATGACTTGTCTGTCCTACTTATCACAATATTTTGTCTAAAAGGTAGAAACAAGAGCGGGGGATCACCTTTGGCCATTCTCTCCCCCCCCCCCCCATCACACTTGATAAGGTGGGATTCCTGAACTGCCACCAAAACTGGTAATCCCAGGATTATGATGCAAATTGTAATTACCAATTAGTATAGTGGGAGCCCTGTTTGTGCTGTGTTCCATGGGGAAATGTAGGAAAGAGCAGGGGCACCAAGAGAGGCTATCTACATACTGGCGGGGGGGTGGGGGGCTCTCAGTTATGCGGTAAAATCTCCTCTTCCCCCCACCCCAAGTGGGGTCTGAGGGCTATGCATAGGTTCTGTCCTCGTGACACTAGTGAATGTTGGCAGAATAGACTAGACAGGGGTCGGCAACCCGCGGCTCCGGATCCGCATGCGGCTCTTTGGACCTTTGCCCGCTCCGAGAGGTGATGTGACAGTTCGCCGCTCCGCTCCACACTGCCCCCCGGTGACAGGCAAACAGCGTGCCGGCGTCGGCGCACTGGAGGGCGGCTGATCCCGCGCGCTCGGCAGGGAGAGTGCTGCGGCGCGCATCTGCGCGTGCGCACTACCCCTCCCACATAGGCCAACCCCTTTTTTTTTTTTTTGCCGTCCGCTCCACACTGCCCGCCCGGTGACAGGCAATAGCGATGCCGACAGGGCCGGCGGGCGGGCGCACAGTGGAGGAGCGCGTGACGTCACGCGCGCCGGCTCGGCTAGGGGAGAGTGCGCGGCGGCGGCGGCGCGCATCTGCGCAGTGCGCACCAACCCCTCCCCAGCATAGCCCAGGCCCCAGTGACCCAGTCTTTTTTTTTTTTTTTTTACCTTTTTTTTACCTTTTACCAATGTACCTTTTTCATTCGTTATTTAGGGGCACTTCCTGGTAATGTACTTCGGCGGTTTACGTCATTCGGCGATTCGCAAGGGCTGCTGGGATAGCAGCTCATGTATCCCAGCAGCCCTTGCGAATCGCCAAATGACGAAATCTCGCAGCTGCGCTTTGGGATGTCTGCGCTCTGCCTCCGCCCCGCCTCCTCTCAGTGAGCTTTACGGGATGTAATGCTTTTAATCCGCCGAAGTACATTACCAGGAAGTGCCCCCAAATAACGAATGAAAAGGTACATTGCAAAAAAAAAAAGTGTTTGCATTGCTAAAATCTCATTTAAAGGGGAACACATACATATAATGTTCAAAAATGGGTGGAACTCCGCTTTAAGTTTAATGAAAAATATAAAGCTCTGCCTGTATAAGATGAGCAGAGATCTTACTGGATACCAGTCTGCCTTGCCTTCTACTGCCCTCCTTCATAGCCCTCCATTACTATCAGTGCCCGCCTCAATTACTGCTTTGCCCCAAATCTGTCAGTCCTTCTCACTTTGTCGCATAACATTGCATTTGCCAGAATTTAGCAGCATGGACAGTCTCTCCCCCACTTGTCAGTCTGTCCCACCTTAGACACAAGTTTAGAAGTGGACTCTGAGAAATTATTCTCCATCAGCTCCACTCCTTCTGTCTCCATCAGCTCTGCTCCTTAGTACTTTTTTTGTGTGTGTTTCACAACTCCCACGCAGTTGTGTGTGTTCTTCACCCGCGCAGTGCTGCTTAGGCTGGCACCGGCTCCGTCACTCCCCCCCCTCGCACGCAGGCGGCCTGGCTAGTACAGTGCCTGGTGAAGTCAGGCCGCCTGCATGCGAGGGGGTGGAGTGACGGAGCCGGTGCCAGCCTAAGCAGCACTGCGCGGGTGAGCAGCACTGCGCGGGAGTGAAGAAAAATCCCATTAACCAGGTAAATTAAATTTTAATTAGCTATTAATTTGCAAAAATATTTTACATTGTTAAGTGAAAAGTCCTTTTTTTCCTTCAGATTGACAGCTGACTGCACGATCCTGTATATAGCATTAAGATAAGAAACAATATATGCAGTGTTATATTTGTTTTAAATGTCGCAATGGTTTTGCGGCTCCCAGTTTTTTTTCCCCGTCGGAAACGGGTCCAAGTGGCTCTTTATGTCTTAAAGGTTGCAGACCCCTGGGTCACTAGCATGTAGGTGCATCAGCCATCCAAGGCCTCTGAGAGTTAGGTTCATGGAAGGCAAGAGCCCTCCAGAGATAAAGCAAATCCCCACAGACTCACAGAACAAATCTTATTATGTACATATTATCTGTTGCTCCCACATTATGTTGACAGGCAGGCAGAGAAGGAAAACCAGGAAAGTGTACTCACCAAATATAGGTTATGGAGGTTGCGATGCAACGTGGATGGGGAACACTACCAAAGGTAGGCAGGGCAACACCAAAATGGCAGTAGCTAGCACTGTTGACATTGGACAGCCAGCTCATTACGGAAAGATGTACTGCATGGACAGAGCTTGACAAAGCTGGCACTCCTGTCCTGCTTGTGGGTTTCCCATGGGCAGCTAGATTGACCCTTGGTCTGATCCAGCAGGACTCTTCTGATGTTCTTATGTTCCTAACAGTAGACCTGGCAGGGCATGCTGGATATTAGTCAGCTCCCTAAGGCGGATTGCTGGAGTGGAAGAAGGGTGACCCATGGTCTCTCGCAAATTGCCCAGCCACTGCAGCTATTCACAAGGAAGAGTAGTATTGTAAGGGTCTATTTATATTTGGTACAAATAGCAGCTACAAATACAGACACCTTTAACAATTCATGCGGGCAAGGAAGCTGAACAGAGTTTCAGAGGCAAGGCAGAAGTCTCCTGCATGTTCTCTACTGGCAACAGTGAAACTGAGAACCACAGTATGGTGTATATAATGCAACTTGATAACCTCAACTCTCTGTGATACATGGGCGCCTAGGCTCTCTTTGTTGCCCCAAGGGAAGCGGGGGAAGGAAGAGTGAAGAGCAGTTACAGTTATATCACAAGGCTGTGTGTACAATATGAACAGCTGCTGGCAATGGAAAGGACAATCTTTAATTTTTTCCTTTCAAGTGGGCTGGCTGGCTGGCAAGAAGACAACAGCAAATGGCATTATACCTGCCTGAATTAAGTAATGCTCATGTACACCTAAATATTCACAGTCAGAGCTGGGCAAAGAGTAAACACCTCTCTCTGACTTAGTCTCTCTCTGTGCGTGCGTGTCAAAAGTAACAGTCTTTCCTCTAGCCAGCTGTGCAGTGATAAGACAGACCCAGGTGTGAAACCAAAGCAGGCTGGGAGGTGGAAATAGAAGCAGATGCCCCATCCTGTGGACAAACGAGGCCAGATGGGGGGGGAAAATAATAATAAATCTGGCAAGCTGCTAAGTGTGATTATTTTAGTAGCGGGTTAGATAGTAGCAACGCCAGCCTAAGAGGAAAAAAGATGTGTTAAAAAGTGCCCCCTAGGAATGGCTTTGGATGGAAGGGGCCACGAAAGTAGCAGGAGTGTGGTGCAGGCCCTGTTACTGTGTCTCTGCTTTAACATCAAAATAGGAATTTGTGAAGCTGTGGACAGGAAATAGATTGAACATTTTTCTCTTTGCCACTTCCTTTTCTGGGAGGGCTGTGATGAGAGGGCCTGTGCAGCATAACTTTAGTGGTTGCACCGCCTCTCACCCTCATGCCCAAAACAGTGCTGTAAAGTCATGAGCAAAAGGGGTTGCTCATGTAACCACGGGGTGAAGTCGGAAGGCACACTTTATATACAGAAGGTCAAAAGTTTGAGCTTTGGCACAAGATTGGAAATGGCCTCTGCCCAATGCCCTGACAAACTGGATGCTGAGCACCCCAAAAGCAATTAGCACATTAAGAATCTATCTGAATGGGGAACACTGTTGAGAAAATAGCCCAGCAGTATGCACAATAGCAAGAGGATCAGTATAATGCACATAGCTCGGGTCTAACACATAAAATAACAATTTGGGGAAATCCTCCCTAACAAATATTACACATTTTCCGCTATAGATCACTTTTTGGCGAGGTATATTCGTGGAAAAAATTGGGGAGGTTGCACATCTCTACCAGAAACATATTTTTATGACCCTGCACCGAACCCACAAATACATTGGACAAGTATTAGCCTGTGGTAATATGCTTGACACAGGCCTGTGGCTTATGCTGGCTCAGCTTGTCTGAGTGTGGAAAGCTACGCAGGGTCAGGCCTGGTTATTACTTGGATGGGAGACCCCTCCTCTGGTTTCCTGCATTGAGCAGGGGGTTGGACTCAATGGCCTTGTAGGCTCCTTCCAACTCTATGATCTACGAAATCTACTCATCACTCCTATTTTAAGAGCTCCAAAGTGCAGGCATTTGGGGACCTACGGAGTGAAGCTTGAGGCAACCTCACTGGAAGAGAACACAGGGGAAGAGAGAGGGAGGTGGCCATGGCTAATAACCAGAAGCAGCTTCATAGTGACCTGGAAGGATAGAGAGTTAGGCGGTGGTTTGGTGAGTGAACATGGTAATCAAAACTGAGTAAGTAATGGGTGAGAATTTTGTTTCAGTTCTGTTTTGATAAGAATTTATCAAAATTAGCAAAGTTCTCCATATTTGGAACAAAAAGAAATTGAGAATTATTTTTAAAAATGTGGGAGAAACCAAGACTGACAGATTCATCCTTCCAAGCCCAGGGCTTTGAGTGTTTTGCTCTTAAAAGTCTCTTTAAATTCCTGAGTACTCAACCTGTGGAGAAAGCCAACCTAAGCCCCCTTTCTGACACACACACACTCACCAAGGTGGGGGGAAGGAGACCCAGGGGGGGGGGAGACAGCCAGTCTCCACAGAGACCAAAGGGGACAAACAACATCTGCACAGAATCACCCCAGGGGGGAAGACAGGAAGCATCGCCAGGTTCGTCAATGCTCTCGTATATCAGCCCCATCTACATAAGACTTGAATACCTTGCCAGAGCAGACACTTCGGCACCCATAAGAAAGGACCATTCAACACCACAGGATGGGACCATTAAGCAAGTGGCTTCAAAGGGACCCCACCCCACAGGGGGAAGGCGTCACCCCACCTGACCCAAAAGGCCGCCCCTCAGGGAGGGTGGCAACCCACCTGATTGGCAACCCACCTGATTACGGAGGGAGGGGCTACCTGAAACACCAAGGTATAAAACACCCTGCGCAAGGGAACTGAGTTGTTGGACCTGATCAGCAATCTTGCCCCATGCTTGGGGTAAGGGAACGAAGGGATCGGCAACCCCGGGTAGCAGCACCCGGCGTGCTCCAGCTAGCTGAAATCACTGGCCGCTTGGGTTGACCGGACCCCCGGGAAACCAAGCTGAAATCACTCACAAGCCGCTTGGGTAGACCGGACCTCCGCCGGGAACCCAGCTAGCCGCTTGGGTAGACCGGACCTCCGCCGGGAACCCGAGCTGAACTAACTAGCTGAGAGCCCTGAAATCACGGTGTCCTTGAGACTTCTTGCTTGCTACTTTATACCGTACTGATAAGCTGTATTGCTGGCGTGTGTCTGGGTTTGTGAAGGTAATTTTGTAAATAAACTTGTTTTATAAAAGATACTTTTGTGGCTATAAGTTATCCCTTTGTTCTGGGCTAAGGGTGATAGTCACTGGGGACCTCGGAGAAGGCCCGCCCTAGGACTTGCTACCCCCTTAGCATTGAACCCGCGCAGAAGACCAGGTTGTCGGTCTTCCACTCAACCACATCAGTGCTTAATTTTATCTACTGTCTCTTCCCCCAGACCCTCCCCAACCCAAACAAGCTCCTCATTTATAACAGCTACATGGTAGGCAGGTACGACATGGTCCTTTCCATGCTGGGAACAGCTGTACTTATTGAATTCGGCTGCTGCAGAAGGGTGAGAATTCTGTTTCAGTTTGGTGTTGATAAGAATTTACCAAAATACACAAAGTTCTTCATATTCAGGTGAGAAAGAACTTGAGATATTTTTTTTTAAAAAAAAAAATCGAATGCGGGAATCAGCGAAACTGACAGACTTACCCATTCTACATCTGAATAAAGAGATCACGAGCATGGCAAGAGTTGTTGCCTTTTCTTGCTCCCAGTCTGATAATATGGTACGCCTTCAGCACACCTTGGTGTGGTTACAAGTTTGGGACCCCTCAGTGGCAGTGCACGTGTTTTGCATTCAGAACAACCCAGGTTGAATCCTTGGTATCGCCGGTAAAAAGAATCAGGTTGCAGGTGATGGGAAATATTCCAACAGCCTGAGATCTTGGGAGAGCTGCTGATAGTCACAGCTGAGCTACTGTGCTGACCTGGTGTTCATATGTATGCATACGGGGCCATGAGTGTTGTAGACCCACTGCCCTTTTTCATCTACGGGAGCTATACTTAGCTACAAAGAAAAGGGGACCCCACGGATAATGGGAAGCAACCCTCAAAAGAGGTATGGGGGCCACCTGGCATGTTCAGACTTCTGAGCCATCTGTAAAACATCTCCCATCTCCATGGCAGAAGGTGACACTTCCAACAGAAACAAACTCAAATGGGCAAGAACAAACAACTCTAAATCCTACAGCCTTTCCATCTGTGCCCTGATGATGAGCACGGGGAAGAAAGGGGGAAATTAAATTCAGTGTTTAAAAAGAACCCCAGTAAGCGCAGCACTCGTCTCCATGTGCATTGTCAATCAAGCAGATGTATTCTCGTCAATGTCCATGATTAGCTCTCTTCCCCAATTAGTGGGAGAAGAATCACAGCTCTTGTTCAAAGTGGCCGCAGAGGCACACCCATTAATTCCTAAAGGGCTGGCATGAAAACAGTAATGAAAGTTTCGACTCACTTTCTAGAAATAAAGGGAAACTATTTTGAAAAGGTTTCAATCAGAAAGGAGCTGTCTGCACATCGGTCGCGTTCACATATCACACTAAACCATGGTTTAGCATAAGAGGCACCAATTGCAGCAACCCTCGGGCTCACATGCTCCCCACTTCCCTCTCCTCCTCCCACAAGACCGGGAGGAGGGGTTTGGAAGAGTTCACTTCCACTTTTAGTTAAGCACAGTTTGCCACATCATCTGTACCTGGAACTGCAGCTCACCGCTAATTATGGTCGGTTTCAATAAGCCAACTTCAGAAAACATGGTTTGAAATTGTTTGAAACTGACCGTAGTTAGTGTTAACCACAATTTGTCACACCAGACAACACAACAAACCATGGTTAATTAAAACTGAAAGGAAGCACTTCCCAAGTCCTCCTCCGGGCTGTACAGGAGGAAGAGAGTCAAGGGGTGTGTATGCACAAGTACAGGCAACAATAAACAAATAGCTTAGAATGATGTTGTGTAGTGTGTCTTTCCTGCATAACTGAGGGCTGGTTTTCACAATAGCATTTGATAGACACCATCAGTCCTTGGGCTCAGGAGGCCTCAAATTCATGTGGGAAAACAGATTGTGTGAACTGCGTGATCACAGACATGGCTGGCAGAAAATTTCCACAACCGTACTGATGATTACAGGAATTGCTGTTGGCTATATTGACAATTGTCCAGGTTCACACTAGGGGTGGACAAATCTGTTAATTTCTGGTCAGTGCCACTTTCATGCATGTTAATTCATAAATCCATTCCATCCTATTTTCACATTAAGCTGCAGTTTAAGACGTTCACACGATACACTCTCCCACATCAGTGCCTGCCCACACATGTAGTCAAGAAGTATTATGTGAGCTAGCCTCTAGCCTGGAATAACTTTAAAACACCTCTGAAACAAATGGTATCAGTGGTAAATGCACCTATGCGTGCCCATGTGTTTTCCAGCCTTGAGCCTGACCACTCCTTGTTGCAGAATTAGCTACGTGTTTGGGGGACACCTTGTAGCTGCCTTGACTTTATACATCATGGTACTAAAATCTCAAACAGCTGTGATCCAAAGGAGAGCCTCTTGAATTGTAGACTGTAGGATGGGCAGGGAGCCACAGGAAATGGGTGTTAAATTGCATGGAGTTTCATTTATTAAATAATCCCTTTGTTTGCGTCAATCAACTTGTATGTATATATTTAAGATGCTTTTCAGTGGCTCTTCAGCTGACACTCTCAGAACAGCTTACGAATTTAATGTACCGGTATTTGTAGTTTGAATTTATACCCCATCTTATCACACAATAGTGCCAAAGGTGGCTGGTGACAAATAAGATAAAATACAACATAAAACGATCCTATGAAATATAAAACAGTATACAAAACAAGTAAGTTAACAAAAAAAAACCCCAATAAAACTGCCAGTTAAAAGCAACACTGCCAGCAGCATTTAAAACCAGACCAAATCAACAAGCCAAAAATAATCTAACACAGCCACCTCCAACCTGGTGCTCTCCAGATATGTTGGGGTAGATGCCCAGCATCCCCCAGCCAGCTGGGGATGCTGGGAGTTGTAGTCTGACACATCTGGAAGGCGCCAGGTTGGGGAAGGCGGATCTAGCCAGTGGTCCACCCAAGCACCACTGTCTACTTTGTCCCCATCCGTGCTCTAAGATAAAGCACCCTTGTTTGGATAGGCCCAATTTCTAGAGAAAGTGTTCCACCCCTTTGACTATTGTTGCCACCTCTTCTTTTTTCTGTATATCTGCACCCCCCATCTTTCAACCTGCTTTTTCCTGCATATTTTCTGTATTCCTGTCCACCCGTTCATAAAATGAATGCCATCTCTTAGCCTTTCATAACAAGTCCATTCAATTGTCAGTAACTTCAAATACCCTTGCTAGCAGTCAGCAGTATATATTTATCGACCCACCAAATGGTTCATCTATAGAGAGTCGGGTGGGGGGTGGGAGGTAGAAGATCACTCAGGCATTTACTGAGCGTTAAGCAATTTAAGAGCTGCCATCCGCAACATTTCAAAATCCCCAATAGCACTAAACTGGGTGCTACAGCTCTTAACTGAAATTTAGGGATGGGGAAGGAAAGCATCACTGTTCTATATACTAACATCAAACACATTTTCTGAGAGTCAATGCTTTTGTAGTCAAAATGGCATCATCCACACATAAGAGGGAGGTATCTGCAACTTTTGGGGAACCACAAGTTTTGCAGAAGAACCATAAAAACATTTATGTGGAAAAAAACCCCAAACAAAACAACTCAAGGAAGACTTGGCATGCTCAGGGGGGTGCAGCATGATGGCTGGCTTTGGGGGGGCGGGGGCGGGGTAAGGTGAAAACCCAGAGTGGGATGGAATAGAGTATCCTGGAACAAGACACAGCTACACAGCTGGCTGGTTGGAACGCGAGGGAAGACTCCACACTGCAACATTTTGTTGCAGGTCCCAAAGGTCACTTTTTCTTCTAAACTGTGCAGACAGGAAATGAGCAAAAGATAATATGGGAAGAAATATTCTGAGTTTGCAAAAACAGATACTGAAGGTGAGTAGAAGCAGGGACAACAAATTGCGGGGTAGGGGAGAAAGAGGGGGAGAGAGAAAGAGAGAGAGAGAGGGAGGGAGGGAGGGAGGGAGGGAGAGGGGAAAGAGAGAGATGCACTGTAACATGAATATTCAGGATAAACAAAGGCAATGAGCCCAGGCAGAGAGTCCAGCATATGATTGTACTAAACAAATAGTGACAGATTCAGCAATTGCCAAAGTAATTGGCGTTATTACAGCTGATGGGGAATTTCGGATGCTGCCCATGTTCTCCTCTGCAATCTACACTCCACCGTTTAATTTGCTCAGCTCTCATTTCTCTGATTGCTCTGTTTTCATCTTCTGGAGTTCATCAGGAATAAGCGGACTGCCTCTTTGCAGACTCCAGAAGTTCCTTCACAGAGGCTAGGCTTTCCCAACCTGTCCCTCCCTAAATACTTTGTGAAACTCTAGTTTGTAGCTAGCCCAGTCCTATGGATGGAGAGGTGTCCTTCGTTCCAGCACAGCTGAATTTTATTTTATTGTGGAAGGATTTTATTTCTTCCACAATAGCTGCAGATCAATGCCCATCTCTACAATGGACTCGTTGCGCCACTGCACACTTTCCGGTGGTCCACACAAGTGCCTCCAGAGAGCGTGTCATGTGGCTAGTGGTCAGCCTGTGCTCAAGTCGACGCAAAATTTCTGTTAACCTGGGGTTGCATATATCCAACCACTGATATTTGTGTAATCACAAAGGCAAACACAGTGTCCTTTAAATGACAGGGAAAGGTGTGAGCCGCAGAGGATGACAATCCATGAGAAGACAATCTTTGAATCAGGGATGTTATGGTAGTCCAGCAGGCTCAATATTTGATGTGGATATTGTCGTTTCACTGGTGTGGACAATTATCCCCAAACCCAACACTCCTCCAGTTCAATTCGATTGACTTTCTACTGGGAGTGGGGAAATAATCAGGGGCAAGATTGCATATCCTCGTGCAAGAGGGTTTAAGAATAGGAATGCACATTTGAATTGTGTTCCATTAAGAGCAAAAGAACGGGCAACAGTTTGTTTGTGATCTGGTTACCTGAAAGATTGCTTCTCCCATATATACCTACCTGAACCTTAAGAACCTCTTCAGAGTCCCTGCTCTGTGTGTTCCTGCCAAGTGAAGTGAGGCAGGTAGCTACAAAGGAGAGGGACTTCTTGGTGGTGGCAGCGTGGCACCTGGCTATGGAATACCCTCCCCAGAGAGGCTCACTTGGTGCCTTGTTGATGGTATTTTTGGCACCAGATGAAGACTGTTTAATTCATCCAGGCCTTTTTACAGCAAACTTGTGTTTTAAGTAAAACACAAATTTGGGTTCTCACTGTTTATGTGTAGGGTTTTATTTATTTATTTAATCCGAGCTGCTAATTGTTTTATTATGTGTCCACTGGAAGGAAAGTGATGTTGCACTTTTATCATTCTCTGTTGTTGTTG
Source organism: Shinisaurus crocodilurus (assembly GCA_021292165.1). NCBI lineage: Eukaryota > Metazoa > Chordata > Lepidosauria > Squamata > Shinisauridae > Shinisaurus > Shinisaurus crocodilurus. The sequence goes on along the minus strand of CM037877.1, from coordinate 1,529,256 downwards.
TTGTTGTTGTTGTTGTTTTTAATTATCGTGTATTGTATTTTATATTTCATTGGTGTTGCTTTGTTCTTGTTCTGTAAGCTGCCCAAAAAACATTTGTTGAAAGACTGCCATACACATTTAATGTCAGTATCCTCATCTAGATGCACATTCCAATGCACCTCCAATTTACACCAGCAATTCCTAAAAAGCAAAGATACCTAAAACACTCCATTTATCTTGGGGGTGGATACGCAAGACTACAGAGTGGAAACCTCTGCAGAAATAACAAGACCCATTTCATATACCCCTACTGTGAACCGTCATGATGAAACCAACCTTTTGGGAGGTTTTCAGTTTGAGGGCAGTCACTCTACCACAGAAGAAACGAAAGATCTGCAATCCAGACTTTTCTAGGTGAATCTAATCTCCATCACTGACTGGTTTACAACTGAACAGAAATCAATTGCTCCCCACCGTCAGCTATGTCTCATCTATGGCAGCTCCAGTTCATACCCTGAAGCACAATGGCACCTGCATTATAATACTATTTGATCATGCTTAATTTCTGATTCTGAACCCAAATTCTATTAAGCTTTTACATAGTCAGTTTGGAGGCCAAATACAACTGTTGCCTCTAATCACAAGAGCTGTTGCAAGGAATCTGACATTGAACTTACAACCAGGAGCAGAATTTTAATTCTTTAAAATGTTATCCTTCCTGGGTGTGTGTGGGGGAAGATGCTTCTAGCCCAACCACAACCTCCCAATGTTTAAAGACATGTGCTTTGGGAAGCTTCTTCAGGCTCTGTAGGCAAAAGGTAAGAAAAAAACACCAATTGTTTGCTTCTTTTCTTTTTATATTTTGTATCCCAACCTTCCTCCAAGAAGCTTGGGGCAGTGTACATAGCCCAAGATCACCAAGAAAACGTTATGGTTGAGTGGGGATTCGCCCCCGAGTCTGCCCAGTTCTAGTCCAACACTCTAACACAGTGTTCTCCAACCTTGGGTCCCCAGATGTTTTTGGCCTACAACTGCCAGCATGCCCCAGCCAGCGTAGCTGGGAGTTGTAGGCCAAAAACATCTGGGGACCCAAGGTTGGAGAACACTGCTTTAACAACCATACCACATTTTCTCTTTAGTACAGAACAACATGTTACACAGGCAAATGCATTTGTCAAACACACGTTTTGCAGAAGTAATGGAAGTGTGGTGTCAGAGGGCATTACTAGAGGAGAATAAGCAGATGGGAGGAGGGTACAAGCTGGAATGGGCGGGAGGGACTGGCTGTGTGCTTGAATCAACAGGTGGGACAAGGTTTACCCACCCACCCACCAGGAATGGTGCAGGGCTGTTTGGTGCCCTAGGCCAAATATATTTAGCGCGCCCCCCTCGTGCTGTGGGGGGGGCTCCGGAGCAAAGCAGCCCTGCTCTGCAACACCCCCCCCCGCGCCGCTGCCGCCGCCACCACCACCTACCTTCCCCCCGCCCCCGCTGCTGGCTGCTGCTGCTGCCGCCGCCTCCTCCTCCGACGCGATGGGACCCCCGCACTTTACGACGGGAAGGTAGGTAGGTGGTTGGCGCGCGGGCGGGGGGGGAGGTGCAGCGGCGGCGGCAGCGGCCGGCAAGCGGGCGGGGAGGCGCGGCGGAGGCGGCAGGCAAGGCAGGAGCGTGCCGGAGGAGAGGAAGGGGCGCAGAAACTCTGCGCCCTCTTCCGCCCCGCACCCTAGGCAGCCGCCTGGGTCTGCCTGGCGGTAGCGCCGGCCCTGCAACCCACCCACCTCCCGCTACCCGATTCTCCCCTACAAATGCCTCCACCCCCCAAGTTAGCACTATGAGACAATTTCATTGGGAACCACATGTTCCCCTTGTAACTCACACACTTCTGTAAAATTTTAACAAAGCGAAACATAACAACTATGGGCAGCATCCTGTGCTGTCCGCATGCCAGCGGGTCCCACCGCTAGCGCAATTTGGAGCAAGCGGTTCTTGACGTAACCGGAAATTAGCACACATGCTAGTTTTTGGAATGGGGCGGGTCAGCGGAGCTTGCAGAAAGGAGCTCCACTTACCTGTCCTGATCCAGAAACAAGTGTTTCTGGGGTTCCTTTATGAGGCACTAACTCCCTATTGCGCTAGCGGTGGGTCCCGCTGGCGAAAAAGAATGAGTGGTTGTGCGGTGGCAGTATAGGATACTGCGCAATGGCATCACAGACCCTCTGACCCAAGTGAAAAAAGAGAAAGAAGTCTTTTTACCTCCACACACTTCAAACTACAAAAAACTAACTTTTCCTGTTGACTTGTCTCAAAGGAGGCTAATAAATCCTCCAGACTTGTCGATCTCATACGGCTTTCTCAAGAAAATCCTAAATGTTGGCCAAAAATAAGATTGGCAACATCCAAGCAACTCACTTGGAATAATATTTTCTAAGGAGGACTGGAGAGTCCTTCAGATATTAAAATGCTGTAAGTAAGGTTATTATGCAGTTTGCAGGACACAGAATAATGGGCTCAAGTTACAGGAACCCAGATTCCACCTAAACATCAGGAAAAATTTCCTGACGGTCAGAGCAATAAGACAATGGAACCAACTACCTAGGGAGGTGGTGAGCTCTCCCACTCTCGAGGCATTCAAGGTGCGGCTGGACAGACATCTGTCAGAGATGCTTTGACCTGGATTCCTGCATTGAGCAGGGGGTTGGACTCGATGGCCTCGTAGGCCCCTTCCAACTCTACTTTTCTATGATTCTATGATTCTATGTATTTATTGAAAGGTCATCTCGATCACATGTTCCTTGGCTACTCTGAGTCTTGGCACACTGTAGGGTTTCTTGGGAAGGAACTGCTGCATTTTCAACAGCAGTAGTAAAATGGCCTCTTCCAGGGTCAATGGACCATTCTGACAGAGTGTATGCTGTGAAGGTTTCCCATGATGGGAGAATCAGGCTTGGTAATAGGTTGATTCATATTGACATGTATCTTGAATAATCATTCAGAAGTCATTAAATCAGTAATCTCTCTGCAACTTTTTAAGGCTTTGCCCCCAGCTTTATCTCCAATCTGCACCTTTTTGTTTTATTTTACTCCCCCCCCCCCATTTACAAAACATGGTAGCAGTTGTGGTGATGGAAACCAATTTAGGCCAAGGAGTGACCAGTTGTGGGTCCTGATCTGTGAAAACCCATGGATTAAAATAATAGCTAATGAGTTGGCTTGATCCAAGCTACATGGTGAAAACATTTTGGTGTATGTGGAGTCATTGTTAAGGCAAAATTGCCTCCTCCTGTCCTTAAGATCTTCCTCAGAAGCCTTTCATCTTCAGAGGTTAGGTGGGTACCTACCATAGATCTTCTTCATGGTAACACCCAAACTCTATAGACATGTTCTCCCGATGCCTTCTTTGCTATCCTTTAGCTAAAGGCTGACTAAATACATCTTGTTCTCTAATGGCTTTAGTTAGGAAACTCATTTTCATTTGCTCTTTCCCTTTAATCTGGCTTTATCTGCTGTTGTTATTAGCTGCTGCTGTACTGTAGCTTGTTTTATACTATTTTTTTAAAGTGTTGAATCATACCATAAAGGTTTTGAGGCTCCCCAGTCCATATATACACACATACATATGTCTGTACAGAAATGCTCTGACCCATCTTTCATATGGTTTGCAGCTGCTCCTTGTAGAACTTTTTCAACAAAATGATGAGAAGACCACCCACCACCCAAACCAAGTTTGTGGTGGCTTCACCATAATGGAACTTTAGACATGCTTTGGTAAATAAGTTCTTTGGGAAGTAAAGTCTTGGCACTTCCTCCCCACTTCCCATCAATTCTCATCCCCAATCCAAATGTAGCCTAGGTACATATGATTGCATTTGTTCACATTCAACCCTTCTCCATTCTTTCACCTCCCTCTGTTGAAATGTGAACTATAAGCTCCTGGGAACAGGGACCATTCTTTTCTTCTTTTTCTTCTGTGTTACTAGTGTAGTGTATTATTATTATTATTATTATTATTATTATTATTATTATTATTTACATTTATTAATCGCCCATCTGGCTGGCAACCGGCCACCCTGGGCAATGTACATAGAATAAAAACAATAAAATACATTTAAAACAGTATAAAAATTTTAAAATCTTAACCCACCCCATATTCCCGCCTGAACAGCCAGGTTTTTAATGAGCGGCGGAAGCTCAGCAGAGAGGGGGCACGGCGGAGGTTACTCGGGAGAGAGTTCCACAGTACAGGGGCCGCCACAGAAAAGGCCCTCTTCCTTGTCCCCACTAGTCTAGCTACTCTGGCTGAAGGGACAAGGAGAAGGCCGTCCGTGGCAGATCTTGTTGAGCGGCAACTTGGTGTTGCTGGAGACGCTCCTTGAGATAGCCTGGACCGGAGCCGTATTGGGTTTTAAAGGTCAAAACCAACACCTTGAATTCGGCTCGGCAAGCAACTGGTAGCCAGTGCAACTCCTTGAGCACTGGCGTGATGTGCTCCCGCCGGCGGCTGCCTTTAACCAGGCGAGCCGCCGCGTTCTGTACCAGCTGTAGCTTCCGAACCGTCTTCAAGGGTAACCCCACGTAGAGCGCATTACAGTAGTCTAGGCGAGAGGAGACCAAGGCATGAACCACTGATGGGAGCAGAATAGTGTATATATTCGGTACCATGCGGTTTTGGGAAATGATGAAGCAAATCTTCTTTTGACTGTAACTATTGGTACAACTCCATGTTCAAGTTCAGACACACCACCAGGGACAACTTGGAAACTAAACAAAGAACCAATGTCCTTCCCCCCCCATCCCGCCCCCCATCAATATTGTGTTTTCCAACGAAGCTGCATTGGATGGGGGGGGGGGAAGCCTGCAGGAAGCAGCTGAATCTCCTTATCAACTGAAGACTCAAGCAGAAGGACGTGAAGGCAGTAACAGGAGATGGCTGCTGCACCTATGTGGATTGCGGCTCTTAAATCAAGATTCTGGGCCCTCCTCGCATCATAAGAGCACCTGGACGGCCAATCAGGGTGTCTGAAATGCAATCAGAAGTCAAGGGTTTTCTCCAGTCGGTGGAGGGCGGATTGCCCCTTGCTCTCGTCTCCTCTTTCCCAGCATAAAACCGGCATTATGCTGAGAGGAGAATTAACTGCCGAGTCTGGTTAGGGCTGAGGGAAGGAAAGGTGGCTTCTCAGCTGCAGGCACCATCTTCATAAAAAAAGGGGGGGGGAGATTACCCTCACCACCCACCCTTTCCCCCCTCCTTATGTTTCCTGAGCTAAAATGATCCAGTAATTGCGCATGACCCGATGTCATCATTTGCTTTTCCCAGAGAATTACAATATTACCCCCCACATTTCTGTTCCTCTCGAGTTGCAGCTGAAACCGGGTGAGAGAGATGATGAATCTCATGGTGCTTCAAAAGCGGTCGCCTGAACCTGAGCGGATTCTGAAGCTCATCTAATGAGCCAATTTGGGAGCCAGGGGGAAAAGAAAAAAAAAAAGCACTAGCAGCTGAGTATGGCTGTGTGGAGGTCAGCTCTTGCCTCAAAATACTAAACAGGAGGAAAAAAACAAACAAACCTCACATTGTGCTTCTCCCTCCTCAGAATCAACAGACAATAGGCCAGGAGCCCCCCCCCCCTTTTTTTTAATAAAAGGAAGTAAAACAAAAATGAGAGAGTTCCAGATTTTGTTCACTTTATTTGGCCATTAATTTATAGTGGGTAGCCATGAACGGGCTGCTTTCTCCCAGCATCAGTTTCCAGTTGTTGGATGTTATTAATTTGCCTTGTACCATTGTTGCGTGAATGGACACCATATAGATTGTGAAGGACCCACTGCATTTTAAGTGTGATATAAACTATGGACAATGGGCATGTCCAGGCTACAGAAGTTAAGCCAGTTTAGCTGTTCCGACTCCCACTGTTCCAGGTATGGGAATTGTACATCTGGGAAATACTTGAGATAGGAAGTTCCCAGCACCCTCAGTATTCTTTGAGGGAAGTCATGACTGTTAAACTGGTTTCAATTAGCTTTAAAAGCATTTATTGCTAAAAAAAATTATATCCTGCCTTTTTTCCTCTTGCAAGGAACACAAGGCAGCTTACATAGTCCTCCTCCTCCTCTCCTCAGAACAACCCTGTGAGGTAGGTTAGGCTGAGAGTCAGTGACTGGCCCAAAGTCACCCAGTGAGCCTCATGGCCGAGTGGGGATTTGAACCTGGATCTCCCGAGTCCCAGTCCAACACTCTAACCACTGCACCACACTGGCTCTCCAGTGTGCATTGTTATGTGCAGTAACATTCAAGCAGGAGTTCTTGACGGTATAAAACCCCACCAATGGTGAATTGGCAACTGGGTGAAAGTCTATCATCAGTACCTGCTAGTCATAATGGCTGTATGCAACCCGTAGATGAGAGAAAGTACACCACTGAAAACCAGCTGCTGAGGAGCCTTCAACAGGAAAGGGCTATTGCCTTCATGTCCTGTTTGTGAGTATCTGGTTGGCCACTGAGAGAAGCAGGATACTAGATGAGATGGACCTTTAGTCTGATGCAGCAGGGCTCTTGCCATGTTCTTACAACTGCTGAGAGAGCAAGCTGCAGGAGCAACAGCCAATTGAGATTATTATCTTTGGCATGGGACACACACATCATTGGAATAGGAAATGTTTCAATAAGTTTCTTCCAGGTGGACATGGTTTGACACCTCCCAGCTGTGATCTCATCAGGTATTGCAAAAAGTGTCAGATAATTTACAGGACAAGAAAGAAGTAATGGAGAACAGCGACATGTTTCTCAGTCTTGTGAACTGCTTCAGAATGTGCTCAGATCACAGGCTAAACCAGGGCTGGGCAGAAAGTAGATCTCCAGATGTTTTGGATGTGTGAACTCCCAGCATTCCTGACCATTGGCCATGCTGGCTTCTGGAAGGTGACATCCAAAACATCTGGAAATCTACTTTCTGCCCACCCCTGAGCTAAACCACATCTGGAGGTTCAGAACACCAGCTGCCCCACAGTCGGGGGGAGGGTGTATTCAAGAAGACCAACATGCACAGAGATATCTACCATAAGAAGCCTAGGGGGAAAAACAACAACAAGCCTTCAACTTAAAACCCTGGATTGGATTGTACAAATCTATCTGGTGTTCTTTCCTCAAGAAGAAGCAAAGCATAGAACAGGTCAGAACGTAAGAACAGCTCCGGGGTATCAGACTGAGAGTCAGTCCAGCCCAGAATCTTGCTCTCAACAGTGGGCAGAAAGATATTGCCGGAAGCCCAGAAGCAAGACACAACAGCAACAGCCCTCCAAACATTTAGTATTCAGAGATATACTGCCTCTAAGCATGAAGGTTCCATCCAGCTACCAAGCCTAATAACCATGGCTAATCTCCATGAATCTGTCCAATCCCATCTTAAGAGGGGGTGGTGATGAGTTATCTCTACCACCTTAAGCAGAGTTCTATGTTCTGCGATCTGCCCAACCATACCAGAAAACTGACCAGATGGAAGTGCGAGTATGGGGGGAAAGGGAACGTACCAGTCGGTGTATCTCAGGACTTAAGTATGGGCAGCCCTGCTTAAGGGCATGCAAATGAGCCATATGCCTATTTGAAAATGTCTTCTAGTCAGAAATGTTTGTGACTGATCAATGTCTGTGCAATGTCTGCGGATCTAGTGTGTGCGGGCATGTGCGCGTGTGTTCTGTGCGCTCAGAGGTTACACCCTGGAGGCTATCATATGTTTAGCTGCTCAGAAGGAGAAGGCTTTCAAGGCAAAACACAAAACCAGGCTCTCGCATGTACCAACCTTGATGTTTGACAGCTTTGTTTAGATTGACAGTTTGATAGCAACAGCAATGCTTCTATTTCCAGGGCATACTCCTCTATCAGGGGTATTGATTATTTGGAGATGCAGCCGTGCATTGACACTTGATAGCAACTCAGTCACTGCGAGACGGGTGGGGGGGAGCATCATGCCTGTAGAAAGCCAGGATCGGTAGTAGGTTTCAACAGCATAGGTAGACTTCCATACCTTTATTTATAATTTCTTTCTTTATACATCCCCTTCCCTTCTAATGCATGTGCCTTACTCAGAGCAGCCTTCTGCAAAAGGGGAGAATAATTTTGTAAATAGCTGGTAAAGGAGTAGCAACAATGATCAAGTAGGCAGCAATCTTACAGACGGTAGAAACTGTTCATGGACATCAGGGGAACAAAGGAAGTGGCTTTATACTGAATTAAACCATGGGCCCTGATACCGAAGAGCCATTTAATGCCAGGGACTGCATTTGAGACTTTCTGCATACAAAGGATCTGCCCCACCACTGATCTATGGGTCTTTTCAAGTCCACAGTGTACATCAGAACAATTAACTCGTGCAAAGTTGCTACTTTTCCCTACCAGGAAAAGGAAAATCACAGGTTGCTCTGTCATTCCATGCTTGTAGTTCTACTATTACACTGCTCACCCAAGTAGACCTCTCGTGTGTGTGTGTGTGTGTGTGTGTGTGTGTGTGTGTGTGTGTGCGTGCACACCCCCCCCCCATACCTGGCAGTGGAAGGTGGGTAGGCTCCCAGTGCAAGCCCCAATACTTGGTAATGGAGACATGAGTGGGTTTATCCAATATTGGTCTAATTTAAATCCCATTTGTTGCAATTGGTCTGCTCTAAGTAAGATCACTATTGGATACAACCCAGTCTATCCTCCAAAGCTTTCATGAGCTCAAATTCCTGGCTGTGCTTTTTAATGAACTGATTGTATTGATCTATTATGCTTTGAATGTGCTCTCCTTCCAGAAAGCTATTGTTTGTAATTCAGCTACAAAAGAGAGTACCTTTTGCTTCGCACAACAGAGCAAGGAGATCAGGACATGCTGGAAGATCCCTGGGTGGTTTGCAGTGGATCATCAAGGATCACTGATTCCTAATTGTTTTAATAATGGCAACAACAAGAGGTTCATGATGAAACAAAGAAAGGATGGGGTTTGGGGGTGGGTGGGTGGGGCTCTATGTGAGAATTAGAAACATGGTGCTGATACTGATTTAACAAACAAACCACACACACACACACACACCAAAAAAAAAAAGTCCTAGCCTGATTATGTGCTTAGAAGCACTCCGGTCCTGAATTCTAACTCTATGGCTGTAGCTATGAGCCACTATTTCAGAACTGGCTCTGATCCTGGGGCTCTAGCAAAAATCACAGTAGGTCCCACAGCCTGAAGCCTGCCTGTCTATGCCTCTTGACCCATAGAAATGTCTCAAAGCAAATGGTGAAGCTGTTTGGAAAGCAACCAACCAATCCCCACCCCATCCCATCCCAAATGAACCTACCTTCACATGGTTTCTCCCTTAACAAATATTTTTTTAAAAAATCTATGTCTCTAGTTCACTTGTTTGCTACTCAAAGAACCTCTGTTATGGTTATAGTGATTCCTGAAGGGGTCACCTTCAGCATGAAAAATCCAAGATGCTTGCTTGAAGGTGGATGCTTCATCCCTCTTTTAGTTCCTACATATTCACAATCATTTCCCAAATCTGTAAGTCTTATGAGATGGGAGAGAAGCTTCCATAAATGCAACCCGGAAGCTAACAACCATCCTTATCTTTTTGACTGGCATACACAGGATGTAGGATGTCAAACACAAGACTGGAGATTAGGTCTGTCTAAAATCTTAGGCGAGCTGTGCAGACAACCAGATGTTGCAGATTTATGAATCGCTAAGGCTTTAGCCATAGGCAGCTGCAATTTATAAACAAATCACTATACTACTACCTTTTAAAAAAAACACTTCAGTCTTCTCCGTAAACATCTGGCCTGCCTGGTGTTTTTGTGATGTGACCTTGAGCTTCCTATATTCTCTTCCACAAAGGATCTGCTGTAAACAAACCGTGTCTCCCCAGAGTTTAGACACTTCACAGGTCTAGGCGTCTCCAAGTGCAATTTGGGCATTATCTTTGGGCTGTTCTATAAGTGAACACGGGAGCACAATGGGTGCTTATCTACGGATGCAACCTGAGTTGCCCCAATAGTTGGCCAGATATGGTATGAGGAAATGCCCCAGGTTCATTGAAAAAGCTTCATCTGCCATTTGGTTTTCTGGGAAAGCCTGGGATCCCTCAAGGATAAGAGAACTGGTAACGGCAAACAAGGCATGCCTGAAAGACCACTCGCCCACTGCTCCTGATCTTCCACTGCAGTGTGTGGCCACAACAGTGTACTGGCTATCACACTCTTGGTTCACACTCTCGGTTCACACAGGGTAACAGTGAGGCCTAATCTGCTAGACCAGTGCCCTGCATGGAGCACGTGTCCAAAACTTACCCTGGAACCTTTGCAATATGCTGGGATTTCATCCAAAAGGATACATAGGTTCCCTGAAGATAAAGGTAAAAAGGAATTTTCTAAAGGCAGAAAGCTTGAATATCACTAGTATGTTCCATTAATGACCAGGTCTTCAGCTGTCCTCAGGAGAGGGGCTTGCAGGTGGATATTCCTCAATTGGGACAGAAGATGGGAGTAGGTTAGGGACCCCAAGCATTTTGGGTCACTGAGCACATTTGGAACATTGAGAGAGTGGTGTGAGCACTCTCACAAACTGGCTGTCATGGGGGGGAGGGGCTCACTTATTCATAAAAAGGCTACCATGATGGGCATGGCCAGGCACAAAAAAACTCCATTTCCCAGAAGCCAAACTGGTGAGACTAACACAAAACAAAGCAGAGACAGAAACTGGGTTCAGATAACATGATAACCCACATTCAAGGGTTGAGTGTGGGTTGTTGTTGAACCGTGGGTTGCTGCTGAAATGTGGGTTATCATGTTGTCTGAACCCAGCTGCGCTAAGAAGCCATGGCTTGTTAACCACAAACAACCCATGAAGAGAACCAACGGTTTGTTGCTGGGTTGTGGACTGTGGGTTGTTCACCACAGTTTATTAACTTGCTGGGTTCAGACAACATGATAACTATGTTTCAACCACAACCTACGGTTCAATGACAACCCAGCAGTGTGGGTTATTGTGTTGTCTGAAGCCAGTCAGAGTCTGAGCTCCAAAACACAAAATCACTCTGTTGATCCCAAATAAAGATGGTGCTGGAGGACAGCACTTTCCTTTGCAGCATGGCGACCTTCCAGTTAAAAAGAAAAAAGAAAATCTTAAGAAGTAAAATTAAATTCTGGAGTGGCAGTGAGTCCGAAGACTTAGGAGAACTAAAATGACCAGAGAATTAGCCATAGCTAAAGGGAGCCATGGCATTGTAACACCGAATGTATTGAAATACGATCTTTCAAAGGCCTGGTTCACATACATGTGCATATCACAGGTTTAGTCAATAATCCTCGTTGATTCATAGTTATGTGTGAACTGATTCTATTGAAAAAGCTTTAAAGTGCTATGAAAACTCAATCTGCGGTCTTGTATCTACCAGGGCTTATTAAGAAACAACTGAATGGCTTGATGCTGCAGTAATCATGTGAAGACACATTTGTGAAGCAGCCCACAAACAAAGCCTACTTCTCAAGAGCATTTTTGCTCTTTCATCCTCACCCAGCTGATGAGTTTTTTTGCCTATAAAATTCACCTGAAGAGGACATTGTGATGGAACCTCTTCAGGAACTTGCCTCCACGTGTGTGCCCCACATGTGGAGGCTGAGCTGGATTGCACCTACCCGCCTCACCCATGTTGTGCGAACCAGGTGTCCTGTCACCCAATGTTTGTGTGTTGAGTACGTACTATGCATGAGCAGCGGCTTATATGTGTAAGCACTTCACTAGATTTGGGGTCCTGATCACATAGGCTACCAAAGAGTAAGCAGCTGCTCAAATGTAAACACCCCTTTGTAAACATGTAAAAATGTGAACATTCACATGCTCAGCGTGTGGACACTGGGGCACATGGTGTTGTGGGCAGGGCCAGAAGGCACAGTCCCACTCAGCTTTCACATGTAGGGCTTAATGCAGGAGTGGGGGGGGGGGAATGTGGAGCTCCAGATATTGTTAGACTGCAAATCCCATCAGCCTAGCCAGCATGACCAATGGGAATTGAACTCCAACAACATCTGGAGGGTCACACGGTCTCCACCCCTGGATTAAGGTATGGAAGGAAACATCTGTATAGAGCTAGCATCAGCAGCATACATGGCCTTTAGAAAATTTTAAGACAAATTCACGGAACACATGAATAAAAAAGGAATACTAACAAGGATGGCTAAGAAACATATGGGCACGGCACCCCTTTCTGCCAAGGAATTTCAGTTGGCTTACTGAAATGCTGTTGGCTTCCCTTGAAATCTCTCAGAGGCTTTACCTCAGAGAGAACCTTCACATTCATTTCAAATTGGACTTCAGGCAAAATCTGGTGACAACAAAGGAGGAATCAGTGTTCGAAGGTCCCAGGTTCCATCCCTGAGTCATCTCCACAAAATGGACTGGTAGAAGTTAATACCAGAAATGGACTGGTAGAAGTTAATACGAACAACCTGTGCTCCAGTCCTTGGAGAGTCGCTGCCAGTCGGAGTAAACAGACACATAGCTTGACTGAACAGAAGGCGGCTTTGCTTAAGGGGTGAGTGGAACTCCACTTGGCTTCCCAGATCTTCTGCCTGAGAAGCTACTGCAAAAACTGGAATTTTACTTCGGGTTTAGATGCTGTATCAGGTGCTTTCGATTTCCTCTCCTTCCACCCGCCCCCTATCCCAGCCCCTCGACTGAAACCTCACTGCAAAGCAACACAGACGAATTGCTTGGCTCCTGCACTGCCTCACCCCTTCACAAATGAGAAGGGAAGAACATTGGAGCAGGCAGCAGTCACTGCACCTTGCGGAGATATGTATGTCCTACAAGTAACCTTGGCTCGTGCCAGAGAACAGAAAAGGGTAGTTTGCAGATGCTTTGGGGGGGGGGAAGCAGCAGAAAAGCCTTCAGAAAGTGTCCGAGGAACAGAACCAGTGCCTCTCCACTAGGCAAATGGGGCAGCTGAGAGAAGTGTATACGGTGGGTGGGTGGGGGATTCTGGTAAGCTTTTGCTACCATCCCCACACTCCCTATGTTTCCTATGGAAGCACAGTCACCAGATGATACAAGAAGGAATAGAAGAGGTATTAAATTGTAGAGAGAATGGGGGTCAGTATTTATTTGTTTTCCTTGCTTCAGAGAGAAGGAAAAGATCCCAAAAAGACACACACACCCCTTCCAGGAGTCATTTTATCTTCTGTGACCATTAAGCTCCAGTTTACACATTTGCTGCATCCACTGTAAATACTAGCGAGAGGTAGAGGCTGGCACAGGAGGGCAGACAAGAGACGGGGCATGGCCGCAGGGCGACTCTTTGGGGTTCGCGTCACAAAGAAAAAACGGCGACGCGCGACTCGCAGACCCAAATCGCCAAATGCCCGAATGCATTTTGCAGGCTAGCGGCATTGCAGAACCGCGTTGAAAGGGCAAAGGAGAAGGTGCTGATGAAATCTTTAATCTGGCTGGGGAGCCCTCCCCTCCGCAACAACATCAGCAGCAGCAGCACTGTCTCCTCGGGTTGTTCATATTCCTGGCACGTTTGTGCGGCTCTCTCCCAAACAGTCCTGCTTCAAAATATCAGCGCAGCACAGAATGTGATGTTTGAGTTGCTGCAGCTCATTCTTGGCACCCGTTCAGCTTTTTGTCTTTTCCCTTCTCCTTCCCTTCCCTTCCAAAGCCCCAAAAGCGGCGGAGGAGGAGAAGGAGGAAACAATAAATAAATCCAGCTACCCTGGGCTGTGAAACAAGAGGGGCGGCCCCCTCCACAGTCTTCCTTCCCCCTTTTTGTCACTCTCCCCAGCAACAAAAACCACACTGCAAACATAAATCAGTATCCACAACCACTGCATATCCCCCACGCCCAGCCCCGGCCCCGCTCTCTCTGCCGCACGTCTATGGCCACCCCTTTAGGTTCTGCTCATTTCCATTTTCCCAGCCGAGAAATGTACCTTCTCCTTTCTCCCGAGTACATTTCCCACCTGCCTCCTCTCATCGGAAACATTGTGATTGTGCCTGCCAACGCGGTGGCATCTCTCCATGCAGAGGAACGCAGCTGCGCCCCAAACGGCCCCACGCTATTGGAATTTGGTGCTTGTTTGCATATGTGCCAGGATAAATGCAGGCGCCGCCGATGCACCGCCGCTGGCACATGCATGTTCAAATGCGCACAGGGCTTGATAGACGGCAGCTCCCGTCCCGTTACTCGAAACAGAGAAAAGGGGTTGCTTCGTGCCGTGCTGTGTTGGCAGCAGAGCACCCTCTCACACCTGCACTTCCAGACAACAAGAGAAATGAAACAAAGATAACACAAAGATGGCATGGCAAGCCTTCAGCAACTTCATTTCAAGCTCATCAGCTGAGTTTGGCAAGCAGCCCTCTTTCAAGCCTGGCATTGGTTTTCTTTTATTCCTTTTCCTTCCCTCTGTCACTCCCCGCCCCCACCTTCTCCTCTTTTTTGGTCTCTTACCTTTCCCCCGCCCCCCTCCAAAGAAGGAGTTTTCCCTTCCCCCATACACACAAAAATGGTTTGCAGCCTCTGTAAGAGTGGAACCTCTGAGAAAGGAAATGAGATATGATGCAATGTTCCAACGATTTAAGAAAGCAAATAGAACATGTGCGTGTATGCAATATATTATGTTCTTTGAGAGCAAGACATCCAATGACCTTGTGTGCATACCAATGGGAAAGAGCTCTAGCCACAGGACTGAGAGGAGGAAACCAGTGTTTGTATGGGATGACAAGGAAACCCATGCCCAACACCAAAGGAAAGGACCCAAGAGATCCAGCTACAGCTCCTTAGTGGTACTATCAATCTACGCACAGAGAAATATGTTCCTGGAAGCTACTGGAAGTGCTCCTCCCCTAAAGTCCTATCTGGAAGAGTCAATGAAATTCCCACATCCCATCATGGTTCCCCACACATGGCTTGGATGGGCTAGCCACAATGATGACATAAACTTCATCCACCGTTTTTGACTGGGAGCAAACATTAAGGGCCATCTCTTAAGACATCTCACTGTTCACCCGTGTCAAATTTCATTTTAAACGCAGTACTTTCACCAGGGCAGGAAAACACTTTCAGAAAACCCCTTTAATTATAAATTAGAATGTTCACTTTTTTCTGGTCCTGTTCACTGCTATTTGTTTCCCCCTCTGCTGTGTTTGGGCATATTCCCCCGCCCGAACACACACACACACACACACACACACACTTCTTGCTAGAGCAGTGTTCTCCAACCTTGGGTCCCCAGATGTTTTTGGCCTACAGATGCCTACAGCTATGCTGGCTGGGGCATGCTGGGAGTTGTAGGCCAAAAACATCTGGGGACCCAAGGTTGGAGAACACTGTGCTAGAGCTTCCTTCTAGCCAATCAAGGATTACATAGTAAATGTGTCATCACGACGCCACATGGCCTGTCAGATGTGACTATGAGAGGGATCCATCGGTGTGCTCCCACTAGCCCTATTGACATTGCACTAGTATCCAATGGTGTCCCGGCACTAGTACTACCAACTTTGCACTAGTGTAAGCTTCTGCAGTGTAACTAGTGCAACAGGAAAAAAGTGGTGAATTTCAACAGCAATGAATTTCAGTAGTGGTGAATAACACTTGCTGGAGTGGGCACATGGATGATCCTAGCCAAACAGAATTTGCATAATGAACATGACAACGTCGCCGAAAGCAAATGAAACCTATTCAGGGCAATCTCTTGAACAGACAATCAGTTTTATGCCCTTTCACAACAATCTCTGAAAAGTATCTGTGCACATGTGGTGAGTGGTGGTAATAGAAACCTTACAGTGAGGTCTCTCTTTCGCTACCACCTGGTGAGTTTCAATGGGAAAGGAAAGAGGGTGAGTACAGAAGCAGAAAAGCAGGTTTCAGAGGCAATATGCCCATGTACTCCAGTTACTGGGGAACATGGGTGGGAGGGTGCTGTTGCACTCATGTCCTGCTTGTGGGTTTCCCATGGACAACTGGTTGTCACTGTATGAACAGAATGCTGGACTAGATGGACTCTTGGTCTGATCCAGCATGGCTCTTCTTATGTTCTTATGAATGTTGCTAGATGCTGGAATATGGAAATTCACATTTCAGAGCCTCCATTCTTCGATTCAGCATGATCACTACTCCTATGTTTTTGTTTTCTTCCCCATACTGGTTTTTCCTCAAGTGATAAGCCAGCCTTAGGCTGTTTATAGATGTGTCAAAGAACTGAAAGATTGTCTGTATTAAAAACGAAAAACAAAAACCAACACACACACACACATTTACAGCATGTGTATGCTCTCACAAGTGTAATTTTTTAAAAAAGCTAGACAGAATTGCATATAGGGACATTACTCCTACTTTGAGAAAACTGCATAAGGCTGAGTAGTTTGTTTTGGATGCAAGCTGGAACAGATGGATCCTTTGCTAAAGTTCTTAAAACCTGGCTTAGAAACCTGTTTTATGAACAAGATTTGATGCAGTATAACTCAAATTTCTGGTAACTGTTACACTAAGCTGTAATGGTCTTCACTAATTTTGCCACCCCATCTGAATAGTGTGAAGCTGAAGGGAGTTATGCACTAATCACCTGGCTATTGGAGGTTCAGATGCAATGCAAGATCACAGAGTACTGAGTTCAAGGTACCGTAGCTACAATCCTGTAGAACTGGGTTGGGGAACCTGAGGGCCCTCCAGATGCTGTTGGACTACAACTCCCAGGAGTGAAGCAAGTAAGGAAGTGCAGGAATAAAAAGGGGGGAGAGACTAAAAATCTTTCATGAAGAATGTGAGCACTGTGCTCTTCCATTAGTATTTCACAAGTGAGACCTCCAACAAACCATTGTATTGTATCTCCATTCCACCCAGGATACATTCCTGGATAGTGGAAGAAGGAAAGGGATCTTTCAAAACATTATGGCAAGTTATGTGCCCAACCCTAATCACGCTCCCCTTCAGGAAGCTTACTATTAGCTGTTAGGGCCTCAAGCAGGCCAATTCTCCACTCCCACCTTCAGTTATATTTTCTTTCTTCTCCCCACCTGAACTGACACCTCAACATTCACTTGAAAACACACACCACCCCCCATGAATCTTTCAACATGCTTTGCAAAACTGTTCTCGGATTCATTTACTGTGTCTTCTCCTGCTCTCATTTTCAATGGCCTTCTCACCTTCTGATTAATTGACTGTTATTCATTTACCATATTTTCAGTCTGTGCAATAACCAGAGACCTCTGAGAGGATTACATGATACTAGACAGCAGAGGGATAGATGAATCTGTTTGTTTTGTTTTCTCCAACATTCAGGATACAGTACCGGTATTTGTTTTCTTTAAAAAAAACTCATGTGTTGTTTTTTATTTCCTAAATTTGAATACATTTTTGAATTTTGACAAATTCTTATCAAAAATGAACTGAACAAAATGTTCACCCATCTGCACCAGCCAGATTCAATAAGCACATCTATTCCCAGCATGGGGAGAGCCACGTTGCACCTGCCTGGCAAAAGCTGAATATTTACATCATCTACGTATTTTGGGGGACGTATTTCTACTCCACCAAAAATGGCATTTTCAACCTAAAAAGATAAATGGAAATCAGAACATATTAAGAGGAGCTCCATTTTCAATGCCGGTGGTTATTGCCTGGTTATGTTTATCATGCTGAGTGTTATATATGCCTAGGAGAGAGTGATAAAAAAAACAACCTGCAGGTACTATTTTCTTAAGCATTTTTTCCCTCTCCAAAGAGATCTGACTCCACAGTTAAAATTTAGCAGATCGCTTCGCACAGGTGCAAAGCGCATCTGCCAAAGCCACGCTGTATGTCGGAAGGAGGGCAGAAAGGTCATCATAACACTTGTTTGCCAAGGAAGCTATTTAAAAAAGGGACATTGACCTTGCTTGTTTGACATCCAATCTTCAAACCCATCCTCACTAGCACCAGAGAGGCAGGCCCAGCGTCTGAAAAGCAGAGTTGCCTGTCTCTTGCCCAAACTTACACATGGGAGAAGACTCTCCATTATCAGTTTTCACGAGGATATCTCAGGCCCATTTGTGCAGATGGCCACTCTTATTAGGGGTTACCGGTATGTTAGATTTCCCAGTGAGGCTGAGAGTGAATCCACAATCATTCTGGAAAGTAAATAGCCCGCCCATTCAAAGGGCACGGATTGTAACTGCCAAAACAGTTGGCACATCCATTGCTGATGTTAAACAGAGTTCTGTTTGCGCCGTGTCTTAGCTGGACACTTACATGCCAACTTGCTCTCAAGTCATGGCTTCTTCTTAGGGATGTGCGAGTCAGCAAAACCCAAGCTCACTGAAGTTCTCAGAATTCCATTTCAAAGCACGTTCCAACTCAAATCCGTATCAGATTGTGAGCTTTGTTTTGTTTTTTGCATGAAAATCCATATGAGTATTTTTGCATGCATTTCCCCAAATGTATGCATCAATTGTGCGCATCTTTGAAAAGTAAGCATTCTTCTCCCATTAATTGAAGCGCATGTGTGTGCATTTTTCAAAACTACACATTTTTCATGTGCATGTTTCAAATATACACATGCTGTCAAACCCATTTGTTTTGGGTCTGCGGATCACATTGCAAGCTCGGAAGTGTATGAACTTTGCATATAGCGTATGAGTCGGTGTTCAGTCTGGAAGGTCCAAACTAGGTAAATCCTGATCAAAACCAAACTGAGGCGAATTTCTCATACATTCCTAGTCTAAGTCCTGCTGCTGTTCAGAAGAGGTTACTAGTTGGAAGTAACATCTAATGCTATATCCTCCCCACAACCAAAAGAAGAATCAGATGTTAAGATGGAAGTAAAAATAGATGAAGCTTCCTCCAGAACAATTTCTGCAGACATAGAAATGTACTCCATGAGTGTCCTGCTTCTGGTGGTCTGAGGACAGAGTTCCAGGAAATTAGACAGGGTCAGTTCCAAAGGCAAGGTCAGCAGGCAGTCCAAAATCCAAACACCGGGAGTTCCAAAGAAGAGCTGGTTTAACAGGGAAATACAAGGCAGGAGTCTAGGAAGCGGCAGACAGAAATTGTTCCAGCACTCTGTATCTAGAATAGAAGGCTTTTAAGCCTGAGCCTCAAGTGCCAGCTGAGGAACGGTCTACTCATGAGCAGAGCCTGGCTCATGAGTACACATTTATATTATTCCCCAGGCAGCCACTTCTGTGTCTGGCAGCCAGTCGACCCAACCTTTAGGTGCCTGTGCTCCCTGAGACTTAGTGGCTGCTTGGCATCTGCCTCCAAGTCCAACAGAGGGCTAACTACAACTTAAGGGGAGAGTCAATCTCCATCTCCCCTGAGGGCCTAGGATCCCCTCGATCTGCCTCGAGATGCCCTGGCAGAGGGAGCTCCTCCACATTGTTTGGCTTCGGGGGCTCCAGTCACCCTCCAGAGAGGGGTCCTCCAGAGAGGGCATAACAATCAACTAATTCCAGCTAGCCTTTGAAGATGCAATTTCTCAATTCCAAGTACTTAACTCCGTAAAAGTTCATGCAAAATTATACACTGGACTGGTAGCACGTGTGCCCACAAGCAGTGGGAGTTTATTGCATGGTTGGATAGGAGGAGCAGGCGAACCTGACCCATGATCCCTCCTCCTCTGTCTGCACTGTAATCAAACATGTGTGAGATTATTTAAATCTCATTTAATATAATACATTATTAATTGGGCATTTGTATCTCAGTATTTGCTACGTCATACTGTCAATAGTCATTGCCCACCCTCAGCAATAGCAATAGGGACAGGGATCAGGATAGACACGAAATTAACGACCGCAACAACAACCACAACAACACCTAAATGCAATTCAGAAGGGCAGGTGGATCATTAGGCTTTTACATGTATTGCTTCTTGAGCTGGAGAGATTGGTAGAGGAAAAAGGGTGATGATGGAAATTTTGGCAATGAAAAGCCAGGCACCTGTGAGTCATCAGATCTGGAAACCAACCAATCCCAACAATATTCTGTGGTTGTCAGCATAGCCAGAGAGAGAGAGAAGTCCTTGTCAGTCAGGAGGAAGACTCTTTTTGCTCCTTGAGTAAACCCAAATTTCAGTTTAAATTGCAACAGGGCCTGAGCATAAACAAACTGACAAAGAGCTATCGGCGATTCTGTCGGTAACGGTTGAGAGAAACGGCGCTTCGATTTGACTAGACAAAGCTGTCCACTGTACGGGATGACCTTTCGCCCCGTCCCTAGCGCAACACAATTCTCTCCGTGTCTGTTGCCGTCCACAGGGACTCAAAGTAGTACGGCTGCCAGAATAATCAGAACATTGCTTAATGACAGACCCTCGAACAAGCTTGTTGATTATGCGCTGGCAGAAACAGGGCCTCCAACTCTGAATGAGAAAGGGGGAAAGGCTCACGCCACTCCAGAGCAAATGAAGCAGTGAGATGATCGCACATGTTGTAGAGCATAGATTCATTTCTTTTCTGGAGGGGGGTTGAAAAACAAACAAACAAACATAGAGAACATCCAAGAAAGAAATCTCATCTCCTGATCCTCTGAAGATAAGGCTAAAATAAAACGTACAAGCAAAACCACTGCAATCCATGTTCACAGGTGATAAAGGCAGGTCAGAACCTTGTGGAAATAAAATACCAGCATGAAACGTTTCATTTAATGTGATCCATGTTTAAAAACAACACAAAGCATCGTGTAAAGTATGTGATGGATTCTTCTAAGGGCACAGGTGTGCTAGACTAGCTGACACATGACTGCCTGCCTGTGGTACCTGATACACATGTACTTTGCACATGCAACACCAACAATTATATAAATAAGCAGCGCATATGAGTGATGGATGGCCCTAGGCACGTATTTGCTAGCTTGCTGAACAGAGAACCAGGGGGAAATCCTTTAAAAATAATAATTCCTAGGAGGTTTTCTATTTTGTCCCGCACCCAATGGAAAAACAAATAAGCAACTACCACCACCACATACAGTTTTCTTCCAGTTTTCTGGCCCTCACATCTCAAGCTCCATTTCTTTATTACCACGTCATGTTCCCAGGCACAACGCATATACCAAAGTCTCAGGGTTTGGGATGCTCCAGACCAACCTGTCAACCCTATACCTAAGTCAGAAGCATTGTAGGATCAGCCAGAATGCCTGTGTCCCCCTTTGGGCACCTGGCTGAGCTGTGATCATTGCTGAGCTGGGATCACATGAAAGGCCATAGATGGGGTGGTGCTATAGATCACCACCAGGAGAGCAGGCCAGCCATTTCCACTCTTGGCACAATCCTACAGCAACACAGAGGTAAGGGAATTGGGGAATGAGGGCACGGATATCACATCTCAGACTTTTTTAGAAGCCCCCCCCCCGCCCACATTCACTGAATGCAAAGGGGGAGAGCATGGCCATCTTCACCAGCCCTTCCCCAACGAGCCCATCAACTTCTTGCCCTGACCTCTGAATATTCAGCAGGAGGTGTGAAAGGAGTCACTACTCATGTGCATATGTATGCACACACACAGGTGCTCCAAGCAATCGGGATACCTGTACAACTCTTATTCTAGATCATGCCTATGTACAGCTGCATACACGTAGCTTTCAGACCTTTCAGGCTTGTCTGAGCGTGGACAGCTAAGCAGGGTCAGGCCTGGTTATTACTTGGATGGGAGACCCCTTCCTCTAGTTTCCTGCATTGAGCAGGGGGTTGGATTCGATGGCCTTGTAGGCCCCGTCCAACTCTATAATCCATGAATCTAAACCTTCTGACAAATTAACATAAAAGGATCTTCTGAAAAGGGCTCACGTGGGCAGCAATAACCATATGCTAGTTACGCACAGTGCAAAAAAAACAAAACAAAACATTTCCTCTTCTCTTTCCTGAATCTGTTGCTAATCAATGCCATTGGGGGAGCATGAGTTCTACTGTTATGGGAGAACAATTTCTTTGTATCCAACTTCTCCACATCATTCATAATTTTATAAACTTCTGTCATGTCCCTCTTGAGTAGTCTTTTATTAAGCCTTCCTGGTAGGGAAGACAACAAAGAATCCTATAGCGCCTGAAAGATGGATAACTTCATTAGGGATGTGTGAAGAATCTGATAGGGGGTGAAAATCCAACTGATTTTTATGATTTGGCACCCTGGATTCCGGTTCGCCATCCCTGCACTGGTGCCGACTCGCTATGAAGCGAGTCAAGCCAGCTCACAGACTTCATTCTCTATAGGCCATGGGTTGCACATTTTTAAAAATGCTACGGAAATTTGTGCGAATTGCGTAAGGTCATGAGACATGTGCATTGTGTAAAGTTGCGCAATTTGCGTAAATTGGGGTATTTTATATGTTTTACGCAAATGAGCACCCGAAAAGCATGTGGATCTAGTGTGACTTGCATAAAATCATCCAATTTTACACAGATTGTGCTAAATCCACACACTTTTCAGGCGCATATTTACACAAAACATGCAATATACCCTGATTTATGAAAATTGCGTAGTAAAGTTAGACAAATTGTGCAACCGTACGCAATTTGCGTAACCTTATGCAATTTGTGCAAATTTCCTTACTGTTTAAAAAAAGATGTGCAAACCGTGCCCCATCTTAGAGACAGAAGTCCACGGAGAACACCCGACTCGGCTCGCTTCCGATCATCAGGTTGGAAGCAGGCAGGAAATCCATTGAGCTCAACCGAGCCAGACTTCCCAATGTCGGCACATGACAGGCATAAACCTCTGGGGACAACAGTCCACCACATCGGATGCATGGAGTGTCCCTCCGGCTGCACCTTAAAAACTAGCTCTTTGTTGGTTGTACTGCAACAGACTGGCATCTCATCCCTCTGAAACTTGTAGGGAAGACACTCCAACTCGACGAGGACTATACACAGTATTCCAAATATGGCCTCACCATGGATTTATATAAAGGTACAGTAATACCTTGGATTACAAGTAACTTGGTTTGAGAGTGTTTTGCAAGACAAGCAAAATTTTTAATATTTATTTAGATTTTTTTACTGGATATACACGTCGTCTTGCATACAAGTACGTAGTACGGCTAAATTAAAAATCCTGACAATTTTTTTGGGGGGGATTTCGTTTTGATTGAAGTGTTTTGGATTACAAGCACCTTCCGGAAAATTAAATGCTCTCAATCCAAGGCATGACTGTATTTAATATTGGTCCTGCTGCTAAAGTATAGGGAGTGGGCATAACATAGTGTAGGGGTGGAGAACTTCCAGCCCATGGGTCAAATGTGGACATCTAGAATCTTTCCATGCCACACCCCTTCACTGGCCCCACTCTGGGTTATTAATATTATTTACTTCATCCCTCTCTGTCCCGCAGCTACAAAGCAGATGGGAGGGACTGCAGAAGCTGGGGAAGAAGATTGCATCTTGTGTACCGAGCAAAGGTAAGAGCCGCATCTGTAAATCTGCACAAGTGGATCCGGCCCCACCCATTTTCTCTGGCCACATCCACAGCTGGAATGCAGATCCTGGCAGGCTTTGACGAGGTAATGTAGACCTCGACAGCACAAAGATTCCCTACCCTTGGCATAGTAGGGATGCCAAGATGGCACTCTTGTTTTGCAAAGAGAAGGACACAGATTCAGTCCTCAGGATCACAGGTAGTAGGGTTGGGAAAGACCTCTGTTTATGGACTTAAAGAGTTGCTGCCAGCCAGGGAGTAGGCAGCATTGGACTAGATGGACCAATGTTTGGACTCACTAAAAGGCGGCTTCATATGTTCCCTGACTTGGCAACCTGGCGATTTGTAGGCACCTCATCTCAAAGTGAGAGCGAGCCTTGCAGCGGCTGCCTAACTAATTATTCGATCTAGTTCGATTTTCCTTCTCCCCCTTCACAGACCTGATACGCGAACACAATTGAGCTGCGAATCGGAAAGATCTTTTGCTCGGCTGGAGAGATAGCTCCCTTCTAATGAATATTATAAACCCAAGCTAGCTCCCCATGTCCTTCAGCAAGAAGTTCTCACACAAAGAAATGTAGTAACAGTGATTGAAATGCAAAACCTAATGCAAAGCCTAAGTCACAGCAGGTGGTAAAACCTGTTTAAGAGAAATGCTAATTTGAGAACAACAGCTCTTGCTCGGGTTAAGGTAGGCTACAGTATGGTAGGGATGTGTGCACAAGCAAAACTCGAGAGTTTGTCAAAGTTCTCCAAATTCCACTTCAAACTTCTTCCTAGCTTGTGTCTATATCAGATTGTAATCTTTTTTTTTTTCTTTTTTCCATGAAAATTTGTGCATATTTTCTCCAAATGTATGTATCAATTGTGCACATCTTTAAAACGTACATATTTTTCTCCAGTTGATTGAAGTGTGCTTGTGTACATTTCTCGCATTTTGGTCCACAAATCACATTGCAAGCTTGGATATGTATGGATTTTGACTGCAGATTGCTTCCGAGTCCATGTTTGACCTAGATGGCCAAACTGGGTAAATCCTGATCAAAACAAAGCTGAAATGAATTTCTCATACATCCCTACCAGGCTGAGTGACTTAGGTCTTCTAGCAGAGGTGCGTTTTGAACCCGGGACTTCTGCATCCAGGACCACTGAAGTTCTATCCTCTGCTGCCACTGGAAACATTCTTTACCTTCAATCTGACTGCTACTGCCTCATCTACTCTGAATGTGGGATCTCTCTGACTCTGAGATGTGGGATCTCTCTGACGCTTTGACTGTTTTGCAAACAATGAAAGAGAGAGAGGGGGGGGGATTTCAAATCTGAGGGAACAAAGTTCCATCATTGCAGTTCTGGTGACACAATCCTATGCTCCATGTCTGGATCCAGGCTGCTTGAAGTATAGCTCTTGCAACTGAATTCTGCAAGTGCCTTGACTTGAAGGTAAACATTTCATTATGAGGAAAGACAGAAAGCAGGCTTGTTCACTGGACTGTGGTTGCTTTGGAGTTGAGAGCACCATTTATTTGTTAACTCATTTCATTTAGAATGTCTGCAGAGGGCCACGAATTACATCAAGATCCAGATATAACCTGGCTTCAGTAGTCTATGCTCTGGTAACCTCCAAGTTAGATTACTGCAATGCACTCTATGTGGGGCTGCCTTTGAAGACGGTTCAGAAGCGGCAGCTCCTGTATAATGCAATGGACAGATTGGTAACAGGGGCAAGAAAGTCTGAACACAGAACTCCGATTGTAGCCCGCTTGCACTGGCTGCATGTATGTGTCCAAGCCTGATTCAAGGTGCTGGTTTTGACCTCTAAAGCCTTACGCAACAAACCATGGCTTCTATTTGTGGTTTGTAGCTGTTTGACAAACAATTATTTGTTTGCGGGCACACTGACAAGCCAGATTTTAGTGTTATGTGTGCACCAGGCCATTGTGTGAGGCATCTGTGTGAACAGCCCTCAAAAAAGCCATGAGGGGAAGTGGGCCAGCGCCTCAACCTCAATCCCTTAAGTGGCCAGCTATCAGGTCCTGCTTGCCACAGACCACCATTTTTTCCATATCTCTTTTGCCACTGACCTAGCTATGGTTAGCAGTGGAAGGAAGAGGCAACACCTCTCTGGAGGCTGGATTTGGCCCAGGAGTTCCTCCAGTTGTTGTTCTCAAACATAGACAAGAGCAAATAACTAGTCCTTTGGAGGTTATTAAGGAGAATTATTAAGGAGAAGGAGGTTATTCACCAAGCGAAATATATGTTCCTTGCACATAAAATTATCCTAGCAGGAAGATGGTTCTGGACTAGTCTTTTCCTTGACATATTAGGTTTGTATGTTTTTTCAAGGGCACTGTATTTTCTGTGGAGGAAGATGTGACACAGCCCAGTAACAGAAATATCATGTTGAGTTTCTGTCCGTCTCTTTTAACTCTGAGTGCTTGAGCGACTGCCTCTTGAGATTGCCTAGCAACTTGCAATGTAGTTATCCCACTTCTATACCCAGCAACATGGTGGCAGAATTGCCCAGAAGATGGAATAGGGAAGGAGGCAACATGAGATGCTCAGCTCATCCAAGCAAGGTCAAATTTGATCAGTGGGTGATCTGAGCCAGTTCTAATTTGCTCCTGTTCCCTGGACCGCTCCCCCAGAATGAGAATGATTCAGAAACATCACTTCCATGATCCCAAAGTGCCAACTATGTCCTGAACTCTTTCCAAAGCTGGAGACATGCGCTCCCTTACTCGCTAGCAGGGAACTAGTCCCGCCCTTTGGTGTAAGGGGCGTTAGAAATAGACGATGATGATGATGATGATGATGATGAAGATGATGATGATGATTCCAGAAGTTGTACAACCTGCAGATTTTCACTGCATTAATTCATTCTGAAGCAGGCTTTCCTCTTGAGCCTGGAGTAGAAGGCAATTAATTAAGACCCATTTGTTTCCCCAATTGGATTAAAATAAATGAAACAGCAGAAGGAAAGACATCCTTGGTTGGAAGGAACTGTGACTTGCACAGACTTTTGATTTCCATCCTTCAGTCGCTGGTGCTGCTGTGTTTCTGATTCATGCTTTGAGCCATATTTAAATGTAAACCTTCAGAGCGACTATTTCCCACCTGTTTATGAGCATGGTTGAGAAAAACCCGAAGCTAATTCCCAGAAGTAGGGCCTAGTAATAACAGCAGGAGGGGGAGCCACACTTTTCAGCTCAAATGTTTGGGGAGTTGACTCAACAACTTCCCTTACCGCTAATGAATGCCATGGAGGGAATTAACGGAAATTCTTAATAGCCCCACAGTGGAAATGGAGGCTATTTGTGGATAAGGGGGTAACTATGGAAGGGAGAGGCTTATAGAAGTGACTTTGATCAACACAGTTAATACAGAAGGAAAACCTGGGGGCAGCCTGGTGGCTAAGAGAATATGGATCAGGATTCCCTGGTTAGAATCTCCTTCCTTTCCACAATAACAACCTAAGGAGTCCTTCACTCTCCCAGCCTTAGTCCCTCCATCTGCAATATGGGGGGTAATAATACTGACGTAGCTTAGCTTAGAGGACTGCTATAAGGCTTAGAACAGTATAATGCATGAGAAGTGGTTTCGTCCTTTAAATCAGAGGTGGGCAGACTTCAGGCTTGTGGGAACTACTCTCTCTTTCTCTCTCTCTCTCTCTCTCTCTCTCTCTCTCTTTTCTTTCCAAGATCCACCAACTGGGGCCAAGTGCAAAATAATTAAAGGTTCCTTAGCCCAGGAATTTATTCTGAATGCCAGAATTCACCGTCCTTTCACAAGCACAAATCCACCCCGGTTATCCCAGGCTTTCTTCATCTCCGCGGTATCATTTGGGGCATTTGGGAGTCATTTTGATGCTCCTACTGCTAAAAGACTGGGATACAGAAATCCTTGCCAATCTACTACAACTCACCTAGAGTTCTAGCAGCAGATCCAGATCTACCTTCTGCCAACCCCTGCTCTAAAGTGCCACCCTTAAAGCACAGGCAAACATTAACTGCTGAGAACTCTTGCCTCAGAACTGGAGGAGGCGAAACCCCCAAATCATTTTTTTTCCTTCTTCTTAAGGGTGGGCAAGAAATTCAGGGGGAGAAGCCCACTAGCTCTGAAGCACGTCCCACTGCATTCCCCCCCCGCCCCGAACGATGGATAGTGTTGTTCTAAGGAGCTTCTGGGAGGAGGAGGAGGAGGAGGAAGAGGAAGGAGTGATCTGCAGCAGAGCCCCAGCCCTCCTGGATTGTATTCCCCAAATGCCTCCCCCATCCCATTCCACCCCTAGGAAATTGTGTGTGTGTGTGTGTGTGTGTGTGTGTGAAAGAGAGAGCGAGAGAGCATTCCACTCCAGCTTTAGGTGCTATGTAAGTGCCCAGTGCTATCATAAGGCCTACTACAAGAACAGATGTAATGTGTTGCTAGGCCAGTAGTTTTCCACCTTAACTTGCCTGTCAAGGAACCCTCATGGGAGATGGTGGGGAAGGATCTAGACTGAGCACTCAGTTTGTGAATGGCATTGACCAGACTGGTTCGATCTCACCATCACCCCATGTAAATGGAGAGTGTGTAACCTATAACGCTTCCAACACTCTCCTGTGGTATCACAGGGAAGACTGTTAGTGGCAGACAATCTGTCGATCGGGACAGCTTCTGTGCCATTATGGAGTAACCACGGATGAAGTTCCATGGATCTAGGAGACCCCATGGTAGACAATGGATAGACAATCTGTCAATCAGGGCAGCTTCTGAGCCATTATGGAGTAACCACGGATGAAGTTCCATGGATCTAGGAGACCCCATGGTAGACAATGGGTAGACAATCTGTCAATCAGGGCAGCTTCTAAGCCATTATGGAGTAACCACTGATGAAGTCCCATGGATCCAGGAGATCCCATGGTAGACAATGGGTAGACAATCTGTCAATTGGGGCAGCTTCTGTGCCATTAGGGAGTAACCACTGATGAAGTCCCATGGATCCAGGAGACCACATGGTAGACAATGGGTAGACAATCTGTCGATCGGGGCAGCTTCTGTGCCATTATGGAGTAACCACTGATGAAGTCCCATGGATCTGAGAGATCCCATGGACTGCAGTTTTGAAAACCACTGCCCTACATGTTCTAAAGCAGGGGGTCCTCAAACTTTTTAAAAAGGGGGCCAGTTCATCGTCCCTCAGACTGTTGGGGGGGGGGGCGGACTATAATACTTTGAAAAAAATATGAACGAATGGATCAAGTTTAAAAAAAAGGACCCAGGTCCTTTTTTTTTTTTTTTACTTGATAGGGGTGAAAAAGTTTTTTTCTTAAATGGAAAGTTATTATAAATTACTTCTGTCTTCTTCTTTCCTTCTCCTCACAGGCAGCAGCGTGGCTTATCCTCCCCTGGCTTGTCCCCCCCACCCCACCCTTGGGATCTCTCATTTTGATTAATTCAACAGGGTTGTTGTGAGGATAAAATGGAGAGGAGGAGGATTTTGTAAGCCACCTTGGGTTCCTTGCAGGAAAAAAAGGTGGGGTATAAATTAAATAAATAATAAATAAAATTAATTCCCTCCGTCCCTCCCTCTCTTTCTCTCTCACAAACACAGGCAAGTCTGCACTCCCACTTTTTCCCTGTTTCTCTTCTTTCCACCCACCCTTTTTGTTTGTCTTTCCTTCTGCGGAGGGACTGCGTAGCTCTGTGGTAGAACACAGGCCAAAAGGCCCCGGCATCTCCGGGTAGGGCTGGAAAACGGAA
Organism: Shinisaurus crocodilurus; assembly: GCA_021292165.1. Taxonomy (NCBI): domain Eukaryota; kingdom Metazoa; phylum Chordata; class Lepidosauria; order Squamata; family Shinisauridae; genus Shinisaurus; species Shinisaurus crocodilurus. Next base: position 1,500,139 of record CM037877.1, on the reverse strand, counting down.
ATTCTTTACGCAGCTTCGCTGATTGACTTAAACAGGGCATTGCCCTTACTTAAGATGGCGGCCGCCATCGTTGCCCACGCTGCTGCTGGCGGAGCTGGACTGAGGCTGGGATTCCCGACGGCCAAACGCGCAGCAGAGCAGGGGAAGGGAAGAGGCAGCAAGTAATCCCCTGGGGGGTTGTGCCTTTCCGGCCGATTGCCGGCCGAGGAAGCCGCTCAAGCCCATCTTGAGATGGAAGGGGGGCTGGGAGGGAGGGGGGAGGTCCGGGACGCCTGGGCCACGATTCCCTCCCCCCCCTTGAAGGGCACCGACTGCAGCGGGCTCTCCCACCCCCCTGGCGCTGGCTTCCATGGGGGGAGGCCGGTTCCCTTACAGCAAGGTGTCTCGGGTCCCCCCGGAGTCCAGCTGCCTGTCTTACCGCCAGAGGCGGGGGCGAGGGGCTGGCTCCTTCCTACCGTTGGTAGGTGTCTGGCGAAGAGGCTTCGTTTTCTTCCTTTTCCACCTCTTCTTTTCTTTGTTCTTTGCTCACGCTCAGAGGAGCGCGAAAAGTCTGCCTCCCACTGTGAGGCAGGAAGAACAACTGGAGCTTCTGGGGAGGCCCCTCCTCCACCGGAAGCTCAGAACAAGTCTGCCTTCCAGCCCCGGAGGCGGGGCTACTCCCCATATTTGCTGGCCTCCGACCCTCGAAGGAGAAAACTCCTGCCTGAAGCTCTGGAGAGCCGCTGCCAGTCGGTGTCGACAATACTGGGCTAGATGGACCAAGGGTCTGACTCCGTGTAAGGAAGCTTCCTATGGAATCCTGCCACACACACCAGCCCCCAGTTTCTCTTGCTCTCTCATTCAGGCTGCAATCCTATGCACACTTACCTGAGAGTAAGCTCCATTGAATACCACTGTGCTTTCTGCTGAGTAAACATGCATAGGCCTCCACTGTCAAGTTACTTACGCATACATGTGCACGGGGTTCAAAGAGCCAGGCTGCAATCCGTTAGCAAACTTACACGGAAGTAAACCCCTTTGATCTCGATGGAGCTGGAAACAACATGTTTAGGACTGGAGAGAGGAAGGGTGTGTGTGTGTGTGTGTGTGTGAATGCAGATCATGTCCCCTCCGTGACGTGGCAGGAGAGAAGAAAAGAGAGGCGGCTGGGCGGGGAAACAAAGTTTGATGTGAGCGTGCAGGCAGCGTGGAGATAGGCGGCGGCAGGCGGCGAAGCTGGCGAAGAGCTGGAAGAGAAGCGACAGGGGGACGGCAGCAAAGAGGAGATCCGCCGCTCGTGAGAGGAGTGGTGGCGGCGGCAGCCGACGGGGGCCGCTGAATGAAGCCCGTGGAAAGAACGCCTGGGCCAGGGATGGAGCGACCGGTCTGGGCTGGGGGAGCTGGGGGTGGGGAGGCATGTTGAAGGCGAGGCGGGCGAAGATGAAGTGGCTGGAGCGGCTTCTCCCTTCATTCCGGGAAGACGATGGGCCGCTGCCGGCAAATGTTTCTCCTGCTCTGGGCATCAGTGTTTGAGCGAAAGGGGCTCCTCCCCCCATTTTGTCTGCATTTGCTTCTTTCCTTTAACGCACAGCAAGAGCCTTATTGACTCGCTCTGCCTTTGGCCAACGGGGAAGCCCTGCCTTTGGCCAACCAGCCGATGGGGGAGGGGAGAGCAACTCTTCTCTCTGACAGCAGAAGCTTGAAAGCTCCTGCTCCTTGCGCGCTACCCTTGGAAAGGGTGGTCTTGGAAGTCCTACCTAGACACTCCACAGCCGTCGGAGGAGGAAAGCACGCGGGGTGACGTCAGCGTTATAATCCCGCGAGCTTTCCTCCTCCGACGGCTGCAGAACCACCGATCGGCTGCCGGGCCGGATAAAAAGACAAGGTGGGCCGCATGTGGCCCGCAGGCCGTAGTTTGAGGACCCCTGTTCTAAAGCAATCTTTATTGTCCTTGGATTCACACAGAAACACAACTTGTAATGACAGAATGGGGAGAGTCCGAAAAGATAGAAACCGTGTCTAAGGAAGGCTTAGAACTTGAGAGCTACCATCTGGACTTCTTTGCTCTTCATTCCATGCCTAACCCTCCCCCCCCAATCACCACCACCACCACCCAGAATGTGTCAAAACGAGCCTGCTTCTTCCAGAAACAGAAAACAGAAAGTTTGTTTCACAATTCTGAGGAAGTCTTAGGAACAAAAACAATGGTGGAGCGAGGGCAATCTCAATAATGCTAACAATATGAACACACACACACACACAGAGGTGCGAGTGTGGCCTAGTGGTTAAGAGTGTTGCCCTGGGACTCGGGAGACCCGGGTTCTAGTCCCCACTCGACCATGATGCTCACTGGGTGACTTGGGGCCAGTTACTGACTCTCAGCCTAACCTACCTCACAGGGTTGTTGTGAGAATAAAATGGGAGAGGAGGAGGACCATGTACACCGCCTTGGGTTCCTTGCAAGGTGGGATATAAATGCAGTTAATCCTCATCAACATCATCATCTAGGACATAAAAGCACGGCACTACCCTGACTCTGTGTAAAGATACTGTACAAGAGTCAGCATCCATGGCTGCTGCCAGGAATAGCAACGTGCAGTTTTCATTCAAACACGTACATTTCGCTGAGCACTTGTGCGCAGGGGTGGTGGTGGTGACCTGGGGGGGATTAAACCTGTGACAAAAATCAGCCACGTGTTCTGGTCTTCCTCCACTGCAACGGGATAGTTTGCTGCGATTGCCGTGTAACCCAATACAGCCTTTCCCACAAACCCTGAGATTTTCTGGCACAGCAGAGCTCAGTGACAGAGCCATTTTTAAATATGCCTCGCAGGCTGTTCTAGGAACACATGTGTTTTGTATTCAGCCATTCTTGTCATGAGACCAGAATGGCCCTCTGATGTAACGCTGCCATATGTGACTTGAAGCACCCCTCCCCCACTCTGCCATTTCCAGCGGCAATCAATGAAAAACAATCAGGCGGGCCCCCAACAAAGCACACACCCCTGCCGCTTATTGGAAGGAGGATGCGTCTGTCCTGGTAACATCTACAATTCATCACGATTTCACTGTGATTTTAATAATGCCTCTGAAACTGGAAAGTGCAAACCGACTCACAAAGACCACGGACCTTTCCACCGCTGCAATCTCTTTATCATGTTCTTGGTCGTGTTTGTTTGTTTGTTTGTTTGTTTTTCCCTTCCAGGAGCCATTACGCTGCGGTAGAGATTTCATACGCTTGGGGCAATTGCGGAGAGAAGATTAACCTCGCCTCCTGACCAACGAGGAAGATGGCGATGCGGTGTTCGTCATCTGCGGCAGGCGACAGAAGCAGAATCTCAGCAGTGCCCTTTGTGTTTCCTTCCATTCTCCCTTCTTCTCCATTTGCTGTCTTCTTTCACTGTTTCTCATTTCTCCTTCCTCCCTTCTTCCCCCCCACCCAACCGCTTGCACCCTAAACAATAAAAGCCAGACAGATGTGTCAATGCACCCTTTCTGCTTAATATGTGAGACCTGGAGAAGGCCAAGTGCCACTCATATCTGCAATGTCCTTTATCGAAGCAAAGTGACGATAAATCTTTCCCACACGCAGATACCATTGCTTATAAAAGGTACAGTCAGTAGGAAACCTACCAGGAAAATCACATTGTCTGCAATAGCCCTTTTGGGATATGATCCAGCAAAGTTGCGTACGGTAATCCAGACTTTCTAAGGGTGCTAATGAGTAGGAGAGAAGAAGGGGGGGGGGAGAGAGCAATTCGACCAGCAGGTGCTGCTTCAGCAATAAAACACTGAGGACTGTCAATGAATTCTAAACAAAAGGAGAGCCTCTCGTGTCCCAGCTGCTGAGCAGAAGCCCAAGAGAAAAAGACTCGTCCGGACATCAGCTGGGAAAATTCTACATTTTCCAAAAGCCTTTTCGAAATAAATAAATAAATAAATGGTCGGCCTGGGTTAAGAGCGAACCAGATTCCAGAGGTTGGACAGCTTCCAAGCAAATTAAAGGAGCAATTCGTCCTTCTCAGCTGGTAGGGCCAAGGATTAAGACAAATGGGATAAAAGGAAAATCTCCATAAAGGACTTACCAACTGGACAATGGGGAAGCAGCATGAGCCGCAGAGATAACAAGCACTAATCAGCCCCTTCATTGCCTTCTTATTCCACATTTTAACAGAAGTTCTGATCAGTTGGTACAGTAATCATCAGGCAGCAGAAGACTGGAGAAGCACCAGCACAGGCGGGCACTTCAGTACAATAGAATGGACATGTCCACTACAGCTGGCTATTGCCTCCCTCACCATGGGATAGAAAAGATGGTTTCCATCAAGCACCACCGACTAGGCCTGGATGCAAAAAAAACAAGCTTCCTGTGGCATATCCAGAACTATCAGATGCCTGGAGAAAGTAGTTAACTATCCTTGTTTTCTATTTGATCATCATCATCATCATCATCATCATCATCATCATCATCATCATCATCGGGGGAAATATGCAAAGTACACTGTAATGCAGCATCGGAAGCAAGTGTCTCAAAGACTGTGCTTTACTAGTTATATGAAAGAGCATTCACCATGCAGTTTCCTCACCTGCAGTTTTACTACCTCATCTGCTCTTGGTGCAAACCAAGCCTAATTCACGTGTGTGGATAGTCAAGTGGTCTCAGCCCAACCCTACTAGAAAACGTCCTTAGTAAAAGCATAAGCCCATCAAAGGAAGCCTGGCTCACACTTCTAGAACCTCTGTTTTAGGAGAGAGATGCAGTCAATAAGTTTCCATTATCATAAAGGTGATAGAGCACATGCTTGGCATACAAAAGGCCGCAGGTTCACCTTCTGGTATCTCCATATAGGGCTGGGAAATACTCTTGTTTGAAAAGCTGGAGAACTGCTGCCAGTCAGTGTGTAGACAATACCGAGCCAGATGGACCACTGGTCTGACTCAGTATAAAGCAGCGTCTTACATGAAGCTCTTGGCACCAGCCGGTGCTTCATTGGGAACATGTGCAAGACATGTTTCAGAACAATAAACCAGTGGCATAGCAAGACAGCCTTGAAAGGGTCATGCGCACGCATCGTGATCTCCAAAGCAGCACCTGGAACCTCTCCTGCGGCCTGACTGACGTGATTATAAAACAAAATGTGAAATGCCCTCCAAAACGGGGTGGGAGGGAGAGAAATGGGATAAAGCAGAGCCTGGCTTACATAACATCATGCATTTGTGTTTCCAGCCTAAACAGAGCCTGAGAGTCAACCAGATGTTTTTCATTTTGACACAGAGTGCTGCCGAGAGAGAAAGAAACAGGGAGTGAGCGAGAGCCAAACACAACATCAGGTTGGCATGCACAGCTGTAATTGGAGCTCAGAGAAGGATACAGTCAGTCCAGACCCCTGGGGAGACAGGGCAACAACTAGCTTTCTGGAAGGAAGGCCACATGGTTCTCTAAGCAAAACAGCATCAGGACCTCTTCACACCCAAGGGTGGGATCCAACAGGCAAGTCTCTCCATTTGCAACCCTTAGTTTTCTCTCCATTATTAAAGTTCTCTTGCAGTTTCTCAGGACAATGAGTTCTTTTTTGTGCTTACATTACCTCTAGTAGTAGGATGTACATGGATACTACCACACTTACTATGACTGTTGTTCTTATGTCTCAATGTGCATGGACAGCTCTCTTATTAGTCATTACGCTGCGGTAGAGATTTCTGCATATTTTTGGTGCAGAAGCAGATGAAAGGGGCTAACACAGATACATTTACAGAGGAAGGAAGATGGGACAGCTTACTGCAAGGAAGGGCCAGCAACATATGGGGGTTGCAGACGCATCATGATGTGGGGAAACTAAGGTAAAGAGTCCAGTGGACACTGAATGAGATGTGGATAACGGACCTCTAGCTATTGCCGTCTTCCCCAAGTTGGTGTCCCCAGACATGCTAAACTACAAGTCTCCCCATCCTCAGCCCAGGAATGGTGGGAGTTTTAAATAATATAACACATCTGGAGGGTGCCAGGTTGGGGAAGGATGATTTATGGGAATAGCCAGTTTATCTCTTTTATCTCTAGCCAGTTCACTTGTTTTTTCACACTGACTTTTATCTGGAATTAAATGAGATCGGTCGACTTGGTTTTATGTATGCGGGAGGGCTGTAGCTCAGTAGTAGAGCAAGTGCCTTGAATGCAGAAGGTCCCAGGTTCAATCCCTGGCGTCTCCAGATAGGGCTGGAGCAACCCCCGGAGAGCCAGTGTGACAACAATACTGGACTAGACAGACCAATGCTCTGACTCAGTATATGGCAGCTTCCTATGTTCTATGCAGGCCTGACATGAAGCCCTATCTTGATAGCATTTCTATTTATTATGGAGGTATAATCACAACAAATACACTTAAAATACAATTTTAATCTGATTGCAATCTAGAGCTGGCCTTTGAGCCTTCATGTGAATCTTGCCTGCCAAACCGCTGAAATCTCTTTGCCCTGCCCATCTGAACTTTAAAACACGTGTGTGTGTGTGTGTGTGTGTGTGTGTGTCTCCATTTCTTTTGCTCTTATGCAAAAGCATCACAGGAAGTTTCTTTAACATTTTATATCAGAGCCCAAAGGGCATAACAAGCTGGATATTTCTCCAACAAAACACCGTCAATATTTCAACTTTTGCAAAATGTCTCTTTCCTTTTCCTCAGGGGGGAGAAGAGATACCAAAAAGCACTGTGCATACATTTCTCTTGGCTGTTTTGCATGGCAAAGAATATGTCTGCAAAAACCTCTTTGAGTTTCAAAAATAGTAGCATCTCAACTCAAAAGTGCTGTGCAGCTCCTTAAAACCTGATAAGATCTCTGTTGTTAGTTGCATCAAGACCAGTAGAACTTGGTGCAAAAAAGGAAGAAGGATTTCACATCCTATTCATAATCCCCTAAAATGTATAGGCCTGCTTATCCGGAGAGAGATCCATCTGTGGCATGCCCAGTAAATAGTTCACTTTATTGTCATTAGTAAAAGAATTTGCCGCACATATTTTGTTTCCTTGACTGAACTATACCAGCTATTTATCTCTTTTAATGCATTTCAGCACAAATCATTCATGGGCCTTTTGATGCAAGAAGCAGTCAGGGGACATTTGTCAGCAAGAAAGGATGTGATGGCACGTCCTCAGAAGACTACAATTTAGATACTTTAGGTCGTGTGTCATGTTAGTCTTTAAATTTATGGCCTTCCACTTTGGCCCTCCTTTTTTGTGCTGAGCTGCCTTATGCTGATTCAGACCTATACAGTAATACCTTGGATTGGCAAGTAACTTGGTTTGAGAGCGTTTTGCAAGACAAGCAAATTTTTAAATATTTATTTATTTTTTACTTGATATACAAGCGACGTCTTGCAATACAAGTACGGCTTAAATAAAAAATCTCTGTACATTTTTTTTTGGGGGGGGGATTTCGTTTTGATATAAGAGTGTTTTGGATTACAAGCACGTTTCCGGAACGAATTATGCTCTCAATCCAAGGCATGACTGTATGTAGTTCAGGATGATATTTGCAGTTTCACCCTTTTATCCTGACAAAAACTCTGTGGAGTATGTGAGATAGAGAGGAGGACTGGCCCAAGGTAACCCGGTGAGCTTTCTAGAGATGGGCGAATCTGTCAGTTTTGCTTTCTCACGCAGTCTTCTTCTTCTTCTTCTTCTTCTTCTTCTTCTTCTTCTTCTTCTTCTTCTTCTTCTTCTTCTTCTTCTTCTTCTTCTTTTATTTTTTAATAAAAATCTCAAATTCTTTCTCCCCTGAATATGAAGAACATTGTAAATGTTGGTCAATTCTTATCAAAACCGAACTGAAATGAAATTCTCACCCATACCTCTTTGTGGCTGAGCATGGATTTGCACCCATGTCTCTCAGGTTCTAAGCCCAAAACTCTAACCACCACACCATAGTGGCTCTCAATTTTTCTACCATAACTGGAATTGGCATTCCAAGATTTCAGAGAAAGGTCAGTCCCAACCTTGCTATCTTTTATCTGGAGATGGCTGGAATTGGACCTAGAACTCTGCATATACAAACCATTTGCTCTACCATGGACCTGAAGGGCCACCATCTCCAGCATGAACCTGTCTGGATTCCTAAGCTCAGCATCTGAGTCCCTTCTCCTGGTGCCCCTGCTGGCAAAGATTAGGTGCATGCTAACCAGGGGAAGGGCTTTGAAGCTGTGCCAGGGAAGGACTGCCTGGTGCCAAGTGTGATGATTTTGCTTAAGGCAGCCCGGAAAATGCTTCTTTGTTTCCCTAGGCCTTTTAAAGCATTGACCTGTTGATGTGGTTACTTGGTTAGTCTAGCTGCACAGTGATTATCGTATCTGCTCTGCTGTTTTAATGTTTATTTCATCATATTATTTTTAATTTATTGTTTTAAACCCTGTAAGCTTGGAACCGTGGAAAGTTTTTTTAAAAAACAGGTTTTAAAAAAAAAAGCCAGGAAAGAAGGAAGACTAAAATGACATCTCCCCTTCTTGCTCCGTCTACTCCTCTGGTCTTCAGCTACTGGGATCCACAAATGTGTTGCATCAGGAGCTGTATCATTATACACACAATGATTAGAAAAACCTGCCCCTGTATGTATGTATGATAATGTATGTTTGGGTTGAAGGTGGTTCCTAGTTGACAAGGCTGAACAGTACTACTCTACCCCATGAAAACACACGTCGTAACTGGAGGAACCTGGAATCGTCTAGGGTTGGAGGAAGACAGAGGGAATGATCCTATGGCCCCCAGACATCATCATAGGATAGTTTGGATTCCCATCTCCAAGGTTGGAGATAGTGCCCTGACCTCAGAGGTGGGAATCAGAGCTCCTATCCCCTTGCAGTCAGCATGGAAAGAACCAGTGCCAGGCTGCTATCCAAGGTCGGGAAAGCAACCTCAGAGAGAGGTTAAAGGGGGCATTTGGGGGTGGATGGTGAGGGGAGGAGACCAGCCTCCCTCCTTCCCTCTCTGAACTTCCATCACTAGTCACAGCCAAAAACGGCTGTTTAGCAAAAATGCAGAGCAGGAGGAGTGGGGAGGCGAAGATTGCCTCCACTGCTCCTCCCACTCTGCACTGGATGAGCATAAGCCTCCGAATTCAGGGGCTCATGCTCATCTCCATAGGATTGCACCTTTACACATAGTTGGAGCAGATCCATAGAAATCAATGGGACTTAAGGTAGACCTGAAGCCCCATCAATTTCAATGGGTCTACTCTCTAAGTAACACTAAATCTGGGTGCAACCCCTAGTTTCCTGTGGCAAAAAAAGAAAGGGGGAAAAAAGGGAGGAAAACCACAGTTGGGAATTCCAGTTAGAGGCCATATAAAGCAGAAAGGTCACTTCAACTCCCATCTGTACCATCATTTGCCCAAGAACCATTTTGCTGCAAGAACAAATTCCAGACTCTGGGATTGGAAGAATGATTCCCTCGAAGGCACATAGGCCTGAACACTGCATCATTCTCTGAAATGGCACTAGGAATCCTTTGATGATTCTAGCAGAGTTGAGTTCACACGTGTACAGAATGGCCAACCAATCAGGCACCATAAACAGAAGCTTTCCCACATGATGCAGTTTCTCGGATGCCAATCCCATGGTAAAAATTAAAAGTCTGAAGTAATACAACCATCTCAACACCTCAGAATTATACTACTCATTCACCCTCATGGGAAGACCACACGGGAGTCAAGTGTTGAGTGTCTTGGGTTGGGCGAAAGAGTGATGTTCAAGCTCACTAGACTCTCTGAACATTGGCTCGCTGCTCATCTCGCCTTGATTTGCGCTTGCATTTGTGATCAGTGTTCGCTTGCATGAATGGGAAAATTGCACAAAACAAACAGCTATCGAACGTGAAAGTTCTGCAACCAATCCCAAATTTGCACAAAGATTTAAAATGTGCACATTTTGTGAATATTGTGCATTTTGAAGACGTTGTGCATTTTAAGGAAGTTGCCCATTTTGAGAAAGTTGCCCATTTTGAGAAAATTGTACCTTTTGAGAAAGTTGTGCATTTTGAGAATGTTACATATTTTTCAAGTACACATTTTGCAGACATGAAGGCAAGTTTGGAAATTTTTAAGCATGCTCCCATTCACATTCGGGATTGCAAACTGGGCATTTTCAAGCGATTTCAAACTGTATAGGAGGTGTCCTGACTGACTGACTGACTCATCAACGCCCAGCTCAAACCGTTTAATCTAGGAACGTGAAATTTTGAAGGGACATTGCTTTTATGACGTAGACCCCCACTAAGGAAGGATTTTGGGAAATTCCTTCCCTAAGGGGGTGAAAAAAGGGGGCAAAATCACCCCACTCTCATATCTGCAGTTCTGCATAATTGCTGCAGGAGCCAATAGCAGCAGTTATGCAAATAGCCCATACGACACTTAGAATGTTCCTATGAATTCCTGCAGGGGCCAATAGGGCTGGGTATGCAAATCTCCCCTAGGCCATTTAGAATGTTCTCTGAGGGGGTGAAAAGAGAGGGAAACTTTTTACATGACTGACTATTGTGTGTGGGGCATCGTTGCATAGGCTCCATCACGTTTAGACGGATCTACCCCAAACTTGGCATGCTCACTCTTCATCACCTGTAGACTCTCAGGATTAACCTGTTTTTTCTTTAAGAACAGATATTTTCTGCTACAAAGATTTCTGCTGCCCAGCACCCAGCCTAAACGTTACACTTTCAGTCAGAGACACTGCATCTTTTCCATACATGTTTCTTTTAAAAACAATTATACCAAATCCTAAAATCCATGTGAGCGCAGCCACGGGCAACAGCTAGTATATATATGAATGCTGAGCAGGTCCAGGAAGCCCTGGCTATCGTAAGAGTCTCTCCTCCCACCCTGCCACAAATGTCAGTGCATGAGGACGTTCACCGGTCTGACAGGTGGTATAGGAAGAGCAAGTGTGTGTTTGTGATTTTATGATGGTACAAGCCCCATTCAGAAGTGATTCCCTTGGACATTCAAATAATATATGGAGGAGAGACAAGTGGGGCACACTGGCCCCACCCCGCAATGGGTGGCGTAGTGTGGCATAGCCAGTGTGGCGTAGTGGTTAGGGTGTTGGACTAGGACTCGGGAGATCCGGGTTCTAGTCCCGCTCAGCCGTGAAACTCACTGGGTGACTTTGGGCCAGTCACTGCCTCTCAGCCTAACCTACCTCACAGGGTTGTTGTGAGGATAAAATGGAGAGGAGGAGGAGGATCATGTAAGCCGCCTTGGGTTCCTTGCAGGAAAAAAGGCGGGGTATAAATATAATAAATAAAATGGGCATGCCCCTGCTAGCTCCACATCCAACCTTCACATAATGAGAGGGAAGTTCTAAAGGGAGAATCTTTGTGTGTTTGGCCAACTCCTGGCTGCAATGGGACCTTGATTATGCACCGTTTCCCAGCATTGGAAGGATTTTAAGCAAGGTCAGACAAACATGTGAAGATTCCCCCTTCAGACCTTCTCACTCAAACTGCAATGGTTGGGGGGATGGAACCACTGGGGACATTTTTATAGGGATGGGTGAGATTTTTTTTCAGTTTGATAAGAATTTATCAACATTCGCAGAGTTCTCCGTAAAGTGGGAGAAACCAAAACTGAAAGATTTGTCCATCTAAGCCCAGGACTTTGAGTGTTTTGCTCTTAAAGGTCTGGGTTCGAATCCCTGTGTATTCAACCATGTTACTGCTGAACTAGGTTTGCCACCTCTTTCTTTCTTTCCTTCTTTTCTTGACAGGTTCCTCATCTTTAACAGGTATATATGGCAGGCAGTAACATCATGGTCCTCCAGGAATAGCTATTTGAATTTGGCTGGTGCAGATGGGTAAGAATTTCATTTCAGTTCTTATTTGACAAGAATTTACCAAAATTTGCAAAGCTGTTCATATTTGAGAAAGAAAGAACTTGTGATTTCAAAAAAGAAAAAAAAAGATTCACAGGTAGAAGAAAGCAATATGGAGAAGTGCCCATCCCTAGCTGGGCATGGTGCACATGGCCCCGCTCGCCCTCTGGACATTCCTTGAACATCGAGGGGGGTGGGATAATATCTAAAGGAGGCATTAGTGTGTTTACATTCTATTTCCAACTTTTACAGCCCACCCTGATAATTGCATAGTGAAGGGCAGCATAAAAAATTGGAAAATAAGTAAGTGCGTGCGTGTGTGCGCGTGTGCACACACACACACACACACACACACACAGAGGCTTCTTTGTCTGTGGAGCTGCACTCCCCCGCCCCCCGTCCCAATATTCAGCCCTTCATTCTTTGTGCAACCTTCCCCTTCCAACCCTCTCTCTCCGCTCTTTCTTCCAGAAATTATTCTTGTTCTTTAATCTGCATGCGGCTGGGCAGATGTCCAAAAAAATAAAAGAGGGGGGGGGAAACAACACACAAAACCCTTCCCTTCAACAAAGACAACAAGAAGAAGGGCCAGGAGGGGAGGGAATTCCTCCACTCTCGGTGTAGACTGCTGCATTCTCTTTGCCTCTCCCTCTGAAACACTTTGAGTGATTGATAACGCCTCCCCCTCGATTTGCTGTTGGCTGTCACAGCCCTTGCTACTTGGCATCTTTGTCTTTCTAGCAAAGCATATCTCTCAGTCCAAAAGATGAAGAGACACCTATCTTGGGTTCTTCTTCTCTGTTTATTTGATTTAATTTCTTTCTTTCTCCTTTTAAGTGGGAGGTGAACTTGAAAAGCCCTTGATTAGACTCCAACAGGTCCAAAGCAAACAAACAGACTGAACGAGGAAGACAAGAGGCTTTTTGTACAACTCTTTCTCTTCCTCCTCAGTTTGCCATCTGTCAGGGCAAAAACAAAATGAAACAATAGTCAAAAGCAGAAAAGTGGGGAGCCGGAGAAAGAAGTTTAATCTGTCGACTTTTCTGCTTGCCTGGAAGGCAGGCAGGAATTGGGGAGGTTGAACTAGTGGAGGAGGTATAGCTGAACGAATCACAAAAAATGCCCTCTGATGTCGTGGACTCTGGTCCACAAATGCTCTTACCCTTCTACATGTGTCAGTTCTTCAAGTGCCACCAGGCTCTTTGGCTGCAAGCCTATGCATGCTCACTTGGGAGTAAGCATCACTGGATACTGGGAGACTTACTTCTAAGCAATCATGCATAGGATGGCACTGTTGGTTGGTTTTGCTGCAGCAGACTAACTCAGCTGCCTCACTCTGGAACTGAAACACTCATGCATTGCATTATATGATGCTCTGGTTGATGCACCAAAGCAAGGTAAAAAATTGACTGAATTCTGCACATTTAGGCTACCAGAATTTGATCTGCTATACTCAGCTAATTATGTACATCCTTAGAGACCAGAGACACACTAAGGGGTCCTTCCCCAAGCTGTTGATCTCCAGATGTGCTGGACTGCAATTTCCATCATCCCCAACCAGCATGCACGAAGGCTTAGCTATTACAAAGGCATTGTAAGTCTGCGTTTGGGCCGTACCATTTCATTCTGCAGGTGGGGAGGCCCACAGGATTGACTGCTCCTCCTGATGAAAGGTTTCCCTATGCGTAGAAAACTAGCATGCTTCCTCTCTGTCACGCTAGTTTTCTACAGAAAGGGCTGGCAGACCATTCAATTATGTGACAACCCCACTCCCCACATGCACACTTGCAGTCTGAAGCGGTACAACTCGGTAGGAACAAAGGCTGAGTGCTACGGCCCTGGCAGATATTAACTAGAAGTTATCTCTGTGTTTATCTCCAGGGGATGCAAGCTTCCCTCTGAACAGTGGCTAGAAGTGATTTGTTTGATTGTTAATCTAGCCCAGTGTTCTCCAACCTTGGGTCCCCAGATGTTTCTGGCCTACAATTCCCAGCATGCCCCAGCCAGCATAGCTAGCTGGGGCATGAAACATCTGGGGACCCAAGGTTGGAGAACACTGATCTAGCCTTTGGCAGACTGTATCAATTTAAAACTCAAAGCATGAACATAATAAACGGTAAAATGCTGTAAAAAACCACTAAAATCTTTAGAGGTAAACAAGAGTCCACTTTGTCTGGGGCGGGTAACAGCCAAACAGCCATCCCATGAGCATATTCAAAAATAAATAGCAAAGCAATACTAAAAATAGGTATATTACGGGCATTTTGTTTTCTATCCTTAACTACAGCAATGTGATCAGCAGAGGTCAAACAGTCATGTTTTGCAGCGAAAGCATTTGTGCCTTTGGCATGTCCACGCCTGCCAAGTGGACATTATGGGCAAGTCCCATAATGCACTGGTAGAGCATCTTTTGCATGCAGAAGACCCCAGGTTCTATCTCCAGCATCTCCGGCTAAGAGGATCGCAGATGGCAGAGCCGGGATTCTGGAAAGCTACCATTATTCTGAGGAGGTAACGACGGGACAGACAGACCCCTAGTCTGAATCAGTATACGTTGGCCGTGCATAAGCTCATTTCATTGTTTATAACAAAAACGGCCAACTCAAAACCAAAACTGGCAACTCACATTTGAATTTGAATGAACACAAGTCCTGACACCATAAGAGACTGGAATGTTCTGTTCTCTTATACCGCATAGGAATACTTCGCATTATATTGTCCAAGGGCCAGAACATCAAACCTACTTGATAGCTGACACGCATTCATAATTGCCAGAAACAGTTGGCGGTGCGGGGGAAACAAGAGCATATTACTAGCCTAACACACTTCTTAGAAGTAGACTATGTCAAAAAACATCGCCTTTTCAAGGCAGCCAGCGATGCTACACACACAGTCACAGGAACACAGGAAGTTTCCTCACACAGAGTAGATCCCTGGTCCGACTTGCTCGGTAATGTCCGCAATGACTGCCGAGGGCTTCACTGCAGGGCTCAGACGAGTGTCTAAACCACCCCTCCCTGGAGATGCCAGAAACTGACCCTTCAGCAAGCAAAACATGCGGTCCACTCCTGAGCAACAGCTTCCCCACCCACCATGCTTATTAACTGTGGTTATTATGTGTGTTTGTCTTACATTTAGAGGTAAACCGCCTTTTAAAAACATCTAAAATGTTGTATTCACCTCCACAGCTATGCCATGGAAAGAGGAGGAGGCCACAGTTCAGTGGAAGAGGTCATGCTTCGCATGAAGAAGGTCCCATGTATGAATCCCAGTATCTCCAGGTAGGGATGGGAAAAAAATGCCTATCTGAAGCCCTGGAAAGCTTCTGCCAGCCATTGTCAACAATGGTGGGCAAGAAGGATCCATGGTCCAAGCTCAGTACAATGCAGCTTCATATGTTCCGATGGAATTAGCCTTATCCTGAAAAACCTTGTTATGAATGCCTGGAATTTCTTCTCCTTTGTCATTTACTCCGTGGATGAACAGAGAGAGAGAGAGAGAGCACAAGACATTTTAATGTCTGAGGCAGAAAGTCCAAACAGTGCTGCCTGTGGTGGAAACAAAATAAAACAGTAAACAAAGAAAATCCTTGACAGTTTGCTGCCCTTTAATGTACCCCAAAGCCAGACTTCTGTGTTGGACCACCTCACCCTGGCTAATGGTTGGGCCTTTATTGTCTCATAGACATTAACGCAAATTGCCACGCTCCTGAGCTGGCCCAGCATTCTTTGTGGCCAAATCGTGCTTCCGGATAATAGCGTTTAGATGGAACTGTCAATAAATATGGGAGCCGTGATGTCTCTTGGTGAAGTCTGGTGGAGCCGTACAATCCAGGCCTCAGTGTGCCATATGCAGAAAGCAGATGTGCCACAGAAATGTGACCTGCAAAGGAAAATTAGCTTCAGAAGTAATTCAAGAGTCTGCTAAACTGTGATGCTCTATAACAGCGGATAATCTTTCAATATGAGGAGATCATTGCCTGCTACAATCTTCCACCAGACCTATTTGAAGCTGGTCTGGACTGCACAAGGAAGGATTTGAGTTCGCAGCTGGGTGCCATTGTGAGGAATGCCTCCTTGCTGTGAAATGAGCAGACAGCCCTCTATGTAGCAGCTCTGCACCTTGTACTGTAAGATAAAGACCCTCTATGGGGTGTCATAACATTGCTCAGGCGGTATCAACTTCCAAGTTCCCCTGGAGCTATTAGTAGTGAACACAATCCAGTCAGAGTTGGAAATGGTTTCCAGTTCTGAGAGATGCCTCATTTAATCCTGCCTTCTCTCAAGCCAATGTGAACCCTCCATTCCAGAAGGTAGGAAACCCCCTTCACACATTCTACCACATCATATTTTTCAATGGTGGTTTTGCTTGTTTAAAAGACTTCACCCCCTGTCTCCCCTCAAGCATGAAAATTGGGCTCTACATAAAAAGGCTGAAGTCACAGAGAAGTCTAGGCAGGCAGCCGAGCCAGGCAGCCAAGCCTTTTCCGTAAGATTTCCATGAAGGGTGCCATTTCCTCAGGAAGTAAACATCTGAATTGGCAACTGAACTGGGCACCAAACTGGCCCAGCTGTTCTTAAACAATCCTGATTTTCCAGCCCAGCGGTCAAATTTAACCCGAGGGGGTCAATATACCATGGAATGGTTTGTACAACTCTGTCCCACTGAAACAAACCATCTGGTGTCAAGTCTTATTTATTTTATATCCATCCTTCATCCCCTCACAGGAAATCCCAAGGAAGCTAACATAAACTAAGACCCTGAAAACTAAAAAAAAACAAAAAAAAACAAACAATATTAAGAAGAAGCCAAAACTATAATCTAGATATTAACATGAGAGAAAGGGTGCGGGGGCTAAACCAAATATATAGTGGGACAGAAAGGTTTGGGCAACGTAACAAAACACCAGTAAATAGAGAAGAAAGTGGGCCGTGCCAGGTATGGAGTTGACTCTGCAACTACCTGTCCTGTGTTCCAGCCGCCCGGACCACCAAAGAGAACAAGAACTAAAGCGGAGCCTCTGATAATCATCACGGTAGATGAGCAGGGTTTTTAGGGATGTATGAGAATTTCAGTTCAGTTTGCAAATCGTTAGAACTTGCCTCATTTGAAACACCCAACGCAAAAGGGAGAGCATGTTTCGAATGGAAGAAATGGGAGAGCATGTTGCGAATGGGAGAGCATGTTGCGAATGGCAGAGCATGTTGCGAATGGCAGAGCATGTTTCACTAAAAGCTTGCGTATTCCCAAACTTAGGATCACGTTTGAAAAATTATCATCTTTTGAAAAATGTGCACTTTCAAATGCACATTTTCAACAACAAAAAAAGTATTTTCACATTTAGTCAATGGGGGGGGGGAGAGTGCACAGTTCTGAAAAATGCACATGGAAATACAACACTTTCCCCGTTCAAAACGCACACTTTTTGAAAAGGACAGGTTGCTTACCTGTAACTGTAGTTCTTCGAGTGGTCATCTGTGCATTCACACATATGGGTTCTCTGCGCCTGCGCTGAGATCGTTCGGGAAATTTCTATAGCTGAGGTGGATAGGGCGGGAGCCCCTCCCCCTGCGCGTGCTCTTTAGCGCGGCTCCCGCCCGTCTCCTCAGTTCCCTGAGACCGCCTATTGCGACCCTCGGGACCGAAGATGACATTTCATATTCCTTGATGTCAGAAAAAACTTCAAACTCGGCACACACTTCGATATCGAGTGAAGTTAAATTAAAACTCCCAACCCCTTTCCTTTTTGGTATCCATCGAACTCGATGAAGACACTGAGCGGGGAAGGAGGGCGGGTTGTGTGAATGCACAGATGACCACTCGAAGAACTACAGTTACAGGTAAGCAACCTGTCCTTCTTCTTCGTGATCTCTGTGCATCACACATATATGGGTAGATTAACAAGCTGACTTACCGGAGGTGGGTCGGTGTCGGTAGTCAGACGGTGACTGAAGAGAGAACCGCCCTGCCGAATGCGTTCTGCTCCCTGGCTCGAACGTCGAGGCGGTAATGCTGGATGAATGTGGAGGGGGTAGACCAGGTCGCCGCCCTGCATAAGTCCAGCAAGGGAATCCCTTTTCCGAAAGCTGTCGAGGTCGAGAGAGCCCTGGTAGAATGGGCCCTCACAGATCCTGGCAAAGTGCGTCCAGCCAGCTGATAAGCAAGCTCGATAGTGTCCACTATCCAAGAGGACAATCTTTGTTTAGATACAGGATGGCCCGATTTCGGGGGGCCATAGCATACAAAAAGTTGATTAGTTTTTCTTATTGACTCCGTGCGGGCTTTGTAGAAAAGCAGCGCCCGACGGACATCGAGGCTGTGCATCGATCTCTCAACCAGTGACGAAGGGGATGAAAAGAAAGTTGGAAGAATAATGTCCTGTCCCAGGTGAAATTCTGAAACCATTTTTGGTAGAAAAACTATATCAGGCCTTAGCACGACTTTGTCCTTATGGAAAATTGTGTAAGGGGGATCTATTCTAAGAGCGTGTAGTTCACTTACTCTTCTTGCCGATGTAATTGCTATCAAAAATAACGTTTTGAACGACACCATCCGCAAGTCCGCTTTCGCCATGGGCTCGAATGGCGATTTCGTTAGTGCTTTCAAGACTAATGGTAGGTCCCAACCTGGTATAATGTTGCGGATTGGAGGTCGTATATTTCTGAGACCTTTCAAAAATTGTTTAATTAACGGGTGCACAAACAAAGACGTCCCCATCGAAGTAGTTCTATACGCTGTCAGCGCTGCTAAATATACTTTAATTGACAAGAACTTAAGGCCACAGGTCATTAGTGAATGGAGAAAGTCGAGGACGGTCGAGATCGAGCATGTAATTGGATCTTTGCCTAAGGGTGATACAAAGTTGGTGAAGGCTGTCCATTTCCTAGCATAGGAGAGCGTTGTGGAGGGCTTTTGTGCTGCTAACAAAACCTCCTTTACAGCATCGGAGAGGTCTGTATTGTTTGTTATCTGATCCTCCAAGCCATTAGGTTCAGAGAATGCAGATTGGGATGAAGCACCTTGCCTTTGTGTTGTGTTAGTAGATTGTCTTGCAGTGGTAATGGGAGATAATCTCCCTGTGAAAGGCTGAGCAGGTGCGAAAACCAGGGTTGACGCGGCCACCACGGGGATATCAGGATGCAGTTGGTCCTGTCCTGAGATATTTTGGCGATTACACGTGTCAGTAGCGGAATCTGGGGGAACAGATAATAAAAGTCGTTGTTCCAGTCCATCAGGAAAGCATCGGTGATCGACTTCGGATCCGAGGCCACCCTGCTGCAAAACATGGGGCAAGTAGTGTTCTCGTTGGTGGCGAATAAGTCTATTTTTGGACGACCCCAGCGCTGGAACAGTGAACTGACTACCTTTCTGTCCAGCTTCCATTCATGCGACTGCATTGACACACGGCTCAAGGTGTCTGCCAGCACATTGGACTTCCCTGCGATGTGAATTGCTACGAAGGACATTCTTCAAGGTAGAGCCCATTCGTAGAGTTGCAGGGTCAGTCCTGTGTGCCTTGCACGACGTGATAGTCTGAGTGGGCCCCCCATCCCAGCAACGATGCGTCCGTTGTCAATATGCGGGTCGGTATCGGAGGATGGGTCGGTATCGGAGGATGGAACGGTATACCCGCGTTCAAATTAGACTCCTGTTGCCACCACCTCAAGGACTCTCTTACGGTTCGAGGGAGATTCAAGCGGATGGACGGTTTGTCTTTCTCTAGTTTGAATTTTTTGATAAACCAGGTTTGAAGGGGTCGCATGCGAAGCCTCACATATCGTACGACCGCAATCGTCGAGGCCATATGCCATAGCAGTCGTTGAACCGTGTGGGCAGAGCATATTGGCCGTCTGGGAACCTTTTTCACGAGGGTAAGTACATTTCGCACCCTGTCGTCTGGTAGGTATGCCCGACCATCGAACGTGCTTAGCCTTGCGCCGATGTATTGTATCTCCTTTACTGGTTGAAGGACCGACTGCTCTACGTTCAGGCAGAGTCCCAACTTGTCTAGGAGGTGAAGGGTTTCTCCCAGTGCGTGTTGAAGCTCCCACCTTGATGGAGCCACTAGCAGCCAATCGTCCAGATACGGGAAGACGGTGATGCCTCTTGCCCGTAGACTCGCCCAAACCACTGCCATACACTCCGTGAATACCCTCGGCGCGGTGGAAAGTTCGAATGGAAGAACTACGAACTGGAAGGTGTCGTCTCCCACTCGGAACCGAAGGTATTTTTGGGTGTCTCTGTGGATGACGACGTGAGTGAAAGTACGCATCTTTGAGGTCGATGGATGCAAACCAATCGTTCCTTCGAAGTAGGGGAAGGATTGATTGGAGTGTGACCATGCGAAATCTCTTCGGTGGGATAAAGAGATTCACCGTTCGAAGATCCAGGATCGGCCTGAATCCTCCTCCCTTCTTCTTCACGATGAAGTACCTGGAGTATAGGCTGTCCTCCAAGTTTTCTGCAGGAACCAGCTGTATTGCTCCTTTTTGGAGGAGGTTTGACACCTCCTCTAGGAGCACTCGAGTTGGACAGGTGGTTTTGATCCCGAGAAAGGGGGGTAGGACTCTGAACTCGATCCTGTAGCCGTGTTCGACGATGCTTAACACCCAACGATCCGTCGTGATGGTCCTCCAGGACCGAAGGTGTTGGTGAAGTCGAAAACCGAAGAGAGGTGCCTGAGGTGGTGGAGACAAGGCGATTGGAAGAGTGGTGTCGAGAGCTGGTCGGAGTAGTGGAGACAATTCAGTCGGGCTGGCGAAGGAGTCAGACGCCATCGAGCGAAGTCGCCCCCTCTCCTCGAGCCCCTGGAGTGTTGCTGAGGGTAGGAACGCTGCGGCACTTGCGGCTGTGGAGCATGAGGCCGACGGTTTCCACCCCGATATTGTCCGGATGGTTGGTAATGTGACGAAGGGTATGGAAACCGAGACCAGCGTCTTGGTCTAAATTGTTGTGATGGGGGTTGACGGACGAGCCCCATCTTTTTGGCCATTGCCATGGCCTTTTGAGCAGAGTCGAGGGAGTTGTCTGTGGTGGCGTTGAACAACCCCTCTCCGTCAAATGGGAGGTCTTCGATCTTCGCTCTATCATCGGGAGTCAAGTTGGTAGAGCGAAGCCAGGCATGCCTCCTCAGAGCCACGGACCCGATCATCGACCTGGCATGGCTGTCGACCTGGTGGCGGGCAGTGTTCATCTGCAAAGCACCGATGCTAGTTGCTTCCTTGATGTATTGCGCCGCCTGGTCCCTTTTGTCGTCCGGCAGATAATCACAGAGGTCTCCCAGCTTCTCTGTGATAAACATCTGGTATCTAGCTAGCAACGCCTCATACCTTCAGCCCGAGGGAAGACGAGGAGTAGATCCTACGGCCGTAAGAGTCTAGCGTCTTGCCCTCCTTATCTGCCGGCGTGGTATGCTGCTTTCCCCCACGAGACTGCGCAGATTTGACTATGAGCGAGTTCGGGGTCGGATGGGAAAACAGGAATTTTGCCCCTTCTTCCTGGATCCTGTACGTCGACTCCAGTCTCTTAGCTGTTGGTTTGGTGGAGGCTGGGGTCTTCCAGGTTTCTTGCACCGTCTCCAGCAATATCGGCAAGAAAGGAAGGAGCAAATGGTTGGACTGAGTGGTCTTCAGGATCGCATAGATGTCATCTTTTGCTTTCCCTTTTTGCGGTTTTCGCCTCAACTCCCAGAGCTGTCACCATCCGGCTGACATGCTCAGCGAAGCTGCCCATATCTTCTAATGGGGAGATCGCTTCCTTAGATTACACTTGTGCATCTGGGGAAGTGGAATGGGAGGAGCAGACCACTGAGTCTGAGTCCGACACATACGCCGATCCCGATGAGGAGTGAGCAGGCACAAGAACTGGCTGAGCGGTCGATGTCGAGGCGGTAGGTTGTGTGATGGTCTCGACGGGCGCTCGGGACACAGCCATATCCCGTCGCGGTGTAGGTGTCCTGGACCTGCGTCTATGGAGTCGATCCCGAGGGGGCGAGCGTCAGTGGTGTTGATAACAGTCCTGCCTTCTCCGGTCTGGAGAGCCTCGGGATTGGGATCTGTAGCTCCTTGACCTCGAATCCGAATAGTAGGAGTTCGACCAAGATCTGTCATCTCGGTGGCGCGAGTAGACAGACCGAGAGGTGGATCCTCTAGAAGCTGAATCACGGCTCCGTTATCGGAGACCGTGATCGTCGATGCTCCCTCCGCTCCTCTCGAGCATATGCTGCAGGAGGTGATAGACGCGGTGGAGGACCTCTCGAGCCCGAACAAGGTCGCTCCATCGGTGGTGAAGCTACGATTTCTCCCTCTGACAGAGAGGTGGCTATAGTTGGCGGCTATTTTAGCGGGGTTTTCGAACCCGACTCTCGGTCTCGAGGAGATGTTGTTCGAGACCGGAGGAGACTGGTGGGCAGCAATCGGTCCCGTAGCTCGATCTCGAGCCTCAGTCACAGCCGACATGAATAGAGCAGTACGCTCTGAGACCTTCATAGTGGTCGAAGTTGATGGCCCAGCGTCTTCACTGCCCTTCGCCGCCATTTTCTTTTTCAGGCGTTCTGCCTTATCTTTATGGGCCTTTTTAGCCAATTTTTCGCTGCCGAAGTATCTTTCAGTCGGCTTTTTGGCTGACTGGGATCCCCCAGGTTTCTCCTCTGGAGTGGGCCCTTTCGCTGACAGAGACTGCTCCCAGAGGAGAGCTCGCAGCTTGGTCTGGCGGTGTTTCTGGGCCTGCTTCGTAAAAGCCTGGCAGTGCTGGCAGGTCTCCATTTTATGGCCTTGCCCCAGGCAAAGCAAGCACAGTGGGTGCTTGTCAGCAGGTGGGATTTTGGTCCCGCACTGCTGACATTTTCGAAAGGCCACCTTAAGAGGCATAGTTAGGAAAAAGGGATTATAGTGAAGAAGGACAAGATTGGGGGAGAGACGAGGATTTAGTAAGGATTTTTTTTTGAAGATTTTTTTTTTTTTAAAAGAAGTTATAGAATGAAAGAGAATCGATAGAAAAAGATAAGAGTCTAGTAAAGTTATTTTAAAGGAGAACAAACTCAGCTACGATCCGAAGAAGGAGAAGAGAAGAACCCAACGACTAGTTCGCAATGGCGGTCGAAGAGGAACTGAGGAGACGGGCGGGAGCCGCGCTAAGGAGCACGCGCAGGGGGAGGGGCTCCCGCCCAATCCACCTCAGCTATAGAAATTTCCCGAACGATCTCAGCGCAGGCGCAGAGAACCCATATGTGTGAATGCACAGATGACCACGAAGAAGAAAAACAAGTTGCAAATGAAAACGGGAGCAAGGCAAAGTGCAGTTCAGAGCATCCCGGCAAGCTCGAGCATCCCTGGTTCTCCTATCCTTGAAAGCCATATGGGAGAAGGTGATCATTCCAATATTCTGGTCCCAAACCATTTCGGACAGGGGCACATGGGCCAAATGCGGCCTGCCTGGGTTCCCAATCTGGCCCTCCAGTTTCCCCCAGGATGGCTCCATTCCCTTCCCCCTGATCATTTGGTGGTTTCCTGGCTTGGGTGTGTTTTCTCCCCTATTCTAAAAGGTTGAAATGCCTCTGGTAAGGCTTAGTTACTGGCAAAGCTTTAAACTAAAATATGCTGGTATTTGTAGTATTTTGGCCCCACAACCTTTGTTTGCCTTTAGCCCCACTGGCCACTGGAATGCAGCCCCTGAGAGCTTCTTCAAAACTGAATTCAGCCCTCTGGTTGAAAGAGGTTCAGTGCCCTTGATCTAGGGCAGTGTTCTCCAGCCTTGGGTCCCCAGATGTTTTTGGCCTCCAACTCCCAGCATGCCCCAGCCAGCAGTTGTAGGCCAAAAACATCTGGGGACCCAAGGTTGGAGAACACTGATCTAGGGCTTTATAGGTAATAGCAAGTTGCATTGTGCTTGTAAACCAACAGGAAACTTACGTACATTGAACAATAATTGAGATCTATCTTCCAAAAAGAAGGCCTGGGACACAACCCAGGATGCTGCATGAACAGAGGTTTCCAAATACTTTTCAGAGACAGTCTCTCATAGATTGTGCTGCCATTCACAGTAATCTAATATTATTATTATTATATATGGATGTGATCCAAGGCATGAATGACAGTGGCCAAATCTTGGGAGTGCAAATCCTCATGCGCGACATTAATGTTAGCAGCAAACACATGTTTTGGAACCCTAGCTGTTGCTCCTATGTAGGAGGACCTTACAATGTCTAGGGATGTGCCGACATTGGGAAGTCCAGCTCCTTTGAGCTCAACGGATTTCCTGCCTGCTTCCAACCTGATGATCGGAAGCGAGCTGACTCGGGGGTTCTCCGCGGACTTCTGTCTCTAAGAAGGGGCATGGTTTGTGCATCTTTTTTTAAACACTAAGGAAACTTGCGCAAATTGCGTAAGGTTAGCACAGTGCGTGAAGTTGCGCAATTTGTGTAACTTAATGCAATTTGTGTGAATTGGGGTATTTTGCGTGTTTTGTGCAATTATGCACCTAAAAAGCGCATGGAACTAGCGCAATGTGCATAAAATCAGCTGATCCACATGCTTTTCGGGTGCTTATTTGCGTAAAACATACAAAACACCCTGATTTACACCATTTGTGTAACCTTACACAATTTGCGCAGATTTCCTTAACATTTTTTTTTAAAAAAGATGTACAAACTTGAGGCCTGTCTCAGAGACGGAAGTCCATGATCTCGCTCAACTTGCTTCATAGCGAGTCAGCTCCAGGGCAGGGCTGGCAAACCGGAATCCAAGGGGCCGAATCATGAAAATCCGTCGGATTTTCACCCCACTAGCAGATTCTTCACACGTACCTAGTCTAGGCCTTGCAACCTGCAAGCAGTTTTTTTAAAAAAAAATTCAGTTTAAACAGCCTAAAAGATCCTTCCATGCACTTATACCCAGGAGAAACAAAATGTAGTTTGAAGCTGGTCTATGCCTTCACAAAAAAACACATGATACAGCCTTCCTTGCACAATATCACTTCAGAATGCAAGTGAGGGATTTACATGAGTGAATGCTTCCTCACATTAAAAAAACCCTGTGTTTATGTAAAGCTACCATGCCAAGGAGAAAGGTGCAAGCTTGTTTTGTTTTAATGTAGGAGAGCATTTAAACCTGTGATTCCTTCATCCTCATTCTGACTGTGCCATATGTCTCCTCCTTTCAGGTGTCCCAGGAAACTGACCTAGAAATCCTCCTGGTACAATCATAACGTGTAGGTCAAATTCTGTTTTTTGGCCAAATGCACAGTAACCCTATTCAGGTGTTCCACTTCATGTACAGAAACAACATGAGAGGAGGGAGCGTGAAAACAAGTGTCCATCCGTATTGCCTTCCATGAGTTGGACGGATGACCGCAGTGATGTATGAGAATTTCGTTTTTGCTTGCAAAACAATTGCAAACTTTCTAACATGTGCAAAAAAATAATAATCACAAATTGTCGAACACCTGCTCGTGTTCAACTCACTCCCGATTCCCAGTTTGCTTTGCACAAATGTCCTAATTTGCGCAAATTTCCTCAGTAGACTGAATCAGCCCTGGTTTAGTTGATGGATAAAATTTGCACAAGTTTGGGAAGATTTGCACACCTCTCCTGTTCGATCGCTGCTCGATTGGTGTAAATCTCGAGCGGGAACTCAGGGGTAGAAAACCCCTCTCCCTTCCGGTTAAGGGTTGTTGGGAACCCAGGGTACGTCGGGGCCAGATTCGTCCTTCAAGCGGTAGCCCGAGTAAGCCACTCTCATCCCCGGATCGGCCGACCCGGAGCCAGGCTGAAACTGACTAGGCATAAAGTCTCTGATCTGAGGTAATTGACCAGATTCAATCCGCTAGCCTAGGAGCCTGTTCATTGAGTAACGCAGGGGTCAACTAAGGTTGTGTTGACATTGTAGTATTCCTGAAGAGCTGTTAGTTCCGATCTTTGTCTTGTGTAAACAAATAAAAGCCTTATTTGGTCATTTAAAGGGCTTTGGTTTCCTCTTGTGCGCGAAAGCCTCTCAGGTGGTCGCCAGCGCTCGTACGGGCTGTAACTCAGTGCCGGTTAACCCGTTAAGCGCCGAACTCACGCAAAGGATCCTGCTAGTGATCCTTCACACTCCCATTGGTGCAAAGCGAGCCACGACTGCAAACATCAACAGGAATCGGGCACAAGATGAGCAATGAGACGATGTTTGGAGAATCCTAGCGATCTCAAACATGGCAATGCTAATGGTCAGGGAAATGCTTGGGCAAACAGATGCGTCTTGACTTGCCAGTGGAAACAAACCACACTAGGATCCCACCCTGATCTCAACAGGGAGATCATTCCACATGGAGGGAACCACAACAAAGAAGGCCCTCCTCCTCACCACAGCCAAAGAAACATCACTAGGCCACTCACGTAGGCTCCCCCATGCAGTTTACCTGATTGCCAGATTGTGTAGGGAGCCTCCATGATTAGAGAAGACTCCCTCTGCAGAGGTTATCCCTCCAACTCGTGGATGGTGATGGGAATGGCAATGGAGGGGGTGGAGCTATTCCCGCTGTCCCCACCCTCCCCTTGCGCATTGATTCTACACACAGGCAGAACACAGAATAGGGCTAATCTTGTGCATGTACAACATACTGTTCTCTAAGGTCTCCTTCCTAGGCTCAGCAGCCCCGAGTGTCTAAGGTGAAGACTAGGACAGTTCCTTGGTCATTCATGACTCAGTGCTCCATTTTACTAAGCCATATGAAATGCAAAGCACACTGAGGAGATACCTCTGTTGAACCAGAGGTGAAGCGAGTGGTCCAAGGCGGGAGGGGGAGCCAGCCTCCAACAATGATAATGTGGTTATGGACACCTCTTCACGCTATCTGTCGTTTTAAGAATAACATTATCATGCAAGGCCTAGGCACGCCACCAGGTGTGACTAAGCAGCCTGCTAGAAGGGGGGGGGGGGATTTACAGCCTGGCCTCTCTGAAATGGAAGGTTTGTGACAGGGAAGGGGAGTATACCATACAGCCAATTGGCAGATGCAGTAGCATCTCCAATGCAGGTGGCAGAAACATGGGTACAAAAGAGAGAGAAGGTCCAGAGGCAGTGTTGTTCTATCGCAAAGCTTAAGAGGATTGGAGCAAGTCCACTCACAAGACTTGCCCATGGCAAGCATTCCACTAGCTCTGGCAAGCATGACAAGCTCCAGCCTTCCTCCCAAGGGTATCACCCCAAAAGCCACAGAAGTGGAGCACAACAAGCACAGTACCCAACCCTCTCCTCTAGCTTAGAGCCGGGAATATCCAGCAGTGGTGCTCTCCTTCTGAGGTGCTTTGATAGCTCAGAATCACAGTGTAGCTGCAAAGATGACTCCCCCTCACACAAGATTGAGAGAAGGGCTGAGGCTTGACGTTTCCACACTGTGCTTCCAAGGCGTGCCCTGAGCACTTGGGAGCTGGAGAGGGAGTTTCGGTTCAAGGTCAGAGAAAAGACCCTGCTCCTATCTACCAAGGCCAATCAAAAGGTGACTCTTGGATTGAGGTGAGCACTGCCAACAGAAACCACAGAATCGGCGACATTCACTTCCCTGAAATGGGTCCCACCGCAGCAATCAAACTGCCTCCTTTGACAGGGTTGTCATTCGTGCATTCACCCTACCATGCAAAATTACCTATCAGTGCAGGCTTATCTGGGATTCTAAAATGTGCATATCATAGAAAGAATACTCACATGCAGATGAAAGAGCCACTAGACGGGACATGGGGGGCATGTATAGGTGGAGACCCTTCTCTAAGCTGCTGTGAGGAGGAGTGGCAAACTTATCTTTCCTTGGATTGCACTGGCTGGTTTTAAACTCAAAAGTCTCATTTTCCCCAACAGCCACAGAAAACAAGAGCCCGTTTGTAAAACTTGTTTGAAGAGGAGCACATTAAAAAAAAGAAAAAGAAAAAAAAGAAGAGTGCAATGGAAAAAGGATCGGGGTGAAGATGAAACTCTGAACTGAGAGGAGATTCCTGAGAATCATATTTCTCTAACTTTGTTAAGGTCTGGGAACCCTTCCCAAAATGCTGAAAGAAAAACAAGTGGAACAAAGCAAATGACCTGGGACAGACAGGAAACAACTGAATTGGGTTTGTCGACCATCCCATGCAAAAGACTAAATTTCAAGGAGCAATATCTTTTCAGCAGTCATCTTTCAACTCTAAGAAGCGAAAGTGGGGTGGCGGTGGAGAGAGACATAAAACTGGCTACTACATCAATACAACCGAAGGCTGGAGGAAGACAACCCCCCCCCCCCATCCCTGACCACCCAACACACACAACCAGATATACGCCTGCCGCAGGGAGTTGAAAACAGCATGATATAGCTTCGGCTGTTGCAAGGTACATAAATGCAGTAAGTACGTAAGTAAATAAATACAGCATCGTTGTTTCTTCCCACTATGTTTCTATTCATAGGCTTTGGAAGGGGAGTGTATCACATTAAAGAAAAATCTGTGAAACCTGTTCGAACAGCGATGATGACTGGCAAAAGTCATCATCATCATCATCATCATCATCATCATCTATTTATCGCCCATCTGGCCAGCAACCGGCCACCCTGGGCGATGTACATCAGATAAAGACAGAATAAAATACATTTAAAAGAGTATAAAATTTTAAAATCTTAGCCCACCCCATATTCCCTGCCTGAACAGCCAAGTTTTTAGTAAGCGGCAGAAGCTCAGCAGAGAGGGGGCATGGCGGAGGTCACTTGGGAGAGAGTTCCACAGTACGGGGGCCGCCACAGAAAAGTCCCTCTTCCTAGTCCCCACCAGTCCAGCTGCTCTGGCTGAAGGGACCAGGAGAAGGCCGTCTGTGGCAGATCTTGTTGAGCGGCCTCCTTGGTGTTGCTGGAGACACTCCTTGAGATAGACTGGACCGGAGCCGGTTGGTTTTAAAGGTCAAAACCTTGAATTCGGCTCGGCAAGCAACTGATAGCCAGTGCAGCTCCTTGAGCACTGGACTGATGTGATCCCGGCCGGCGGCTGCCTTTAACCAGGCGAGCCGCCGCGTTCTGTACCAGCTGTAGCTTCCGAACCTTCTTCAAGGGTAACCCCACATAGAGCGCATTACAGTAGTCTAGGTGAGAGGAGACCAAGGCATGAACCACTGATGGGAGCAGGCGATTAGGAAGGTAGGGGCGCAGCTGCCGTATCAGATGGAGTTGATACAGCGCCGCCCGGCTCACAGCTGACACCTGAGCCTCCATGGACAGCTGGGAGTCTAGAATGACCCCCAAGCTGCGGACCTGGTCCTTCAGGGGTAGATGTACCCCATTCAGCACCAGGTCAACATCCCCTAACCTTCCCTTGTCCCCCACCAGAAGTACCTCAGTCTTGTCGGGGTTCAGCTTCAGCATGTTCCTTCCCATCCAGCCACCCACTGCCTCCAGGCACTTGGACAGGGTCTCAACGGCCAACCTCGGTGAGGACTTGAAACAGAGGTAGAGCTGCGTGTCATACGCATGCTGATGACACCGCACCCCAAACCTCCTGATGATAGCTCCCAGCGGCTTTAGGTAGATGTTGAATAACATCGGGGAGAAGATGGAACCCTGCGGCACTCCACAAGTGAGCGGCCGAGGGTCCGAAGCCTCCTCCCCAAGAACTACCCTCTGGTACCTTCCAGAGAGGAAGAACCGGAACCATTGCAATACAGTGCCTCCCACGCCCAACCCCTCCAGGCGGTCCAGGAGGATACCGTGGCCAATGGTATCAAAAGCCGCTGAGAGATCGAGGACTAGAAAGGAGCATTCGCCCCTATCCAAAGCCCTCCTCATATCATCCACCAAGGCGACCAAGGCCGTCTCCGTCCCATGTCCAGGCCTGAAGCCCGACTGGCACGGATCTAAATAATCTAAATAATCATTACTATGGGCACCACAGAGTAGTGGCCTGTATTGGATCACTTTCAACTCCTTTATAAACGACACTTGCCTCTCCAGCCCATGGTTGTATTCTTAAGTTCAGAACAGAGGGAAGTGAAGTGCAGTGCTTGAAGAGCCATATCAAACTTGTTCAGTTTAATAGACTTGCTACTGATCCAGAAACTGGGCACAATCAAAGCAGCTGAGACTTTGCATGGGCAACTGTGCAGAAAAGTGAAGAGCATTTATATATGTGTGTGTGTGTGTGTGTGTGTGTGTGTATACATTTTATATATATAAAAATGTTGTGTATGTATATTATCTGAGATATATATTATCTGATTTGGCAGGAAATACAGCAGCTGTGGCTTTGCCCACCTATTCCTCCTGTCATCCAGCACCATCTGCCTGCTGCTCAGCTAGGGACGTGCACGGAGCTCGATTGGGGGGTGGAGGTCCGACGAACTCGGCGGGCTCAACCCCCCCGAGCTCCGCTCACCCTACCTTTCCCCTGGCTCAACTCGTGTTCTTGCGAGCTGAGCCAGGGAAAGTGACTTCTGGGTTCCAGCGATATGTTGTTTATGTAGAAAACGGTCTAATTTAGCAAATTACGGCCTAATTTGCACAAATTAGGCCATTTTCTTTGGAAACAACGTGGCGCCGGGGACCCGGAAGTCCAGCAAGTATTTCAGCTGGCGCTCGTGCTTGGCTCGGCTCGGCCACCACGAGTCGAGTGCTGGACGGGTCGCCCATCCCTATGACAGCACAGCACACCTAATAAGAGGAGATATGTCTGGAAGCAAAGGGTTTTTATATACGTATATAAAGAAGAGACACTGCATTTTGCAAACATGCTCTTCTACGTTTCCACTTGAAATGATTAGTTGAAACCATTATCTGAATCAGCCTGCAAAGAGATCATATGCAGCATTTTCCATTTCACTTAATGGAATGATATAAAGCCTCCGGTTCATACCAGAGGGTGCTTCAGCATAGCAAGCACTAATGTTTAAAAAGGCTAGCAGACAAGCTGAGTGGAGCATACATTTTTCATCAGGATAATATGCAAATGGGGTGCGATGTTTACCATAATTAGACAGCACATTAGCACGATTAAGCAAGCACTGGGGATCAAAGTGGCAAGGAACTTAGGATCCCTGGTAAAGCCCTTAACTCTGGGAAACGCTTTCACCTTGCCATGTGATCCTGACCTCTCAAAGAAGCAACATTTGAGTCTTGGAGAGTGCAGCAAATTCCCAAGCAAACAAAACAATCATTAACATCTTAAAAGGATTTAAAATGCAAAGGACTGTCAGTATCAAAACCTACAAATGACCAGGATTTCATTTTATGCTAGGAAGTAAGGGAACAGACCCACTGTGGTTCTGAGAAAGAGTTGTATTGAGATGTCCCATTTTCACAGAGGGAGGGATTGAAAGTGGGCATGAAACGCACTGGTATTTCTTCATGCTGCTAGATACTATGTTTAAAATCCCACAATGCCCTGGAATTCCATACAGTCATGATATAGCAGCATTATAGGGATTTCAACATGGCGGCCAGTGGCACACAGGAGTTCGGGGAGTGCCAGTGAATTTTGCACACGCCCCCGCCCCTGAAATTTGCCTACACATCCTGAAATGTGAAAGAGGAGAGGCAGTTTTCCCCCTTTCGTCATCTTTCCACCCCCACCCCACAAACACACAAAATGTGGGCATGACATATGAATATGCAACGGTTTGGGCTAGCCAACAGGTTCAAGGCTTAACGGAGACACAGACTAGAGGCTGTTTCACACATTAAAGTTTTCCTGCATCGCAAGCCTAAGGGGGAAAAAGCATGTAGCGTGTGCAGAAAAAAGCCCCAAGTAAGAATGGTCACACATGTATTTCATTCTATGTACATGTTGCATATGCAGGCTGAGAAGCCGCACCCAACTGCAGCTTGTCAGTGCATGCACAGGGAACAAGAGAAATTCAGGCGCAATAATCAAATGCCACAATCTATGCGCAGGTTTCTCCCCATAGTGTAGACCAGTGTTCTCCAACCTTCGGTCCCCAGATGTTTTTGGCCCTAAAACACCTGGGGACCCAAGGTTGGAGAACACTGATGTAGACAATACCCTGGACTCACTTTAGGCAGCTTACCACTATCCCTTAAAAGCAGCTCTCAGTATTCATAAACGGGCGAGCTATGAGGGAAATGATCAGCCAGGCCTGCACTGCCCAGAGCTCAAGATAGACTGAAATAAATCCCACAGACCTCTTATTCCAGGCACCTGAAAAGTCTGGTATTGGCACGTAGGAATTCAATCATTTTCTCAGCTTAGGATAGGGCTTAGCTCTCTAAAAAATGTGATGTTGGCTCCAACAAATAAGTTGGGGACTTTGTATTTTAAAGTACCCTTTTCCAGATATGTAATGAAAAGCTGCACACACCCAGTCTGAAGGACATGCAATCCTGACCATAACCTGGCCACCTTCCATGCCACCTGTGAGCAAAGCCAGACTTCAGCAATCAATATTTGGCTGTTGCTTTCATCACTATCACTATTTGTCACTTCTCTCTATATATAGGGCACGATACGGCCAAAGATAAGCACTTCTAAGTTCCATTGATTTCGGTGGGACAGAGTTCTGCTCATGCTTGAGTTTTCAAAATAAATCAATGGGTGATTAATTTTGACTGGATTGGGCCCATAGTGTACAGTATATGGTATGCATATAATTGGCAGGTTGCTAAAGTAGGAAGGACACAGCAAGTCTCTTTCCCCCTTTTCTGGGGTGCCAGAGCTGTGTTTCTATCGTAAACTGTATATGTAGCCAGACAGGAGAGCGGCGTTGCAGGAGAAAAGAGGCAGGTGGAGAAAGTTTAATCTCCCCACCTGCCTCCGGTGCAAATTGCCTCCTCAAACTGCTTCACCGCAGCTGCTCAGCAGAGACGGAGTCTGACACTGAAGGCAGTGGATCCAGCTCCGTCAAAATGGCCGAGGTGGATTTAAATACTCTTTATATCCATTGCCTTGGGCTGGTTGGTTGCAGAGTTCCCAAGTCCCAGCTGACATCTGCTGCGCTCATCAGCTCCCAGCAGTCCTCAGCATCCTGGCAGTGTCATTCCCTTAAAGGCGTTACCATGACAGATCAGAAGACTGAAGTCAGCGTGAGCTGGGAACGGTATCCGCCAGGTCAGAATTTGCCCCTCGAAGGCAGGCAATGATCCTGAGTACTAACTTGAAAGGGGCACCTCAGCAACTAGGCCTCCTGCGAGGTTCTGAGGCTGACGCCTGCCTGTTCTTCAGCAGCTGGTCTTGAAGGAAGCTCCCAGACGTTCCAGTCAGGTTAGCCCTTTTTTTTCCCTGCCTGCAGTCAGAACTTCAGAGTCACAGCGGGAGCTTTGCGGAGTCCGACTGCAGCGCTGGAAGGAAGGAGAGCAGGTTCCTTTTGTGGCTTGGCGATGGCTCCGTCTCCCCCCCCCCTTCCATACTCTCGCTCAGTCGCTGAGTTCTTCAAAGCAGTGACTGCCTGAGTCAGAGAGATGGTTTAAGAACGAGCGGGCCTGGATACCTGAGGAACGAAGTCCGGCAGTGCAGCCGCATCGTGCCGCCACGGTGGAGGTGAGCCCAGATCGTCCCCGCTGCAAGGTAGCACAAGGTTCACGCACCGTCACTACACCGGCAATAAATGGGTCGGGGAGAGCCCCATTTGCAAGTGATATACTGTGTGTCTCTAATCTAGCGAAGCTCATTATCCAGCAAGGTCAGGCATTAGAGATGGAATCGGCTAGGGGCGCTGGGACTCGTGGGCATCAATCATCCACGACAGGAACAATGCTACCACAGGCCTGGCACTCCTATTCGTCCGTCCCCTGGCCAGGAACGGGGCCTCATTCCTGTGGGATTTCCTTCGGTTTATGGCCTAGTCCAAAATTTAATTATTCTCACCCTCTAATCCTGGAGTATAAATCTAACTTTATTTTCCAGGTTCTTTCACTGACTAACAGATCACCTCCCCCAGGGGCTGAGTGAAAGAAATACAGCCACTTCTCTTATAGCGGGAGCTTGACTTCACAGGAAAGAAATGGACAGCTGGGTGAAATGCACAGGGCTCCAGACTGCCAAGATACTTTGAATTGCTTCTTCATCACCATCAATAAAAATCTCTAGGCCAGCTTGCGACGGATCAGATAAAAACATACAAAACAAGAAAGGCCACTGTAACACCATTAAACACAGCAGATATAAAAACATAATGAAGGACAACAACAGGAACAACCAGAGGCATACGATTATTTGCCAGAGGACTACGGACAAAGATTTGGCTGGTAAATTTAATCAATCAATATGTGATATTCAACCTGCTAGGGCCAATTCCCTGGGCTCCCTGGTGCAGAGTCCCCTCAATATCCCAAATCGCCCCTATGTATCTGGCCTCACTCCAACAACAATGGCTCTCCAACAACATGCAGAATTCCTCTTCCAGAACTGTCTGGTGCCAGCAGCAGCACAAAACTCCTCCTGTCTGTAGGCTGTACGTGTAAGAGATCCCCTCAGTCCCCCTTTCCCATGGGATGGTAACTCATTGCCTGCAATGCCCCTATGTTTGGAGGGGGTGTGCTTCTGAGTCAGTAGCTGAGGGCCTAAACAAGGCGGGGTAGGGCATTGCCTTCGTGCCCTGCGGGTGGGTGTCCCAGAAGTATCTGGCTGCCACTCTGGAAATAGAATCATAGAATAGTAGAGTTGGAAGGGGCCTATAAGGCCATCGAGTCCAACCCCCTGCTCAACACAGGAGAACAGATGTGGGCAGCCCAGGCAGTCATCCATCCAAGCACTGACCCGGCTCATCCCTGCTTAGCTTCAGCATGCGGCCTGCTGCGTTATGTGCCAGTAATATATAGTTCTACCCACCAATAGAATGTGGTAGTAGAGATACCCTTGGACTGACCCCCACAGAACTCATCTTATGTTCTCTATTTAGAAATGGTGCCAGATTTCATGACTGAAGAGGGGTCCGGAAATGAATTCCTCCCATTCAGAAAACCTGCGCCAATCATGAGCAAAGTCAAATCCCGCGTCTGAAGTTCAGCTCAACTGATAATGTGCTTGCTTTGGCACAATCCATTCCCAGCCTCCTCACTGGTCTTCCCCTCTCCTCCTTTTCTGAAACATACTTTGCAGGGAGGGGAGGGGGGGGGGGACCAGTAACCTGGAAAGCTGGGGACAACAGAGGACTCATCTTCAAGTTCCCACATCCCCAGCTAGGGATGTGCGCGGAGCTCGATTGTGGGGTGAAAGACTGGCGGCAAACTCGCTGGGCTCGACCCCTCCACCCCGAGCTCCGCTTGCCCTACCTCGCATTCTCACGAGCAGAGCCAGGGAAGTGACTTCAAGGTTCCCGGTGCTACGTTTTTTACATAGAAAATGGTGCAAGATACGTTAAAAGGGGCCACTATTTGCACAAGTTACACAAATCGCAGCCACTTTTAACATATCTTACGCCATTCTCTACGTAAAAAACATAGCGCCAGGAACCCAGAAGTCCGGCACTTGCTTTCGGCCTGGCGCAACAGGTGCGGCAGCAGCACTTGCCAAGCACCCAGCAAGTCAGGTGGTGGGTAGATCGCACACCCCTAGTGCCATCCCATGATGTGGAGGAGCACATGTGAATATCTCAACTGCATGGGTACGGTCCAATGGGTCTTTCCCACCTGCTTGGCATCCTCACTCCAGCAGAGTGGCAATCGGAAGGCCCATATGCCTGTGTGCTTGCGATATCCATGCGCGCTCTTCAGTGGCATGGGATCACTCCATGGGGAAGCAGCTTCCACTGACGATGTGAAAGACTGCTCCTTATACCATTCATGTCACAGAGCGTGCATTTCAGGTCAGTCTGCTTAAGTCAGCAACAAACCTAGGATACATACAGTAATTACCTTGGATTGCAAGTAACTTGGTTTGAGAGCGTTTTGCAAAGCAAGCAAATTTTTAAATATTTATTTATTTATTACTTGATATACAAGCGACGTCTTGCAATACAAGTACTGTAGTACGGCTTAAATTAAAAATCTCTGTACAATTGTTTTGGAGGAGAGTTCGTTTTGATATAAGAGTGTTTTGGATTACAAGCACGTTTCCAGAACCAATTATGCTCTCAATCCAGGGCATGACTGTACATACATACATACATACAACACACACACACACACACACACACCCAACTCATTTCCCAAGGAATAGCCAACCTCATTAAAAAAAAAACTGCCACATGCTGTGACAAGGAAATGTAAGAGGAAAAGAAAGGAAATGAGGCAAAGGGCAGAATTAACTTTGTTCTGGGTGCCTTGGGCAATGCCATGGGCATCCCTGAGGATGTGCCAACTTTCCAGCATTATTCCACTGCTTGGACCTTTTTACACATAAAAATCACTCACACACACACACACACACACACACACACACCAATACAGGCACACTCTGCTTTAGAGCCATCAATACACTGCTAAGGACATGCACTACCCTGGGCATAGAAGAGTAGCCAAGTTTAAAAATACAATGAAATTATATTGGCTCCATTGCCATTCTCATTATAAACAAAAATATAGCGTTTCAACTAGAAAACACTTGTATTTCACTCTGTGCAAGGGCTGTTGGGTTCATTATTAAATAGCATGATGAGGAAAAGTTTGAGGAAAGGGAGTGGGGGGGAGAATTTAATGAAGGATACACTGGGAAAAATAAGATGAGAAAGAAGTAAAAACAGACAAGTTGGAGGGGTTCTTGTCCACCCTAACACCTATTTGCAATCAGAGACCTTGAACTGAGTAGGAGATACGAGGATGTAGGAGGATGCTTCCAAATTTCTCTCATCTGAACCTCAGAGTTCTGAATCTCCTAATCTTGCTTCCATTGGAACTAATGCATTTGGACTTGTTCACTGTTTCATGGAACAGGGATGGGGTGGGGGTATTTCTGAACTTTATACAGAGTGTGGTAAAACACTGCAAAAAACAACAACAATCTTGATGTGATCGGCTCATGCTGGCTCAGCTTGTCTGAGCATGGAAACCTAAGCAGGGTCATGCTTGGTTATTACTTGGATGGGAGACCCCTCCTCTAGTTTCCTGCATTGAGCAGGGGGTTGGACTTGATGGCGTTGTAGGCCCCTTCCAACTCTATGAATCTATGAATTTACATCTTTATGATGGCATTAAGATTCTTTTTTGTGTGGTATTTTCTCAATGTATAAGTGATTCAGTAAAACACCACACACAAAAGTATCTTGATACAGCACAAAAAATATCTTGCATCAAGATCACTTTTTTGCAATGTTTTCTCAACATGCACACACACACACACACACACACACACACACAGGTAACATGAGGGTTGGGAGATGCAAATATATTGAAAGGACTGAAATATGCCTGAAACTCCACATCTTCCAATTCCAGAATGCACTTTAGAAATTCTCATTAGAAATTAAGCAGGAGTGGAACACAGCAGAGTGAAATTTGAAAACAGAATAAAGGAAGAGTGGTGGAAATCCATTCATCCCTATGGATGGAAGTCAACCCTAAAGGTAGACTCCACTGTGCACTGGCCCTCTAAAGATGATCATGTCACATAACATGTCACACACAACGACATAACACAACACATAACAAGCCACCTTACCAAAAGTGCCTACAAAATAAACAGTTCCCAGCGACACACACATGTGCCAAGCTACATAGAAGTAAAGGATACTTTGTGGATAATTCTGAACACTATTTTTTTGTAAGAGAGAATTGGCATAATGTAAAGGGTATGGGAGCAAACTGGGAAGTCCCCAATTCAAATCTCACTAGAGCTACAGCTTGCATCAAGCCATGAAGCTCCAACGCCTTAAAAATATAGGGAAAATAATACCAGCCTACCAAACAGGCCAGTATTATTACCCATATACCGCTAAGATGTTGTAAGAATTACTGGACTACTGTACGTGAAGCACACAGAACACTCTAAAGCACTGTATAAATACTAAATATCTCATTAATAAACGTGCCTATGTCAAAATACTTAAATCCAGAGGTAACAGCTGTTCTTCCCTTTTGACTATGAGAACACACTGCATGCTTTTTCACAGCCTTCCCCAACAATGCTGGCTGGGAGATGCTGGGAGTTGTAGTCCAACAGATCTGGAGGGCACCAGGTTGCTACTTTTGCACAATTGTGACAGCTGCATTCTGAAGTGTGTGTGTGTGTGTAAGAAACAGCAAGTCCCAGAGAAACATCTTTGAAAGAACGAAACCTGTGCATCTGATCAGCACATTCTGTCCTGGGTTGTTACATGTGATCCTCTCTGTGTACATTACGTTGTGTTCTAAATTTAGTCCCTGGTGTAGCTAAAGTCAATAGCACTCCATTAAGTCCACTATGGTGACTACTGCGGCGGCTGTTGCTCAAGTCCTCAACAGGGTCCTACTGTTCCCTCCTGGCCCACACATGTCAAAAGTTAGGAAAGAGACAGCAATGAAAACCCCTTCTGCATCCATACACGAAGGAGCACAGTTTTGGCCTGAAATATATGGCTATTAGCTTAGGTTGAGCATCTTCCATATTGAAAAGAATATATATATATATATATATATATATATATATATATATAAATTACATAGCTGACTGAGCAACGTGAGAACTTTGGTTTAATCTAGTCATTGTTTGGCATTCCATTTTTGAGTATGCCAATTTGTTAACTCTGCCAGTAACTGCTGAAAATGGAAATGCCAAAATGAAATTGGGTACACATGTTCAAGGCACAATTCTGCATCTCAAGTTCAAATACAAACACAACTTGTTTTCAAACAGAAGAGGGAAACGTAAAATAAAATATTATGCAATTCCTCTCATGAGGAGTAAGACATTATAGAGGAAGTTGGTGTGCCTATTTAAGGAAATGTTCCTTAAAGTGTTTCACCCTAGCTCAACCCCCAGACTCATTTTCAAAGGGACCAGCAAATGTAAACACACACACACACACACACACCAAAAACCCAACATAATACAGTATCTCCCTTGAAGATTGAGAATTGTAAATTAAAGTTGCCGTGCATGTTCCATACACAATTAAACCTGTTCAAACTCCATCTCCACCCTTGTGTCCATTTTCAAGGGGATTTAAAAAAGAGTGATGCCTCTCAAACATCATGCTAGCTTCCATTATTTTAATTGTCCATGTGTTCTATAACCTGTGCTTTCTGCTTGCACTCTCGTCTTCCACAGTTGTACTACTAGGGGGAAAGTCCCTGAAGAACCATCACACTGGCAGGTGACACTACTGTGGTAGCCTTTCTGTTGCCTCTAATGTCTAAGCATGCACACATACACACACTGCAATTTCAAGGGTTTTTTTTTAAATTGCATAACACAGCAACACCTGCTTATTGGATGACGTAGAGCATTTCCATTGGCAAGCAACAAGGAAGAAATTGTCATTGGCCATATCTGCTGAAATATTATTTGGAGGTTTGATACATGCATAATAACTCTTGTAGCTCCGTCTCTCTTTGTCATATCTCATTCTACTTTAGAAACACCTCAGAAGTATAAATATTAACCAGGATAGGTAATGATTAATGAATTATAAATTGCCTACAAATAAGTTAATACATACAGTTGCAAGGTTAAGAACCGTACTGTTTTCTATATCCCTCTTGGTATTATCATATGACGAGCATCAGTATTACCAGTAGTACTACTAATAGGAAATCTTTGAGAATAAGGGTACTTCTTCTAGACCAGAGTTCTCCAACCTTGGGTCCCCAGATGTTTTTGCCTACAACTCCCAGCATGCCCCAGCCAGCTATGCTGGCTGGGGCATGCTGGGAGTTGTAGGCCAAAAACATCTGGGGACCCAAGGTTGGAGAACATTGTTCTAGACTGCGTGATCCTAGCGCTAACAGTCAGAAGACATGGTGCAGCTATTGGGTCCTCGTCTCCCTGAACGGATTTTCCATGGGGAAAAAAAGATGGAAGAAGTGGTGGAAAAACATGAGAGGGCTAAGAGTGGAAGGCATTGTTGTGTGGACACACACACATACACACACAGAGAGAAAATTCCATGATTGAGGAAAGAGTGTTGTCACAATAAAAGCCGCATGTGGATGCACCCCCAGGGAGTCAAAACATTACTGATTTCAAAATTGTATAAGCCTTCTAGGTGTTACCAACCATTAGGTGGCTTGCAAACGAATAAAACAACTAATTACAAAAACGCTGTTAACAGTCAATTTGAAGATTCTCAGGACCACTGGAAATACCATTGCAACTTCACTCTCAAAAATGTTTAGCGTCCCGAGTGCTAAAAACCTTTCTTAAATAAGAAACCTTCTTGTCTCCCCACGTCATCCCAATTAAAAATAAGTATTGAGTTGCACGTGATGGGAATTAGCTCTGCCTAAAACTCCGGAGCACTGCTGCCAAACAATACCGGGGTAGATGGACCACTGGTCTGACTGAGTATAAAGTCAACTTCAAATTTCCATATGTATGTCCCTGCAGCTGCACGTCACAGGGGAGGATGGGATGGGATGGGCAAGCTTTTCTTCTAAGTCTCCAAGGAACACCAGGAAACCCTGGGACACAGCTGGAGAATGACAATTTTTGACAGCTTCTGTGCACCATTTAGGAATCCAAGGATGAAAACAACCTTCCCCAACCGGGTGCCCTCCAGAATGTGTTGGACTACAACTCCCATAATCCCACAGCCTGGTTGTGAGATTATGGGAGTTGTAGTCCACCCTATCTGGAGGGCACCAGGTTGGCGGAGGCTGGGCTAAAGTTGCAATATCACATACCACACCAACTAGGTGAATGAGCCCTCCTGTCCAGTTAGGCCATCTTGGCCTGATCTGCCATGATCTCTGCAGGAATCTGTTTGGGAACTGAGCTCCTGGGTTCTTTCCTGTCCCGTGACCACAAAACACCAGTACCAGGAACAGCAGAAACAGCTGAAAACCAAACTTGAACTCCAGAACTGGCACACCCGAATCTACCACACGAGGCTGTGATTGACATTAGTATCAATTCAGAACATCTGCGGTTTTGAGCAATTTTCAGCATGCTCAGCATCTATGAAGTGGCTCTTGCTCGGTCCCGCCTTTCCCATTTCTTTAGGAAACTGAACTTCTTCCCCATCTGAGCAGGCCAACTTCTTTTACAGCCAGACAAGGAAGGAATCCTTACTGTGCACGTTGTGGGGTGGCTGGTCCTGTTTTTCTAGTTAAGCATTAACATTTAACGAGACCGGCCTGCAACTGCTCGTTAGTCTGCAACGCTCCAGCTAATTAATATATCACCAGGAGAGCCGGTCAAAAGCAGGCAGAAGCAGAGCAAGTATGAAAGACATTTCTCAGCCTTCAGTAAAAAAAAACCCTTTCATAATATTTGGCGAGTGGGGGAGGAAAGAAAGAAAGGCTAGGGTGGAAAGGACTAAGCATACCTCTCTACATCCCATCCCTCTTAAATTTATCATCTACTACAATTCCAGCAAAATATGTGTATGAAATATGTTCAGTATCAACAAGGACGCTGCAATAATCCAGAAGGATCCATTTCTAAAGCATATATTGCAATTCCGCTGGTCTGGACAATTATCCAGAGCCCGGCTTCTATCTAATTCTATCTGACCCAGCTGCATTCTTCTTACATTCTTAAGTCATGTTTAGGGATCCCATCTGATTTACTTTCCATCAAGATGTGCGCTCTCATGTTCAAGCTAGCTGAGAGGGGGGGGGGGAAATAAGAATGGGGAGACAACTCCAAACATGTGACTTTATTTATTTATAAGATTTCTACCCTGCCTTGCCACCAATCCCCTGAAGGCAGTCTAGATTGACAAAATTAAAACCGTTTGTTTACTTGCTTTTTGCCAAGAAAGCAACGGAAAATAGCAGTATAACTAATTAAAACTTCAACAAATGGAAAAGGGCAAGTAACAGGGTCTCAAACATTATTAAAAGCCATTACAGGTGCAATCCCATGCACGTTTAGACAGAAAAAAGACCTACAACTCCCAGTATTCCCCAGCCAGCTATGCTATGCTGGCTAGAGAATGCTGGGAGTTGTACGACTTGTTTCTGTCTGAATGTGCATAGGATTGCACCCTAAATCACAGAAAAGGATGGACTTCACCTGGTGCCTGAAAGATAACCAGGCATGCACATCTAGGAAGGGGTTTCCACAATGTGGGTGCCACCACTGAAAAAAGGCCTCTCTCTGGTAGACAGCTGCCTAAAAATCTCAGGATGTGGGGACACCCAGAGGAGGTGCTCCGAAGCAGGTCTCAGTTGGTGGGCAGCTTCATATGGGAGATGATCCTTCAAACATGCAGGTCCCAGACCGTTTTGGACTTTAACGGTTAAGACCAGTAGTTTGAACTGAGCCCAGAAACGAATGTAAACTCACTGAAAGCAATGTACAACATCTGCATTCAGAAACTCATCAAATTTACCTGCAGGACCTTCCAGCAGGGAAACCCAAGACGTAAGTGGTAAACTCCACAGAAATAAAAGAACAGGTTTCACTCATCCTTCGAAGTTGACTTCTGGAAAAACAGAACTGATCGTCTTCTCACCATAAGCTTAAGTCGAGCACACAAGATAGTACTTCTGCCAAAAATCGATGAAAGGAAAACATTTGACTACACAGATGTGTTTGGCTTCCTGGCAATTTGTACGATTTTGGAAAAGAAAGGCATCATCTGCTCGGGAGCCATCATCATTAGACGTGTCAAAATCTGAATTCAAATAAAGCAGCAACTGGGAATGCAATCAAGCTAAAAAGGAACACCATGGCAACCACTCGCTAAATCCATCCCAGGAAAACAGCAGCCAGGCTGACTAGGAAGGAGCACACGCAAACACTGGCATTTTACATCTTACAGATGCTGATTGAAACAAAACAGATGAACTGCTTCTGGGATGGGGATAGAAGGGCTCAATCCTGTGGACTGAATCTGCAAATACTAAAAGGGCTTAGGAGGTTCACCAAGGATGGTTTTGGCCCCGAACGACACCTGTAGTGCAAATTAAGCAAAAGTGTGCATACACACACACACACACACACACACACATTTGCTTCTCATGAAGAAGGGACAAGGAGCAATGAAGCCCCGCTCACAACCAGTGCCAATCTGATCCAGTCATCAGGCTTTGCTCACACACATTCAAGGCTACTTTGTAGCCCTGAAGACTAGAAACTTGCTTTTTTAAAAACAAAGAAGTAAAACTGAGATTGTCAAGGATCTGAATTTGCTCCCCTTCTGCCTCACCTGTTCTCAGTTCTCAAGCTTCCCCTACTGCCTGTGAGCTAATGTAGCATAGTGTCGCCATCAATAGGCAGGGAATCTAATTGAAAACTCAGGGCAAATCTGAGTGGTGCTGCCAGGGTTGAAACCTCCAAGCTTTGCACCTTGAGAATAGTAAATTTTGGCTCCTGAGCTAGTCCCCTCTTTGCATGCTGGAGCGGTGTCCAGACCATGATGCTGGAGGGATACGTAGCTGGCCGTTCGTGACGTCACTGGAGCTACACTCGTGCAACACACATTCCACAGAGAACTTTAAATTGCACTGTCCCCCATAACCAAGAGGAAGGATTGCATTTCCCCCGCACCAATATATTGCAATTTTGAGAAGTGGGAAAACATGCTATCTCCAAAACAGAGGTGCTTCCTCAAAGGAAGGTGCCTGCTTATTGTGGAACAATTGAGCAATAACTGCATGTGTTCTGATATGAACTGATCCCCTTGCAAAGTTCTGTCAAGGAAGGCAGAGGCAGTTCTCAAAACTAGCAACTAGTTCCAGGAGCAAATGTTTCTCTCCCCATTGCAGCAATCATTTGGGACAGTATTAATAACTTACCGTATATCCTAGGA
The DNA here is from genome assembly GCA_021292165.1 of Shinisaurus crocodilurus. Taxonomy (NCBI): domain Eukaryota; kingdom Metazoa; phylum Chordata; class Lepidosauria; order Squamata; family Shinisauridae; genus Shinisaurus; species Shinisaurus crocodilurus. The sequence continues at coordinate 1,456,546 of CM037877.1, read as the reverse complement.
TGTAAGTTTAGTTTAGTTATATCCTAGGATTTAGTTTAGGAGAAACTAAAATGGTCTCCTACTTTCCATGCAAGTAACACGCTCCATGCTGAAGAAGAAGGAGCAGCAGCTTCTTTAGAAATGCCCAAATGCTGAAAAATTAATAAAAGCCACTTTAACGAGCAGTATGGATCATGAGTTTTGGTCTGAGAAATATCTGCCCCATTTATGCCAATTGACAGGCAGGTCTTAAGGAAACAGATCAGAGCTCCAGATAAGCCTGCCAGATTCAGAGCTTGTTCAAAAGGTATGAGACATCATAGGTTTCTCATCACTCACTGAATAAACAAAACCTTAAAAGGTTGACTAGAAAGGGAGGTGGTGAAGCTGCAGGCCCAACAGGTTGTGTCTGTCCGTCTGTCAGTTTGACTATCTCTCTCTCTCTCTCTCACACACACACACACACACACATGCCCCAACAGACCGTACCTTGTTCACAAAACAGTCCTACCGTTGGAATGTGAAATACTAGCACACCAGCTGCATACAGGACTAATCTGAGGAAAAGGTCACTGAAGGTATGTGTCCGGCATTCACTTTGAAACGCCCTATAAGGAGAATTTCCTTTCTTTTTTGCTCTCATTCTCTCTGACAGGAACAAGCCTCTTCTCTCCTTTTTCACTCTGAAAACCTCCAGGGTTTCAAGTGATCCAGCGAATCCCACACACGTGGATTTTCAAAGCACTTTCCACAAACTCACAGCCTAGGATAAGAATAACCATCTCCTAGACTGGCAACGGCTTAAAACAGTGCTTTTAAAACTGGGGGAAGCCTGGAGATCCCGAGACGCTTCTTCAGGGTTATTCAAGGAGATCAGCATAGTCTAGTGGTTAGCGTGTTGGACTGGGATGGGGAAACCTGGGTTCAAATCTGGACTCAGCTCATTGGGTGACACCTTTCTTCCCCCGGCGCCACGCAAAGATGCTTTTCTCTTCCCAGACTTGAAAATGCACTGCGATTGTAACATGTTGCAATGTATTATAATTTTATTTTGATTTCTGCAATTCATCATGTGTTCTTGTATACTGGAAGTATTGCTGAAGGATAGTATATAAGACTTTCAAATAAACAAACAAACAAACAAACAAACCCTGGGCCGGGCCGGTCACTATTTCTCAGACTAAGTTACCTCACAGGGTTTCTCTTTTAACTTGAGAGAACCGTGTGCGCTGCCCTGAACTCTTTGAAAGAAGGGTAAGATTATTAAATAATAATAATTAATAATAATAATAATAATAATAATAATAATAATAATAATTGTAGTAGTAATAGTGAAGCTTCCTCTGGGAGACCTCTGGGACAGGGAAAGGTGTGTTTTGCCCCCCCCCCTCCCTGACTCGAAGGCTTTCTGGCATATGAAGTAGGTAGTACAGTAATACCTTGGATTGCAAGTAACTTGGTTTGAGAGCGTTTTGCAAGACAAGCAAATTTTTAAATATTTATTTATTTATTTTTTACTTGATATACAAGCGACGTCTTGCAATACAAGTACCGTAGTACGGCTTAAATTAAAAATCTCTGTACAAATTTGGGGGGGGGGATTTCGTTTTGATATAAGAGTGTTTTGGATTACAAGCACGTTTCCGGAATGAATTATGCTCTCAATCCAAGGCATGACTGTATCTCGCACAGCCCCCCATTTATTTATTTATTTATGCCCTGCCTTTTTCCTGCAAGGAACCCAAGGTGGCTTACATTATCATCATCCTCCTCTCCATTTTATCCTCACAACAACCCTGTGAGGTAGAGGTTAGGCTGAGAGTCAGTGACTGGCCCAAAGTCACCCAGTGAGTTTCATGCCGAGCGGGGACTAGAACCCGGATCTCCCGAGTCCCAGTCCAATACTCTCACCAATACGCTACACTGGCCCCCATATCTTGCATTGACATCTGAGGACTGAAGTGGACTGATCCTCTCACCGGATCGTCACCTTGAAGTGGTGAGTGGGCTTGCGTGTTCCAATGAACCCTGTGAGCAATGCCGTCGGGAGCTATATACTCCCAGTAGGGTCACCCATGGCGGTAAGGTCCAGGGAGAGGAACCAGACAAAGAACGATCAAAACAAAAAGTCCTCAACGGCAGAACAGGCGGAAGATAATTTAAACCTAAATTACAACGGCAAATACTTCCCTCACTGGATCAGAGAACTTTGGATACAAGAGAGCAGTCTAGTGCAGCCTACCCCTCACACCTGAAGGTTTCCACTACAACAAGAGTGGGTTGTTGTTTTTCAATCCGCCCCACCCAACGCCATCCTGCCTCACTGGATCGGAGGGGTTCACAGAGAGATTCCAGCTTTCATGATCCAAGCTGGAGTTTCAGCCGAGTAGAATAAAACCGTTTTGCTCTCGGCCAAAAGTCAGCAAATGAAACCTAGTAGTTCTGACCATCCTTCTCCATTCACATGGGGTGACTGTGAGGCCCCTACTGGTCTGGGCCTGTGAGAACATGAGTGTGCACTCTTAGCATATGCCTCAGAACCAATGACAACATGCAGGGTTTTTATGGCAGCCAAGTCATCGATGAAAGGGTTCTCTGAAGGTGAGAAGTTTGAAAGCCAATGGGATAAAAGATGGGAAGCAAAACCAATATTGGGTTCCCAAAGATCTGTACTGGGACTGAGGCTTTTAACCCACCCACACACTAGACAGTGACAGGTACAATTAGCAAAGTCACCTATTTCTACACAGTATTCATATAGCAAATGAAGGATGGTGGCCCAGTAGCAAATGTGCTGAATGGGAGCCCTAGGTTCAAATCATAGCTGAACTCACTGAACGGCCTTGAGTCAGCATCCATCAATATATTACAGATGTAGGAGAAAACACAATACAAAATGTACATGATGGGTGATGATATGGTTGTACAGACATAAGAAGCCGCTTTATACTGAGTCAGACCATGGGTGCAGAACTGATTATTTTGATTAGCAGTGGCTTTCAGCAGATGTATTTCCCACCACCCACTACCTAAATGTTTAGCTGGAGATGCCAACGACTGAAGTTAGGACCTTATATACGCAAAGCAGATGCTCTACCACTGAGCTACGCCCCTTTCCCCAAAGGGTCTTCGAGTCTCTCCCACCAACTGCCCATGTCTCCCACCAAGGAGGTGCACACCATATTTCTGGAAACTTTAGATTTCAAATACAGTAATACCTTGGATTGAGAGCATAATTCATTCCGGAAACGTGCTTGTAATCCAAAACACTCTTATATCAAAGCAAGTCTCTGGCGGGCATGAGTGGGGCCGATTTCGAGGCGAGCGGTTACATCCCTATATTGTCTTGCAAGACCTTGCTCGTTTATCAAGTAAAAAAAAAATTATTTTTGCTTGTCTTGCAAAACGCTCTCAGACCAAGTAACTTGCAATCCAAGGTATTACTGTAAGGCCTTTATAATGTCAGGGAAGAAGAACTGCACCCTGGAAGGGCTCTGCCTTCATTGTGTCCCCACTCTTACCTGCTCATACCAGGACTCCATCCCCCAAAAGAAGAATCTAGATTGCAATCAAAAGCATATTGTCTCCTTGCCCAATGCTACATGCCATTGCAATAAAACTGACAGCACTTTGAAGCCTGTAAACCAATTCCTAGGTAACCACTTGGAGTTTTCCCCCCCTTTCCTCCCACACCCCACACATCCTTTCATTTGATGTTCTCTGGGCAAGCTAATCAGAGAAAGGATCAGAAATTCAAAAGTTATTGACAGCAGTAGTAGGATAGTGTCAGCGTGACAGCTGAAGGAGCCACTCACATTTCACTGACATACTCAATTGCTCCAGTAAATTGAGTGAAAGTCAATACACTCCAGTTCCTCTTCAGATTGTCTCTCTGGTTGTGTGTACACATGCTTTCATGCACATAGCTTGATTCTTCCTAACTGTTTAACACTTAGCAACTTCCAAAGCCTGTTCCTACTGGAACAACGCTATGTAGACAACGGACCTAAGATTGGGGGGGGGGGGGAATTGAGCTCGCCGAAGTTATCCAACTTCCATCTCAAAGCTCATTCTGGCTCAAGTCCATATCAGATTGCGAGCTTTTTTCTTTTTGCATGAAAGTCCATGCGTTTTTGCATGTGTATTTTTCCAAATGTATGTATATTGTGCACATCTTTGAAATTTACAATATTCTCCTCCCGTTCATTAAAGTATATTAATGCACATTTCTCAAAAGCACATATTTTTTCATGCACATTTTTCCATTGTATGCATGCTGACGAATGCATTTTTTGGGGGGAGGGGAGGGGCAGGTTTCACACTGCAAGCTCAGAAATGTACAGATGTCAACTGAAGATTGCATCTGAGTCGGTGTTCGGTCCAGAAGCTGCGAACTAGGTAAATCCTGATAAAAAACAAACTGAAACAAATTTCTCATACATGCCTACCTAAGATCTACAACATAGGGTGAAGCAGAAGAAAAACACTTTAATCAGGCTGGACTTAAATATTACGGAGGGTGTGAAGCTGCCGCCAAAAACAGCAGCATTATCTTTCCTCCTCCTCTCTTCCTGGAAACATCTAGTAATACAACGTGCACGGCCCGATGTCCTCATGCTCTTGGTGTCTCTGCCCCCATTCTACTTCACCAGCTGCCATCTGTGGGGCCCGGGGGATGTCACATTGATGGCATGTTGCACATTGCGTATTAATCGATATTATGGAAGGAGAGAAGAGGAGGAAACCAAGAGCTGCTCCTTTCCGTGGCAGGCACACATCCTCCTGAACCTCACATTCTGATTTTAGAATCAACCCTTTCCTCAAGGAATGTTTGGGACACCCTTCAGTTTTGAAGAAAACCCCACATGCCTGGTTGCAGAAGCCCTGGGACTGTTATCTAAAAATCTGAGGCTGCCTCCTAAGCCTTTTGGTCTGATCTTGGGGCCCAGGTATCTTAAGGAACAACTGTTCCTGTATCAACCTGCCCCATTCACTGAGGTCTTCTGCTGACACCCTTCGCTGAGCCCCCACAAGGCGGCCAACTAGCACCTCTGTTGTAATTATTTAGGCCCCCAGTTAAGTGTTGTTGTTTTTTGTTCACCCAGACTTCTTAGATATGTTGTTTGGGTATCACTGAACTCTGTTTTCTGCTGTTTTAATGTCGTTCAAGTGGATACGTTTATTTGACTGTAAACAGCCCTGAAGGGTGGCATGCACAGTTTCAAAACAAACAAATAAATGAACTATTTATTAACTGCGTTCCTCTATTTATTAAAATAGCAAGCCATGCACTTAGGTGCTTGCTAAGTGCCCCATATGGCTTTGGCACTGCTCGCTTGGCCCACAGTACATGAGTTAACCAATCGACATTCAAACCTTGCTTTTAGTGCCATGCCTCCTCAAGGCCTTTCCTGAACCACCCTGGTCCTCTCTGGAGCCACCTGGCTCTCCCTTGCCCATCCTCACAATTCACTTGTCATCTCTGACTCCTCTCTCTGCTTCCACCGGGACCATCTAATGCAGACTGTTGTCATTAGATGGGCATGATGGCCAAAAAGCTAAATTTTAACTGAGTCCCAAACTCATTTGGGACTGAGCAGATGCACAAACACCGCAACCGTACAGTTACTCCCTTGTGGGCCATGTTATGGCTCCTTTAAGCTCCCCTTCACCAGAATGGACAATAACACTGACTTTGGCAGAGTTTTCCCATCAGATGCTCCCTCCAATTTGCCTGTATCATGGCAGAAAGGGGCTGAGGTACAAAACGAGGTGAGTTGCTTCAAAGCCCTGGTGCTGTTCAGGCTGTCAAAGGAAGGCCCTATTGTGCTAGGGAGCTCTTTGCCTGCGTTTCATCTTAAGGGGAAAGGGCTGAGCTGATGGGCGGGAAGCATTTTGGGATTAGGGGGCATGTGACTGGCAGATTAAGTTCCTGGGCCTCAGCAAAGGTGTCAAACCACTTTCAACTTGAGGGCCAAATTCAATTTTGGAGAAGCTCTTGGAGACTGCATTCCAGTGGTGGCCGGAGCCAAAGGCAAGAGAGGCAGGGCCAAAAATACCAACATATTGTAGCTTAAAGCTCTGAGTGCCAGTAACTAAGTCAGGGCTCTCCAACCTGGGGTCCCCAGATGTTGCTGGCCTACAGCTCCCAGCATACCCAGCCAGCATGGCTAATGGCAAGGGATTCTGGGAGCTGTAGTCCAGCAACATCTGGGGACCCAAGGTTGGAGAGCCCTGAACTAAGCCATAGGAGAGACATTTCAGCCTTTTAGAATAGGGGGGAAACTGCACAAAAGCTGGGAAAAGACCAAACAATTGTTGGTGGTGGGAAGGGGGTGTGACCATCTGGGGAAGCCTAGACTGGAACCTCACGCAGGCTGGATTTGACCTGCGGGACTGAGGCTCAACACCTCTGCCGTACAGAAATCCTTCTGGGCATGTCACTTTGGTGTTTAGACAGTGCCTGGCACACAGTGAGTGCTAGGGCATCGCAACTCCCTTTCTGTCAAATCGAAGCATTTTTTAGAGGTCTGCAAAACTTCTCTCTCTCTCTCTCTCTCTGAGCTAACTCTTAGCATCTCAGTATATGCTTTGCTAAAATATTATGGCCAGTGTTGCTTCATTGGAGTTTAATGACCTACTTTTCATTTGCTTTTTTAATCTACCATTACCCGCCCTCTCAGCCTTTGAGATGGCATGGGCTAGGGATCCAAAATATAACAAAAGAAAGCAAGCAAATAGCAAAATAGCCGCAGAAGCTGGGATTCCACAGAAACTTGCCAAAGATGGGCTATTGGGAGATATCTGCCGATACCCATCTCGCAAACAGCTGAGGTCAGACACAAAAAAGAGAGAGACCTTTTAATCCACCCTTACTATCAAAGAAAGATTAAACCCAACGAGAATGCTCTGCTTCACCAAAGCAAATGAATAAATAAATTGGTAAGGATGGTTTGCCAGAATCAACAAACATCAACTGCCAACTCGGCTGCACACTGACAAGTCAACACCTTCTTGTCTGGCCATCCTGAAGACCTCCCTTCCCGCCCACCAAGTCTGGGGTGTGAGTGTATTTTAGCCTAGATTACCTCACTGAAACCGGACTGAGAGTTCCAAGACAAAATAAATGCACTTCATTCACACTGGCAAGCTTGATTTGGAACCACCTCAACAAACTCCCTCCCTCCACCTCCACCCGCTCCACACTTTATACATTTTTTTTGGGTCTGTGGCACCTTCTGAATCTTTGCCCACAGTATTTCATATACCAGCATAGTTCATATTTTATGAACTGCCAAGAAAAATCCCTCCACCTAAGCCCTTTCTCTCTCACACACGCTCCCTCCTTATTTCTTCCTCCCTCTCCTTCTCTTCCCCTGTGGAATTCCAAAGTCAGCTGCTTAAAACCTATTCATAGAGCAAGCGTGGAAAGGACCATCATAAACGCTGCGGAAGGAAAAATACACAGCACCAAGATTTTACAATGACTTCATCACCAGTGCAGTTCAAGAGCCACCCAAGCGAAAAGTGAGCCAAACTGCATATTAAGTTAAGCATGTAGTTTGGCATTTTCGTGATTCTTCTTTTAACTTTAATAGCCGTTGGAGTTGCCAAAGTTGGGGATTAGAATTGGGGCCGTGACATGCCTGGAGGGAATCAAGAGCATATGGACCTCACCATGGTTTTGTGCAATCATCATCATCACGTTTATATCCTGCCTTTTTCCTTCTTGCAAGGAACCCAAGACGGCTTACATAGTAGTCCTCCATCTCTCCATTTTATCCTCACAACGTGGGATTCCCAAATCTGCCAGCTCATGAAGAAGGAACATGCAAAATGCCCTCAATGGGACATTAACATGTGACTGCAGCAGTCACGCTGGTGGCATCAGTAATATTTTTCTTTTAAATGTTTTTTTTTGTTTGTTTTAAGGTTGTTTGTTCTTTTTAAAGGAACAGCAGGAGGAGTGTAGTGATAGAGAAGGAGCATCAAAGACTAAGTGGAGAGAGGGAGAAGAAAAATTCAGAGAAAGGAGGAAACGGAAATATGCCGGCATCTATTAAATAAATAAAAAATGAGTCCTAAGCTGCATGTTTGAGTTAAGGTGGATCTGAGTCTCAGACATCAAAGTATTACTGACCTACAATATTCAGTGAAACTGTTAATACATGGAGTAGCCCATTTTAGTTTCAATTTAACATCAGCATCCTCATGGCCATTTCCCCAGCCCCTAGTTGTATCTTCGAAAAGAATTCACTGCTGGAGTTGGGACTATCGTGCAGTAAGTTTTGCCCAGCCCCTTTGGTGAACACCATTAATGTGAATCAAGGACAGGAAAACTTACGACATGGTGGTCACGATTCATGCAGCGGGCTCCATTTGATCATGGGCAAGCAGAAGGGAGATTCATTATTTATTTATGTGACTTATCGCTCCCAGTTGTTTAAAATAAGAACCATTTATTATTATTCCTCCCAAGGGAGGTAACTTGTTGTTGTTGTTTGCACCTGGCTCTGGTTGGCGAATCTTGGGGTCCAAGTAAAAAAAAAAAAAGTAGATCCAGCAAGGCTCAAGTCTGACCACTCCAGCATTAGATGACACGGCCAGTGAGGTGGGAATATTCCGGCAATACTTGTGGCCAGTATATTGTCTAAACCTGTCTCTCCTATTTGTTCCCTGAGGGAGAAGATGAAGAAGATATGTATGATACAGGAAATGAGGAAGAGACAGAGGTTCGGAGGGGCAATGAAATCCTGCAAACTACAATATCTTGGCTGAAAAGTTAGAACCCTTTCTTCCACTTCATTTATTTATTTATTTATTTGCATTTATTTATCACCCATCTGGCCGGCAAACCGGCCACCCTGGGCGATGTACAGAAAATAAAACAGAATAAAATACGTACATCTTGAGACCACAGAGGATACGTTCAAATGGCAGGGCTCATGATATGAATATGGACCTTAGAGACGGGGAGTTAAGCTTCTTATAATATATTTGCTTTCTGGTAGAGTCCCTCTGTAATGAATTTGGGGGTGGGGAAAATTCCAAAGATACATATTGTATCTATATGATATTATTATTATAAATATATATTTAATACAGTCTCATTTTAAGCTAAACATTACGCTGCTTTTTCAACTGAATTCTGGACACGACGAGTACATGATGAGGTTATGTGACATCGTCAGCCACTCAGCATAGTATCACGGGAGGGGTTTGTGTGTCTGGTTGCTATGAGCAAGCTTGCCGTCACTGAAGTTTTGCTTTTAAACAATTGCCCACTCAGAACTTGAAATCTGGACCCCCCAAAAAGAAAAAGTAATGTTCATGACGTCTTTTAATAGAATCTAATGGTTGGGAGATATCTGGACATCTCTCTGGAATGTAGGAAAGTGGTCACAACTTGGAAGGTGACACGCCCCACCCCGCCCAGCTAAGGGGAGGGAGCTGATGAGGTAGGAAAGAACAAAAGAAGCATGTTTGGAGGACAGACAGAAATGGAGTGAGAAGCAGAGAGTTAGAGGGAAACTGGGAGCAGTGCAAGGTATTTCTCTCTCATTGGAGATCTGATGTGAGGCATTGGATCTCTGGCCTGGTAGGAGAGTGAATATTGCTTGTCGCTACCTTTTTCTATGAGTACATTTGGACAAATATCACAAAAACACCTTCAACTCCCTCCTGTGCTCTCTCCTCCAAAGGGGTCATGGTTTCAGTGATAGAGCACATGTTTTGAATTGCAGAAGGATTGAGACCAGTGTATTATTATTATTATTATTATTATTATTATTATTATTATTATTATTATTATATTTATTTAGTATATCCCGCCTGCTTCCCAGCACTGGGACTCAAGGCGGCTTTACAACATTAAAAATTGTACAATTAAAACATATAAATAGAAATATACGAAAGTTAAAAATATAATTAAATCAGCTATATTAAAATTATACAAAATATCAAATTTAAAACAACAATATAACAATATAAACGGTGTCTCGCGTTTCTCACAAGTCCGGACTATACCCAAAGGCCTGCTGGAACAGAAAAGTTTGTGTCTACCTCTGTAAACATCCCAAGGAGGGCGCCATTCTAGCCTCCCTGGGAATGGAATTCCAGAGTGTTGGGGAACTCCTACATTCCAGAGAGGTGTGTACACCAGGAGGGAAGGATTAAACCTCCCCCCCCCCAGCTGTTTCCTTCCCCAACCCTGGGCATAAATGTCTCTATTGGCTTCAATGGAATTTGGGGAACTAAAGGTTTAATCCTCCCCTCCCTGTGCACACTGGTTCTGATCTGAATCAGGGCTATGTGCACTTACTCTTGAGTAAGAAATCAAGGTGGGGGCAGTCAGCTACATGCTGTGTAATTAACATAACATGTAGTTTGACCCTGAGCTCTTAAGATGAGTACCGTATTTTTCCGTCTATAGGACGCCCCCATGTATAAGACGCCCCCACTGGGCAGTTTCACAACCGCGCGGTTCTCTCCTCTGCTTACTTCTGTGTATAAGACGACCCTCAATTTTTAGTCTAATGATTTTAGGAAAAAGTATAGTCTTATACATGGAAAAATACTATAGGTTTCTCTTTTACTCTAAATAAGAGGGCAACTCTGTATGCAGTTCCCTTTGCATGCACAGATACGTTCACACAGAAGTAAAGACGTAAGGGATCTCCAGGGATCCTCCATGTGATTCCATGCCCACAAGCAATCACTGGACTGGGGGTATGTCACTCAAATCAAGCACAACATGGCAACTGAATGCGAATGGCTTGTAAGAACTGTATGCTCGTTATGAGAGCGTAGGAGGTCATAGGATCATAGAGTTGGAAGGGGCCTACAAGGCCATCATGTAGTCCAACCCCCTGCTCAATGCAGGAAACTAGAGGAGGGGTCTTCCATCCATCCAAGTAATAACCAGGCCTGACCCTGCTTAGTGTTCCACGCTCAGACAAGCTGAGCCAGCGTGAGCCACAGGCATGATCCAGCAGAAAACTTTGGAGGAAGAGGAGAAGTTTTCAGCCCTCTCTTTCTCCCAATTCTGAAGGCTTCTGATTAAAGCATAGACAAACCCAACCCTGGATGACAGTACAGTGGCAACGATCAATAGGCTTTGGTCTGTGAAGTCATCCCTGAAATTGTATGCCCTCAACAATCCCTGGTTGCAGCAACAAAGACAGGAACTGCGTGTTTCCACCTCCCCATGCATCTCCCTCTACAGTGAGCCTAACAATTTTGAAAGAGAGCGGAAGGAATGTCAGGTGCAGGGACTCGATCCGGATTTGTTCAGACAGTTTCCAACTGTGTGATCTCTTGAACTTTTTGTGCTTTAGTGATTTTCTTACTGACAAGTGGAAGAATGTAACTGGGAACTGGCAAAGAAAGGCTAAGTCAATCTCCTTAAAGTCCTGCGTATGTCATGTTCATCTTCGATAGATATAGATAGCAAAAATATACCGTACATGCATGCAGAACACACAACCTCGTTCCCACTTTGGATCTTGACAGTTGGTTATTTAAACAGCTTGATTTATTTGTTTTAAGTTCACCCCCACCCCGTTTTTATGAAAAGGCCGGAAACTGCTAGTATTACAGTGCATGTAAAACTTGTCAGATTTTTTAAAAAGATCATTTGAATTAGCTCTTTGTCCAGTCCGCTACTTTTACTCTTCAATAAACTCCTTCAAATGTCAAGCAACATTACCCTCACAAGAACTTTTGTGGAGATCAAAAGATTAAGCAGGTTTTGCTCCAAATTCAAGTCATCCCCTCAGGTAGATTCAAGCACTCATAAATAAATGAAACGCCTTTTTTAAGGTTTCCTTAAAACCTTTTTAAGGAAACCTTAAAAAGGTTTTTGGACTTTGTCCTGTCTCAACAAAAAGGGAGGTTGTTTTCAAGATTTACACAGCGCCAATGAAGTTAATTTATAATGTAATTATAGGTTTAGGTTTGTGGTTTACCTAAGCTCTGGATTTTTAATTCATTATCCAGCAAGGGAAGCAATGAAAACACAGCACCATTAACAAAAGTCACATATTTTCTTTCTTTTCTTTTTTCAATCTCACATGAAAGCTGAAGTCAAACTTTCAGAAGGATAAATAAAATTATTTCTTCTCAGGAGGTCTGAGAAATAGAAAATGGCGAGAGCAGATGGAACATAGCAAAGTTCGAACAAGGTTTTTGTTTGCTTGCTTGTTTTTTTGCAGAGGAGATCTTTAAAGTTACCAACTTCCAGGCTCATCATAATAACAGGCTTAAGGGCAATTAACATGATCAGTTGAAGTAGTAATTTTGAGAAGGGAGTATATTTAATTTGGGGAGGAAAAACTTCTGGCACATCGATTTACAGGTATAGCATAACAACATAATAAGAGCTGTACTGGATCAGACCAAAGGCAAACTAGTCCAGCAATCTGTTCCCACAGTGGCCAGCTGCTCACAGGAAACCCACAAGTAGGACATGAGTGCAACAGCACCCTCCAACTCATGTTCCCCATCAACTGGTATGGAGAGGCATACTGCAGGTAATATATAGCCATTGTGACTAGTAGCCATTGATAGCTTTATCCTCTGTGAATTTGTCTAATTCCTTTTAAAACCAGCCAAATTGGCAGCCATCACTACATCTTGTAGAAGTGAATTTCATAGTTTAACAGTATCTATTGTGTGGAAGAAGTATAGTTCTATTCATCTGCCCTGAATCTCCCACCATTCATCTTCACTGGATGACCCTGGGTTCAAGTATTATGAGAGAGGGGGGGAAATGTCTCCTTCTCCACTTTCTCACACTAGGTTTGCAGTGTAGATGGGGCCTGTGCCTGGCCTGTCTGGAACATTATTAGAATTTAGGCCTATCTATCATTGCCTTCCACTTACTCCTGGAAATCACCAGTCTGCACAAGCTGGAAATGGCAAAGACTCTTCACCACCCTAATATGTGGGCAGGTCTAAAGGTTATATTCACCTCGCAAAATTCTAGAGTTCTCACACGGTGTCTTTGCTCGTTTTCAGTATTTATCAAGAGCAAGTGGCATGCTGAGTTTCCTACTCTTCACCTCGGGAATTCTGTGATAATTGGGCATGCTATGCCGTTTACGTGGTAAGGGTAATGTTAACATTACGTTCATGTGTAACATGGCTTGAGAGGAAGTTAGTTCTGTGTCACAGCAGACGGCACAGCGGCCAGTGTGGCCAAACTTGCAAAGAAAATATAGCCCTCTTTTTCCTCTACAGTTGTCTGCCATAGATGAAGAGAGGCACAAAGAGAGGAAACACAGACCCTAGAGAAACAGATGAAAATTATCTTTAAATCCTACCAATGCCTGTTGAAATATGTTTCCACAATGGAAACACAGCAGTTTCTACAGCAGTGCCGACTGCCACTGGGAACAGCAGTGACCTTCGCAGAAAATTTTCACATTATGTGGAAGAATTGTGTGACTGGCGGCACTGTTATGTAAGCAGAATGGAGAAACTATGATGCAAAAGCCACTTCCAGATGTTTTCATGTGACCGAAGTAACAAACAGGCTGGCCTTAAGAAACCTCTGTACATGACATCCCAACCATTTTCGCAGCTGGCTTCATGCCTCTGATGAAATAAGCCAGCCTTCCCCAGCTTGGCACACTACAGATGTGTTGGGCCACAACTTATATCATCCCCAGCCAGCATGGCCATGCTGGCTGGGGTGATGGGAGTTGTAGTACAAGATATCCGGATGGCATCCAGTTGGGCAAGACTGCAGTATGCTGTTGCCTACAAAAGCTCATGCCACCATTAGGCATTTTGTCTCTTAGGGGCGACAGCTCTTTGAGTGCTGTGGTTCTAGAAGTAGCCATGCTAACATACAATGCCGTCTGTGCTAGTCTCTGACCTGGAGTTCTTCCTGTCACCAGTCCTGAGGCTGCAGTGACAGTGTAACCAGAGCAGCCATCCACCATTCCCTAATAGCTATTACTTCTTAATAAAGGCTAGCATTTAGGCCCAGGATGCGGTTACTGTCAGAAGGGTCATGGTTAATAATGATTAATCTGATCCTTACCAACACAAACTGCATCCACCAGTCACTAAATAATTGCTCAACAGCCTGGATAACATTTCCAGAGGAAATAGGGTAAGTAGGCCCACATCTATCATAGCAAAATGAAACCTAAAAATGAAACTCAAAGAAGAAACAGGAGACGCTGAACTCCCAAGAATGCGAAAATCTTGACAAGAGCCAAAAGAAACCCATAAAAGCAAGTGAAAGCTGGGCAAGTGATGGGGAAGGACAAGTAAACAAGTGAAGCTGAATTTACCATATGCCGAGAATAACCTAGTTTGCTTTATTCTGTTTGCATCTGATCGCACCTCAACATTTCTTCTGCAATGTAATTAATAATGGTGAATAAATCATTAACTGGTATCATTATTTAATCATTTTTTCTTCATTCCATCGTTTGTTTTTTAAAAAAACCACTTAATTTTATCGAATAAGTCTAGGCAATACTAATCAAATTAGAGCCAGGGTGGCATAGTGGTGAGCGTGTTGGACTGGGACTCGGGAGATCCGGGTTCTAGTCCCCGCTCGGCCATAAAACTCACTGGGTGACTTTGGGCCCGTCACTGACTCTCAGCCTAACCTACCTCACAGGGTTGTTGTGAGGATAAGATGGAGAGGAGGAGGAGGATTATGTAAGCCGCCTTGGGTTCCTTACAGGAAGAAAGGTGAGGTATAAAATAAATGAATGAATAAATAAACAAATAGATTAATAAATAAAATACTTAACATATATATATATATATATATATATATATATATATACAGTAATACCTTGGATTGCAAGTAACTTGGTTTGAGAGCGTTTTGCAAGACAAGCAAATTTTTAAATATTTATTTAGGTTTTTTTTTTTTACTTGATATACAAGCGACATCTTGCAATACAAGTACTGTAGTACGGCTTAAATTAAAAATCTCTGTACAATTTTTTTGGGGGGGATTTTGTTTTGATATAAGAATGTTTTGGATTACAAGCACGTTTCCGGAACGAATTATGCTCTCAATCCAAGGCATGACTGTATATCAGAACTCTCTGATGGTTGAAGATGGAACTACACACAGTGCGAAACACATGGGCTACTGCTATTGGTGGGCAGCCCACCAGGGACCCGACCCTCCTCCCGCTCGGAGGATGCTGCCGCTGCGCCCACCAAGCCAAGTCAAAAGCAGACTTTCACCAAGCCGCTTTGGCGAGCTTCTGGGTTCCCGGAGGGCCACTTTTAACATGGGAAATGGCGTGGGATACGTTTAAAGCGGCCGCAAATTGTGTAACTTGCGCAGATTGTGGCCGGTTTTGGTACATCTTACAACATTTTCTACATAAAAAGCAGCCCGCTGGGAACCTGGAAGTTGCTTCCCCAGCTCAGCTCAGGAGAACGCGAGTCGAGCCGGGGAAGCAGGTAGGTGGGATGGAGTTCGGGGGGTCAAGCCCGGCGAGTTTGCCGGACTTCCACCCCCCAAACAAAGTCCTCACACATCCATAGCTGCAAGGCCCGATTCAAAATTGCATCGTTTGAAATTCCAATAGTTCCAGTTCAATGAATTAATATGCACCTTGTTCACAATTTCAGTGAAATGATAGAATGTCATGTCATATCATTAAAAAAAATCAACACCTATCTACGAAAAGGTTTTGTGGGTTCATTTTTTATTAATATTCAGCAGCCGAATCTTAACATTGAAATCTTCATTGTTGTTTCCAAATACAGCCTCACCACCATTTAAAAAAAAGGTATATAGTTTGTCTTAAAGTTTTCCAATAGTTTAATACTTTATGGAAAAGAAGGAAGGAATTATAGCACATAAAAACACACAACCTGATTTACAGTGCAAATCTAAGTGTCTTTACTCAGAAGTAAATTCCTCCAAATTCATAGGAATTAATCTCTAGTACAGAGCTCTCCAACCTTGGGTCCCCAGATGTTGCTGGACTACAGCTCCCAGAATCCCTTGCCATTAGCCATGTTGGCTGGGTATGCTGGGAGCTGTAGGCCAGCAACATCTGGGGACCCAAGGTTGGAGAGCCCTGCTCTAGTAGGTGACTTAAGGTTGCAGTTTTACAGTAATGACTAAATGCACCTGGTTCAAATTTCAACTCAGCTGCAAACCCATCCAGTGACAATAGGCAAGCCACTGTCTCACAGCCTCTGTCTTGCCATTATCTGTAATATGGAGATAATATTACCACTCTACCTGATAGGACAGTTGTATTTTGTAAGGATTATGTGAAGCACTTAGAAAACATTTCAAATGTGCTATGTGAACCTAAATCATAACCCCTATTTTTGGATGCATAGTAAGGAGCAAGTGTTGTTAATCATCAAACAACTGAATTCTAGTATGGGGGGGAAATTGCTCAAAGCATCCTGTTTTCAACATCGTCCAGGTTTGTAGTTATGGAAATGCTGGACTGACCAGAATGAGGCCAACATGTCCCTTCTTGAAAAGAAATATTTTGAAGGAAGCATGTTGTTATTTCAAGCTCTGGAACACAAGAAAAACAACAAACAAGAGGTAACATAAAAGGGATGATTTCTTTGAGCATTTTATGGTACAAAAAAAGAGAAGCAAGTCCAGAAAACAGCAACATGGCATGTTTCTAAAACATTACGCTCTTCCATAAGCTTGGCAAATAAGTCTACAAAAATGTATCGCCTACAAGCTATTTCACTTGCCCATCTCTCCACACTTACTCTTGTCCAGTCGTTCATAGCACATTGGTGGTCACGAGGGTAGTGTGGGTGGGGGCGTGGAAGAAGCAACCGTTTTTCCAATATACAAACTTCTCCAGGCTGCTTGCCTGAAGAAAGTGATTCTTCTTTGCCACAGGTAACCAGGTGCATGGAATAAAAGAATCACAGATCTGGAGCGGGGGCTTGTAGGCCTACTAATACAACCTCCTGCCTGACGCAAGAAATTCAGAGCAACAGCATCTCCAACAGATCGCTGCCCAGCCTCTGCTGCTAGACTGCTGCTGAAAAAAGAGTTCATCCCTCAAGGTAACCGGTTCCATTGCTGAACTTTTCTTACCATTAAAACGTTTATCCTAATGTCCAACCAAAATCTGCCCTCCTGTAATTAAAGCCCATTAGATCTGGGGATGGGAGAATCAGCTATGCTCAAACTCTTCAAGGTTCTCCAAGTTCCACCTTGAAGCTCAGTCCGCCTTGCTGTCATTTTCGATTACGATCTGTTTTTCTTTCCATTCGAACAGGAGAAGTGTGTATTTTGGAAATGCATTTTTGAGAGTGCACACCCAAATGCGCACTGACACCCACCCCACCCCACCCCACCTGGCTGCAGCATGCTGGGAGTTGTAGGCTGTGTTTCTGTCTAAACTTGCATGTCCTGCATTCTGGGACAGCAGCGCCTTTGCCCCCTTCTATGTGACAGCCTTTCAGGTCTTTGAAGAGTGCTATCTTCTCTTCTCCTGGCTGGACAGACCCAGGTCCTTCAACCTTTCCTCATAGGGACAGGGAGACCTGATGTAGCATAGGTACTGAGACCCAATCTAACATTACCTTTAATGTGTTGGAGGATATGGGAAGGAGTCAGCCCTATACTGGTTAGGCCGAAGCAGAGTTTCCCCCCTTATTCACAGCCTGGTTATTGAAACCTGTTATCACCACGTGGGTTGCTAAACCCTTGCTAAAAGGCTCTTAAAAGGAAACAGATTGTCCATACAAGGTTTAAAACTAATAAAGACATTTATTAGTTTTACTTACAGTCCATTATTCATATGTGTGTGTCCATCATGTTGGAGAGAGAGAGAGATGGCCACAGAGAGGCCAGAAGTAGGAAGGAGGAGGTACAAAACATGCACCCTGGGGATTGTTCAATTAACCCTTTCCTCCCACTCTAACTAGTGGTTATATTACCTTGTTGATTTAAGCAGGCAATATTACAATTTCCATCATAATGCACAGCATGCAGTTTTGCCAGTGCTTCTCACAGGGGACCTCACTGAAGGAAATTGCGTCTTTATTCACTTATGTAAGTTAAAGGGGCATGGGAGCCCCAAATCAAGATCATGGCCACAGCAAGGGGAAGTGGGGGGGAGGCAAGGGTTTAACCTCCCTACCCACAGAACTAGGGTCCCAATCCAGATTGGGTCCCCCATGCTTACTTTTGAGTAAGCAGAAAGCACTGACCTAGTTATGTTACATACATATTGGAGGTAACGTGCAGTTTTGTTGACAAATCAGCAGCCCCGCATTCAAATCTCTCCTCTAACAATGAACTCACAAGGTGGCATTGAGCGCCAGCCTCAGCCTTTCTACCTGCAATATACAGATAATAATACTAACCTAGCTTGAGAATAGAAATAATAAATTTTCCTTCCTAGCAGACCTTAAAAACAAGGCACAGTACAAAAATTATATTTAAAGTAATAGACCTTTATGAAAGGAGCCAGAAAATGGATTACTATAATGAAATACTTGTGCGCTGCGCACGTGCACACACACATTCTAAGCATTACTTATTCCCCGACCTCAGTTATAAACCATCAGGGCAGGGGGACTGTTACCCTGTAACCCCAATAGGTCTGGCAAGGCAGCAACAATTGCAAGAGGTCACTGTGCAACACTGTTCTCTCAGGGTGTCCACCGTGAGTCCTGAGAGGAATCCCAGCTGAGGAGAAGCCCCTGCCCTCTTTGGACCCCAAGATCTTGTGTTATCTAGAGCTCGGCAACACATTTCCAAAGGTGGGGGGGGGGACGGTTCCTCTGTGGCCACTATATCAGGGCTCTCCAACCTTGGGTCCACAGATGTTGCTGGACTACAGCTCCCAGAATCCCTTGCCATTAGCCATTATATTCCTTTTGGTGCCAAGTCAAAACCTCTTTGGGTGCCCAGGCATTTTAAAATGGTTTATGAACCCTGTTGGTGTGCTGCTGCCTATTTTATGTATCTACTTCTGCAAAGTTGCAGTAAGTTCATTATAGAGACTGTCAACCCATGAAGGGGTAAGCTTGTGTAGCTCCATGTTGTTGTTGTTGTTGTTGTTGTTGTTGTTGTTGTTGTTGTATGTTATGGTTTCATTAGGCTTTTTTAAAAAAACAACGTTTCATAAACTGCCCTGGTACCATGAGATGAAGGGTGGTATAAAAAATTGAAAATATATAAATAAATATTCCATACAGATAGATGAATCAAATCAGTAAATGGAATCTTTGATCCTGGTGAACTGTTGCCCACCTTGGCACTTCTGTATAGTGTCGGCTAAATAGAAAATGAAATAGATGCACAGCTGGGTCAGGAGATTCAGTGTCAGAGGTTACACAACACTGCTGGAAATCAAAAGATGTTACTTGCCCCTTTTCAAGAAGGAGCCGTCCTGAATGGAAACAGAATCACCATCTGACATGGGCTGTGGCTGCTGAAAATAAACCTTGATCAAGTCCTGATCAAGCAGCTGCTCTATATGCAACACAATATTGTTAGGAGACTGCTGTCCTGAACATGCCACAGCCTTGAGACACCGACCTGACTTGACTCCTATGACCACGTGGAAGGAGAACCTTTGGTATTCTCTGAATGCTTGTTTAGAGTCCAGCAAATTTGCTTTTTTTTTTTTTTGCTAAGTCACCAAGGCCCTAAACCTCTTTTAATTTAGACCCAGCCAGGAGACCAAGATCCATTTCACAGCACAACCCCTCTTCATCCCCGTAAACATCATATTGCCCAAATTTCACAAACAGGCCAGCATCCCTCTCCTTTTTGGCTTGGGCTCCAAGTCTGCAGAAAGAGATAAAACGAGTGCTGCTTGCTGAGTGACAAGAGAGAGAGACAATCCACTTGCTTTGAAGATGAGGGAGAAGGGTGAAAAGAGAGAGTTGGGTTTATATGGAAAAAGGATATTGTGGCATTAAAGAGGTTAACGAGTTTGGCAAGGCGGAAACTCAATGCCCTAAATGGCGGGGAGGGGAGAAGACTCTTTTAAAGGAATTGTATCCATTTCTCAACGTCAGGCCATGGTAAAGAGGTGAACCCCCTGGTGTCGGTCATTACAAACAGGAAGATAAATTCTACTGCAAGCTTCTGGGACCTGGCTGCAGCTCCAAGGATACATTATCCCACCTTTCTTAGTTTTATTTTTTACCTATGGGTCTCAGAAATCTGGAAGAAAAACACCATCAAAGGGTCTGGTGCACAGGACCAGCTATCTATCCACACCTGAAATTATAATTAGGGATGCACAGGTCTAAATTTGAAACCAAGAGAGAGAGAGAGATCTGGAGATTGTGTATCCACGTTCTACAAAACAATACGGGCCAGACATCAGCCTGTGAGATGTAGCTGGCCAGCAAATCAAATTTATTTATTATTGGTATGTATGTATGTGAGAAATTTGTCAGGTACCCTTCATCTCCCAGGGTAGCATTAAAAGAATAATACAATTTTAAAAGTCAACACTAAAACCACATAAACCTGGTGAATAGCAGCATTAATCCAATAAAGCAAACCATAAGAGACAGAAAACAACAACAAACACATTAATGTGGCTTTGTAACATCTACCAAATTTTAATCAAATGTGGTCAGAGATCTGGTCTGTGGTTTTGCCTATAAAGGAAAAGAACATTTAAGGAACTGTGAACCAGATAGAGATACTCCACACTCTGGTATCATATATCTCTCTGGATGTGCAGCCATCACCACCACACTGAGATATGTTGTTAATCTTATCTAATATATTTCAGTTTCTCTGAAAACCCTAGAGTGTTTCACCAAATCTTTGTTTTAGGTGGAATTTTGGTGGCAGTTCTGGGCTTCGTATATAACGTGCTGGCCATGTGGTCCACTAGTAATTGTTAAATCTTTACTGCAAAGTTGCAGTAAGTTCATTATAGAGACTGTCAACCCATGAAGGGGTAAGCTTGTGTAGCTCCATGAGTCAAGACCACTGTCTTGAGAAGAATATCTCCTCCAAGATTAGAGATACTGGCCATCCCTATAGCAGAGTACAATCACAGAACAAAAATATGTTCTATTTAAGTGTAATATTTTGGGACAGACAATAGTCCCTTAAAATAAGCGATTTCACCTAATGGCATTGGGAACCCTATTTTCAAGCCATTATTAGCAAATAAAGGATAATCTGCCAGTCAAGTGGTACTTGGGACTTTATAGACATGGATTCTGTTGCTTCACCCTGCCACAACTAGCACTACTAGCTAGTTTGGAGCAGTCGCATGAGTCTTAGATATGGAGGTTAGAAAACCACATTCACCTTCTCTAAAACTCAGGGATTTGTGCATCTAAGAGCCTATATGAATATGCAGAAACATGCAGGACAAAATGGCCCAGTCCAGGAAAGACTGCACATTTTTGAGCCAGAACTATGACAAAGAGGATCTCTTCAACTGTATTTGCTTTTCTGAAAGTGAGGATGATAGAAAGATAATTCCCACCGCTGACTGGAAAGAGAACATTTAGTTGTGGTTTCAGAAGTTCAGACGCATAGGCAACATGGTCCCAGAGTCACTGTTGCCCTGATCCACAAATTTATGACGCACACACGGAGTTCCTCTGTCTCAGTCTCGTGTTTATTCCTCTGCCTCAAAGGTTCTCTGCTGATATCATTCTTGTTTTTAACTACACACCTCCTTCTTTCGCCCAAAGCTCAGTCTTGGGCTCTTAAAAACAAATTATGCTGTAGACTGGAAAAGAGATGAGCTGGAGTGCCCTGCGGATGGAAGTAAATATAGCAACTTGATCTCGTAGAGAACCAAAACCTTCTCCATTCATGCATGGTATGCCATGCCCATTTTTCCTCTCTGTATAACGCTCCTGGCAAAAACTACATTGTTTTTGATAGAATGGTCCCTGAAAGTGTGGGAGTAAAGGACAAATATGTGTTATTTTGCACCATCATGTACAGGATCCTCAACTATTAAAAGCAGATGCATTATGCATAAATTATTTTATTATAATATTCTCAATCTCCTCCCCTCCCCCTCCCCTCACTCCATGTACACACATATTCCTGTCAGCTCAGAGATTTAGATTCTGTCTGGGGATAAAAGGAACTCCCCAATCTGTCTCCAGAACTATGCTAATGTTTTTAGTTCACTTTCAAGAGTCACTTTTCCTCTTCGGGTTATTAATGGTCTATGACACCCCCAAAGTGGATTTCAAAAACAACCCTTCAACCCAGCTGTTCCCAATCTTAAATACAGAAATTGATGACCACTTCACATAACCAAATTGGCATGCTAAGAATGTGGGCCAAGCACATCCATGCGGATGGCAGCCTATGGTGGAACTGTGGCTGTGCAACTGTTCCACACCTAGGATTAAGTTGCAATTTGGTTGTTATTTACTCTGATGCTCCTTAACCTGCTTGGGGTACCTCTGAAGTTACATAGTAAGCACAGGTCAAGTTCCAAGATGGATCTTTGCTAAAGCAATCATGGGACCTCTTTACCAATGAAGAATTCTTCATAAATACACTGAACCAACATTCTTAACATGCTGAATTGGCCATGAGCTTTTTATTCTTCAGCTCTGATGGGGGTATTAAACGGCCTCCTTAATCTTTGCTAGTGTAACTCTGCCCTTCTCATTTATCAATTCCTGCTCTTAAATGTGGCTCGATCCATACAACCTCCCTACACACATGCAGAAAAATACAATAAGCAGAGGCTAGGCTTTTTGGGTGGTCGACAAGTGATTAAAGCAAGGTGACATGGATTGTCTGATCAGACCCAGTGAAGAATTCATCCTACAGCCACCATGTAAGTAAGATATACACCCTTTGTGCATGGAACACTGGCTGTGGGATTTCATAGATTTCATAGATCATAGAGTTGGAAGGAGCCTACAAGGCTATCGAGTCCAACCCCCTGCTCAATGCAGGAAACTAGAGGAGGGGTCTCCCATCCAAGTAATAACCAGGCCTGACCCTGCTTAGCTTTCCACGCTCAGACAAGCTGAGCCAGCGTAAACCACAGACCTGGTTCCATCACTAAAATTCATTTCTAGGATCAGAGAAAAAGTGGTGAAAAGAGGGAGATGTGAAGGTATCTGACAGCTCAGTCAAATGAATAGTGAGGATACAGATAAAAATAGAACATTTTAGGAACAAAACATAGGACATGAACCAGCACAACCCACTGAAATCAATGAATGAGTGTGTATATTTCCATTTCCACAACCAAGTGGGTGGAAACTACAAATTTTGAGGACCTGGAAATAACCTGTTACATAAATACGCTGGAATTTATATGAGAAAAAAAATATGTCCCAATGCCTCCTCTACAAACAAGTTAATTTTGTACCTATCCAGAAATGTTGGAGCAAATCTAACTCATGTATCCCCACCCCACCACCCCTCACTCCTGAGCCTATTGTGATAACACTTTTGATAAAACTGGTCATTCTGGTGTTGGGTTTTTGTTTTCTTTTTTAAAAGTTCTTTTAATATGTTTAAAATATTTTAAAGTGAATAACTGAAAATCAGCCAGGCCCTTACATAATTTCACACACAATGCATTACAACAGACATTCTAATTCCCCCCCCACATTGTTTAAGGCTTTCTATGTATTTGATTTCCTCTCCCTATATGTTAAATGAGAAGTCAGATTGACAAGGCAGTCAGACTGACATGGACGTAAATTCAGAAAATACTGAATTCTGTCTCCATCTATTTTCTTTAAACTCTCCCCCCCCCCTTCCTTTCCCTTCAAACTGACTGGGAAACATTCAGCCTCTCTTGGGTTTAAACACTTTGTGGTCATTCCTTGTGTAGACTAGCAAAGGAAGGAGGGGTGCGGGGCCAGGCTGGACCATGCATAGAGGAGCCAAGGTGGAAAACAGCGGCAATGCAACAGACAGCTGGTGTTTGGGTGGTGGTAAATCACCCTGAAATGAGCCTCTTCCCTCGGCTCAATGAGGCCTAAATAACAAAAGAAGGCACAGCTTGGAGCCGGACAGCCCGCTAGCCAGCCATAGACACACATGACAGCTTCATTCAGGAGCAGGGAGTCAATACAAAAGCTTCGAAATCAATCCGACATCCCGCTACCTCAGACAATGACCCAAATCTTCTCAGAATTGGAGCCCCAAATGAGGGGACAGCATTCAAGGGAGATCAAAACCACAGTGCTGGCATTGAAAGGGACTGAAGTAAAAGAAGATTGTGGTGTTTTTTTTTTAATTTTTTGTTGTTTTTTTTTTAGAGGCAAAGAATGCTCCTGGGCTGTCAATGGTACGGTTGGGCCGCTGCATCCCAGTCCCCATGAGTTACATTTATTAGAAAGGTGACGCTTTGCACATTTTATGCAAAGCGTGTGAGTTCTCGCTTGTTGCCTCTGAGAGACCGTGTGTGTGTGTGTGTGTGTGTGTGTGTGTTCCTTCCTTTCAAACTAGGACTGTTCATAATTTATTTTGTCTCTAGCAATACCCCGCCAAAGCTTGTTTGGTTTTTCCTCCCCATAGCACCCAACATGCAAGGAAAAACATACAATTATAAAATCAGTAAAATCTTGCGTAAAATAATCACCGAATAAATAAATAACAAGTAAACAGTATGCATGTAAAACCAAGCAGTTGGCAGTACTAATAATAATACTTGGCACTGGGTTCAGGCATTTCTAGGGTACAATTCAATCAGGTGAGCACTTTTAAGTCCCATGTGTTTAAAAGAGAGATTTAAACATGTGCTTAACATGCCCATTGAAATCAGTAGGACACAAAAAGTACTTAACTCTGGTTGCCCAACAATGTTCAAACTGCTTCACATGTATTATGTCGGTAACTTTTAGAGCAGCCTTGTAAGGTAAGTCCATGCTTTAATCCCAGTACTTCAACGGGGAGGCTATGAAAGTCCTTTCTGCCAAAAGGCACTTGCTCGGTTCATGGCTAAGGCAACATTTGAAGCAAGGGTTTCTTGGCTCACCATTTCACCTTGGTATTAGCAACTGAGCCACACCAGTTCTCAAGCAATTAAACAATCTTCAGTCAATTAAGCAGTTTGAACATTGAATTGTGTGGCTTCATACCAACTATGTTGTTTTGTTTTTTACTTTATTAAATGCTCATATATTTATATATTGCAGTTAGAAAAGGGGGCTTTTTGGAGCACCCTGAAATGGCCTGAATGAAGGCCACAGCCTGCCTTTATTAGATGGTGTAATATTTAAATACATATGCATACACACACACACACACACACACACACACACACACACACACCACTCACTGGAAAATAGAAAGCCATCTTCAGCATTACATTTGTGATGCTAGCAATGATCTGGCACTCTTGAGTTCATGAGCACAAACGGCGGTTCTGGAGACATTATAAATCATATGAGTCAGTGAACCAATGTGGTCTAGTGGGCTGCAAATCCTTTCTCAGCCACGAGGCTCATGGGATGGCCATTGGTTAAGTCACTGTCTCTCTGCCTGATCTCATATGGGGGTGGGTGGGGGGAGAGACTGGGATAACCCCATCCTGAAAAAAAATCAGATAACCCCGTTTATGCTTCCCCGAGCTCCTTGGAATAAAAAGCAAGATGCAAATGTGTGTCCGTCTATGTGTGTGACATCGATAGAGACAATTTTTTATTTTGTTAATCCCTCCACATGGGGGGGTTGTTTTGAGAAGCAAATGGTGATGGGGGAGTTAACCCTCCCCTCCTGGTGCACAGTGGTCCCAAATCCACATTGGGGCATGCATGCTTACATGACAGTAAAAAGCTAACCCTCAGCTACACACTATGCAATTAATATAAGGTATAGCGTGTGTGTGTGTGTGTGTGTGTGTGCATGAGAGAGAGAGAGAAGAGATTTCATAGTGCTATGGGTCTATGAGCCCAATGTGCCTATATTCTACAGCAGGAGTGGGGAATGTGAAACCCCCAGATGCCGGTAGACTGCAACTCCCATCAGCCTTAGCCAGGTGGTAAGGAATGATGGGAGTTGCAGTCCAACAACATCTGGAAGGCAACACACTCCCCACCCCTGTTCAAAAACCATGATTTTAGATTTAGGAAAGAAGAGAGGATAAAATCCCAAGGGTAGGGAAAGAAGAAAAGCTATTATTTATGTAACAGTCTGGTTAGGACAT
Source organism: Shinisaurus crocodilurus (assembly GCA_021292165.1). Classification (NCBI taxonomy): domain Eukaryota; kingdom Metazoa; phylum Chordata; class Lepidosauria; order Squamata; family Shinisauridae; genus Shinisaurus; species Shinisaurus crocodilurus. The sequence continues at coordinate 1,430,450 of CM037877.1, read as the reverse complement.
ACGTATTCTGAGCAATATTACTCTTTACAAACAGCAAACTAAGAAAACAAGTAGTTTCCATTGCCAAATAATGTTGATATACATATATAATGCCCTGACTCACTGAAAAAAAATGGCCTTTTCCCCCATGAGGAAGAAGAACTCTAACTCCACTGGATTTCTCTTTTTCTTCTTTTCTCACTTTACTGCTGAGTGAATCCCTCTTTTCAAACTCCTGATTTTAGATTCATCAACTTGTTAAGACTGGCAGAATCAAGATCTGTACATATCCTGTCCAGAAGACTAATAATAATGGGCGCTCAGTGGCTGGGATGCACTACGTTTATTTTGGCCAAGTTCAATGTTCCTTTGCTCAAGAAAGGGTATTTCAGAAGCATATCAGAAAATCTCTTTTACAGGTTTAAAATTTGAATCTGTTTGGTGTCCACCATATTCATCAATTACCCAAAGTAGTAAGGGGGGGCAATTTAACTTTTACCTAATTTCAGACTTTTGAACCTATACACAAACCAAAACTCAGATATTCTTTGAAACTGACACTTATCCAAATTTTGAAATGTAAATCTCCACTCGAAAATGATACAAAATGTGTGTACAGTAATACCTTGGATTGCAAGTAACTTGGTCTGAGAGCGTTTTGCAAGACAAGCAAAAAATTTTAATAAATTTTGACTTGATAAACAAGCGACGTCTTGCAAGACAAGTAGTGTAGGGATGTAACCGCTCGCCTCGAGCAGGCGTAGCGGGCCGAAATCGGCCCCGCTCATGCCTGCCAGAGACTCGCTTTGATATAAGAGTGTTTTGGATTACAAGCACGGTTCCTGAACAAATTATGCTCTCAATCCAAGGTATTACTGTATTAGGGAAATGTGTGCACAAGAAAGCATATATTAGTGAAAATAATATTAAAATACATTTTATTCAGAAAATTATTAGCAAAACTATATTAGGCAGCAATATGTACACATTTTCATGTAAACTTTTTTTTTTAATCCCAACGTTCAGGAAGAACCAAATTTAAGATTGGAAAAGTGAGAAATGGACAGAAACCGAAACTGACAGATTTATCCAGCGGTAAACCAAAGAACAACATCTACAGGTTGCAATAGGTTTTCTACTGATAAAGTAACATTGTTGTACATATGTACAAATTTTAACCAATTGTCTCCTGCCAAGACTCCTTTCATTAAGGTATCTGAACTAGTAATTATATAAAACCATTCTATTATTAAAGCAAACAACTGTTGTGATAACATACCTTGTGCCCCCAATCAAAATATAGCCTTCAGGGAATAATTGATTGATTGATAACTCATTTCTCTATGGGATTATCATGGAGCAGCCACCCACCCACTTTTTAATATTTTCACCTCTTACAAACTTGATCGGGTATTAGAAAGTGCCACTCAACACAATCAAAACCCTTTGCAGCACCTAAGAATAAGAAAGCTGTTGAAATTTGCTTTCCCCCCCCCCACCTTTTCATTATTAGTTATATTCAATGTATCTGATAATATGGTGGATATCCTTCAGTTTATAAACTGTCTAGGTCATATATATGTGCATAAATGTTTCCCCACCCCTCCTGTGAGATTATATATATAATCTCCTCCTCTTCTCTTCTGCTCCAAAGTCTCTATTCTTCAAATAAAAATGGCAAATCAGTTAAAGCAAAAAGTTGATTGGTTCAATGTGATATCTGAGGATTGCTCCCTCAGTGAAATCATGCAATTGTGAGTTCACAAACAAAATAAGTTGAAGGCAGAGTGGTCTGGGTTTTGCATTTTCTGTTTATGCCTGGATATTGGATTAAATAGCCATAATAAAAGCTGGATGCACCCTAAATAACTAGATAACCACAGGAGGAGAACCACTGAATGGAGAAAGCTTTGAGAGAAAGCCTGTACTGGATTTGATGCAAGATCTTGCAAGGGGTGCTGGAGCTTCTAGACTGGATTTATACAGTTTTAAGACAGGTCTGAGAAAGGATTGGAGGTAAATGACACTGAAATATGTAATGTCTTGGATGATTGGAAAAAAATGAGGAAGGAGCTAAGACTGCTTGAGAAAATTCAGTCTTTGCGAATTCCTATACAAAATGAGCTGAACCGCCCCTCTGGAACTAAATTTGCACTTTGCAACAAAGGTCTTGAAGATATACATGTACAGGCACATTTTGACCAAAACTAGACATTTAAATAAGTATTCTTAGAGGGTGTTTTTGGTTTGTGTTTTTAAAAAATTGCAGATTAATGCAGGAACAGAACGGAATTATTGGTAAAATCATACAAAACTGGCATTGACAGAAACACGCAGATTAGCCCATCGATAGAAGCAGTAGCTGTTAAACTTTTAATGTAATTCCAGAACCTGTGGCTCACTCTAGTAGTTACCCACCCCATCACTGCCAAAGACCAACTGTGGTCCCCACACCATAGACTGTGTTCAGAACATGTCTTGGCTAAGCCAAGATATGAACAAGCCAAGCCTTTTTCCAGCACATGCATTCGGTTTCAATCAGATTTAATATCCTGTCTTGTTCCAAAGCTGTTAAATATAGTTTCCCTGTTTCCATGTAGTTTCCAAAGCTAACTATAGGACAGAACGGATCAATAAACTATTGTTAATTGAAGACTGCCTGGCGTATTCCCTTGCCTGCATGAAGGGGCTACATGTGCAGGCAAAAGGTGTTCTCGCATCTCAGTTTATTAAGCCAAAAATATGATCATCGGAACTCTCCCATAGTTTATGAGCCACTGGCATGCTGCAATGAATCCTGGGACTCCTTGAGTTGGAGGAACACAATGGGTCTATCACATCTCCTGCACCTGAGAGAGATCACTATATTGGTTGACGGGGTTGCACTACAGCCTGGGATAATATTGCCTAAGCTGCCACTGTTCCTTTGTTGTTGTTTTTGAGAGGTTGATGAAAACACTCACAGATTCTACTTTGGCCATAGCACTGCGGGAATTATCCCTCAGTCTTGATCACCTTCATTAGAGCATCTGCAGTTGAGTCAAAATTATGCCAACATAGATACAACAGCAACAACTAAAAGAGCATATGTAAATCCTCTTTGGCAGTTTTCCCTGCAGGGCAGGTGCGGAGAGAGTGTAATCACCAAAAGGATCGATGTAATTTCCTAAAATTACCGCACGGTGGTTAAAAACTATGGAGCAAGCGATTGACATGAAAAAATTAAGCCAGACATCTTCTTGGTTAGCAAGCCTTCAGACATTCCCCCTGGCCACAAAGAAAACTTCAACCAGAATGGTGGTATTATTATTATTATTATTATTATTAGTAGTAGTAGTAGTAGTAGTAGTAGTAATAATAATAATAATAATAATAATAATAATAATAATAATAATAGGCTTACAGAAAACTAATTGAGAATGCAGTCTGCATACTTTAGGTACAAACAGTCCATTAATATTTCAAATCACACTAGAATTCTATTTTCAGATGCCAGAAAAAAGGCCCCGCTGCTTTTCTTTGTTAAACTGGACCGTAACCTAAGCATCTCTCTCTTTCCTTGGAACAGCATTTCCTTTCCTTTCCTTTTTCCACCCCCTTTTAATGGAAGAAGCTTACTTCATTAGTCCTTCCTGTCGAACGTTCAGACACAAAAGGTCAGTGGCAGCAACATTCCACGCATATACTTGTGTCAACCTGGAAGTGTCCCACATCCATCATAACCTCAAGGTTGGGTGGAAGGGGAGGGAAGGTGGAAACTGGAGACACTTGGCCCCCTCCCTCTCCTCTACTGCTGCATTTTAGGGCAGACAACTACATCCTCTCCCTCTCCCTCTGTACAGCTGACAAGGCTTCTTCTGCTAACTGACATGGGTAAGAGGCAGGTAGCTTACTGCTGTGTGATCGGAATTCAGCCAGGGGCTCTGTCCTCTCATCCCCTCCCTTCTTCCAAACCCTGGCCATCATCATGTCTAGGTCATGCCTCACAGGAGGGGTGGGGAAACTTTTATGCTTTGGTTTCTTCTTTCTGCTCAGGATTTTCCAGGGCAGGGCTTCCAAAAGCCGCAGCATTAGAAATTGCACCTCATCCCCAGTCTACCTGAAGCAAACAGGCTGGTCTAGGACTTGGCAATGTACCATCCCCATATGTCCAATGTGGACCACCGGTTATAATAATATACTTCTGTTTCTATTGTTCAGTTATTTCCCCCTTCGGTCCTCTTGTGACCTATATGAGAACAGTGACGTTGGCACATCCCAAACTCATCATCTGTATTTCGATGTTAATATTTTATGTATTCATTCATAGTAACAGCAAGAGACAATCTTCACAATTAAGTTGTCAAACTGACAACTGACAACAAGTATTGGATCAGCATACTTGGCCAGGTGTTATTGTGAACATTATTAAAGCTATTATATAACTGCATATAGAAATCAAGAATATACTCTGACCATTTTGTAGTTCCAAGGTTCACCAGGCCTTTCTTTTCTTTTCTTTTTTTTCTCCCCTGCTTTATAAAAATTTGGACCACAGATATTCTTTCTGTGTGTCACAGAATTGCAGTCCTTAAGAGGAAGGGATTTTCTGTGGGGGCATGGCTCACTCAGGAATATCTTAAATACAGTTCCTGAATTTTCAACTTTCATTGAGAAGGAGAAAGTAAGTTTCCAACCTATTCTACTTTCAGAGATCGGGGGGGGGGGGGCATACAGGACTCTACCTTTTAATTCAGTAAGAAGTAAACTTTTGTATGAAGCAAACCTGAACATATGAAACCAACTTATAAACGCTGTTTTACTATGACTAGCGGAAGCTCTCCCATGTTTCAGGAAGGCAGAAATGGTATCCATTCCTGGCACTTGAAATTCCTTTACCTAAAGATGGTAAGGTCTGAATCGGGAACCTTCTGCATGCAAAGCCCTTGATCAGACTTTAAACATTTTCCTGATCATGAATTTACAGCGGCTGGTTGGGGTGGGGTTGGGTGTGTGTGCAGGAAAAGTGCTACCATTGTCATTCATGGTTTTGTAACCTAGAGATTCACGTACTGCAACATGCTCTATGTGTGTCTGCCCTTGAAGACTGTTCCAAAGCTTCATCGGGCACTGATGGGTATGCTGAGGGGCAGGATGAGTGGGAACTCATATGAACAGTTCTTCTGATGCCTTCACTGTCTATTTGTCACCTTCCAGCCCAGTACAAGGTACTAAATCTTACCTATAAAGTCCAATAAGCAAGCACCACTCTGCATATGAGCGAATCTGCCTTTCAATCTCAGCTAGGGCATCGCTGTAACGCTTCTTTCTTGCCCAGAAGGACTGAAGGAAACGCAGTGTGAAGACATTTACCCGGTTGTACGGAATGCTCTGCCAAAAAAGATTCAACTAAGCCCCATCCAGCAGGTATCCGGGAAGCAGGTAAAGCATATTCATCCCCAAGTGCTTTTGAAGATGGTGTATGACTCTGGTATTGTTATCAATTAGTGTTCCACACTAAATTGCTGATATGAATTTTGCAGAATTTAATCTCATTATTAAGGCTTAGTTGTTGGTAGTTAGACACATTGGGCAGTCTACAATGGCATGGTCAGATTATCAATCATACCAGAGTCTCAAGGCCAAACTTTGCACAATGTTAGATATGTCTTTGCATTTAAAAAAAAAAAATGCAGATAGGAACGCAAGAAGGGTGTTGATAATTATCAAGACTGCAGCAGAGGGAGAGGGGCAGCTGAAGCCTGTCCTACCCTACTAAGATCCTGAGAAAAATCCTTCCTCTGAAGGTGCTATTTGCAGGGGGGCAGGGGGAAATCCCCCTGTGGCGAAGGGGAAGAGTCATCCCAGGGGATTCTGTGCATCCTCAAAAACCTTTCCTTGATCATAGCTGTTACAACTGCCCCCAAACGGATTTGGGGGGGTTAGAGCTGGTGAGCTCTACCCACATTAAGCTTTCTGCAGACTCCAGTTTCTGCTAGCCACTATTTTGAGATGGGCAGAGACAATTTCCCTCCCACTCCTTCCTTTCGTTCCTTCTTGCTCCACTTTTTTGTTAAATCTCCATTCAAAATCCCTCCTCCTTTCCCTCAGTGTTCTCCCCCAAAAGGCATAGGAATTAAACAGGCCATCCATATGCCTTGCTTCTCTTGTTCAATGTTGCTCTCCCTGCCATCTGGCCTATTTGATCAAGCTGGGGGGGGGAAGGAGAGCGAAACAGAATAAGGAGAAAGGTAAAGTCAGACACAAAGAGGAGGAGGAGGAGGAGGAGGAGGAGGAGGAGGAGGAGGAGGAGGAGGAGGAGGAGGAGGAGGAGGAGGACGAGGGGACGCTGCCTCTCCCATCTGCTGCTTGGCCAGACTCCCGGATAGATCAGTAATGGAGAGCAGCAGAACCAGTGACAATTAACCCAAACAGAGGCCTGTTTATTTAACCTGTTCAGATAGATCAGCTCAGACATGGCTCCTTTGGCAAAGAGAACAGGGTCCTCCCCCTATCGAGGAGCTTCCCACAGAGAAGCCTTCAGCCATACAAGGAGAGGCAGAAAGGATTTCCCTTTTCTCATGGTGAAACCCCAGCTGAACTGACAAGGATTGGCTTACACAAGGCCATTGTAGGGGCCGGGAGTCTGTGGGTAGTGACAGGAAGGGATGCCACTTCTCAGGAACCAAGGAAGGCCACTTCTCAGGGGCATTCTGCTATAATTTTGTCTCCTTTTGCCTGCCTCAGACCAAAAGGGGAAAAGATCTCAAATTCTCAACTCCAATGCTAAAAGCTCTCACTGCGTTGGAAACAGCCGTGAACCAAATCTTGACCGTCCACGGAATGCAATGGGAGAAAATAATGGAGCATCTTCTTCACGTGTATGTTTGGCCATGTTTTGCAGGGGGAAAGGGAGCTATATTTGATGTGCCTTGTGATTTACAATAGCAGGTCTGCAACTGGAAAGGTCAATCAGGGACACCGAGTGTGTGGGCTGCTCAAGCTCACTGGGTCTCTAAGAGGACAAGTTGACCAGGAGATGGCCACGGGTTCCTAGCACCAGCAGGGGCAGCCTTCTCCAAGCTGGTGCCCCCCCAGATGTTTGGGATTACAACTTTCAGCATTCTCAACCATTCGCCATGCGGGCTGGGGCTGATGGAAGGTGAAGTCCAAAACATCTGGATGGCACAAGGTTGGGGAAGGCTGCACAGGGGTATTGTAGCCTAAATGTTAACATGCCAATGAGGACACAAGGACATTTTTTTGCAGACCAGATGTTTAGCTGAGTGCATTGATAAATTACCTTGAGGAAAAAGTAAGAGTGCCACAGAAAAGCAGTAAGTACCCATGTACTGGCACATGAATTAATGGAGGTATTACGAGACTGGGAACATGGAGAGTGCTTATTTCCCAAGGTGAGTGGTGCTGGTGCTGGTGCTGGTGCTGGTGCTGGAGGACAAGGCTATGTGGAGAGACCTGCCAACTTCCCTTGAATGAAACCATGTTCTTCAGATGTTAAATGTGGAAGTGGCAAGATAAAATGCACTCTGTACATGCTTGGCGTCACCATTCTTTATTAGACCTCACAGCGAGTCCTTTCGAGAAGGAGTGGATGAAGATTGGAGGAGATGGTGCTAAACGGGCCTGGTTAAAAGGTGGAGTGGTAGACCTACAAGTCCAAAAAAATATCTGTGGGGTTTTATTATTATTATTATTTTCTACTTAAGACCACCAGGAAAAAGTGGGGAAGAGAAATCGGAAGTTGTAAGAAAGATCCTGGATTCAAAAGGCCAGTCACTGACTCTCAGCCTAACCTACCTCACAGGGTTGTTGTGAGGATAAAATGGAGTGGAAGAGGAGGAGGATTGTGTAAGCTGCCTTGGGTTCCTTGCAAGAAAAAAGGCGGGGTATAAATATAATTAATTAATTAATTAATTAATTAATTAATCAATCAGTCATATCCTGGATCATGCCAGAAGATGGCTAAGCCTCCTTTAATCCAACAGCTTGACTGCCACTGAAAACAAGACCTGCAGAGCAAAGATTTCTGTCTTGACCTTGCATTTGCTTGCAAAGACTAAGATCCTCCTGAGACCCCCGCAGGAACATGTACTGTTGCTTCATTACACTTTCACACATGAGTGTGAGTCTACGGAACAGCAAGGAATCCAGACCAGCATAAAGAGAAAAAAACAAAAACGAGATGCCCTCGGCTCCTCGTCGCATGGACTGCGCCGAGTCAGAACTCGTGGAGAATTGCTGTAAAAAAAACCCATCAGATCATGGCAAGGGGCAGCTCCTCCCCACATAAGCGGCAGCTGGAGGCAGACAGCACGGCCTGCTTAGCAAAGAGGCACCGGCAACTCGCGCTGCATGCAAATGAGCAGGGAGCCCAGGTGCTGCCTGTCTCCTTGGGGCATAAGCTGGGGGCAGATGGGAGAGGAGAGGGAAAGGGCTCTGGAGAGAGAGAGAGAAGGGCAGTTGCGTTATGGTACATTATTTATTTACCAGCAAGATCTCACTCACCAAACGATGGGAACCTTTGAAATCTGCAGCACGGCTTCCCAGCTGGAGAGCGGGGGCATTTTCGAAGAAGCAAATGAAGGAGACAGCTCAGGGCATGGAGTGGCCCGCTGGCCGCTGATGTCAACGTAGCCTTCTGTGCAGAGGGCGTTTAAGGACATCTAGGGTTATTTTAATGGCTTGACGGGGGCACCCATGTCAGGTGTTTTTAACAGCTCCATTCTGTATTAGATATGCCAAGACAACAAAGAGTATCAAACTTGTTTGGGGAAGAGCTGTACCTCAGTGGTAAAGTACATGCTTCCCATGCAAAATGTTCCATGTTCGTTCCAGCATCTCCAGATAGGGCTGCAAAAGACTTGTATCTGCAGCCATCGAGAGCCACTGCCGGTCAGTATAGACCAGAGGTGGGGGAACCTTGAGCCCGGGGCCCAACTCTGGCTCTCCGGGGTGCCCCAGAGGACCACACCTCCTTTCCCTGGTCCCCACTCCATTTTGCCCAACCACTGATCATTCAGTGCATCGGTTTTTGTGCATCTCCCCCTATTCTAAAATGCCTCTCCAATGCTTAGTTACTGGCAGGACGAGCTTTAAGCTACAATATACTGGTATTTTTTGTATTTTGGTCCCACCCCTTCTGCCTCTTGATTCCTGCAGCCCACGAAGAACTTCTCCGAAACTGAATATGGCCCTTGGACTGAAAGAGGTCCCCCAGCCCCGGTCTACACAGTACTGACCTAGATGGACCAATGGTCTGACTCGGCATGAGGCAGCTTCCTATGCTCTTAAATTGAGGTGTTGGCAGAGCAGAAATTTCCAGATGACTCACAGAAGTGAGCTAATCTCACTCGAAGCAAAATTCGCCCCTGGCTGCAAATGCAGTTAGATTGTGATCATAAATCAAAAGCCATCCACTGGGGCTATCCCATCAAAAAATTGATAGAAAGCTCAGTGGCTCGCCCACCAGTTGCCTCTTGGTGTGGCCACTCCTGGGACACAGAGGAAGGAAGGAAACCCAAAGCTGTACATCGGGGGGGTGGCGGGGGAATGACACTGTGACGTCTATATCCTAAGCACGATATGCCACAGTTGAGCCACCCCGCCAAAAATATTAAAAATTAAGTATCCTTCATAAATGCTGTGTCCTTGAAGGCAGCAATACACTTGTACCCACACCATTCTCATTTCTTATCTGTTCAGTGCTTAGCAGATGCTGAGAGCTTTATAGTGACCTATCCTGTCTAAAACGCAAGACACCGCCCCACCCCTGTATTGGATACGGAGAGCAATTTGTACCTTACACAAGACCCCTATTCAGGCGCTCTCTCCCCAACCCCACCATCACCACCACCTCACCACATGCAGTCACCATCACTCGAGGGGGAGAGCAGGCATGAGCCCTGCCTCGCGATTCCTGCAGCCTTCCCTGATTTGCGGGCTGACCTTCTGCAATAGGCGCCCTTTTCTACTCAAGCAAGCTCCCCGCACAGAGTTGGAATCCTGGAAGACGTTTCCCTAACATGCACCTACTTGTACACAAGAACTGCATCGCAAAATCTGGAGAAGTGCGTGATCCAAAGGATAGCTCTGTTCCGATCAGCATTTTCATCCAGGAAGTGCGAATTAGGTCAGTTTGCTTAAAAATGCAGAGCGAACAAAATTCTCCCTCCGCCCCTAGCCAGGGCTGGTATAAACAGAAGAAGTCTGGACTTTGACCTTGTCTGACCAACAAAACAGTACCTTCTGCTTGTTGCATTCTCAGTTTCAGAGACCAAGCTCAGTGCTCCTGGGCTAAGAAACATCTACTGCAGGTCTGGATTTTGGTCCACAGCCCTAACTTGGCTGTGACTGATCAGTCCAGTGTGAATTACACAGTGAATTACATGATTACATTTTACAAAAGTACAACCTATTTCAGCAACCCCTCTTTAAAACAACAACAACAACAAAACCTGTTGTAGTCCTAATGAAATGGGAATGACCATGCATCGTATAACCTATTGTGTCACTGGAAAAAAAACATATACAACTAGTGCCAAATTATTATTTAGCCAACCCTTTCTATATATGTTATTCCTTCGATGTTTCTTGTCTGAAGAGTTCCTCAAACCAATTCCAATGCACCTCCACCCCTTTTCTCATTTCCTGTACACATTATTCCAATTTATTGCAATCACGCCGGTTACGGAATTCTGCTTTAGTGGACTCTTGCCTTGGTTGGGCTTGATGGCAATCCACTTTCCCACCACTCCTATTCTCCTTAGAAGATGAATTCTTTTCGTTTTTAAATAAAAGGCATGTCCCATCTACTGCAATATCTTCTTCCCACTATAGTTACACAACCTGTAGAAGATTGAGGAACTTGACCCAGAGGGTGACAACTATTGGGGATACAAGCATGCAGTTATAGGAAATCTCTTCTGCAATGAGAGCACTGTGGAAGCAATTATGGAGACAATAATGGATGGGTTGTAGTGAGATACAAGGAAATAAATCCCATGGTGGAGAGGAACCTTCTGGTGAGATCATAAACCACAAGGAACAGGAGTGGTTTATGATGTCAGCAGATTCCCTGGATGGAGTGAATTCATTTTCTCAAATCATTTGTTATGCCTCATTATTATGGGGCTTTTCCTTTCAATTGGTCTCCTTGTCTTAAATGATATATTATTGACCTCAAACTGTCAGCTTCAACTTTTCTAAGTTCTGGCTGTGTACAGTAGAGTTGAGTGGCCCCCTCCTCTTCCAAGAAGCCTTAGCAGAACTAATTCTGCCTGCCACAAATGAATCCTCTCCCAACATTCTAGGTCCATCTGTCCCGCCTATCCATCGGGCCAGTCTCCAATCCATATATACTGGTCCATTTGTCCCAATACTCACCAAGACAGTTGCTTTCAGATTGGCATTGGAACTGCTTACAGTTGTGGTTTTTCTTCCTCTTTTGACCCATTGCCGTATTTATGTAAGTCCCGCAGGACATAAGCTAACAAAACAGCCAAGATGCAGCAGTGAGCCATTGGCTCAGCATTTGGGAGTCAGAGTGGCCTAGGCTGACTTCATACAAACAGCAGTACAGTGTAGGAATTTACTTCTGATGGTGCTGCCCAGGAGCCTCTCTGCACATGCTTTACGCACATGAGTGCAATGTTCATTCCTCATTAGGAGAATAATGATGCATTATGGAAAGAGAGTTAAAGGAAGTTCCCCTCTATTCAACTTTCTAAATAAGGAAGCACACTTTTCCCTGTCTGGGCAACAACCTATTTGGAAAGGAGTGCAGACACGGCCCTATTCCGTGGCATTTTCATGGTCAAACAGGAATGTATATTCTTCTCTAAAATGAGGCATTCCCATTCCAATTAGCTTCAACTCCTCTCACAGGACTGACTTCATGTAAACATCAACAGAATCAAATGGTAAAGAATTTAACGGACTGTTCATCTGCAGAATACAAGTGTGCAAAGGAAATGGAAGGAAATGGTATTTCTGAATTTCCCCCCATGGGAATAATAGTGACCACCTCCCTGCACATAGAAAACTAGAAAATCTAGGTGGGACCCTTTTTCCTTGACTTACTAGCTTTCTATCTGCAGGAAGTTCTCCTATCTATATCTGGAAAGCCATTCACATATTTCAGCGTTGCAACTGGTACAGTCCAGGGGCAACACTTGATTTTGTGTCAAGAGGCCCTTTGCTTGACAATTACTGGAGAGATGAAAAAAGCTCTCCCCACAGAACACGTTACCACATCCTGAAAGCTTCTAGATAATTTAAGTCTGTGGTAAGTCTGTTTTGTTTCTGTTTTGTTTTTTACCAAATGGGGATGCTTTCAGAAGAGCAATCTGTCTCATTAAATCTGAAGGCACAACTTAGCTCGTGGTTATTGTGTTCCCTTTAAAAATGGTCGTGTAAGACTGGCAGCCGCTGGCTGAAAACTAAACAGGAATTAGTAAGAGGAATGCTGAACAGAAAGAACTCTGAACGCAATCATGGCTTTATATACAGGCCTGCCATGATTGTGTCATAAGATGTAGGAGTGTTTACATGCCACTGGAAGAGAGTCTGCTAACCCGCATTGGCAGGACCTGACAGGGGATGCATGGCTGCCGCCAACTATGTATCTTCCCAGCAACATTTGGAAAGAGAAATATGTGCCATGATATCTAAAGGCCTGTTCAGGCTAAAATCCTTGTGTATTCAGTGACTGCATAACACATTCACTGACCATACCCCCATCCTGGCACAGCATTTTTCTGAAAGGGCCCTATGCACATACAGTTATAGACATGTGGGACTCTTCCTCACGATCAGGAACCTTGCACCCATCAGGATTCCTGATCATGACTCGTGAGGAACTGCTATACACACATGGAGTCTATTCAGGCTAAAAAAATATACACGTAGCCCTCTGAGGCGGCATGGCCAGTGGACACATCAGTATTGGGGTTGGCACTAATGTGCCACTCCCCCCCCCCCGTCAAAATAGCTGTGTGCAGTGTTTCCTTGCGTCCATTCCAATTCTTTGGCTGCCAATCGCAGGTGACAGAAAAACCTCAGCTTGTATCCAATGGTAGTCCTACTTAGAGTAGACCCACTGCCCCACTTAAGTTAGACTAACATTGGATACAACCCAAGAAGCGCAACAATGACACGAGGTTACTTTCACCAAACATTACCAGGGAGACGCATGGAGGAACAAGGGGTCAGTCGTGTCCACACATCCCCTATAATATGCAGTTAGGCCCTTAGAATGTCATCCATTCGTTAGAGAGCTGGCTTCCTCTCTCCAATTTCCACCTGCCTTTGTGCTTTTAAGAACCTCACAAATTATTATTGCAAGGCTCAAGAGACTAGAAAGCCCAAAGGAACTGGCTCTGAGTCATTTTCTGCTATCAAATTAGAATGCTGAAGAAGAAACAGTTAAAAATGCCTCCTGATTCACTTTGTAGGATTAAGGAATAATAATTTGATCCCTTGGTGTGTGTGTGTGTGTGTGTGTGTGTTCTTTTTCATTAGCAGTAAAACAGGCATTAAGTTACTTGAGTGTAAGAAGAGAATTAGGGTCCATGGATACATATACATATCCACATTCTTTTTGAACAACTGAAAACGAAATAACCCCATTTTTCACGCACACAGCTTTGAAATTATTGTCCAAATTTGGTTTCAAATTCAGTGTAACCTAGCTTAAACTTTATTTCCACTAATAAAGCTTTGCCAGGTTCATATGGTATTATCTCAATAGGTTATGCTGTCATCTTTATATGATCATAATACGCAGCATTTATACTGTGTTTTAGTGCGTTCCAATGTACATTTTCTCAGGGATCTTTACAGCAGCCTTGCAAGGAAGATCAGTATCATTTGTCTCATTATGCAGATGGAAGAAGTGAGGCAGAGAGAGAGAGAGAGGCTTGCAGAAGGCTACCTGGTGAGACCATAGTAGAGGCAAGATTTGAACTAGGTACTTCCTGTTCACACCTCAGACCCTTTGCCACTATATCACACTAGCTCTCTTTACTAGCTCATGTGATTCCTGCACTTTTTAGAACACTATTGCTTCCATATTACTTTTTCCATCTTGCTTGATGTTTACAACTTGATTCCTACAACTAAATGGTTACAAATCTGACGTGACGTTTTAACACTTGTCACAGTATTTATCTATTTCATCTATTATTACATTTATATCCTGCCTTTTCCTCCCTGCAAGGAACCCAAGGTGGCTTAAATTCCTCTCTTCCTCTCTATTTTATCCTCAATACAAGCCTGTGAGGTAGGTTACACTGAGAATCAATGACTGGCGCCAAGTCACCCAGTGAGTTTCATGGCCGAGTGGGAACTAGAACCCAGATCTCCAGAGTCCCAGTCCAACACTCTAACCACTGCACCACACTGGCTCAATTATCCCACTTTGCAAGCTGCTATACACATATACTTCCCAGCAAGCAAGCACTTGTTGACTTGACTCTCTTCTAATGCTACTTTGGTTAGCTGAGGTTGTTTTACCTGCTACCATAGTTGAAGCTAAGCAGCACCTCAGTGCCAGGATAGGAGATCCACTGGGAAACCCATGTTTGCCACTTTCAGTTCCATGATGGAAGAAAGATGGATATAAATGCCCTAAATTAATAAATATCCCACAGAGAAAAGAGAGGTTTGCCCCCATGCTTTGGGAAGCACACTCATGGGCAATTTCAGTCAATATCTTTGCACTCTCACCAATAGTAGGGACAAAAGAAGTCCTCCATCTTTCCTGTAGTAGACCAGGGAAACAAACACATACCGTAAGTCTGTCTATCCTAAAGGCCATTCCAAAATAAATAAATAAATCCTCACATCTCATGGCATTAAGCCCATCATTTTTCTCGTGGGAGTCAAGCATCTATGACCATGACTCATGGTTGGGCTTCCTGCACTTAATAACCAGCAGTATTTGCAGACCTTCTGACAAACATCGGCTGCTTTAACAAAACCCACACTTGCCCGTAAAAGCTTCTGAGCTTCTCTGGGGTATCTTTAAGGAGCTAAGGGCCTCTGAGACCCCAGATGTAACGTTACATGTGGCCCACGGCTGCTCTGCATCTTGCCAAAAACCCTTCTCTGCTCTTGCTTTTATTAGCGGACACGGCGTTCTGCAGAAAATGTTTTTACAAGCTCATTTTGGAGTTTATGAGATTATTCTATCAGAGCAAAAGCAAAGTGAAGTGGTTGTATCATTTCATCACTTATTGGCCCAACCAGTTGTGGTGGTGGGTATATTTTTTTTGCCCTTGGGTTTGTTTATACCCCCACCATTCTCACTTCGCTTTCCACCACCTACTCTACCAACCGCAGATTTCTAGCTAGGCAGGAAATTGCTGTAATTGAAATCCCTTACTGTCCTTTATCAGCTTCAGTTGAAAGAGGGCTTGAGGACGGGGGCATTTCTGCAAGGAATTCTGAGTCATCCCTTCCTAGAAGTTGAGCGTCAGAGCAAAAGATGCTTTGAGAGATTACGGTGACACACACAGCTCTGGATGGAATTTCCTCTGTTGAAGGTGTGTGTTGTGAGTGGGAGAGAAAGAGATCAGTGAACAGACTAAAAATTAGCATATTTCGCTGATTTCGTGATGCATCAAGGAAACAACACTTCCTTCTAGATATGTCTTTTTCTATGATCTCATCAACATAGGGCCTTCCAGATTTACAAGAGCAGATGTCATTTCCTGGCCATTCAGCTTCCACAATTCCACGCAGGCAGGCAATTCTCCACAGAAATTTGGTACCCGCTGCCGAATTTCCTATAAACTGTAGCCAACACTTTAAACAAAACCATTTTCTAGATCTCAAGAGCTACCGAAATAGGTTTGCAACCGTGCGCCCTAAAAAGTCAGCTAAAAGAGCTTTGGGATCAAGGTATTTCATCCGTCATGGTCTCTTGTCATGTCATGTTGACCTGCACCTCTATGGCAAACTGCAACCCCCCCGGAATTCCCCGTGGGGGGGGGATACCTCCACTGGCACCACCACATGGTGCCGAATTTTGCCGGCAGCAGCAGTGAAAGAATTGACAGTTTGTCACTGAATTTTGGAGGCAAAATCGCGAGGGC
Source organism: Shinisaurus crocodilurus (assembly GCA_021292165.1). Lineage (NCBI taxonomy): Eukaryota > Metazoa > Chordata > Lepidosauria > Squamata > Shinisauridae > Shinisaurus > Shinisaurus crocodilurus. Next base: position 1,414,377 of record CM037877.1, on the reverse strand, counting down.
AGCATAAAAAAGGGCAATTTTAGCTTTAAATTTTAGCACATGCTACTGTGGCAAATTGTACAGCAGCAGGGGGTGGGAGAGGCTGCATTTGAGACCCTGCTGTAGGGTGAGAGAAGGGGTCTTGAACCAGAGCCCCTGGTGCTCAGGCTCTGCCACCGTAATTCCTGAACCAGCAGCTTTCTGCTTGAGTGCTAAGTCTGCTGATTTCAGGCAGGGATGGGCATCACGGAAGAACTCAACCCGCTTGCGCTCGGTGGACTTCAGCGTACCTCACCGACTCAGGAGCCGAAAGCGGGCCGAGTTGGGGGCTTTTTTGCAGTTCCACTTTTAAAGTGGGCCACAATTTGCATTTTTATTTGCCTAAAATACAGCCACAATTTGCGCCAAATGTGGCTGCAAATTTTTGCAAGTTGTGGCCATGTTTATGCAAATTGTGCCCGTATTTTGTGCAAATTTCTCTGCCTCTTTTAAAATACAAAAAAAATCACACAAATCGCAGCCTGCTTTAAAAGTAGAAGCCCACATGCTGGCTCGACTGCATCGGAGAGAGTTGGCGCCAGCGCTGGGTAGACAGACCAGAATCCGGGGGGCCGAGCCGGCCAATCCACCAGATTTTTACATACACACCCCCAGCAGAGTCTTTGTACATCCCTACTTTCAAGGGCTAATAATAGGAACACAGGAAGTGGTTTTATACCAGGTCAGTTTATTTGTGCATGTACTCCGTACGCATGTACTGACTACTCTGGCGGGCAACAGCTCTCAGGCAGGAAGCAGTATTTCCCACTTCCTAATCCTTTTAACTGGAAATGCCTTGGACTGAACCTGGCGCCTTCTGAATGCAAAGCATGTCCTCTTACCACTGAGCTGCAATCCCACACACACACACACACACACACACACAGCCACCCGTGGCAGTTATACTGGTAACAGCCCCAAAAAGTATGTTGATCTGGCCAATCAGATATTTATGGAGGTGGTGAGATGATAGTTCAGTGTATGCAGAACTGGCATCTCCAGTTAAAATAAGAAAAGGAAGGAAGGAAGGCAGGAAGGAAAGGGTAGCAAGTGATGTGAAAACCTCTAAAACCCTGGAGAGCCGCTACAGACGAAAACTGGCCTAGATGGACAAAAAGTCTGACTTTGTTACCTTCCTTTGTCTAAACATGCATAGGATTGCATCCTGAAATTATGAGAACAATTTCAGTCTTTTAGGGTGCAATGCCTATGCATGTTTGGACAGAAAAAACAGTCCTATAACTCCCAGCATGCCCCAGCCAGCATGGCTGGCTGGGGCATGCTGAGAATTATAGAATGTTTTTCTGTCTAAACATGCATAGCATTACACCCTTAATAAAATTAACTAGCTGAACTAAAATGAATTTGTATAATTTGCCCTTTGGATACTACCCAGTATGGACACAGTATCGCGCTCTCTCTCTCTCTTTCTGTCTCTCTTTGATTCATTATGCAGTCTTCCTGAATACCACTCAAAATATTTTTTTCTCAATTAGGAGAGAAAACAGAATTTGCCACTTGTCTGCCTCTATTCTGCAGCCTGTCAGCATTCAGCAAATATTTCAATCACAGCTCTCTGCCTGCTGCTAACTGCGCTCATTTAACCTTTGACCTTATCCTGGTCTAATCCATTGGCCTTTTACGTTCAAATCTTGGCAGCCACAAAATGACTAAAGGGCAGCCTTGGAGGGGAGTTAGGGTTAGGCTTCAAGATCTAATATTTAGGATGGGGGGAGGAGGGGATGGGTCAGGGGGAAAGAAATATATCTTGACCAGACCTAATAGCTGAATCAGAGTCACGAAGGGTCAGTAGGGATTTGTTGCCATGTTCCAAAGGAGCGAAGGAGGAAAGTGTGCACGTCAAGAAAGGAGCCGTTTATGGAGACTCGCTTCTGTACAGCCCACAATCACCATCTGTAAGATATCTAATTGTCAATCAGTGGTGAGAAACAGCAGGCACTCTCTAAGCCACGCTCTTGCCAAAGTCAAGCAACACAAATTGATGCTTCTGGGACACAAGTAGTGGTGATCAATGTCATTTGAATTTACTCTGTGATAAGAAAGGAACTAACCGTTGATACTTCTGACCTCGTGACAGAACATCTATTAATTAATGAGAACCCTGTTAAAGATTGAGGCATGAAATACATGAGAACTAGCATCGTGGACAAAGGAGGTTTAATTTCAACCATTCGGAGATATCTTATAGAGAACTCTGCTCTATGAAGAATCTCCAAATGGTTGAAATTTGAATTGAAAATAAATGAATTAGTCTACAGAGGTTCAAGACATCAGATCATTTATGGTTCTCTGGGAGTACCGATTATAAGCAAGAAATGTTACAAGATGAAAAACAGAGGAGGAGGAGGAGGAGGAGGAGGAGGAGGAGGAGGAGGAGGAGGAGGAGGAGGAGGAGGAGGAGGAGGAGGAGGAGGAGGAGGAGGTGAAACACCTTCAATTTAATTGGATTCTAACTGCAAGATTCTAGCAGCATAGATCCGGATTATTATTTTTAATGAAACAAATACTGTATGTGTTTCCATCCATGAACATGGTGCATGACTTAAGGTGCCACCACTATCTCAAGTGAGATTGATTAGTACAGTACTAAGAAAAGAGGGAGTTTTCTGTGGTTACACCCGTATCATATAATTCCCTCTTCCAGGAGTCCTGCTGGATTGGACCAAGAGCCCATCCTCCAGCATCCTACTTCCAACAGTAGCAAACTAAATGCTTCCATGAAGCCCATAGCAGGGCCTGAAGGCAATAGCCCTCCTCCACTGAAGCCATTGCCTTCCCACTAATGAACCTGGAGTTTCTATTGAGCCATAATGGTGGCTGATCCGCACTGATAGACTTATCCTCCATGAATTTGTCCAATCCCCTTAAGGCATCTAAGCCAGTGGCCATCATCACATGTTATGTCAGTAAATTCTATAAGGGCCCAAGTGCTATGTGCCTATGTTTAGACAGAAAAAAGTCCTACAACTCCCAGCATTCCCATGGTGGCTGCGGAATACTGGGAGTTGTAGTACTCTTTTCTATCTAAATGTGCCCTAAGTGGATTATGTGTCGTGTCCACCATATCCATCTTATTAGCAGGCTTTTGAAGACTGGAGTTGGAGACTGGATGTACCTCTGTTACCGAGCATGCTACTTCTTGTTTTAAGAAGTCATCATATTTAATACAGATTTCAAATAATAATTTTAAGTTACTGCTTTACATGATTGATATCATTTATATTTGTCATGAGCTGCTTTGACAGTCCAATGGACAGAAAAAAACAGGTTATATATTTTAAAATACTGCCTTTTATACAAAGTACTATGCTGAATGTGAGGTAGTTAGCTGTTTCCAGAAGCAAATTGCCTGTAGCACAATCTTCTATCTGCTCAAAAGTTCCCACTGAGTTCAATGGAGCTTACTCCCAGGTACATGTGTACAGGACTGCAGCTTCAATCACTTGTGCTCTCCTCCATTTCCCCACCATTGCAATCATTCCCCACCTCAAAATTGTTTTTAAAAAACCAATTTTGTTGTCAAAGTCAAGTGTCTGCCCAACCAATGCTGCTTCATACATAGAATCACAGAATTACAGAGCTAGAAGGGACCTTGGAGGTCATCTTGTCCACCCCCTACTCAATGCAAGGTCGGCAATGCAGGACAAAATTACAGCATCCGACAGATGGGCCTCTAGCGCTTCTGTTTAAATATCCCCAGCAGAGTCCCCCACCTGTCAAGAGAGTCTGTTCCAGAGTCAAATAGCTCTCACCTTTTGGAAGTGCCTCCTAATGTTTAGCCAAAATCTGCATCCTTGCCATTTTCTCCCACTGGTTCTAGTCGGGCCGTATGGAGTGACAAAGAACAAGCTTGGTCCATCTTCTGCATGACGGATCATTCAGATACTTGAAGTCTGCTACCGCATCTCCCCTTAATGTTCTTCTCCATTGCAACTTGTCACACTGCTGCAGGCACTTCCTTACTGGGAGTGAGAATTTCATTTTGGTTTGGTTTTGATAAAAATCCACAAATATTTGCCAGGTTCTTCATATTCAGGACAAAAAGAACTTGACATTTTAAAAAAAAAAACCTGATGTGATGTGAGAGAAACCCAAACTGACAGAGTTGACTGTCCAGGCTTAGCTCTTAAAAACCTGGATCTGAATCCATGTGTATTGAACCCTGTTAGTGCTCAGTTCAGGCTGCCACCTCATTTTTCTGATGGGCTCCTCATCTTTAACAGCTATATGGCAGGCAGGTACACCATGGTTCCCTCCATGCTGGGAATAGGATTTGACTGGTGCAGATGAGTGAAAATTTTGTTCCGTTCGTTGTCGATAAGAATTTACCAAAATTTGCAAAGCACTTCATATTTGGGAGAGAGAAAACTCACGATTTAACTAATCTGAATGCGGGATAAAGCAAAACTGAAGGATTTGCCCATGCCTACTATGTATTAAGCTTATGCCCCTCCTTCCATAACACTCAAGGTAGCAGTTTCCCACCCAGGCACTGAACCAAACCAGGCCCAAAAGCTTCAGCAAGGTGGCAGCATCAGGTGTCTTCTGACCATGCCCTGGCCTTCACATGCCCCCTTGCAATTTGGCCCAACACTGTTTGTTTGTTTTTAAATCAATTATACTTTTTTGTTTGTTTGTTTAAAAAAATAAGTATCTTGGTTTACAATGTAATGTGAATTTAATCCAATACACATTAGAATCTATAGCAATAATTCTATATAATATAGCGCAGCGGTGTGCAACCTGTGCCCTGCGTGTCACATGCACGCCCCCGGAGGCTTTACTGTGGCCCCTATAGGTGTCCTGACCCTGCAATCGCTGCCAAATTCTCACCTGCCTGTACTCTCCACTTCCTGCCCCAGGGATGTCCATACCAGTCCCTCTTTCCCCTCTGCTGCTAGCAGCGAGGAAAGAGCAATGTGTTTCAGGATCACTGGTATTGTGTGCACGTATGTGCGGCCCCCTGACCCCAGATCCAGCATCACACATGGACCTTTGGGCCGAAAATGTGTGTGTACCCCCTGCTACTATCTCTTAAAACTGGCCCATGAGAATCTATCGAGCAGATTGATTTAAAGGTGGTTGTTCTATGGGTTAGATCCAATGAACTGTGAACAGAGCTCCAGTTGTAGAACAAGCATATAGCCTGGTTGGCTATATGCTACCTCCAGGATCAGAGGCAGTACGCCTATGTACACCAGTTGCTGGGGAACATGGGTGGGAGGTGCTGTTGCACACATGTCCTGCCTGTGGAATCTTGGGGGCAGTTGGATGACCACTGTGTGAACAGAACGCTGCACTAGACGGGTCTGATCCAGCAGGGCTCTCGTTATGTGCTTATCAAGACCTTCGCATCTCCTCCTTCCCCTGCAGCACCTTAAAAAGCCAATCACAAGGTTTGGGGGATCCTCTAGAACAGCATTCAGTGTGGCACAGGAGGCTGGAACTGTGGAGGGAACACATCTACCTACACACACACACACTGTGCACAAATAAGTAAGTGCACAAATGCTTTCCACTTGCGCAAGGGCTGCATTAGATCCATTAGGGCTTAGAAAAGACAAGCCATGGGGAGCGGGGACACCTACTCAGAATTAAGTCCTGCTTTGTTCCTTCCAAAATACATGCTCATGAGCCTGCAGCCTTAGTCTTCAAGTCAATGATCTTGCTTAACAGACTTCCATGTCTACAGAAAAAACCAACAAAAAAAATTCTTATTTCTTGTCTCTAAGCAGGTATAATTTTGCAGTCCACGTGGGCTGTGCGACCAATGGTTTTAGATTACACTCCTAGGACGTATACAGGCTCCATCTGGTCTCAAACCAAATATCTTGTAATCGTTATAGCTGCCAGGTAGCATGCATGCTAGGCCAGGATATATATGAATCAATGAATAGGAGATTTGACCTAAATCATATCTTCTCTTCTTTTTTCTTGGTGATTGAAACCATGATTTAAACGGCCTTGATATCAATCAATTCATCCTGCAAACTATCCCCTCCACTGTATGAAGAAAAAAAAAGTGTCTGACCTTTCATTCACATAGCCAGATTAATTGTTTGCAAGGGTATTTTGCTTCTCTCTGCTGAAGGCAGTTAGCTGTCTGTTATCTGTCCTTCATATGTAATTAATTGTGCTTGGCTCTTGACTCATTAGAAACCGGCTTCCCTCTCCTCCCAACCACCCTGCCCCCACCACATGATGTGCCCAAAACCCAGTGAGTATTATATAGGTTAAATCATGTTTAAGTAACTACATAAATAGTAGGTCAGTGTTGCCTTTTGTCTAAGGTTGAGACCGCTCCTCGGCTCATCTCTCATCATGCCAAACCTTTCACTGCCGATGTATCTCCCACATTTAGGGTGGGGGAAGCACACCAACATTGTGAACAGGATTTCTCTTATCCATTTTTACAGTTATATATCTTGCTCTATCTTTAGAAATCTCAGAGTGGCTAGCATGGCTTTTCCAGGGGTTTCCCATCCAGGGACTGATTGGGTCCACCTCCATCCACGTCGCTTCAACAATGCTTCAGCAGGTGGTGCTCCCTAAATCATTCACTAGCATACGTGACAGATGGGTGGGTTTCAAAAATAAAGGATGTCTCCACTCCAGTCCTTTTCAGAACCAACAGTGTTCCCAGAGTGTGTGGGGAGGGAGCAGGATTGTGCCCACTGACCATGCCCCCACTGGTCATGCCTCCTGGCGGCTGCGTGTTCGGTGATAGCCTGAAATGTGCACGCATGGGGCTCCTCCATCATAATAGCCAGGGTACCTGTGCACATAGAGCGCTATGTGCCTAGGGCTCCTTTCAGACTACTTCTGAACATGTAGCTGCTGAGGGCATGAGCAACGGATGTTTTGGAGGTGTCTCTAGGATGCTTTCCCCCTCAAGAATTCAGTGAATGCATCAGGGATCTGAGAGGATCTGCCTGTTTTGGACCCAAACTAGACATAATTTTGGCAGCCATGTTTGCTTTTCATGTGTCCAATCCATTCGATAACAAAACAGGGAAGGCCTGGTTTTAACATCAAAGGGGTCCAATGTGAGGAGACTAGAGTCCTCCACATGGTCTGTCAGATTAAGTCCCACATCTTGGTTCACTTCTGGTTTCAAAAGGAATCTTTGGGGGGGGGGAGGCATGCAGGCATTCAATCGCGGGTGCCCCTTTTGATGTTAAAATCAGATCCATCCTCCCATCACTTTATATGTGAATGGGGCAGACACGTGAACAGCCAACATGGCCACCATAATCACATCAGACATTTTCTGCAGCAAAACACTGCTAGCTAGGCAACAAAATGAGCACAAAGGAGTTTTTAGCTGCCTTGAAGGAAAGGCCGAAACCAATGCAGCAGTTCTCTGAAAAACAGGCTAAATAAAACAGTTCTACTGGTAAAACAGAACAGAAAAAAGTTTTTAATAAAAAAAAAAAGATAGTAATGCACTCTCCAGCAAATATTGGAAGTTGGAATATCTAAGCTCACATTGGCTAGGGTATTTGGTACCCAGACTTTGAAATCTTCCACTTTAGTGATGCTAAAGGTCATCGCTGTGTCCTCCCACAACCCACTGAGCACTATCTGTATGTGGCCAGCCATGGACACCAAAGGGGTACATTGCTCTAGCAGTTCCACTGCCCTTAGGCCTATTCCTCACTGAGGTGGATAAACCGTTGTGTTTGGGCTGTACCGAAACTGCAGGTGAGGGCTCACAAGATTAAACACTCCATATCCCTCTGCACAAAAACCTCGAATGTCATGGAGAAAGGTTCTAGACTACCTTTCTCCCTGGCATGCTGTTCTATGTGTAGCCCTGGACTTTTGAGTGTGTTTTGTTTGCTTGTTTTTGGTGGAGAAATATCTCATTACGTGAGGTTTCACCTGCAGTTGCAGTACAGCCCAGACTCAAGATTTACCACCTCAATGAGAGCAAGGCCCTTATAGGTGGCTAGGTGTGAAACTACATTTCACCTGAAGTGAAATTCCCAGTCTAATCTGGAGGTCTCAGCAAGGGAGAAATCACCCGAGCACTGTTAGGGTAAGTGACAAGGCAACACTAGTGAACTTCTCAGGCCAGGGAGAAGGGTTCCTCACATCCCTATCGAAATAATGCAAATCAGAACTACTTACTGGCTGGCCTCAATCTGACTGAGAGGGAAAAGAAGGGGAAATGGGGAAAAGGGAAGACAAAATGAAAGAGATGAAAGGGGAGTTTGGGGATGGGAGGAAGGCACAGACATCAATCTGAAATACTGAGTGTGAATGTCCAAAAATAACACAAGCAGAATCTCCCCCATCTGCTTCCTGAATGGCTTTCAAAGCAAAATGTCTAGCCAAAACCTCACACACTGAACAGCAATCCTAACAGGACACCAACGCTTAAGTCTCACTCCTCCTCATCCAGTTGGCAGCAGGCAGCAGCTCCATCCTATACTTCTAGCAAAAAAAGATGATACTTTACATTTCCCTGCATTCCTCTACTCCTTTCTCTCTCCCCCCCCCCCCGCTTCTCTTTATCCCTATCATTGTCTGTTCTCTCTCCCTCTCCCCCCCACATCATTTCCATTACCTCCAGTTTTTAGATAAACCATATGCAAAACATTTCCGACACTTAGAAAGCTGAGTAAACAAAACATAATTCTGCAACTGTTGCCTAATGTTGCTAGTAGTAACAAGGCGCACTAACCATGCAATCTCATGCATGTCTATTCAGAAGCACATACCATGGAACTCAGTGGGATTTACTCCCAGGTAAGTGTACAAAGGACTGCAGTCAAAATCAGTCTGTTCTGACAGCACAATCCTATGCGTGTCTACTCAGACTAAATCCCATTGAATTCAATGGAGCTTACTCCAGGATATTTCAGCTCCAGTCACTCTTTTTCATGGCATTATTCCATCTTCTTCTCAAAGCCAGACCGGCAGATGTGTCTTTTTGCATACTTTTCTGGGGATGGGATGTCTGTTGTATTGTTGTCACTGGCATTCATTACTTCCTGTTCTTGTGCTTATTGTGGCACCTTTTTTTTATTGTCCAAGCCACCTTGAGAGGGCTTTGTACCCTACAAAAATATTTTAAATAAATAAAATGACAAAAATAAATTGAGGGAACAGATCTGCACGAAGAAAGAGAGCGGACAAGAATCCGCTTTCCTCCACTGGAATGAATGGTGATGCTATTATGGCTGGTGGAATTTCATGGGCACATCTGAACTTCCATATCTATATTTAAAGAGCAAAGCAATAAACCATGAGATCTAGATGAAGGATTCATGCTAAGGCACTGGGGAGGTTGTCGTCATGTAAGAGCCTTTGGGTTCAATACAACTTCACGTGAGCGGACTTCTGTTTGAGTAAGAGGCATTCCATCACCAATTTCCATTCTGCTGGTGGACGGACACCATTGGATACAACCCAGCATGCTGTAGCATATGGGGTGTCAGACCTGGGTTCAAATCCATACTGAGCCACTGCGTGAGCTTGCACCACTCACCCTTTATCTCTCTGCCTAACCTACTCATAAGGTTCTTGTGAGGACAAAATACGGCAGCAGGAGGGGGGACCATGTAAGCCAACGTGAGTTCCTTCGAGGAAGGATGAGCCAAAGATCAAATAAATACGTACGTTTATTTTTTTTAAATGTTATAATTATATTACCTGCTGCTGGAGTTTAAAACCCACCCCCAATGTGGACTGCCGCTGAAGCAGTCACAAGAGAATACTACATTCCTGTAATCTCCAATTTTATCTTGTTAAATCTGTTCATCATTAAAGACAGGGGGCTTAAATTGTTTCTCCCCCCCCCCACTACATTTCCAGCACCCAAACCAACTACACACTGAAGAAGAGGGAAGGGGACCGAAGTGAAGATGGAGCAACAATTATTTTTCAATTTTTAAAACAACTGGAGACATCGCGGGGAGGTAGACAAATGAAGAGAGGGACTCCACTTCTGAAAATGAGGAACCCAAATGATATGGAAAGTGGCATGAGGGTTAATTTGCAAGACCTAAAATTGGGAGCAAAGGTCACACATAATCTAAAGGAAAGAAACTCGATCATCCAGAAGGTCAGCCCTCCACAGAGGCCCAGCAGCAGATGCATCCTCAAATGAGAAGCCACAAGTGTATTACAAAGTCACTTGTAAGACACAGCATAAGCCCGCTTCAAGTCCCCCAGGAGCAGCGAGCAGCCAAAGGACATTAGTTCCTACAGCTGTCAAAGATCTGCGATATGTCCACAGCGAGATAACGGCTGACTTCATCCTCAGAAGTCACACCAAAAGTGCTATTTCCTGTTGCAATAGCCCTGCACGGGCCACAGGGAAAGTGAAGGTTACATCCACAAGTTGCATCAGAAATAGGCCTGAAAATAATGACGCTGCGATCAGCATTTCTTTTTATCAGCGCAGTATGGGGCTGCCTTTAAAACCAGCCCAGGAACTTCAATTAGCGCAAAATGCTGCTGCTGCTGCCAGACTATGGTCTGGCACACCAAGGTCTTATTTTCATCTTCATTGCCTGCCTATTCATTTCCATGCTTGATTTAGATGGCTGGGAAACAGGTTACCTCAAAAACGGACTATTCCCATACTGAACCTGCCCGGCCTCCGAGATTGGCCTCTCTCTGTTCTGTCCAGATGTGAGATCAAGTGGATGGACACAGTAGTCGGGGCCTTCTTGGTGGTGGCTCCATGACTGTAGACTTTCCTCCTGGGGATGATTTGCCAGACTCCCTTTTTTCACGTTTCTTACTGAAAACAGCTAGCTGTTAATCAGTAACCTGATGTTTTAGAAGTACTACTGCCTGATGTTTTAGTATTTATTTATTTATTCATTATATTTTTAATCCGCCCAATAATCAATGTTCTCTGGGTGGATTCCAAATAGGTAAACCACTCAAATGCCTGCTGGCTTCAGGAAGAAAACTGGTTTCAGGAGGAGGGCTCATCCCTGTCGCCCCAGTTCCTGGCCAAGCTGCACTTTAAATTCCCTTTGCCCAACTTTGTAAAGATTCAGTATGACTCAGTCTGGGTCATGCCACACATCACAGCTACTTTCAGCAAGGGTGGATCTGTCTCTTTCCTATCTATGTCAGTCTCCCATGTGTTCATTCATAAGTCCGCCCATCATCTGCATTAATCTTTTTTTTAAAAAAAAAATCTATACCAAAACTTATTTAAATACAAGCTTTCTCACAAAATCAACATATTTTCTCCCAACGTACGCATTTCTAAATGTACAGTATTTTATCCTAAAATAGTATTTTTGGAAGCTTTGGAGTGGGTTTTAATCTGAGAGCTGCGTGGCAAAATTTGAAAAGTCCCAATCCGCACATTTATCCAGGAGATGAGGATCAAGTCAGTTCACTTTGAACTGAGGGCCAAATCAAATCCTCGAGCACCCCCAGTTTCAGCCCTGGAAAGCCCACATAAGGCTTAAACTTGCTCAGAGAGGCCAGAAATTTATAACAGCCTAACAACAGCAGCCATTAGGCAGCAGGATCATGGTAATGGTATTGCTGGCTGGAGGGGTGGGAATGCTAAAGAAATCATTTCTGCTTTTTCCACCCAGGGGATTAACGCAGCAATATTTATTTATTTATTTTAAACTAGGGGGACTCCCTTTCCCAGCTGACAGCAGCAGCTGCAACCTGTGACACGTTTGCCGAATGGCAGGGAATCGAATCTAAGACAAGAAGAAGAAGAAAGAGGACAACTTTTCCATGGGGAGCAGGAGACACAATACAAGCCCTTCTTTAAAAAAAAAAAAAAAACCAAACCAAACCAAACCAAAAAAAAAGCCCCTTCAAATACCGGTCTGATTTGAGTTTTCTTTCGGAACAAAAGAGAAAATGCCTTAAAAAGAAAGAGAGAAAGGAAAAGCTTCTTCTGAAAGCCAGATCAGCAGATGGTTCTTTCCATACGCGAACAGGAGTGTTTGGGGGGGTGGGGAACTGCCCCGATTCAAAGCAGTGGGATGTGACCGAAGCAGGCATGGTGGGGCAGCCTCTAACCCAGACTTTGGACAAAGGGCTATTAAAGCACATGAATGAATAGACTGCCTGGTACATACAGTGTGCAGCTGCTGTTTTCCATAGTCGCACTTCAAGCCTTATGAAAGCAGAATGGGAGAGATTATTAGATAGATAGATAGATAGATAGATAGATGATAGATAGATTTACTTATGAAAACATAGTAGAAGAAATGTTTAGTTCAACTCATCAATTAAAAGAAGCGAATCAAAGAGATTATTCAATAATTTATTTATTTAAAGCTTCTCTCTCCCCACCCCTTTCTGGGTCGCACTCTTCAACTGAGAATGTCAGCCATAGCAGCTACAGGGAAAAGAAGACATACAGGCTGCTTATTAGTTCAAAGGTTTAAAACAAAAGAAATACAATAGCTGGTCTTGTTTTCAATATACTTGCGGATTCATTAGTCTGCCCAAATAAGTATCCAACATCTCACTATAAATGGACTGAATGGTTTGAAACATTTAAATTAAAAACAAACCATTGAGCTCCTCCAAAAAGTTTGTGCAAGCAGTCTGGTCAAGCTGGGGGGAAAAAAGAACTTAAATATGTTGCTTGCCCCCATATCTGGGTTTATATCATGAGCACAACAGAAGGTTCCACTCTTAACGCTGCACTCACAGATTATTGTAACAAAGGAGCTGGATTGACACATAGGAATCTAAGTGTATGCAGTCCCATGTGCATTTCTCCATTGCTGGATGTGGGCTGCATGTTTCACATTTACCTAAAAGTGTGCATATCTTCTGAGTTGTTTACAATGACTGCTGTCCAACAGCACTTTGGATTGTTCAACATTGCAAATGACATTTTTGGCTGGCATTTACCAAAGAAGTGGATAGAACTGCATAATGAAATACTATGGCATGGATTACATCAGTGAAGGACAAGTGGTTCAGTGGCCTGGGCAGGGTGGGGAGACTAGATATGGAGGAGCAGGGCCTTCTCTGTAATGGCACCCACCCTTGGAATTCTCGGCTCAGGGAAGAGGCCTGGCAGGCCACTAAGCTGACAACAAAAGCAGGAAGACCATTCTGATAATACAGGCTTTTCCTGATTATTAAAGGTGCAGCTGTTTCTTTGCTATATTTTAACTGAAGTTTTGTTCTTATAAAATATAATATTTTGCTTTGGGGGGGTTAGTTCTTCTAAGTAGGTTGCTATTTATTGTAAGCTGTTGTGGGTATCCATTAAGAGGAGAGCAACTTGTTGTTGTTGTTGTTGTTGTTATACATTTACAACAACAACAACAACAACAACAACAACAACAACAACAAACAACAACAACAAACAACTCCCTTTCAAGGCTACGATTTTATTTTGTGATGACACCAAAAAGCCAATGCATAACTTCCTTATGACAGTTGGAGCTGGGGCTCCTTGGGCTTCACTTGCTCTGAGCTTTCACTTTTGGATCTGCTAAGTATTACTGGTAAGTGTTGCAGCTGTGACACACAACCATCTTCCAAAATACAAATGATCACCACCCCACTCACTATAAAACAAACCCTCTGCCTTTGGACTCCCCTTTAACCTGTATTTCCCCATCTCATGCCTCCCTTGTAGCTTTGATGAGAGTCTAGTTTTTAGCCTGGACTCTTGTTGTTCACAGGTCGTTAGATCAGGAAATTACATACCTGCTGCATCTCAAACAATAGACTTTAGCTGCCTGTCTCCATAAAGTACAAGGGAGACTTCCTACAGAAGATCCCAACCCCTGCTCCTGAAGATACAAGTCTGTCTGCATTCCCATTGTAAACCTGTGCTTTCAAAGTGGTTTATTATTACACCCAGCCATAAAAGGCAACCACAAGTGTTCCAGGCTGAGTTTTAGTGCACAAGACCTCAGTCAAGAAACATCTTTCTCTGTCTCTGTCTCTGTCTCTCATATTAATAATAAAATAACAAGTACTATAATTAGGAAAAAAATGTTCATGAATTCAGATTGTTAAAAGTATCTTTTAATTAATGTCTCATCTAGACATTACACACAAATGTAAAGGGTAGGGAAGGGTGAGGATTTCATTTCAGTTTATTTGTTTTTATAAGAATTTACCAAAATTCACACATTTCTACATATTCATGAGATTAAAAACTTTCAAATGTGGGAGAAACCAGGACTGACGGATTCATCCCTCCAGGCCCAGGACTTCAAATACCTGGCTCTTTAAAAGTCTGGATTTGAATCCCTGTGTATTCAACCATGTTAGTGATGGAATTTAGGGTTGCCACCTCATTTTTCTGATGGGCTTCTCATCTTTAACAGCTACATGGCAGGCAGGTACAACATGCTCCTCTCCATGCTGGAAAATAACTGTACCTATTGAATTTGGTTAGTGCAGATGGGTGATTATTATGATTCCATTATTTATTTCATTTCTATACCACCCAATAGCCGAAGCTCTCTGGGTGGTTCACAATACACAAAAACACAGGCCACAAATACAATAAAATACCGCATAAAAGTTTTCAATACAGAGAATTTAAAAACAATTTAACAGCTAAAACAATTTCAATACAAACTAGACGTGTTAAAAAACAGCTGACATAAATGTCCCATCATGCCATTAAATACCATTAAAGGTCATTAAATGCCTAGAAGAAAAAGGCAGTCTTAACCTGGTACTGAAAACATGACAGAGTTGGCAGCAGGCAGGCTTTAGTGGGAAGATCATCTCATAACCAGGGGGCCACCACTGAGAAGGCCCACTCCCTTGTTGCCACCCTCCAAGACTCCCTCGGAGGTGGTACTCAAAGGAAGGACTCAGATGTGGATCGTAGTGTCTGGGTAGATTCAAGTCGGGGAAAGATTTCCATCAGGTATTGTGGTCCCAAGTCATGTAAAGCTTTATCAGTTAAAATCAGCAGCTTGAATCAGGCTCGGAAGCATACAAACAGCGAAGCAGGCCAGAATTGGTGTTATATGTCCTTCTGGTCCCAGTTATTAGTCTGGCTGCTGCATTTTACACAAGCTGCAGCTTCTGAACAGTCTTCAAGCACAGCCCCATGTAGAGTGCATTGCAGTAATCTAACTTGGAGGTTCCCAGCGCATAGATTACTGAAACCAGTTTATCCCTGTCCACATGTGGCGTAGCTGGGCTACCATCCGAAGCTGGTAGAAGGCACGCCGTGCCACTGGGTCTATCTGAGCCTCAAGTGACGGAGATGGCTCCTGCTCCTTCAAGGGGAGTGCAACCCCATCCAGAACAGGTTGAGCAACCTCCATTCAGTCAGAAGAACCACCCACTAACAGCTTCTCAGTCGTGTCTTGTGATAATTTCATCTCATTTCATATTTGCAAAGAACGTACTTCTGTGCAGACTAAAAATAGTAACTAAAAATAGTGTGTGGACACACACATGCGGAACTGGGATGGAATGGCCTTAATCCTGAAAATCTGCCAATCTCTGTGAAAACGAGATTGTCAGATCCATTTATATATTTATTTATTTAATTTTTACATCGCCCATCTGGCCAGTCACCCGGACACCCTGGGCGATGTACAATCAGGATAATAAAACACCATTAAAAAAACCATTATTAAACACAATTCAAACAATATAAGAGTTAAAAAAAAATCCTATCCCACCCCATATTCCCGCCTGAAAAGCCACGTTTTTAAGCCCGGCGGAAGTTCATCAGGGAGGGGGCATGGCGAAGGTCACTGGGGAGGGAGTTCCATAACTTGGGGGCTGCCAGAGAAAAGTCCCTCTTCCTAGTCCCCACCAGACTGGCTGCTCAGGCTGATGGGACAAGGAGAAGGCCGTCTGTGGCAGATCTTGTTGAGCGGCCTACTTGATGTTGCTGGAGGCGCTCCTTGAGATAAGCTGAACCGGAGCCATATAGGGTTTTAAAGGTCAAAACCAACACCTAGAATTCAGCCCGGCAAGCAACTGGTAGCCAGTGCAGCTCTTTGAGCACTGGTGTGATGTGATCTCGCCGGCGGCTGCCTTTAACCAGGCGAGCCACCGCGTTCTGTACCAGCTGTAGCTTCCGAACCATCTTCCAGGGTAACCCCACATAGAGCACATTACAGTAGTCTAGGCGAGATCCATCCATCCTTAGCGGCAGCAGGATTCTGGACTGTATCACTTCACAGTCTGCAGAGAAGCAAAATACCTAATGCCGGCCTCCCCAAACCTGGTGCCCTACAGATGTTTTGGACTTTAACTCCCAGCAGCCTCAGTCAACGTCGGCGAATCATCAGGAATTCTGGGAGTTGTAGTCCAAAACATCTGCAGGGCCCCCGGTCGTGGGTGGCTGCCCTTATGCCATACCTTAGTGTGCGAGAGGGGAATTTTCCTGTAGAACAAAACCTGAAGCGCCGCTCGCCTTCACTGAGTTTGCCCTGAAGCCTGTATGAAACAAGCCTGCACAACCCGTGACCCGGTGAGCTGAGAACAACCCATCACTCAAGTACGGTGGCCTGCCAGGGTCTCAATTAACCTCCCGTTTTTGCTGCTGCCCGAGGCTGCAGAAACAGAGGGGCAGTCAAGTGCCCTGAAGGTTGCTATACGTGGCTTTCTTTGGCTTGGTGGGTCACAAGTTACACACGCTTGCCTTAGGACTGTTAGGACTTGAAGGAGGAAATATTTTTTTTTTAAAAAAATGACCCTTCTCCGCCTCTCGCCCATTAGCCTTATAGCTCTCCTTTTTACACAAAGTGATCTACGAAGCAACCACAATAATATGCTATCTTGGAAAGGCAAGCGCAGGTGCTCTCTCCCCTCAGCTGCCCTTAACCAGTTCCAATTACTTCCTGACCAAAGTGGCTCATGTCTAATAAATACACAAAGCAGTGCGAGGGACATTTTGTTTTTCAGGTTGCAAAGAGACTGGGGCTTTGTTTAAGGGCAGGAGGACACTGAGAGCTAAATAAACCAGGAAATCCAACTGACGTGACTGAATAAAAGTATGCACAGAAGCAGGGGAAGCAGACAGGCGAGAGGAATTAAAATGGAAACTGGCCTCCACAATCAAGGAATCAGGGTGGGTTAACCTGGCGCAGGGGGCTTCCTTCCCACGGTTCACCAACCGCAACTGGCATCCGAAATATCTTTCTGCCCATTTTCTGGAAATGGGGTTCGGTTTTCACTTCACAGACTCACGGTGGGTAACAGACATAAGCACCTGTTTCATATTTAATATAAGCACCTATTTAATACGTTGACTTACTGGCCACCTAAAGCTAACTCAAAAGTTTTTAAGTCTTATGTTTCTGGAAGGAAGTACTGAGGGTGGATACAAACATTTCTTAACAAACATTTCTTAACAAACATTTCTTATCCAGTTTAGAGGCTGCCGGAAATTTCTCCTACACAATGGCAGTCCATACAGTAGGCTGTAATGCTTAAATTGGTGCTCCCAGGTGGTGGCTGGCACGGGTAGAGATATCCTCCTCAGCAGCCTCCAGTCTAGGGAGGGGGGAGAAATTTGTTTGGTTTGCATCTGAATGCGCTGCATCCCTCCTTCCCCCTGTGCTGTCACTCGCTTGCGTGGGACCCCTGGTCACCTGTGGCGACCAGGCAAGTCATTAAATACAATGGTGCATTCAGTGATGTTACAGCAGTGTTCTCCAACCTTGGGTCCCCAGATGTTTTTGGCCTACAACTCCCAGCATGCCCCAGTCAGCTAAACGAACCGGCCTAATTCACAGTCCTTGAACTAATACGTGAACCAGAGGAACGCAATTATCCTTCGGTATTTGCAATACTCCGAATTTTGCTATACAGTTCTCCAAACAAAAATTGTGTTAAAAGTGTGTACGTTAGGGGAAATAGTATACAAAAAGGCAGATATATGAGGAAAGTGCTTGCCAAAAAATGGGCATATTAGGACACGTTTAGGAGAAAAATGTGCGCACACTTTCATGAGGACTTTAAAAAGACATTTGCAAAGTGATGCAGAAACGGAACAGAAAGAACTTGCACTTGGGGGGAAAAAAATGTGAACGTCATAAAAGCAAAACAGACAGGTTCTTCCATGCCTAGCATCCATTTAGTGTCCTCCGCCTTGGATTGTGGCGAGACTCCAGTGCAAGAGCCTTCCACCACTGACGGGCCAAGTATATGGAACAAGGCTTTGGCTGAGGACCTGAGCATATGGGGATGTCCACGTGCACTGGAGAAGTCTCTTATGCACACCAGGCTCAGGTTGCCTATGGCTTCATAGGCTAATCTGGTGGACAACACATGTCAGCTGTATATATTCTGTACAATATATAGACATGACATCTGATTCTCCCATTCACACAAATCATGATCAAATCTCTGTCCTCTATTCCCCCCATCTGTACCTGTTTACCAGTGCATTCACCAGCACGTGGCTTTTTCTTAAAAAATATTATTCAGTAGGGCTAATCATAACAATAACCATTACAGTAATTTCTTATCCTTTTCCCTGACACAGAACACTTTGTTTTTCATTATTTCCGTTTCTGCATATAGCTGAAGCACAGTGAAACCAGACACAAAGTTTCGCTTCCTGGTTTTCATGTGCTTTTATCACCTCAAGAAGGCATCCATCGCAGATGCATGAGAGTCCGCAGTTAATCTATTTCAGCTGCATGTCCAGGAACAGAATCTCCTATACCCCAAACACATCCTACTGGTGCCTATCCAACTTCTTCCTGAAGGCTCAGTTTAAATATCGTGCTGAGCAATGGCTAAGGAAACCTAGTTAGGGCAATTGCCCGGTTCAGATCATTATTCTAAACCATGGTTTAAATTACCGGCTCTTGCGCTCCGCTCTCTTCCTTCATGCATGAAGGGAGGAGACTGAAAGCTTCCATTTTCAATTTTGAGTAAGCCACAGTTTCCTGTTACATACAAACTTGGGGAAATGTGGTTTATCCTAACTCTAATTAGTTAAGATAACCCAGGACCAAAATAAGGTTTGATATCTTGGTTTGTTAATGGGAACCTCTTCGTAACATGAAGGAGGAGGAGGAGAGCACGAGAGCCTTAGGCTCACCACAGAATTGATAAACAACGATTTGCAATCGGTTAGCAAACCAGGATCAGTCCATGGTTTGAAGTGGATTTGCAAATCATGGTTTGTGCTACTGTTGTTGTAATGTCTAAATTGGCAAACCAGAGTTCTGGCCATCATTCTTCCTCCAGAGATCACTGCACCTACAGACTAGTGTGCTGAACAGATGAAAAAAATGAAAGCATACAAGCATCTCGAAATCATGGTTTGCCTGCCCATTTGGGTTCTAAACTATGATTAGCATAAGTCACGGTTTTGCTTGATGCCTAAACTGAGCCAGGAAAGGAGCTTCTAAAATATCCTTAGGCATTGTTTAAAGGTAACACTTAAAGCAACCTAGTGGGAAATGCAGCTGGGGGTGGAGAAGAAACACAGCTCACTCACACTTCAACTTCTCACTGCTTTCTGCGGAATCTGTGAAGAGATCCCCCAAGAGTGCCCAAAGCCACTCAAGCTTCATTGCTGAACCAGAGATGTGAACCTCCGAGGTCTCCACAGTCTAACTCCAAGACGCTATTCACTGCACTAAACTGGTGCTTACGCCACACTGACTGCAACGGGGCAGAAAGCGTACACAGCTGTATACTGGATTGCGCCCAATCTGTTCTCAAACTCTAAAAGAGCAACTGGCTGTGTGCAGCATTCAAAGGAACTAAAACCTACAGCCAAAGATTTGGCTGATTATTTCAAGCCAATATGTGAGTTTCTGCCTCCTTCACCTCTGACATAACTGGCCAAGCACACCTCTCCTTTCTGCTGCTCTTTCTTGCTCCCTGTTCCACATGCCTTCAACTGGCATTTTCTACTTCCACTTATTCTTCTGGGCCACTCCCGCTCAGTGCTGAACCCACTTGTGCCTCTGAGCCTTCCTGGGCCATTGTGTCCCCACCCTAGGCCTATCCCCTGCCACTCTCTAGGACCAGGGCAGCTCAGCCATCCCCTGCCAAAGGTTTTACCACAGTAGAGGACAACCTGAAGCACCTTGGCCTAACTGCAAAAGCCCTCCTCCGCAAGCAATCGCTGCTGGCCCCTGGGAAGAGCTCTCTTGTCTTTTCCCCAGCAGCTCACTGGACAGGGAGGAAAAGAGAGAGAAACTGGGGGTTTGGGGGAAAGAAAAAGAAGGGCTACTTCTTCCTTCCACTTTTGTCTCTGGCCCTGCCCACCGATGCCGTGCAGCCCTCGACAGATTTACCCCTGAAGAAAGGCAGCCCTGGACAGAAAAAAGGTTCCCCATCCCTTTGCATCACCATAAATGTCTTCCTTAGTAGAAATACTAAATAGGGTACCTCGGAACAAGAGCATTCTCCTCCTTTCTAGATACTACTGTTTTGCTCAAACTAGGAATGTGTGAGCACCCACCAGCTCGCCCAGAAAATAAATTAAGCTTTCCAAGTGTCCAATCAAACACCCCCTCTTTAGCTTGTAGTCAAAAATAAATAAATAAAATCTTAGGGGAAGGCCCTATTCAAGGGGTTTTTCCCTCCCCACACAGAAATGTGTACATAGCTTTGTGCACATTTTTCAAAATTTGCACATGTGCACATTTTTCAATGTACGCATTTTTGTAGACATGCCCCCATCAACTAAAGTGTGTTTCTGCACATTTTAGAAATGGATGCATTTTTCTTTGCATATGTTCCAAAGGTACACATGTTGTCAAACACTTTTTGTTTTCCTTTTCTTTTGCAGAATACATCACAAATTTGGAAATGTATCGATTTCCAACCACAAATTGCGGTTAGGTCCATGTTCAGTTCCAGGAGGCGCAAATTGGGTAATCTCACATAAAAATGCAAACCCAACAATATTTCTCACTTATCCCTAATCACCCACCTTTATGAAACATTTGTAACTGAGCCCATATGAATATTGAGTGGGAGGGGCAGGGGGGATTCCCCCCACTTGATATTCCCCTCATCTTTTAATGGAACTTTTTTTAAAAAAGACAAAAAAAGAGCCAGTGTGGTGTAGTGGTTAGCGTGCTGGACTGGGAGTCGGGAGATCCGGGTTCTAGTCCCCGCTCGGCCATGAAACTCACTGGGTGACTTTGGGCCAGTCCGCTGACTCTCAGCCTAACCTACCTCACAGGGTTGTTGTGAGGATAAAATGGAGAGGAGAAGGAGGAGGATTATGTAAGCCACCTTGGGTTCCTTGCAGGAAAAAAGGCGGGGTATAAATATAATAAATAAAAATAAAATAAAACTCAAGCCCACCACAGCTTCCTTGTGAGAAAAATAAAGAGCTTATGCTGGCTTCCAATCCAACCTCAAATCCCAAAGGAGAACATCATATACTCAGAGGGATTCCGCAACGGGTTGCCCTTTTCAAAGAGAAGCCACCATGGAATATGAGCATCCAGACACTCCACGCACGCAGCTCACAGGGGAAAGAAAAACGGCAGAGGGATAATGTGATGGTGCAGACCAAGAAAGCACATCGAGGACTCACGAGGGCTGGGGGGCGGGGAAGAGATCAGGTAAGCATTGATCCGGAAGGAAAAAGTAGTGATGGAGCACACTGCCCACGGGGCCCTCTGAAAAGGAATGGTTGAGAAGTTAGTGAATCCCTGGGGAACAAGACGAGAGGGAGAAAGACACTGGGGGGCTAGGGGGAAGGTGTAGATTTAAAGTAATGGAATCTAAGGAAGAGAACGGGTGAAAACATGAACAGCTGAACACACTCCGGGCTCACACACACACACCCCACTTGCCTTCTGTTTGTGGGAGTAGATGGGATTGCCATGGGGGGAGGGGGAACAGTGTGGTGTGAAGTTCCCACCAGAAACTGAGTTTATTGATTGATTGATTGATTGATTGATTGATTGCATTTCTATACTGCCCAATAGCCAACGCTCTCTGAACAAATGACGGCCCAAAAACCTGTAAATAGGAAACACAGCAAGGCTCACTTACCCTTCCTGCGCACAATGTTCCTCACAGCCCTCACACCACATGGATGCCAAAAGGCTAAGCAATGTTCAGAACATAGAAGTGGGCTGCAGTTCTTGTCCAGAGAGCGGTTTCGTTCTGGGGGTTTTTTTTAATCACCAGTAACTCTGCCGGCTCACATTCTAGAGGAGGAAAGTTCCCCCAGCTAGTCATTCTGACAGCTTGAAAAGATGCCTGAACCGCTGCCACAGTCCATGTATCACCCATGAAATGGCCCTCCTTCGTAAGACCTCAAGCGACATGCAAGCTGATCCTTGCAAGAGAAAGCGGTTTCATTAGATATGTATTTGTGCCTTCCCCTCATCTGAACCTGTTGACATCTCCTTTGAAAGCTGCATGAGGCAATTGCTACTTCCAAAATAGATGCCGCTCATTATCTCAAGCTGATAATCTTAGCCACTCCCTCCCACACTTTTTCTTTATGTATTTTTTTATTTACCAAAAGACAACAACCACCCTGGAATGTGTATCCCCTGGAGCTGTAAGTTATGTAAAGTAAAGGGAGCTTGAATGAAAATTTGGCAGGCTGCACTTTATTTTTATTTTATTTTATTGTTTACTCTGACAGGTTCTGGGGGGAGAGTGAAAAGAGTAAACGAGGCAAACAAACAGAAGTCGAGAAGTCAATGGCTTTTTACACAAGGCAACACAGGCCTTGGTGAACTTTGTGCTGCCCCTTTAACACCACGGCCACAAACGTCTACCAACTCAAATACTTGCTTCGCACTGGAGCCCTGAGCACAGCCCTTCATGTGGTTAGAAGTGTTTGGATGACAGTAATAGCTCTCAGTTCTCACAGCCACTTCCAGCACTGCCAACCTCCCACCGGCTCACTCATGCACTTGCTCACCCTTGCAATTTCCTTCGTCCTCTTTGGAGTTGCGAGAAAAGCCAGCCGCAGCTGGAGGTTCAGCGAGAGGCCCAGTGGCCAGTGCTGAAGGCTAGAAGAAGACTTTGCATGGGTGGCTTTAGAAGTAAACGCTGCTACAGTCATCAAGAGCCTTCCCCCACACGATGGCTAACTAACACCCCCATCACCTCAAACGCAAAGTACTAAAGAGATGACACTTCAGTATCCTAGTTAGATGCTTCCTCATTGTCTCCATCAGGGAAGGACAAATTTGTCAAGTTCTATTCTGCTCCATTTCTAATTTTTCCTACACTAAGTTCATTCTGTCCCATTTCTGCATCAGTCTGCATTTTTGGGAAGAAAAAAAAACCCTACATGAACATTTGTATGTACTGTTATGCGCATTTCCCAAATATACATAATTTGGACCCACTTTCCAAAATATATGTATATTTTGCAAGCCATTTTCCCTAATATAATATGGTTGTGTTGCACTTTTCCTTATTGTATGCATTTTATGTGCACTTTCTCCCTACGATGTGCATTTTTGTACATATTTTTTATTTGTGAACTACATCGCAAAATTGAGCAAAGTATGAATATCACCTTATCACTGCATTCCAGTTTATGCGTAGGTTTGGAACTGCAAATTTCATAATCTCGCATTAAAATGTGAACCCAACAAATTTCTCACCCCTCCCTGTTCTCCATTGCTCAAATCTAATAGAAACTCCAAAGTTCCTGATTATCTCACATGTAGTACATCATATGTAGTAAACAGTAATAACAGGCACACATGTGTATGGTTTAACGACAGACGTGTACAAGTCCAGAGCGCATCCAATCCTTGCAACATTATCCCCCGTTTGTCCCCAACAAGTCTATCCAGAAAGTAGCGGCAACTGTAGAAGCCATGAGGGTGTCAGAATACTAGAGTGTGTACTTGAAGGAGTGGGCCCATGAGAGGGGACAATGAAGGAAGTGCACTCCGACCCTGACCTCCCTCCCAAAAAAGAGGTACTTATAGACCCTAATTTCATATTTGTAGGTTATCTCAGAAGAGTTGGGTACTAAATCCCAGATTGAATTAATTTTCCATTTATTGATAACAGCCAGAATCCTAGCAGCTCAAAATTGGAAGACTAATCTGGGCCCTTCCATTCATGCTTGGTTGGTTGGTTAAAGTCCAGACAACCTTGAAACGGTTGAAATTAACATACTGTATCAGGTTTAGAGAGGGGAGATTAAAGCCCTTTGATTTTGGGGGATGAATTTAGCAAAATTCACTCTATATAAAAGGCAATGCTCTCATGGTAATTCAGTGGGGTTGCTGAACAATCAAGTTTACATTTCATAGGACTTACACATCTTGGCTAGTGGTCATTCATGTAAATATTTTAAAAAGTGAACATTAAGGAAGGCAGCAGCTTTTTGAAGTTTCCAGCTGTGCACACTTCTTGGCATTTCCAGTTTAATGCATAAACACCCATCCCAAAAGACTGGAGGCTACAGCGCAGATGCATCATGAGAACATGATAATTCACTTGGATATCTATTTTGTTTTATCTTATTTAAAATAAAAAAAAAGTGATCAAAGGAGTAAGCAGATGACGAAATCCTAAAAGGAAGAGAACCTCTGGATAACGTAACCCAGGAGCATGTCCATGCTGGCAATTTACCACTGATTTACTCCTGGAAGGTCTCTTCCTGCTGTGCTGTTCATGCTAGATCAGCAGCACTTTGGGTGTTCAAAAACTGCTGAAAGATCTATTGGCCATTCCCTGCTGTTTTCCCCTTGGATGCTTGAAAGAGACAGTTCCAGGCTTCAGCAGGGCTACTTCTGCTTTTCTGGGTAGAAACAGAATGCCCCTTGCAAAAGGCAGCAGTACAGGAACAATGTAATGTACTGCTCAACTAAACTGCTGAAGTATAGTTTACTCCTTCTCCTCACCTCCACCAAATGGTTATTTTCAAGTTTCTTGATATCTTCCCCCACTGTGACCTTTTCTCCTCCACCTCTACCACCCCAGCTGCCTCCTGTTCCTTAAACAACTCTGCCAATATTTTCTTGCGATCCCTCACAGCATCCCAGCATGGTACCACCTCCTCTCCTCTTCAAAACCTACCTTTTCTCCCTTAGCTATCATTCCTAACCAAAATAAAGCTAACCAAATACACGTAGCTGCCTTTGCTCACATGAGTCCCTGATACTGGGTGGGTGGGTGGGTGGGGTGGTGGGATGAAGCTGCCTTATACCGAGCCAGACCATTGGTCCATCAAGACCAGCATCATCCGCTCTGATTGGAAGGGGCTCTACGGTGTTTCCATAGAAAGTATTTCCCAGCATCTGCTAACTGTGACCTTTTCAATCTGTACTTCTGGAGACCAAACCTGGGACCTTCTGCATGCAAAGCAGGTGTTCTACCACAGACCTATGGCTATTCCCCCTTGTTACCCTTGTTTCTCCCATCCTTCCCCCTGAGAATGTGAGGTTGTTCGGGCAGGGTCCTAATTATTTTTTCTACCGTTACTCTGTAATGCAGCATCCACATGAATGCCGCGATATAAAAATAATTAGACAGGTGAGTTATCACTGCTGACTGCTTGATGATATTGGTGCTTTGATCCTAGATAGCGAACTTAACAGGGAGGGGGCGGGGGAATCCAAACTGAGCTTTGAGTAACGCTGTTCATGTCAACAAGCCCCAGGTCCACCACATAATCTTATGTCCACTTTGGTTTCGGTATTTCCAAAAGGATAGGTGGACGAAAGGACTCATTCAGGTGACACAATCCACTTTATCTGCATGTCATGTGTTTCATTCGAGTTTGAGGAAAAGGTGAACCAAATACAAGCAGGAAGGACATATTTGTACTGCATGTGCCCAACTGCTAAGCAAGCATGGACAGATCCGGAACTTGCTTTTCTGCGACAGCAAAGGCCGTTCCATTCCACTACTTGTTTGGGTGCTGCCTTTAAGGTGATGGCAGGGGGACAGCAGGCACCCTCTTCACCCACAAATATTTCCCAAATGGTTTACAGCTCTGATTGGTAGGAATTTGCACAGACAGGTGGAATAGCACCCTGGCTACCAAAGTAGAGAAAGTAAGGCCGCAATCCTGCAGCCTAAATCACACAAAATGGCCCAAACTGCCACTTTCAGGGCGGAGACACAATTACAACTGCTGAAGGAAATCACGGCTGATGTTTCCCCGCAGCGACACATCATGAGCACGAGCATATCCATCTTTAAACAGCCATGCATCTATGCCTGGGCCAGGATTCCAGAGATGCACATCCACGCAAGTGTGACATCCATGCTTCCACCTCACCTGTTTGATGGAGGAAACACTATGTTCCCCATGGGAATCAGAATATGTGAGCTGCCTCACTCTCCAGAGAGGCAGCCAAGGCAAAGAACAATCAACGCTGGCTTACTGCCTAAACTAAACTCACCTTCAGAATCACAACCCCAGCGACTTCTCAAAATATTTGTATAATGAGGAGCCACACCTTGGGAGAAAAGGGAGATTGCCTTCTCTGGTTGCTTCTCCTCCCCATGTTCAATGATCAGTAACACCCTCGGGGCAATTAGAGCAAACTGCTCTCACATGGAAAAGCAACAGAGGAATGCGGTTACTTAATGTGTTTGCTTAGCAGTCTTGCAGTGGGGCAGCACAAAAGTGGCTGGCATCCAAGAGGGGTGTGTCCCTGTTCAGGCCCAGTGGCAAGCCTGAGGAGACTCGGGAAGTGTACACAATTATGTATGGTGTGGAGAAAGTGGACAGGGAGACATTTTTTTCTCCCTCTTTCATGATACTATGTAGAACCTGGAGTCATCCCATGAAGCTGATTGGTGGGAGATTCAGGACAGATAAAAGGAAGGACTTCTTCACACAGCACATAGTTAAACTAGCGATGGCCACCAATTTGGAGGGCTTTAAAAGGGGATTGGACAAATACATGGAGGAGAAGGCTATCAAAGGCTACTAGTCCTGACGGCTCTATGCTACCTTCAGGATCAGAGGCAGTATGCCTATGTGCACCAGATGCTTGGGAATATGGGTAGGAAGGTACTGTTGCACTCGTGTCCTGCTTATGGGAGCCCGTGGGCACCTGGTTGGCCGCTGTGTGAACAGAATGCTGGACTAGATGGACCCTTGGTCTGAACCAGCAGGGCTCTTCTTATGTTCTTCAGTGTTAGAAACTTGGTTTCTTCCATAGCTCCATTCTCCAAGTACCCTCAATTTCTGACTGGCTCACAGCCTGGCCTCCTGAATGAATCACACAGTGGAAAGGGACCTCAGAGGTCATCTAACCCAAAAAGGTGAGAAGACCTTGTCAAGAGGACCTCCAAGGAGGACAAGATTGGGAAATGCTTCCCTGAATAATCCTGGTTCTATATGGTCCCCATGTGATTTCTATTCCAGTACTAGATTTTGAGTGTGCGTTGTTGTTGTTGTTTTGGGGGGGGGGGGTTAGATCCTTGTAAGCTGCTTCAAGAGCATCTCAGGGTTAAAAAGTGGGATATTAGTATTCTAAATAAAATAAATACATTTTTTAATAGTCTAAAAATGAATTTTATTGTGCTAACTTTATTCTGCTGTTGCTTAATAGTTGTTGCTTATACAACCGATGATCTGACAAGGGTGGAAGGATTTTATTGTAATCTTTAGCTATGCCCTTTTTGTTTGACCTACTGGATTGAGTGACTGAGTCCGGTTGGAAACTGGCCCATATGAGACTATTTCCCTAGTTGGGTATACTAATGTTGCTTTGTGTGCATGTGCTTCATATTTTTGAACTGAGGACTAGAAAAGTTGTAATTGGGAAAGCAGTGTAGCTGGAGCATACATGAAAATTGTTTGCTGTAGTATATTATTTCCTTAGTGAGCATAATATGGACACTTTGCAAATTATAACTTTGAATGTTTATGGCCTTGAAAGTCCTATAAAGAGGAAGATGTCTCGGTAATGTTATAAGAAAGGAGATGCCAGATGTGTATTATGTTTGTTTTTACAGGAGACCTATCATAAAAATATAGATGAGAGGTTATTGAAACACGGTTTGGTAATCACTGTTCAGCACCACGAACTCCAAAGTCAAGAGCTGTAGCTATAAATTAATCTAGAATACTTGATTTTATCCCTTTACTGATAAAAGGTAAAATAAAACAAAAAACGCATTTTAACACTGAGCTCAATTTCTGGTCCTAATAAAAGGCAGTCATCCTTTTGGGGGGGGGGGGGAGTATTTGATCAGTTGATAGATTTTACAGTGGGGGAGCTATACTGGGAGGGTATTTAAATATAGTACATGATCCTAAACTGCACAGGAGATCTACTAATTCAGATAGATAGGATACCTCAAGACATCTGATTCTTAAGACAAATATTCATTAATATATACATCATGATATTCAAACCCAAGGATAAGGGATTATACCAACTATTCCAGTAAATATAAAACATATTCTCAGTAAACGCAAGACATAAGACATATTCTCAATAAAGGCCAGACATATTCTCAAATAGTCATTTGCTTAGCAATCACAGAGGGAAATTAGTGTTTTTAGGCAGGCTGGTTAAGATATTGCCAATTTCCCAGGAAAGAGCATCAAACATTTAAGAGACCGCATGAAATCTTTCAGGCGCTGGACTTGCATGGGAAGGCAGAAGTGTCAAATTCCAGGCACAAAGATTAAACTTTAAGGCAACTAGCTAACCTGGGGCCTGGGATTTCGCTAGTCCTACTTGAAGACCCAGCTCCCAAGGTGCCCCTGGAAGTTACCATCTAGTTTTTCCCGGAAGCAAACCTTCTAGTGTTCTTAAAACACTCAGATATTCAACAGGTGCAGCTATCCCCATCTTGGTGTACCTGTTGGGGGGGACTGCACCTAGTGGATTTCTGTCTGTTGTGTGGCTGTTAAAGGCACAGGACTCCTGCCAGGTGGGAAATAAAAGAAGTGGCAACTCAGAAATGTCCCAGTTTGTGCCACTGATTTGATCTTAACTTTTTAAGCATGGCTCCCCAGTCTTTTTTCAATGCCCCCAGAATTCAGAATGTATCTTTCCGTTCTTTACATTGTACCTCTAACTGTGTCCAGTAAAACTCCGGAGACGGTGGCCCACACACCAAGGTCGATTTTACAAGTGGAGCTACCACATTCTGGAGCTATACCAAAAGTGCCGGGAAAACATTGTCCTAAAACAAGGTGCAACGCACGCAAGAACTCCACACCAACATCCCAAGTTGGAAGTTTTCTGGAAGTGCAACCCTACTTACTCCACAAACCTGTGTCCTTCCCCATCTGCCCTGCTGGGTGTCTTTCAGGGATTTAGATACATGGAAGGGGCCCACATAATCCCCCCCCAAAAAAAATTGCATCATGCAGACACATTGATAGCAAATACCTTCTTACAGTAACCTGTCCTTTCACGGGACTGCAAGATTGCTAAGAAAAGTACTTTATTTCTGATCATTCCCAAAGGGCCATAAAGCACCATGGAATGGATACGCGCTCCTATGTTCTCCCAGTTCTTCAAAACTGAATTTCTACTTGCCAAAAACAAATATTTAGTCTCGGGGGGGGGGGGGCAGTATCTCTGCTACCAAAGACTTTTTCCATGCATCTTTCGCTTAGATGTCTTCCATCTCTGACTTTAAAGCCCCTGAAGATTGAAAAGGACTTAAGCGGGCTTGTCGATACAAATGGGACTTGGAAGCTGTGTCTTACACAGAGCATCCCCCCCCCCCTCGCCCCAGGGTGACCGGACCCTTTCAGGAAAACGCCACGTAATCCATATAATGCAGGCCTTGCTAATTAAGCAACCATATGATCCTTCTGTTTGGAAATCCTGCTCTCTACCTGCCCCTTACTTGTCAACACAGCCTGTTAGAACTTGCTCTAATGCAAAAGAAAAAAAAAAGAAGAAAAAAAAAGGCATTAAGAGAGGCACACCAACGGGAGTCTGCAGTTGCAAGGTGGAGCCTTTAAACTGCACGAGCTCTTCCGGTTTAAAGGCACAGTCTTTGTGTGTATAACCCTAACAGGGCCATTATATTGCCCTTCAAATGGCTCTTTAAAACACCCTTCAGCTGAGCCCCCTACAATGGCAAAGCAGCTGGTGTGCAGGGACCATGGAGCCTTCTTATGTTAATAGCATCCTCCCTGTTGTCTTGTTATGCCCCCCCCCCTTCCCACTTCCATCTGTTTATCCTGTCCACCTGTTGTCACATATTTAGATTTCAAAACCCCTTTTGGTGCACAGATTGTCTCGCTCGCTTCTGAAACCCAGCGAGGCGGGCTTTCGGCAACACCGAGGTGACGGAAGGTTCTCCAGGTTTAAGAAGACAGTGGGGAATCCGCACAAAATTTTGCGTTATTACACCAAGAGATGCAAAAAAAAATAGGGAACTGTGAGAAGGAGAAAGAAGAAAAGGACACTGCTTACCTTCTTTTTGGAGTGTGCTCTGTCTTCCTCTTTCGCCGCTTTGCTATTTTTCCCAGCTCTTGAAAGTTTTTGCTCCCCGGACTGCTTAATGGTGATTTTGATCTCGGGCGGGCATATATAGTTCTCCAGGTTCTTGGGGGGCTTCTTGGCTCTCTTTGTAGTTTGGATTTTCAATTTAAGACTTCCCTCTGTGAAGTTCGCTTCCTTGATGGAAAACTCCTGTTCTTCCAGACCATCTCCGGCCACCCATTTCTCGCTGTCTGCGTTGGAAGTGGAATCCACATCTCGTCCAGGAACAGAGCTCATCCTCCTCCTCGGCCTCCAGACGATCACCGCTCGCCGGGATACCTTTTGCAGAGGCAGAGGTAGGCAGCATGGCCTCCGCAGCACCGCCAGGAGCAGGTGGGGCCTTCACAGACGCAATGGCCGATCCCAAGAAATCCGACTCTGCTCCCCTTTGCCGGGAAGTGCCCGAGTTCTCCCTTGGCTCCATGGCAATCCCCCGGTCCATGGAAGTTTTATTTGGGGGGGGGAACGTGAGAAGAAGTCGGGGGACACCCCAGGCAGTGAACGGTAGCTCTCAGTAAAGTCTCTTAGAGTCCCGATAGTCCAACCACTGTGAGGAGCTCAGAAGCATTCAGATCCGCAACTGGTGAGAATACAGAACAAAGAAGATGGATCATGTCAGCATTTCAGCAGCTACTGATCTGCACACTAACGCCTGATGTCAACTCGCGTCCATTTATTTATTTATTACATTCACATCCTGACTCTCCTCCAAGGTGCTCAAGACAACGTACATGGTGTGTGTGTGTCCCCCCCCACCCAACTTCCCCATTTTTATCCTCACAACAACCCTGTGAGACAGGTTAGGCTGACTGACCCAAGATGAACCCAGGCCTCCGTAGGCCTGGTGCAACACTCTAACCCAGTTGCCCCCAACTTGGTTGCCCTTCAGATGTGTTGGACTGTGACATGCTAGCTGGGAATGATGGGAGTTGCAGTTCAACACATCGGGGAAGGGGCACCAGATTGGGGAAGGCAGTTCTAACCACGACACTCAAATTCAGAATTTTAAATCCAAAGCCAGAATTCTTAAAGTTATCTACATTTTGAAATGCATGCATTTTGAAGTTCGAAATCCTGGAATTTTATGCTTCAAATAAAATGTGAGCCAGTGTGGCGTAGTGGCTAGGGTGTTGGACTGGGACTCGGGAGATCCGGGTTCTAGTCCCCTGCTCGGCCATGAAACTCACTGGGTGACTTTGGGCCAGTCACTGACTCTCAGCCTAACCTAAACCTCACAGGGTTGTTGTGAGGATAAAAGGGAGAGGAGGAGGAGAATTATGTAAGCCGCCTTGGGTTCCTTTCAGGAAAAAAGGCGGGGTATAAATATAATAAATAAATAAATAAAATCACAACAAATTTCAGTTGCATAAGGGCCAAACTAGAATTGGACTACGGATTTCGAAAAAACTGAAGCTTTTCTTCTTTTTCTTTAACTGAAACATGCAAAATTAAGTTATGTTTGAGGAAATTCTCAATTCACAGACTCTGTAACCTTTAGTCTGGGAAACCTTGCATACTTTATACTTTCAGTACTGTACATAAAACACTAGCTGATTTTCCAAGAACCAAAAAAAAGAACACAGCAACACAGAGAGGGAAAGTTTGAATAAGAACCACAAACTCCCTTGTATGTCACTAAGATGATAGACAGCTAGACTAGCAATTTGCCCAGACTGAGCTGACAATTCCCAGAAGGTACATGAAAAGGAAGCTGCGGTTCTTAGATATTTCAATCTCATAGTTTTTAAGCTCACCTCATTATTATATTTCAGGTACCTTTATTAGGCCAACTCAAAGAACACTGAAAATTAAGAATACCTGGACAGTTACTCAACCCAGTCAGGAACAGGGGACATGGCACTTTTCTTTTTAAATACAGCTATAATGGCTTTCAGAAAAAATGAACACAACAAGGAACCAGAGATACCGTTTCAGAGGAGCAGCGCGAAGGTATGCTTTCATACCAGTAGGTCACCCATGGGTCAAGACGTGTGTATTTTATCTACCGGCTACATCAGTATCCTACCTTTCTGTCAATGAGCTCAGGGCCGTTTCTCACATTACACCTGAGGCAGTAGATGCACACTCATTAGTAGAGATGAGCCAACTTTGCCTATGCACCTTGGAGAAGGCTACGGAAGAGGCAAAAATTCAACAGGTAGAGATCTACTCCAGCCTTCCCCAACCTGGTGCCCTCTGGATGTTTTGGACTACAACCCCCACCACCAAGATGGCCAGTGGTCAGGGATGATGGGAGTTGTGGTCCAGAAACATCTGGTGGGCGCCAAATTGGGAAAGACTGCTCTACTGAGAGCCAGTGTGGTGTAATGGTTAGAGTGTCGGACTGGGACTCGGGAGATCCAGGTTCTAGTCCCCACTCAGCCATGAAGCTCACTGGGTGACTTTGGGCCAGTTACGGACTCTCAGCCTAACCCACCTTACAGGGGTGTTGTGAGAATAAGATTATGTAAGCCACGTTGGGTTCCTTGTAGGGAAAAAAGGCAGGGATACAAACCTATGCTTTCTCTTAAGCATTTGTTCATTCTATCATTATACATTTGGATGTCTTGATTACTGTGAATGAACCTGTCAATAGCCAGCTTAGGAATGGGCAGCCAGGAACCTAATAAGAAACATTAACGTTCCTTGATGGCTCTCCACCTCCACCTACCACTGGAAGGTGACACCCTCCCACTAGTTGGCACGGCACAGAGACAGTGGTAGTTTGAGTTGGAACATGTAGGCAGAGACAGCTAAGAATGTTTAGCAGCTTGGGGTGGAGGGTGGGGGAAGCACTGTGAGGGTGGCCCAAGCTGCTGATTTAGGAAATCTGAAACAGAATTTTCAGATTTTGTGGCTGTGCTGCCTGCCATAGGTAGGGATGGGTGAATCTGTTTCACTTTCTCCCACATTCATAAGAACATAAGAAGAGCCATGCTGGATCAGACCAAGGGTCCATCTAGTCCAACATTCTGTCCACAGGCTCCCACAAGCAGGACAGGAGTGCAACAGCACCCTCCCGCCCATGTTCCCCAGCAACTGGTGTACATAGGCATACTGCCTCTGATACTGGAGGCAGCACATAGCCATCAGGACTAGTAGCCACTAGTAGACTTCTCCATGAATTTGTCCAATCCCCTTTTAAGGAAAGCTAAGCAGGGTCAAGCCTGGTTATTACTTGGATGGGAGACCCCTCCTCTAGTTTCCTGCATTGAGCAGGGGGTTGGACTCGATAGCCTTGTAGGCTCCTTCCAAGTCTATGATCTATGAAATCTATGAGCCAGACCTGCCTTTAATGTCTCTGCCCCTTTAACTTTAACACATTCTGTGAAGGTTTAAACAGGACCCTACACACATTCAGCTCCTTCCAACTCTATGATCTATGAAATCTATGAAAAGCCCTCCAAATTGGTGGCCATTGCTACATCCAAGTGCTGTGTGAAGAAGTCCTTCTTTTTATCTTTCCTGAATCTCCCACCAATCAGCTTCATGGGATGACTCCGGGTTCTAGCATTATGAGACAGGGAGAAAAACGTCTCCCTGTCCACTTTCTCCACGCCATGCATAATTCTGTACACCTCCATCATGTCTCCCTTTACTCAGATTTTTTTCTAAGCTAAACAATCCCAGCCGCTGTAACCTTTCCACATAGGGGAGTTGCTCCAGCCCCTTGATCATTACAGTTGCCCTTTTTTTTTTTTTTCAAATTTTATACATCCCTAGTTCTTTCTCTCTTGAATAAAAGAGCTCTGCAAATGTTGGTAAATTCTTACAGGGCCGGCCCTGCCATTACACAGGCTGATGAGCCTGTATCAGGCGGCAGAAAGGGAAGACCGCCAAATTGGGCCACTCTCCCTCTTGACTAACCAGGGGGGCCTGGTTAGTCAAGAGGTGTGTGGTGGGGAGAGAAATTGGGAAGCTAGAGGCTGGGAGGGTGGCGGGAATGGAAAGAGTTGCTTCCTGGCCCACCCAATCTTTGTCTGTCCACATAGACCTTTCCCCTTTGCTCTCTCTCTCTCTCTCTCTTGCTCCACTGCCATCCTCTAGCCTTGCTATTTTTCTCCCCCAACTCCTTTCCTCACTATTTCTCTCCCTTCCCCCTCCCTAGTCATCTTCTTTCTTTCCCTTCCTAGCCCCTAGCCTTGCTCTTTCTCTACTTTATCTTGCTGTTTCTCTCCACTCCCTGCTGGGAGGGCCCGCCGCTGCCTCCCCACCACCTCCCACGGGTGCTCTGCAGAGCCCTGCCAGTCACTCTCCCGCCGTGGCATTTGCCGCAGCAAGAGAGCAATTGGCAGGGCTC
The DNA here is from genome assembly GCA_021292165.1 of Shinisaurus crocodilurus. Classification (NCBI taxonomy): domain Eukaryota; kingdom Metazoa; phylum Chordata; class Lepidosauria; order Squamata; family Shinisauridae; genus Shinisaurus; species Shinisaurus crocodilurus. The sequence goes on along the minus strand of CM037877.1, from coordinate 1,379,688 downwards.
TCTAGGGCACCCTGCTGGGTGCACCGCCAGCCGCCGCCGCGTCTTCTCACTTGCTCGGCAGGCCGCTCACTTCTGCCCATCCGGCTCTGGCTGCTCGCTCCTGCCCACCCAGCCGCTCCCGCCTTGTCCCCCAGCTGCGGGGCTCCAAGAAGAAGTCAGACGACCACTCAGAAGGAGCCCCGCAGCTGGGGCACAAGGCAGGAGCGGCTAGGTGGGCAGGAGCGAGTGGCGAGCTGGGTCAAGCTGGCCAAGCAAGCGAGGGAGCTAGCCGGCCAAGCGGGCAGGCCAGCCGAGTGAACGGATGGGTAGGTGGCGGCAGCGGGAACGCCGCCTCGCTTAAGGTGGCAAGACACGCTGGGCCGGGCCTGCATTCTTATACAAAATGAACTGCTCCTATGGGAGAGTCTATTTACCTCCACAGCGTCAACAAAATGATGGCTCCAGGAAACTAAACCCAGTAGCACTGCCCCCGGGACTTCTCACTGTTCTTGGGGAAGTGGGGAGCAATAATGACACCCCACACGCAGTGATTTGCCATCCAAGCAACTGATCAGGTCGACGCCAGTTTAGCTTCACCTGCAACATCAGGTGCTCACAGATCATTTGCTGGGCCCACAGCACCCCCATGCCAGGAAAAGCTTCACCTGGTGAATTCCGACAGCTGGCAAAAGCAAAGCACCTCTGCCCACAAATGAAAAAGAGAGAGCAACCCTCCTTCTGCAGTCAAAAGTCAAGAGCCACGCCCCAAACTTCTCCCCCGCCAATAAAGGAAAGCAAGCTGACTTTGCTGGCATTTTGATTGATAATCTCCTTGGCGAGGTTAGAGAGGAGAGCTGAAATATAAACACAAGACGGTAAAGTTCCAACCAGTTCCTGCATCCGGAGTACAATGGACACTCTGTGAAGTGTCTCCACCCACAAGATTATTTAAAGGCCTGGTTCTCACTGAGCTCTTAAAACTGAAGTCTCAGCTGTATGACTGCAGACTGCAGACAGGGGGGTCACAAGACTGACTGCTCCTCCCTGCGCACAGAAAACTGTGGCAGCCCCCAATTTATGGAACTCTCTCCCCAGTGACCTCCGCCATGCCCCTTCCTTGATCAGCTTCCACCATGCATTAAAAACGTGGCTTTTCAGGCGGGAATATGGGGTGGGTTAGGATTTTTAAGTTTTGTACTGTTTTTTAATTGTGTTTTATACTCTGGGTTTTTTTCTTGTATTTTATTGGACTGTACATTACTCAGAGTGGCCGGATGACTGGCCAGATGGGCGATTCAAAAATATAATTAATAAATAAATTAAATAAATAAATTATGGCTATTATCTGCTTCAAGAACGCACAAGGATCAAACTTATACTGTGAGAGCCAAATATAATCATTGGACCAGGAGTCACAACATTTAAGAATCATGAGCCTAGTCCAAGAATATATAGCTCTAAAACATGTTAAAAGATGGATAGACCGACACATGCAGCAGGATCTTCCATGCATTCAAACCTCATCTTTTCCCAATACTACAGGAAGACTCACGTTCTGCAGAATTATTTTCATGAGTTAACCTACACCTCCTTGCATAGGGCATTCAGCCTTAAATTTCAAACCATGCCACCTTTGTACCTAATGGGCCGCTATCAACGGTTCCAGTAAACCAGGGATTACATATATGTGGATCACAGAAGGAAGAAACTTCGTATTATCACTTATGTTGCCCTATCTAAATGTTGCATAGAGAGAAATTCTGAGCTGACCTCATCATCTCAAATCTCAAAAGCCACTGTTTTCATGTAAAATATCTGAGTTATTAGGTGAAATATATCACATATAGTGGGCTGCATCCAATCCTCACCGTCCACCAGCAGGATGGAAAATGCTGGTGGAACCGTTTCCCCCTCCCCCAATGCATCCTGTGGACCCCCCCAAATCTGCTCCAGAGGGTTGGGGGATGCTCCAGAGTAGATCTGGAAGGAGTGTAGGGACTACAAGAGGGAGGAGAGCAAAGGGAAGTCTGCTCGCATGACATTGGATTTAAGCTAGTGCATCCAAATCTGTTGTAGCAGCTGAAACATTGAACCAGATCCCACACTGTTGGAAGTTTGGTGGACTACAAAGAGCAGGGCCTTCTCAGTTTTGGTGCCGACACACCCTAAGGAAGCCCACCTGGCCTCATCTCTATTTTAACCGCCACATTAAAACCTGATGGTTCCAGCAAACCTTTGGGGAGGCTGATATTTCTGTGGATTCTGTTTTTTCCTGCTCTGATTCTGTTGTCGTTGTTTTGCTTTGCAGCTGTGCAGTTTTAATTCTGATTGCAGTTTACAGTCCTGCCTTGGATTGAGAGCATAATTCGTTCCGGAAATGTGCTTGTAATCCAAAACACTCTTATATCAAAATGAACCCCCCCCAAAAAAAAATTTGTACAGAGATTTTTAATTTAAACCATACTACAGTACTTGTATTGCAAGACGTCGCTTGTATATCAAGCAAAATATATATATATATTTAAAAATTTGCTTGTCTTGCAAAACGCTCTCAAACCAAGTTACTTGCAATCCAAGGTATTACTGTACTGCTTTCTTTTTTAATGTTCTGAGCTGCCTTTTAATTTGGTGGTTTATTCTGTTTTATACTGTGATTTGTCTCTTGTTTTCACTGTAAACCCCTTTGGTTTATTTCAAAGAAATGTGGGGTTAACTGTTTTAATAAATAACAGAAGAGAAGGGATTTAGGCAGAGGCAAATGTGGTGAACGGCTGGGATGAAGTATGAGGGAGCAAGGGCAGGTGCTGTAACTTTTGAATGTGGCTATATAAATCCTTTTATAATTTAATTTAAGCTGTGATTATACATTTTTAATGGTCATCCATTGTAAATAATAGTGTAACCATCCTTGGTTAAACAATACGCTTGGTTTGGAACAGATTCAGGTATAAAACGAGTCCTCTGCCTGCTCTCACCTGGCTGCAGTACATATGCTTGAACTAATCATGAGTAATCCTGATTTCACCTTCCTGAAGAGAAGTGCCCAGCAGTGCTTCAAAGAAGCTGTTTCATCAGTGCTTCAAAGAAGCTGTTTCATCACCTCTAAATCCCAATCCTTCCTCAGTTTGCGGCATGCCAGAATTGCAGGCAAAAGGAATTAAGACTTTAGCATACACTGGGATAATGCTTGATATCTTAATGGGAGGCCTAATGGGAACTGAGAATTTGCTTGATGGTTATCATTCAGCCTTCCTTAAGGAGAACAGGTTCAGGGGTGACGTTTCTAGCTCCTGGGACAGCACCCTCCAACCCGCATGCAGTCTTGCGCAACAACATTTTCCATTAGGGGTCCCTAATTAGGCCCCATAGCCACACCCTGCAAGGAGTGTCCAAAAATGTGAGCAGCTGTGCTGATCCGTATCAACACACCAGTCCTAGCAGTTTTCATCTCCACCAGCAGCAGGTCTTCTTGTAAAGCTAACGGGCCTAGTTAATTTCCCCACTCAAGAGCACCCCAAAATACTGTGTAGATTACAACAATATCTTGTTGCTGGGTATGGGGCATCGCGCTAAACGATTAGGTAATATTAAATGCCAAAAAGGACAATTGGAGAAAAACACTTTTGTGAGCATTTGGGGTAAATTTCTGGATTATGTATTGGTGAAGGGGAACGAACCTTGTCAAGATTTGTTACATTTTTGGAATATACATAGAATAATATGTGATTTTCTATTTTTTTTATATTGTTGCTGGGAAAATTCTTTTCGCCCCAGCTGCCTTGAGGATTGCAGCTAAACCCAGACAGAACGGGTAAGTCTGAGAGGGGTGGCATATGACATCAGTGTCCCAGCTTATAGAAACATGCTGGCGCGGCATCTGTGTGAACGCCCGCTTGTGGGCTTTCCACAGGCATCCAGGTGGCCACTGTGGGAACAGAATGCTGGACTAGATAGATGGACTCCATATGTGTTTGACTACAACACCTGTCAGCCCCGGTCAGCAAGGCCAATGGTCAGGGATGACGGGAGTTGTCACCTGAAAGTCTGGAGGGAACTACCGTATGTTGGGGAAGGCTGAAATAAGATTTTGCTCTGATCCAGCAGGGCTCTTCCAATGTTCTTACGTTCATCTTCAAGCACGGGAGAAGGACATGCACATGCCGTAACTGTCTCCCCAATACATCTAAGCATAGATTACAGAATCATATTTGACTCTGCAATTAGGTTTCAGATGCCATAATTATAGATCAGATAGTTACCTTTCCATGTAAGAAGCTAAACTGCGTTACAGGAGAAGGGAAGGCCCACTGTGATTAAACAACTGATACCACCATAAATCAAAAGGCCCATAAAAGAAACACAGCCGAAGGTACCAGTAAGACAGCAGAACACAGAGCACCATGCAGAGAAAGAATAAGCTGATGTTTAAGTGTAACCTCAGAAGCACAAGGGGAACTACAAGGGCCACTACAAAGGATCTTTTTGCCCATCATTTTGCTTTGAGCCCTAGCCTGTACTAGATATCTACCATGTTCAGAAAGCCATGGAGCACAGGAAAAGGTGGAAGCGTGTAAATGCTAAGAAAGAAAATACCGGTAACACATTTTGAATGTATCAGCTTGGATTTCTAGTCACAAGCCCAGCTCATTATAACCTCATACTTGAAGTTGGCTTGTTTGGGTAAACCAAGTTGGCTTCCTTAAGACTAAACACAGTTTGTCCAGGTTTCTACCTCAAAACGAGCTGGGGTTAGTCTAAAACAGAAGAGTAACCTTCCAAACTATTCCTTCCAGTTATGCTGAAGGAGAAGAGGGAAGCATGCAAACCTCAGGCAGCATCAATGAATTCATCAATGAATTCAAATGCAGCCAGGGCATTCACGAATTGGCAGGAATTGGCTCTTGGGTCATCCTGCTGTAAGCCCAACATTCTGGACCATGTTCAGAGTCTGTAGGTGGGCTGCTTTACATAACAGAACGTTAATTGTGAAATGTTATGTTGACACATCCACATTGTATATAAAGTTGTGCAATATAGGCTTCACGAACCCATTCCTAAAACTGTAACACATATCCTTTTTAAAACTTGCATTCACTGTGGAAACATGGTGGGGTCAGGAATGCCGTGGGGGTGGCCGAGGGATTCATACACTGTGTTTCAGTTCACATGTGATTATTTCACAGGAACATTTTCAACTCTGGTCATGACTTGAAGTCCAAGTCAGTAAATTGTGCTCCTCCCGATGAATAATTCAGGCCAATTCTTAAACTTTAATACGGTTTGATGCTGACTGGGGGGACGGGGGAATAGTTCCATGAACTGCACGCAAACCTGAATACAGTCATGCCTTGGATTGAGAGCATAATTCGTTCCGGAAACGTGCTTGTAATCCAAAACACTCTTATATCAAAACGAAATCCCCCCCCCAAAAAAAATTTGGTCAGAGATTTTTAATTTAAGCCGTACTACAGTACTTGTATTGCAAGACGTCGCTTGTATATCAAGTTTTTAAAAAATTAAATAAATATATTTTAAAATTTGCTTGTCTTGCAAAACGCTCTCAAACCAAGTTACTTGCAATCCAAGGTATTCCTGTAGCTTCATGGACCTCTCCCGTACACCTTTCAGCATACTCCCATGTCAACCCAGGCAAAGTCATTCGCTTAGGTAGCTTAGGCACATGGCAGGGGCAAAATGAATTTTAAATACCATCAAGTAGTAGTAATAGGAGTAGTGTCACAGTAGCAACAGTAGCAGCGACCAGTACTGAAAGTAGATGATACCTTTATTGCAAGACCATCATGGTTTTCCAATACACCAAGCTCAGTGACGAAAATGTGAAAATTATTCCCCACCACCACCTTCATGATGCAACAAAGCCATTGGTTTTCAAGCAGCCTGGACCTGTAATTTAACTTCCTCTGTTAGGGACTTTGTTTGAACTCACTTTACATGTTTCACTGTTCATCTTTCCATATCAAAAACCTTCATTTGCATCCAATGATTGCACTTAACAGGTTTTTCTCTAACATGGACTCCCTTTGCTCAAAGAGGCCATGTGTTGAAAATGTGTACCGTATTACAGTCTAAGGCGGCCTTCCCCAACTTCGTGCCCTCCAGATATATCGGACTGAAACTAGGGATGCCGGAGAAAATGAGTTTGGATTTCTATGAATCTGATCTATGCAGATTCTGCAGCGGGCGGGCTTTTTTCGAGTCATGCAGATTCCGCAGGCTTGCGGACTGTTTTTTCACCTCTTGGGGTGGTTTCTTTCTTCTTCTTCTTTTTTTGCGCTGATTTGCATTAGAGCTAAATGCACATTAACTAATGCAAATTTACAGACAGTAGAACAAAATTCTGCTTAAAAAAACCCAACCCGATTCTGTCCCATGACAGGATGACAGAATGAAAGATGCCTGACAATCCTCAAAACACAGGCAGAACAGATTGAACAAAATAGGAAGATCCCTAAAGCCTGCAACTCCCACAATTCCCAGCAAACTTGGCCGTGTTGGCAGGGAATCATGGGAGTTGCAGACCAGCACATCTGGAGGTCACCAGGTTTGCGAAGGCCGGCATAAGGCCTGTTCTGTGGTTTTACCCATCTAAGTTGCTAAGGCAAGCCTTTCAAAACTCCTCTTACTATACTGAGGCTAACCAAATTCCAAAGGCAGTCTGCTATCAACAGAGAGATTACAGAACAATTGTGCGTTAAGGGCACACAGATATTAATCAGCCATCATCTCATCACAGCAGACAATTGTCCCAACCACAATGATTGTTCACACCTCAGAGGAGGGGCGTTTTGGGTGGGGGCAAGGCAATGAGGGCTCTGAGCTAAGCATCAAAATCAAAGAGCTATTACACATCTCCTAAGCCCAACCTCAAGCTCTAGCTGGCCTGAATCACGGGAAGAGGTGGGGGAGTGCCCAACACAGAAAGATAAAGCAGAGAAGATTACACATGAGCAAGTGAATTCTACGGGGAGAGGGGCAGAAAAATCACTGCCTGCGGGATTAGCCAAACATTTTGCAACTTAAGCAAACCTCTCTGATAAGAAGTGCACATAACATATACTACAGGGTGCAGCACATAACTCATGAGCCTTGCAGTGTAATGGTATAAGTGTTAAATCAGTGTTCTCCAACCTTGGGTCCCCAGATGTTTTTGGCCTACAACTCCCAGCATGCCCCAGCCAGCTATGCTGGCTGGGGCATGCTGGGAGTTGTAGGCCAAAAACATCTGGGGACCCAAGGTTGGAGAACACTGTGTTAAATGCTCCCCCATGGGCCTACCTTGCTTGGAGTTCCCTCGCATTCCAAAGTGACTTGGGTGGGAACAAGAGATAGGAGGTTCTTGGGTCATATGGCCTTGCCAATGGAACACCTTCCCCCTGTCCATTTGCCTGGTCCCTTCTTTACTGATTACCAGGAAGAGAGTGAAGACCTTGCTTCTTCTTTTAAGCTTTTAACCGAGTTTGATGCAGTTGCTATTTCTAACCTATAACTATTGATTGGTTTCACTGCTGACATATTTACACTGATAATTTTCCTATCTGGAATTCACCTTGGTAATCTATGCGATTAGGAGGCAGGATATAAATATTATAAATGAATAGAACCCAGGAGAGTATTTAGATTCGAGCACGTTCTTGCATGGAAGAGCGACGACTGAACATCTTCTCGCTCCACCCTTCACCTACTCCACTAACATTACTCTATGATCTATGAAATCTATGTTACTTATAGAATCACAGAATAGTAGGGTTGGAAGGGTCCTATAAGGCCATCAAGTCCAACCCCCTGCTCAACGCAGGAATCCAAGTCAAAGCATCCCTGACAGATGGCTGTCCAACTGCACCTTGAACCCCCAATGTGAACCTATTGACAATGCCATGAGAAGCAACCAAGCCTACCCACATCTAAATAGCTCCCATCTTTGGGGGCACAGTGTCTACTCTTAAATCCAGAGATTAAAGTACAACTGAAAGGAATAATATTGCCTGCACAAGTATGTACTCCATCCCATAGCCAAGTAGCCAGCTGTTAGTTCCATAAATTAAAATGGGATGGCACACAGTCTGTATGTGGGGACTAGAATGTGAGAGCCACTACTCAAAAGATTGGACAAGTTTTGGCATTCAAGCTGGCTGATCATCATTCATCGTGATTTTCCAGCCATGCCCACAGACTGCCATCATGGTTGTGGGTCCTAGCAACTCCAGGCAAAATTTTCAGCCTGGGACTTGTGTGCAAAAAATAAATAATAAGCATTGCATTAAAATTCAGCACCAAGATCACCTGAATTCTGGTATTTGTATAAATTATAACAATTAAGCTGGTTTGCATATGCCTGCTTTGCATCATTTATTCTGCTTCTGGTAGACATGGAGAGGGACAAAGACCTTAGAAAGTCTCAGGCAACTCCACCTCCTAATCACCAGAGACCCTGTTTGAGCCATCTGGGGCTTCTGACATTCCAGCAGGCACTTCTCACACTTTCCAACCTGTCTTTGCAGCCATGATTAGGGTTGCTACTTTGTGACCCAGAGATTCCTGCCAATTAATCAAGAGGATACAGCGTTTCCCCATCCATTCCTGTGCCCTGCTTAACCAGTAGTTTTATTGCCTGCTTGACCAGTAGTTCTAACACGTCAACATGAATCTGCAGGTTGCAACTTGGCAACCCTAGTCATGATGGACAGAAACTTGCACTTCGGTTTTTAAATGAAAGGACACAGCCCAGGACACTGACACACAGCTACATCCACTATCCTTGCAGAATCACAGCCCATCCTGAGGTCCAAATGCCTTGCATTGTTGTTACTGCTTATTTACACAGCACTTTCAAACGCTTTCATACTGTTATGATTCATTGTTCCTCACGTGCCAACAGTAACTAGGCACTGTACAGACACCAAAATAAAAAAACACAGGCCCTGCCCTCAGGCAAATTTATAATCTGAGATACTAGACACACAAGGGAAGGGGAATGGAGGCAAACATTACAATTTTTGCCATGCTCATCCTCTTAAAACATGTCAATAGTCCCATTATACAGATGGAAACTGGCTGAAAAACAGTGGCTTGACCATACTTATCCAATGAATCTACAATGCAGGATTACCTGAACCTAGGTTGAGCGTGTTGCCACTGCTTTAACGGGTGGCGCGTCTCAGGCCCTGCTTCCCTGAAGGCCAAACTAGACTTGACGATGGCAGCCATTTTGTTCAGTCATGTGTCTGCCCCACTCATGGACAAAAGCAGGGGGGGTAAATGTCTGAATTTCATAGATTTCATAGATCATAGAGTTGGAAGGAGCCTACAAGGCCATCGAGTCCAACCCCCTGCTCAATGCAGGAAACTAGAGGAGGGGTCTCCCGTCCAAGTAATAACCAGGCCTGACCCTGCTTAGCTTTCCACACTCAAGACAAGCTGAGCCAGCGTGAGCCACAGGCCTGTATAAGGGGTGTGTGTTGTGGTGGTGGGAACTAAACCCTTCCTACCTCACACACACACCCCCAAATCAGTTGCCTTAATTCTCCTCCCACCCTCCATCCCCCAGCCTTGCTCTGATACCAGAAATGAGCAGGGCTGGATGAAGAGCACCCAAGGATACAAAACAAGGTGGAGAAAGGGGGCATCGGTTCCTTTTGATGCTAAAACAACACACACACACACACACACACACACTCCCCTGCTTTATACATGAATGGGGCGGATGTGTGATAAAAAAAACCCTGATTGGCTATAGTTCCCAAGCATGTGGAGCCTTACACATATACAGCTGAATGCACTGAGATATTCTTTCTCACAGCTATGTCATTGTCAGCATAGAAGGGGCATGACCAACAGACGGCTTAGCACTACCCCATCACATATTCACTGAATGCATGCGGGAGGGGGTTTGTTTGGACACCCCTCTTATCATTAGGCAGGAATACCATAGGGGCCAGCAGCTAGCAGCCACCAGTAGCTGCAAGGCTGTGGGCAAGAGCTGTGGATTAACATCTATTTTATTTTATTTTTATTTTATTTATTATATTTATACCCCACCTTTTTTCCTGCAAGGAACCCAAGGCGGCTTACATAATCCTCCTCCTCCTCCTCCTCCATTTTATCGTCCTCCTCCTCCATTTTATCCTCACAACAACCCTGTGAGGTAGGTTAGGCTGAGAGTCCGTGACTGGCCCAAAGTCACCCAGTGAGTTTCATGGCCAAGCGGGGACTAGAACTCGGATCTCCCGGGTCCCAGTCCAACACTCTCACCACTACGCCACACTGGCTCTCTAAGAAGCCTCCCCTCACCACCATCTCCAGCTACACAGCGCTGGCTTCCCAGTGTTCCACCAACCACTATCAGAAGCTGCCACACCTGGTGAAGTTTCTTTCATAGTGTACAAATAACAGAGGTGTCTATCTCTCTGCACTCATCAGAAGACTAATTGTGGCTTTTCTGAAGGTTCAGCAATTGGCTTTAGTTGTTGTATTTTTATTTTTATTTTAATGCATAGAAGAACAAGGTAGCCAAACAGGCTATGGCAAGAGCCACTCAACACACAAGAACGACAAACATGACGCTGGAATAACAAAGTGTGAGCATCACCTCCCTTCCACTCTCTATCATATGCACCCAACCTCATTTACTTATCTGTTACCTTGACCTGATGAATGTTATTTGCAAGATCCTTTGGGCACCAATCTTGGCTAGGGAAGTATGAGAAATTCATTTCAGTTCATTTTAGACCAGTATTTACCCAGTTCGCACTTCTCAAATCTGAACACAATATGCGGCCGAAGCCTGTACATTCCCAAGCTTGCGACGCAATTCGTTGATCAAAGAAACATGCATTTTAAAAAATGCAGTCATTTGAAAAATGCACGTGAAAAGCGGCACTTTTGGAAAATGCACACACATGCACTTTAATAACTGGAAGAAAAATGTGTACTTTTAAAAAGTGCTCACAACTGATGCAAACCTTTTGAAAATGCGCACCAAAAATACACACGGATATTCATGAAAACAAACACAACGTTTTCAATTTGATATGGGCACGAGTCGGGGAGAGCTTCGAGGTGGAATCCTCGAGAAGCTCAAGCTTTGCTTATTTGCACATCGCTGGCTGAAAAATAAACAAAACAAACACATATTCTTCCATTACTATGACTTGGTTTGGGGGGGGGGGAAGGGATTCCTTGTGTTGTTGAGAGGGTTGAGATTTTGAAGATACTGTTATGAACTGGATGTTGTCCCTCTTAGTGGTTTTGGCTCCACTAACAAGGAATGCTGATTCACAGGAAATCAAGGTCAGCTTGGAATGCACGTTACACACCGTGTGGGGCTTTCCCATCCTGGAGGCATTCAAGATGCAGCTGGCCAACCATCTGTCAGGGATGCTTTGACTTGGGTTCCTGCACTGCGCAGGGGGTTGGATTCGATGGCCTTGTAGGCCCCTTCCAACTCTACTTTTCTATGATTCTACCTACCTGCCAGGCTGACAGCTGAGAACACCACTCTGCTTGGGTGTGTGCATTTGGCAGGAGGGGACGAGGAAGAGACAGTTTATATTTAGCTAAAGAGGGAGAAACTGTGAATTTTTGCATCTGGCTTGCAAGAAGCACCCTTGGGAGTTACTGTTGGCTTTTAGGGGACTGATGCTGCTTCAAAATTAGAACTGCCCACCCAGGGAATCTGCCTGCTCAACTTGTAGCTTTGTAAATGAACAGAATCAAGTGAGGGAAATGATTGTGGAGGGGTGGGTGGAGAAAAGGGAGAATCCCCCCCCCATCCTTTTACCCTCCCTCTCCTTCCCCTACCCATTATCTCAAGGAGCGCCTCCAGCAACATCAAGTAGGCCGCTCAACAAGGTCTACGGACGGCCTTCTCCTTATCCCATCAGCCAGAGCAGCCAGGCTGGTGGGGACTAGGAAGAGGGCCTTCTCTGTGGCGGCCCCCACATTATGGAACTCCCTCCCTAGTGACCTTCGCCATGCCCCCTCCGTGATGAGCTTCCGCCGTGCATTAAAAACATGGCTGTTCAGGCGGGAATATGGGGTGGGTTAGGATTTTTAAAGTATTTTATACTGTTTTAATTATTATATTTTATTGTATTATTTTAATTGTACATCGCCCAGGGTGGCCGGGTAACCGGCCAGATGGGCGATTGATAAATATAATAAATAAATAAATAATGCCTGGTTTCGCAAAGCCCAGCTTAGATTTCATAGATTTCATAGATCATAAGAGTTGGAAGGAGCCTACAAGGCTATCGAGTCCAACCCCCTGCTCAATGCAGGAAACTAGAGGAGGGGTCTCCCATCCAAGTAATAACCAGGCCTGACCCGGCTTAGCTTTCCACGCTCAGACAAGCTGAGCCAGCATGAGCCACAGGCCTGTCCATCTGCTTGAGTCAGAAAGCATCGTGCTCACCATACATCTACAGGGAGAAGGCCATGGCCTCATGGCTTCAGGGAGAGCTGTGACCTCATCTGTCCCTGAGCTCCAGTGCCCAGCTGGAGAGAGACACAGTGGGGCGCGGGATCTCCCTGAGCCAACTCCATGGAGACCCAAAGCAGCTCGCTCTCCACTTCAGCCCCCCAAAACATAATGGGAGGCTTGTGCTAGGCTGAAGTGGGGGGAAGGCCTACGGGTACATGGCCTTCTCCAAGGTCCATGACCCCCACACTTCATCACACAACTCCATTATACTGCAAGGGGGCAGACCTCACACAGCCTGAAGAAATAATTCCTTGGCCACTGCCAGGTACATTTCAGTGGGATGGTACTGCCGAGGGATGGTTGCTGGGCCAAGCTACTTACAAACTGAGACCAAACTTTGCAGAAGGTTGCTCAAGGTTCGTAACTAGCTCCGTGGTTCAGAACTGGAGAAGCTCATACCCTGAACTACCCAATTCTGAATTCTGGCAGCCTCGCCAAGTAGGACCCACGTGTGCGTGTTTTTTAAAAAAATACCCACCACCCTCCAATGGGCTACCCTTCCACACCTTGCCTGCCAAAATCCTTTCACCAGCAACAGCACGTAGGGCCAGACCATGGGGCACATGTCTGGGGTCTCACCCCCTAACAAGCTGTGTTGCAGGCAGCTGCTGCGGCTTCTCCCCCCCCCCCTCCCTGTACCCACTGCTTAACAAAAGGGTCATGGCAGCAGCAGCCACTCAGGGTAGCAGCTCTGCAGGGTGACATTTTCAGATATGTATGTGTGTGTGTGTGTGTGTGTGTATATAAGTGTGAGTATATTTATATGTATACTGTATATATAATTTTGTAACTTGTAGCAGCAAGCTGAACCAACCATACGAACCTAAGAAGAGCCCTGCTGGATGAGACCACGGCTCCATCCAGTCCAGCATTCTGTTCACACAGTGGCCAAACAGCTGCCCACGGGAAGCCCACAAGCAGGACAGGAGTGCAACAGCAAATTCTCGCCCCATGTTCCCCAGCAACTGGAGTACATAGGCAACCAGACACCGCCTTCAGGGGGATGCATCCTATGAGGGCAATGGAGCAGCAAAAAGGCCGCCCCTTCAATGGTCCAGTTCCCTCCTTATAGATTTCATAGATCATAGACTTGGAAGGAGCCTACAAGGCTATCGAGTCCAACCCCCTGCTCAATGCAGGAAACTAGAGGAGGGGTGTCTCCCATCCAAGTAATAACCAGGCTTGACCCTGCTTAGCTTCCCACACTCAGACAAGCTGAGCCAGCGTGAACCACAGGCCTGTATGTCCTCGGTCACATGCCCACAAAGGCAGCATCTAACTGGTTCCGCTCATTGCTATATAAAGTTACCAAAGGGGGGGAAATACTATTTAAAATGGTGCACTGCGCAGCTGCAGCCTCAACCGGGCCCCCAGTCACCACCGTGGCACTTTCCTTTGGCAGCGGGATAAGAGGAGGAAGAGGAGCTGCCACCGACCCAAGGTTCATAGATTTCATAGATCATAGAGTTGGAAGGGGCCTACAAGGCCATCGAGTCCAACCCCCTGCTCAATGCAGGAAGCTAGAGGAGGGGTCTCCCGTCCAAGTAATAACCAGGCCTGACCCTGCTTAGCTTTCCACGCCCAGACAAGCTGAGCCAGCGTGAGCTGTAGTCAAGCGAGCAGGCTGGCAGGCTGGCATAGGGAGCCCACGCCCAGCCCTGAAAGCATCTTGCCCAAGGACTCCTCAAACCTGGTGGCATCCTTTTCTCCACTCTCTAAACCCCTTTGCAGCACAGGCCACTGTTCCTCCATCAAAATCTTCTCACCTTCGCCAACTCAGGGTTTGGTGGGAGGGGTAAGATGCCCTCAGTGGTTTCCTCAGTCTTCCCTACCACTGTTCACTCACTCTTGTGGCCCAATCTCCATGGCTGCCTCAGGCAAGAGAGTGAGTGAGCTGCTGCCTCTTTGCCTTGCTCCCATCACTGACCCACACTCTCCGTCTAGGCCAGCTCTGGCGGCCCGAGGGCTCTGGGGGTCAGGGTGGGCCTCGGCAGGCACCCGGCAATACTGACCCCCAATACCAACTCTACCTCTTGCTTGCCAGAGGAGATGTGCCCCCTCCTGCCGGCCTAAGTATCCCTGTCATCCGGATCTTCTTTCCGTTGAAGAGAGGCCACCATGACCCATTTCCCCTGGCTGCAAACACTGGCATACTGCATATTCCACATACATGTAACTGGGTTAAATGAAATTGTGGAGAGGCTAATCCTGAGGCATGCCAGTAGTGTGGTAAATCAGCCCTGAGGACCTGGGTTGAAGTTCCACCACCCCTGTGCACTCACTATAGTCACCGGGGCAAGCCATTACCCAGTTCCCCTTCAGTACAATATGGAGACGGACAATCAACCACATTGGACAGTTCAATGGAATTATGTTCTGCCTGCTTGATAGGTCTCTCTTCCATTCTACTGACGCCATAAGAAAGCCAACTGGTAAAGCTTTTCTCCATCACACTGGACAACCATACAAGGCGAAATATTCCCGACGGAATTTGTGCCTGCTGTTGCAGCTGCTAAAGGGTATTGGAGCAATGATGGAAAAGGTAGCAAATCTGAGCATGGAGAAATAGAGGAGGAGGATTATGTAAGCCGCCTTGGGTTCCTTGCAGGAAAAAAGGTGGGGTATAAATATAATGAATAAATAAATTGAAGGGCCATAGCTCAATGGTAGAGCCAGTGGTTTGCATGCAAAAGAACCCAAGTTCAATCCCTGGCATCTCCAGGTACAGCTGGGAAAGGCAGGGACCTCTCCTGAAAATCCTGGAAAGCCACTGCCAGTTACTGTAATTTATTTATTTATTCATTTATTTATACTGTAGACAAAACTAAACTAGATGGACAAACAACCTGAACTCAGCATGGCAACCTCCTATCCCGCCCCAAAAAATTAGAAATACTGCCCATAATCAGGAAATAAACTACAGTAAAGTGTTGAAAGGCACGCAGATGTAGAGCAATAGCGGGGAAAGTTGTAGTCCGTTCGTTCACCAAATCAAAAAAGTTTGAAAAATGGAGGAAGTTTTTCCCATTACCCTTCAATTGTATCACTTAAGGAGACAAAAACCCTCGTTCTGCTTTGAAGTCCCAGGTAGGTACTTGATTACTTCTGATCTTCTTCATCAGGCCAGATTCCAGCTCTGAAAGCTTGCAACCTCTTTGCTTCGGGAGTTGCAGGGGTGGCTCTAAACAAGCAATCCATCAAGAACACTGTTCCCATTGGGTTCAGAATACTGAATGCAGGAAGATCGGCCGGCCCTGCAGTTCTTTACCACCCTGGAAAATCTCCCTGTCAATATGGAAGGGATCAAATTACTTCCCCTCCACCCCCCACAAGCAAGAAGACCAGGAGGGTCAACATTCTGCCCGCCTGGAACAGTCCTTTCAAACTCTACAGATGTACATATAAGGCAATGGCACTGTGGGTGCCCCCCCCCACCCCAGCACCGGACTGGCCAGCTTAGCTCACTTGCTCTACTGCTTACAATGCCACCGGCCAGCAAGCACTTCTGGGCTGTTTATGTCTTACAGTTAATGAAACACCTCTGGAGTGGAGGGAAGGGGAATATATGGCTTGCATATGCGCTCTCTCTCTCTCTTTCTCTCTCTCTGTTATCTGCCACCTATTTCTGCCAGGGCTCAGCTTGGGCTACTGTTGTGCCTTTCCTGGTATATGTCAGAGAGAGAGAGAAGCAATAGCCTAGGCTAGTGTGGCGTAGTGGTGAGAGTGTTGGACTGGGACTCGGGAGATCTGGGGGTTCTAGTCCCCGCTCGGACGTGAAACTCACTGGGTGACTTTGACTCCCAGTCACTGACTCTCAGCCTCACCTACCTCACAGGGTTGTTGTGAGGATAAAATGGAGAGGAGGAGGAGGAGGAGGAGGATTATGTCAGCCGCCTTGGGTTCCTTGCAGGAAGAAAGGCTGGGTATAAATGTAATAAACAAACAAATAAGTCACCACCCCCTCCTCCTCCCAAGCGACTGATTTTCCGAAAGTCAAACCATCTTTCTTAGAGCTCTCCTCTCATGCCAATTTGGGGATTCTCCACATCCTTCTTTTCTCTCAGCCCATGAAGTCTGACCTCCTGCAGAAAAGGCAGGCATGCGGGAATCCGGGCGGAGAAGAAGTCACGCTGGAATACAAACTCCCAAGATATCCCACATGGATTTCTTGCACTACAGAGGCCTTCCTCCAACTGGTGCCCACGGGATGTGTTGGACTGCCACACCCACCATTCCCGGCCAGCATGCTGGCCGGGAATGATGGAGGTTGCAGTCCAACACATCCCGAGGGCACCAAGTTGGCCAAGGATGGGCTACAGCAGTGTTTCTCAACCTTGGGTCCCCAGATGTTTTTGGCCTACAACTCCCAGCATGCCCCAGCCAGCTGGCTGGGGCATGCTGGGAGTTGTAGGCCAAAAACATCTGGGGACCCAAGGTTGAGAAACACTGGGCTACAGGAAGTGTGAGGTCCCTCCCAGCTCTAGGAGTCTATGAAGAAGACTGAGCATACAGGCCTGTGGCTCACGCTGGCTCAGCTTGTCTGAGTGTGGAAAGCTAAGCAAGGTCAGGCCTGGTTATTACTTGGATGGGAGACCCCTCCTCTAGTTGCCATGGAGCCTCCTGCTCACTGAGCTTTCTAAATCTACATGGAATCTAAACATCCTAAATATATCTATCCATCTACAGTAATACCTTGGATTGAGAGCATAATTCGTTCCGGAAACATGCTTGTAATCCAAAACACTCTTATATCAAAGCGAGTCTCTGGCGGGCGTTTCGGCCCGCTCGAGGCAAGCGGTTACATTTATCAAGTCAAAATTTTTTTTAAAAAAAATTGCTTGTCTTGCAAAACACTCTCAGACCAAGTTACTTGCAATCCAAGGTATTACTGTATCTAGATGTGTGTGTACTGTTCTATTCCATGGGAATTCATGCCTTGGTACTGGCCTTTCATGGAAGGGAAACGTTACACACTGGAAATCTGGCGCTCCGCTGTCGATTCCCCGCCCCCCTCTTGGAAAATGGAGCCTAGCTGATTTAAAACATCATAAACACACAGCGCGCGCGCACACGCACGCACACAGGCTTGCACTTCACTGCAGTTTCTCCTTGAGGCAAAGAGGAAAGGGGGGGGGGAGGTGAGATATGCTTCTGAGGAACCATGCGCTGAAGTGTCAGGGAAACCTCCATAGAGGAACTGACCTGGCCTCTGGAAGGCCAAGCAGGTCGAAATCTTTTCCCCCTCCCTCCCTCCCTACGGCGCCCCCATCCCCCTGGATCCCACCCCACCCCTCCTTCACAGACAACCTCACTTCTATTCCACAAAGCAATCCACCCCAATGCATGGGAAGCCACATTCCCCGCTGCTGCTCCAGCTGCAGCGCAGATCAGCTTTTCCAGCAAAAGCTGCTCTCTTAAGACACTCTTTGCTCCTGTCTGGAGGCAAAGGACACAGGGTGGCAAAGCTTTGCACGGTGTGTGGGGTGGGGGTGGGTTAGACAGATCCAACCGTTCTTCTCCAAGAAGCCCCGGGAGGTTTGGGTGCTCTCAGCCTGGCAAAGTTCCTGTTTTGCAGACGGGTTGGAACATGATCCCGTTGCCACTAACACATCAAGATGAACAAACAGTATGAAAGCCAGTTCTACTAATCCTTGCCTCCCAAGTACCATTACTAGGTTTCCTAAACCACAACAACTCCAGTGGATGGTAGCGGAGATATAGTCATGGAGATACGGTTTTGCAGTGTATAAGAAAGAGAGAAACCCTAATAAAACAGTACTGTACCTATTCTGCACAACAACAAAAAACAACAACCTCTAAACAAACCCCTCTAAACAAATCCTTCACGCCCCTCACCTTTTGGACGCAACACGTCCCTGTCTTGTAGCTATATGTTTATTATATGACCCCAACATACACACTGCATTGCAAAGGACACGGGGACGGACACACACACACACACACACACACACACACACACACACACAAACTGCTAGGTTTCTATTGATAACAAGCCACACCTCCCCCGCTACCAGTCAGGGAAAATTTAACACAGCCTTTAAAAAAATAAAATCAGGATACTATTGGTCGTTTAAAAGAAAGGCATGAGTGAAGGGTTAAAAAAAAAAAAAACACCATATGTTTCAAGCTCTTTTGCTTCATTTTTTTTTTTACCTTCAGCATCTTGCTATCCGATCTTGCAAAATAATAATAATAATAATCATCATCATCATCATCTAGCTCTGAGAGCATTCGAGTGTTTGCAAGATCCCAAAGCATGGCTTTGAGGAGAGAGAGAGAGAGAGAAGCGGACAGACAGACCCTGTGGGTTTGGTGTGTGTTGCTTTTTTCGCCCTTTTCTTTTTTTAACCGAAGGAAAGGGAGGCAGGGTAGCTGAAGGGTAATCCTGGATTTATTAGTAGTAGATCTATTAAGGAGGTTGACTCTGACACAAACAGGAGAGGAGGAAGGGGGGAGGGTTGCAGAAAAAGAAACCCTGCATTGTTAATTATGCAGCCCCACATACATCACACACACTCACACACACACACACACCACACACACACCAGCGCTTGTTTATTGCTGCAAGCTGTAGTTGCTGGACGCGTCCTTTGGCCAATGTCAAAATAACACACAAGAGTGGCTCAATAGGCTTGGCTGGAGGGGTGGCATTTTTGTTTTGGTTTTTCGGGGGCGGGGTTGCAGAGAGAAAAATAATAATATTTTACTATTATTGAACATGCAAAGGTGGGAGAGAGACATGAAACTGTGTCTTGATGTGCAACCTCGAAAATTCTGATATATGGTGTGTGTGTATATATATATATATATATATATTCCGTCTCATTCTCCCCTACATCTCCGCCACACACACACACACACACGCCACTTTCCCCGCGCAAAGCGTGTTTTCTCTTGCAGATCCACGCTGAGGCTGCCACCGGGAAGGAAAAGCCATTTTTGCCACCCGCTTTACACGCTTCCGACACGCGAAGCCCGCCACCTCTCTCTATAACCCCCACCACCCACCCCACCCCGTGCTACCGTCAGGGGTTGGTTGGGGGTGGGTGCGAGGGAGGGACACCTTTATTAAGGCAAAGGTATTAATTGGTATGGGGAGAGGGGAGTCGGGTCGCGCGGGGAGGGACCGGAACAGCCCCGATCCTGCGGGCACGTTTACTCGGAAGTAAGCCCCACCGGGTTTGCCAGGACGCTTATTCTCAAGGAAGTGCCTTTACGGCGCACGTTTACTCGAGAACACACACACACACACACACACACCATTTGCAACGGAGCTTACTCGCAAGGAAGCCTGACCAGCACGGCAGCTTTTCCTGCCGGATCCCAAGAGCGTGTGGTTGACTCTTCCAAGGAGGTCCCGCCGCCGCCGCGCGCGCTCCCTCGCTGCACACTTCTACAGGGATGCCCGCCCGAGCTAAGCAGGTTTACACAGCAGACTTGTGTCAAGTGACTGGATCAGGTTCTACTCCCAAAGTCAGCGCCCGCCCTCACCGCACGGCAGCCGTGCAGCCCGATCCGATGTCCGCTCCCCTACTTCGGGTGTGTGTGTGGGGGGGGGGGCTTGTTCCCATCTCAAGGTAAAGCGGGGGGGGGGGAGAGCACAGCACGCCAGTTCCGCGCGCTTACCTGCGAGTAAGCCCCGTGGAGTAACGGCGCGCGGGGGCTTACTCCCGAGTAAACACACCTCGGATCGGGTCCTTGGCCCGGGACCTCGGGCAAGCTCCTTGCCAGCAGCGCCCTCGTCTCACAGGGTTTCCTCCCCCCGCCTCCCTTTTTTTTTTTTTTTGCAGCAGATCAACTCCTAACACCCACCCCCAAAAAATGATATATAAATTATACAGATTAATTTGCACAAAATGCACACAAGAGAATCTTAGAGCGAGGAGGGAAACCTTTTTCCCGCGTCACCCTCCCCGCCCCCAAAAAGCAACTTTTTGAGTATTCTTATGTTTGGGGCATCCATCAGCCGCCCTCCGAACCCCCTAATCCAGCCTCCCCCACCCCACATTTCTACTCCCCCCCCCCGCATCTGCCAAGGTAGCCCCGATCCCGGCAAGAACTCACCCATATCTTCGTGCCAAACCGAGCGAGGCTTCTGGGCTGCTGCTGCTGCTGCTGCTGCTTCTCGCCCCTCTCCGAAGCGTGTCTGTATTTTCCCCTTCTGCGGTTTCTGTGTTGTTTTTGTTTTAAAACTGGACTGCGACGCGTGTCAAGGTTTGGGGAGGCGTGTGTATGGGGGACCACGGGGGGTGGGGGTGGGGGGGCAAGAGGAGGCGGAAGGGGTGTGTGGTGGTGGGTTAGATCTTGGTTCCAGTCCCTTGCAAGAGCCCCCTAAGGTATTGCTCCTTCGGCTGCTGCTTCTGTTGCTGGTTTTGGTGCACGAAAGCCATGGCGCTGGGAACTGTCAGATGGGGGGGGGGGAGGAAGGAGGGATCGCTGTGGCTGCTTTTGGAGGAGACACACGCAGCACGGGGGGGGGGGGCGGGCGAGGGAAAGGAAAAGAAGGCGGCGATGCACACGATCACGAAAAGGAGAGAGATTTTCCAGGAGGTGAAAAATGGCGTCTCTCAAATAATTAGATATAATAATAATAATAAAACACACACATGCAAAGGGTGTGGGGGGGGAGAGAGAAAGCAATCGCTGCTAGTAATTCTTTATAAAGGGGGGGGCTGTTAACGAAGAGAGAGTGAAAAAGGGGAGGGGAGGAGAGAGGAGGAGGAGGAGGAGGAAGAGGAGGGTGTGGGGGGGGAGGGGAAATTTGAAGAAGAAGAAGAAGAAGAAAATCAATGCCCGGGCTTCGAATCCCGCTTGCGCCGGCGAGGCTGCCTCCTCGTCCCTTCTGGCTCGCCCGCGCTCCGGGGAGGGGGTGCTGGTGCTGCTGCGCTGCTTCGCCGGGTCTGCGGAGGGGCGGCCGGGTGGGGTGGGGTGGGGGGCGAGAGGGGGTCTCTCTCTCTCTCTCTCTCGAGCGGGATCCCAGCCCGCGCCCGCCTGCTCCCCGTCGCAGATTGAGAGCGAGGTGGGTCTCTCTCGCCCGGGCTGCTGGCGCGCTGCAGGGGCGGGAGGGAAACGGCGCTGCCGCTCACCGCAGTTTCATCAGCGCCGGAGAGAAGCTGCCGCCGCCGACACTGTCGCCTCTTCGGTGCGTTGCCGCCGCTGGTTGCTGCTGCTGCCGCCGCCGCCGCCGCCGGCGCTGCTCCCTTGTTTGCTCCATGGCTCCCTCCCCCTCCGCCGCTGTTCCCTCCCTTCTAGCTCCCCCAGTGGCCGAGCGAGGGAACGAGTGTATTATTATTATTATTATTATTATTATTATTATTATTATTATTGAAAATAGATCCGGTTTTTTTCCTCATTAGCAAATAGAATCAGCTCTTTTTAAAAAGGTATTGGGAAGTTTCTAAAAAAAGACTGGTCCCGAAGCTCAAAACCTAGAAGACCCAACCTCGAATTAGTAGTAGTAGTAGTACAGTAATACCCAGCACCGGTGCAAGGCAGTTTGGTGCCCTAGGCAAAATCAGATATTTAGCGGCCCCCCTTCCCACTTGAACCCTCCCTGCCTTCTCTTTCTCCTTTGTCTCGATGGATTTGCTTCAAAAGTGGGCTCAATTTCCAACTCTTTAGCGCTGTATTTTTTCCCCAAGGCATTTCTGGCACCCTCTTTAGCCCGGCGCCCTAGGCAGCCGCCTAGTTGGCCTAATGGTAGCACCGGCCCTGGTAATACCTTGGTTTGCAAGCATAATTCGTTCCGGAACCGTGCTTGTAATCCAAAACACGCTTATATCAAAGCGAGTCTCTGGCGGGCGTGAGCGGGGCCGATTTTGCAATACCGTCGCTAGTTTATCAACTCAAAATTTATTTTAGAAAAATTGCTTGTCTTGCAAAACGCCCTCAGACCAAGTTACTTGCAATCCAAGGTATTACTGTAGTAGTACTTGAAAAGAGATCAGGGTGTGTGTGTGTTTTCTTCATAAGCAAATGGAAGCAGTTCTATTTCAAAACGCACTTGAAGTGCCTAAAAAGACAGGTCCCATCCAAAGCTCACCAATCTAGAAGACCAGCAGCGCAATCCTATGGCCGCTAGACTGTGACTAGAGGGCCATAGGATTTTTCAGAGTCCCAGCTACAAGGTTGGAAAATCGCTCTGACCTGGGGATCTGTACTCGGATCTGTACTCCTTGCAGCGGCGTGGAAAGAACCATGCTGGCTGTTTCTCCAAGGTCGGGAAAGCGACCTCGGAGAAGGGCTTTTGGGGGCGGTCCAGGGGTTGGGGAGGGAAGGATTTCCGAAGCGCTGCACTTAGACAGCCAAAACCATCCATCTAAGTGCTTTTCAGGGCAAGAGGAGCGTGGAGGCGACCTTCTCCACCCACCCTCCATAGAAAACCCGTAATCCTCCCAAGTTCAGAGGGTTACAACAGTTCATTTAAACCACATCAAATGTGTAAATAAGCATATCATGTACCAATACACCATTGTTATTATACAATATATAATCATGATTTGGACTCCATCGGTGCAGGTCTGGTGGGCATGTAGCCTGTCCATTTGGTATGGATTCTTTTCAGCTTGTGGATCTTGAGAAGGTGGACAAAGTTTCTGGAGAGGTAAGGGTTACTACCACTTGATCCTCCCTTGCCTCTGATGCGTGATTAACTCAGCTAGGAGGGGATTGGCTAAAGAAAGTGGTTAATGCCTCCCTGTGGAAGGGGTATGTTCCATCTTCCTTGAAGGAAGCAGTAATAAAACCTTTATTAAAGAAACTTTCCCTAGTCCCCAAAAATCTGGGAAGTTATAGGCCAGTCTCAAATATCCCATTCTTGGCCAAAGTGATCGAGAAACTGCTGGCCTCGCAACTCCAGACTCGTTTGGATGATACTGATTATCTGGATCCGTTTCAATCAGGCTTTTGTCTGAGATATGGGACTGAAACTGCTTTGGTCACCTTGGTGGATGACCTACACTGAGAACTGGATGGATGGAGTGTGGTCCTACTAGTTGTCCTGGACCTCTCAGTGGCTTCTAGTACCATCAACCATGGTACCCTTCTGGACTGCCTGGCGGGACTGAGCCTTGGAGGGGTTGTATTGCAGTCATCATGGAAGGTGATGTTGGGGGATTACTGTTTGGAACCACAGCCTTTGGTCTATGGTGTCCCACAGGATCCTGTCCCATTCCCTTAGTTGTTTAACATCAACACAAAACTGCTGGGAGAAGTCATCCGGAGTTTTGGAGTGAGATGCCATCAATATGCTGATGATACTCAGCTCTGTTGCTCTTTGTCACCTGACTCCGAGGAAGCAGTTGACAACCTTGAACATTGCCTAGGTTCGATGTTGGCTGGATGACATTAAATCTAGAAAAGACAGAGGTGCTGTTGGTCAATAGAAAGCTTGGTTCAGGGATTGGGATTCAACCTGTTCTGGATGGGGTTGCGTTCCCCCTGTAAAATCAGGTTTTAGCTTGGGAGTGCTCCAGGATCCTACTCTGTCCTTGGATCTTCTGGTGGCAGCAGTGGTGAGGAGTGTGTTCACACAACTACATCTAGTGTGGCAGCTGCGACCCAACCCTTCCTGAATTGTCCTTGGTCCCATCATGGTTAGAATATGGCAAGGTGCTCTATGTGGAGCTATCCTTGAAGAGTGTTGGGATTCTTGGGAAGCTACCCTTGGAGCTATGTGGAGCTATCCTTGAAGAGTGTTGGTGTTGGGAAGTAAAAGGAAGTACTTTTTCACACAGCGCATAGTTCAACTATGGAATTCACTTCCACGAGATTTCATAGATCATAGAGTTGGAAGGAGCCTACAAGGCTATCGAGTCCAACCCCCTGCTCAATGCAGGAAACTAGAGGAGGGGTCTCCCATCCAAGTAATAACCAGGCCTGACCCTGCTTAGCTTTCCATGCTCAGACAAGCTGAGCCAGCGTAAGATGTAGTGATGGCCACCACTTTGGATGGCTTTAAAAAGGGGATTGGACAAATTCATGGAGGAGAGGGCTATTAGTGGCTACTAGTCCTGATGGCTATATATGCTACCTCCAGTATCAGAGGCAGTTTGCCTATGTACTCCAGCTGCTGGGAAACATGGGCGGGAAGGTGCTGTTGCATTCATGTCCTGCTTGTGGGTTTCCCGTGGGCAGCTGGTTGGCCACTGTGTGGACAGAATGCTGGACTAGATGGACCCTTGGTCTGATCCTTCTGAGCTTTCTGATGTTCTTAAGCTTCAACTGGTGCAAAACACGGCAGCTAGGCGGCTAACCACCACACAATATCATGATCAGTGGTGGAGTAGAGCCAGGACTCACAGGGACACGGCTCCAGCACTTGTGTATCAGCCGGGATTCCCTGTTCCCTCTGAACTTAGCTGCAATCTTCAGTGTAACTAAAGGGAAATGGATTTTCCCAGCAACAATATCTTGTTCCCTGTTGCAATACAGGATATAATCTAATAAATATCTTCAGAACATATTCTGTAGTTGTTCAGAGGAACTCTCTTCATTACTTCAGACAGTCCAAGACTAATTAGCATAGAATGCATGCTAAGAGCCTCCAGCAATATGTTAGTGTGTGTGTGTGTGTGTGTGTGTGTGTGTGTTGCATGAAAGGGCGGGGGGGAGGGGGCTCAGCAATGTAACTTTTATTGGAAAAGAGGTGTCCCTATTTAAATCTATGAAAGCTGCAGGGAATGAACATAGACATATTGTTGGGAAAGGTTTCTATTCTGCTTTCTCCTTTTTGCGCGGTTTTTCTACTTGCTGGAAGTGGAAGGATTGGATTTGAAAGCAGAGCTTCACACATATGAATGTTTCGAAAGTGTGAGCTTCTCCGGGATGAGATGTAGGAGCTCCACACATTTATGAAGCTCCTGCGAGACCAAACTCTAGCTTGTCTATCTTTCAAGAGCAGCGTCAGTTCGACTGCAGGCTTAAGGTTGCAGTCCTATGTAGATTTACCAGGCATACGTGGAACACAATGGGGCTTACTTCTGAGTAGACATGCATAGGATGGCCCTGTTAAACTGGGAGGTGAATCAACTAAAGTTTTACTTGATTAAGTGTGGAGGCCAATTATAGTTGGTAAAGGCAACATTAAATTGATGGGGTCAAGGGCTAAGGGCACACATGTTTATTTTGAGTCTATTTCATCTCTTTCTTTATATGTGTGGAGCTTTTGGGGGTTCCCGCATGCATGCATGAACACACGAACACACAAACACACACACACACACGCCTCCTCATGTGTAAACCAAGTGGGGGCTGGGAGGAAGCGAAAGGTGCATGGAACATGGGATGGGGCCTGGAGGTCTGGAGGTGCCAGGCTGAAAGCGTTCATATGTAAATATAGTTCAAGCCATGACTCATGAGTTCCCTTCCCCCTGCCTGGCCAGTTCCCTCCCCCCTGCCTGGCCAGGTGAAGTTCAAATTGATTGGCTGAAGCAAGAAGGTTACAGAAAAGGGGAGGGGGAAGAGCTATTTCCCCACGTGTAGCCTTTGTTCTTAGTCTTAGTCCTTTTGGTAGCGTGCCCAGCATGGCAGCGCGCCAGCGAGGGGCCCAAGCCTTTAGGGGGGGGCCCCTCAGGAATCGACCCCAGGCAGCCCTGGTAAAAATTGGCTGGTTTGAGGGATCTAGAAAGGCAAGTCTCGTGGAGGGCTATTTATCTCGGACCTGCGGGTAGATAAAATAGTTCCCCCCGGGCGGCAAGGCTGTGCTGGATCTAACCCTTGAAGAGAACACCCTCAGGTAACAGGTATGTGTCTGAGAGATCTTAAGGAATCAGGTTTTTATTGTTTTGTAGCTTTACTGTGTACCAAAGTGTCTGTCTCTCTATTTTTTATGCTTCTCTCATTTCCCTAATTTTGTTGTAAGATGCTACCAGAATAAACCTTGTCTTGGTTTCACCCCAAATGGGTTTTGTAGTGCTCTGTGAGTTCAGTATCTAAATCCAGGTTACAGAACCGAAGGCGGGTCCCTAAACAGAGATCCAAGTAGGATTGCAGACAGCTGAGGCTGGCAGTCTGGTATCTTGAGATCTCAGAGGGTCTTGGTTCCTTTGCCAGTAGGCAAGGGTGGGGTGGTGGCGGGTCAGCCAGCCCCCCCCTTCCGGGCCACATGGTGGCAAGTGCTGGGTTTCCTTTGGAGTAGGAAAGGGTGGAGGTCTGGCAGGCCAGCCAGCCCCCCCTTTCCTCCACATGGTGCGTAGTGGTGGGATTCGAAGCTGAATCACAGAGTGTGTGCACGTGGGCAAATGAGAGAAATTTGAGAGACTTTGGTGCATGAGTGAAGAGTTTATTATTTTTTAGAAATAACATGTGAGAATGAGCCTTAGAAAAACGTTCAGATTGCTAGAAGGGGAGCCCCAGTCTGGGGAGCCTAAGAGCCCAGCAGAGAGCGTTGAAGGCAAGAAATCTCAACTGGAGTGAGTAAGCAGAGAAAGCAAAACTCCAAAAAGTTCCAGAACAGCCTGTGTGCCCAGCAAGTGAGCAGAGGGCAGCAAGTGTGCGTGTGCGTGTCCCAGAGGCTGGGAGCAGCAGTTGCCAGTGAGTAAGCGGAAGAGGATCCTACCCATCGAGTGAAAAAGGCTGTAGAAAGGAGAAAGCAACCTGCAGCTGTGTGATCCCAAAGTTTGGGGGCTGGAAGAGCCCGGGAAGGGAAGAAGAAAATAGTGTGTGCGTGCGCGCGCGTGTGTTCCAAGGGGAGCAGAAGAAAGGAGAGAAGACCAGGAAGCCTCTCTTAAGAGGCTGGTGAGCAAAACGTTGAGTTTTGGGACAGCGTTTGATGAATGATTTTTGTTGTGCTGTGTGCCCCAGAGAAATTGGCAAGACTTTGTGGGGGGGGAGGGCACAGTCCTGCCCTACATCTCTCCCACAGGAGAAGGGCTCAGATTTGGAATTAAGACTGTCCATTTGCCCTTGGGGGGGGCATGGTGAATGGCTAGGCTGGGCAGCAACAAGCAGAGGGGGGGGTGGACATCAGAAAACCCCCCCCCCAGAAAAAAGAGACTTTGTCCTGTGCTGCGAGAAGCGGGCAGAGAATCAGCAAAAGAAAAAGGATTTCCCCCAAGCATTTTCTGCTGCCACTTGGAAAACAGTGGACTCTGACTTGTCCCTCGGAAAAGGAGAGGGGAGACCGGTGATTCAAGTTGTCTTTGTGTTGTTGCTGGGCGATCCCAGAGAGCGGAGAGAGAAGGGGATTTCCCTCCTAGCTGACAGAAGCCCAGACAAAAAGATTTTTTCCTTCAGGTGTCTCCCGAGAAGAAAAGAAGTTGAACCACATTGTTGTTTTGTCCCCAAGTGAAGAAATTGGTCCAGACTGGATCAGGTCAATTTGAAATTTGTTTAACTGTGCTGGCAGGGAGGAGATGGGTGACCCCAGTGTATCTGTTATCCTGTCCATAGTGTTGCTGGAGGACCAGGGCCAGGTGCTCCCAGTGTAAACAGCTGAACCATTGTGTTGCCTTGTGTCATGTACAAAGGTCAATTTGAAAATGAAGATGATGAAAAATTTTGAATGTAAAAGGTCTCAAGAGGCCAGGGAACAAAGAACTTAGAGGCGGGAAAGCCCTCTAGTGGCCGAAAGCAAGATTACCAGACTGTGTTCTGAAAAGGGCCTTTAGAAACTGAGTAGAGCCTCCAAAGCTAAGCATTCGATGCTGAGAGAAAGTCATCCCGTGCAAGTTTGGGTGGTGAGCAAGAAGAGCCAAGCCCAAGAGGCTGGAAAATTGCCAAGCTGTGTGTTCTAAAAGGTGCCTTTAGGAAAAGAGGGGTGGGGGGAAGCCATCCCATTCAAGTCATTGTGTAGCAAGTGCCAAATGCAAACCTTGGGAAAAGGGAGTAGGCATTCATGTCGTTGGGTAGTGAAAAGCCATCCCGGCGGGTCTTTGGAGGGGGGTGGTGGGAAGCCATCCCATTCAAGTCATTGTGTAGAAAGTGCCAAATGCAAACCTTTGGGGAAAGGGAGTGGTATATTCATGTCGTTGGGTGGTGGGAAGCCATCCCATGGGTCTTTGGAGGGTGTGTGTGATGGTATGCATGCCGCGTCATGCCGCTAGCGACGGTGCTCTGTTTTTGGCGGGAGGAACCACAGCAACCCCGCCAAAAACAGAGCGACGGCGCTGGTGGCGTGACGCAGCATGCTGTGTGCAATGGCGATGGTGACGGCGATGGCAACGAGGTCGGCGGAGGAGGAGGAGGAGAGGGCGGTGGCGGCGGTGGCAGAGGCGAGGGCGGCGGTGGCGGAGGCGAGGTGAGGGCGGCGGCGGCGGCGGAGTCCTTGGGCTCGAGTCCCGAGTCGAGTCTCGAGTCCCACATAAATTATTGGGACTCGAGTGGGACTCGAGTCAGAGGGGGGACTCAGTCGGACTCACGAGTCGAGTCCCCGAGTCCAAGTCCCCATCCCTGCTGCCTCCTCCAGGTAAACGAGCTGCATGAGAAGCACAAGAAAGGAAGGAAGGAAGGAAGAATAAACAAGTGTTCTGGCATTTATAGGACAGGGAGGATGAAGTGAGAGCAGAAAATAGGCTAACAACCTATTAGCAACCCTTTTGCTAATTTGGAAGGAGGTAGTGAAAACACTGTTACTCCTTCCTTTGCACTTCTATTTGGGGTGTGCAGCTTGAAAAGAGTCCTTAAACAACTTGGCTGATCACTGCAGTAGCTCCCACCACACCTT
Organism: Shinisaurus crocodilurus; assembly: GCA_021292165.1. NCBI lineage: Eukaryota > Metazoa > Chordata > Lepidosauria > Squamata > Shinisauridae > Shinisaurus > Shinisaurus crocodilurus. The sequence goes on along the minus strand of CM037877.1, from coordinate 1,350,526 downwards.
CTCTTTGCACCAGCATGGTGCTCAGCTTCCCCACCAAGACAGGAGAAGAAGGAAGGTGACCGAGCGAGGGCAGCACCAGGGCAAGTCAGCTGGAGCAAAACCATCAATGTCTTTCCACCACTTCACCCAGGTCAGAGCTGGTGGATGCATCATGTGTGAACAGCAGAAGTGAGTGTTGCTCCCAGTGGTCAGGCAGGATTCAGGGGACGGTCCTCCTGGCTTCATGGCAGCTCTGACCCCCAGCACCCAATCCATCTCCGTGGGGAGAGAAGAGTTTGCTTCTGGCAGCTGCTCAGAGGTGAGTGGAGCTTGAGAGAGATGCTGGTTTCCAGGGTGATGTTGTTGATCCAACAGGGCTGTCTTAGGTAAGCCGTCTGGATCACATGAAGCAGTGGGACAGGGCTGATTCATGGCCTGTGGGTTTTCTACCCCTGATCTATGTCATAGCATACCTTTTGAAGATTCATGGATCCCAGAATACCTGCCTATTCAGAATATCTCTGGGATGAAACTGAAGCCCAGTTCACACAGCAGGTCTAAATATATCCTCCCTGTGGGTAGAAGCCTCCATCTGACTGTACCAGCTATTGGTTATGACAGATGCTGCAGTCCTCCAGAGGGTTTTACTTGAGGTTGAGACCTTTGTCTCTACCTTCACCCCTCGTGCATCCCATCCATCCACTCACTTTCTTACCCTCTAACCCAGGGCTAGGCAACCGTGTCCTCCAGATGGTTTGGACTACAGCTCGCATCAGCCCCATCCAACATGGCCGATGTTCAAATATCATGGGAGTTGTAGTCCAAAACATCTGTAGGGCTCCGGGTTGCCTGCCCCTGCTCTAGCAGCACCTGGAGTCATAAAGGAGCTCGCGCCTAGATAACTGGCCATAAGATTGCACCTTCAGCGCATGCGCACTGGTGTAGGGGAGGCCAGAGCTCACAGAGATGCAGCACCAGCACTTTTCTATTAGCAGAGACTCTCTGACCTCATCTGCCATCCCCCCCGCCCCCCCCCAGACTTCCCCTTCCCTCTGAGCTTACCTGCATTCCTCACAGTAGCTGGATAAATTTTCCAAGCAACAATATATTGTTCCCTGCTCTGATGCAAAGTATTCTGGAGTGTCTTGGTCTTGAATGGGCAATTAGGACCCATTAGCTTTACAAAAGACCTGCTTCTGGCAGAGATGAAAGCTGCTAAAAGTGGTCTGTTGATATGGATCAACCCAGCTGCCTGCATTTTTGGAGTCTCTTATGGGGACTGTCATGACAAGCATCTACCGTATACTTCAAAAAAATTGCCCTCTACACCACTGAGAGGGTAGAACCAGTGACCTGGCCAGAGTATTAGGAGATCCAGAGGGTATTTGCACAGCATCTGAAAAGTGTGTGTGTACTTGCTCTCCTATATGAGCATACAAAGCTGTCTTGTAGGGGGAATCAAACCATTTGTCCATCTAGCCCAGTATTTTCTACTCCAGCTTCCAGCAGCTGTCGAATGTCTCCTGTCTTCCACAGCACTGGTACTTGAAGTCCTTTTACCTGGAGATGCCAGGAACTGGACCTGGGACTTTGTACATAAGGGGTGGGAACCTCTGACCTTTCAACTGTTGTTGGACCACAACTCCCATCTTCCTGATCATTGGCCATGCTGGCTGGGGCTGATGGGAGTTGCTGTCCTAGAACATCTGGAGGTACATAGTTTCCCCACCTGTGTTCCACAGGAAAGATACACTGATATCTGGTCTCCCTCCCAAAATGGCACTCTTGGTGCTCTGCCTCTGTGACATATCCAGTCCACCTACTCCCATGATATCTAGTGATGAGCAAACTTACCCCTGGGTGAATTTGTTATTTCCTTGTACATGTAAACTTGGATGAGAGTTCTCCCTTAAAACAAACCCTCATTCTGCATAAATGAGCTTTTGCACATGTGCAAAGTGAAAGTGCATCTTAGGAGGCATCTGTTTGGAAATGCCTAGTGTGTCATGATGTCATGATTGGTTGTTTTGACTGGTTGATTGGTTCCTTCCTGATTGGCTGTTTTCACATGGCCTGCCTATGCAATGTGATGTTTACCCGCCATCGCTGATCACCGGTATATGGAGGACAGAAGAAGATGGACCCACAGAGTTCTCCTCCTCCTCCTCACAGAGCCAGAGCTGCAGCACCACTGACAATGAAGGAAGCAGCAGTAGATGCACCAGTTCGTTCAAGGCTTAAACCATTCAACTCAGCGCATGTGCAGAAATGGCATTGTCTCAAAAGCTCACCATCGATTCAGAACTTAATAGCAAATTCGTAAAATGCTGGTCCAGGCTCATTAAAAAAGGTGAACATTATGAACAGGCAAAGTTTGACCTGTGAGCTGACTAATGACAAAATTTGCCCATATTCCCCCTCATCTCCACTGCTCTCTCATGCATGAGAGAGCAGATCGACTAGGAAGGGCAAAAGAATGGAAGGCAGGTTTATTTAGCTCTCCCTTCATATGAGAGGGCAGCAAGTGCAGCAGCACAGCAGTGTGCTGCCTCCACACATCTTTAAGACAATAATAAGCTTGTGGGGTAATGGCCAAAGGCAATGGCCAGTGTGGCGTAGTGGTTAGAGTGTTGGACTGGGACTCGGGAGATCCGAGTTCTAGTCCCTGCTCAGCCATGAAACTCACTGGGTGACTTTGGGCCAGGCACTGACTCTCAGCCTAACCTACCTCACAGGGTTGTTGTGAGGATAAAATGGAGAGGAGGATGAGGATAATGTAAGCCGCCTTGGGTTCCTTGCAGGAAAAAAGGCGGGGTATAAATCTAATAAATAAATAAATAAAATTTCTGAGGCAGGCCTGGTTCATATCTGCATGCACCACTTGATTTCATTACATGTCATGGCAGGCTGATGAATGTGAGATACGTTGTAGCCGAGGTTTCATCGAGTCATTTAAAAGCTCTGTCTGTGGTGCTTGATCTGTGATAGCCCAGTCAGAGACGCATGTTGCCACATAGTAAATACGCAGGCGTGAACCTGCCCATACCCAACTGGTGTCTTAGGAGGTTTGCAGTTCTGCTCGTTCCAATGTTACAGTTTAGGTCAGACACAAGCAATGTCGAAAGTGGCATCCATCAGATTCAGGAAACGGGAAGGATAGAAAACCTGGGTTGCTTCCAGTTGAAGGGGTCCTAGCACTGAGGCATTGCGCAGGAATTCCATCTTTTCTTCCTTAATGAATTTTGGCCTACAACTCCCAGCATGCCCCAGCCAGCTATGCTTTGTAGGCCAAAAGCATCTGGGGACCCAAGGTTGGAGAACACTGCTCTACTGGAGGAAACCCTAGCTCACTGGCAGAGCACCTGCTCTGCCTGCAAAAGGTCCCAGGTCCAATCTCCGGCACCTCCAGGTAGAGCTGGAAAAACTTTTGCCGAAAACTCTGGAGACCTGCTGCCAGGTCAGCTCCGACAATACCGGGCTGGATGAACCTATGGCTTTCCTGTGTTCCTACCAAACTCCAAAACCCCTCCAGCGCAAAGGTTTTACAGAAGTTCTGTAGTGAGGGGGCAACACAGAGATCCCACAGGAAAGAGTTCCAAAACCTGGGTGACAATAGGCAAAAAGTCACATGCTATCCCCAAAGGTGGAGGTGGTTTGTGGAGGAGATGCAGAGCTGGAAGGCCTAAGGGATTGGGGCAGGGTTGTATGGAAGCAGGTGGCCCTTCCGATAGCCTGCTCCCAGGCCATTTAGGTCAACAGCAGAACTTTGAATTGGACCCAAAAGCATAACAGAAAACCAACAAAGGGTGCCACGATGTAAGGTATTCTGTGCCCCCTGCAGCTGGCTTCCAGTTAGAACTCTCACCACAACATTCTGGAACCAATGGAAGCTTCCAAACATTTTGCAAAGGCAAGGCAACACCACACACGGGTTAACTAGTTATCATGTGGGAATGGAGCTATTTCATACACACATACAGCCCAATCCTATGCATTTTTACGCAGAAGTTAATTCTATCCAACTGTTTTTGGGGTGGTTTCTTTTGAAATCACTTCCCCACCACCACCACCACCACCACCACCAAAGAGAGTTGTTTTTCCTTTTTAAATTGAGAAAGAAAACAAAGTGATGCATATTTACAAAAATGGCTTTCTTCGCAGGAAAGAGATTGTTCAAAAACTATTTCTTGTTTACACAGACTACACAGTATTGCTGCTTCCTGCACGATGGCCAGCCTTGCTTTGCTAGCGTTCCCTCCCATCGACAACAGTACAGCCGTGAGCAGCTAAGGCTGACAACTTCTCTGGTGCCAGTCTCCCGTCACAGCACAGTTGATCATTTCATTTCAGTAGAAGTTGGCTTAGGAGCTGTGAACAGAAACAGAACATTTCTGTAAGGGTTTACATAGGGAACGGAGGCAACAAAGAGTCTGGTGGCATCTGAAAGACTAACACAGGATGCTGCCTTGTATCGAGTCAGACTATCTGTCCATCAAGCCCAGAGGTAGGAAACCGGGTCCCTCCAGGTACAACTCTCATCAGCCCCAGCAAGCATGGCCAATAGTTAGGGATTATGGACCCTGTAGTCCAAACCATCTGGAAGGCACGGGGCCACCTACCCCTGATCTAACCCGCTATTGTCTGCTCCAGCCTTCCCCAACCAGTGCCCTCCACTGTAAATCCCAGCATGCCCGAGCCAAATATGCATTACTTTGTTTTATTTCTCAATTTAAAATGTAAAAACAACACTCTTTGGTGGTGGTGGGTGGGGTGGTTTCAAGAGAAACAACCACCCCAAAAACAGTCGGATAAGATTTGACTTCTGAGCAAAAATCCAGGGGATGTGTGTATGAAATAGTTCCATTCCTGCATGATAACTACCGTATTTAACCCTGTATTGCAAGGACAACCCTATAAATGCACTCTGGCTCGTAATCTGGCTGGGGCATGCATGGCATTGCGGTCCAACACAGCTGGAAGGCGCCAGGTTGGGGAAGGTGTTAAGATGAGTCATAGTTCTGATCATGTGGTGATGGCTACACCTCCAAAAGGAAGTCCACAGCCCTCAAGAAGCGTTGGGTCAGCAAGAGAAAGAAGCAGCCTGCCCACCTCCCCAGCAGGGCAGAAGGCAAAAGGTCATGACTGAAGGCTTGAATAGAAGAGTGAGTGAAGCCTAGAGGCATGCGTAGGCAAATGGGTGGCAGGCTTGCATTGATTAAGACCTGAATAATTTGCATATTGCCTAAAACACAGGAGGATTTCTCCTGAAAAGATATGGCACATCCCCCCCCCCCGCCCCCACTGGGCGAATACCACCAGTAGCTTTATCCAAAAAAACCATCAGCAGGTAGACCCAAACCTTTGCTTTCCTAAGTACACCCATCAGGAACTATCAAAATATAAAGAGTAAGGTCATTCAGAGTTTGAAGACATCTGTGGGGCAAAGACGGCCCCCACTGCTCTTATTTCCCCCAAAAGGTGGGAAAGACTATAAGAACCAAGAGGTTTTAGCAAGGTGTAGGGCAGTGTTCTCCAACCTTGGGTCCCCAGATGTTTTTGGCCTGCAACTCCCAGCACAAGAAAAAAGATGGAAGAAAACATGGGAGGATTTCAAGTGGATGAAGACAATCTCTAACACCCCACCCCACCCCACCCCACCCCGTAAAATTCCATGAACGAGGCAGGGTATTTGACCATTAAAAGCCTCATCTGGAAGCACCGGTGACTAGCTGATTCAGTGCTACTGTACATCAGAATGGCAAATCCTGTATTTCGGAGGGTGTTACTGCACTCAGAAGACATAGAGTACTTTGTCTTTCTGAGAAAGCTGTAGCCAGCTGTCCTCAAATGGTTAACAGCAAACGCTGACTGACATTTACTCAGCACCTTTCACCCCCAAATTCCCAACGCGCCTGACAAATTGTACAAACTGATTGCAAACTGATTGCAAACCAGGAGCAGAATCTGCCGCTGACGGCATAATGCTACATCTTTAACTGAGCCTGATTAGCGTCTTCAGCTCTTCCTTATTCAGGATTATTGATCTGTCTTTGTTTTTGTATACAATGGCCATCTTCTTTCCCCGTCACCGAAATGTAAATCCCTTTCGTGATGGGAATGAAAACAAAGCAATCAGGTTGCACCAGGGACCCCACGTTTGTGCGACCGGAACCCAGGTCCTGCAAGGCTAGAGGTGTTTACCACTCAATAATCCTAGGAGACTTGGGAAATGAGACTTGAGAATTCATAATACCTGCATGTAGCACCTGGAAACTGTAGCACACCAAGGTCTTGGCGAAGCTTGGGTTTGGGGGTGTACAGTATATACAACAAAGATGGCCACCTTCTTGAAGCTGGGACTGTGGATCCCAGCCCCAGCCAAGCTCCTTGTGACATCCCTGGATCATCTTTGAATGTACACACTTGTTGCACGTGTGTATCATGCAACTTGCATCATGCACAGTCAATAAATCTTTATGCTGTTTAAAGCTTTATGAAATCGTTGGGAATGCCTATTCACAAACAATGTACACACATAGGCACTCTTTTCAATACATCCTACTCTGCATGCAGATGTGGGAGGGCTAGCACAGCAATGTCAGGGTGGGGCCAGGGTGGTGCAGCTCTCCGCTTCTTTGCATATAGTTTGCACATGGTGGCATTGCAGAATAGGGCTATGGTTAAGGACAAATGATACCATACAAGTACACTCAGTTGGGAAGATACGATTGGCTGAAACTCCCTGTTGAGTCTACACTCCACGGCAAACCCAGGTTACCCTCACTGTAATGTTGCGCAAGGTTCCACCTTATAATTTATGCTTTTTTAACACCTACATAAAACCACTTGGTGCAAGCCTTCTCCTTCAGGGAAAGTGTAACTCCATCCGGAAGAGGTAATCTACCAACTTCATCTGCCTCCATCTTATCAGGATTCAGCTGCAGTGTGGAGACACAGCTGCATTTGGAGATTTGGAGTGAGGTGTCTTTATGTCTTTACTCATGACGTCCAGCTATATTTCTGTTTGTCATTGGAGTCAGGTGAGGCTGTGGAGGTGCTCAACTGCTGAACTAATGGGCTGGATGAGGGCCAATACACTGCAGCTGAATCCTGATAAAATGGAGGCAGTGCAGATTGGTAGTTCTTGGGTCTGGGAAGTTGGTAGATTACCTCTTCTGGATGGTGTTGCACTTTCCCTGAAGGAGAAGGTCTGCAGCTAGCAGAGTGCTCCTTGATTCAAGAGGCCTCAGTGGCTCAAAGCACCCCCCCCCCATTTTTGACTGGTTTGTCAGTCGCAACCTTCCCTGGTTAGTGAAAGCCTGACCATGGTGATCCATGCTCTGTTAACCCCCAGTTAGATTACCGTACTCTAATGCAGTGTTCTCCAACCTTGGGTCCCCAGATGTTTTTGGCCTACAACTCCCAGCATGCCCCAGCCAGCTACGGTTGGAGAACACTGACCTAACTGAACCAGGATGTCCTCCCCTGGAAAGTACCTGAACGATGAGTGAGGTTTTGATGTTGTTGCTGTTGTTAAAAGGAATTTTAACAACAATAAAACAAAACCAAAATTGACTTGCTCATCTAATAATTTGCCTCAGATGTGTGGTCACAGATGCCTTAAAGCAGGGCTGTTTTGTACTCCCTTGGGAGTTGTAGGCCAAAAACATCTGGGGACCCAAGGTTGGAGAACACTGCTCTAATGTGTTATAAGTGGGGCTGCCCTTGAAAATAGTTCAGAAGCTTCAACTAGTACAGATAATTCTGGTGGGTTTATCCAGATGGAGCCATGTTACATGAGTTTTGAAGGAACTGTGTTGCCCAATTATTTGCTACAGAGCCCAAGTCAAAGTGCTGCGGCTTACCTTTAAAGCCCTACATGGCTTGGATCCCAAATGTATAAAGGCACGCCTTTCCCCATATGAACCTGCCTGTGCATTAAAATGGTCAGATGAGGCCCTTCCCCATGTTCCATGTATAAGAGAAGTACATTATGCATGTACAAAGGGAGGGCCTTCTCTGTGGTGGCACACCAATTTTGGAATGCCTTCCTGAGGGATGTATGCCCCATTGCCAACATTCTACTCCTTTCGGTGCCAGGTTAAAACCCTATTCATTTGCTGAGATGTTTTAAATTATTGTCTTTTCAGATGTTGTTGTTGTTCCTCTCAGTTTTATTGTATTGTTAATGTTGTATTTATTTTAATATTTTGTATTGATTTCAAATTTTTATGCATACTCCATTTCTGGAAGAAGGTACGGTGGATACATTCTTTAAACCAGTCAATCAATACGTGTGTGAAATGGCTCTGAGGATTCACTTTCTCAGTTAATGTAAAATAGGTGCATCTATTTTCATCTGTTCAGGTTTTGGTGGGTGCCCTCTTGTCCCCCCACTATGGAAAATTCTCTTAAAGAATGGTACCCACGTTTGCACCTTTTATTGGGCATTTCTTTTAAGCCTGAAAAAGGACAAAGCTCTGAGTTGTGCAAGCTGTCAGTTAACGTTGGAAGCCTTCAAGTACAAAGCACTAAGCATCATCCACTCCTTAAAATGCTAATAATTTGCCTCAGATGTGTGATCACAGATGCCTTAAAGCAGGGCTGTTTTGTACTCCCTTGTAGCGTTATTTTAACAAAAATATGGTTGTAGTGATCAGGCTGAGTGGTGTAGTTTTGCCTCCTTGACGTCTCCATTGATTTAGCTGGATCCAGTACAAAGAAGCAGGATTAGAGATGCACTTCTGAACATTTCTGAGTCACAATCTGTGGGAATGGAAGTAATAAGCCAATCATATGGAGGGAGAAAAATCAAATGGGACAAAGATGAGAAAGCAGCTCTGTTCTGTGTTCTGCAATGATGCAAAACATTCTGAGTTCCTCTTTAATCCTGGAGTTGTATTAGAACGGTCAAACCCACCCAAAGGGACTCCCAAATCCCATACAATCAGGGTAGTACCTTTAACGTTTTGGAGGAGGGACCATAGCTCAGAGATGGTACACATGCTTTACATATAAAAGGTCCCAACCAGGTTCAGTCTCTTGCATCTTCGGTTAAGGGATGTTGGAAGCTAGTTTAGGAAGATGTTCTGCCTGAACTCCTACCAGCCAGAATAGAAAAATCTGGGCTAGATAATCTGTCTCCCTAGGAAGGACCTCCTTCTAGGACAGGGCCCTCCAACCGTGGGTCCCCAGATGTTGCTGGACTACAGCTCCCAGAATCCCTTGCCATTAGCCATGCTGGCTGGGCATGCTGGGAGCTGTAGGCCAGCAACATCTGGGGACCCAAGGTTGGAGAGCCTGGGCTACAGCTCCCAGAATCCCTTGCCATTAGCCATGCTGGCTGGGCATGCTGGGAGCTGTAGGCCAGCAACATCTGGGGACCCAAGAAGGTTGGAGAGCCCTGCTCTAGGAAGTGGACTTTAAGACAGGGGTGTTGAACCTCAGGGCTGTAGGCCAAATCCAGCCCTCTGGGGTTCCCCCAACAGCCAAGCCCCCTTCCCTGGCTCCACCCCCTTTTCCCCCAAGTCCTGATCACTGGGTAGTCCCACTGCATCCTAAAAGGTTGAAATGCCTCTTGTTGTAACCTTATTTACTGGCAATCAGGGATGGGGACTTGGACTCGAGGACTCGACTCGTGAGTCGGACTGAGTCCCCCCTCTGACTCGACTCGGACTCGAGTCCCAATATTTTTAATGGGACTCGAGACTCGACTTGGGACTCGAGACCAAGGACTCGTCAACATCCCTGCTTGATGCCACCTGCAGGTGCTGCCTGGACCCAGTTGCAGTAACAATCCAAGTTTATTTTTTTGAATCATTTTCCTAATGCAACCTTTCAGACATTTTGGCTTTGGCTGCCTCTGACTGCCTGTTTGGGGTTCCCAGCCTCCTCTGCCTGCCTGGTCTCTTCTTAACCAGTTCCACAGTTTGAATTGCCCAAGACAAAGGCCTCTGCCTGCCTGCTTTGGGGTTCCCTGCCTCCTCTGCCTGCCTGGTTATTTTGGGTTTGTCTGCCTGGTCTGTTCTTGTCAAAATCAGTGGCAGAGTTTTGAGATAAAAAGGCACACTTGTGCCTAGAATTTATTTAAGCCGCACATCTGAAGTAGCCTTATTTTGTTGGGGGAAAACCCCATTGATTTTAATAGGGACTCGTGGAGTCAGCTTTGGGAGTGACTCGGGACTTGGGAGTCACCATTTTGGACCAAGGACTCGGACTCGAGACTCAGGTCCAAAGACTCGTGACTCGACTCGTGACTCGAGACCAAGGACTCTTCCAATAAGAGCTTTATTACTAAAACAAGCCACACCTCTTTTGCCTTTGGCCCTGCCCACCACTGGGATGTGCCCCCTGACAGCTTCTCCAAAGCTGAATTCGGCCCTTGGGCTAAAAGAGTTTCAACACCCCTGCCTTAAGAGGTCAGGGTCACACATTCAGTACAGAGAGAACTACAAAGGGGAAAAGCAGAAGATTAGAGCACAGGGAGGAGTAAGTGGGAGACAATAATCTGGGAATGTTTGGAGATAGTTGACATGTGCACTCTCTCATCCCTCGATCATTGCACCGTCAAATGATGATGAAGATGATGATTTATTCCATTTATTACCACAATATGCCGCCTATATACAAATACCCTAGGTGGCAATACAAGATTATAATATAACCAATTTACACCAAATAAATATACAATAAAAACATGACAAATACCATTAAGCATAAAAACAAGATGAAAATTCCATTAAAAAATCCATAAAAATTAATAAAAATTCCAAAAGTGTGATAAAACACTATGAAAAGAAGGCTTGGCGAAATAGTAAGGTCTTCAGTGCCTGCTTAAAAAAAACATCCAAAGAAGTCAACAGATGCATTTCAATCGGCAGATCATTCCACAACTGAGGGACAGCAAAAGAAAAGGTCTTCCAACGTGCAGCTCCCAGTCTCACATTCGGCAGCTGTGCAACAGATTGCCCTCAGAGGACCGTAAGTGGTGTGGTGGAACATAGGGGAGGAGGTGCTCCCTAAGGTCCCTTGGACCTAGACCTAAATGATGTCTTGCATGGGAGAATTGGCTCTCACAGGAATAACACTGCAGGCAGGACTTCTGTTTCATATGAACCACCTCATATGATCTCATTCACAACACATTTTGAAGGAGTCAGGAGTCCTGACAGGAGTCAGGAGTCATCAACATGAAGTGCCGTAAGTCAGAGTGCATGCTTTGCATGCGGAGAATCCCAGGTTCGGTCTTGGGCATCTCCAGTTAAAAGGATCATGCAGCAGGTGGAGGGAAAGGTCTCTGCCAGTACCCTGAAGAGCTGATGGCAGTAGACAGTACTGGGCTAGATGAAGAAACAGTCTGACCTGCAGAAGGTAGCTTCCTATGTTCCCAAGGTTGGGTTCATACATGTCTGCGCTTCAGTGGATGAGCTGCATGAGTGAACAGTACAGTAATCATAGAATCATAGAGTTGGAAGGGGCCTACAAGGCCATCGAGTCCAGCCCCCGGCTCAATGCAGGAAACTAGAGGAGGGGTCTCCCATCCCAGTAATAACCAGGCCTGACCCTGCTTAGCTTTCCACACTCAGACTAGCTGAGCCAGCGTGAGCCACTGGCCTGTCAAGTGATGTACAGTACATGTATGTGTGCTAGGGATGTTGGAGAAATCCACAATGGACCCAAATGAGTTTGGATTTCTATGAATCCAACCCACAGATTCTGCAGTGGACCAGCTTTTCCTGAGTCACACAGATTCTGCAGGCGTGTGGACCAGTGTTTTGTTTTGTTTTTACTTTCTGTAATTTTACGCAAATTTAGTCATAGAAAAATACAGGGGGGGGGACCCACTGACTGAAAATGCACATTTCCCCCATAGACTGAAGTGTGAAAATATGCATTTGGCGGGGATTTGCATATTTGGGGGGGGGGGCTTTGCACATTTTCATAAGTGCAATTTTGCACAAATGCATACAAACACATTTGCGCAAAATCCAGTTCTGTCAATGAGCAGACCACAGAACAAAAGGTGACTGGAAAATATGCAAAACACAGACGGAATGGATTTTGGAAAGGCCATGCATCCCTACTGGAAGCAGCCCTGAACTGTGTGGATAACTGGAAGTCAAGAAAGTTGGTATAGACAGTTTGTTTCCTTTTTATACCTACCTATGTATATTTTGGTCATGTCAATTACACTTTGATTCCGTTTTCTCACACTAAATTGACTCTATGGGGCAATCCAGATCTAAAAATTGTTTAGAAAATGATTTTTTTAATGGACATGGACAGATAAGGAGATTTTAACTTTGGATCAATTAGTGGGTGCCAATGTTAAGTTCTTGCCATTTTCTATCCTGCATGCTAAATATGACTTGCTAGCTATGGCTGAATAGCAATACATGCAATACATGCAATTGTAACATTTGTTAGAACCATAGAATCATAAAACAGTAGAGTTGGAAGGGGCCTGCAAGGCCATCGAGTCCAACCCCCTGCTCAATGCAGGAACCCAAGTCAAAGCATCCCTGACAGGTGGCCGTCCAGCTGCACCTGGAATGCCTCCAGAGTGGGAGAGCCCACCACCTCCCTAGGTAGTTGGTTCCATTGGTGTATTGCTCTAACAGTCAAGAAATTTTTCCTGATGTTTAGGTGGAATCTGGGTAACTTGAGCCCATTATTCCGTGTCCTGCAAACTGGGATGATCGAGAAGAGATCCATTCCTGGCCCTCCTCTGTGTGACAACCCTTCAAGTATGGAAGAGTGCTATCATGTCTCCCCTCAGTCTCCTCTTCTGAAGGCTAAACATGCCCAGTTCTTTCAGTCTCTCCTCATAGGGCCTTGTTTCCAGACCCTTTATCATCCTTGTTGCCCTCCTCTGAACCCTCTCCAGTTTGTCTACATCCTTCTTAAAGTGTGGTGCCCAGAACTGGATGCAGTACTCAAGGTGGGGCCTAACCAGTGCTGAGTAAAGGGGAATTATCACTTCACGCGATTTGGAAGCTATACTTCTATTAATGCAGCCCAAAATAGCATTTGCTTTCTTTGCAGCCACATCGCATTGCTGGCTCATATTCAGTTTGTGATCCACCACAATTCCAAGATCCTTCTCACTCGTAGTATTGTTGAGCCAAGTGTCCCCCATTCTGTAACTGTGCATTTGGTTTCCTTTCCCTAGGTGCAGCACTTGGCATTTATCCCTATTAAAAATACAGGCCTGTGGCTCATGCTGGCTCAGCTTGTCTGAGCGTGGAAAGCTAAGCAGGGTCAGGCCTGGTTATTACATGGATGGGAGACCCCTCCTCTAGTTTCCTGCATTGAGCAGGGGGTTGGACTCGATAGCCTTGTAGCTCCTTCCAACTCTATGATCTATGAAATTTCATTCTGTTGTTTTCGGCCCAGCGCTCTAGCCTATCGAGATCACTTTGAATTTTGTTTCTGTCTTCCAGATTATTAGCTGTTTCACCCAACTTTGTGTCATCTGCAAATTTGATAAGCATTCCCTGCACCTCCTCATCCAAGTCATTAATAAAAATGTTGAATAGCACTGGGCCCAGGACCGAGCCCTGTGGTACCGCGCTTGTTACCCCTCCCCAGTTTGAGAAGGTACCATTGATAAGCACTCTTAAAGACTGATATTACAACATTGGAAGGATAAACACTCACCTCTTGTAATGCAATAGATTGAGGACCTTACAACATTTTCAATATTTGAAAATATTTGCATATAAACACCACCTTTGATTGATACTTATATGAATATCTGGTCTGCATTTGTTGAAGCTTATGTATAATTGCTAGATCGTTGTATTTCCGTATATATGCAGTTCATATGTATTCATTGCTATGGATATATACAAAGTCCTGTGAGGAGAGACTGAAATAACTGGGCATGTTTAGCCTTCAAAAGAGAAGACTGAGGGGAGATATGACAGCACTCTTCCAGTACTTGAAAGGTTGCCACAGAGAGGAGGGTCAGGATCTCTTCTCAAACATTCCAGATTGCATGACATGAAATAATGGGCTCAAGTTACAGGAAGCCAGATTCCGCCTGGACATCAGGAAAAAATTCCTGACTGTTAGAGCAATACACCAATGGAACCAACTACCTAGGGAGGTGGTGGGCTCTCCCACTCTGGAGGCATTCAAGGTGCAGCTGGACAGTCATCTGTCAGAGTGCTTTGACTTGGGTTCCTGCATTGAGCAGGGGGTTGGACTCGATGGCCTTGCAGGCCCCTTCCAACTCTACTTTTCTATGATTCTATGAAATGCATGTATGTATATTTTAAAAAAACTGAAAAAAAGGAAAAGGAATATATATATATATATATATATGTGTGTGTGTGTGTGTGTGTGTGTGTGTTTTCTATTCACATTTGGACACTCAAAGCAGACTACAATTAAGAACACAAAGAGGGCTGAATTGATCAAAGACTTATTTATTTATTTATTTATTTATTTGATTTGTAGCCCACCTTTCTACCAAGAAAAATGGCACACAAGGTTGCTAATGGCACACAAGGTGGCAATTTAGTGCAGCATCCAATTTCTTACAGTGGTCAACCAGATGCTCATGGGAAGTCGACAAGCAGGACATGAAGACAATGGCATTTCCTGCTGTTGTTCTTCAGTGACTGGTATTCAGAAGTATGCTACCACTGTATATCTAGCATGAATAAGATCCATGAAAATTGTGGTAGTATACTCTAATATGTATGATCACTGAATAAGATGCAAGGCATGATTAGGTCAAGCTCTAGATCAGACATTTCTAATCTGTTAGTGGATATCCAACTGCTGGAGCTCTATTGGGTGAGCAACACAGACAGAGAGAAACCACAATGGGAGAACGGATCTGGATTATCTCTTGTTGCCACATATTCAAGTCATAATTGATATAAAAGGACTGTACTCCGATGCGCCGATGGCGAAATTCCCGCTCCGAAGACGATCGAACACGGGTTAGAGCTGCATCTTCAGCCTACCGGGTGGCGGTGAAGGCAGCAAAAAAGAATTTCTATGCTGCCTCCATTGCGTCTGCAGAGTGCTGCCCCAGGAGGCTGTTCCAAGTGGTCCGGAGTCTGGTCGGTCCAGTCGCTCCGGACCCACTGGAACAGTCAAAAGCCTCCTGTGAGGCTTTAGCGAAGCACTTCGCAGATAAAATCGATCGGATTAGGAGTGGGATATCGTACGTCGTGGACACAGGGAGTGAGCGGGAGGAGGCCAATGGCAGACCGGTTTTGTGGGATCGGTTTCGGCTTCTTCCTTCTGATGAAGTGGACAAGGTGCTTTCATCTGTGAGGCCGACCACCTGCTTGCTTGACCCTTGCCCATCCTGGCTCATCATGAGCTGCAGGGAGAGACTGGGTGAGGGGATCAAGGCGGTGGTGAATGCCTCCCTCGAGGAGGGAGTGATGCCATCAGCCCTCAAGGAGGCAGTAATAAGACCGCTTCTAAAGAAGCCCTCCTTGGATCCCCAGGATTTAAACAACTTTCGCCCAGTCTCCAATTTACCATTTCTGGGCAAGGTGATCGAGCGGGTGGTGGGTGCTCAGTTGAAGGCACACTTGGATGAAGCCGATTATTTGGATCCGTGCCAGTCGGGCTTCAGGTCTGGACATGGGACGGAGACGGCCTTGGTCGCCTTGGTGGATGATATGAGGAGGGCTTTGGATAGGGGCGAATGCTCCTTTCTAGTCCTCCTCGATCTCTCAGCGGCTTTTGATACCGTTGACCACGGTATCCTCCTGGACCGTCTGGAGGGGTTGGGCTTAGGAGGCACTGTATTGCAGTGGTTCCGGTCCTTCCTCTCTGGAAGGTATCAGAGGGTAGTTCTCGGGGTAGTTCTCGGAGGAGGCTTCGGACCCTCGGCTGCTCACTTGTGGAGTGCCGCAGGGTTCCATCCTCTCCCCGATGTTATTCAACATCTACCTCAAGCCGCTGGGAGCTATCATCAGGAGGTTTGGGGTGCAGTGTCATCAGTATGCGGATGACACGCAGCTCTACCTCTGTTTTAAGTCCTCACCGAGGTTGGCCGTTGAAACCCTGTCCAAGTGCCTGGAGTCAGTGGCTGGCTGGATGGGAAGGAATATGCTGAAACTGAACCCCGACAAGACCGAGGTACTTCTGGTGGGGGACAAGGGAAGGTTAGGGGATGTTGACCTGGTGCTGAATGGGGTACATCTACCCCTGAAGGACCAGGTCCGCAGCTTGGGGGTCATTCTAGACTCCCAGCTGTCCATGGAGGCTCAGGTGGCAGCTGTGAGCCGGGCGGCGCTGTATCAACTCCATCTGATACGGCAGCTGCGCCCCTACCTTCCTAATCACCTGCTCCCATCAGTGGTTCATGCCTTGGTCTCCTCTCGCCTAGACTACTGTAATGCGCTCTACGTGGGGTTACCCTTGAAGACGGTCCGGAAGCTTCAGCTGGTACAGAACGCGGCGGCTCGCCTGATTAAGGGCAGCCGCCGGCGTGATCACATCACGCCAGTGCTTAAAGAGTTGCACTGGCTACCAGTTGCTTGCCGAGCCGAATTCAAGGTGTTGGTTTTGACCTTTAAAACCCTACACGGCTCCGGCCCAGCTTATCTCAAGGAGCGCCTCCAGCAACATCAAGTAGGCCGCTCAACAAGGTCTGCCACGGACGGCCTTCTCCTTATCCCATCAGCCAGAGCAGCCAGGCTGGTGGGGACTAGGAAGAGGGCCTTCTCTGTGGCGGCCCCCACATTATGGAACTCCCTCCCTAGTGACCTTCGCCATGCCCCCTCCGTGATGAGCTTCCGCCGTGCATTAAAAACATGGCTGTTCAGGCGGGAATATGGGGTGGGTTAGGTTTTTAATGAGAATTTTTTATATTGTTTTAATTATTATATTTTATTGTGTTTTATTGTATTTTAATTGTACATCGCCCAGGGTGGCCGGGTGACCGGCCAGATGGGCGATTGATAAATGTAATAAAATAAATAAATAAATAAATAAAATACTCCCGCTTCCTGTAATAGGGCTGCTCCCATACTCATCCCTGACCTGGCTATCCTAAACCAGAAGTTAGTTTCTAGCTTGCTGATAGGCTTATCAGGATGCTGGATTTTATTATTATTATTATTATTATTATTATTATTATTATTATTATTATTATTATTATTATTATCATCATCATCATCATCATCACCATCATCATCGGTCAAAACATATAAACTCTATTGTTTAATCAATGCTGCAGGTTGGATCAGCAATCAGAAAAGATTCTACTGCCTGCTGAAGTGGGATTATTTTAGGTGTTCTAAGTTGCCATTGATAAAGAAAATCAGGAGCTATAATAAAAGAGGCTTTCATGTTAACTTTGGAACTGTGAGCTAATTTAAAGATGATTTGGTCAATGCTGTGTACATTTCTTGCTCACAAAGGAAGACACACAAGTTGTGAAACCTCATGTCTTTCTGAACTTTCTATTGACTCAGAAGGAAGGAATCTAAAGAGTTTATAAGGAAGTTAGCAATTAGACCAGGGCTGGGCAACTACAGTAAAGGTGTGAGGGGGGGAGATGACCCCCCACAACCCAGCCCTCCATGGGCCAAATGATGGTACATGATATGAGTAATATTTACATAGCCAGATTTAGCTTTCCAGGATTTGCACCCAATGCCTCAAAATACAAAAGATGGTTGCAAAACTTTGGATGGAGCATAACAGAATACCAAACAGTGCATGCTTCTTCTGTTGCTACATACAAAGTTATTACAGATACCATGGCCTTTGCTTTTATTATTTAGGAAAAGAGGGAATAAAAGAATATACCGTAGTCTGTTTTGTAGCCCTTTATGGCATAGTTCCAAAGCAGATGGATGTTAACTACTTGCATAAAGCACTTTTTAAAAGACCATTTTCAAGACCTATCATGCTTAGAGGAACATGCTTTCCTGGCTATTTGTACAGTCTTTCCCGATTTTTGTTGTTGTATCTGACTGTAATTGTGACAAGAGCCACGGAGCTCTTCCACATGTGGATAGCTCCATTCAGTTCAATAGAGGCAGCAAATCCAAGTGTGCAAAGGAATGCAATTGGGACAGCTATTGTGGATGGATTGGCTCTGCACACATACACCAACTTGTCCTGGATTAATGTGTATGTTTGCACATGTGTGTGCATATTTAATTAAACAAATCATTTTCATTATTATGGTTTCTCCACCAGGAGCCATGGGAACTGTTCTCTGAGGAGTCCAGGGTTTGATACCTTGAAAGGCCTAAATGGGGTAGCCACTTGTGCACTGCTGAAAAAAGAAGAAGGAATGCATCACCAAAAAAGAGGACAAAAGTTGATACTAGTTTGCATAGGCTCAGCTTGTCTGAGCGTGGAAAGCTAAGCAGGGTCAAGCCTGGTTATTACTTGGATGGGAGACCCTTCCTCTAGTTTCCTGCATTGAGCAGGGGGTTGGACTCGATAGCCTTGTAGGCTCCTTCCAACTCTATGATCTACGAAATCTATGACATCTATAATACATGTGCATATGCAGGTTTATATGTATAGGTGCAAATTTCAAAATAATAACTGTATTTTTAAATTGAAATACAATGGAGAAAGTAGACAGGGAGACATTTCCCTCCCTCTCTCATACTACTAGAACCCGGGGTCATGCCATGAAGCTGATTGGTGGGAGATTCAGGACAGATAAAAGGAAGTACTTCTTCACACAGCACATAGTTAAACTGTGGAATTCATTTCCAAAACATGTAGTGATGGCCACTAATTTGGACAGCTTTAAAAGGGGATTGGACAAATTAATGGAGGAGAAGGCTATCAATGGCTACTAGTCGTGATGGCTCTATGCTACCTCCAGGATCAGAGGCAGTATGCCTATGTGCACCAGTTGCTGGGGAGTGCTGTTGCACTCATGTCCTGCTTGTGGGATCTCGTGGGCAGCTGTTTGGTCACTGTCTGAACAGAATACAGGACTAGATGGACCCTTGGTCAGATCCTGCATGACTCTTCTTATGTTCTTATGTTCTTACAATGGATCTCACCATAGTGGAAAAGACCTACCAAGTGACCCGTGTGCCTGCTCAGTCTGCTTCCCAGCTGTTCTTGATGGGGCAACTTCAAGACCCTTGGGTTCTTCTTCCTAAGGGTTCTTTGACTTCAAACCAGACTTGGACTGGTACAGCCCATCAGATAGAAGACACCTTCAAATAGAGGACTGTCTTCTGCCAGCTCTCAAAAATAGAGGACTGCCCTTGGTATGTAGGGCACCCAGCCACCCTAGGCCTCAGTGGTGTGGAACGTGTGCATTCTGTCAGGTGATGGGGAAGACCTCTCTCTGCTGAGCCCATGGTGAGCTCCTGCCAGTCAGAGTACCCAGCACTGGGATAGATGAACAAATAGCCTAACCCTAAAAGGTGCAATCCTATGCGTGTTTAGACAGAAAAAATCCTACGACTCCTGACATTCCCCAGCCAGCATGGCTGGCTGGGGAATGCTGGTGTGGTAGAATTTACACAGAGGATTGTACCCCAAGACTGCCTTCTCCAGCACGGCTGCTCCCTGCTTTCTGTTCCACATCAGAGGCCTTGCTTTGGATGCCTCTGCAGAATGAGGCCTAGCAGATGTGCGCTAGGAGCAGAGCAGGGCCTCCTCACTTGTGGTGCCAACGCTATGCAGAATTCCCTTCCCAGGGAGGCCTGCCAGCCAGACCCACATGCTATGGGGCTTCACAGTTTGCAGATTAAAACCTGGCCGTTTGGGGGTTAAATTGATGTAGGTTTTGTGGTTGGTTTTCCTTGGTTTCTGATTTTGGCATTTTGTTTTGTTTCCTTGGATTGAGTACTTTGAATTGAACCTTGAAACATGTAACCAGGGGGAGGCGGGTGTCTCCTATTTCGGTGGGGCTCCTAATCTATTGCAGGTTTCATTTGGAGCTTTATAGGAGCTATCCATGGTGCTGAACTCCATTCTAAAATAGGTTTACTACCACGGAGCACCATGGATAGCTCCTATAAAGCTGCCAATAAGAGCTGCCATGGATTGGGAGCCACACCGAAATAGGAGTCGCCGGCCTCCACTGCATGCAACCAGTGTGGACTGGAGTAGGGCAGAGTAGATGTTTAGTTCTCTTTTTAAGGATCTAAATAGCAACATTTTAAGGCTGAACCCATGTTGAAATTGGACTTCTCACTATTGTTATGCCAATAATCTTACAGCACACACTTATACATAGTTACCGGGAGTATATTTGGTGCCAATGGAAATTATTCCTAGATAAATAGGCATAACACTTCATGCTTATTCAAAATCAAGGTCTACTTATGTTTCAGAGTTTGTATGCTTAGGATTGCAGAGCTAAATCCTGATCGCGAGCACATTTATTTCCAATAAGTCCCACTGCATTTAATGGGACTTATTTCCTTGTAAGTGTGGTTCCAGGTCCTGCCCTTAGGCTGCAAACCTCATAAGCAACATATTTCTATAAGCTGCATTTCTAATCACTCAGGTTTTATTTATTTTTTTAAGTGTGCCCCCTTAAGTAGTGGTGTGTTTTTTTTTACATTGACCTAGATATATGTTTTATTTTTTAAAATTATTTTTTACTCTTCTCATGGCAAAGTCCTTTCAAGTTGTGCCAGTGTTATTATTTCTCAGAACGAGTTTCATCTTGATCCATAAACATCTTGATGCCAAGAAAAATGTTGCTTTAAAGACAATGCATCTTTATTTCTGCCGCAGGCCATCAGAAACCCTGTTCGAGCAACTGGAGGAATTAAAGAGCTTAATAGTATTTCTCTCATTTCCAACAGTTCCTTTTGACACTCCAAAAAGCTGCTTTTCTGAGTCCCACCAGGGGCCATAAATATTAGATTATAGAGGTTCTTTTGGGCACCCTCTGCTGGGAATAAGTTCTCTTGTACAGACCCCATTTCAATGAATGGGAGCATTATTATGCACCACTTTTCCTCTTTGCTCCCGGGCTCCTTGGGAGGATGCAAACAATCCTGCAGCAGGTCTGAAAAATGGGACTCAGGCATGTCACATGAGGATTTGGACTCGGCAGCAGGACCGGCATCAAGGCTAGGAATGGCTGGGCACCCGCTAAGGGCCCACAGCCCAGCATGGGCCTACTGACATGAGCTCACTGGAGTAGCTTCACTGTTGCCATCTGCTTGTTGACCTGCCTCTCACTCTGGCTGAGACAAAGGTGGTGGTGAGAAGGAGGAGCAGGAGGTGCCCCTGCCTTCTTGCTCTCTGGCTCTCTACCTGTGAAGTAAGCAAGTAGTAGCAATGAGGAGCAAGAGCAGATGGTGAGAATGGTGGTGAGAAGGTAAACTCACTGAGAGAGGGGGCCCATTGAGGGTGCCTTGCCCAAGGCAGGGATGTTGAAGAGTCCTTGGTCTCGAGTCACGAGTCGAGTCACGAGTCTTTGGACCCAAGTCTCGAGTCCGAGTCCGAGTCCTTGGTCCAAAATGGTGACTCATGAGTCCCGAGTCCCGAGTCACTCCCAAAGCTGACTCCACGAGTCCCTATTAAAATCAATGGGTTTTTCCCCCAACAAAATAAGGCTACTTCAGATGTGTGGCTTAAATAAATTCTAGGCACAAGTGTGCCTTTTTATCTCAAAACTCTGCAATTGATTTTGGCAAGAACAGACCAGGCAGACAAACCCAAAATAACCAGGTAGGCAGAGGATGCAGGGAACCCCAAAGCAGGCAGGCAGAGGCCTTTGTCTTGGACAATTCAAACTGTGGAACTGGTTAAGAAGAGACCAGGCAGGCAGAGGAGGCAGGGAACCCCAAACAGGCAGGCAGAGGCAGCCAAACCCAAAATGACTGAAAGGTTGCATTTTAGGAAAATGATTTTTAAAAATAAACTTGGATTGTTACTGCAACTAGGTCCAGACAGCACCTGCAGGTGGCATCAAGCAGGGATGTTGACGAGTCCTTGGTCTCGAGTCCCGAGTCGAGTCTCGAGTCCCATTAAAAATATTGGGACTCGAGTGCGACTCGTGTCGGAGGGGGGGACTCAGCCCGACTCACGAGTCGAGTCCTGGAGTCCGAGTCCCCATCCCTGCCCAAGGGCTCTCAAAAACCTGGAGCTGGCACTGCTGCTGAGCACTACCACCAAGCTCTGGTCACGGAAGTGTGGAATCAGCTAAACCAACAAGGAAGGAAGCAACAATCAATGGTGCAGCTAGGTAATTTTAGACCATGGACTTAATGGTCTTATGAAGGTCCCCTTGAGATGGCCATGTGTATTACTTCAGTTGTGAAGCACACAGTTAACATTTATCCTCTCCACCCCACATGCCATGCTTTACAGCTTCTTCTACATCCCTGCTACTTTCGAACAACGACACTATTTACCAACCCTGACACAGTCGTTTGGTTCTGGCTAATGAATACAGGGAGTGTGGACCTTCTTTGCCTCTTAGGTAATGTTTCATCCAGCTTGCTCTACAGAGAAGCACAGCCCAATCTTCAGAACAAAAGGTGTCATTAAAGGATACTCAGCAGTGTTTGACCTGGCTGGGAAGTGGAGATGATTCAGAACTGGACCATTTCCCCCACCAGGGCTTGTGGTACCCTTGTGGACTAGGCAGCTGGGTAGGGGCATGGCAATCACACAGTCATTGGCATGTCTTCCCCAGACATAGGAAAAAACTTTCTTTAACTTTTTAGTCAAGGAGGAAGCACGCACATTCCATGTCTCCTTTGCCTCGGTGGTGGTTCCAGAGCCTTAACATCATTCCTGGCAGCTCTCAGGTCATGCCTTCTGGAACAAAATGGATTCCCTGAACCAGGGTGTCAAGGCAATGCTAGTTAGGTTTGTAGTGCACACGACATGTGCCAGAGAGCCAGTGCATCTGGAGATCCTCCATAACAGTCAGGGGAGGGGAGGGCCGAGAGCAAAGGGGAGGGCCACCATAGGAGTAGTAATGAAGAGAAGGTGCAATGGTGGGGGGAAGGGATGATCATGGCAGTTAAGGGGAAGACTATTTTGACATCTACGTGCTATTTGCCTTTCTAGCTCATCCTCCTACCTAGATAGCAATGGCAGCCTTACTGTGGTCCTCTCAAGACTCAAGGTGCTGGTATTGAATGCCAGGTTGGCCATGGAGAAGGCAGAGGCCATTTACAATCTGATCCGGGAAGAGTAGGACAACCTGATGGGGTATAACAGAAACCTGGCTGGACAAAACCCCCCCCCCCAGGTTATATGGTGCAACACCAGCTGAGGCTTAGGGTTTGGGAGGAGGGGTAGGTGTAATCCACAATTACTCCATCTCCCTGGTAAGATACCCTATCCAACAGTTGGCCAGTCTGTTGGCCTCATGATGGGTAATAGAGACAAGATAGGCATTCTGTTAAATGTTCAGTCCAACCCATTGCCGAACAGTCTCCCTGATACAATAGTTTGCCTAACAGAGCTGGTCTTGGAGGTGATATCGAGGACCCCATGGCTTCTGGTCTTCAGGGTCTTCAACATTCATGCTGAGGCTACCTTGACTGGAGTAACTTAGTATTTCATAGCCATCGTGGCTACCATGGGCCCATCTGAAATTATATCTAGCCCATCCCATGTGGCAGGACGCTCACTGGACCTATTTTTCTGTACTGGAGTTGTGGAAGGAGACCTGTGGGTGGTGGAGCTGAATATGACTCCTTTGTCATGGACAGATCACTGTCTGATCCAGTTTGGGCATTGGACTCCCAAATAATTAGGGACCGGCTTAGTGCAGATCCAGTAGGCCAATGTGTTGAACCCTCAAGGGCCCAACACGATCAATTTGCATTACATTTTGTGGACAAGAATCACTTGTATCTGTTTCGCTGTAGAGACCATAGTTTTGACAGAATCGGAGATGGATGTAGCCAATTCACCATCTGGTCCTGTTGTGGATACCTTGGGTATACATTTCACTGCCCTTGGATGTGGACACGGTGCTTGGAGGGTTGAGGTAAACCACCTGCTCTTTGGACCCTTGCCCATGTCACGGGTGGCTTGTGAAATCTGCTAGGGCTGGGCTGATGGTGTGGATCTCAGAAGTGGTGAATGCCTCACTGAGAGATGGGATTGTCCCAACAGCTTTAAAAGAGGGCAGTGGTCAAAACGCTTCCAGCAAAGCCACATGTAGATTCCATGGCTATGAAAATTGATTGCCCGGTCTCCAATGTATCATTCTCAAGCAAGATCCTAGAGCAGGTGGAGGCTCGTCAACTCCAGACAGTCCTGGAGGGCACTGATTATTCAGATCCATTGCAGTCTGGCTTTCAACCTGGGGTTGGGTCAGAAACTGCCTCGGTGACCTTGATGAATGACTTACGTCAGGAAATGGATGGGGGAAGTGAGACCCTGTTGGTTCTTCTGGGCCTCTCAGCAGCTTTCAGTTGTTGTTGTTGTTGTTGTTGTTGTTATTATTATTATTATTATTATTATTATTATTATTATTATTATTATTATTATTTATGAATCGCCCATCTGGCCAGACATCTGGCCACTCTGAGCGATTTACAATCCAATAAAATACAAGAGGGTACCATGATATCCTATGGGCCATCTTTCTGCGTTGGGATTTGAAGGCATGCTGGTTTAGGTAGTTTTGGTCCTATCTGGCGGGAAGGGCTCAGAACGTGGTGTTGCGGAACACCAACAAAGCTGCCTCAAAGCTCCAGCTTTCCCCCCATACTTTTTTTTAATATCTACATGAACTTCTGGGTGAAGCCATGGTAGCTTGGGCCAAACTGTAATCAATACGTGGATGACATGGCTCTACCTCTTGTTTCTATATTCTAATCCCAAGGAGGCAGTGGAAACCCTGGACAGGTGTCTGGGGTCAGTTTTGGGGTGGATGGGGACAAACAAGTTGAAGCTTAATTCTATTCAGACAAGATAGAAGTGTTCCAGGTGGGGAACTATGCTGATATAGATGGAGGTCAAGTATGCAACTGACTCTGAAAAGGTGCTGCACTCCCCCTAAAGATCCCGGCGTGCAGTTTGGGAGTTGTCTTGGACTTGGTACCATAGGGTTGTGGGTAATGTCCGGGGCCAGGGGTGCTTTTTACCAGTTTTGGCTGGTTCACCAGCTGTGGTCTTCTCTAGAGAACACTGACTTTACCTCAGTAGCACATGCTCTGGTTACATCCTGGCTTGACTGCTGTAATGTGCTTTTTGTGAAGCTGCCTTTGAAGATGGTCTAGAGACTACAATTGGTGCAGAATGGTGCAGTTAGAACACTTGTAGGAGCTGTATCATATTACAACAATTTAGTGCCAGTAACGCTGGCAACCTGTTCTTTTCCAAGTCCAATTTAAGGTACTGGGGTATTAGCCTTTAAAGTGCTAAATAGCTTGGCACCAGGTTATCCAAAGGACCGCTTGCATCTGTACGAGCCTGCCTAAACTGTATGATCAGCATCTGAGGGCCTGCTCTCTTGCCCATCAGTGAGAGCTGTGAAATGGGTGAGTACCAGGGTCAGGGGCTCATCTGTGATGGCCCCAGATCTTTGGAATGTGCTCCTTTAGGAAGTGTGTTTGGGCCCCCTTCTCTGGTTGCCTACTGGAGGATTTTAAAGATGTGCTTATTTGAGTCTGCATCTGGTTAATTTCAGAGAATGTGCCTTTAAGTAAGGTTTTTTATCTTCTGCTACCATCTAATTTGTTATTTTAATGATTCATGTACTGAACATTTATTGTTTTTATGGTTTATTTCGGAAAACAACGTTCTGATTCAGTAACGAAAAAGCTGAGGAGTTTGCTCTTGCAGGTTGCCAATTGCCCTTCAGGATGGAAACTTTCTTTTTGCATACGCATCAGGCTTGGATAAATTCTGGCACTTCTGAGAACTGTTTCTATCCTGCTCGTTTGCTGCTCTTCGGCTTGCACTCTTGGTTGCTGGCCCCTGGCAAACTCCTTCACCCTGCTGCCCCCACAGCCCAGCCTCGGCAGAAAAATAGGTGATGGGTAACACCAGGATCTCGACCAGGGGAGTAGCGGCTATGGTGTATGATCTAGTGGTGAGTTCCCGTCTTTCCCTGTTCATCGGAGTTAACAGCCAAGAGAAGATTTTAAATAAAATAAAATATGGAAGTTCTACAAACAAAAGACTCCAGAAAAATGAAAGTTGGAAGGAGTGCAAGAATCAGAGGTGTTATCTAAATATACAGTGGCAACATCAGTGCCATTACAAGGGAGGGCGGAGCAATTATACCCCACTCAGAGGTGCTTAATGTAGAGTAAGTTCTGGATTTGACCTGTGGCTATAGAGCAGGGCTCTCCAACCTTGGGTCCCCAGATGTTGCTGGACTACAGCTCCCAGAATCCTTTGCCATTCGCCATGCTGGCTGGGTATGCTGGCCAGCACATCTGGGGACCCAAGGTTGGAGACCACTGCTATAGAGGCATGGGGTTCCTACCTGAAGCTGGATCTAGATCAGAGATGATTGATTGATTGACTGATTATATTTATATCCTGCCTTTGTTCCAGCAAGGAACCCAAGGCAGCTTACACAATCCTCCTCCTCCTCCTCCTCCTCTCCATTTTATCCTCACAACAACCCTGTGAGGTAGGGTAGGCCGAGAGTCAGTGACTGGCCCCAAGTGAGCTTCATGGCTGAGTGGGGACTAGAACCCGGATCTCCCAAGTCCCATTCCAGCACTCTCACCACTACACCACACACTGGCTCTCATGCCAACATACATCCTGTGTGCTGCATGAGCTCCTCTGGCCTTTTTTTTTTTTTGAGCCCCCGGCACTCACTACTGTGCTGACAAAATGTGGTGGCCCAGTGGTGGTAGACAGTGGCCATTTGGCTTTAAAACAAGGTGTTTAAAGCAAGGGGAGCACGCACCTTGTCTGGAGAGCACGATTGGAGAGGTTTTTTTGCCACCACCACCCCCGTGTCACTGAGTTTTGGCAGCCAATTTGGTGGCGTTGTGGTTAGGGTCAGGGATGTGGCCCCCCATGTGGTCTGGGTGGGAAATGCAGCTCCCAGCCCCCAGAAGTTGACCACCCCTGTTCTAGACACAATAGAGCAGTGTTCTCCAACCTTGGGTCCCCAGATGTTTTTGGCCTACAACTCCCAGCATGCCCCAGCCAGCTACGCTGGCTGGGGCATGCTGGGAGTTGTAGGCCAAAAACATCTGGGGACCCAAGGTTGGAGAACACTGCAATAGAGGGATGAATCATTTAACACTAGGAATAGCAATCCCAAAGCAACTTGGGGGAAAGGAGCTGGTCCCCATACATGAATCAAAGGCACCCCGAAAATATGGGATGAAAGCTGGTGGGTGGGGGGAAGACACATCGATTGATTTGAAAGCCTCACTGGATAGGGTAAAAATGTCTTATTTAATGTGTTAAATAGCATACATTCACAAGCCACCCAGTTGAAAGAAAAATGCTGGAAAGAAAAATTAACCACTCTTAAAGATATATCGTCCAATGGATTTCAGTGGGAGTCAGTCGTCTTTAAACCAGCTACTTCATCTTAATTGGGAAGTCAATTAAGCTTGTTTTCTTCTCCTCTCAAAATAAGATGAGCTTCTTCATGCCAAGTTTGGATCAAAAGACCCATGGTTTACTACCTCTAAAGTGTTGTTTCCTCAATGGGGGCTGATGGTTTATTTAATAAACAGATGTGCCAGGAAAACTTTATTACCTCAGCTTCACATTTTCCCAGTTGCACCAACTAAATACCACACCTAAGATACCAATAAAATAAGAATATTAACTCCTGTTTCTTTAGTTACATTTTGTGCAAGGGTAACAGAAACATAGCACTCAAACCTCCAGTCATGTAAACTATAGGAAACAGAATTTACTACATTTTCTGCAATAGATCGATTCTTGTCTCCAATTAATAAATTAACATAGGTAAAGATGATACATTTTGTGGTGCCCGGTTTGCTTGGACAGTCTGGGTCAGACTGTTCCAAGTTTCCAGTTTTGAAAGACTTTTAGCAGGCAAACACAGACAAGAAAATTTGGGAATGTGGGCCCATAACAAAACATCTGTTTTCTCCTTTTGCATATTGAAAAGTCCAGATCTGGTTCACAAAATGCATAGGAAGGAAGATGAGGGAAGGAATTAGAGCTGAGCCGAAATTTCTCAGATTCAGAAGATATTTTTTTACAGAAAATTTCTGTCATTTCTTTCTATCACCCTCCCTACCTCTCCAGAAAAAGAAGACCATTTTGCAGAATTTTCTTTGAATACTCCCCACCATTATTATCATTTTTCAGAGGTGGCAGCTGTCATTTCCCCAAAATGCCCCCAAAATATGCTATGACCAGGGCATTGCAGGCCCTGGTCATAGCAGAAATGGTGGCCGGGCTGCCAACAAACTTATTGCTGCTTGCAGCAGAAGCAAAAGACAAACAAACAAACAAAACCAAGAAAGGAGAAAGAAGTGGTTCTACTGCTACTGCTAACAATGAGCCCCACCCCAGAGAAACTGCTGGTGAATTTCTCCTCCCCTTGGAAAAATCTGGTGAAAAATCTCCCCACCCCCATTCCTCTGGACACAAATAGGGTGGAGAATTTTGCATACTCTCCAACATTTCACAGATGAAAATAGGGACACACATGTGAATTTGTAAGAAGTATGGTTAAGCAACAGGAAGGTGTGATCAAGAGGGTATGGCCAGGCAACATGAGGGTGTGGCCAAGGGTATGGCTAGGCAACTAAAGGGCATGGTCAAATACAAAAGTCATTAGAGGAAACACAGAAAATATTAAAATATTTGGTAATATTTTACAAGTGGCTTTTGTAATTTTTTTTTTACCTTACTTAAACCCTTAATTGTTGATATCTGGTGTTTTTCATGGGGGGGAGGTGTCATTGCTTGCAGGGCAATCTCTTTCTTTTTGTTTTAAAATTATTAGGATTGGCACAAATTCAACAGGTGAAGCTTACCCACCCACCCCACACCCCCAAACATGGAGCTTCAGAGAGAAGGGGAAGTTTCTTGCATTTCCTTCTGACACTATACCTCACCTGTTAGAGGCACAGAGTCAGCTCTTTTAGGAAATAAAATCTTTGGCAATATAAAGATAGGAATCATGTGATAAATTCCCTCATTCACCTCTCCCTCTGCACGCACGCACGCACGCACACATCCTCGCATCTGTTCCTTCCCTGCTCTCTTTCTCTCTGTGGGCAGCTGCTTGAGCCTAAGCAGAGCTATCTTAAAGGGGTCATGGGCAAAAACTGCAGCTAAGCTAAAACTGCAAGCTTAGCTGCAATTTTGCCCATGGCCCCCTTTAAGTAGCTTTCAGTTGCGGGAGGCAGGGGAATTCAGGACTCTGCATAACAAAGAGAGAAGCCATGGTGGCGGCTTAAGGGTTTTCGGGGAAGGTCCCGGCTTAAGGGTTTTCAGGAAGGTCCCGGCATTTTGGGGGCAGTTGAAGGCTATGATTTTGAGAGGTCATTTGCACAAAGGTCTAGTGGGAACTTGGTAGGCCGTTGTCTGATGAATATTCAGAAATATCGTCTGTCACAGAAAGAAGCTTCCAGGCAAGGAAGGTGTATATTGTGCAAAATGGGCATGAGAAATTTGTTCTAATGGCCATTCATACTTGGGGATGAACAAAAATATTTGAGCTCATCTAAATTTTCTGAACATCACTTCAAAGCTGATTCCAGTTCACTCCTGTTTTCAGCCTGTTTTTCAGTTCCCTCAAATGGGAAAAGTGAGCATTTCTGTGTGTATTTTTCAAAAGTACGCACTTTTCTCTCATTGACTAAAACATGAAAATGTGTCCTTTTAAAAATGTGCATTTAAAAGTACACATTTTTTAAAAATGTAATTGCAAATTTGGGAATTTGCAAACATTTTCCAGAAAAGAAGTGTTCCTGCTTGCATTTGAAATTGAGAGGGGGACATGCCTGCATGATTTGCAAACACAAACAAAATGCTCATACATCTCTATAATGGGCATTGAGGTAAGGCTAATACAGGAGTAGCTACTTCCCAATTCATAATAAGAGCATGTGAAATGTGTCTGGTGCAGACATATCCATATAATTAACATTTGGATAGAAATGACCTAAATAAAACCTTCCGAAATAATATCTCGACTCTCATTTCCACCACCTGATGCAAGCGAACCAGTAGACGTTCTAAACCAGTGCTTGGAAACAGTTTGGGATTGGAACAAACTACAGCTTGATCCAGGAAAAACAGAGCAAAGGGCTATGGCTGATGGCTCAGAAGGTCCCAGGTTCAGTCCCCGGCATTTCCAGGTAGGACTGTAAAAATTCTTTCCTGAAATCCTGGAGAGCTTTTGCCAGTCAATGTTGACAATTCTGGGCTATCAACAGTCAAGCAGAAGTTACTTTATTTATTTATTTATTTATTTATTTATTTATATTTTATTTTTAAAAAATATTTCTATACTGCTGCTCATATAGTGGTTTGCAAGTTTAAAACAACAAAACAAGTTGTCTTGGATGACCTAAGATATGCTAACTTAAGGAGGTTCAATGAAAAAAGGTTTCCCATCTTTCTGTCCTGTACCCACCTCTTTGAAGTGTTGGGGCCCTCCTGAACAATGTGGGATGGGGCATGGGGTGCTTCTGGGGGAGGGGGATTTGCCCCAAATTAGGCTCACCAGATGGGAGGGACTGCACAGGACCAGTGCAAGGTAGTTTGGCGCCCTAGGCAAAATCAAATATTTAGCCCCCCTCCCACTTGAGCCCTCCCTCCCTCCCTCGGCGGCGGCAGTCCCAGGTGGCGGCGAGGAAGAGTTGGCCGAGCGAGCGAGCTTCCTCCTGCTGCTGCTGCTGCTGCTGCCGCTGGCCTCCGCAGCCCGGGAAGGGAGGAAGGAAGGAAGGTGAGAAGAGGTGCCAAGCTGCGGCGGATCAGCAGCCAGCCAGCCACTCCAGCTGCGCCCGGGCGGACAGAGGCGAGCCCGCCTGCCCGGAGGAGGAGGAGGCGGAGCGGGATTCGGCGCCAAGCGAGCGGCCCCACGCGGAGCTGTCCTCATGGGCGCGGCTGCTGCTGCCCCATGCCCGCCTAGCCTCTCTCCTGCTCAGCTTCCTTGCCCAGATCGGAGGTGCCAAGCGCAGTGAGCCCCGGCTGCCTGACGCCTCACGCGCTCCTGCCGCCGCCGCGGGAAGATCAGGCTCGCTCGCTCCCGTCTTCCTCCTCCTCTTCCGTACACACGTCATGCACCGCCGAAAGCGGAGCGCAGGCCCCGCGCCCTCCCTTCCTCATCCATTCCTGGAGGAGGAGGAAGAGAAGGGCGAGTGTCTGCGTGGGTCTGGGGCACAGGCGAAGCAGGAGCAGAGCGTTTCTGCGCCCCCTTTAGCCATGCGCCCCAGGCAGCCTCCTAGTTCGCCTAGTGGTAGCGCCGGCCCTGCACATGCACTGCATGCAGAAGGTCCCAGGTTCAAGTCCTGGCATCTCCCAGTAGAGCTTGGAAAAACATCTCCCTGAAACCCTGCAGAGACTCTGCCACTCAGTGTTGACAATACTGGGCTAGAATAGATGGACCAATGGTCTGACTCAGTATAAGGCAGATCCTATATTCCTATGTACTCTTGGCTGGGGATTCTAACACTCTAGTGCAGGGCTCTCTAACCTTGGGTCCCCGGATGTTGCTGGACTACAGCTCCCAGAATCCCTTGCCATTAGCCATGCTGGCTGGGTATGCTGGGAGCTGTAGGCCAGCAACATCTGGGGACCCAAGGTTGGAGAGCCCTGCTCTAGTAGGAGGAGTGCAACCAGTTCTGGAGGTTTGCTGCTTGGGGTTGCACCTGGATTTGGCACTTCTACTGGATGCTCAAGTAGGAGTGGTGGCTAGGAGTTCCCTTTACCAGTGCCACTTGGTATGCCAGCTGTGCCCCTACCTGGAGAAATCAGACCTAGCCTCAGTCATTCGTGCCCTAGTCATCTCCAAGTTGGATGACTGCAATGCACTCTACATGGGTCTGTCCTTGAAGACAGTCCCGAAAGTTCCAATCGGTCCAGCAAATGGTCACCGGAGTTCTAGTAGGTGCCAGGAGAGTGGACTGTGTTTCTCTGATCCTTTCCCAATTGCACTGGTTCTGAACTTTCAAGATGGAGATGGTGTTGGCCAGAGTACCTTTGCAATTGGCTCCTCCCAGATGCACCCGCCTGGGAACTCCACTCTGCACCAGAGGTACTCCTCCCTGGACCTTTGACTGGACATGAGAGAAAAGGCCTTCTCATTTATGACACCCCGGTTGTGGAACAGCTTGCCTAAGGAGGTGTGCTTGCACGCCTGCCCCCTCATGCCACGTTGCGCGGCGTGCAGACATTTCACTCTCAGGGTGATTCACTAATTTCATAGATTAATAGATTGGGAAGGGGCCTAACAAGTCCATCGAGTCCCAACCCCCTGCTCAATGCAGAACAAGGGGTCAATAACAACAGGCATGACCTGCTTAGCTTCACATAGACAGCTGAAAAACAATATGCCCTGAGTAATATGAGCAGCTTATATTCATTGAGCTTTTTAGAAGTTTTATAGGGCTCAAAAGCCCTCCCAAATTACAAAAAACGGGGACATCGGGATATGTCGATGTCACAACCCTGCCATATGAATTTTTTAACTGCTCTCTCTCTCTCTATATATATAAACAGGCAGTCCCCAGGTTACGAACGAGTTCCGTTCTTAAGAATGCCTTACGTCAAATTCGTATATAAGTCGGAACGGCATAGCAATCATAACGTTAAAACCAGCATTTACGCAAATTGTGTAGTATACACTACGCTATGTACTCTACGTAAATGACGTAGCACCGGGGAACCCAGAAGTCCCTTCTTAAGTGTGGGTTGTCTGTAAGTCCGATGTTCTTAACTCGGGGACTGCCTGTATATATGTATAAAAGATTGCTGAGCAGTGAGTAGTAAAGGGGAAAAAATGGCGGTGATGGTGGAGGCACTAGGGATGGGAAGCTTGGTTTGATCTGGTCCGTATTCGCCAGTCCCTCTTGGAGGCCAGGTCTCTTCCTCCTCCCCCACGTTACAGAGGGGGGGGGAGAGGGACATTCCAGGCTGCGCTCACTCATCACACACCTGGAAGTGGGGGGAGCATCAGCACATCCCTCGTAATCCTCCAGATAGGAGGCCTACCCCTGCTGGCAGATCTGGCCTCCAAGAAACTGGGAAGTTGGCATTATTTTATGCCAAAACGTATCACATTTTTAAATCTGTTCGTTCATTAAAAAAAACAAAACACACACAAAAAAGCCCCAGCCCTCTTTAAAAATGTATAACCTGGAAGCATGATAGCTGGTCGTTTATTGAGGTTTGGCATGCTAAATTGGTTAGTCTTGAAGGTGCCACTATGCTCTTTGGGGTTTTGTTTTTTTTCTGCAACAGACTAACATGGCTACTCATCTGGAATTTCTTTCTGATAACTAAAACACTGCGTGAAAATTGATAAGCAAATGGATGTATGAATGAATTCACTGATGAACGGAAACAAGATTGTTCTGATTAAAGCACAGGAATTATTATTTTTTTAAATTGGACCAAATACATGATTTCTCTCATTTCTGAGAGCTAAAATTGACTTTAAAAAATGGGAGGAACTTCAAGTTAAATTGGGTGCCTGAACATAGGAAATAATCTCACTTTGAACGTCACAGGTCAGGGCAAGTTAATTTGAAGTGTCCCAGTGTATTCAATTCTGGTGATTTGCGTCTCTGGCTATATCTACTGTGGTCATACACTGTGGCTGCCAGGAGAAGAGAGGTGTTTTTTCCTCCCCTCGTTCTAGTAAGTGAATCTATTCACTCTACTGAATGTTAGAACTGGGCTTGCAAAGAAAGTGCTAAGTGTTTTTAAGTCTGGTTCCACAAAGTGATTTACGCATATGCTTAGATCTTGTCTTACAGCTTCCAATCATCTGGACAGATGGCTCTCCAAGGTTGTCACACACTTGTGGTCTAGCACCATCTAGCCACTTTTTAGGGTAACACACCCCCTCACCACTGAATACGTAGCTCCATAGAGTGGCATCCCTTTTGGAAGTTGTGCCATAGATTTCATAGATTTATCATAGTTTGGTATTCCATGCTATTGGCTATCCCCTGGTTCCATCTTCACTTACCCAATATATGGTTTAGGATCCTGCTGCACCCATAAGCTCATGGTTGTCTTGTCCTTTCTTGTAATCTCCAGCCTGCACGAGGCTGTACAATTTGTGACCCTCAAGTCCAAATATTGCCCACCATCTATGCATTGTGGCCCTCCAGGTTACTTGCTCTCCTGGTTTTACAGCCCCAGTTAAGACTGGAAGGTTTATTAAACCCCTCCTAGTGGGCTGCATAGCCAGTTGCCAGAGGTGAGCAAGGAGTCAGGGCTGAGAGATGCACAGAAACACACCAGAGCCAGAAAGACCTTGTTCACCCAGACCTTGGAGGGGTTTTTTCCCTTCTGTACCCAGCATATATGCCTCATCCCAATGATTCATTCCAAGATGCCATCTCTGCCAACTTTTCCAGTGCACGCTGAACTAAAAACAGAGGGCTCTGCTATCACTTCTCATAAGAACAGCAAGAAAGGCGTTGACAGAGTTTTCCCTCCTCTTATGCATCTCAGTTGTTCACTCCCAAGTGTGTGGAACAAATATGGGAGGGCCCAGCTCCGGATTAACCATTAAGCAATATAAACACGTGCTTCGGGCACCAAGGGAAGGGGGGGGCACCACAGAGTACCACAAATCTTTGCATTTGCATTTTTCTCCTTATAACAGTTTTATTTTTAAAAAATGCATAAAGCAGTGATGAAAATTTGTATTTCTTTCTGTTGCCCTAGTTATAAGTAACTAATTGGCTTATATTGCTTGCTGCCATTTAGTGTTCAATAAATATAATTTAAAAAAACCCGTTTATATTTAATATAGTTGTGTGTTCTGGCGTGGGGGATGGCCTGGAAGAAAACTGAGTTTTTAATGTCTTATTTCACCTTCAGCACTTATTGAGTCTTAATGTCTTATTTCACCTTCAACACTTATTGAGTCTTAGCGTCTTGCCAGATAAGCAATGGAAGGGCCGAGGGGGGCACCATTATTGGGCTGTGCTTAGGGCAGTCAGCTGGCCTTAATCCAGCCCTGGGAGGGCCCATAGCTCAAGTGCAGAATGCATGGTTTGGGCATAGGAGGTTCCATCCTCAGCATCTCCAGTAAAACAATGTCAGTCAAAAGGGTTGGGAAAGACCTCTGCTCAACACATTTTGGGAGCCACTGCCGTGTCAGTTGGAGCTGACAATACTGGACTTGATGGACCAAGAGTCTGTATAGTATAAGAGATGTTCAGTTGTTCAGTACTGCTGTTCCTTCTACCTTTCCTCAATCCAAAACAGGGCTCTTGTTTTGAACTGGGCCACTGGCGGAGAGTTAGAGAAGATGGCCTGTAGCTCTTCACAGCCCCACTGAGTCTCCAAACTACATCCTTCCTCACTTCTGTTCTGCCTTAGATTCTTGTCCCTGTTTCTTTATGGTCATGTAAATTAAGTGATGCAACATTGATCTGGTCTTTCCCCTTGCATTTTGATCTTGAAGAAGACCATCTCCTTACTTGCACTGGATGGGACGTCAGAATGATTGATATGCCACTGATAATAAAAATGCTTTTTTTCATTCTTGGATTTCTTGATCATACGGAGGTTTAGAACTCCAAATCTTTTAACTTGTTCTTTCTCAAACGGAGGAATGCTGTCTGGGTCTGTTCACACTTTAGGGTCAGAGGTGAATCTCCAAACTCCCACACTACACTGACAGATGAAATGTCGTGAAATATGACAATACTGATAAGTCAGAGCTGAGTCAACACTGCTCCATAAACATGTTTAGAGTCTGTTTAGTGTCGTGCTTTAGGGAGGACTTGGGTTTAAAACATGCTCTGAAAAGAGCACATCAAATGGACCTCTTAGGAACATATGAAGCCGCCTTATGTTGAGTCAAGCCATGTCATTTAGTGCTGTTCACTCTGACTGGCCACCAATTGTGTAATCAGATGTCAACACCCTGTTCCATGAGTGGAAGGGAAAGCTGGCAAAATAATGTTCCCCGCACCCCATTTTGCTCTTCTCTTTCTGTGGCCTTTTCTGCTGCTGCCAGATGGAAATCTTTACTTCTTTGGCTGCCTCCACCACAGCAGCCTTGAAACACTGGCTCAGCTTGTCTGAGCGTGGAAAGCTAAGCAGGGTCAGGCCTGGTTATTACTTGGATGGGAGACCCCTCCTCTAGTTTCCTGCATTGAGCAGAGGGTTGGACTCGATGGCCTTGTAGGCCCCTTCAAACTCTATGATCCTATGACCTACTTTAGGTCGTGTGAGTTTTGGCTAATAGAAGTGGGTGGTGGGTAACCAAATAAAGAGACCACAAAATTTCAAATAACGTTTAAATTTTACTGAAGAAAAATGTTGACAGGTGAAAATTCTGATTGGACACAAACACACACACACAGACAAAACCCATATCAACAAGAGGGTAATAAAACAACCAGGGATAAACACACCCAGCTAACCTAACTAGATTGTCTCTCTATTTTATCCAGGTTCCCTAGCCAAACAATATCATAAGGCACAATCCAATCCAGATGTCCGCGGTCCTCTGAACTCAGAGGATTATGGGCATCCTACGGAGATGAAAGTTGCCTCCGTGCTCCTCCCAGCCTGCAAAACCCTTTGACGGCCAATTTTGGCTGTCTAAGTCTTTCACCTCGAAGCGCAAGGGAAAGAAGCTGAGGGACCACCAGGATACTTCGTATTGTATTTGTATTCATGATACTTTGTATTGTACTCCCTAAACTGGTTTAGGGAAGCAGATGGATAGCACACTCCTGTGCCCGCTAGACAGTGTCTAGATGGCCATAGGATTTTTTCAGACTCCCAGCGATGAGGTTAGAAAATCGCTCCGACCTTGTAGCTGGGGATCCACGCATAGATGAGTGCCTGAAAGCGGAGTGAGAGGCATTTTTGGTTTCACTTTGTGGTTATCTGAAGTCCTTCTAACATCAACAACAAGAAGAATAGCAAGAAGTCCCCGCTCAGCCTCCAGGCACTCAGCTGGCAGCCGCACAGGGAAGCCCCAAGGGAGGAAGTCCTGGCTAACTCCTCTAGGGGGCATTCCAAGAAGCTCAAGCACCCCGGGGTGGGGTGGGGGTTACAAGGACAGAACTGACAAAAGAAGGAGCACCCCCCCTCAGCCACTTCCTTGCAGTAAGGTAAGCACTGAAGTCCTGCACCCTGAGAAACTTCTCCAGAATTCTCACCCTTTCCCACAATTTCTGGGTGCAACTTCTTTTCACCCCTCCCACCCCCAATGAATGGTTGAAAATAAATAGATGGAAAAATTCAGCACAGTGCTAGTGTATAGGGTAAGGGTGAGGCAATATGATCTGTGGACCCCAGAAGAAATGCATTCGGCAGCATGGATACATCTGGAAAATGCCCGTGGGAAAAAATGTGTACTTCTTCTGACAAATGTGCACAAATACACTTTGATCAATGGGAGAAGAATGCATGCATTTCAACGATGCGCACAACTGATGCGTACATTTTGGGGGGGGAAGACACATGAGAAATATGCGAAGATTTTCATGTGAAAAGAAAAACAACAGCAGCTCACAATCTGATATGTACTCTAGACAGAAGGAGCTTCGAGGTGGAATTTGAAGAACCGGTGAGTTCAAGTTTTGCTGGTTCACCCATCCCCGAATGTGAGTCACTGAGAACTAAGCTAGGCTTTCTCTGCATAGCTCCACCTCTTCCTTTTTAAAATCCCCATTCTGTATTCCATTTTGTTATGACGCTAGAACAGCGTTCTCCAACCTTGGGTCCCCAGACGTTTTTGGCCTACAACTCCCAGCATGCCCCAGCCACTACGCTGGCTGGGGCATGCTGGGAGTTGTAGGCCAAAAACGTCTGGGGACCCAAGGTTGGAGAACGCTGTGCTAGAATCAAGTAGAACCACATCTATTGTGTGTGTGTGTGTGTGTGTGTGTGTGATCAGTTGATTGGAGAGAGGACATAAGTAAACTGCATCTCTCCCGCCGGATCCAAGAGCAAGATTTCTAGTATAAATAGCCATTGATTGGCACTTGAGTGACTTGCTAACCATTTGGTGCCCCCCTCCCTTAACAATAAAGAGGGGTCAAGGGAGACAGGGAAAATGTTGTCCTACCTGTGAGGATCCTTCATTCTCATTCACAATCATGTACACTTATATAAACATGCTATTATATATGGGCACATGGGCTAGTACAAGATCATTGACCATGACTGCCCTGCTTTGACGTAAGATGTTTTTCTTTTCTTTTCACATTTGTTAATTAGTTTGCTTTTTATTCAAACCCCCCCTCCCAATTTATACAAAACCACAACATCAAACAAAGGAAATCAATACAAAATTATAGGAGGTTTCCTTTAGATAAGAGATTCGGGAACATATTCATGGATAATCAAAAGGCATACAGAAAATGAAAAGCAAATAAGCTGGTCATTGGGGATTATTACACTCTAAATAACTGTGTCTGACAGGGACGGCTGTAGTCTAAGCAGCAGAGAGGATGGGATGGGGTGACGGTAGACATTTTTGGCAAGCAGGTAAATGTCAATAAGGAATGGAGAGGCGCCTTTTGCCTTGTGATGGGAGGAAGAGAGGGAGGGTTACTCAGACAAAGGCCTCTTTATTCTACAAGATGATTAAAG
Source organism: Shinisaurus crocodilurus (assembly GCA_021292165.1). Taxonomy (NCBI): domain Eukaryota; kingdom Metazoa; phylum Chordata; class Lepidosauria; order Squamata; family Shinisauridae; genus Shinisaurus; species Shinisaurus crocodilurus. Next base: position 1,311,880 of record CM037877.1, on the reverse strand, counting down.
CATGCAAGTATGTTAATCATAGTGGAAGGGTTTGTTTTTGCCATTGCAATCTTGACACACAACAGCAAAATAACCTCGAGCAGCAGTAGGGAACTTCTGGCCCACTTTTCAGTCCAGACCACCAGGCCTACCCCCTCCTGCCTGCCACCTCTCACCAGGTCATGCCCCCTCTCAGCCATCCTCCACATGAGATCTCTTCCTCCCTTGCCATGTCGCTTGCATTGCATGCCTCTCTGTGCATGGAGAAGGAAGCATGGGGCTGATGAGAGAATGGTCTGGAGTGTGGTGGCGGTGGCGGCGGCGGCGGCAGCGAGGACTTGGAAACTATGCAAGGCTGGCAGGAGAGAAGGGGAGATAGAAAGAGTGAGATTAAGAGAAAAGGGGTGAGGTGAGATGGGTAGGAATACAGAGAGAGTAAGAGAAAGAGAGAGAAGGGGAAGAGAGAGTGAGGAAGAAGGATGGGGGGGCAGAGAAGGGGGGAGAGGGAGAATGATGCTTTCCTCACACCCACTTTTGGCTTTGGGCATACCGACCTCTGGCATGTGACCCTCAGAGGGTTAAGCAGAAATGAAAGCAGCCCTTGGGCTGGAAAATGTTCCCCACCCCATAATGTGCAGTTCCGGGGGCGGGGGATGTGCAGTTTCAAAAGAACATTTGTGCAGTTCAAATATTCAAGACTTGCTAAAGTTGTATTCTGATTAATAACTGATAAAGTGACTGATAACAATGTGAAAGGTAAAGTAGTCCAGGCTTCTGTAAAACCCAAAACCCTGATCAAGCACAACCATTTCTCCTCCCCCTACCAAGGGCGCTCTCTGCAGAGTCTACTGCTCTCCATACAGTGTTCACCAATGTCTTGAAGATGAAGGAAATCATTCTATTTATTTATTTATGTATGTATTTATTATATTTATACCCCACCTTTTTTCCTGCAAGGAACCCAAGGTGACTTACATAATCGTCCTCCTCTCCATTTTATCCTCACAACAACCCTGTGAGGTAGGTTAGGCTGAGAGTCAGTGACTGGCCCAAAGTCACCCAGTGAGCTTCATCATGGCAGAGCGGGGACTAGAACCCAGGATCTCCCGAGCCCCAGTCCAACACTCTCACCTGACAAGTCAGGTGATGTTGTCAATGTTACAGTAAAGGCAATGATGCAAGAAAATATGCAATTCTTAACAGGGATTTTATTAGAGGAACTTGCTTAAAAGGGTCCTTACGGGGACAAAGCTTCATGAGAAATGCCTTTTTGAAAGTATCATCACAGCATGGTAGACAGTAGAAGACTCGAATACAAGTCTGCATTTGTGCTGCCACCTTCCCAGTCCTGAGGATTTTCTCCTACTCTATGTAAGGTTCTAAACGTCACGGAATCTGATAAGCATCAAAGCACATGTGTTTTGGAAAGGAACAGGCTATGCATGTAAGTTACGAACACAGACCACTATGGGCTTCTTGACACGAGACATTTATTGTGTGTTCGTGATCCCTCACTCACAGTAGTTTGCGGGTGCTTTACATGATGTTCTCATCCTCCAGGGCCTCTCCCATGCTTTCCAAGCATTTCCACAGCTTTTTTTTTTTTTTAGAGTGAGGAAAGTGTAGTATGATCTGAAAATAGCAGAAGGAACCTGCAATGAGAAGCTTGTGCATTTTCACAATTCCGCTATACCACAGCGCCACCTTGTGGTTGTGCAATGGAACATATAGAAAGGCAGAGAAAGAAAGAATCCTGGGGGGGGGGGAGAAGGGGAAACACATATAGAGGAGCTGATCTTAATCCTGCAAAGAATACAGAAGCAGAAACATAGGGAAAGTGGCGGGTTAAAAGCCTCATGAAGAGAAGCCCGATGTAGTTCCACATTTTTCTTCAAAATGCCCTGCCCCTTTCCCAAAGCCGGTTACGGGTTGTCCTGCATCCAAACTGGGAACTGGCATTATGAAATGGAGAGGCAATAATGCAGTCGCAGGGAATGCAAAACAGCCCCGTATCCTGTATATCAGTGTTCTCCAACCTTGGGTCCCCAGATGTTTTTGGCCTACAACTCCCAGCATGCCCCAGCCAGCATAGCTGGCTGGGGCATGCTGGGAGTTATAGGCCAAAAACATATGGGGACCCAAGGTTGGAGAACACTACTGTATATGAAATATCTCAGGCAATTACCTAGGTGTTATCAACTGCTGATGACATATAGCTGTACCACCCACGTACATCTGGTCCAGATCCTGCAGATCCCATGTTTATATGGTGTGTCGCCTTGGTTGGGGACTGAACACAACCATGTTGATCAATTTATTATTATTTATTATTTATTATTAATATTTATTTATCGCCCATCTGGCCGGCAACCGGCCACCCTGGGCGATGTACACACAATAAAATACATAAATACAATAAAATACATTAAAACAATATAAAAATTTTAAAATCTTAACCCACCCCATATTCCCGCCTGAACAACCAGGTTTTTAATGAGCGACGGAAGCTCATCAGAGAGGGGGCATGGCGGAGGTCACTCGGGAGAGAGTTCCACAGTACGGGGGCCGCCACAGAAAAGGCCCTCTTCCTCGTCCCCACCAGTCTAGCTGCTCTGGCTGAAGGGACAAGGAGAAGGCCATCCGTGGCAGATCTTGTTGAGCGGCCCACTTGGTGTTGCTGGAGACGCTCCTTGAGATAAACTGGACCAGAGCCGTATAGGGTTTTAAAGGTCAAAACCAACACCTTGAATTCGGCTCGGCAAGCAACTGGTAGCCAGTGCAAATCCTTCATCACTGGCGTGATGTGATCAAAGATGAATACAGGCCAGACTATGGAAATGATGTTGCATTAGCGGGCTCTGTGCCAGGATTCAGGGAAGTTGTAGCTGAACCACTTACATGGATGAGGTTTAGGTCACCCAGGTTCGCTCATCCTCTCATGAGCCTGGATAGGTTGTACTGGCAGAGGTCATCCTGGTCACTGCTCCCACAGCTGCATTGCTGTACCTTTCAGGCTGGCTTAAGAACATAAGGAAGAGCCAGTGTGGCATAGTGGTTCGAGGGTTGGACTGGGACTTGGGAGATCCGGGTTCTAGTCCCTGCTCGGCCATGAAGCTCACTGGGTGACTTTGGGCCAGTCACAGGGTTATTGTGGGGATAAAACGGAGAGGAGGAAGAGGATCATGTAAGCTTCCTTGACTTCCTTGCAAGAGGGGGAAAGGCTGGATATAAATGTAACAATCAAATTAATACAAAATAAGCGATCCTCAGGGCGAGGCATCAAAGTGGGTGTGCTCCCCAGAGAGCCAAGCCAGCTGCTTCCCTGCTGTGGCGTTTGCCACAGAGGGGTCCTCAGAACGGGGCATTGGCTTGGGTGGCTGCAGCTGACCCAGCAGTTGGCAGGGTGCAGGGGCCCTTCCTGGCACTCTCTGGCATAGGGTGCGATCCAGGGCCGGATTAAGAGCATTATGGGCCTGGTGCTGAGGAGGGGGGCGCGCGGCTGAAGAGGGCGCAGAAACGCTGCGCTCCTCTTCGCTGCCGCTGCGCCGCCCCCGCCAGGCCTCTGCCTCCGCTGCGCCGCCCCCGCCAGGCCTCCGCCTCCCCACCCTCCCTCCCTCCCTCCTGCCGCCGCCGCCGCACCCTCCCGTCCCGCTCGCCGCTGCGCCTCCCCCCACCCTCCCGCTCGCTGCCGCTGCGCCTCCCGCCGCCGCCGCCATCACCACCCCCCCCCCCGACCCCCCCGCCACTTACCTTCTCCGCGTCGTGTCGCTTCCGGAGCCCCGTCCGTGTTGTTTTGGCGGGAGGAACCAGGGCAACAGGGCTTAAACAGCCCTGTTGCCTTGGTTTCCCTGGCAAAAAACAGCGCGGGGGTCCCGTCGCATCACTTCCTCCTCCTCCTTGGCAGCGGCGGCGGCGGCAGCAGCAGCAGCAGCAGCAGCTGCCGCCAGGGCAGGGGGAGGGTAGGTTGGTGGTGGTGGCGCAGGGTTTTTTTTTTTTTTGCAGAGCAGGGCTGCTTTGGAGAGGGCCCCCCGCTAAATATTATTTCGCCTGGGGCGCCAAACTGCCCTGCACTGATTGTGGGCCTGTTTTGGGATAGGGGCCTGGAGCTGCAGCTCCAATAGCCCCTATCTTAATCCGGCCCTGGTGCGATCAGCCACCCATCCTGATCCACCACCTGAGATGGCAGATTCACCCTGCCTCATGGGAGGACCAGCCCTGCATCTTGCACTGAGAATTTCTGTACATGGAGGGTCTACTCAGCCATAATATTTGATAATGTTGTAATCTTGTTGAAATGTGGGTCCCTCAGTGGCAAGCCAAGGTGATACTGTCTCTTTCGGTCTCACCATTGTAGCCACATCAGAGCCATTTGGAAAGTCCAGTATGGCTCATTTTGCAGCTGGATGGAAGATTCCAGTCACCACTTACCTCAGTGACACAAATGGGAAGATGTGGGTAAATCGTGGCGTGGGTGTGGCCATGTGGGCTTCACTGACACATCTACTGATTGTACATTTGTAATGCAACCAGGGGAGGACCTTTTCTGTCAAGGCCCCCCACCTTTGGAACTCTCTCCTCCCTGCAACACAACAGGTACCATCCTTGATGGTGTGTAGCCTCCTATTGAAAACATTTTTGTATACCCTAGCATTAGATTGTAAGCCTGCGGGCAGGGACTGTCTTGTTAATTGCTGTAAACCGCCCAGAGAGCTTCGGTTATTGGGCAGCATAAAAATTGAAATAAATAAATAAATAAATTAATACAAACAACAAACAAACAAATAAATTTGCTGATTTAAATAGCCAGCTTGGTAGATTTCCTTTGTTGTTGTTTTTTTATCTTTGCATTTTATTTTGATTGTTGTTTTAATGCATTTTGCACACATCCCTGTGAATTGATAAAGAAGGGTGGTACAGGCAGTCCCCGGGTTACGAACGAGATCTGTTCGTAAGCCTGTCTTTAAGTCGAATGTGTACGTAAGTTGGAACAGAAGCCGCTGAATGTTTTCAAAATGTTGCACAGTGTCGCAAAGTATAGTGTGTGTGTTTGTAAGTACGAACCATTGTATTTAACTCAGATTTTTACATATTTATTCATTTATTTGTTATATTTATACCCCGCCTTTTTTCCTGCCAGGAACCCTAGGCGGCTTACATAATCCTCATCCTCATTTTTATCCTCACAACAAACCTGTGAGGTAGGTTAGACTGAGAGTCAGTGACTGGCCCAAAGTCACCCAGTGAGTTTCATGGCCGAGTGGGGACTAGAACCCGGATCTCCTGAGTCCCAGTGCTTAAGTATGAGTTGTCTGTAAGCCGGGACGTTCGTAACCCGGGGATTGCCTGTATATAGATATTTCAAATAAAGAAAACATAAATAAATGATGCAGAAATCATATTACAAAAGTTAAGCCGCTGAAGCAGTCACAAGAATGAAAAGATAATAATGTACAGGTGCAATCCTATGCATGTTTGGACAGAAAAAAACATTGCTGGCTGGAATGCTGGTAACTAGTACTTTTTCTGTCCAAACATGCATAGCATTGCACCCAAAGAAGATTGGTACTGGATCACACCAACAGTCCATTGTACTCTTTCCTCACATTGACCAACCAGATACTTTGAAGACACCACGCAGCTGACATGAAGATGAAGGACATTGCCTGTGGTTTGTCCCCCAGGGCCATACTACTAATTTAACTATTGATAGATTTTTAAAGTCAGCTGAGCCAGTGGGTATCATTAGACCTTGGGACAGTGAATTCCAAACATGAATAACAATGACTGACTGGGTCCAGACAACATGGTAACCCACACTCAGTGGTTGAGTATGGGTTGAGTATGGGTTGTGGTTGAACCATGGGTTGTGGTTGAACCGTGGGTTATCATGTTGTCTGAACCACAAACAACCTATGAAGACAACCCATGGTTTCTTGTTGGGTTGTGAACTGTGGTTTGTTCACCATGGTTTGTTATCTCGGCTGGGTTCAGACAACACGATAACCCACATTTCAACGACAACCCACGGTTCAACAATAACCCACACCCAACCCATACTCAACCCTTGAGTGTGGGTTATCGAGTCGTCGGAACCCAGGCAACATGTGTGAAGATCCCAGGTCAGCATCTAATTTCACTGGAGGCCCATTGTGAGGAGCAAATGAAGGGTTGTACAGCAGCCACTACACACTTCCCATAGTGCACTGCCAGCAAGTCAACTGGACACTGCTGCCTTTCGCACACATTCTCTTGCCTCTGAATTAGCCACGGGGACCCTCGTGACTGATTCCTAGAATAGACTCTAAGCCTGCCAAAAAGCTGGAAGAAATGACTGGTTTTCCATCCTTTTATGAGGCTAATGGGAAGAAAATAGCCTTTGCAATGGCAGATGGACACTGCAAAGACTTCAGTTCTCTCCATCCAAAGGACTATTTGACAGCTATAGAAATAGTCATAGTAATAATAATCATATATATATATATATATATATATATATTCAGCTTTACCACAAAGTAGCAAGCAACAGGTTGGTAGGGCATAGCATTAATTCCACCATCTGTCCAATATTTCAGTAGCACACAACTGCTCAAGTCCCACCCCTCCCCTTTCTCCTGCGAATGACCCCCTCGTTGGCATGCTTCGAAATCCAGGGCTTGGTAATTAGGGTGGGTTATGATTTGCAACCTGTCCAATGGTGCCAGGAAGTGAAACCCAGCCTTTTCTTAGGGGAGTCGAATCAATCTGGATCTAGTCTAAACACGGAGATGTTTCAGCCTAATATGGAACTGAAGGGGAGAGGCTGGGGTTTTTCCTATATTAAAATGTCGATGATGACAAGTCTTGTCAAGTGTAGATGGTAGTCTGTCAAAGTTGTACAGGGAAGTCAGGAACTCATTCTGTAAGAAATGAGAAGACTTATCCCCCCCCTTTAAATCTACATTTGCTTATAAAAGCAGGGCCCCCTGGAGAATTTAAAAGTCTGCTTTCAATCAGACTGGGGGAAAAATATTTCAAGAGATTTATTTTATTTTATTTTCCACACCTGCAGAATAGAGGATATATATATATATATATATATATATATATATATAAAACGATTGTCAAGAGACTTTGCAGACTTCAGCTTTTGAAGTAAACTGTATGTGCTTTAGGAAGTCTGGGTTCTATGTGAAAACAGTACAAAGAACACACATATGTAGATTGTGTATTTTATTTATTTACTAGCTTTTTTTACCCGGCGTTGCACGGGTCGTCGTTTTCCTATAGGCACTATTTGTTCGAAATTCCTTAAGGTAGCTGTCCGCTGTTTGGAATCCCTTGGAATCCCAGCTCCCCCGCGACTACCAGCTCCCCCAGGACTGCACAATGACATCCCAGCTCCCCCGGGACTACACAATGAAGAATTCTCTGCCCCCCCCCCAGTACTACACAATGAAATCTCTGCTTCCCTCCCCCCCAGGACTATGCAACAACGTTTTCCCTGTGTCCCCCCCAGACCACACAATGAAATCCCTGCCCCGCCCGGACTACACAATGGCGTTGCACGGGTTGTCATTTTCCTATAGGCACTGTTTGTTCAAAATCCTCCCCCCACCCCCCGGGGAGGCCCCGGCTGCAGTTCATATGAACATTCTGTTTGGTCGTAGGAGAGATTTGCATATCCGCCTCTGATTGGGCCCTGTGGTGGCAGTGCATGCCAACATTCTAAATGCCGTTGGAGCGATTTGCATTTCCGCTCCTGAATGGCCCCTGCTTGCATTCCAAGCGACGCCATTGGCTCTCATCTATTTTGGGCCGTACAGGCGCGGCGAGGGTTTTTCGGAGATTTGAACCCACCAGTCTTTGTCCTTAGGAGATGGGGAGTATGCGTGCCAAGTTTGGGGCGGATCTGTCCAACCGCGTAGGAGCCAATGCGACGCACGCGAGCTGATTGGACATATGTACGTACGTACAAACGGATGGACAAATGTACAAATTTTCACATTTATATAGTAGATTATATTTATGTCCCACCTTTTGTTTCCTGCAAGGAACCCAAGGCGGCTTACATAATCTTCCTCCTCCTCCTCTCCATTTTATCCTCACAACAACCCCGCAAGGTAGGTTAGGCTGAGAGTCAGTGACTGGCCCAAAGTCACCCAGTGAGCTTCATGGCTGAGTGGGGACTAGAACCCGGATCTCCCGAGTCCCGGTCCAACAGTCTCACCACTACGCCACACTGGCTCTCACCACTGTGGCGGTAGTGGAGTGTTGATAAGAGAGAGCACTTTCATTAGAATGCATAGTCTCTCTTTGAATAAAATCATCGATAGGGATGCTTCCGAAATTCTCCTAATCCAATTTCCCCCCTGGATGAGAGGGTGCTGAATTAACGAGGGCTGTGTCAAGGCATCTTGCAGCCTGAGTACAAGGACAAGATGGTGCACCACACCCCCATCCATGTATGGAAACTGTATTGGCTGTTCAATATTTGCGGTTGAAACTTACTGGTGACTGGACAGCATCCATCAATGCACTTGAGGGCGCTGGCCAGGCTAGCTTAGGGGATGAAGTGGCACACCCAACTCTGACCTCTGACACTTTGCTGCCGGTCACTCACCACTTTGCCTGGCTCCTGCTCACTGCCCGGTCCAACGAATGGAATTATGCAGCAGCGGTGGCAGTGCCAGCATGGAATCACATGAGCAGAGAGACAATAAAGGAATGGGATGGGACTTATTTATTCATCTATTACATTTCTATCCCACCTTTCTTCCATCGTGGAACTCAAGGTGGCTACCTGCCGTTCCCAGGTGGTCTCCCCTCCAAGCACTGACCAGACCCAGACCTGCTGAGCTTCAGCGTGGTGGCTGCCTCATGTGCCTTCAGACCAAGCCCTGGGACCTTATTTATTTATCCCGAGCGAGCAGTATTTATCCCAACAATTAATTGTAAACTATCAAATCAAAGAAACTGTATGACTTTTAATAGCTGACCACACATAGAATTTAAACGGACTCGTGCAGATTCAGAGTGTCAAATCAAAGTAACGATGACATTTACTGCCCCCTAGTGGAGCTGACCACTCCCCAAAAGCCCACCCCCTGAAGGCTAGCTGTGAGGGGAATCTCTGCTGTTATCTCCAATCAACAGTTTGATAATGGTGCAGGGCAGGTGAAGATGCCTTGATCGAGGCACTGGCTGAAGGAATTTTCTTTAGGATGGTCCTCTAGATGTCACCTCAGTTTGGGAGGCTTTCCCCCACCAACTCCCTGGACACACCCTTAAGCCCTCTGTAATGTTTCTCTCCCAATTAACCTGACCCTTCAGTTCCAGCACAGAAGTTGATTTGGTTGCCAACATTTTATGGGGCTGAGAGACTTTCACCCAGAGCATTTAGAATACTCCTGAATGTTCTATGACATCACAGGAGTTCAGCCTGTTAGAGGAGGGAAATAGGCAGGCAGGCAAGCAGGCAACATGATAGGTAGAGCTAGGGTGTGTGTTTTGTTTTCTTTTGCCAATTATATGAAAGTCTCTCACTTTTCTCTAATTAATTGCATCTAACTCTCACTTAAGTTTAGGTATGTGGCTACCTATTGGTAAACACAGCAAGCTCCCTTTTTGTAGCAACCTGGGGGTAAAATATGATCTGTACATAATACCCCCCTATTCATTTTTCTTGTACCAAGTGTCATGTTGCTAATGAATTATGAGTCTTTAATAACTAAATTTATAACTTCGGACAAGTAATTTCTCATAACGTTAAACAGCATAAAAGACTAATTAAGATACTCGATGGAAGTATGTCCACGCTGTCTACCTGTCTCATATGTGGGGCCCAGCTTCAAACAGCGCTAATTTCAGTCACATGTCTCCCTTTCCACATTGCTTTCAAAACCTTTGGCTGCAGGTTTCTTCTCTTCCTTGGGTGGTCTAGCTTTGATAACTTTCTACAAGACAAATCTGAAAAGTCGACTGAAAAGTCACCTGGTCTGGGAAAGGGAGGTAAATGTGAAAAAACTTGAAAACATTGTCCTTTGGTTTACTTATGAGCCACATAAGTCAACCAAAGTCGGAAGCGAGAAGGCACTAGGACCAGGAAGCGACGGGAGTCAGAAGCTAGTGCTGATCAGGACCGGTGCAAGGGAGTTTGGTGCCCTAGGCAAGATCAGATATTTAGCGCCCCCCTTCCCACTTGAGAGCGCTGTATTTTTTTAAAAGGCGTTTCTGGCGCCCCCTTTAGCCCTGCGCCCTAGGCAGCTGCCTAGTTGGCCTAATGGTAGCACCGGCCCTGGTGCTGATATTATCAGGGCATGCCCAGGCTGTGAGCAACTCCTCTATATAAGGTTCCATTTTGCTATTATGGCAAAATTAACATATCAGGGGGAGGCTATTCCAGTGGGGCTCCTTTTCCATTACAGGTTTTGCAGACTTTATTTGGAGCTTCATAGGAGCTGTCCATGGTGCTGAAGTCCATCCCCCAAATAGGTCCACCCCCATGGAGCACCATGGATAGCTTCTATGAAGCTCCAATTAAAACCTGCAAAACCTGCAATGGAAAAGGAGCCCCCACTGAAATAGGAGTCACCGGCCTCCCCTGATTATATTAGAAGTGCAGAAAAAAGATAAACAGGGGGGAGAATTTGTAATTAAAAAAAAAAAAAAAGGGGCATCCTTTATTCATTTTTGTAGATGTATAGCAATGTATCCAAATGTTCAATTTTGTTTGTCAATAACTTGATGGACACAGCATCACCCAATGTGGCTGCCTGTAACTCCCTCCAAACTCGGAGGATTACGGACATCCTGTGGCCAGCCAGCCAGCATCTACCGGCCTATAGGATTGTGCCCTTAGTTATTTATAAAATGTAACGATACATAAAGAAGAGAAAATTGTTTATTGGTAACTGTGGATTATGCAGAAGAAACATATAATGCATACCGAAGTGATCGTGAAAATGTACATACCTTATTGAAGTGATTCAGAGAGGAGATGTCTTATTGATTGATGTATATAATATGTATTGTAGGGTGCGAAAAAAGTTCATGATGATTGTACTAGCAGAACAACAACAGCAATATATATATATTGTTTCATTTTCATTTCATATATATATATATATATATATATATATATATAATCATCATCAGGCAATCACTCGTGACCGAGTAAGATTGTCTTCCAGGATAAAAATTTACAAAAAGGAGATTTTAAAAGGAGGAAATTCTAAAGAAAATTGTGCAGACTCTAGCGATGGGTCCGTAAGTGACCTGTGGAGGCCAATTCTAGATCCACACAGCTTCCCACAGTGAGGACACAGGTTACCAGATGGAAGATGGTCCCGCAAAGGATTCGTTTGACGTGCTTTTCGCTTAGCACGTTTCTCCCTTTCACTTTGCACTCGGGCTTCTTCAAAGTCCATAGAACCTTTGTGAAAGGCCAACATATATATATATATATATATATATATATATATGATTATTAAGAACAAGTGGAGAGCTGTGAAAATATTTAATTAATCCATCTTTGCTTTTAAACTGTACATTAAATACAACTTTCTTTTACTTTTAAACATTGGGCAGTATCCTATTGTGCCCAACCACTAGCAGGAATGACCGCTAATGCAATGGGAACGGTTCGGAAGTTGCAGCTGGTACAGAATGCAGCAGCTCGCCTGGTTAAAGGCTGCCGCCGGCGTGATCACATCACTCCAGTGCTCAAAGAGTTGCACTGGCTACCAGTTGTTTGCCGAGCCGAATTCAAGGTGTTGGCATTGACCTTTAAAACCCTATACAGCTCCGGTCCAGTTTATCTCAAGGAGCGCCTCCAGCAACATCAAGTAGGCCGCTCAACAAGATCTGCCACGGACTTCCTTCTCCCTGTCTCATCAGCCAAAGAAACCAGGCTGGTGGGGACTAGGAGGAGGGCCTTTTCTGTGGCAGCCCCCAAATTATGGAACTCTCTCCCCAGTGACCTCCGCCATGCCCCTTCCTTGATTAGCTTCCGCCGGGCATTAAAAACGTGGCTTTTCAGGCGGGAATATGGGGTGGGTTAGGATTTTTAAGTTTTGTTCTGTTTTTAATTGTGTTTTATACTGTGCGTGTGTCCCCCCCCCCTGTATTTTATTGGACTGTACATCGCTCAGAGTGGCCGGATGTCTGGCCAGATGGGCAATTGATAAATATAATAAATAAATAAATGGTTCTAAAAGCATTTCTGGAATGCTCATTTCTGGAATGGAGCAAATCAGCAGAGTTCACTGACCTGTGTCCCAGTCTGGAAAGTTACTTTGAGAGTTACTTTGTGAGTTACTTCCAGAGTTTACTTTTAGAGCCACTAATTCCCTGCTGCGCTCGCGGCCTCTCCTGCTGGTGCAACGCAATATGTGGGAGCACAGTGGCCTGGTTGAATACTGCCCATTGCTCTTCAACTTTTATTCATCTTGATAAATATAAATATCATCAGTTTTCTCACATGTGAAATGCTTGGCTGGACAGTGTTGACACGCCGGTATCAAAGTGCTTGCGTCGGAAATGTGTGATGTGTTTAGCATACTGATATGCTCTAGCAATCAGTAAACTGCCACACTGCTATTCTCAAATGTTTTTCTTTCTCATTTCTGCCCAATGAACACACATTTGTTCAGCATGTTTTTCTTTGTTCTTTCCCTTTCCATACTCAGCAGAATCTTAAATTATAAATTTAACTAAAGCTTCAGATCTGCACAGACTTTTATTGGACACAGATATCCCTGAAATCAATTGGTCTTACTTCCAGCTAAGCATGGTTTTTTGTTATGATATCAATTGGAATTAGATAAATTTGGGACGATTCTAATAAGTGAGATAGATCTTGTTCCCCTCAAAACTATTTTGTGTTCCCCTGCCAATCCGCCCCCCCCCCCCAGTATCCCATCGTCTGGTGGAGGGTGGATGTGAAACAATTATAAACACCTGTGTCACAATCAAATGTGTTGCAAGTTTAAACAAACTGTTCTCTGAAGTTATTGAAACCATTTTACATTGACTGCCATTCCCTTTTACTATTATTTTACACTAGTTCTTAAAACATACTATCTATATAAAAGTATACTAGTTACTATAATGCCTATAGTAACCAAACTTACTCTCTCAGTATCTGTTTGTTAGTTGAGTTATATCTGCTATTCTTAGGGTTACTTCTGAATTTTGCCTATGCCATGGCATCATTTGTAGGAGGCATTCTGGGAAAAAGATGGCACCCACTAGGTGACAGTTGCTGGAAGGACCATTACAATGGGTGAGAAATGATGGTGGTGAAAATGATGGAAAAGGTAGGCCTGTTTCATTTCCCTTCACCTCCAACTAGGGATGTCAGAGAAATCCACAATGGATTAATAGAATCACAGAATCATAGAATAGTAGAGTTGGAAGGGGCCTATAAGGCTATCGAGTCCAACCCCCTGCGCAACGCAGGAATCCAGGTCAAAGCATCCCTGACAGATGGCTGTCCAGCTGCACCTTGAATGCCTCCAGAGTGGGAGAGCCCACCACCTCCCTAGGTAGTTGGTTCCATTGTCTTATTGCTCTAACAGCCGGGAAAATTTTCCTGATGTTTATGCGGAATCTGGGTTCCTGTAACTTGAGCCCATTCAAATGAATTTGGATTTCTCTCAATACAACCCACAGATTCCGCAGTGGACTGGATTTTTCTGAGTGACTTCCACGGATTTGCAGGCCGTTATTTTAACTCTCCAGGGACTGTATGCAAATTTAGTCATAGAAAAATACGAAGGGAAAAAAAAAACCGGCCCCAAAACACTCATTTCCCCTGATAGGCTAAAGTGTGAAAATGCAGATTTGGCGGGGATTTGTGCATTTTTCACACACACACACACACACACACACACGTTTTGGGGAGATGTGTGCAAATTCACATTAACTAATGCGCATTAGTGCTAATTTGCAGGAGATAATGAGAATTAGCATTAATGCAAGTGTGCATTAGCATTAGCGCACATGTGAATTACAGCAAGTGGAACTAAAGTCTCCTATAAAACCCGCCAATTCCGTCAATGAGCGGACCGACAACAGAATGAAAGACTCCTGACAATCCATGAAACACAGACAGAACAGATTTAACAAAATCCATATCTCGACCTCCTCCCCCCACACTCCAAAATTCCACTGAAGCATCTCCTTGGAGAACTGTCCACCCAGCCATACATGTGGCATATACTTTGGCCCCAAAGCATCTATTAAGGTTCACCTAAAGAGAAATCTGAGGTGAATTTAGGAATACCTGCTTCGGTAAAACCACGGAAGAATTTCGAGGGGAGCTAAAAGCATTTTCAGAAGGCTTGCAAATGTCTTCAGTGGAGTTCAACTATGTACTCTGTTCAACCTGATGAATAACTTATAATATCTTGAAATAATGCAGCATAACATTAGGTTCTATTGCACATTTCACTATTATTTCATACTAGCTTTTTTTACCCGGCGTTGCACGGGTCGTGATTTTCCTATAGGCACTATTTGTTCGAAATTCCTTAAGGTAGCTGTCCGCTGTTTGGAATCCCTTGGAATCCCAGCTCCGCCGGGACTACCAGCTCCCCCGGGACTGCACAATGACATCCCGGCTCCCCTGGGACTACCTGCTACCCCCGGAACTACACAATGAAATCCCTGCTTCCCCCCGCCCAGAAATCCCTGCTTCCCCCATCCGGGACCACACAATGAAATCCCTGTCCCCCCCCCCCGGGACTACACAATGAAATTCCAGGTCCGCCCCCCCCCCCTGGGACTGCACAATCAAATCCCTGTTCCCCTCCCCCGGGACCACACTGTCCCGGGACTACACAATGAAATTCCTGTTCCCCTGGGACTACACAGTGAAATTCCTGCTTCCACGCCACCCCCGCCCACAGGACTATGCAACAATGTTTTCCCTGTGTCCCCCCCAGACCACACAATGAAATCCCTGCTCCCCCCCGGACTACGCAATCCCTGCTCCCCACTGGGACCACACAACAATGAATTCCCTGCTGCCCCCCCCCCCCCAGGACCACACAATGAAATCCCTGTCGCCGTCGTCCCCGGACTACACAATGGCATTGCACGGGTCGTCATTTTCCTATAGGCACTATTTGATTGAAATCCACCCCCCCCAGGGGGAGGCCCCGGCTGCAGCTCATATGAACATTCTGTTTGGACGTAGGAGCGATTTGCATATCCGCTTCTGATTGGGCCCCTGTGGTGGCAGTGCATACCAACATTCTAAATGCCGTTGGAGCGATTTGCATAACCGCTCCTGAATGGCCCCAGCGAACATTCCAAGTGACGGCATTGGCTCTCATCTATTTTGGGCCGTACAGGCGCGGCGAGGGTTTTTCGGAGATTTGAACCCGCCAGTCTTTGTCCTTGGGAGATGGGGAGTATGCGTGCCAAGTTTGGGGCGGATCCGTCCAACCGGGTAGGAGCCAAGGCGACGCACGCAGACCCCCGTGCGGACATACGTACATACATACACACACACGTACAAACATTCACATTTATATAGTAGATATCAGTGCTTACTCATTTATTTAAAAATATCATCTTCCATATCAGCAATAACTTTCCAGACAGCTCAGAAACTGCTAAAATCCAACAATTAACATGAAATTTAAAAGGTCAAATATTAAAAATAACAAACCACAATAAAACCAGCCGTGAAGGCAGAGGAGCAACAAGAACAAAATAAGCCATCCGTGTAAGGCTTGGGGGAATAATATGCCACCCTGTTTTCACCTGACACCAAAAAGCTAGCAAAATTTGTGCTGGTTAACTGTCACTGGTATTCTACAACCAGGGGGGGCCACCACTGAAAAGTCCCTATGTAGGGATGGGCAAATCTGTCAAGCTCGGTTTTACTCAGGTTCTCATTTTTTCCCCAATGCTCAGTTCATCCCATCCATGTTTCTGCATTTGATTGCAATTTTATTTTTAGCCTGCATGAAAATTCATATGTATTTTCATGCACATTTTTCAAAATATATGCATTTTTGTATGCACCTTTTGAGATATACTCATTTTTGCAAGCCATTTCCCTATTGAATAAAGTGTTTTTGAGCACATATCCCCAAATATACTTCTTTTGACACATAGTGTGTATCAAAAAGAGCCAGTGTGGCGTAGTGGTGAGAGTGTTGGACTGGGGCTTGGGAGATCCAGGTTCTAGTCCCTGCTCAGCCATGAAACTCACTGGGTGACTTTGGGCCAGTCACTGACTCTCAGCCTAACCTACCTCACAGGGTTGTTGTGAGGATAAGATGGAGAGGAGGAGGAGGAGGATTATGTAAGCCGCCTTGGGTTCCTTGCAGGAAAAAAGGCGGGGTATAAATATAATAAATAAATAAAATAAATAAATAGTGCTTCAAATGTATATGTTTGTTTGCTTTCTCCTTCTTTTGTTGTTGTTGTTGTTGTTGTTATTTGTGAACTGTATTGCAAACTTCAGGAAATTATGGATTTCAGTGTCTAAATGCTTTTCTGGTTTGTGTTCAGATTGGGGAAGTGCAAATTTGGTAAGTTCACAATGAAATATGAACTGAAAGGATTTCTCACCCAGCCCTAATGGGGGTACCTGGAGCAGGCCCTCTGATGCAGATCTGAAAGGCAGGACAGGTTCCTATTGGAGCAGGAACCCTTTCTCATTATATTGTTGGGTTCATGTTTAATAGCAAGGCTGTACATTTCCAGGTGTCTTTGCATGGCCAGCTATGAAAAAGGTCTACCTCTACTCTAGGTGAGAGGTAATTTAAAAAAGGAGTTCAGCAGTTGTGTGCATAGAAGAAAGGCAAATCATGGGAGATATTGAACTAGAAAAAGTAATCAGACATGGTGACTTCCTGGATATGGGAGGAAGAAGAAAGAGAGGGGATGTGGATCATCATATATAGCTCCCCTGAAGCCTGGAGGACAAAAGCAATTTCATAACTTTGGAGTATGTATTCAGATTTGAAATAGGGTCTATAAACAATGTTGAATTCTATTCAACTGGCCAGTCAGCCATGTAAACGAATTAAAGAATGTGTTCTAAATCATGGCAAAGTGAACTGCATTCTAAGTAAGCCACTTAATATTCCTTTCCTTTTTTCTTCCTGGAATTATTTGCCCTGGACATAGCTGGCTCCAGAGGGCAGCAAGATGGAACACGAGACAAGGCCAAAGGCCAACAGGGGCCTTATTGAGGAGTCTAGGTGGAGCTGGACAACATCTTCAAAGGAAGACACCACTTGGTAAATATTCCCGTACTTAGCTTGCACTGTCGGGAATTTCTTCCAAATGTTCTTCAGTTCCCAAAGTGAACATTGTACATATGTAATTATAAGTAAGTGCCCCAAATACAGCTATCAGCTTATGAGAAGTTATTGCAAGTCTGCAAAAAGAAACAACAAAAGAAGCGGTGACTTTTTGCACTGTTTACTCATTTGCCAAGAATCGAGAAGAAACACAAATTCTGGTCTTCCATAGGGATGGTGAGAAGTTCCCCTCGTTTGTGATAAGAACGTACCAAAATTCACAAATTTCTGCATAAACAGAATAGATCTTGAGATAAAAAAAATGAATATGGCGAAAAAGCAAACTGACAGATGCATCTATCTAGACCCAGGGCTTTGAGTGCTCAGCTCTTAAAAGTTTGAGTTTGAACCCCTGTGTCTTCAAAGATGTTAGTGCTGAATTAGGGTTGCCACCTCTTTTTTTCTGACAGGCTCCTCATCTTTAACAACTACATGGCAAGCAGGTACATCATGGTCCTCTCCTGTAATTACTGAATTTTGCCAGTGAGAATATCGTTCAATTTGTTTGACCAAAATTCACAATCTTCTTCATAAACAGGATAGAAAGATGTTGAGACTGTTGTGATATGTATCACATTCACAAGCTGGAGCACATTGTTGACAACATGGAAGGAACAGAATGGCGGTAAACAAGTTTGTTGTGTTTTTCTAGAATCTCGTGCTCTCGCAGGGGTTACTAGAGTGTATGGGAAACAGTATGAGCCTGTCACATGGTTTATGCTTTCTGCTGACGTACTGACTTGTTTTTCTGTCTGGAGCCATTTTAGAGAGGAGCAGGACTGTTCTCTCTCTTCACTCTTTTCTTCTGACTTTTGCTTGCTGGACTTATGCAACCATGTAACGTCTTTGCTGAGGTGGAGTAAAGCCAACCTTGCTCCACTGGAATAAATGCTTGCTATGCATTGTACTCTGCACATGGACTGTAACTAGGAATGTATACTCTGTAGAATATTACTTGCTAAAGTAAATAAACAGGTAGAATAGACCTGTGGAGTTATAGAGTTATTTCCTTGCTACATGGAATCTACAAACCGGGGGAGCTGGCAGCTGGAATCAGATTACAGGAGCTGGCTGGCTGTTTGCAACCGAAACGCTGCACGCTGCGCAGAGAGGAGGGAGAGAAAGATCTGAACTTCTGTGTGTGGATTTATGGGCGTCTACACACGGGAACAGGATTTTTTAATCTCCCATCTCGCACACACGGGGATCTGCTGTCACTCACGCGCCATCAGATACTTTTTTTTTTTTAAATCAAATGAGGAAGAAAACAAAATTAACAGCTTCATCTATCCATAGCCTTTTGAGCAACAGCTTGGCACCATCAAAGGTAGCTTCAAGGCTACTATGGTGGCATTCCCCTCTCTGCTGAGCTTCCGCCGCTCACTAAAAACTTGGCTGTTCAGGCGGGAATATGGGGTGGGCTAAGATTTTAAAATATTATACTGTTTTAAATGTATTTTATCCTGTTTTTATCCTTTGTACATCGCCCAGGGTGGCCGGTCTTCCGGCCAGAGGGGCGATAAATAAATGTAAATAATAAATAAATAAATTCCTGGCCAAATAACCATTCTATTAGTCCAATAATTTCCTTGCCTACCCTTAAGTAGTGCATGTTATCACTGGCCTGTAATTGCTATAATTTTCCCCATAGACTTTGAACTCAGGATACTGTTATTTTATGGTTCTGCTGGTATGGGATTTCTATCCATAGTAATTCTATGACAGTAGCTCCAGTTGTAGGCACCCCTGATTATCTAAACGAGACCAATCTGTTTCAGTTAGCCGGGATGCCACTTGTTCTGTTGCAAAGATTAGAGAGTGATTCCATGTCCACGGGAACGTGCAACAACAACAAAAAGGAGCATCTCTAGGAGTAGGAGCCACATTGGGAGCAATTGAGGGAGGAAATGGCCTGGATTTATTGTCAACATTAAAGATACTGCGGGTCCCAGGGATACCGAGAGTGTCGTGCAGACATGGCTAATAGGGTTTTTTTTTTTATTATTAGATTATTGTCAATCTCCTGCACCTGCTTCCAAAAGGGGGAAAGTGCAGTTAGTTTGCTCACAAAAACCCCCGGAGCATAGAAGCATCAAACAGAGTCACTGCAAACTGAACTTATTGGAGGGAAGATGTTTTCCGGGCATCTCACTCTTAACAACTTGGCAAATTGTCTCAGAAACTTTGTTGCCGACAAAGGAAAGGAAGAACATGAGCCTTGAGAGGAATGCATATCACTGCCATGGCTAGCCTATGAATGTCCAGGGCCTGCCGGCCCGTCTCCATGGGGCCCCATAAAGGCAGCCCAGTGCTGGCTCCAGGCACCCTCAGTGGGCCGGCAGCCTCCCTCAGCGAGTCTGCCTTCGCACTGCCATTGCGCCGCGTCTCCTTCCTCATCATGGCTACCGCTTGCTTGCTTGACAGGCAGCCAGCCAGCCAGCCAGGGAGCAGGCAGGCCACGGCATCTGCTGCCGCTTCTACCTCTCATCACCACTGTTGTCTGGGCCAGGGTGAGAGGCTGGTGAAGACGTCGGGTCCAGTGGTGAAGCTGAGGAGCAGATCCAGCGGACTCTTGTCAGTGGGCCTGTCGGGAGCCCTTCCAGTTCTGATTCCCTAAATCCAAAACAGCACTGGTCAAATTCCGTGGGAATGGACTCGCCGTCAAGGTTGCAGCCAGAGGCGGGGGGTGGAGGGGGGGAAGAAGAATCTTTGGGAACAGGGGAGGCAGAGCTGGGGGGAGGGGCGGAAGAGCTCTCGAGGGAAGGGGGTGGGAAGCCAGCCTCGGTCACTGATCCTCGAGAGCGGCGTAAATTACGTAGGCAAGAACAGCTGACGTCTCTTTGTCGCTCAGCTCGGTTGGCTAGCAAGACTTTTGACCCGCCTTAGGGGCGGAGTCGGTTCTCTAGTTTGAGGGGTTGAGGAAGCACGAAACACCTCAGTGCAGAATCAACTGTTTAACATTCCTGACCTCCCATTGATGGGAGAAAGGGTCTTGAATCACTTTCTTTACTTTTGTGTAACACTGTTCTGCAACCACCTGAGTTGCCCTGCTTTTGCTTAATAAAACTCGACAAAGAAACCCGTGAGCTGTGTTTGATGTTTTCGTCTGGAGAGGGGAGGAGTGAGAGAGAGAGAGAGAGAGAGAGAGAGAGAGAGAGAGAGAGAGAACAGAGCCCCTGCTGGGCTGTGCCCCTTGGCAGGAGCCTCCCCATGCCTGCTCTTGAC
This sequence comes from Shinisaurus crocodilurus, assembly GCA_021292165.1. Taxonomy (NCBI): domain Eukaryota; kingdom Metazoa; phylum Chordata; class Lepidosauria; order Squamata; family Shinisauridae; genus Shinisaurus; species Shinisaurus crocodilurus. The sequence goes on along the minus strand of CM037877.1, from coordinate 1,291,373 downwards.
GTGGGCGCTGAAGGCAGCAGATCAGACAAGGCTTAAGTATTGACTACGGTTTCACCCATAGCTCCCAAGTAAATGCAACATTCACAGTCATTTTTTTTTTTACAGCAGCAGGGAGCTACAGTATTCTTTAAAGAAATGTTCTGGCTCAAATTTGGGGGGTGGTTTTCTTGTAACCATGCCCTGACCTCACCTTTTCCGCTACTGACACCATCTCTTTTTGCAGTTCTGGCAGCCGTAAGGATGGGTGAATATATTGGTTTCAGACTCTCCTGCATTCAAATTTATTAAATTTTAGTTCCTTCTCTTCTGAATATGAAGAACTTTGTTATGAATGGTGGTAAATTCTTATCGAAAACAACCTGAAACAAAAAACTCTCACCCATCCGCACCAGCCAAATTCAACAGGTGCAGCTCTTCCCAGCATGGTGAGGGCCGTGTATGTGCCTGCCGTAGAGCTATTAAAAATTAGGAACCAGTCAGAAAAGAAGAGGTGGCAACCCTAATGAAGTACTGACATGTTTGAATCCCAATACACAGGGATTCAAACCCAGACTTTTAGGAGCTAAGCACTTAAAGCCCTGGGCCTGGATGGATGAATATGTCAGTTTCGGTTTCCCCCACATTCAACGTTTTAAAATCTGAAGTTCTTTTTGTCCTGAATATGAAGAACTTCTTGAATTTTGGGTAAATTCTTAACAAAACCGAACTGAAATGAAATTCTCACCCATTTCTGCTTGAGAATCAGCCATTGCTTTCCCCGCTACTGCTGGTCTCTTTCTTCAGTGTCCTTCAGACCCAGAGAAGACTCAATGCTTCCTGTTCCTGCCCTTGTTTGTGTCTCCTGCCCTCCCAGTGGTTGAAATCCCCACCACAAAGTTCACAACCTGCAAACAGGATGATGAAGTTATTTTTTTGGGGGGGGCAGCATTTTGACTCAGGTCTAGTCCTTAAAGCAGTGAAGATTTCTTTGAAAGTGTGTGGATAGATTTGTTGAAATTTCAGAAGATGAAGGACTGGCTGATCTCTAGTTGTCAGGGTCAGTGCTTCTGTTAGCTCCCTTCTCCGTAATGAGCAAAAGGCAGAATATATTACACAAAGTAAACAACTATATGAAAATCACAACTTCCAGCTTGTCATGGCACAGGTTGCCTTAGTGCAGCACTTTTAGCACTTGTGTTACAGAGTACAAATGCAACTCTGTATTCATTTGTGAAGAAAATGAGCTAGGGGGAAACAACAAACTTCCTAAAGCAGTGATGGCGAACCTTTTTGAGCCCGAGTGCCGAAACTGCAACACAAAACCAACTTATTTATTTCAACGTGCCAACACTGCAATTAAACCTGAATACCGAAGTTTTAGTTGTCTGAACTAATTAACATCTTTTGTCTTTAAAGAAAAACACAACAACAGAGCTTGCAATGATACAAACAGTTTTTTGTTGGAAAAAAAATCAACTCAAAAAATTATTATAGTACTACATTGTACACATAGCCTGAAGGGAATTTATACAAACTTTTTAAATAATTAGGCACATGTATTTTTGGATAAGGGATTCTCAACTTGTAATATGATTATATGCCAGACTGAAATTGTATGGGGCAAGCTTTACCCCGGGTCCTTTTCCTGCTTCTACAGGTGTCGGATTAGTAAAAGTAAAAGTCAACCTGTACTAGGATGAGCAAGATAAACAAGAAAACTAAACGTGCTTAACACATTTTAAACGCTTTATGTCTTGGACTGCAAACACTGCATTAGGTAAAAGTTTGCATTGGGCATGCTTTTGCACAATTAATGTGATTTTTGCTATTGCATGCATGCTGATAATTTGTCAAACCTTGGCTCATAATCTGTTAGTTTTAGAGCAACACATGCAGCACTCAGGCCAACTGTTAGGGCTTTACATCCAAGCCATGCTCTGTGCATCATTCTTCAAAATCTTTTAAATGTGATAACAATGTAGAAAAGAATTCTGTAACAGGAATTCTAGAATAAAATCATTCTGTTCCACACCGTGAGAAAGAACAAGATCAGTAGTGTTTTGCAGAAGGGGACGGTCTTTTCACGATCTGGCGACCAATGGCTCGAGTGCCCACAGAGAGGTCCCTGTGTGCCAGCTGTGGCACCTGTGCCATAGGTTCGCCGTCACTGTCCTAAAGGATCTCTCCAAACAGAGGCAATGGGCATGAACAACATGCAGCTTAGTGTTAGCAAGGGGGAAGCAATGCACATGGGGCAAAACAAATGCCTAACTTCACGCTGATGTGATCTGAGCTACTGGTGACTGAGCAAGAAAGAGATCTTGGGGTTGCGATGGATGAAAATGTCAGCCCCATGTGTGGCTGCTGTGAAAAGGGTGAATTCCATCGTGGACATGATTAGAAAATAAATTGAAACTTAAAACTACCCATCTCATAATAACTTTATACAAACCTGTGATGCGGCTACACTTGGAATAGCGTGTACAGTTCTGGTCACCACACCTCAAAAAGAATATTGTAGATGTGGAAAATGTGTAATAAAGTTCAACTAACATGATGAAAGGATTGGAGCAACTCCCCTACGAGGAAAGGTTACAATGTTTGGGGCTGTTTTGTTGACAAAAATAGATGCGTAGGTTGTATAGTGTTGTATAAAATTATACGTGGTGTAGAAAAAAATGGATAGGGGAAAAAGTAGTTCTTCACACAGCACATTGTTAAATTATGGAATTTGCGACCACAAGATGAAGTGATGGCCACCAACTTGGATGGCTTTTAAAGGGGATTAGATGTATTAATGGTGGAAAAGGCTATCAATGGCTACTAGTCCTGATGACGATATGCTACCTCCGGGATCAGTGGCAGTGTGCCTCTCAGTGTCAGTTGCTGGGGAGTATGAGTGGGAAGGTATTATTGTCCATGTCCTGCTTTCCACTGGGGCATCTCTTTGGCCACTGTGAGAACAGAATACAGGACTACATAGGCTTTTGTTCTGATCCAGTAGGGCTCTCCTTATGATCTTATGTTCTTAAATCTTCAAACCAGTTGGGTAAAAAGGAAGTCAACTTCAGTTTTCACAACAAAAACAACAAGTGAATGTTTTAAAATGCACACTTTAAGAGAAAATATGTTTAGAAATGTGTATTTTGAGAGAAAAAACATTTAAAAAAAAGTTTTGAAACACATATTTTAATGTGAATTTGTGTGTATGTGTGTGTATTTAATTAATTTATTATCATGTGGAAATGAGATGGAATAGGCATACGATTGAGTGAACACACTGGAAAATGACATGGACCAGAAATGGACTGAGGCCACTATCCTAACCCCAGCTGAAATGAAGGTCTACCAGAGGGATGAAATGTTCACCACCTGAAGTTTCCTGGTGAACATGTGGATAGCTCCACTGGTATCAGTGTTCCATCAGGAGCCAGGGGAACTGGGATATATTGAGGGGATGCATGGTGATGCCACATCCTAAGCACCTTTGTTTCTCTGACATGCCCTGGGAACTGATGGGTCCCTAACCCAGGAACAGGGCTGGTGTAGTAAAATTCCTCTCATTGTAGTCAGTGGGAAGGCTGATGAGAAAAGCGTCTGGCTCCACCTTCAACCCTGGCTATGGAAAAACGGTGGAGCAATGTGTCTGATGGTGCTTCCACCAGCAGATCTTCCTCCCCGCCCCCTGTGTATCATAGAATCATAGAATCATAGAAAAGTAGAGTTGGAAGGGGCCTACAAGGCTATCGAGTCCAACCCCCTGCTCAATGCAGGAATCAAGGTCAAAGCATCCCTGATAGATGGCCATCCAGCTTCACCTTGAATGCCTCCAGAGTGGGAGAGCTCACCACCTCCCTGGGTTCCTGTAACTTGAACTTGAATTATTCCATGTCCTGCAAACTGGGATGATCGAGAAGAGATCCTGGCCCTTCTCTGTGTGACAACCCTTCAAGTACTGGAAGAGTGCGATCATATCTCCCCTCAGTCTCCTCTTCCGAAGGCTAAACATGCCCAGTTCTTTCAGTCTCTCTTCATAGGGCCTTGTTTCCAGTCTCTTTATCATCCTTGTTGCCCTCCTCTGAACCCTCTCCAGTTTGTCTACGTCCTTCTTAAAGTGTGGTGCCCAGAACTGGACGCAGTACTCAAGATGAGGCCTAACCAGTGCCGAGTAAAGAGGAACTATCACTTCCAGCGATTTGGAAGCAATACTTCTATTAATGCAGCCCAAAATAGCATTTGCCTTCTTTGCAGCCACATCGCATTGCTGTAACTGTAGAAGGATGGCTCTTTGAATCAGCCATACCTGATTGAGAACAAATTGTGTCAAAGCTTTGCTTTTGGATGGTCCATTTTCTTCCCCCTTTAGAATTTGCCAGCTACCAGTTTAGGGTGCAATCTGATATTGTCAATGCAAGTGCACATGTTTACTTGAGCGTGCGTGGAGTTTCATGCCCTTATTGTCGTATTCACTTTGACAGCCACCTGCTAAGACAGTTTCCCAATGTAAAGGATCACGAATGCCTTCGGATTGCTTGGCCCTCCCACTTGCTCACTTATGATGTTTAAAACATGTGCGTGCCCAAATTGAACTTCAGCGGAAGCCTTTAGATGAAGCTTTCTAGTGAAAGGCCAGCCCGAAGAGACACTGATGTGAAGACTCTTATTGGCTGGATTTGGCTAAAGTGCTGTCATTCAGCACTTGGGAAGAGTGATGGTTTGCTCCATAAAACCAACTGTAGTTCATCATATTAGGTGCCACCCTTCATCCCTCCCTGCTTCTCCACCCCCGCTTTTTTTCCTGAAAACTCATTTTTCAATTCCTTTGAAAAATAAAGCATCGCCCATCAAGTGTTCCAGTGGTATCTCAAGCATGTGTTTCGCTAGGCATGCAATTTTCCTCCAATATGGCAGACTGTAATGGAAAGAAGGCAAGAGGCAATACTGGTATTTTTCAATATCAACCGTGCAGAACGCTTTAGCGTTCTAGTAAATTATTCTGTCTAATCTTCCTCTCACATCAAAGGTGAGGTGATAAATTCACTGGGGGATATTTAGCGGTGATGATGGCGAAGTGTGCGCGCATCTTCTCTGCATTGAGATGTCTCCCAACTCTTTTTGGCCCCTGCAAAACTGTCACTTTTACTGCCTGCTGCAGGAAAAGAAAGAAAGAAAAGAACAGGGAAGGCACGTTGCGATTGATTTTCCAATTCCGCACACCCCAGGGTGCAAATGTGATTAGCAGTAATTGGAGAAGTTCAACAACTGTTAATTTTGCCTTTCTTTGTTGTATTCTCTCTTTTAAAATATTAACGAAATGAGTATGTAGGCCAGGATGAAACTGAACAAAGGATACATATTTAACCAGAGCGGCGGGACCCTGATGTGTGTGTCTCGGAAATAAATATGACTTGTGCTTCCTCTTTTGAGGAACAACAAAGAACAACAACAAAAAGATGTCCAAAAGTAATAAGCACCTGAAGAATATTAAAGCCACGCTGCATGATCAGAAGCCTCATAGGATGTATGTCTTACCGGGATGTACCACTTCAGACTTCAGTGGGGAAATCCCAAATATAAAAGGATTTGAATCATCCCACATATAAGAGGATTGCTATACAGGCAAAAGCAGCCGGGCAAGGGACAGGTATTCGGGCCACTTCCCTTTTGCCTTTGACCCTGACCCCCAAGAGCTTCTCCAAAATTGAATTTAGGCCTCAGACTGAAAGAGGTTCCAGAACCCCGTGTTAAGTGATCAGGCTCCCTGTTTCTGCATACAAGCTCGTCAATCAAGTGTGCTAGTCACATGATGCATTCTCCCGTTCTGAGTTCATTTCTTAAGGATCTTGAGTTTCTGTGCAGGAACCCACATTTGGATGGAATGGGCGTTCATGCTAACTGTGGCCTTCCACCCCCAAAACCACCTTGGCTTTGCTGCTAAAGATTACCCTGGAAGATATTTTGAGTGTTTTTCTCTGCGACAGAAATGGAGATCAGAGATCTGTGGGTGGGTTCACTTCCCCTTTCCAGTAAAACCTGACACTTGGAGCCCTTTGATAATTAATCTCTCCAAGCTGTTGCGAAGGGTAGGTGGTGGATTTTTCTTCTTCTTCTTCTTTTCTATAAAAAAGAATGAAAATGACTTCTTTCTATTAAAAAAAAAGTGCTTGAAACGACATTTTCCAGCTAGAATAATTTCTTCATGTTAAATGTTCCACACACCTCTAGTGCTGTCCTTCTTGGAAAAATTAATGACCGCACTATTCATTAAAAGCTTTTCTGGGAGGAAAAGAGAGAGAGAGGCCTTGAATTCCATTTGGACAAAACCCAGCAGTTATATTCACATACATCTTGGCTATATTTCCAGTCTGATGTAAAACTGCAACACGCCTTTGGCTTCCTTTCCTGCCAGTCTCCATTTTTTTAAAAAAAACTTTTTTTTTTTATTATGACGGCAAAATTGATGGGCTGTGTTTATTTAACTTTATAGTCAGCTTGCACGGCTAACTGTGGAGCTTTGAAGAAGTTTCGTTCCCCGAGGACTTAAAATGCAAACATTACCCCAGTTTCTGAATCCAGGCTACTGTGAGTTAGAACTGCGCCACATGGAGGAATATCACCTCAGATAATTGCATTGCTGTTTGCGCTGCAAACGTCGCTCTCTTGCCAGCAATAATAAAAACAAACGAGCTTGTATTTCTTTAATGACAAAGGCTCCCCATGTGTTAATTTGGCGCTGCATAATAGTGTGTCTTACCAGGCACAGCTGGAGAAATACAGAGGAGTGCAGGGAGAGGACAGTCACACAAGGTAAATCCCCCACCCAGGTGTTGATTTTTCAGAACGACAGCACTGCAGGGGATGGAATATACCTGGAGGTCATCTAGACTGACCCCCCCCTGTACAGACGTGGAATTCTTCATAGCCAACCAGCTCTGACTTGTGAAACAAGGCACTCTAGAACAGGGGTGGGCAGAAAGTAGATCTCCAGATGTTTTGGACTGTGACTCCCAGCATTCTTGGCCATTGGCCATGCTGGCAAGGGCTTCTGGGAGTCCAAAAACATCTGGGGATCTACCTTCTGCCCACCCCTGCTCTAGAACATACTCTCCAACATTTCACAGGTAAAATCAGGGACATGCCTGTTACACTGCAATCCTTACACATACCTTTAGGCCCCATGTTAGCACATAGCAACCTCAGGCAGCTGTTGGGACCCCAGAAGCCTAGGGGCTCCAGTGCGCCCCTCAAACTGTTTCCCCCCTGGTGCTTCAAACAGCTGGAGCCTGGGGCTGGGAGCCCTGGCTTCAATTTCCCACAATGCCCTGGAGAGATGCTATATCAGGGGCATTGTGGGAATTAAAATGGTGACTCCCAGACCCAGCTACCCAGTGCTCACAGGGGGAGGGGCACTGATGTAGGAGGCGGACCACCAACGTGCCTTTGTCAAGGGCCCCCTCCTCAACCATGCTGCTGGCCTGCTAAAGGCCATGTTGTAAGCCAAATACCTTGCTCCTGGTGGTTCCACACGGACCTATGGCCCAATTGGAGTCCACCTGGAAAAGGCCCTTCAGTGTGGTGGCTTTCTTTCTGTGGAACTCTCTTCCTCTGGGGGTCAGGCAATTGTGTTGCTTTCAGAGCCTCCTGAAAACATCTTTATTCCAAGAAATCTTCCTTGACTGACCAGCCACAGTTTTTATTAATATTCTGTTTTAATATAGTGTTTTATGCTTTTCATCTTTTTTTTAAAATCTCTTTATTGTTAGTGGTGGACAATCCGCTGAGACCCGCCCCCCCCCTGTCTCGGCGGATGCCACTACTGTGCCCGCCAAGCTGAGCCGAAAGCAGATGCATGGCTCACGCGCTCGTCAAACTTCCAGGTTCCCGGCAGGCCGCTGTTTACGTAGAGAATGCTGTAAGATATGCCAAAAGCGGCTGCTGCTTGTGTAAGTTACGCAAATTGCGGCCACTTTTGGCGTATCTTATGGCATTCTCTACGTAAACAGAGACCCACCAGGAACCTGGAAGTTGCTTCCCTGCCTGGCTCGACTCGGGGGAACGTGAGTTGATCCGGGGAAGATGGTAAGCAGGACAGAGTTCAAGGGGTCGAGCCCGGCCAGTTCACCGGATTTCCACCTTCCGAACGAAATCCTCGCACATCCCTATTCACCATTCCAGAATCTGTTTAGATGTGGAGCAGCATATAAATGCTGTAAATAAATAAATAAATAAATAAAATAATACACTATTCCATACACAGTCCATGCTTCCACATGGCTGAAGGCTCTGCAACTGCGTGTCCTATGCTATATCCATTTACTTGGCGATTTTCCTGTCATCTGTTGATTTAGGGTGCAATCCTATGCATGTTTAGGCAGGAAAAAAAGGCTTACAACTGGCTGGGGCATGCTGGGAGTTGTAGGCCATTTTTCTGTCTGAACATGTATAGGGTTGCTCCTTTAAAAGTCAAAAGGTAATAGCTCTTTCAGTTAAAGATATACTAGAAAACCCACAGATCTTCTCCAATGTTATCAGTTGTTCCAAATACACTTCAGCAGTCATATAACATATAAAGTGGCAGGTTGCACATGGCAAGCACCTGCATTCACTACATGTACGCTAGAGCAGGAAAGAGCAGAAGGTGGATTGGGATCTTTTGGTAGGGCTCCTGGTGCTTTGCAGTGGTTTGGCAAGGGTTTCTGACTCCCAGTTGCTTAGCTATAGCAGCTGCAAAGGGAAGAAGAAAAAAAGCCATTCCCCTCGTTTCTAAATTGGGCTGTAGAAACAAACAACGGAACAAATGTCTTGGGGGAAACTAGGAGTAGAGTTCTGTGTGAAATGGTTGAGCTAATTCTCTGGGACTAAAATCAGACTCCTGGGTTGAGCGCATGCTGTTCCGTAATTCAAAGTGTGGGTCTCAGTCAGAACCAGCCCAATACATTTTGCTGAAGGGGTTAGAGCAGGGCTCTCCAACCTTGGGGGTCCCCAGATGTTGCTGGACTACAGCTCCCAGAATCCCTTGCCATTAGCCATGCTGGCTGGGTAGGCTGGGAGCTGTAGGCCAGCAATACCTGGGGACCCAAGGTTGGAGATCCCTGGGTTAGACTGATGGACTAGGACAGGGGAAACCCAGGCCAAATTAGGAGCACTGTGATTTAATGGGAACTTGTAGGAGAATGGATTATTCCTGGTAAACAGGAGCAGTTAGAGGGTATGTTAGGACGATTTAAAAACAAACACTGGAAGTGGTGTGTGGGTGGGCGGGGGGTGGACCGTGGTGGTGTCACGCAGTGCCCTTATGGCTGTGCTCAACCTTCTCAGTTCCGTCAACAATTCAGTAACATTGTTGAAACTTGCTTGTGGGAAATTCTCAGGCCTGGCTTGTTTGGTTTCTGTCTTCCTGTTTGACTTATAATGTGGTTACTTCATAACAGCTTGTTTTTATGACTGGGGCAAGGGGCATATTTTTCTAGTAGATTAAGTCAAAGTGAAACAAAAAAAAAAGGAGAAGAAGAAGAAGTAGAAGAAAAAAGCAACAAAGATCTTTGCCCCTATTTGGCTTGTTATGTTTCCCCTTTCGGAGCAGGACTGACCAAATTCATTGCAATATGTAATAGATGCCTTCCTGTTTTTAGCTATGTCTTGGTCGGACCTGATGTTTGGAAATTTTATGAGCTTTTCTTCCGTGGATGTATTATTGAAATGAATGATGAAGCTGAATCGGTTGCTTAACCCGGAAACCCAAATGGGACCTGATCTTTTGGACAAGTGTCTCAAATTACGCAATCCTTGGTGATGGCTGGTGCAGGTCCATCATGTATGATGGGACATGAGGAGAGAGGTCGTTTTCCGTTGCCTCTGGCCAGATTTTTCTTTCAAAAATGAACAGTGCGAAAGATAATCACTTCAGGTGAATGTGCTGTCTTATGACCCAGCATATTAATAAAAGAAATCTAGAACTGGAATGCCTTCAGCTGGCCGTAGAGACTAGCCTCACTATTCGGATAACCAATGCCTATAGACATCAAGCCTTAGGCCTAATTCTCACTGGTCTGGTTTGAAGCTGAATCAAGGATTTCCTGGCTCTCATGTAGGGCCTAGAACAGTGTTCTCCAACCTTGGGTCCCCAGATGATTTTGGCCTACAACTCTCAACATGGCCTAGAATCTAGGCCAGGGGTAGGTGACCTGATGCCCTCCAGATGTTTTGGACTACAACTCCTACAACCATTAACTGTTGGCCATGCTGGCTGATGCTGATGGGAGCTGTAGTTCAAATCTAGAGGGCACCCCTGTTCTAGGCCTACATCTTGGGCTCTCTCCAGAGAGAAAAGGAGAGAAGGCAATGACACATTAACGAAAAGAGCTAGAACGTCTTGTAAGGTATACAACATTGTAATTCATTCAAACCAAATGCATTTTGATTAACATCTTTCTCATAAAACAAAACATTCTGTGTTTTCCACATTCTCTGTTACACGATGTTCTGGTCAAAGAGCAATCACTATAGGGGGTTCACACGACCCCTTCGTGCCTTGAATGCATGTGTGAAGGGGTTACACCAGCTAGGCTTACCCCCACTGACAATGTGTACCCCAGCCAACCTGCTCACCAGCCATGTGTTTGGTGGCTGTGTGAAGGGCCCTATGTGTGTACTGATGTATATGCCTTGGGTTCCCCTAGGTGAGAGGAATTCCTGATCGGGCCAGGGTTTCTCATCATCTGGAGGAGCCCCATGCATATGAGGGAGGAGGCACGCGAGTCCCCTTTAGAGCATGTGGAGAACATAGATGCCCTATGCAGACTTTCACCTGCTTGCATGTAGGGTTGATGTGTGGGCACACATGTAGGCCTTTGCGCATTCAGTGTGAAGGTCCGTAGAGAGATTGTAAACAGGTTCAACTTGCAAAGAAGAACAGCTGATAGTTAACTCCTCCAAAACTAAGATCATGGTATTCAGGAAGAGGGTCCCGAAGCATAATTGAGGACTTGATGGGCATGTCTTAGAACTGGTACATTTGTTTAAATATTTGGGGCTGCATTTTGATGAGAAAGTGCTATGGAAGCAGCATCTAGAAGCTACCAAGCTTCTAGATGCTGTAAAATCTATTGGACAGCTCTGAAGGTTTTTTTTATACTAGAGGGAGCCAGTTAATAAATCCCGCTTTAAAGGTCTTTGTCGCTAAAATTATAGCTCATATGTTATATGGGCAGAAATATGGGGAGAAGGAGCCAAATCTGATTTGGAAGTCCTGCAAAATAAATTCAGGAGGCAGTTACTGGGGCTTCCCCCAAGGTCCCCAGTGGCCCATCTCAGGGCTGAAGCAGGCCTTCCATCAATGGCAGCCAGAATTGATTTGTTTTATTTTAGATACTGGTGTAGATTAAATAGTTTGGAGAACCATTCCTTCACTAAGCTTTGTTGGCTAGAACAACTAAGGTTTGCAGGATGGGTGCAGAAGGGTCAAAGCAAGTTAAAGGCCCACAATCTTTGCATGGAAAAATATTTGTTTCAGTTCCTTTGCGCTCAGGAATTGGATTTTTGACAATGACGCCAACCAAGATAGGGTATCCATAGTTGGTGCATGATTTTCCATCTGGTATCCCCAACTAAAGGTCAATCACACTAGGCCACACTGCTCGGAGTCACTGACTTTGTCGCTGCTCCTTCAGGCCTTTACTGAACTTAGGTTTCAGCAGATGCCTTCCACATATCTTGATGGGAGATATCACGGAATTCCAACTACAGAATGAAAACGTATATTTGGCTGCATCCAAATTGAAGATATATCTCATTATTTACTGTTCTGTCCTCTCTGTACGCAGAGCCTGGACAAAAGTTTCTGTCACCCCTTATTCAGTTGTTTTTGGACTGAACACCTCAGAAATTGATAATAGGATTCTTAGCTGATAATCAATTTTTTAAAAAATCACGTATTAGTAGCTCAATTTGCATTGGCAGCCAAGAAGCTACACCCCTGTTATGTTAAGAATCACAATGTATCCTAAATTTAAAAAAAAAAAACTTGATGGTGATTCCTCACAGCGGATGGTAAAAAAGGATGGTTTTAAAATTTTGTATGTTGTAAAGGTCTTTGGCTGTGTACAATAAAGTTTATGCCTGTCAAACTGAACATGCTTACAGAGTTCCCACAATTGGAGACCCTGATAAGGCAGGGTTTGCCATCGTAGGAACTCCATAAACACCTTCAGCTGAGTGCATGAGGATACTGGGGGTGGGGCTTACGTGAGCACCCATGCCAGTGTGGCGTAGTGGTTAGGGTGTTGGACTGGGACTCGGGAGATCCGGGTTCTAGTCCCCGCTCGGCCATGAAACTCACTGGGTGACTTTGGGCCAGTCACTGACTCTCAGCCTCACCTACCTCACAGGGTTGTTGTGAGGATAAAATGGAGAGGAGGAGGAGGAAGATTATGTAAGCCGCCTTGGGTTCCTTGCAGGAAAAAAAAGGCGGGGTATAAATATAATAAATAAATAAATAAATAAATGTCCCCTTCCACACTTTAGTCCTACGTATGGGCAGGCAAATGCCGAGAGCTAGAGTGTTTGTTTTATAGTGCCCTTGATGGAAAATTTCAAACATAATTTGCTGGGCTGAATAAATTATAGTTCTGTGCATCATAGTGGCAGGGTGGCCCCTTATGAATTGTAAAAAAAAAGAAAAGAAAAAAAAAATAAGGAAATGCATGACACAAAAAAGAGGAGGAAATGTAAAATGGCATATGTGAGTTTACATGTGTATAGATGCAAATTTAGAAGTAATAACAAGCACTCTCTGATAAATGTTTCAATCTATTTATTTTTATTTATATTTATATATTGTGAGCCAGTGTGGCGTAGTGGTGAGAGTGTTGGCCTGGGACTCGGGAGATCCGGGTTCTAGTCCCCGCTCAGCCATGAAACTCACTGGGTGACTTTGGGCCAGTCACTGCCTCTCAGCCTCACCTACCTCACAGGGTTGTTGTGAGGATAAAAGGGAGAGGAGGAGGAGGAAGGAGGAGGATTATGTAAGCTGCCTTGAGTTCCTTGCAGGAAAAAAAAGGCGGGGTATAAATGTAATAAATAAATAAAATAAATAAATACAAATAAAATATTTTTGACCATTCATGGGGGGGGGAGGGGCAAAAAGAAATCGCACCCCAAAATTATGGGGAGGGGTGAGAATGTGGGCAAACTGAGGTCTGGGGTCTGTGCGTGCTTTCTTTTACGATATTTCCCCTGTTCTGTCCTTGCAGACTCTCCAGCTGCTGGAGCTTTTCTGAAAAGCCTCCTGAAAAAAGATGACTTATCCAGGACTTCCTCCCCTGGCAGCTCTCCAGCGCTGCCTGAAAGGTGAGCTAGTCAATTTTTGTTTTGTTTTATTTTTGTTAAAAGTCCTTTTAACAACAACAACAACAACAACAACAAGAATAACATCAAAACCTCACTCATCGTGAGAGCTTCGGCTATTGGGCGGCATAGAAAATGAACGAATAAATAAAATAAATAAAATCGTTCAGGTACTTTCCAGGGGAGGACATCCTGGTTCAGTTAGGTCAGTGATCTCCAACCTTGGGTCCCCAGATGTTTTTGGCTTACAACTCCCAGCATGCCCCAGCCAGCGTCCCAAGGTTGGAGAACACTGACTTAGAGATTTTATTATATGAAGCGGTATATAAGTATTGTTAATAAATAAATAAATAAAATATGCTAGTTTCTTCTTTAACTGCAGGGATTATTTCATTTAAAAAAAAAATATGTGGGGGAGCATTTAAAAAATGGCAGTCTGAAATAGTACAATCTACTTTACCACCTCAGTATTTAACCAGCTCATCCTGCTGCTTGTGGAGACAGGTGCCTAAAGACAGGACAACTGTGCTGGATAAAGGGGGCATTTTAAACAATAGAATGGGGAGAGGAAACTACAGAACAATCACTTGCCCCTTTGCTTCTCCTTCCTCCCTTTCTGATGCAAACTCCTTCTCCTGGAGAGTCTTATGCGAAGGCTAAAGCTAAGACACTGGTAGAAGCTTTTTTTTCTTCTGGTTGCTTTGTCTTACTAGCTACTACCCTACTACGCTGGGCCTACTCAGGAGGCATTCTTAAAGCCCTCGTGTGACATTGGAGATCAATCATCAGATCTCCCCCTTCCAGCATTTTGTCCTGCTTATCACTGTCAGGCAGCTGTGTAGGGGGTGTTCAACCCTTTCCCTATGCCTTTTTCTAAAGAAAGGAAAATCTGTCAAGCTCAATTTCACTCAGGTTCCCATTTTTCCAATTCATTCTGTCCTTATTCTGCATTGGATTGTGATTCTTTTTTTAGTCTGCACAAACGCGTGTACATATTTTCATGTGCATTTTTTTTGGGGGGGGGAATACTCGTTTTTTTAAAAAAATAAATAAATAAAACCCCATTAAAAACACACACCATTTTTTTTTTAAAAAAGTGCCATTAAAAATACAGATTTTTGTGTGCGCTTTTGCAGATGTTTCAAGTGGAATAAAGTGTTTTTCTATGCATCCCCCCCCCCACCAAATATACACATTTGTGTGTGTGCATTTTTTGAAATGTACGTATACTTTGTGCATATTTTTGGGAAATGTATCTTCCCAATACAGTGTGTATGCATTTAATGCTTATTTTTTTATATATTTTGGCAAACTGCATCACAAACTTCAGAAACATATGGCTTTAGATAGCAAATGGCATTCCTGTCCATGTTTTGGTTCGGGAAGCGCAATTTTGGTGAGTTTGTTTTGAAATGTAAACCCAATAATTTTTTTTCACCCATCCCTACAAGTTCTTCACAGATATGTATTGCTCCTGAAGTTGCTCTGAGCGTCACACCATATAATGTAGAAGCTGAGCAGGGACTGGATTGCCCAGTGGCAGCAGGTTCAATCTCTTGAATCTCCCTTGAATTGAGAGTGCCGCGCAGGTGCGCGAGGTCACTGGCACTGGTCGGTCTCTCCCCCTTCCTGCGACATGGCTGAGGTGGAAGAAACCCGGAAGCGAATTCAGAGTCAAAAGGGAGTCCAAGGAATCATTGTTGTTAATTCAGAAGGGATTCCCATCAAAACCACCATGGATAACTCTGCTACAATGCAGTATGCAGGTTTAATGCACAACTTAATAATAATGAAGGCACGGTGCACCGTGCGAGACATTGATCCCCAGAATGACCTCACATTCCTGCGGATTCGCTCCAAGAAAAATGAAATCATGATTGCACCAGATAAAGACCACTTCCTAATTGTCATTCAGAATCCAACAGAGTGAAAGCTTCCTAAATTGATCTGCAATTCCTTATATCTAAATGTATATTTTTTATTTAATATCCAAAAAAAAGGCCATTAGTAATTAATTGTTTGTGCTACGTTAATAATGTTTGATCAAAATTTCTTTTAAAAATGTTAGACATGGATTCTTCAAATAATGGATTCTTCAAATAAACCACAGAGCCAGTGTGGCCTAGTGGTGAGAGTGTTGGACTGGGACTTGGGAGATCCAGGTTCAAGTCCCCGCTCGACCATGAAACTCACTGGGTGACTTTGGGCCAGTCACTGACTCTCAGCCTAACCTACCTCACAGGGTTGTTGTGAGGATAAAATGGAGAGGAGGAGGAGGACTATGTAAGCTGCCTTGGGTTCCTTGCAGGAAAAAAGGCAGGGTATAAATATAATAAATAAATAAATAAATTCCTGTTACAAAGATCTTCTATGCTAGAAGGTGATGAGGGAAGACATGTCTCTGCCAGAGACCCTGGAAAGATGCTGCCAGCCAGAACAGACAATGCTGGATCAGATGGACAAATAGTCTGACTGACCTGGTAGAAGGCACCTTCTGATGTCCCCATGTTGTTGATTCACTGCATGCCCAATGCAGCGGGGTATAAATATAATAATAATAATAATAATAATAATAATAATAATAATAATAATAATAAAAAAAAAAAAACATCTGAGGCCCTCCACCAGGTGCCTCCTCCAAGGGCAGGTTGGAAGGTGGCAATGAGAGAGAGGGACTTCTCAGTGGTGGCCCCCACAATTATGGAATGGAATGATCTCCTCAATGAGGCCCGTCTGGCACCAATGTTGTTATCTTTTCGGCACCAGGTTAAGAACTTCTCCCTCTCTCAGGCATTTGGCAGCATATGATACAGTTTTAATAAGGTCTTGGATTTTTCTTGTTGTTGATTGTTTAAAATTGTTTTTACATATACGTGTCTCTCTCTCTCTGTGTTGTATGTTTATATGTTTGTACGTATATGGTTTTTAGAATGTATTTAAAAGTTTTTTTAATCTTTGTAAACCACCCAGAGAGCTTCGGTTATTGGGTGGTATAGAAATGTAACAGATGAAATGAAATGATTGAAATGTAAAACAGGGCACGGGTCAGGGAAGAGATTTTTTTAAAAAACAAACAAACAACAACAACCAAAACCCCAAACCCAGCATGGTAGCTCTAATCCAAATTGGAGTGTCTATTCCCAGGGCTGCTTTCAACTTTCAAAAAACAAACAAACACACCCTATACAGTAATACCTTGGTTTGCAAGTAACTTGGTTTGAGAGCATTTTGCAAGACAAGCAAATTTTAAAATATTTATTTAAAAATTTTTTATACTTGATATACAAGCGACGTCTTGCAATACAAGTACTGTAGTACGGCTTAAATTAAAAAATCTCTGTACAATTTTTTTGGGGGAATTTCATTTTGATATAAGAGTGTTTTGGATTACAAGCACGTTTCCAGAACGAATTATGCTCTCAATCCAAGGCATGATTGTATAGAGAAATCTGCCTGCGGATCTCAGGGATCACCGGTGGATTGGCCCTCAGTCAGATCTAAGAATCATGGCAAGCCAGAGGGGAAGAGGTAATCCCTTAGGTCATGGGGCTCTCATCTCATGAAATACAAGAAACATTCTCATGAAAGCTGTCCCCACCCTTTGAAAATTCTTCCCTGACATCCCCCTCTATCTCTCCACCTGCACAAATAAACATCATGCTCTTTCTCTCTCCACCTTATCCTCACCTTGCATGTTCAGAGATGAATAAACACATGGTGGTCTATGAAGCCAGAGAGACTGTCAAGTCGATCTGGTATTTACTAGATGATGTCACCAGCCAACCATCTTGCCAGATGTGGGATTACACTTCCTTTAGCATGTGCCAATGATCCTTGGAGGAGGAAGGCAGCTGTTTGCCATGAATGCAAATACTGTGTCTGTGTGTGCAGTGAGGGAAACGCGGCTGAGTTGCAACCCCTAAAATGTGTGCACCTTCACAAAGCAATGGTGTCTGCGAATCATTGAAAAAGTGTGTGTGTGTGTGTGTGTGTGTGCACACGTGTGCATATGTGTGGAGATGTTGGTTTAAAAGGGGGGTGGAGAAAGGGAGGGGAACATTATTAAAGGATTACCTGAAGCTCAGGAATGGATCACTTGGATTGTGAAACTTTAGACCCTGAGTCAAGTTCGCAGAAGAATGAAACAAGGATGTCATTAGCTCTGCACAGCTGTGCAAAAGCCCTGAAAGGCGGGTAAAAAGAGAGAGGGGGAGGAGGGAGAGAACATAAATGTAGATTTTCCAATTTAATATCCATCAGGGAGAATGCAAAGCAAGAGGCATCTGATCTACACGATGGATTAAAGAATTGCTAGTGATCTGAATGAGTGGAAGGGAAGGGGAGGGAAGATGCAACTTGTATGGCAGTGATGTTGAACCTTGGGCCAAATCCGGCCTACCTTGGCTCCCAACCCAGCCCTCCAGCATTCCCCAGATGGCCACTGCCCCCTTCCCCTGCCCACCCTCTTTCCCGGGACCACCGGTCGTTTGGTGGTTTTTGCATGTTTCTGTCCCCCATTCTAAATGGTTGACATGCCTATCCTAAGGCTTGGTTTTAAGCTAAAATAGGCTGGTGTTTTGGGGGATTTCATCCACACCCCTTTTTGTTTTGACCCTGCCCACCACTGGAACGCAGCCCCCCAAGAGTGTCTCCACCATGGAATGGAGCCCTTGGGATGAAAGAGGTTTGCCACGCTTATTGTACGGCTGTTATACCTCATCCTCTGGGAGGGAGAGGTCAATTGCTGGTCCTGCCAGCCTGCTGCCACCAATTGAGGAATTTTCTTCTCTTCCCCATTACCCTCAAGAATACCGAGATAACTTGGTTGCTGCTGTGAAAGCTGTCAGCTCTAATCATGTGGGAACTGACTCCATCCAAGCCATAGTGGAGATGTAACAATGTGTTTTCCTTTTCTCCTCAAGCCTCAGCTCCCAACTGTCCTATGAGCGCATTCCCTTCAACTGTCTTAACTGCTACAGCAGGGGGTAGGCAAGTAGGTAGGTACCCTCCAGTTGTTTTGGACTACATCTCCCATTAGCCCCAGGAAACCTGGCTGATAGTTGGGGACTATGGGAGTGTAGTCCAAACTGCATCTGGCAGGCACTGGGTTGCCTACCCCTGGCTTATAGAACCCCATGGTCAATCTCATCTCAGGAAAGTAACCCAATCACACCGTGAAGTTCTATCATCACCACAGCTAATGTAGATGAATCATACTGAAGAGCAAACACATAAAATTATAGAAGCTGAAGTGTATGATTTCTTTGTGTGCGTGTGTGCGTGTGTTTTAACTTCTTCCCCCTTCTGTTTTTCTCCTACATAGTATATTTGCCTTCAATAAAATGTAATGAAGATCTGAGGGAATTTGTGTTCAAATGTCAGTCTTAGAGAAAATGAAAAGAAAGATTGGCCGGGCAGGAAACAAAGGGACCCTATGTCCTTTTGAAGATTACACAGTAGCAAACCCGGGTGGACAACTAAAGTTTACCCTGCCTGGCTGTCACTTTTCTTTCTTAGGTAGGTTTAATGGTACAGATGTTGAACTAGTGGCTATATTTTGGAATGGGCTGGATGAGAGCAAATAACTCGAGCCTTAATCATGAAAAGAGGGAGGCACTGTGAGCAGATGTTTCTCAGGCCTGGGAATGTGGTGTTGCACCTGTTTTGGATGAGGCTGCATTCCCTCTGCAATGGCAGCTTTGCAGCCTAGGGTGTTCCCTGATCCAGCTTCCTCACAAGAAACACAGGTAGGTGGCCTCAGTATATTTTACCATCTTTGGTTGGTTTGTCAGCTGCAGCCATTCCTGGAAAGGGATAGTCTGGCCATGGTGATCCATGTTCAGGTTAGATTACTATACTGCATTATACATGGGGCTGCCCTCGATGACAACTCAGAAACTTCCGTTAGTGCAGAATTTCACTGCCAGAATTTAAACTGCCATGGCTAGGTTTGTCCACATCACTCCAGTTTGAAAAGAAGTGCCCTGACTGCCTATTGAAGGTGCTTCTATTTACATTTAAAGCTCTAAGGACACAATGGTATGCATCTTTAGACAGAAAAAAAGCCCTACAACTCCCAGCATTCCCAGCCTAGCATGGCTGGCTGGGGAACGCTGGGAGTTGTAGGGCTTTTTTTCTGTCTAAACATGGATAAGATTGGGTCCTAAATGGCTCGGGACCAAAACACCTGAAGGAAAACCTCTTTCCGTACCAGCCTGCCTGTGTCTTAAGTTCTTCTGCTGAGATGCTATTTCACGTACCTTCCCTACCAGAAGTGCATGATGTACTCACGAGGGAAAGTGATTTCTCAGTTGTGATGCCCCGGCTTTGCAGTGCCCTCCTGGTACCTATTTACAATCGTTTCGGCGCCAGGTTAAGATGCATCTTTTTACCCAGGCATTTTTATTTGTATAATCTCTCAGTCTGTCTTGTCATTTTTATTTTGCTGTCCTTTTTTTTTTGGTTTATTTATTCTGGATGTCTGATATTAGTGTTTTATTGTTTTACATTAGATTTGGAATCATTTATTATCCATACTGTGGTATACCTTGCTAGAATCTGATTGGAAGAAGAGTGGCGTTTTTGTACACATTTTTCGATTGGGGAACTCTGTTGCAAAATCCAAGAGAAATGTGAATTTTGAAGGATAACGGTTTCAGTTCGCATGGTGGTTGGAAAGTATGAAATTAGGTACATTCACATTAAAATGCTAACTGAACACACCACTTCTTCTACTCTCTTTCCCAACAACCCTGATCACGGCTGATACTTCCCCGCTGCCATTAGCAGTGCCCCTGAGACTTGTCACTGTTTGGGGAAGTGGGAAGTGGGCATAATGTATGATGTGGCCATAATAGCCTTGAGCCAGCTGAGATTACCATAAAGGAGACATTTAATTGATACCTTACTCTTCTCATATGTTCATGAGGTCCAAAATGTCTCACAAAGGGAATAAAGTGAAGAATAAAATGCCATTAAATAGAAGTCAAGAACATCCATTAAAATTGGAATATCATTTGAAAATCAGGGATTGTTTCTAGTCATTCCCAGCACGATGCTTGACCCACCCACCCCTCCCCGCCCACGGATACACACACTTCTGTGTGGCGCAGTGGGGACAATCCTTAGCATGACGTGGCAAGTCACTTCACATGAATAATACGGAACTTTTGGGGGGGGGCAGGGGTCAAGCTAGATGAAATAGTGGAAGATCTATTCATATTTAGACCCTCTGCAGTATTTTTTTTAAAAGAAAAGTTAAAAGCAGCCATGGGGCAAGGAGAGATTGATTTGGGGGGAACTGCAGTTGGGGGAGGGTATTAACCCTTTCCTTCATGCTGTTTTCCTGATCTAAATCTCCCTCCCTTTTGTACCTGTGGTCTTGCGTGTGTGTGTGTGTGTGTGTGTGAGAGAGAGAGAGAGAGAGAGAGAGAGAGAGAGCCTACAATATGATAGAGGTATTTGTATGTTTTCCACTGCAGTGCTGTGAGGGATTGAGGCCTACACAGGATTGGGTTTGTTGAGGCCTACACAGGCTTCAGTTTGTTGAAGCCTGAAGGCCCAAACACTTGGATGGGAGGGGGAGTTTGAGAGTTTTAAGTCACCCAATAGAAGTTAAGAATTAGTTCTCCTGTGCAAGGTCACATGGTTATAACCTTCCATTCCTGGGAAGACTATATATGTGGGGTGTGGTCAGCTAGCAGTTAGTGTGTGCTGGGAGAGAGCTAGAAGCAGCATCAGAGAAACAGCAGAGAGAAGCAGAGAGAGAGAAAAGAGAAACTGGCTGGCTGACTGCATAGGAATTAGGTAGTCTGAAGTTATACTAGAGAACATTGGATTGTTTGTTTGTTTGTTTTATTTTATCATACTTGCTTTTGAATTATAACCACTCTATTAAGTAAAAACCCTAATATTATAAGTAAAGTGCTGTTGTTTACCCTGGAGTTTGGAGTGACTTATTCACCACGTCTAGAGCCTACACCCACGTTACTGGAAGCAGGCAAAGGACTTGATAACCTAGAGAGGGAGAGACTTTGGGAAGAGGCAGAGATCTCCCAAAGGCAGATCAAGGGGTCCCTGCAGTAGTGGAACCTTGACAAGTGCATATAGAGGTTTGTGGAGAGGGGAGGAAATAGTGAACGGGAAAAAGAAAATAGTGCACAGGAAAAGTGCACAGGAAAAGGAACTCAAAGGTCCAATCCAGCCCTCCGTGGCAGCTTTTAATCTAAAATAATAATAACCAGAGATCCACTTTCTTTAGTTGCACCTTCATATGGCTCCTTTGAAATGTTCAAAACACTTAACATACATTAACATACATTAAAACTATTGTAAAGTAGGCCAGTACTTTGCAGATGGAGATACCAAATGCCTTTCTACAGGCAGAGGTTACATTACAAGTTACCACCTTAACATACTGTTAGCATATATATTAATCAAGCTTAGGAATGAATTTGAATTTTCACAAAGGTTGTGTTTTCTCATGCCAAAAGCAGGCCCTCCCAAAACGGCCAGGGCAAAGATATGGTACAGCACTAAATTACCCTCTATGTACAGTGCAATCTATTTTATTTATTTATTTATTTATTTATTACATTTATACCCCTCCTTTTTTCCTGCAAGGAACTCAAGGTGGCTTACATAATCCTAATCCTCCTCTCCATTTTATCCTCACAACAACCCTGTGAGGTAGGTTAGACTGAGAGGCAGTGACTGGCCCAAAGTCACCCAGTGAGTTTCATGGCCGAGCGAGGACTAGAACCCGGATCTCCCGAGTCCCGGTCCAACACTCTCACCACTACGCCACATTTTGTGAGGCTGAAAAGGGTTCATATCTCTGTTCATGTTTACTGGGGAAAGTGCAGCTATAATCTAGAAATTAGTGCCGATACCCTGGATGCTGGACGAGGCCGCTGCTCCAACTCTGGTGGCCTTGTGTCCAGCCGGTTTCTCGTATGCCCAGCAGCCAAGGGTTGGGGGACGGGGAGGGGGGGTGGCTGTTATCTACCGGGAGTCCTTGGTCCTCACCAGACTCCCTCTCCGGGAGACCAAGTTTATTGAGTGCATGTACTGGAGGTTGGGTCCAAAGGGCAGTCTGGGGATTCTGCTCGTGTACCGTCCACCCCGCTGCACGACAGACTCCCTGGCCGAGGTGCTGGAGGTGGTCTCTGATGTGCGTGTGTTGTCCCCCAGGCTATTGGTGCTGGGGGACTTCAACGTGCATTCAGGGGCTTCCCTCACTGGGGCACCTCAGGACTTTATGGAGACCATGGCTTCCTGGGAGCTGCACCCTGTATTAACTGGACCTACCCATGTAGCCGGTCATGCACTGGACTTGGTTTTTGTTTCCGGAGAGGGGGGAAATGATCTGGAGATCGGGGGTATATCCACCACCCCTTGTCATGGTCAGATCACTATCTGGTGGGGTTGGATCTCTCGGTGCCACAACCCCTCTGCAGGGGTGAGGGACCTATTAGAATGGTCCGCCCCAGGCATCTTATGGATCCAGATGGATTCCTGAACGCGCTTGGGGAATTGGAGCACACAAACGGTAGCTCACTCGAGACCCTGGTGAATGACTGGAATGCTGCAATCACCAGGACATTAGACCGAGTTGCCCCGAAGCGCCCGCTTCGCCTAAACAGAGCTCGCGCAGCACCATGGTTCACTCCTTCGCTGCGAGCTCTGAAACAAGAGGTGAGAAGGCTAGAGCGCCGATGGCGAAATTCCCGCTCTGAATACGATCGAACACAGGTTAGAGCTGCATCTTCAGCCTACCGGGTGGTGGTGAAGGCAGCAAAAAAGAAATTCTATGCTGCCTCCATTGCGTCTGCAGAGTGCTGCCCCAGGAGGCTGTTCCAAGTGGTCCGGAGTCTGGTCGGTCCAGCCGCTCCGGACCCAATGGAACAGTCGAAAGCCTCCTGTGAGGCTTTAGCGAAGCACTTCGCAGATAAAATTGATCGGGTTAGGAGTGGGATATCGTACGTCGTGGACACAGGGAGTGAGTGGGAGGAGGCCAATGGCAGACCGGTTTTGTGGGATCGGTTCCGGCTTCTTCCTTCTGATGAAGTGGACAAGGTGCTTTCATCTGTGAGGCCGACCACCTGCTTGCTTGACCCTTGCCCGTCCTGGCTCATTATGAGCTGTAGGGAGAGACTGGGTGAGGGGATCAAGGCGGTGGTGAATGCCTCCCTCGAGGAGGCAGTGATGCCATCAGCCCTCAAGGAGGCAGTAATAAGACCGCTTCTAAAGAAGCCCTCCTTGGATCCCCAGGATCTGAACAACTTCCGCCCAGTCTCCAATTTACCATTTCTGGGCAAGGTGATCGAGCGGGTGGTGGGTGCTCAGCTGAAGGTACACTTGGATGAAGCCGATTATTTAGATCCGTGCCAGTCGGGCTTCAGGCCTGGACATGGGACGGAGACGGCCTTGGTCGCCTTGGTGGATGATATGAGGAGGGCTTTGGATAGGGGCGAATGCTCCTTTCTAGTCCTCCTCGATCTCTCAGCGGCTTTTGATACCGTTGACCACGGTATCCTCCTGGACCGCCTGGAGGGGTTGGGCATAGGAGGCACTGTATTGCAGTGGTTCCGGTTCTTCCTCTCTGGAAGGTACCAGAAGGTAGTTCTTGGGGAGGAGGCTTCGGACCCTCGGCTGCTCACCTGTGGAGTGCCGCAGGGTTCCATCTTCTCCCCGATGTTATTCAACATCTACCTAAAGCCGCTGGGAGCTATCATCAGGAGGTTTGGGGTGCGGTGTCATCAGCATGCGGATGACACGCAGCTCTACCTCTGTTTCAAGTCCTCACCGAGGTTGGCCATTGAGACCCTGTCCAAGTGCCTGGAGTCAGTGGCTGGCTGGATGGGAAGGAATATGCTGAAGCTGAACCCCGACAAGACCGAGGTACTTCTGGTGGGGGACAAGGGGAGGTTAGGGGATGTTGACCTGGTGCTGAATGGGGTACATCTCCCCCTGAAGGACCAGGTCCGCAGCTTGGGGGTCATTCTAGACTCCCAGCTGTCCATGGAGGCTCAGGTGGCAGCTGTGAGCCGGGCGGCGCTGTATCAACTCCATCTGATACGGCAGCTGCGCCCCTACCTTCCTAATCATCTGCTCCCTTCAGTGGTTCATGCCTTGGTCTCCTCTCGCCTAGACTACTGTAATGCGCTCTACGTGGGGTTACCCTTGAAGACGGTTCGGAAGCTACAGCTGGTACAGAACGCGTTGGCTCGCCTGGTTAAAGGCAGCCGCCAGCGGGATCACATCACACCAGTGCTCAAGGAGCTACACTGGCTACCAGTTGCTTGCCGAGCTGAATTCAAGGTGTTGGCTTTGACCTTTAAAACCCTATACGGCTCCGGTCCAGTCTATCTCAAGGAGCGTCTCCAGCAACACCAAGTGGGCCGCTCAACAAGATCTGCCACAGATGGCCTTCTCCTTGTCCCTTCAGCCAGAGCAGCTAGACTGGTCGGGACGAGGAAGAGGGCCTTCTCTGTGGCAGCCCCCGTACTATGGAACTCTCTCCCCAGTGACCTCCGCCATGCCCCCTCTCTGCTGAGCTTCCGCCGCTCATTAAAAACTTGGTTATTCAGGCGGGAATATGGGGTGGGCTAAGATTTTAAAATTTTATACTGTTTTAATGTATTTTAATGGAGAAAAATGTTTTAATGTATTTTGTTCTGTTTTATTTTCTGTACATCGCCCAGGGTGGCCGGTTTGCCAGCCAGATGGGCGATAGATAAATGCAAATAATAAAATTAATAATAAATACAACCCTATAAAGCATTGTGTATAACTGCAGCAAGGAATCTGACTGTGAGAACTGACCGTATGATTGATGTGGAACTACCTTCCTGCCAGGACACATATCTCTCCACCTCTGTTTTCCTTAGAATGCAGGCTCATCAGACGCCTTAAGTTTCCCTGCTCTTGTTGGCTCCAGCCTCTCAGCAGCCCCTGAAAAAGGAAGCAAGGAAGCAGGCTAACACCATCATTTGGCACTCTTTCTATGCCAGGGTTGGGATGTGCTCCCACCCCAATCCAGCCTCCAGGTTTCTTTTGCTGTCATCTCTGATCACTGACTGGAGATACAAGGGCATTTAAGAGCAACTAATCTTTACATACCCTGGAAAGAACTGAGGTGTTGCAGAATCTGCAAAAAATAAAATAAATATTGAGCTGTTGAGCAAAGATTTTGAGCTGCATTTTGTAGGCAGGAGTGCTCTCGCATTGAGTTGACCTGTGCATTGTGCAGGAAGGAGAACTGCTGCATAGAAGTGAGGTGTGCATTTTGCTGGCAGGAGACCCACTTACTTGTGAGTAGAAATGCAGAGGCTTAGTATCAGGGATGCCAGCTGAATGTGCTGGTGAGTGATTCAGCCCTTCTTACTTCTGAGTATACCTGCAGAAGCCTTGTCCTGCTTACTTCTGAGTAGGCTTGAAATGGTAGTAATCACATTTTGCCCACACCCACTGCCTTTGGCCCCACCCACAGGTGGAATGTGACCCTCAAGACCTTTCCCATTTTGCAATTTGGCCCATCGGCTGAGAAGGTTTTCAGGCCGCTGTCCTATATACCATGCTGCCTATCTGAAGTGGTCTGCTTAGTTTCTTCATTTTTTTCTTCTCTTTGCCCTGCCCTGCTGCTGTTAGTTAGCTCTGGGAATGTGCGACGTTGGAAAATGCATTCCATTTGAGCCAAAGGGACTTTTGACACATTTCCAACCAGACGGCCCAAAGTGCACAAATTTGGAGCCGAGAACTTCATAACGCTAGCACAATTTGTGCAGATTGTGATTTGCGCAAGTCACAATTTGCGCAACTCGTGGCCGATTCGTTAGATTCAAATTGTTGTTGTTGTTGTTGTTCTTGTTGTAGCATTTAACATGAGAAGTAGGGAAGCCTCCTCCTCTCACTGTGTCCACACACACTCCACATTGACCACCTTGAATTTTTTGACAGTTAATTTCAGATTGGTGCAAAATTGGGCTTCCGCTCCGCAATTTGTGCAAATGGCAGAGTGGAGGCA
Source organism: Shinisaurus crocodilurus (assembly GCA_021292165.1). Lineage (NCBI taxonomy): Eukaryota > Metazoa > Chordata > Lepidosauria > Squamata > Shinisauridae > Shinisaurus > Shinisaurus crocodilurus. The sequence continues at coordinate 1,265,023 of CM037877.1, read as the reverse complement.
TGAATTCTGCTTTAATTTCCCCTGGTTAAAAAATTTTTTTTTTTTTTACACTAATTGTGGCCCATTTTAAGAGCTGCGTACTGGCTCGACTTGCGTCAGATCGAGTTGGTGCCAAGGCAGGGTTGACAGAATGGAATCCACAGGGCTGAGTTGAGAAATTCTGTCAGATTTTCACCCGATATTGGATTCCTGAAGCATTCCCTAGTTAGCTCCTTCCCAAAACCTGTTATCACCTCACATCCTGCTCAGTCCTGCTTCTTTGGTCTGAGTGTCTGCTCATAATACCACCCAAATTTCCAGTTATGCAGCACACGTCCAGGCTCACTCCCTGACACTTCCCAGGAAACAGTTAAGTGAAAATGGTCTCTTCTTGATGCTGGTATTAACAGCAGGTGGGCCAGCAAAGTTCTATCCTATTTAGCAGGGAGATAGCTTCCACCGCAATTATAGTGGGAAAAGTAGCCAATTACTTCATCTCCTCAGATTGCGGCTATAATGCTGTCACTTACCTAAGTGCTGAAGAGTTATTTGGAGCATCAAAGCCGCAGCTGTGTCAGAAGGGTTGGCACTTTCTAGTTTCTGCATGGGATCACACCCTGCATTAGAATGCTAAATGATATGCCCAAGCATCATTGGACACATTAAAGATGTATGGTGTGTCAAACCACTCATGGTCACAATCCAGCCAAAGTGGAGCACCTTTTCATCCTCAGTTCATCAACAGCCTTCTCCTCCATGAATTTGTCTAATCCCCTTTTAAAGCCATCACAATTGGTGGCTATCACTAACACTTGAGGTAGTGAATTCCATTGTTTAACTATGCACTGTGAGAAGGAGTACTTCCTTTTATATGACCTCACTCTCCCACCATTCAGCTTCATGGGATGACCCCTGCTTCTAGTCAGGCCCCTGTTTGACCAGCCCCTTGCAATGCATAATCTCCCAGATAATTATTTTGGGTATGGGTGGGGTGGGGTGGGGGGTTGAGAGCTAGCCCTGGCTACAGAAATCACAACAGCACTGCCACTTAGGTCTCTTTCTCATGTAACCTTCATTGCATGGGAACTGCTGAGGTCCAGCTCCTTCCTGCACCACAAAGGCAATGTCAGAAGTACAAGCACATGTAGAGGGAACCCACTCTATGGCTTTTCCTTATCCCAGTGACACACTTCCCTCCAAATTCTTCTGATGTTACGCTGCAAGAAAGGGCCACACTTCAGTGGCTCCACAACATGAAAGTAAGGTGGGAGCGGGCCCTTAGCAGTCTCCTGATGGTGTACAAAAGGACAAACTATCCACAACCATATGGAAATCAACCCAGAGTTGTATGCAAGTACTGTCTTCTTGGGACTAGCTTAACACCTTTTCCATGATCAAGGAAGGCCAAAGAGGCCTTAGGACACCTTCTGATGTTACTTTTGTGGAGGGAGAGCTACTGCATCAGAGATCCTTCCTGCACATTGGAATCCTGCCTCAGAGATAGTTACCTGGAAGGGAATCGGTCTGCTGGATCACACTTCACAAAACCTTGTAGCAGAAGCAAAGACGAAAAACTGCCTTGACACATGCCTCTTTCTGAGACTGTGATGAGGCCAAGTCCAACCTGTAAATCAATTTCAGATGATTCAAATTTCCTATCTCAATTATTCATTAGCTCGCCCTTTGAGAACTTTGCATCTGACTGATGAGAGCTTTGTTAGCCCTAATTTGATGTGCCATTATTTAATTGGAGTTTGTGTAATTAGCAGTAATTCTGTTCACCTTTGGCTCATTTGCGTTTGCACAAATGGATGTTATTAGCAATCTCGGGGTGTTTTGCAGATGTCTTAAAATAAATCCCCGTTAGAAAACTAGGCGGACCCTCTGATGACCCTCATGTTTGACGACCTATATGTATGTGGGTCAGATGATGACGATGACGACTATGACACTGAGTTGTCATTGTAGTACACAGCCTCTTATACATCACATTTTAAGGCCCAAAGTGATCTAAATGCCAGAATCTTGCAGTAGAAATATACAGTATCGTTGCACACGCCCCACTTCCCTGAGCAGAGAGGCGTTCCAACTGCAGCAGCACTACTGCAGGTTTTGGTTTCCTTTGAATGAGAGAGTACAGGAGATTTATGGAACGCCTGTATACAAATACAGCATGAGTAGAGACAAAGACTGGGTTCGGATGACACGACAAGCAAACAACGATAACAGACAACCGTTGCTTGTCATGTCGTCTGTACCAGGGAGAAATCACAACAGCACTGCCACTTAGGTCTCTTTCTCATGTAACCTTCATTGCATGGGAACTGCTGAGGTCCAGCTCCTTCCTGCACCACAAAGGCAATGTCAGAAGTACAAGCACATGTAGAGGGAACCCACTCTATGGCTTTTCCTTATCCCAGTTTTATCGTTTTATTGATAAACGATGTTTTATCGTTGGTGGTTCAAGAATCCTACAGAGTCGCATGACAAGAGTGGAAAAACAAGCAGCCGCTCCAGTCATCCGGTCTCTATTTCCGATGTCTGCCTAGCAACACACACGTAGAGATGCTTTCGAATCGGGGGGGGGGCGCCTCTCCACCGCCTCGACTCTCTGCGGCGGTGCCCCCCCGCCTCGATCTTTTGAGCGGCCGGCACTGGTCCCGTCGCGTCACATCTGGCCCCAGAAGTGACACGACGGGACCCTGCGCAGGTGCAGTATGTCACACGGGGGGGGGGTCCAGCGCGCCTGCGCAGGGTCCCGTCGCATCACTTCCGGGGCTGGATGTGATGCAACGGGACCAGCGCAGGCGGCTCGGGCGAGGCGAGCCGCCGCTGGATCAAGGTAGGCCCGCGCAAGCCCTGCGCAGACGTGAGCGGGGCCGAGTTCGGCCCGCTACGCCCGCGCGAGGCGAATGTGCCCATCCCTACCCACACGTTGCTGCTTGCTTCACTTTTAATGGTAGGATGCTTTTTTACTTTTACAATCAGAATACCAAAAACTGTATTTTTCCCCCCTTTCAAAATAAAGTATGCTTTTAATAGAAGAAGAGTAGATTGCAATACAAGTATGTGGTGGGGGAGAGGGGAGGGGAAGCGGGTAGTTGGGTTAGTAAGCAGAGGGCTGGAAAAACGAAGTCAAGGAGGCTCAGCTCTGGCTGCAGGAGCAAGAAAAGCTTTTGGGGTGGGGAAGGTGTGGAAAAGATCTAGTTCAGACTCGTAACACAGGTGGGAGAACTGCCGGAGATAGCAGGTTCTCTGCCATACGTTGGCGAGGGGTGGGAAGAAGTAAAAAAGGTGCAGTCCTAAGCAGAGCTGGGCACGGAGGGGGGAAAGGTGTAAATAACCTTCACCTGTCTCCCAGCCAAGATGGGAGCGAAGGCGGGACACGGGAGGGAGGGAGCGAGCGGGGAGAGCGAGAGCGGCTTTGGCGCCAGGCGGCGCAGAGAGGGAGGGGGGGCGAGGATCAGAAGCCGCTGCCTGGACAAGGGGCGCCAGGCAGCGAGGGGGAGGGTGGATAATGTGCGAATAATCATCACCTGCAGGGTGGGAACAAAGGCGGGAGGGGGAAGGGGGAGCGTAAAAGGTGTCTGTGATGGGCAGCGAGGTGGGGAGTGGCGGCTGGGTTAGGAGAAAGTCGAGCCTCAGTTCACACTAGAGGTGCCCGGAACGGGGTGTGGGTGGATGGGGGGGGGTGGAGTGCTTCTCTGCGGTGATGGAAACAGCCAGGCGAAAGCAGGAAAAGAGACAGGCAGAGAAGAAGCACGGGGCAACATACACAGACAGGAATCATTTTTATAAAATAGAAAACACTGATCAAAAATGCGCAAATCCGCCCATAGAGTAAAGTGTGAAAAATATGTGTTATGGGGGGGGGGCGGGATTTGTGCCTTTTTGGCTGAAATGCGCATTTTGGGAGCTCAGATTCGCGCAAAAACATGCAAATGCGTTTGTGCGAATTCTGAGTCTGCAAATCAATGGACAGTGGAGCGAAAGTCACCCCCAAATCTGCAAATCGCTGGCGGCGCAGCTTCTCTCCATTTGCACATCACTAGTCATGACAAAGAAGTACACTTTCTAGATACCCAAAACGTTTGTGCCCCGGAACAGTTGGACGTAGAGCTGAGCGGAGGGGAGCTGACAATAGGACTTAATCCTCCCAAGTGGTAATCAGGACCTAGTGTAAAATGTGAGTGTTGTTGAATCAGCTAGAAACAGTGACCACATTGCTATCAAACTGAGTTCATATATAAGTGGGAAATTGCCAGAGTAGTGCAACGTGGTCTCATTTTACTTCAAAAGAGGAAGCTGGTCAAAATTATTGCAATGTTCAGAGCTATATCATTTAGAAATAAAGCAAATAGGTCGGGGGACATGCATAACATCATGCATGGTGTGGAAAAAATGGATAGGGAGAAGTCTAAGATCCTGGGGTCATTCAATGAAGCTGAACAGTGGGAGATTCAGGGCAGACCAAAGGAAGTTCTTCACACAGTACAGAGTTTAACTATGGAATTCACTTCCACAGAATGTAGTGATGGCCACCAACTTGGATGGCTTTAAACGGGGGTTAGGCACGTTCATGGAGGATAAGCAGGATATGGCTATCAATGGCTACTAGTCATGATGTGTATATATTACTCAAGATGGAAGAGCCAGCAGTTTTCAAGCTTTCCTAAATTCTCCAAAAATCACTTCAAAGCTAGTTTTGGCTTGCTCCCATTTTTGTTTTCAACCTGTATCTCGGCTCATTCAAATAGGAAAAGTGCACACTTTCAACCTCCTAGGGATGGGGAGACATTCATTCAGTTCACATTTTAATCAAGGTTTACCTCATTTCACACTTTCGAACCACTATGTGAACTGAAACTCAGTTAGCCTTCAAAATTTGCAGTTCTCCAAAAGTTGCGGTAGAGTTCTCCAATCAGAATATCCATACAAAAAATGCATATATTGGGGGAGATAATGTTCAAAATAGCGTTGTTGTATTAGGAGACATGTACCAAAAAAAAAATGCTTCTGAATTGTCATGTGAACGTATATCAAAACTTCAGAATGAACGAAACCAAAGACAGGACAAATTCTCAATGTTTGAGATGAACTGAATTTAAGATTGGGAAAATGAGAACCTGAGAGAAATCAGAATTGACAGATTTGTTTGTCCCTACTCCAGGCCCAGATGTAATATAGCTCTGAATGCCTGTTGTTGGGGTGGGAATGTTACCTTCACGATCACGGAGCCATCTGGCTGGCCACTGCTGGAAACAAAATACTGGGCTGGGCTGCAGGGACTTTTGGTCTGATCCAGCAGAGGCCTTCTTATGACAGGACAGGAGAGCCAACATCAAAGAGCATGATGTCATTCTTAGGCTGAAGAAGCAGACAGCGTTTTAAGTTTCAGTTATGGTCACACTTTGACGAAGACAAAGTAATAGCCCTTTTCCTGTAGGGCAGTGATTTATATCAATTTGGTGTAACCTTCATGCATTTTCTTTACTGATTCCAACAGGCTGCCAAGTTCAAGTTCAATAAGGCATGCCAAAGTCTGTTGCCTGCTGCTGAGGGCAGCTGAAAGGTATAGGTAGAAGAAATCGCGGACCAAGCATGTTGACAGATATATCAAGAGGACGCAGGCTGTTTCAGTGAAGCTAAAGAGTTCCCATTTTGACTCATCAGCTTCAAAATATCTGGGATTGGATCAAACCATTGCTTCTTCCTCCAGGCCAAGTTAGAGCTTTTCCTATTGAGTTTTCTCGTTAGCTTGTTTCTTTCTCTGAGAGAGACCTCGAGATTTATGTACATTCCAGTACAGAATTATGGCATGGGAAGCCTGAATCCATGAGCCCATGTGCTGTTTTCCCTCTGAAGATTTCTTTGGAACTATAGAAAGCTGATGTGGAGTTTGAGATCCTGATATGTAGTGTTACTAATATATTAGGAAGTCTCCATTTTTTCCCACTGCACATGCAGAGTTTTCTGAAAGTTTCAGTTCCTTCTTTTGTATCCCCCCCCTCTCTAAATGTCCAATGTGCCAAGTGCTCCTTGTAAAATAAATGGGGGGGGGATCTCAAAGTGTCCATATGCATGATTGCATCAAGATTCTCCTGTGTGGTGTTTTACTGCTGTGTGTATGCACTTTTGTACACTGATAAAGCAGGAATTAAAAGCATGAAGGCACAAATTGTTGGGAAAGGAAGGGACTTCTGGATCTGCGTGCAGCTCCCCTGTGTGGTGAACCATTGAACTGCAGGTGGCAGCTTTCCAGTAAAGTCCCTTCAGGCTCTGGGCTGACTCTGCCCACCCAGGCTGTCAATTGAATCATCCTGGTCAGGAAGGAGTGTAAGAGGGCTTCCTGTTACAGTTGAGCCTTGCTTGAACAAGGTCTTCCTAAGTTCTGGAATGACCCCACTCACTCAGGGGAGGGGCTGTGGCTCCGTCCTAGAGCACATGATTTCCATGTAGAAGGTCCCAGGTTCAATTCCCAGCATCTCCAGGCAGGGCTAGGAAAGAATCCTGCCTGAAACTTCGAGATCTACTGCCCGTCAGATTTGACAGTACTGGGCTAGAAGGGCCAATGGTTTGTCTCAGTAATCAGGCAGCTTCCTATGTTCTTTTGTTCCTATAAACTTTGGGCTGTATCCTTGATTGTTCTTCAGTCCTGACTTGGTCCTCGATCTTGCCTCCTGGTTTGTCTCGCAGTCCATAATTGTTAGAGCAGTCAACATAATATTTTTATAGCCAACATAAAATACCTTCTACTTGTATGTTACTCCACCAATGAAACATAAATGAAGATGCTAGTTTGGAGAACACCAAAGGGGAATCCAGCTGAAGCCATCTAAATTATTCATTTTAAAAAATCCCAGTTGAAATGGTTTTCAATTTCATCCCTAACTGGATTACAACATCCTCAATCCATGTCTGTCTAATGAAAACTCACACTGAAAATCTCAGTTGGAAGTTTGGGGAATCAGTTTCATCCATCAAGCCAAGTCATGACTATTTCATAAGCAACATTAAATGTTCAGTCAGGTTTTTAATTCATCACCCAAGTTAACCGTAAATGCCTCCTTTACAAGAATCCATGCTGAAGGTCGCTGGGTGCTGCTAAATTTAGCCCATTCATAAAACAACTGGAAGGTAAGGGAGATAACAGTCGGGAGCATTTAAAAAGCGGGTTCAGAAAGAATATGCAAAAGGCAAGGCCACATTGGTGAAGCATCTTGCACACTTTGGAATATTCTTTAGCAGAGACTTAATCCAGAGCCATCAGTGTCGACGGCACTTTACACTAGTGTGTGGCATGTTGTGGTGGGAAGGGCTGGCTCCACGACATGCCACCGCTCCAGCTGGACCAACTGGATAAAGCACGGCCAGACAGGCCCCGGCGCAACAGGGGACAGCTACGTACACTGCACGGTGGTCAGTGTTGGAGTACAGCAGTGTTTCTCAACCTTGGGTCCCCAGATGTTTTTGGCCTACAACTCCCAGCATGCCCCAGCCAGCTATGCTGGCTGGGGCATGCTGGGAGTTGTAGGCCAAAAACATCTGGGGACCCAAGGTTGAGAAACACTGGAGTACAGACAGGTGCTCCTCCGTTCTTCAACCACCAATGCAATTTTAGTTTGTTTTCAGTGTGTTGCTTTTGTTTCTTTTATCTGCTTTTGCCTTTTTATTGTTCACCGCTCTGGAATCTGCTTGATGTGGAGCAGTGTACAAATACTGTAAATAATAATAATAATAATAATAATAATAATAATAATAATAATAATGACAGTTCCCCATAGCTATGCCCCCAGGAGAGTAAAAGAAAGAAAGAAACCTACCTACCTCACAGGGTTGTTGTGAGGATAAAATGGTGAGGAGGAGGAGGATTATGTAAGCCGCCTTGGGTTCCTTGCAGGAAAAAAAATTTGGGACATAAATATAATAAAGAAAGAAAGATAGAAAAGAAAAAAGAAGAAGCAGGCAGCTGTGTTTATCCCTGTCAACAAACCCCTTCTAGCATTTTTCAGCTCCAACTGGAGCAGGTCTTTGATAAAACTGAAGGATCTTAATTGCCATGCCACACCCTCCCCTCCCCCACTACTGTGAGGATTGCAGCTGAGCTCAGGGGGAAGAGGGAAGCCTGAGGGGGGGGGGTGGCGGACGACATCAGCATCCCTGCTAAGGAAAAAGTCCTGGTGCTTCGACCTTGTGAGCCCCGGCTCCACTACACCACTGGAGACACAGTAAAAGGTACGGGGCTGTGAAGGAAGAGGAGACAGAGCAACACAGAAAAAGCAGGGCTGTGAGCAGAAAGGGGACCCATAGGGGCCCAGTGCCCTCCGAGATCTTCCAACTTCCTTCCTGACTTTTCAGTTTTCATTTTAAACATTACATCTCCAGTCCCTTTTACTTGCAGAGATATTTTAACAAAGCAATGGTCGGTTGTCGTGTCATGTGAACACAATCATAGAGTTGGAGGGGGGGCGTGTAGTCCATCCCCCTGGTCAGTGCAGGAAAGACAGAGCTTGAGTATCCCCATAGATGGTTGGCCAGCCTCTGCTGGAAGACCTCCAGTGAGGAAGAGCCCCCCCCCCAGGTAATTGGTTCCCTTGCTGAACTCCTCTTGCCATCAAGAAATTTCCCTTAAGGTTCAATTGGAGCCTACCCTCTTGTAACCTAAGCCCATCAGATCTAGCCCTTTCCTCTGGGGCAGCAGAGAACACGCCTTTGTCCTATGTACTCTGTCCTATGTAACAACCCTACAGATTTGTGAAGAGTGCTGCCATGTCCCCACTCAGTCCTCTCTCCTCTAGCCTAAACATACCCAGTTCCTTCAACCTGCCCCCGTAAGACTTGTTTTCCACACCACTAACCCTCTTTGTTGCCTCCCCCCCCCCGTGGACCATTTTCAATTTGCCGATGTCATTCTTAAACGTGGCACCCAGAACTGGGCACAGTATTCCAGGTGAGGCCAGACTAGTGCAGAATAACGTGGGACTTTGACCTCAAGTGGCTTAGAAAATGTGGCTCTGTTAATGAAGGCTAAAGCCGCATTTGCCCCTTTTGCAGCTGCATCTCACACGTTTGTGATGATGGTTCTGAATTCCAGCTGGTTCTCCGTTCTAAGTTAGAAAGGTGAAATTAACTGTGAATAGGATCGAGGCCTTTTGTTTTTGGCATTCCAGGCGTGTGTAGAAGGTAGATCTCCAGATGTTTTAGATTTCAAACAACAGAAGCCCCTGCTAGCATGGCCAGTGGTCAGAAATGCTGAGAGTTGAAGTCAAACACATCTGGAGATTTACTTATTCTCTCCCTCTCTCTCTCTCTCTATCTTACACACACACACACACACACACACGTATTAAGGGTGTCTTTTCATGCCTGTTGTGAGACATGCATGGAACATTTAAAAACAAAAGGTATTCTTTCTTACATAGGTAATTTTAATTGAGGATTTAATTCATGCAGTTAAGATTAAAAAAAAAACACAAAAAACTGCGATGCCCCATGTGTGTGCGTGCCTGTGTGTGTGTGTGTGTGTGTGTATACTTACACACACTCTGATCTACTTACCACACTCTGATCTATTCTGATCTTCACAAATCGCGGGAAGTGATAATTCCCCTTTACTCGGCACTGGTAAGGCCTCATCTTGAGTACTGCGTCCAGTTCTGGGCACCACACTTTAAGAAGGATGTAGACAAACTGGAGAGGGTTCAGAGGAAGGCAACAAGGATGATAAAGGGACTGGAAACAAGGCCCTATGAGGAGAGACTGAAAGAACTGGGCATGTTTAGCCTTCAGAAGAGGAGACTGAGGGGAGATATGATCGCACTCTTCCAGTACTTGAAGGGATGTCACACAGAGGAGGGCCAGGATCTCTTCTCGATCATCCCAGTTTGCAGGACACGCAGGACCGGTGCAAGGCAGTTTGGTGCCCTAGGCAAGATCAGATATTTAGCGCCTCCCTTCCCACTTGAGAGCGCTGTATTTTTTTTTCAAGGCGTTTCTGGTGCCCCCTTTAGCCCTGCACCCTAGGCAGCTGCCTAGTTGGCCTAATGGTAGCACCGACCCTGAGGACACGGAATAATGGGCTCAAGTTACAGGAACCCAGATTCCACCTAAACATCAGGAAAAATTTCCTGACTGTCAGAGCAATAAGACAATGGAATCAACTACCTAGGGAGGTGGTGGGCTCTCCCACTCTGGAGGCATTCAAGGTGCAGCTGGACAGCCATCTGTCAGAGATGCTTTGACCTGGATTCCTGCATTGAGCAGGGGGTTGGACTCGATGGCCTTGTAGGCTTTTCTATGATTCTATGATTCTATGATTCTATTCCTCCTCACTTCTTTTCACAAGGCCACACTTAGATGTCTATCATTTCATCACAGTGGAGTATTTCCATCCCTAACAGGAACCAAATGTTTCACTTTCCATGAGATCTGGAAGGAGAAGAGCAGTCTTCTAAGCCAAACTGAAAGACCCATCTTGGAGGATGCTTTTAGTTTGTGCTCATGTATGGTCTTCAAAAAAGGCTCAGATATTACTGCAGAGAAAACTGTTAGGAACTGTTGGCAGGGGGGGGGGGCGGGAAACATCGGGAGAAAGGTATATTTTTTATTTTTATTTTCTTTTGCATTCTATTGCTAGAATAGAATAGAGTAGTCTAGAAATTGCATAGAGCTTCAGATTTGGATGCATAACTCTTGAAGAAGCAATCAATGATATGCTACGAATGGTTAAATCACAGACATTTGTTCTGTCATTAGTAATGGTGCACTGCCAAAATTAAAAAAAATAATGAGCTCAAAATATGATTTTTTTTCTAGTTTGCAATAGTCAACTGCATTTATTTTGCAATGAGCTCCTCCATTGCCCTGAACTTGTTACCATTTGTAATTGAAATTGAGATACGTTAAGTGATGGCGCCGATTTTGCACCTGCATAGTCAGCACTCCCTGACTAAGCAAACAGACTCTGATTAAACAGCAAACAGAAGCTGATTAATTTAACTTGGTGGTGGGGAACCTGCTGCGGCAGGGGCCACAGGCACCACCCCTAAATGGCCCTCCAGATGCTGCTGCGGAGCCACTTTTGATTTCTGGACCACTCCTCTTCCAATGAGACACGGAGCGGGGGCAGCCCGGAGGGAGAGGAGGAGGAGGGAGAAGGGGAAAAGGGAAATGGGTGGAGTTGAGTTGGATGGAATGATGAGTGCTTGGGTGGCCAGGGGAAGACCTCTGGGAGCAATGAGATTTGACCTGTGTTAATGATGGGGAAATATGTCATCCGGGCTCCAGCAATGCTGCAAGGGGGTTGAGACAACAAACAAACAAACCGCAGGCCAACTTGGGAAGTTGCAAATGGAGTCTCTACACTGATTCACAGCTGTCCCTCAAGCAGGAGACAGGCGTTCAATTTTCACACGAGATAGCAGTTAATTCTTAGAAAGAAGGAGGTTCAACGAAACCCTTAAAGCAACTAACTCCCCCCCCCCCCCCATCCCTCATATTATATCTAAAGAGGGCTGGCTTCAAGATCTTGGGAACCCACAGGCAAGAGACCATCAGTAGGTACCAGGCTAAAATCCTAACCACACTTAATCAGGAATAACTCTCAATGGGGACTTCTTCTGAGAAAACAGGTAATCTGTGTGAGGGAGAGGGCATGGACTGTGTGAACAGGGCACCCTGGAGTTCTCTGCCCCGATGAGTGGTGACATGCAAGCGAACTGCTCCACGTGCCAAATTCTTTTAAAAATCACCTTCCAAGTCTCAGTGATATAACTAATGGTAGCATCGCTGTTGTTCCAGCCGTTGGGGATGAAGGAGAACACAGAGCAACTGAGCCTCAGAGGGGCCAGGCACATGAGTAAGCTGAAGATGTCTGCAGCTCGACCCAGCTGTGCTTACTCTTCTATCATCCCCTGCAATAAAAGACGAGCCTCAAGCCCAAGTTGAGGTGCTGGAAGCCATCGTTGAGGCTCATCCGTAGTGGAAAATGTTCCTGCTGGATCCGGGACCCAGCTTTATTTATTCTTGACACCAGAATGACTTCGACTCTTTTTCAGCACGTCCCTCACAGAGGGATGTGCGAGGAGCTCGATTCAGGGGTGGAAGTGGGGCAAACTCGCCCCGCTCGAACCCCCCCCGAGCTCTGCGTGACTTACCTTTCCCTGGCTTGGCACATGTCCTCGTGAGAGGAGCCAGGGAAAGGAGCTTCCAGGTCCCCGGCGCTTCACTTCCGGGTCCCTGGCACTGAATTTTTTGGGTAAAAAACAGGAAAAACCACATTAAAATGGCTGCGATTTGCAAATCACAACAGTTTTAAGGTAGTTTCCCCTATTTTTTACGTAAAAAACGCAGCGCCGGGGACCCGGAAGTCCACCTCGCGCCTCACCGTGCACCTCTTTGGCTTCGGACAGATATGGACTGGATAAACGACTAATGCTAGCTGCTGCTTATCTCTCGAGTAATTTACGACCATCACCATCCTAATACAGGTGCTGCTGCCAGGAACAGTTCTCCACCTCTCCCTGATGGAGAGAGCCTCCTCCCTCAGTCCATATGCAGGATCATGAATAGAGAAGCCCCAAACACCCATAAGTATGCACTGAAAAATTGTAAGACCTAAAACCCACAAGTTTGATACCTTAACTGTGAAAACAACAAGGTGGCTAATAAACGAGCTTAATTAAAACGAATAGAAATCGGAGGCCATGTGATGCCTTTCTTTAAAGATTTTGCCCCTTCCTCAGATTTCATCTACCACCGTTCTGACAAAAATATATATTTTTAAAATGCCAAAAATCATAACGCATGCTCTGAAAATCCAGGTCTCCCCTGTAAGCCAAAGAAAAGCAAGGCGAGAAACTCGATTAAGGAAACATCCTACTCCAGTCAAAAAGATGTATCGACATCACAACGGTAATAAGTGAGCTTGAGGGGCTAGACATGGTCTTTAATCTCTGTGGTGACACCCTGAACTCTGCTTCACCTTCCATATTTATTTACATGTCTTCTGCTCTCTAACAAAACCCATTCTGAACAAATTAATCAGCATTTATCAATGAGCTTTTGAGGGGTGTCATTTCAACGACTCTGCGAAAAGGGAAAGCTTGGGGGGGAAGAAGTCGCACGACAGAGGAAATAAAATTTATTTGTATCTGTTATATAAATGTACCCGTATTATGAATTTATGATCCCCTTGGCTGGCTATAATAGTTTTGTGCCTCCGTGGCATATTCATCAGCAGAATTATTTTACGGTTAAGGATGTTTCATACTTCTTTATGCAAATACACAGTAAATTCTACATGACACAAAATGGAGGGTGTAAATACATTCTTTTATGTAGGCAATGCCCTCCGTTTGAAATCAATGCAGCTATTGGTTCATTTTTAGTTTTCGCATGGCTCATGGCCTGGGTGGTAGGCAAAAGCTTTGTGAAAATGCAACAGTCAGGGCAATCCCTTTCTGTTCCTCACTGTCAATGAAGAGAGACTGGGGAAGGTGACTGGTTACAGCCCCGCCCACAGCCACATGGCCCAGGGGAGGAGCTTACAGACAAGATATAAAGGGGACTCTCTGCCTCAGCTTTTGCAGTCAGTCAGTTGAGTTGGTGGGCTTCCCCAGGCTGGGTCAGACAAGCTCAGAGTTTCCTCAGCATCGCCCACCCCATATCCTGTGTCATAACAATACAGGGGCTGTACAGTTACCCCAAATCTTGAAAACCAAACTTTGGAAACTTTTGCCAGGACTTGGATGGGGGGGGCGGGGGGAAGACATTTCGAGGGAAGAGTTGAATGTACAGTGAAAAAGAAAGGTTCCTTTCAAAAATAGGCAAACGCAAAAATGAAATTAAGAAGCGCTGATTTGACTCAACTCTGAATTGACTCTAATTGAGAGCCAGTCTGGCGTAGTGGTGAGAGTGTTGGACTGGGGACTTAGGAGATCCGGGTTCCAGTCCCTGCTTGGCCATGAAAATCACTGGGTGACTTTGGGCCAGTCACTGACTCTCAGCCTAACCTACCTCACAGGGTTGTTGTGAGGATAAAATGGAGAGGAGGAGAACTATGTAAGCCGCCTTGGGTTCCTTGCAGGAAAAAAGGCGGGGTATAAATATAATAAATAAATAAATAATACTTATAAAGCATATGATCATCAGGATCTAAAGAACCATACAACTAATTTGTGACAAATGGAGCTGCAAAATTGGGGAAGGCATTTTACCCAGACTTAGTTTCCCCCCAGAAAAAAAGCAGTTGCTGAAACTGATGCACATTATAGTGGCAGGTTGGCACATCGGTAATGACTAGTTGCACTATTCAGCGCTTGGGTCATGGGTAGGCATGGCTAGGCACCTGCTGAGGGCCCACACCCCAGCAGGGGCCTACTGACCAGAACCCCCTGGACTTGCTCCTCCTCTTTGCCATTTCATAGGGCAGTGATGGCGAACCCATGGCACGGGTGCCACAGCTGGCACGCAGGGACCTCTCTGTGGGCACTCGAGCCATTGGTCACCAGATCGTGAAAAGACCGTCCCCGTCTGCAAAAACACTAATGATCTTGTTCTTTCTCACAGTGTGGAACAGAATGATTTTATTCTAGAATTCCTGTTACAGAATTCTTTTCTACATTGTTATCACATTTAAAAGATTTTGAAGAATGATGCACAGAGCATGGCTTGGATGTAAAGCCCTAACAGTTGACCTGAGTGCTGCATGTGTTGCTCTCAAAATAACGGAGTATGAGCCAAGGTTTGACAAATTATCAGCATGCATGCAATAGCAAAAACCACATTAATTGTGCAAAAGCATGCCCAATGCAAACTTACCTAATGCAGTGTTTGCAGTCCAAGACATAAAGTCTTTAAAATGTGTTAAGCGTGTTTAGTTTTCTTGTTTATCTTGCTCATCCTCTAGTACAGGTTGACTTTTACTTTTACTAATCCGACACCTGTACAAGCAGGGAAAGGACCCGGGGTAAAGCTTGCCCCATACAATTTCAGTCTGGCATATAATCATATTACAAGTTAAGAATCCCTTATCCAAAAATACATGTGCCTAATTATTTAAAAAGTTTGTATAAATTCCCTTCAGGCTATGTGTACAATGTAGTACTATAATATAATTTTTTGAGTTGATTTTTTTCCCAACAAAAAACAGTTTGTATCATTGAAAGCTCTGTTATTGTGTTTTTCTTTAAAGACAAAAGATGTTAATTAGCTCGGACAACTGTATGAGTTGTTTTTCTAAAACTAAAACCTCGGTATTCAGGTTCAATGGCAGTGTTGGCACTTTGAAATAAATAAGTTGGTTTTGCGTTGCAGTTTGGGCACTCGGGCTCAAAAAGGTTCGCCATCACTGTCATAGAATCATAGAAAAGTAGAGTTGGAAGGGGCCTACAAGGCCATCGAGTCCAACCCCTTGCTCAATGCAGGAATTTGAAACCTGCTCGTTCAGTTGCCCCTTGCTCTGGCCCAGACAACACGTAGTGGTGAGAAGGAAGAACAGCAGATGCCACTGCCAACTTGCTCACTGGCTCTTAGCCAAGCAAGCAAGCAAGCAAGCGGTTGCAACGATGAGAAAGAGGGTGAAGACCAATAGTGGCTACTGGCGATGGCAGTGAGAAGGTAGACTCACTTAGTCTGAGTCTGTCTTGCCTAAGTGCCCTTCAGGACCCTGGAGCTGTCACTGGTACTTTTACACCTGGGGATGTGCCTTGTAATATACATTGGATTATCGATCAGAATGCACATCCCATGGAGATTAATGCAGTGCTAAGAGACATTCAAATGCACGTGCCTATGCATAGTCAACCACTGCCTGCCTTGCACTTCAACCTTCTGCAAAGGTTTGGACATGCAGCTACTAATCTGCCCCCCCCCACCCCCCCTTCCTGGATGGGAAGTTAATTGGATAGATTCAGACATAAGAAAGATTCAGAATAGTTGTCTCTGCTACTGAAACGGCAATATCTATGCTGACAATCAAAACTGATGGATTACTGCAGTATTTCTTACTTGGATAAGTTGCACTGGAAGGCAAAGTAGGGATGCTTGAAGAATCTGCTCCCTTGGGTTATTTTTACAAGCTCCAAAATCTTGGAATTTAGCATGCTTTTTGATGCAGTTCATCTCAGGAAACATGCTCACAAAAATGTGCATATTAGGGAAAAGTGTGTACAAGATGCATATATTTGAGATAAGTGCGAATAAAATGGCATTTCGGCAATATAAAGTAGTTTGGAAAAATGTGTGCCAGTGTGGCATACTGGTGAGAGTGCTGGAAGGGACTCAGGAGATCCGGGTTCTATTCCCTGCTCAACCATGAAACTCACTGGGTGACCTTGAGCCAGTCACTGACTCTCAGCCTAACCTACCTCACAGGGTTGTTGTGAGGATAAAATGGAGAGGAGCAGGAGGATTATGTAAGCTGCCTTGGGTTCCTTGCAGGAAAAAAGGCGGGGTATAAATATAATAAATAAATAATAAATAATAAAAATGTGCATAAAATGTATTACATGAATGAGCACATTAATATTTACATTACAAAAACCCTGAACAAAAAAAGGATGAATTTCAGTGCAGAGTAAAAAAACACACACACACAAGCTCATGTGGAAAATGAACTGGAATGAGCTTGACCTCAAAACACCCACAATCTTGGGCACTTCCAGTAAAAACTCTTCTCTGTCATTGGCTGTTCTTCTCTTCGGACATAGAGTGGCGTCACTCTATCCCTTTGGCTGCTCTATAGTGAAAAAAAAAAATCCCCATGAAAATTCGTGTGGGAAACCATATGCTGATAAGGATCACATTGGGATTGTACCGTCCTGTCTCAGGCTGGGGGAGAGGGAAGCAGATGTACATAGAGGGGGGGGGGTTGTCTTTATGCTCTCCCTTTGGTCCTCCCCTGCATAGACAGTGTACTCATTGGGGTACACTTCTAAGCAAAACAATATCAGAACTCTGATCTTCATGGTTACATCTGTACCCACCACACTTGTCAGTTCCAGACAGTTATCCAGTGGAGGAGCCCACCACAGCAAATGGTTGCATTTCAGGGCTGCTTAATTACATGAACCAGAGACACCCAAGTCTTAAGGGGCATACATTGCTGCAGCTCGTCTGCAACCAGAGTTGATTTAAATCAACTTGAAGATCAGGCCCAGAGATAATAGGTTTGCAAGGGCAACTCATTCCCATGGAATAAGGGAGCCCCCAGCTATTAGCAAAGCCATTACGGCTATTGATTGGCATCATACTTCCTATTAGCTAGCCCAAATGATACTCCTTAGTTACATCATTACTCACCGTAAATCACTGGAAGCCACCACATAAAATTGTTTAGTGAGTTGGGCTGTTGGAGCACAATCAATAAGGTGACACATTTAAGTGTGAAGAATAGGGGAGTGGAGCCTAAGTGCTAATTACAAAGGAAGGATAAACAAGTTTGTGCAAAAACATGGGGAATTTTTTAATTTTTATTTTGGCATGCAACAGAAAGTGGATGTGCAGGAAGGAAGGAGGCATTTTTAAGAGGCACACGCCGTGATGAGCACGCCACATTTAACAAACAAAATGGCATAAATTCACAGCTCATTAAGTAGGCATATTAATGTCAGCAGTTTACTATGGAGGGCCGAGATAAGTAATACGATAGCATCCTAGAGGAGAGTAATATTCGTGTGTTTTGGGGTAGCATATTGGTTCTAAATATTTTTGGACCAGTCAAAGGAGGACATAATAATGGTTTTGCTGGATCAGATCAAGTTTCATCTAGGCTTGCATTCTGTTTCCAAGCATGTCCAAGCACAAGAGGATGGGGTCCCCCATATACGGCCAATGGGACACATGTTGCCTACCCCTGCCCTAAGAATCTGACAAGCAGAACATGAAGTCAATGGCATTTCCCTGTTGTTAGTCCCCAGTATCTGCTGGTGAGTGGTGAGGGCTAATCACCATTGAAAAGGCCATCACCACTGATGGCCTTCTCCTCCATGAACTTGTCTAAGCTAGGGAGCAGTGAGAAATTTGCCCTGTTGCTCTTTTAAAATGGATTTATCCCATCTGCACCTCCCAGAACTGAATGAAGAACCAAATGCAATTTTGCAATCAAACATCTGTACATTTCTCATTTTTCAATGTGGTCTGTGAACAACAAGAAATATGTCCAACAATATGCACACATCTGACAAATGCACAAATACGGTGTACATTTCTAAGATGTACACAGACATGCTTTAATCCATGGGGGCATGTGTACAAGATTGGAAATGCATTTGCAAAATGCAGCCAAAAATGTGTAGATTTACAAAATCCACTCAGATATTAGTACTGATTTTGGTGGAGCAAGCAAACCCCACGTACAGAATGGGGATGGAGCAAGCTTGGCTGTGGAAAACCAAGAACTTCAATGAGATTGAGATTCATAGATTTGTCTATCCCTAGTCTAAGCATTATAAAAACCAATTAAACTATTGGGCCATCACTGCAACCTGTTAACTGTGCATTGTGCGAAGGCTTCCCTTTTTTCACCAGCCACTGGAAATGCAGAAACGGTATATAGCGAAGGGTGAGAAATTCACGTTGTCAAGATTTTTATGCAAATTTACCAAATTCAATATAGTAAGTGAGGCAAAACAGAGCGGTGTAACAAAATCCACCCTTTCCCAAGCTTGGCGATGCAGTTCATGGGGTGGGTGGGGGAAATGCACACAGAAATGCACATATTGGTGGAAAGTGCGTATAGTAGAGAAAAGTGTGCAAAACTACATTACATCAATGGAATGTACTTGGGGGAAATGTGTATACTTGAACAAAGCACACAGAAAGACATATATATTGGGTGGGTGGGTGGGTGGGGTGGAGTGCCCTGCACATTTCCATACAGGAAAAATCTCAGCACAAACATTTGCGGAAATGGGACATAGAGCAAATTTAAACCTGAAAATCCAACTATCTTCTTGAGAACAAAATGACAGATCAATCCATCCTGAATGGTTTATCCTATCATTCATGTAGGCACGTCAGCATCACAGACCACCGTGCTGTACCCCCAGAAAGAAAGCAATATAAGTGGCCTTACCGCTTGAACAATACACAGAATGAGTGGATGACCATACGGCCAGAGATGTTACATAAAATATCTGGCTGGCTGCAGCTGAGATTAACTGGACTGTGGTCTGATCTAGTGTGGCAATTCTTATGTGCTAGTAATGATACATTGATGGTGATACTTTATGATATGATGGAAGCAACACAATAAGAGCAGTGATGGTGGTAATGAACCTATCTCAAATGCCTTGCTTGACATAGTGACAGCTCCACATATCTCTGATGAGCCCCTAACCTCCGTTGCCACTTTGCGTCCCCAGCGTCCAGCTGCATTGTCTGATGGCACCTCCATTGCCAAATGGAACTGAGCTCAGTCAGGAGAAGCAGATGCATTACATCTGGCACAAAAGCAAAAGATCCGCATTTGGCACAAGGGCTTATTGTTTGCGACAAGGCTCTGAAATATAATTAAATCTGCAGCACCGTGCCGGTGGATGTGCCAGTCAAAGTTGCCAGATGTGCCAGGGTGGGAAATGCCAGCTTTCTGTAGCCCGCTCTTTGCCACAAGAGGAATGGCTCTGGGTCTGCTGCCAAGTCTCATTTGCGCAACTCCAGGGGAATGAGGCAAAATAACTTCTTGTCGGCATGCAGCAAATGGCAGGCCATTCAGCTTACAGTGTTATTGCAAATTTTGACAACAAAGAGGCATTCCGGACCATATGCATGTCTTATTCCTTTGTCTAGACTGTTATCTTTCAATGTAGGAAGCAGCGCCGGTCAGAGTGAACATCTACGTCTGCAGCAAAGAGCACCTGCAGACTCATAAATAATTCTTTGTGCAGAAGGGGAAAACAAGAAATTGAGAAAACGGAACTCCCTTGCATCGGTCTCTTATGCGATCTCATTTGTATTGCGATAAAAAGGCGACGGCAGAGCCAAATATTTGCAATTTTCATTGCAAAATATACATTATTGATGGGCAGATCTATCTCAAAGCACTCAAAACAAGAACACCACATCTAAAATAAATACAAACCTATAAGTAACAGTTAAGAAAAGATAACAACAATAATATAGGGGATGTCCATGCAGCATTACATCAAGATGTTTGGTTTCTTAGGCCAAGCTCACCCATGGGGGATTCTGCACATCAGTGACTAATGAAATGTGCCTTTCCATGCATACTTGGTGGTTTTCTTTGAGTTTCTGACTTATTTATAGATTCAATAAAGTGATGCCAAACTTTTTTTGGAGGGGAGGGCAAGAACACCAACACTAGGGTTTCTTGGAGAAATTGCATGCCTTTCTACTTCCCTCCCTCCAGCTTTCCAGTTGCTATCTACCACAGTGGGATCACATGGGTCTACACACAAATATACATAGGTGTCTGTTATAGACCAGCAGTGCCCGCCCTGTTCTGTGAGTGGAAGAAAAACAGGCAAAACAGCACTGCACACACCCCTTTTTGCACTTCCTTTCCTCTGTCCTTTCCACTGCCACCAGGTGGAAGTCTTCATTTTCTCTGGCTGTCTCCACCATACCAGCCTTAAGAGCCATGCCAGATCAGACCAATGGTCCATCTAGTCCAACATTCTGTTCACACAGTGGCCAGCCAGCTGCCCACAGGAAACCCACACGCAGAGCATAAGTGCAACAGCACCCTCTCATCCAAGTTCCCCAGCAGCTGGTGTACATAGGCATACTGCCTCTGATACTGGAGGTACCATATAGCCATCAGTAGCCACTGATAGCCTTCTCTTCCATGATTATTTATCCTCCAGGAGGTTGGCTAATTTAGACATGGGGTCGATAACCCAAGAAAGAAAAGAGAACACAAGGTTTCAAACAACCAAGTTTAAAAGTTTACTGAAGAAAAAAGTAAATAGGAAAGAGTTAGAAAATCTGAACGGATACTAACACACACACCACACACACACACACACACACACACACAAAACATATGAGCAAAAGGGTGATAAATAACCAGGGATAAACACATCCATCTAACCTGTGTCCCTGTTTTACCCATGTCCTTATCCAAGCAATATCTTACTGTCAGTGGTCCAGCTCTCTTGATCATTTTTTTTTTTTTTTTTTTTAGTCCCAGCAGTTTTCACTCTTTCCTCTAGGACTCTGGGCTTCTTGCCTTCCTTTTCTCTCTCTTCCTGCCCCTGACCCTTTCTTTCTTTCACTTTTATCTTCTAAAATTAGGGTCCCCCCCCTCCAACCCCAACCAATCAGGAGAGTAGTTTCTTGTTCATTTCTGCTAAATTTCTGTTTCCTGTGTTAATCTCCTGAGCTTAACTTCCTGACTACTACATTCCAACTAAACTTGACATTAGCATTTTGTCTGACTCTGACTACACACACACAAAGAGAGAGAGAGAGAGACAGAGACAGAGAGGGAGGGAGAGAGAGAGAGAGAGAGAGAGAGAGAGAGAGAGAGAGAGAGAGATTGATTGATTTAAGTTAACCCTCTGGTTTTAGGATACTAAAACCAAACTAAATACAAAATGGAGTCAGTCACAAGTATCTTCAATGGAAAAAGGACCTTGATGAGCAGGGGTGGGAAAGAGAACTGGGTGAGCCAATGCCGGTCAGTGTAAGCAATATCGTCTAGCCGGGTGGCCGGGTGACCGGCCAGATGGGCAATTAATAAATATAATATAATAAATAAATAAATAAATAAATAGACTGGTAGCCCAACTCAATAAAAAGCAACTTCCTACATCAAGTGCTTTGAGTGCATTAAAAAAAACCACTGTATAAATGCCAAGTATTAAGTACGACTGTGTTTCTATGTGGGCCTAACTGGAAGTCACATCCTCAGCATTGCTTGCACGTAGGAGCTTTGCCATCAAAATGATTGGCACTCTCACTGAATGTGTGTGCGTATGCTACACACACAGACACACAGGAATTTGATCTCTGTGAATTCCTATATAAAATGACCCGATCCGCATCCCTGAGACTAATGTGATGATTGGAACTTAGCTATCCACTGTATTTCACACTTCTTTGAATGTTGTGCCACAGTTCTTGACAGTTTAAATGTAACAAAATATGCAGTTAGAGATGAATAGTGAGAGGAATCTTTGCTTTTCTTTTTGAAAAAAAAAAAGTTGCAGATTACTGTGGAAATGGAACAGAATAGAATTATGGATAGAAATGTACAAAAGTGATGTGCCCAGAAATAGACAGATTTGTAACTATACGGACACACACGCGGACATTATTTGTTTTTCCTTGCCACAGTACTTATTTATTTTAGAATATTTATACACCACTTCCCATTTTAAAAAAATCCTGCAGCAATTTACGACAAATTATAAAATACATCAGGGGTCCCCAACCTTTCTGGACCTGTGGTACATATTTGGGGATTTTAGAAACTGCTGTGGGCACCACCACAAAATGGCTCCCATGGAGGATGTGGCCAGTCACATAATGGCTGCCGTGGGGTCCTGGCTAGTCAAAAGTGAGCTAAAGAGGTGGTGGTGTGGGAGAGAAAGAGCAAGGCTAGAGGTTGGTAGGGAGGGGGAAACAGCAAGGCAAAGGGGTAGAGGGGAGAGAAAGAGCAAGGCTAGAGGTTGGGAGGGAGGGAGAAATACCAAGGCAAAGGGGTAGAGAAAGAGCAAGGCTGGGGGCTGGGAGGGAGGGGGAAATAGCAAGGCAAAGGGGAAGAGGGGAGGAAAGAGCAAGGCTGGAGGCTAGGAAAGGAGAGAAAGAAGACTACCCTAACACTTCACAAGTTTTTTAAAAAAATAAAACAGTTTTGTTGAAGCGGGGCAGTGAGTGGAGAGCTTTGTGGGTTCCATAGTTCCCACAGGTGCCTCATTGCAGGGACCCCTGCAATATATCATTAAGAAAGCACAACAACATTTAGACAAGTTACAGCTTGGGTGGGAATAGCCAAAACCAAGTACATTTTTCATAATTGCTGGAAAGCACATGATCAGTGCTGGCAAAGGTGTGGCATAAACTCTTCTTTACCCAGCTAAATTTTACAAGGGGCTTTTGGTATTTTGTGACAAATAAACACCACCTTGATAGGTAGAGTTGGCTGGAAGGCTGATTTCTATGGAAGGCAATAAAAGACCACACACCTGTCCAAGTTTACTCCTTTGTTCAGATGCCCTAAAAAATAATGACATATTTTTACATCTTTTTAATAGACTCCCTGTGTTCTTATTGTCAGATAAGTTAAGCTGCCTAGAGGAATGGCACTATTAATGATGGCTTGTGGTTTCTTCCATGAGTGGAGCTGGGAGGTATAAAACATCTTTAAAAGGTCACATTGAAACCATCATCTAAAAAAAGAAAAGATATATACTTGGATATGTTTATGTGCACACAGTTTTATTTTCTGGTACTACAAGAATGAGTATGATATTAAAAAAAGAGATATCTTAACCTAGAAAAGTTTTGATATATATATATATATATATATATATATATATTTAAAAAACTTATTTATTATACCTGTACCTATCTCATAATCCAGCTCTGGGCAATCCACTCAGCAGTGTGGTCCACATTGGAAATGGATTTCTGTGATTCAGAGGGCTATGACAGTTTTGTGCGTTTGTTTATAAGGATGGAAATGGTACAATAACTTTCAGAATTGTATCGAACTTGTTCTCAGCAGCTGTTCATCCCCCCAATGTGTTGTTTTGAGCACCTAGAAACTGATTGCATTGACCATATGATTCCCATATGTTCTGCAGACACTCCATGATAAAAAGTTGGCATGAAATATATTATTCAAATACTGGTAAATAGACCACTGACTTGTATTATACCTCATTACTTGAATGTAAGATTTAAATAATATCTTGAAACTGTCTTGAAATGCTGGCTGGGGAATGCTGGGAGTTGAAGAACTTTTTCCTGTCTAAATGTGCATAGGATTGCACCCTTATAAGGCAGCAGTGGCTGCTCTGCTGATGCCAGTGTCAGAGAGAGGCAGTGTATCCACTCTGGGTTTCAGGCGGAACTTTAAAGGAGCTATCCAGTGGTGCTGAAACCTAGGCCCAAAATAAGTTCAGAACCATGGATAGCTCATTTAAAGTTCAAGCTGAAACCTGGAGTGGATACATCCCCCGATATTGGAGCCACCAGCCTGCACTGCTTATAGGCTTAGACTAGTGTTCTCCAACCTTGGGTCCCCAGATGTTTTTGGCCTACAACTCCAGCATGCCCCAGCCAGCATAGCTGGCTGGGGCATGCTGGGAGTTGTAGGCCAAAAACATCTGGGGACCCAAGGTTGGAGAACACTGGCTTAGACTATTTGTTCATCTACCCCAGTGATGTCTACTCTGTGTGTTAGTAGCTCTCCATGGGCTCAGCAGAGCGAGGTCTTTCCCATCACCTGGCAGAATGTGAAAAGAGACAGCATGTTCTCAATGCATGGTTTGAATCTTATTGAACCCAACACATTTCAGAAGGAAGAGCTCCTTTGACCTAGGGGTTATCTTACAATCTCAAATATTCTAGAAACAGGCCAAGCCAGCTTCTAAAGATGAGGTCTATCTCTCTTACATCATCAGGGCCAAGGTAGGCATGGGAGAACCAAGGATGCTCGAGCTCACCAGAATTCTCTGAATGTCACTTCAAAGCTCAGTTCGGCATGCTCCCATTTTAATTTCCCACCTGTTTTTTTGTTTGTTTCGTATGAATGGGAAAAGCAAGCATTTCAAACAGGGAAAGTGGACATTCCTGTGCGCATTTTTCCTATTGACTAAAGCATGAAAATGCATTTTTTAAAGGAAAAATGCACATTTCAAAGTGCATACACACACACGCATACACGCACGCACGCACATACATTTTTTTTTTTGAACATGAACACAAGTTCAGGAATGTGTGAACATTTTTTTTTTTCCAAATGCACTGCTGCCCATGTTTGATACTGCAAACAGGGCAAGTTCAGATGATTTGCAAACGGAACTGAAATTCTCATACATATCTACGAGTAGGTCAAGGATGCCAGACAATTTGTTCTCATTCTCATGATTGCTCCCACTTGCTTCCTTGGCTGGCGGAGAACCAGCGAGCAACTAGGCAGTGGCGCCTACTGATCCTCCTTCTCACCACCACCATTGTCTGGAGCACAGCAAGCGGCAGGCAAACAAGCAGGTTGCAATGGTGAAGAGCGGGGGTTCTGGTCAGCCCTGCTCTTTCCCCTACATATCTACAGTGATCCCACCAAATGTTTGTCGGGGGGGGGGGAGAGGCTGCTCTGCCTACATCTTTGCTCTTCCTCCACCCCCCCCACCCCCCATGGTAAAATAAATAGTGAAAGGAAGAATGAGGATGAGGAAGGATCGTTAGACAGGGATGGGGGGAAGCTTTTAAAAATAACTTAGATGACATAGTTTGGCACTATGCAGAGCTTAATCGGAAAGGATAATTGGCTTCTATGTGTGTGTCATTTCAGTTAATTATTTAGCCAACTGGGTAGCTCTGACTCACAGGGAGAAGGAACAGGATATAGGAGCAAAAACAAGAGGGCTTTTGCTTGTTGTGTGGGAACTTGGAAATGTATGGGGGGTGGGAACATAGCAGTGATACAATTCCTGAGCAAATATTATCTTCACCATGGAATAACCTTCCCCAAAGCATAACAATTTCCCAAGGGCCTCTTGTGAGATTTGTCACCTGGTTTTCAGATGACGACGATGATGAAGAAAGACACATTTCAGGCTGCAATCCTATGGTCCCTCGGGCGGCATCCTGGGGGCCATAGGACATTTCTGTTGAATCTCCCCATCAGAAGACAGGGAAAGAGGTCTGTCCTTAGAGAGGGAGACCCAACCCAGCAAGCCTCTCCATGAGCCTACAGAAAAGGGCTGCCACTGCAAGCACCCATTTATTTCAGTGGTTTTGCCTGTTAACTGTCATTCTGGAAGGTAGTCAGTTTCAGAGCATGTCCTATGCAGAGGAGGCTGGTGACTCCTGTTTCGGTGGGTCCTCCTAACCCATTGCAGGTTTATTTTGGAGCTTTATAGGAGGTATCCATGGTTCTGAACTCCATCTCCAAAATAGGTTCACCACCATGGAGCACCATGGATAGGTCCTATAAAGCTCAGAATAAAAGATGCAATGGATCTTAGGAGCCCCACCGAAATAGGAGACTCCAGCCTCCACTGGCCCTATGAAGAGGTTCTGGCTATTGACTTCATCCCAGGTTCCATCTACTTTCCACCAGGAGCCACATTTAGCACACCAGGATGCACCCTGACTCCAACCTTGGATCCTTTTCACTCCATCTCTGGTCCATACTGGCTCCTCCACCACAGGTCCACTGCTGCTCCATCCACTGGCACACCCCAGGACCACCATGGGCGGTGCACAGAATTTTGAACTCAAAAAGCATTTTCAGCATTATGTCACACTCTTTTGTGACCAATAGCTGGGATTAGGGGTTGTGCTGCTAGAGGAAAGGTTGGTGCTTCCAGGCATTCCCTCAACCCCAGCACTTCTCTCTTCAGAAATTATGTATTAACAACTGTTATGAACCCTTTCGCACTGTTTACATTTTATTTTAAAAATAGTCTCAGAGGTTAGAAGGCAGGGGTGGGGAAGACAAGGTCCCCTTTCAAGAGCCACGATGTACAAATGGGCTCGGATTCCAATGCTGGGATGTGCCAAATGTTAATGGGGCTTTTTTTTGCAAAAGGAACGTATCTCAAGAGTCAATATAAGCTGTGCCCTACACAAAGAGCAGTCTTTCATGCAGTACCCATCCTACATCGGCAGGAACCACAGAAGCAATCTGCTGCATGGCTTAAGCCATTCTCACACAAAAGGAACTCTGTGTAGCTGGAAGATAAAAATCCACTTCAGTTTGTTAACAACATCATTTAACCTCTTGATCTCTTCCCTCTTCACTCCACTCCCACTAAGAAGGGTGGGGTGTTTGGGGGTGTGTGAATACAGAGCTTCTCAGATAAGACCTTTTCAACTTTCTGGGCATGTTTGGGAAGCCTGGCTCACTTTGCTGATTTAGACTTATTTTAAACTTCATTTTAAAATAAACACATATACAAAAATGGGATGGACAAATCTATCAATTTGGGTTACTCTCATTTCCCCCGGTCTTATGTTTGGTTAGGTGTGAACTTTGAGAATATTTCCAATCTTATGTTTGGCTCATCTTGAACTATGAGAATTCTTTTTTTAAAAAAAAAGTTTGCATGAACATTTGCATGCATTGTTGTGTGCGTATCTCCCAATGTATGTGAGTACAGTCATGCCTTGGATTGAGAGCATAACTCGTTCCGGAAACGTGCTTGTAATCCAAAACACTCTTATATCAAAACGAAATCCCCCCCAAAAAATTTGTACAGAGATTTTTAATTTAAGCCGTACTACAGTATTTGTATTGCAAGACGTCGCTTGTATATCAAGTAAAAAAAATAAAATTAAATAAATATTTAAAAATTTGCTTGTCTTGCAAAACGCTCTCAAACCAAGTGACTTGCAATCCAAGGCATGACTGTATGTACGTAATTTTGCCTAATATACACACCTTTGCAAGGCATTTCTCTATGAAATGCATCTTGTACATTATTTTCACGAATATCCACATTTCTGTGTGCATTCCCCCTTAATATACACGTTTCCCCCCTACGCATGTTTTGATTGGAGCGCCACCTTGCAAAATTCATGAAAGCGTGAATTTCGAGGTATAACACAGTTTTGGTTCACATTTTGGTTCAGAAGAGAGAGAAAAAAAGAATGAATGCATTTCTTCCCCATCCCTAGACTTGGGCCTTGGAGAGAGACAGAGGGTGTTCTCCCATATGGTAGCAAAAGTTGGGGGTCACCAAAATGGAGTTGATTGCCAGGAGGTTGATGTCAGACAGAAATACTTAATACCAATGTTTTCCCCTCAAACACCTTTAACAACTGTGCACAGGTGCGTATGTCATAGTCCACTCCAGGCTGGGATATAGCAGAACAAATTAAGTTTGACTGGCACAGATGGGTGAGAATTTTGTTTTGTTTCATTTTTTGATAAGCACTTAGCAAAATGGCAAAGTTCTTTGTATTTGGGAGAGAAAGAACTTGAGATTTTAAAGGTTCAAATGTGTGTGTGTGTGTGTGTGTGTGTGTGAAAGGAAACTGACAGATTAGCCCATTCTTAGTACTTAAGCAATTTCCCACCTGACACAGGGAACCGTTACAGCCCTTCCTGTCGAAAAGAGCCAATGGGCATCCTGGGTGGGTGGAATCACTCCAGTACTGCCCTTTACTGCCAAGAGAGATGCTTGCATTAGGGATGTGTGAGGAATCTGACAGAGGGGTGAAAATCCAACAGATGTTTACAGTCATCGTCCAGGCCCTCCCAAGATTCAGGTTCACCAGCCCTGCACTGGCACCGGCATGCTATGGTGCAAGTCGAGCCAGCTTGCAGACTTCCATCTCTAAGATGGGCCATGATTTGCACATTTAAAAACAAACAAACAAACAAACAAACAAGAACCCGCTAAGGAAAATTGAGTAAAAGAAGCCAATTTGCACAAATCGGCACCTGAAAAGCACGTGGATCTAGCCCGATTTGCATAAAACCAGCCATTTCGCAGAAATCGGCGCCCCAGCACAAATCACACGAGGACCACATGCTTTTCAGGTGCTGATTTGAGCAAAACGGCCGATTTTACGGAAATCGGACTAGATCCATGTGCTTTTTGAATGCTGATTTGCACAAAATGCGCAAAATACCATGATTTGCAGAAATTACATATTTTTTTCTGTGGACTTCCATCTTTGAGATGGAAGTCCGCAGAAAACCCCTGACTCGGCCCGCTTCGGCTCATCAGAAACAAATTGGACTTCCCAAAGTCAGCACATCCCTACATCCTATGGGACAGCAATGCACAAAGCTGCATGTTCTCAGTTCTAGCCTTGGCAGCTCCTGCAAAATAGGCAAAGAGTTAACTTTAACTCAAAGGGAATGCAATTTTACCTCCGAGTTTTGTCTTGTAGCCAGCATTGATGACTGCTCAGGAATAGGGCCATCTTGTCATAAGGAAAAGACTCATCACTTGGCCTGTTGACAGGAATACTTCCAGATATGAAGGTCTATTGATCTTGAGCTCCAGGAAAGAGAGCGGCCCATTTATTCCATCAAATCGAGCATCCTGTCTCCTGGCGTGTGGTGCCTACTTGAGGAGGGAAAAAAGGGATAAAAGCAAATCAATACAGTAGTAACCAGCTGTGCATTACTGGAATGGGGTGTTGAACTGCTGTTTCGCTCCTAGCCTTGAATGCCAGATAATAAACTCCAGTGCCATCAGCTCTTCTCAGCCTCACTCATTGGAAAGAAACATTCACTTATTTTTATTCCATCAGTGCTCAGTGCTGAAAGGTTTATAACCTACAGAAGGGGCTGGAGCAGTGGGCACTAGCCCTATATCATGGCTGCCAGCCAGCCTGGGGCACAAATTTCACAGGCAGTAGGAGTTTGTGGCATGTCCGGGCAGGCACAAGGGGACTTGTGGCTGTGACTCACTGCCAGGGCTGCTGTTGTACCTTCTGCAGTAGGGATGGATGAATCCATCAATTTTGTTTTCTACCGGTTTCTCATTTTTCCCCCAGTTGTAAGTTTGGTTCATCTTGAACTTTGAGAATTTCTCCAGTGTTAAGTATGGTTCATCCTGAACTTCAAGGTTATTATTTTTTGAGAAAATGTTTCCTTGAAAATTCATAAGTATTTTTGCGCACATTTCCCCTAATTCATGCATTATGGTATCCAGCTTTGTGTATTATACACACCTTTCTGCAAACAATTTTTCTAACATATTGCATTATTGTGTGCATCTTTTGACTGGAGAACTCCAGTGCAAAATTCAAAGAAGTGCAAATTCTGAAGGATAACTGAGTTTTGCTTCACAGAGTTGTTCAAAAGTGTAAAATTAGGTGACAAATTTGTAACCTATCCTCTTGAGAGAATGCCTCTCAAGCACTTCCATGCCACCTTTTCCTTTGCTTAGTAGACTACAGGCAAAACCTTTCAGAGGAAATGGCTAGCTTCTTCCCAGTAGGGGACGTTAGGGTAACCGGCCATAGGGAAGACTGCCTAGGTTTGCCAACTGTCCAGAAAGCAAGGCCAGAAAGAAAAGAACCACCACCAGTCTTTCTAGCTTTTGTGCCTTTCAGACCAAGACTTGATCTACAGGAATGAGCAGACGGAAAGTGACATGATCATTTTCTAACATCTGCAAATCAAGTTTCCAATTTAGGGCTGTGTAAATCAGCAAAACCTGAACTCGCCAAAGTTCTCTGAATTCCAACTTGAAGCTCATTCTGACTTGAGGTCATGTCAGATAGCAAACTTTGTGTTCTTTTTTCTTTTCCCATGAAAATCCATGTGTATTTTCATGCATATTTTTCCCCAAATGTACACATCAATTGTGCACATCACTGAAATCCACACATTATTCTCTCATTGATTAAAGTGTATTTGTGCACATTTTTCAAAAGTACACTTTTTTTCCTCGAGCATTTTTCAAATGTATGCATGCTGTTACTTACATCTTCTTTTTTTGGGTCCACAAATTCTATTGCAAGCTTGGAAATGTATGGACTTTGACCGCAGATTGTGTCCGAGTCTGAGTCCAGTCCAGAAGGTGCAAACCAGGTGAATACTGATCAAAAGCTAACGAACAAATTTCTAATACATCTCTAGCTGCTCTTAAAGTCAGAGCTACAATGGCACAATGAAAAGGTGGCAAACCTAGCCATGCCTGAGAACCTGGAATATGGTACTTGGGCCCGGCAGTATTACATAGACTAATGTTAAGTTGCTCTTTATACCTTATGCACAATTCTAATGACACCTAACTTGAGAGTTTGTTTCCTGTTACATTGTTACTCCGATAGTATTTTGATCTTAGCAATGGACATTGGGGTGATCTATTCTGGTTCTCCTTATCTGGCTAAGATATTTGCTTTTTAGCAAATAAGACTCTTATTATTATTATTATTATTATTATTATTATTATTATTTCCTCTATCAAATAAAAATCACCTTTTTCGGTTAGACCAAAGCTTAGTATTCTGCTTTTAATCATGTCTAGCTGCATGCCCCTAGGAAGTTCATAAGTAGGGCATAGTGATAATGTGCATCTCCTATTCTTGGTCAGCAGCCCCTGTTACATTTAGGTGTGTTGCCTTTGCTTTAAGAGTGGAGTCCCTGTTTTGACAATCAGGGCTACTAGTTATTATCAGATCTATACTCCACAGGGATGGGCAAATTAATCTATTTCCAGTCCATGCCACTTTTGGATGTGTAGTAGTAGGGCGATCACTCGAGACCAAGTAAGATTGTCCTCCAAGATAAATTACAAAAAGAAAATTATAAAAAGGGGAAATTCTAAAGAAGATTGTGTAGACTCTAGCGATGGGTCCGTAAGTGACTGTGGAGGCCAATTCTAGATCCACACAGCTTCCCACAGTGAAGACACAGGTTACCAGATGGAAGATGGTCCTGTAAAGGATTCGTTTGACGTGCTTTTCGCTTAGCACATTTCTCCCTTTCACCTTGCACTCGGGCTTCTTCAAAGTCCATGGAACCTTTGTGAAAGGCCTACCTCCATTTAGATCGTTCATGGGCCAGAGTTTCCCAGTTTTCAATGTTTATATTGCATTTTTTAGATTAGCCTTAAGAACATCTTTAAACCTCTTATACTGACCACCGATATTCCGCTTTCCATCCTTGAGTTGGGAATAAAGTAACTGCTTTGGGAGACAGCAGTCAGACATTTGAACAACATGACCGGTCCATTGAAGTTGGCGCTGAAGGATCATTTTTTCAACGCTAGTAGTCTTTGCTTCTTCCAGTACACTGACATTTGTTCTCCTATCTTCCCAAGTAATTCACAGGATTTTCCGGAGGCAATGTTGATGAAATCTTTCAAGGAGGTGGAAATGACGTTTATAGATAGTCCATGTTTCGCAGGCATACAATAAAGTTGGTAGTACAATGGCTTTATAAACCAGCGTTTTGGTCTCCTTACAGATATCCCGATCCTCAAACACTCTATGTTTCATTCAAGAAAATGCGGCACTTGCAGAGCTCAAACGATGCGGGATCATGTCTTTTCCATACTTTTTCTGCATTAATCTATGCATTTAAAAAATAAATGTATAAAATTTTACTACTAAATACATACACTGAAATACATTTTCTCTCAAAATATGTATTTCAAAATGTATTTTGATATGTTTGTTCCTGCTAAGAACTGCATCAGGATTTGGGGGAAATGTGAAAGCCAGTGGATATCGTGAGGCCATGGATGGGCAGAAGGTAGATGGTGGACCACTGGTAGACTACACCAGACAATTTGCAGTGGACCATCTACTTGCTACAGCCTGATAGAGTTCTTACAAAGGAAGCTGGACAGGAAAGATCATGATTTGATTCAGCAAGACACATCTTTCATTCTTAAGGAAAGCTGCATACTCAGAATTACTTAACAAAATTATTAATTATACCTCAACTGCTAAGGGATCCTAGGCACTCCCTTGCTTTGTAAATTTAAGACACATTGGTGGACCATAGGGATTCTAGCTTAAAAGAAAAAGAAAGAAAGAAGTAGACCGCACAAGCCTAAAAGCCAGCCAACTCCTGATATAGATTAGTGGCTATTCTTACCATATTTTTGAATAATGCATTACATTATGCAGAGAGAGAGACTTGGCATGTAATGTCTCATCAGCTGCAGTTTGATCCATATTCTCATGCTGAACTAACCTTATGGGAGAATCCAGTTTTGAAAATAGAGAGACGACCTTTTATGTGGAGGAGTTCGGCTGATCGTGGAATTTATTCTTAAGATCAGTCAATAGGATTGGACGATGGGTCTTTACCATTTTCAGTAATGTGGATTAGATATCACATACCATCTAGTGCTAGTTGGCAGTATATTCAGCTACAGCATTTGTCGGAGTCTATATATGGGCCATCAGGGACGAGTGCTCCAGCATGTCCTGCACTGTTGAAGGAATTAATTGGCTCCATACAGAAAGCCAAGCCTACAATAGTTGTTCATAAAAGTCTTTCAGAATGTAGTGAAGTAGATATTCAGAATGTCAGAGAGGAATGGTTTAAGGAGTTGGAATGCTCACTACAGTCTAATCAATGGAAATTTGTCCTAGCTTCCATACGTACTAGATTTATGTAGACTTAAAGTTGAGTCTGATTCAACAACAACAACAACAAAAAAGATGTTTTGCCTATATCGGATACCATAGAGGCTTGTTATGAAGAAGCTGGCTAGTTCTGCCAGATGCTGGCAACGTAATGAGGACAACGCCTCATTGAGGCATCCGATGCGGGCATGACCTGTAATGGCTTCTTTTTTGTTGGAAGTCATTGCTTGTATACATTTTGTTCTTTAAAAAAAATGTGCAATAATACTGGATGTTCATGCACTTTTAAATTACATCTCTGTGATGTAACAGGACACTGAGAACCCTAACAGCTGCAAAGTGCAACTTTAAGCTTGGACGGATAAACAAGCTTATACTTCAAGCTTGGAAGGATAAACACCCACCACCTATCATTCCATGGACTGAAGATCTTACTGCTCTTGCTACATATCTCCTACAGCCGTCAATCTCATATGGATGCTTATACGTGTATATATGGACTGCTTATATCGATGTATATATCAGAAATGGAAGTGTTAAATCCTTCTTTTCCCCTATTTTTCTCCCCCCCCTTTTTTATTAAGGGTGACATACATTATTATTGTCTATGGATATGTTTTATAACAGGGCTCTCCAACCTTGGGTTGGAGAGATGGTGGCTTTCTGCAGTTCCTAGCCAGGCCACTTTTCAGTGCTACAGAGCTGCTTCCAAGGGAGCGCGGTTTTTCCATAGAGTGGCAGCCTCATGGGTGTCCTCGACTGGCCATGGCTTTGCAATTATGTTTTTGTAGGCATTGACTTTGACAACCTTGCCATTAGCCATGCTGGCTGGGTATGCTGGGAGCTGTAGTCCAGCAACATCTGGGGACCCAAGATTGGAGAGCCCTGTTTTATATAATATGTTCTTCCTTTTCTTTCTTCTTTCTTTCCCCCTCCCTTTTGTGGTTCCCTCCTTCTTTTAAAGAGGGCTTGTATGTGTGTCCAGCTCACTGCACATAGGGTCTTCCAAATGCTTGATAGGCCTTTGTGATCATGGTTCCCAGTGGTACGATAAACCTATTCACACAGGCTCCTTTTCTGGTCCTTTCCAGACCTTCTTTGGAAGGCATGGAGGGCGGGGATCCCACCGCCCAGCATGCGTTCAGTGTATGTGTGAAGCTCTCAAAAGGGGTACAGAGTGAAACTGAAGTGTGCATATATTACTATAGAGTAGCCTAATAGAACTCCTAGCATGGTCAGTTTCTCAGTGTTCTAAGAGCTGCATTTTGCTGAGCATGCTTGAAACTTTGCTATAGATGGAGGTCTCGTGGAATTGCTATAATTAATATTGAGCTGTCAAGGCCATGGGACAGCTGCACATAAATCCAGAACTGGAGGGCTTGGAGCTCCAAGCTGGAATCCAGGAAGCAGCAGGTACAAATTACACTGCTGAGTGAGCAAAGGCAGAAATGCTTCTCCCAATATTATTTATACGGCCCTGGCCGATGCAGAACTTTCATACTGCCTGCTGACGGCAGTTGCAGAGGATGGCGGCTTTCTGCAGTTCCTAGCAAGCCAGGCCACTTTTTCAGTGCTACAGAGCTGCTTCCAAGGGAGCACAGTTTTTCCATAGAGTGGCAGCCTCATGGGTGTCCTCGGCTGGCCATGGCTTTGCAATTTTGTTTTTGTAGGCATTGACAATTGGGGTATTTCAGTGGTCAGAGGAGGCTTGACTCTCCTGCGCCTCCAGCATCCCCCTCATATAGAAAGCAGCAGAACGTGCAGTTGGTGCAGTGTTTCTCAACCTTGGGTCCCCAGATGTTTTTGGCCTACAACTCCCAGCATGCCCCAGCCAGCTATGCTGGCTGGGGCATGCTGGGAGTTGTAGGCCAAAAACATCTGGGGACCCAAGGTTGAGAAACACTGAGTTGGTGGCATCCGGCATTCATCCAGCCCATAAGGCCCTCGTTCCAAGCTGGAGACCTCAGTAACGGGATGACCTCAGGCCAACAACGTAGCCGCTTGGTTATCATTGCCCTTGACTGCATCGCTGTGTGCTGTTGCCTTTCCAGGCTGTGCACGTTAGTTTTTAAGATCAGTTTCCTCTAGACGTCTGTGGAGAATGTCAGGGAAGAAAAATAAAAAGTTTGAGAGCAAGGGTGAGATGGTGGCAGAAGTGAAAATAAAGTATTATCTATCCTGTTCTCTGTCTCTCCCTGGCTATTTGCTCTCTGGCTTTCCAGTGCTAACAAACAAAAGCAATTCCCTCGTTCGGTCTGGAAACAGGTTTTATATTCTCATAACAAAGTACTTTGCCAAGCATTTTCCTACTGGGGAACATTAAAACCTGAAACAATTTTTGCTCCTTGCTTGTGAGTCAAACCTTCTGAGCTTTTCAGAGATGACCCTGTATTATGGGGTGGAAGGGAAAAGAGCTGACAAGAGTCAGCAAGGAAGTATTAACTTCCATCTGAATTCACGGAAGAGAAATAAAAGGACAGTGGCAGTAGTAAAAAGAGGCAAAGTTAGCAAATGTTCAGAATGGATCTCTCCAGGTAATCCAGTCCTGTCTGACAGTGACCTTCCTGATAAAGGCCTCCAGACAGAATCACTGTCCAGAGGGTCGCTAAGCATAGGATCTGTCAGAGCTGAGACACAGGCAGCCATGAAAAGGGAGCCAGGAGTCAATGCTGATGGGTTGAGCCAGATCTCAAAGCCAGGAAACATTAACATGTCCCAGGCAAATTCCAAACTTGAACAGGAAGTCTTTATAGCCCTTCCTATGGAGGAGAGCCAATGGGCAGTCTCAGTAGGTGGAGCAACTTCTTAACTGGGCATTATGTATTATCTATGGAGATGTTCCATCTTGAAGCCCTGATGGCTCAGAAGATAGCTGTGCAGATTTGCTCCTGATATGCTAGGGATGTATAGACGTTAGAAAATCCATTCCGTCTATGTTTCGCAGATTGTCAGGCACCTTTTGTTCCACCGTCCGCTCATTGATGGAATCAGGTTTTGTGCAAATGCATTCATACACATTTGCACAAATTCACAGGTGCACAAATTTGCACTCCTGGAAATGCGCAAATCCCCCCAACATATGCAATCCCCCCCAAAATGCATATTTTCATGCTTTAGCTTCCATTGTCTTATTGCTCTGACAGCCAGGAAATTTTTCCTGATGTTCAGGTGGAATCTGGGTTCCTGTAACTTGAGCCCATTGTTCCGTGTCCTGCAAACTGGGATGATCGAGAAGAAATCCTGGCCCTCCTCTGTGTGACATCCCTTCAAGTACTGGAAGAGTGCGATCATATCTCCCCTCAGTCTCCTCTTCTGAAGGCTGAACATGCCCAGTTCTTTCAGTCTCTCCTCATAGGGCCTTGTTTCCAGTCCCTTTATCATCCTTGTTGCCCTCCTCTGAACCCTCTCCAGTTTGTCTATTCTTAAAGTGTGGTGCCCAGAACTGGACGCAGTACTCAAGATGAGGCCTAACCAGTGCCGAGTAAAGGGGAATGATCACTGCATGCGATTTGGAAGCTATACTTCTATTAATGCAGCCCAAAATAGCATTTGCCTTCTTTGCAGCCACATCGCATTGCTGGCTCATATTCAATTTGTGATCCACCACAATTCCAAGATCCTTCTCACTTGTAGTCTTGTTGAGCCAAGTGTCTCCCATTCCGTAACTCTGCATTTGGTTTCCTCTCCCTAGGTGCAGCACTTGGCATTTATCCCTATTAAATTTCATTCTGTTGTTTTCGGCCCAGCGCTCCAGCCTATCGAGGTCACTTTGAATTTTGTTTCATATCTACACAAGATATGAGACCTATGCAGGTGTTCACCTACACAGGAGTAGAGTTCCACCCACTACGGAAGTTCCACCCACCCAGATTCCATTTAGATATTCATGTTGAATGTGCAAAATCTGGAACGGGCTCTGTAAGTGCATTTGGCTTGGCGAAACCAGCTTACAGAGCTGTTGTGATTGGGAAACCCGATCAGGCAGGCTTTCGGATCACAGGAGCCCTGGAAGCACATTCAGCCAAACAGAGATCTTTGTGCTGAATGTATGAAGATTTATGATATAGGTGGGAGTGTGGGAACATTTGGGGGCAGGGTGTGCATACTTGCTTATGTCCCCTACACAGTTAGCCCTGTAGGAGGGGCCGTGGCTCAGTGGCAGAGCACCTGCTTTGCATGCAGAAAGTTCCAGGTTCAATCCCCGGCATCTCCAGGTAGGGTTAGGAAAGAACCTTGCCTGAAAGCCTTAGATGGCTGCTGCCAGTCAGTGTTGACAAAACTGGGCTAGATGGACCAATAGTCGGACTCCGTATTATGCAGCTTCCTATGTTCCTATTCTTGTTGCAAGTGAATACCTGCATAAGGCTACATACTCTGCTGTGCTAGCATATCATTTTGAGACTAGTGGAAATCAGCTGTAAGTAAATCTACAGCCCAACTTTTCATTGGCTAGGGAACAAGAAATGCTGCCTATAACAATTGTCAATCTGGCTGAGCATTCCTTCTTCCAGTAGTTGGTTAGCTAGCTAGCTTAGAGGTGGCATAGTGGTTCACAAGGATTGCATGATGACACCCATATCATTTTATTCATTTCATAAGTCAGAGGGGTTTTGTCTGGGGTGTTTTTTTTAAAACTATCATTGCTCGCTGCTATTCTTACATCTGTAAGAGAATAATGGGTAGAGATGACCTGATCAGCCTTATACAGGTGGAAGTTGAATCCCAAGAATGCAAGTGTAATGCTAGTGGGGAACACCTGTAGCTTGGAGGGGATATATTTGTCTGTGATAGCTGGGGTTACTGTCAACCTATCCAAGGAAGTAGAGAACCCTGGACTCAAAAATTACTTTTTGACAGGAAGGTTGGAGTTGTTGGTAGGAGTGATATGTGTGTGTGAGTGTGTGTATGTGTATGTGTATGTGTGTATCACACACACACACACGTATATATATATATATATATATGAGTAATTCTATGTATGAGAATTTCATTTCAGTTTGCAAATGACTCAAAAATGCCCTGTTTGCATTCCTGAACGCAAACAGGAGTGCATGTTCTTTGAACATGCCTGCAAATGCCCAGACTTGTTTTTGCCTTTGTGAAATGCATGACTCTAAAAATGCACAACTCTAAAAATTCACAAGTTAAACTATGCATTTTAAAATCACAGAGCTTGAAAAATGCACAACTTTTGAAAAATGTGCACTTTCCCCATTTGAACGAACTGAAAAACAGGTCACAAACATGATGGGAGTGAGCAGAATCATGAGTTGAAGTAAAGGTCGGAGAATTTCAATGACTTTGAGCATTCCTGGTTCTCCCATCCTTAGATAGAGATGCATGAGAATTTCATTTTTGCTTGAAAAACATGCGGGCACACCCTGTTTGAAGCTCTGAATGTGAACATGAGTGTGAGCACATGTCTGCTGAAAATATTCATAAATTGTCGAATATGTGCTAGCATTCATCTTGTTCCCAATTTCCAGTTCAATTAGCGCAAATTTCCTCTGTAGACTGGATCAGTCCCACTTTAGCCTGTGGAGGAAATTTGCGTGAATTTGCACAAATTCCCCAGTTGATCGATGCTCAATTTGCACAAGTTTCCCATTCACGCGCAGAGCAAGCAGTGATCACAAACGGGAATTGGGCATGAGACCAGTGATGAGTAGATGTTCAGAGAATCCTGGCGATCTCGAACATCACTTGTTCATCCATTCCTATTTGCACGTCCCAGCCCTTGCATGCAAAAATATATCCACCAAAAGGTTTAAGATTCCTCACAGTCTTTTCTCCTTTAAATATTGATGGTTAAATGTCTTCGTATTCTGGAGACCTTATATCTAGGGTAGCAGAGTGAGCCAAGGTTTAAACCATTTGCCATTAAAACATGTACAGGAGGAGGAATGAAATGATCCATGAGTGCACACCAAATGCTGTGTAGCTATTATTAAGCAGCTCCAAACACCTATTAAAAACATCAATAATATTCCCCCCCAAGCTTAAATTGAGCAGTGATGTTATTTAAGGTGGGCTCTCTAAAGCATCTCTCGCCACCCCCCTTCCACTTATTCTTGAAGAATCTCGCGTCATTGTTAAAAATGAAAGCCATTCAAACAAACTGTGATTGAAACAAGGACAGGGAAGGGGTGGTAGAAGAATCAATATGCCATTTTCCAGGGTACTATCTCTTGCTTTTGCAAAGAGACTGTGAATAACATGCTTACAGTAAAAGCAGTTGCTTGTTCAAAGTGCATTGAAGGGGTGAGCTGAAAAGATAGCTCTCTGTATGACGCCTCCCTGGAGGGAGAGTTTTGTAGAGATTTCAAAGAACCCAGCCTTGGAATTTGGACAAAGGCTTGCTGAGGCATTTTAAAATATTCACTGCAAAGATTGGTTTGCAAAGCTGGAGCTGAAAATGCCTTCAAAATGCATTGCCCTCTCCCCAAAAAGGTCAACACACGAGACACGGAGCTTTGTAGCTGCTTTGGCAGGAACACACTTGTCACCTTCAAGGTGCTTTTGCATGGCTCACTCTCTTGTTGTCCTGGGAATGATCAGCAGCATCTTTCATGTACACAAGTACAGGATTCACATCTGCTTGGCAAGTGAAGACTTTGACCCCTTGTCCCATAGAACTCAATGGGAGCCGCTGAGAACAGTGTGAACCTCTACCTGCATAGCTGCCTGCACTCCATCTAGAGCAGAAGTAGGCAAAATATTTGGTGCTTTCCAGATATTTCGGACTACAACTCCCATAATCCCTGACCATTGGCCATGCTGGTTGGGGCTAGGGATTTGCATACAAGCAAAACTCAAGTTTGGCGAAGTTCTCCAAATTCCACCTTGAAGTTAGATCTGTCTCATGTACATATCAGATTGCGGTCTTTTTTTCCTTTGTTTTGTTTTGCTTTTTCCTTTTGCATGAAAATTTGTATATATATTTTCATGCATAGTTCCCCAAATGGATGCATCAATTATGCACACCTTTGAAACGCCTCATTCTTTGCCCATCGATGAAACTGTGTTTGTGCACATTTTTCAAAAGTACGCATTTTTTCATGTGCGTCTTTCAAATGTACACAAGCTGTACACTTCTTTGGTCCGCAAATCACACAGCAAGCCCAGATATGTATGACTTCAACCATAGATTGTGTTCAAGCCCATGTTCAGCCTGGGAGGTGCGAACTGGGTTAATCCTGATCAGAAAAGAACTGAAACAAATTTCTCATACATCCCGGCTTATGTGAATTGTCATCCAAAACATGTGTTGGGTTCCAGGTAGCCCACCACTGACCTAGGCACTATGTGAAATACCTTATTAAATGGCAGAAGGACACTGCTAGCAGATGATGACATTATCTTGCATCCCACCCCCCATAGGACTAAATGACTGCCATGACATGATGGGAGGACATGTCAATGACACTATTGGCATCCCAGATGGCAACCTGTTTTCTTTATCCCATAGAACACAATGGAAACTGCTGTGAACAGAGTACAGTTTGATCTGTACAGACTTATTCTTGGGCTCTTTGAAGACAAAACCCTGCTGGCTAACTTCTATATATGGTCCCTTATCACTCACTGTCTGTGGAGCATCTGAATTCTGAACTCAGGGAAACAACAGTTCACCATATTCTGTGAAGAAACGCAATGGTTTTTATGTCTCTGCATTTCTGTGTTAAGGAGAAGCTCCTTGTTCAACCAGCCTCCAGTTTTGATGGATGATCACAGGGAGTGATTGCAATGTGCTAGATGTAACCCCCTTTCATCATGGTTATGGCTTGAGCGTTGCAGGAGACTTTCTGGAAATGAGCACTGGAAATCATAAGAACACTTTATATGGCATGATTTTATTTAGGGCAAGGTTATTTGAGGCATGAAATAAGGGGCTTCAGTAGGAAGTTATAAACAAAGGGAAACCTTCATTGGATAGTTTTTGTTCCGGCTCTATTTTCTGCAAGGATCTGGGTGGCATTTTTATATTCTACAGTTGACTTGCACCAGCTTTGTTTGGGAGTCATGCCTAGGAGAAAGTATTTGAGAACAGTTAGTTGATTAAATCCCCTCTTTTAAGCCGCTGTATATTGTAGGACCAAGAATTATATAGTTATGTGCATGGAGCTCGATTGGGGGGTGGAAGTCCGGTGAACTCGCTGGGCTCCACTCCCCAAACTCCGCTCGCCCTACCTTTTTCCCGGCTCAACTCACATTCTTGCGAGCCAAGCCAGGGAAGCAACTTCCGGGTTCCAGCGCGATGTCGTTTATGTAGAAAACAGCCTAATTTGCTCAAATTGGGCAATAATTTGCACAAATGAGGTTGTTTTCTACATAAACAATGTAGCGTCGGGAACCCGGAAGTCTGGAGAGTGCCTCAGCTAAAACTATCCAATGAAGGTTTCCCTTTGTTTATAACTTCCTACTGAAGCCCCTTATTTCATGCCTCAAATAACCTTGCCCTAAATAAAATCGGCTTGCGCAGTGGAAGCACTCGGCTCGCTATCGTGCACTCGCAGGCCTGAAGGAGATATTGCAAGTTGCTGACTCAGTGGCTGTGAGTTTCACCTAGACTGGCTTCTCATCTTTGGGGTAAAGGCCAAACTGTCATTGGACTGCTGCACCAGCCACTCTATCTGTTTACCAGCTTCCGTGTTCTTCTCCCACCTATTTGCCAACAAATCTGTCTGCACTCGTTAGTTCTGACTAACTGGCTCCATTGAACATTTGAGAACATGGGGTTGTATCCCACAGTGTCCTTCTTCCAGTGGAATCACTAAGGTATTGAATTGTCCTTCCCTTCTGCAGCCCCCCAGGGTAGCCTCCAAATCTTCTCCAGAGGCTTGGAGATCCTCCACAGCAGCTTTTGGGGCTGTAGGGGGGTGCAGGTGGGGGAGAGGGGAAGGGAAACTCCTATTGCATGAGTGGCCAATGGGAGTAACTTTGGTTTAGCTCATAAATACATTTATTTTGAGGCAGACCACTAATTTTTCTAGCCCAGTATGGGCTACTCAGACTTGCAGCAGCTCAGGCCGAAGTCTTTCCTCGCCCAGCTAACCACCAAGGATTGAACCTAGGTCCTTTTGTATCGTAAAGATGTGCTCTAACTTTGCACAACTGGCTGTCCCCTCAGGAAACTCCCTCTCACTTTTGTCTGGCAACCCAATCTTATGGGTGCCTACAGAAGACACAAGGGCTAGTTCTTCTGCAAGCTGGACATACAAATATATGATATTGCCTTGTACTGAGTCAGATCCCTGGTTATCTTGCCCGGTATTGTCTACTCTGACTGAAAATGGCTCTGAAATGACTCATGCTGTGGTCTTTCTCATCACCTGCTACACAAGGTCCTTTACACTGGAGATGCCAAGAATTGGACCCAAGAACATCTGAATGCAAAGCATGTGCTTTATTATAGAGCCCCTTGGTTTCAGAGAACTTTGACATGCTTGGACAGGGATAGATGAATTTATCAATTTTGGTTTCTCTCAGTTTCTCATTTTTCCAATCTTAAATTTGGTTCATCTCGAACTTTGAGAATGTCTTCATTTTTAAGTTCGGTTCATCCCTAAAAGTCTTTCAGATTTTTTTTTTTTTAAAACTTTGCTTGAAAATTCATAAAATAACAAGAGGGAAAATTATGAGAATTCACAAGCCTTTTTGTGCTCATTTCTCCCAATACATGCATTTTTTGCCTAACATACACACTTTTTGCAAGCAATTTCCTAATATAATGCTTTTTAACTTTATTTTTCCTAATATAGACATCTTTGTATGTATTTTTAAGGGGAGAGCTCCATTGCAAAATTCAGAGAAGTCTGACTAT
Organism: Shinisaurus crocodilurus; assembly: GCA_021292165.1. NCBI lineage: Eukaryota > Metazoa > Chordata > Lepidosauria > Squamata > Shinisauridae > Shinisaurus > Shinisaurus crocodilurus. The sequence continues at coordinate 1,222,017 of CM037877.1, read as the reverse complement.
GAAAGGATAACTGAGTTTCATTTTGTATAGTGGTTCAAAAGTTCAAAATCAGGTAAATTCACATTAAAATGTGAACTGAACTAATTTCTCTGCCATCACTATGCTGGTTTTGTATGCGTGTGAGGCAGTGGGAGTGGGATTCAGGAAAGGGGCAAGGGGTCAATTAGATTGCAATTAAAGTGAGGAAGTGAGGGTTAGTTGATATATATACAAATATATATATTTGTAAGAAGACCAAAACACTGGTTTACGAAGCCATTGTATTACCAACTTTATTGTATGCCTGCGAAACATGGACTATCTATAAACGTCACTTCCACCTCCTTGAAAGGTTTCATCAACGTTGCCTCCGGAAAATCCTGCAAATTACTTGGGAAGACAGGCGAACAAATGTCAGTGTACTGGAAGAAGCAAAGACTACTAGCGTTGAAAAAATGATCCTTCAACGCCAACTTCAGTGGATCGGTCATGTTGTTCGAATGCCTGACTGCCGTCTCCCAAAGCAGTTACTCTACTCCCAACTCAAGGATGGAAAGCGGAATATCGGTGGTCAATATAAGAGGTTTAAAGATGTTCATAAGGCTAATCTAAAAAAATGCAATATAAACATCGAAAACTGGGAAGCTCTGGCCCATGAACAATCTAACTGGAGGTTGGCCTTTCACAAAGGTTCCATGGACTTTGAAGAAGCCCGAGTGCAAGGTGAAAGGGAGAAACGTGCTAAGCGAAAAGCACGTCAAACAAATCCTTTACAGGACCATCCTCCATCTGGTAACCTGTGTCCTCACTGTGGGAAGCTGTGTGGATCTAGAATTGGCCTCCACAGTCACTTACGGACCCATCGCTAGAGTCTACACAATCTTCTTTAGAATTTCCTCCTTTTATCCCGGAAGACAATCTTACTCGGTCATGAGTGATCGCCTGATGATGATGATTATATATATATATATATATATATATATATATACACACACACACACACACACACACACACACATCATATTCCAGAAAAAAGTTGAGTTGAAGGGGACCGGTATGTATCGTACGGATGTATGAGAATTTCATTTTTGCTCACAAAACATGTGAGCGTGCCCAGTTTGAAACTTCAAATATGATCATCATGAGCATGAACACGTGTTCATCAAAACGGTGAGGAGCAGAGTGACCCTATGGCCCCTAGCCAGCATCTAAGAGGCCATAGGATTCTTAGTACTGTATTCTCAGATCCAAGGTCAGAGACAGAGCTCCATCCTCAGAGCTGCGGATGTGCGTTTGGGCCCCCATCCCTCCCTTCACAGCCGGTGTGGAAAGAGCCGCTCTGGCTGCTTCTCCGAGGCCAGTAAAAGAGCAACCTTGGAAAAGGGGGTAAAGAGGGCATCCCATGGGGCAGGGAAGGGAGGAGACTGGAGGCGCCAGGACACAACATATCCTGACAGTGCCCCTGCCTTCTTCCCTCCCCCTCTGACGTGCTGCGGCCAGACAGCTGAAATCGGCCATCCAGCTGACTTGCAAGGCAGGAGGAACATGGGAGGTGGAGATCACCTCCACTGCTTCTCTCCCACCCTGAATAGGATGCCCGTAACCCTCTGAGTTCAGAGCTTTATGGGCATCCTGATCGGGATTGCACCCTAAACTGCCAAACATGTGCTTATGTTCGATTTGTGTGCAAGTTTCCTAAATGTGTGGAAATTTTCTAAATTAATGCAAATTCCCCTCCCCCCCCCAGACTGAATCAGCAGCCCTGCTTTCGTCTCTGGAAGAAATTTAGGACATTTGCGTAAATTTAGGAAATCTGTGCAAATCAAAGAGAGGAAAGGTGTGCAAATTTTACATTCGATCGCTGCCTGATTTTCACAATTGAAAATGGCCTGGAGACCATCTAGCTGTGAGTCCTGCAAGACCTGGTCCCTGCTTCCCTGGCTCATCACACCTGGCCAGGGAGGGTGGGGCCTGACTGACTCCAGCTACAAAGGTTGCTGCTGCTCCTGTGAAGGTGCCTGGAGACCATCTAGCTGTGAGTCCTGCAAGACCTGGTCCCTGCTTCCCTGGCTTATTCCACCTGGCCAGGGAGGGTGGGGCCCGACTGACTCCAGCTACAAAGGCTGCTGCTGCTCCTGCTGAAGGTGCCTGGAGACCATCTAGCTGTGAGTCCTGCAAGACCTGGTCCCTGCTCCCTGGCTCATCACACCTGGCCAGGGAGGGTGGGGCCTGACTGACTCCAGCTACAAAGGCTGCTGCTGCTCCTGCTGAAGGTGCCTGGAGACCATCTAGCTGTGAGTCCTGCAAGACCTGGTCCCTGCTCCCTGGCTCATCACACCTGGCCAGGGAGGGTGGGGCCTGACTGACTCCAGCTACAAAGGCTGCTGCTGCTCCTGCTGAAGGTGCCAGGAGACCATCTAGCTGTGAGTCCTGCAAGACCTGGTCCCTGCTTCCCTGGCTCATCACACCTGGCCAGGGAGGGTGGGGCTTGACTGACTCCAGCTACAAAGGTTGCTGCTGCTCCTGCCTTTTTTTGTTTGTTGGTATCTGTAATTATTTCTGTTGTATTTTTTTTGAATATTTAGTGTTTTTAAATATTTTTTAACTTGTATTGCTGTTCTTATATTCTGTAGATTATTTTTTTAAATACTATATTCACTGTTCCTTGATGTTTTGTGTTCATGTCTTTTAGATTGTGAGCCTGAGGGCAGGGACGGTCTTATTATTAATTTGTGTAAGCCGCTCTGAGAGCCTTTTCTGGCTGAAGAGCGGGGTATAAATGAAATAAATAAATAAATAAAAATAAAAATTTTCCCATTTGCACAGAGTGAGCAGCTATTGCAAATTCGAACGGGAATCAGGCACGAGATGAGCATCAAGCTGATGTCCGGAGAATACTGGCAGTCTCAAACATCAGACTTTCGACCATCGCTAGGTATATCAGTGACTCTGAAAACCCCATTAAGAATTAACATTTCTGACCCAAGATACTAACTGTATATGGCGGAACTCCTGTACTACATACCAACAACAAATGCATTCTCCGAGCGTGGATCTTTATGTAGCCAAAATGACATCATCCACACCTGGGGGGGGGCATCAGCAGGCTTGGAGGGACCCCAATGTTTGCAGAAGTCTTAAGGGGGGAAAAAAAACTTAAAGGGGGGGGACCCTTCCAACTACAGTCATGCCTTGGATTGAGAGCATAATTCGTTCCGGAAACGTGCTTGTAATCCAATACACTCTTATATCAAAACGAAATCCCCCCAAAAAAATTTGTACAGAGATTTTTAATTTAAGCCGTACTACAGTACTTGTATTGCAAGACGTCGCTTGTATATCAAGTAAAAAAAAATAATTAAATAAATATTTAAAATTTGCTTGTCTTGCAAAATGCTCTCAAACCAAGTTACTTGCAATCCAAGGTATTACTGTATAACCCAATGAGGACTAAGTATGCTCAGTGGCTACAGAACGCTGAGCGACTGTGGGTGGGTGGGGTGGGAAACCATGGAATGGAATGGTGTTTCCTGGAAGAAGGCATGGCTGGCTGGCTGGCTGGCTGACTGACTAGATCCCTGAACAGGAGCATTCTACACTGCAATATTGTGTTGCGGGTCCCACTTGTTATCCTTACTATAATTTCAGAGTTGTTTTTTATTAAACTGGAGTAATTTTTTTTAAAAAAAAACCAGCACCCACAAAGTATAACTAAATTGGGACCAATTTGAGCAAGAAGAGAGAGAGGAGAAGAGGAGGAGGAGGTAAGCTCCAAGGTACTGGGATAGCATGTATTTGTGAAAACAACAACAATGAGAACAAAACACACACAAACACTTCCAACGATTGTATAGATGCTTGATGCATTTCAAACAATGGTTCTTCCTTAGAGGCAAAAATATCTTCTAGTTTCCCCCCCCCCCCCTAGTATAAACTGTTTGATAAAGAGGTGCCTGCAGTAGCATTTTACCAATAACTGCTTTAATGGCCGTTTGAAGATGGTAGATTTTCTTAGACTTGAAGTCTGGGTGATATTATTGCCTCTGAAAAAGAACAATTGTTCAAAACGTGTCAGGCATCTGTACAATTGTTGGAGGGTTTTGTTTTGTTTTTGTCTGCCCCCCTTTTTTTTACAAATAAATCCTATCTTACGGTCCACCGCCCTTTCTCTTCTGGCTTCTTCCCCTTCTACCCTTTAAAAAAAAATCTTCTTGACCATAGTCATTGATTAGTAAATTGCCTTCTACAAGTGCAGGATGATTAAGTATGCAATATCATATAAGACACACTTAGGGTGCAATCCTGTGCAAACTTAGACTGAAAAAAGGCCTGCTGGCTGGGGCATGCTGGGAGTTGTAGGCCTTTTTTCAGTCTAAATATGCATAGGATTGCATCTTAAGTGGCATTCCAGTCATCACTTCCAGAATGTGATTTCCACGCTATGGAAACATTGAAGCCATATTACTTCTAGTTCCAATATCCCTGCCACCATCCAGGCTGAGAGTTCTCTGTGGCAGCATTGCTCATTTCCCCGAAATGAATGAATGCAGCAAATTAGCTGGCACAGTCATTTTTTTTAGTAGGTTTGGATGAATTTCAATTTTCCAGATGTTTGTCTGTAATCAGTTTAGGAGCTGACATCTTTCTCTCTCTCTTTTTAAAGTAATGTTGCTATTTGTGCAAAACATACTGCTGGCTTATTTATTTATTTATTTATTTAAAAATGCTGAGCAAACTCTGGATCAGCAGGTAGGCTAGTACCTTTTTTTAAAAAAATGAACCAGTAAGCCACCAAATCAATGAGATGGGGATATATGAAAGTTTTGTTTTTGCTCGCAAAACACGCGAGCGTGCCCCGTTCGAAGCCCCGAGTGTGAGCATGTTTCCACCAAAAATATTCACAAATTGTTGAACACGTGCTCATGTTCCTCTAGCTCCCAATTCCTAGTATGATTTGCACAGATTTCCGAATCTGTGCAATTTCCCCCTGTAGACTGACTCAGCTCCACTTTAGCCTACGGAGGAAAGTTGCAGCAATCTCCCATTCAATCACTGCTCGAATTATTGCGCAAGTTTCCCCGTTTGTGCAAAGCAAGCAGCAATCACAAATTGCGAACAGGAATCAGGCGTGAGACAAGGAGTGAGGTAATGTTGGGAAAATCCTGGCCATCTTCAACATCGCTCATTTTGCCAAGGGAGGCTAGTGACTCCAAATGTCAGTGGGGCTCCTTATCCACCGCAGTGGTCATTCTGAGCTTTACAGGAGCTCTCCATGGTTCCGAGTTCCCAGCAGACTGCTTTTTATGTAGAAAATGCTGTAAGATATGTTAAAAGTGGCCACAATTTGCGGAAGTCACGCAAATTGCGGCTGCTTTTGGGCGTATCTTAAGGCATTTTCCGTGTAAAAAGCGGCCCACCGGGAACCCAGAAGTGGCTTCCCCGGCTTGACATGGGAGAACGCGAGTCGAGCTGGGGAAGCAGGTAAGTGGGACCGAGTTCAGTGGGGTCGAGCCTGGGCAGTTTGCCGGATTTCCACCCCTCGAACGAACTCCGCACACATCCCTAAACTCATCTTCCAGCCCAGCTGGATGGTTGGAACCACTTCAGCCCATAATCTCTATTGAAGCTTAACTTGCCTCAGCAATTTATGTCAAGAGAAGGGAGTCAATTTACCAGTGTACAGTATCTATCTATCTATCTATCTATCTATCTATCTATCTCTATCTTCTAGATAATTGGGAGCTAGAGGAACATGAGCACGTGTTCAACAATTTGTGAATATTTTTGGCGGAAACATGCTCACACTCGGGGCTTCGAACGGGACACGCTCGTGTGTTTTGCGAGCAAAAACAAAACTTTCATATATCCCCATCTCATTGATTTGGTGGCTTACCGGTTCATTTTTTCGAATTTTGCAATTTTGTGCCTTTTAGCATAGGTGCTAAATTGAATGAGCTTTGGATGGACAACATGCCCTCTTTCCCAGCAGACATTCCTCTGTGTGAAGGGCTCCCAGAGAACCGTCCTCTATTTGAAAGACTGCCCTCTCCTCCAATTCCAGTTTAAAGTTAAAGAACCAGAAGAATCATTGCATCAGTTAGCACCTGGACAGCAGACTTGGCAGCCAGCCTGGTCACCATCTTCCCCACAATGGTGAGACATGAACGATCTAACTGGAGGTCGGCCTTTCACAAAGGCTCCATGGACTTTGAAGAAGCCCGAGTGCAAGGCGAAAGGGAGAAACGTGCTAGGCGAAAAGCACGTCAAATTACAGGACCCTCTTCCATCTGGTAACCTGTGTCCTCACTGTGGGAAGCTGTGTGGATCTAGAATTGGCCTCCAGAGTCACCTACGGACCCATCGCTAGAGTCTACACAATTTTCTTTAGAATTTCCTCCTTTTAAAATCTCCTTTTTGTAAATTTTTATCCTGATGATGATGATGATGATTTCTTGTTAAAGTATAATACTCATTTCTAAACTTGCATGCATTCATAAAAATTAGCATATGCAAACAATATGCAAATATGTGCCCCTCTTTTGTCCTCTTCTTTGGCAACAGGATTCCTCCTTTTTGGCTATTCATAAGTGGCCAAGAGGGAGCCAGATGGCACCACTGTGGCTGCTGGTGGCTGTGAAGTCAGTCAAGACCTGGGAATGCAGGACTATAGAACTGGGATGAGGGTCCAGCAGTGGAGCAGGGCCTGCTGGATGCTGAGCAGAAGGAAGTAGAAAGGAGTGGAAAAGCACAGAGCAGAGAAGAGGAAGAGGGAGCCTGGGCAGTAGAAGTTCATGTAGGCTTTGCAGGGCAGAAAGTTATCCAGGCCCTGAGACAGGGAGCAGGGGGGGGTCTAGAGTCCAGAGTCCAAGAGCTTGAGGCCAAGAGAAGAAGAAGTGCAGGAGAGTGTGGTTAGGCCAGCCTCAGGGACCATGGAGAAGTCCTATCCCTAACAGAGATGTGGGAGAAATTTGTCCTGTTCATATTTTGATGTGAACTTATCTAGGCATATATATCTTTGAACCGAACCTCAGTTATTCATCAGAATTCGCAGTCACACATCTATGAATTTTACAATGGAGGTCTCCAATAAAAATACATACATGTGTGTATTAATGAAAATAAAATTCAAAAACATATTATATTAAGGAAAGTGCTGGCAATAAATGTGTATGTTTGCATAATTGCATGCGAATACATATCTTAGGAGATATGCACATTTTCATGCAAACTTTTTTTTTTTTTTTTTTTTTTTTTAATGTTTTCACACTGAATTTAAGACCTGGAAAACTTCTCAACGTTTGGGATGAACCAAACTTAAGACTGGAAAAATGAGGAACCAAAATGGACAGATTCGTCCATTCCCAGAATATGAACTTGCCAGAACCGAACCAGAAGTGGCATGGCAAATAGCATTGTTTCGCTCTTTGGTGGGGAGTTGAGGAGAACAGTGTGGTGGGTGGGGAGATTCAATCCACCCCCCTGGCCTCCTTCTTCTCTAGAACAGCTGGCAGGGATTTGTATAGGGCTGACTTCAGGTTTGGCAGTGTCTTGGACCCCCTAGTGCTCCTCCCACCCAGTGCCACTCCCCCGAGAGCTTACCTGGCAGTGATGGGTGTGCTGCCTGCACCACTGATAGAAGCACTGGGCCAGTACAGCTAGACTCACCAGTACAGTGAGTTCTCTGCATGTGGCATCAGACGCCCCTCAAACTAATTGTTTTTAATCAGCCCCATTCTGAATACCTCCTAATCAAGTCAGTAAAACACATGTTATTAGGTGTTGTTATCAGCGTGCTTAGAAATAAAAAGCAGCTCAGAACATGGAAGGAAACTTGCCTGGAGCCTCAGTGAGAAGGGTCTCTCCTAACATGAAATTGACCTTGGGCTTCAAAATAACCTCAGCTATCCCTGCTGCTTCACTGTGGCCAAAGAACAACAGGTGAGGTGCTTTGAAGAATCTTGGGGGCTACAGGTGAATTTGGAGGTGGGAGGACCTATAAGGAGATTAACTGCTGGACTGTTGCAAAACTATATCAATCTGGCACCTTGTCGACCTCATTGCCTTTGTTACTAGGACCCTGGAGTGCACTTGTATAAATGCATGGTGGTCCTTATTTCCGTCTATTTTGTCACCTGACAATGCATTGCCTGAGTGCATCCAATCTCTCAGAAAAGCGCTTTGCAGGTGCACCCCATGGTGGAATCCAGCAATTGACCCACCATGTGTGATGGCATAGCTAATGTGCTAGTCTTTGTAGCATCATCCTTCCTCACCTGTAATGCCACTGCTATGTGCTCCCTACTCGCTCGAGTGATGAGAAGTTTCAGGTGTGGCGCTTACCTGGGTTTGGCTTCTTTTGGAAGGAGAGCTCACTGAAGACATGTGACATTTTGTAATATTTGGGAGAAGTTACAAATGTACAAGCTGAGACAGGAGGTGGCAGCCAGCTTCCGTGCTCCTCCAAGCGGTAAATCTACTGCACCGTATCAGATCCTCGTAGAGATACGGGTATCCATGGTTAGCAGTCACGATTGGTATTTGCAATCTCCAGCTTCAGAGACAGGTACACCTCTGAGTACCAGTTGCTGTAGAACAACAGTGGGAGGGTGCCATTGCACTCACATCCTGCTTGTGGGCAGTTTCTCACATGGGGTCTCACATTACAAGGAAGTCTCCGAGCCTAGGCATCGGCAGATCTGTCAAATCCGTTTCAGCAGACTTTCTCCTTTTTCTACATCCAGGTCCGTTCTGTGCTGCTTCCGTCTGAGTTTTGTTTTTAATGTTTTGTTTTCAATATATTGTGGCATTTTTTTCAAATGGACACATTAATAGATGCATTGAATAAAGCATGGTTGTGCACATTTGAGAAATGTACGCAGTGTTTTCTGCACATTTTCCAAATGTCTGCATGTTGTCAAATACATTTTTCTTTTCTTTTCGCGGAATGCCTGATATGTAGAGATTTCCAACCATCAATTGTGTCCATTTCCATGTACAGTCTTGGGAGGTATGGATCGGGCAGATCTGAAACACACACACACCCTTGATACAGTGAATTTCTAACACTTCCCTATCCAAGCCATTCTGGGCCATTTACCTATAATTTTCCTAACAAAAAGTGTGGCTGGCACACTTGGCCACTGACCATTAAGGTACATTAACCAGTCATTCTGGCCACTTAACCTCTGGCCCCTTCACAGCAATCAGATAGCAATGCTATAACAGAGCTTTGTACCAAATTAATTAAAATTGGGCAGGGAGCCCTAACTTGGTAAGGAACTAGGACAAGTCAAACTGTCTCTCTTGGCATTACTGTGAAGAAAAAGCGTCAGAGTTTCCTGCACCACACACACACACACACACACACACACACGTGTAAACAAGATAATCCCAGCTGGGGGCTGGGAATGTCATGCAAAATGTACATAGTTCTTCTGATGGCTCCTGACGCCTCAGAGTCTCTTATGTCTTTGATGGCCGGTGCCACAAGTATTTGCATGCAAATGCGGCCCAAGCACTATATTAATGAGCAAAGAACCACCCCTCTTCTTCTTAGCCCAGATTAAGTTCATCTTGATTGGCTAAAGACAGCTGGGCTACTGAAAGGAGGGGTGGAGGGGAGAATCTATCCTGCTGCTGTGGCTTCTGGTTTGGGTTGTTGATGTCTAGACGTGAAGAAGCACTGAGTAGGGCTTTGGCTGAGGCCAGCCCTAATGAAGACCAACCCCCAGGCAAAGAAAGTACGTAAGTGCCTGGGTAGTTACGGTATAGTAAAAGAACTAGTTTTGTTGTTTTATAGCTCTACTTGTATGCACCAAAGCGTCTCCCCACCTTTCTCCCTCTGCCCTCATTCCCCACCTTTTATTGTAATCTGTTTACCTTAAATAAACTTTCCTAGTTTTACCGCACATGGTGTGTGTGGTTCCTCTGTAGTCCAGTGTACAGACCAAGGGCAAGGCTCTGAGGGAATCAAGTCAAGACGGCAGAGCTAAGGCTGGCAGTTTTGCACCTTTGATCTCTGGTCTTGAGTAAAGGACCGGTTGGCAGTCCTTCACAATTACATTCCGGTCTTAGAATTTGCACAGTGTGGCACACTGGTTAATGATATGTGAAGGCAAAAACAGGAGGAGATAAGCATCCAATAACAATGCAAAAAAGGGGGAGAACAAGTTCTCAGGATGCAAACTCTTTAATATTTATTTTCAGGTGGAGGATCCCGACGCGTTTCGGCCTATAGTTTTTTAAGGCCTTCCTCCGGGGGCTGTAATATTTAAAATACATCTTGTAAATACATGTTATAAAACATGGTGGGGACAACACATAATAAAAATGCATTCTCTTTGTACACCAATAACTCTGCACTCTATACATATAGAAATTGTTTTAAAACATTTTCTTAAAAATGGTGAGAGTCAAGTTTTGATATGACAAACATACACACTTGTTCTCTTGCACAATTTTATAAAATATCTTACTTCTAGAAAGATGTCTGCAGAATTCTTCAACAACTAGAATGTCTGCAGAATTCTTCAACAACTGAACTAACAGTGGTATTTACAGAAACCAATCTGTTCTAATGAAAGCCTTCAGAAGAGGGGAAAGTGATGGGGGCTGTAGGACGGGGAGGAAAAGAATGTTAAGATGGTGCTTATTTTCCTTTTGTGAACAAATGTGTATTAACTGCAGCCAACATTTATTTGCCATTGGGTTGTGCCGAATCTGGAACAGGCACGGTTATAATGAAACCCAGGTTTTGCTTCTAGCTGCTGCGTTGTTCTGTCTTCTCCCCTCCCCCCTGCCATCCAATGCATTTTAATCTAGTCCATATGAATGAAGTTGAACTATTTGTTTTATGTAACCCGACCTACATGGCAAGCTGAAGAGTGCCAGGATCTTTCCTTGCCAACTCAGAACAGTTGAACTGTAACTGATATAGGCATTGACTGAAGCCAAGGGGTAATTTGCTCAGACCAGCTCTTGCTGCCAAAGGCAATGCATGAGCGCTTAAACCCAAATACGGTGTAGAAGGGCTCTTGTAATGTAAACAGATACAGAGAGGAGTCCCCCCCGCCCGTCCGCCCGCCCCCGCCTCTCAAACCCAAAATGTAGTCAGCAAAAGCCACCCAGGGGAAAGGATGTGGTTTTATTGTTTCCTGACTCTCTGTATTTGGGAAGGGCAATTTGCTCAGTGGAACAGCACACGCTTTGCACACGTAGGATCCCAGGTCCAAACTAGGGATGGATGGATGTCTTAAGGGTGAAAGCAGCTCAACAATAGAACCAATTAACTAGGGAGGTGTTGGTGGTCTCTGCCTCGGTAGAGGTCTTCAAGCAGAGTCTGGACAGCCTTTTGGGGGGATGCTCTCGCTCAGAGCTGGTCCACGACATTTTGCGGCCTGAGGCAAAAGACAGGGTGCTTCCCACTCCCACACATTCCATGCACGGAAAGATCAGACTAGCAATTAATCTTATTTCAACACTGGTGATAGGACAGCATCCTCCACTGCCCCTGAGGGTCAAGATGTGAAGGCCTGGGGGAAAAAAATAAACATTTTTTAAAAAAAAAATTCCCCAGGGATTTTTTTTGGGAAAATTTGTGGAATAAATCATTTCCCCCAAGAATTTTTACAGTTTTATTTATTTATTATTTATTTATTTTATTATATTTATTAATCGCCCATCTGGCCAGACATCTGGCCACTCTGAGCGATGTACAATCCAAAAAAATACAAGGGGGGGGGTAACACACATACACAGTATAAAACACAATTAAAAACAGTACAAAACTTAAAAATCCTAACGCACCCCATATTCCCGCCTGAAAAGCCACGTTTTTAATGCACGGCGGAAGCTCAGCAGAGAGGGGGCATGGCGGAGGTCACTGGGTAGAGAGTTCCATAAATTGGGGGCTGCCACAGAAAAGGCCCTCCTCCTAGTCCCCACCAGCCTGGTTTCTCTGGCTGATGGGACAGGGAGAAGGCCGTCTGTGGCAGATCTTGTTGAGCGGCCTACTTGATGTTGCTGGAGGCGCTCCTTGAGATATATTGGACCGGAGCCGTACCCAGTTTCCTCCACCCCAAGCCTTCACATCTCCTGTTCTCCTAGGCTTTTAAAGTGTGGTTTAAAGCCTTTTAAAGATTTTAAAAGTATATTTTGACTTTTTAAAAATTGTTTTTGTGTTTTATTGTTTTAGTCCCTCGAATCTGGTTTTATTTTATACCTGATACTGTATTCCAGGGGTCTTCAAACTATGGCCCGCGGGACACATCCGGCCCGCCTTGTCTTTTTATCCGGCCCGGCGGCTGCTCGCGCGAAAAGGGCAAAGCCCCTCTCCACTCAAGCCAGCTGCAAAAGGCTGGAAGGGGAGGGCTGCCGCCGCCACCGCCGAACAGCTGAGTGGCGGGACTGCGCTGCCTGGCACGAGCGGCCACATGGGCTCCCCTGCACTCAACTCGGGCTGAAGAAGATGGAGGCGCGGAGCCGAGCAGCGGAGCCCTAACCGGCTCCCAGAAGCAAGGCTCCTCTCTAAAGGCTGGAGGCGGGACTGGAGCGCGGGCCTGGAGGCGGGGCAGCTGCCTAACAGCAGAGCTGTGCGACTGTGCCCAGCAGAGGCAGACACGTGTCCGCCGCAACCGCTGAACAGCCAACCGGAAGGGGCAGACACGCGCCTCCGCGCTGCTCAACAAGCGGCCGCCCTATTGGCCCATGGCCCGAACTGCCGATCTCCGCCGCAACAGCAGGCAGAACGGCGACAGCAGGCACGCGCAGCCGCCCCAGCCCAGCACAACCCCAGGGAGAAAAAAAGGCAGGCCCGGGGAGGCAGGCACAAAGCGGCAGCCTCCCCCGCGGAGCTGGGATGGGAAAACAGGGATGAAGCGAGCGGCTGCCAAACAGGAGCCGCTCTCAGCGGGAAGCGGAAGGCCGCCATACAGCTGACCAGCGGAGCCGCGTCCTTCGCTGGTGAGTGGGGGACCCCCTCTACGGTTTGGACCCGATCTGAAAAGAGATCCTGGGAAGTTCAGGTGTGTCCCCCCAACACAGCTCGCCAAACACACTCAGCCCACAAACACCCGTAGTTTACCCCACACAAAGCACTCACACACAGAGAGCAGCCAGACAAAAGCAAAACACTCCTATTTCTTATAATTTGTATGTTGCCTTTTATAATGTATTTCAATTTTAGATAGCAAAAAAGGTAGTATATTCTTATTTTTTAAACCCACTTTTACCATCGAAATAAAATTCCATCCTCCATTTAATCACTTATTAACATTATAATCATTAATTTATTCCCACTTTTGCCATCAAAATAAAATTCCATCCTCCATTTAATCACTTATTAACATTATAATCATTAATTTATAATAACTTTCCATTTAAGAAAAAAAAATTCACCCCTATCAAGTAAAAAAAAAAAAGGACCCGGGTCCTTTTTTTTTACTTGATCCATTCGTTCATATTTTTTTCAAACTATAGTCCGGCCCCCCAACAGTCTGAGGGACAATGAACTGGCCCCCTGTTTAAAAAGTTTGAGGACCCCTGCTGTATTCTATGCTCTGCTGGCATGCATATTGTTAATTATATTGAAATTGTATTTGTACTATTGTTATTATGCTTTTGTAAAGTGCCTAGAGATGAAAGAGGGAGGTGGAAATGACAGGAAGAGAAAGGAAGAGAAAAGAAAAGAAAAAGCCCAGGGTCACTAGCCAATCTGACCTCAACTAATATATATGAACAGGCACATTGCTTTAGAAAGGATGAAAAGGCCATGAAATCTAACTCCCTTCTGCAAGGTGGGGCAGTGATCAGCATACTTCAGTGACATATTATGTATTGCTAATCTGCATGCCATCATACTATCTTGGTGCAAGATGGATTCCTGTGCATGCATGACAAAGCCCTCTTCAGCAACATAACTTCTAAAACCACTGGAACAGCCAGTATTTTGGCAAATCCAGGACTGGTATTTCATCAACATGCACACATGGTTAGGATGTGTAGTTCCATCCTATGTACTTTGATTGCGGATTATCATAGTTTCTCAGCTGATGTGGATGAGGAAAACGAGGAGCAAATTGGTAGTGTAGGTGAGTATCCAGTGATATGACAAATCCATATTGCAAGAAGATCATTTATTTCTTTTGAAGTCCATTCACAGCCACAGATGCTGGCTGAAATTAATAGCAACTAATTGGAAGTAATGGAGAATTACCTGAAAATGTATTGTGAGTAAATGAAATTAATTGAAGGTAATTGATAGTGACTGGAATTAATAAAAAAAGGAGCATAATTGAAATGTATTGAAATTGAATTAAACTCAATAACTCAGCCTCTATTAAATTTAATAGAAACTAATTGATATTAATTGTATGCAATCCTTCACAGTAACGTAATGTTCTTAAAAGAATTTTTTAAAATTGGCTTTGTATAACCTTTGTTTCTTCCCACAGTGAAAGTAAATTTGAAGGGTAAAAAGAAAAGAAAAAAGATGAATGAAACAGCAGAGAGAATTTAGGGACCGATAAGTGTGAGGCATTTGATGCAGATCACGATGGTGTCTCAAAGGATTTCAGAATATGAAAACAGTTTCATGTTTCTTTGCATTATTATTTCATGTTTTAGAGTTTAATGAGACCATGTTACCTGTTATGATGGTGGCTTTGATTTTCGTAAATATCTACTCATGCAAACACTTGCATTCTACATCTTTCTTCTTTATGAGCCTGCAGCTGGATTCCCATCATGTTATCTTTAATAACAAAACATATTTAATCTTATGAGATTCATCATAGATATTCATTTGGTTGAACTGAACGTAGGGATCTGCCTATGGGGATGCCCATCACTCTCCGAATTCAGAGGATTACACAGGCATCCTATTAGTGGTGTTCACGTACCTTGGGGGGGGCGCTCTTCCCACCCTGCAAAGCAGCTAAACGACCGATTGCAGTTGTCTAACTGCGGCAGTTTGGAGCGGGAGGGAAGGAGGCTGAAGCACCACCAGGATACCTCATACCTTGGTGCCGCCCGTCTCCTCACCTCACCTCACTTCGACAAAGTGCCTCATCATGATATCCTGATTAGCAAGCTAGCTAAAAGTGGGCTGGATGGAACAACTATCAGGTGGATCCACAATTGGCTACAGAATCGGACTCAAAGAGTGCTTATCAATGGTTCCTTCTCAAACTGGGGAGAGGTAACGAGCGGGGTACCACAGGGCTCGGTCCTGGGCCCAGGTGCTCTTCAACATTTTTATTAATGACTTGGATGGATACAGGGAATGCTTATCAAATTTGCAGATGACACAAAGTTGGGTGGAATACTCTGGAAGACAGAAACAAAATTCAAAGCAATCTCGATAGGCTGGAGCTCTGGAAATCCCATTCCATTTGAGCTCAATGGACTTTTCACACTTTCCCAACCCAACAGCCAAAAGCAGGCTGAGTCGGGGGAGGGGGGTCAGGTTCTGCAAAATTGCTCAAAATATTCGCACAGATTTGGAGTCGAGGACTGCGCATCCCTAGCGCAATTTGCGCAAATGGCGATTTGCGCAGATCGGGGTCACTCGTTAGATTCGAGTCATAGTTGTTGTTCTTGTTGTAGCATTTGACATGAGAAGTATAGAAACACCCTCCTCTCTCTGCATAGGCACACACTCCACCTTGGCCACCTTGAATTTTCAGACAGTTAATTTAAGATTTGTGCAAAATTTGGTCCTCGGCTCTGCAATTTGCGCAGATTTGCACAAATTAATGCAATTTGCATGAATTTATGCAAGATATGCAAATTTATGGAGGGGAGGCCGGAATTTTGCAAAAATTTCCCCCGCTGAAAAAGAAAAAACAAAAAACAAATCATGGCCCATTTAAAAAAAGTCGGCACCAGTGCAGGGTTGATGAAAGGGAACCTGCAGGGCCAAGATGAGAAAATCCATTGGATTTTCACTTCCTTATCGGATTCCTCACACATCCTTAATATAATACAGCTTCCTATGTCCCTATGGGATTGTTAGTATCATAAAGCTACTTTAAGTCTACAAGAACTGAAGTGCAAGGAAGCAGCAGCTGAAATTCAACCTGCCTCTTGGACTCTCCTTGGAACTCCATTACTCGGATTGAGGAAAACAGAGCTGGAACTGCAATTCCTCAGGCAGATTTCACAGATGCTAGTATTTTAATCCCCTTTCCAACCTACTTAGCCACTTCTGGCTTCCTGCTACAAGATAATTTCCTTTGATTAACTACTAGAGTTTAATTATCAAATGGAAACAGAGACATAAGACCCATAATCTGTCTCACCATTGAGGAAAGTCAGAGCACTGCTCCCCGCTCTCAAGGGACTACCATGTTAAATAATGCTAAATTAAACTAATGCTCGCTATCTTGAACTTTATTTTGCTTCTCAGGCTAGAGAGTCAGCAGAGGGCCAGAGAGGTGGTATGAGAAGAGATCACATAGGCTGAAGCTTGATATATGTCCTATGATCCAATAGGCTGGACAATGTGCGGAGACACCAGCAGATGCTGGTTAAATAATAGCTAATTAATGGAGCTTATGGATTAATGCTGAAGTTTGATTTTGGACAGGCTTTGAGTGTAGTAAGTTAATTAATACAGCTCATCTCTCCTCCCCCCTCTTTTTTTTTCTTTTTTACAAGGGAGGATGAGATGTTTCAAAAAACCTTAATGGATCCGTTTTTTGTAAGAAGTTTGTGACATGGGCAGTGTTGCTCCAGCACTGGCCTGAAGCCTAAAATAGCCTTGCAAGGTTATAGGCCCCATCTCCCTGGAGGAGAGCAGATCTCAGTTAAAGGGACAGCACTTTGATTCCTAGGTATTCACCCTGTCTTGGCCTGTTGCCTCTAGGACTGGTATATGTAAGTTGAGGTGCGTGAAAACAAGATGCCCAGAGCTGAGGGAGTTTCTAGGGAGGAGCCATCAGGATCTGAAGATGGTGGCAAGGATATATCCTCATGAGCAGGGGAGAGAGAAGCAGATCCCTTAGGATTTGTGGCCCCACTCCATCCAAGGAAGACTCCAAAAGAAGGGGTTACCTTAGTGGCAGCTTCCTGAGACAGTTCAAGGAGAGGGTCTTTCTCATTTTGAGGGGCCTTGGAGACACAGTAGGTGTTGCATTAATAGTGTAGTGTGTAGCTGTGAGTAATCTCTTTATTTATTATTTTTACTCTAGCATCAGTGTGTCTGTGGCCCTGATTTGGATCAGGACCACCACACGCCAGGTGAGAGGATTAAACTCCCAGTGCTTATGCTTCCCAAAATTGCCCACCTCCTGCACACAGGTTAAAAAAAGTTGTCATCATCATCATCATCATCATCATCATCATCATCATTTATTTATCGCCCATCTAGCCGGCAAACCGGCCACCCTGGCGATGTACATAAGATAAAAACAGGATAAAATACATTTAAAACAGTATAAAATTTTAAAATCTTAGCCCACCCCATATTCCCGCCTGAACAGCCAAGTTTTTAGTGAGCGGCGGAAGCTCAGCAGAGAGGGGGCATGGCGGAGGTCACTCGGGAGAGAGTTCCACAGTACGGGGGCTGCCACAGAAAAGGCCCTCTTCCTAGTCCCCACCAGTCTAGCTGCTCTGGCTGAAGGGACCAGGAGAAGGC
This sequence comes from Shinisaurus crocodilurus, assembly GCA_021292165.1. Classification (NCBI taxonomy): domain Eukaryota; kingdom Metazoa; phylum Chordata; class Lepidosauria; order Squamata; family Shinisauridae; genus Shinisaurus; species Shinisaurus crocodilurus. Next base: position 1,204,403 of record CM037877.1, on the reverse strand, counting down.
CGTCTGTGGCAGATCTTGTTGAGCGGCCTACTTGGTGTTGCTGGAGACACTCCTTGAGACGCTCATTGGTGTTGATGGAGGCTTTTTCTCTTTTTTAACCACCATGCATGGTGATGGTGGTGGTATTTCAGGAAGCAAATGGTGGAGGAGAGGTTTAATCTTCCTCTTGTAGTGCACGGTGGTCCTAATCCAAATTGGGGCTGTGAGAACCTACTGTAGAGTAGAAAAAACATAACTCTCAGCTGCACCCTAATCAATATAATGTGTAGTCTGTCTCTTGAGGTCCCAGGTTTCTGTGTTGGATGCAGAATCTGGGCTCGTGGACATGCCAGTGGGAAAATTCTTTTCTTGGCTTAGGCAAGGTGGATTTTTATTTTTTTGATTACAAAGACAACAGGATTGGCTGACTACTCGACCAAGGTCTATTCTCCTTAGTAACTACATGGACTTCAAGAACAGTCAAGGTCACCTCTGGGCTTGAGGGAGCCCTGCGCATGGTGCCCTCTGGAAGGCTCCTTTTTCCTTGGCAGAAGCAGCAGCAGCACTACTCCAACTGGCACTGGGTAGCCACCATTTTAAATTCACACAATGCTCTGGAGTGGCGCTATATTGGGGACATTGTGGGAGATTTAAGTGGTGGCTGTTTGGCACTGAGCACCAAGAGGAGGAGGAGGAGGAGGAGGAATTAAAAGGTGATCCAGGGCAAGCATTCCTGGTAGCCCCACTGGGGCTCCTAAGATACCTCATGGTGACCAAAAGCCTGAAATCAGTCCTGCGTCATTTGTGATCCACCAAACCAAACATTGCACACCAAGCTGAATTCAAGGTGCTGGTTTTGACCTTTAAAACCCTATACGGCTCCGGTCCAGTTTATCTCAAGCAGCGTCTCCAGCAACATCAAGTAGGCCGCTCAACAAGATCTGCCATGGATGGCCTTCTCCTTGTCCCATCAGCCGGAGCAGCCAGGCTGCCTGGTGGGGACTAGGAAGAAGGCCTTTTCTGTGGCAGCCCCCAATTTATGGAACTCTCTCCCCAGTGACCTCCGCCATGCCCCCTCCTTGATGAGCTCCTGCCATGCATTAAAAACGTGGTTTTTCAGGCAAGAATATGGGGTGGGTTAGGATTTTAATAGCTATATGAATTTTATATTTTGTTTTATTGTGTTTTTATAAATATTGTACACCGCCCAGAGTGGCCGGGTGTGATGGATTGAGGCCTACACAGGATTTGGTTTATTGAGGCCTACACAGGCTTCAGTTTGTTGAAGCCTGAAGGCCCAAACACTCCACGATGGGAGGGGGAGTTTGAGAGTTTAAGTTACCCAATAGAAGATAAGAATCAGTTCTCCTGTGCAAGGTCACATGGTCATAACCTTCCAGTCCTGGGAAGACTATATATGTGGGGTGTGGTCAGCTAGCAGTCGGAGAGTGTGAGCTGAACAGCAGAGAGAAGCAGCAGAGAGAGAAACAGCAGAGAGAGAAGCAGAGAGAGAGAGAAAGAGAAAGAGAACTTGGCTAGCTGACTGCATAGGAATTAGGTAGACTGAAGTTAAACTAGAGATCATTGGACTGTCTGTTTGTTTGTTTTATTTTATCATACCTGCTTTTGATTTAAAACCACTCTATTAAGTAATTTCCCTACTACTATAAGTAAAGTCTGTTGTGTACCCTGGAGTTTGGAGTGACTTATTTACACGCCTACAGTCTACACCCACGTTACTGGAGGAAGCAGGCAAAGGACTGGGTCTTTGGGGAGAGGCAGATATCTCCCAAAGGCAGATCAAGGGGTCCCTGCAGCAGTGGAACCTTGACAGATGGTGGCAGAGGTGGGATCCTGAACAGGGAGATTAAGCACTCCAAACAGTAAAAGAGGGTTTTACTAATAGAGCTAGCAAAAGCAGTGTGTGTGTTTTAACTTCAGGACTGCAGAATAGGGACCCAGTGAGGCTATTACAATGAGCCAGTATCTCTCCATGAATAAAACTGCCCTGATTGAGCAGTGCAAAAAGGACAATTTGCCATGGGAGGAGAAAACAGCAGAGGAACTAAAAGTTATGCTGATCTCCCAGGCGGCAATAGGAGGAGCTGCACCCTCTAGCCCTAGTGTCACAGGACCCCAAACAAAAGAATGGGAGCTCCGTGAACAGGAACTGCGGCTAGTGGCAAAGCAGGAGGAAGAAGAAACCCGGTTAGAGTGGGAAAAGCTTCGTCTGCAGCAGGAACAGCTGAAAGCCCAAGAGGAACAACGCAGACATGAGGAAAAGCTGCACCAGGAGAAACTTCAGGCCCAGGAGGAACAACGCAGACACGAGGAAAAAGCGTGGCAGGAGCAACTTCAGGCCCAGGAGGAACAACGCAGACACGAGGAAAGGATGATGAAATTCAAAGAGGAGCAGCCTGTCAGAGTTACCCCGAAGGACTTCACAGCATACACCCCAGGAGAAGACCCACAAGTTTTCCTGACCACTTTTGAAAGGGCAGCACAGAAGTGGGGATTGCAGGAGGGTGATTACATGAAGTTTGTGCCTAATTTAATCAAAGGGGAGCTGGCAGAGATTTATAATAGCATGCCAGAGGGGGAGGCTGTTTCCTATGTTCAATTCAAAGAAACTGTGTATAAAAGATTCAGGTTAGGCCCTGAGCACTTTAGGAAAAAGTTCAGAGGGTTAACACCTCAACCTGGTAAATCTATGGTAGAGTTTGCAACAAAAATTAAAAACCTGCTATTAAAATGGGTGGATGAAGCAAAAGCTGACAACAGGGAAAAGGTGTTAGAGCTTATGGCTCTGGATCAGTTTTATTTTTGGTTGCCCAGAGAAAGAAAACTGAAGGTTAAGGATAAAGATCCTGAAACTGTAAACCAAGCTGCAGAAATGGCTGACAAATTGATTGAAAACCGGGAAGGGTTAGGCCCCAGGATTGAGTCTGAGAAGAAGGGGGGGGAATGGGAAGCCCCAGGTAAAAAGGAGTTCAAAAAACCTCCTTTTGATCCTTCTCACCCCAGAGACTGTGCCTGTTATTCGTGTGGTCAGACAGGCCACATCAAGAGTAGCTGCCCCAAGTTACAAGCGGTAACGCCAGCTAAACCAGGTAGTCCTAAACCCGAACAAACCAAGCCACAAGGTGTAGCAAGCATAAAAAAACCTTATAATTGCGGTTTTGTGATCACCAACAGGGAAGAGGTTAATAATCAGTTTAAAGAACCTGTTTATGTAAAGGATAAGACCATTATGGCAATGTTGGATTGTGGAGCTGATGTTTCTCTGATCCGAGCAGATTTGGTGAGACCTGAAGATTTGGTACCAGGAATGTCTATTGAGATTCAGGGAGTGAATGGTCCCTCTTTTGAAGTCCCAGTAGCAAGGTTATCCATAGAATGGAAGGGATGGAGGGGTCTGTATGAAGTTGGGGTGATGGAACCTCCAACCCAATTTGCCCCTATCATTGTGGGAAAGGATGTAATGGGCCCAGAAGCTCAAATATGTGTGGTAACCCGCAAGCAAAAGGAAAGGGAGGAAACTGCAAGACAGGACCAGGTAAAAGCTGATGGGGTAAAAGAAAAGGTACTAGAGGTACAACCCACAGTGATTCCGGAAGGTCCAAAACCAACCCCAGACCCTCCCCAAACCGAAACAACAGAATAAGCCTCCATGCAACCTGGAGACCTGAAAGCCAGTGAAACAACTGAGGCAGGTGGTTCTGTAGAGGAGAAGGCGGTAGAGACCCCTTTTCCTGATTTAAGAGGAGTAGAGGAATTCAAGCAGGGAGTCCTCAGTGATCCTAGTTTGGAGCCTCTGAAAAGCCCTTCTCTGAGGAAAGAAGGGAGCAGATTATTTGGGAGAAAGGATTGCTGTATAGGCTGTGGTTGCCAAAACCCCAAGAGTTAACCTGGGAACCACTAAAGCAACTGGTAGTACCTAACCAATTCCGGCTAAGGTTGCTAGAACTAGCCCATGATGTGCCGTGCGCAGGGCACTTGGGGAAAAACAAGACTAAACAAAGGCTCATGGCAAACTTCTTTTGGCCTGGAATTGCTAAGCAAGTAGCAGAGTACTGCAGGTCTTGTGAAACCTGTCAGCGTGTGGGGAAGGCAGGGCACCACAGTAAAGCCCCTTTGCAGCCTCTGCCTATTATAGGAGAAGCTTTCTTTAGGGTGGGCATGGATATTGTAGGGCCTTTCACTAAACCCACCCGCAAGGGAAAAAAGTACATCCTCACAGTGGTGGATTTTGCCACAAGATACCCAGAAGCTGTAGCACTAGCCTCTATAGATGCTCCATCTGTAGCTGAGGCTTTGCTAACTATATTTTGCAGAACTGGATTTCCCTCTGAAATCTTGACAGATTGTGGGTCAAATTTCCTCTCCGAGATAATGGAATGTCTGTGGAAGTGTTGTGGGGTAAAACACTTGAAAACCACTCCTTATCACCCACAATGCAATGGAATGCTGGAAAGATTTAACGCCACACTCAAAGGAATGATTAGAACTTATGTAAACACACACCCAAATGACTGGGATGACAAACTGCAACACCTACTTTTTGCCTACAGGGAAGTTCCACAGGAATCAACTGGATTCTCACCTTTTGAGCTGTTGTATGGCAGAAGAGTGAGAGGCCCTCTTGATCTCCTGAGGGAAAACTGGGAAGGTAAACTCATAGAAAACAAAACCTCAGTGGTGGTTTATGTGTTAAAACTTAGACAAACCCTAGATACACTCTGTAAACTAGTTCAAGCCAATGTAACCAAAGCCCAAGAGGTGCAAAAGTTCTGGTATGATCAAAAGGCACGCTCTAGAGTATTTGAGGTAGGGGATCAGGTAATGATATTTCTTCCTCTGCGCAAAGACAAGCTTAAGGCTGCTTGGGAAGGCCCCTACACAGTCAGAGAGAAAATGGATGATTTAACCTATGTGGTGGTTAAGGAAAAATCTGAAAAAAGACCCAGGGTAGTACATGTAAATATGATGAAGCCACACTATGAGAGGAGTAGAGTAGTTTTACAGGTGCAGAAGGTGCCAGAGGTAGTATACTTAGGGCACAGGGTTAGAAATGGCCATATCACACCTTTATGGGACAAGGTTGAAGCTATCAGAACCTGGGACATACCTACAACCAAGAAACAGGTCAGGTCATTCTTGGGATTTGCGGGGTATTACAGGAGATTTGTTCCCCATTTTGGTGAAATTGCTGGACCTTTGACTGATCTAACCAAGAAATGTAAACCTGACAAAATTGTGTGGACTGATGAATGTCAGAGAGCTTTTGATAGACTAAAGGACATTTTAAGCTCAAAGCCTGTGTTAAGAGCACCTGACTTTGAAAAAACCTTTATTGTAGCTACAGATGCCTCTGAGACTGGCATAGGTGCAGTATTGTTACAAGACTATGACTCTGTTAAACATCCAGTAGTCTACCGGAGTAGGAAGCTTCTACCCAGGGAGAGAAACCTGTCTACGATCCAAAAGGAATGTCTGGCAGTAGTGTGGGCTCTGGACAAGCTCAAGCCTTATGTTTTTGGACAAGAATTTACTTTATGGACTGACCATCATGCCTTGCAATGGATACAAACAATGCAAAATACTAACTCCAAGCTTCAGAGATGGTCTTGGAAATTGCAGGAATTTCAAATGAACATTGAACATGTGCCTGGGAAGGAGAATGTGATAGCTGATGCATTGTCTAGGAAATAATCAAAAAACAGTTGCCTTTTTGTGTAGGTTAACGTTTCACAATTCTCTTCTGTAAAAGGAAAATTGTTCCACTTGAGGAGAAGGAGGGGAAGATGTGATGGATTGAGGCCTACACAGGATTTGGTTTATTGAGGCCTACACAGGCTTCAGTTTGTTGAAGCCTGAAGGCCCAAACACTCCACGATGGGAGGGGGAGTTTGAGAGTTTAAGTTACCCAATAGAAGATAAGAATCAGTTCTCCTGTGCAAGGTCACATGGTCATAACCTTCCAGTCCTGGGAAGACTATATATGTGGGGTGTGGTCAGCTAGCAGTCAGAGAGTGTGAGCTGAGCAGCAGAGAGAAGCAGCAGAGAGAGAAACAGCAGAGAGAGAAGCAGAGAGAGAGAGAAAGAGAACGTGGCTAGCTGACTGCATAGGAATTAGGTAGACTGAAGTTAAACTAGAGATCATTGGACTGTCTGTTTGTTTGTTTTATTTTATCATACCTGCTTTTGATTTAAAACCACTCTATTAAGTAATTTCCCTACTACTATAAGTAAAGTCTGTTGTGTACCCTGGAGTTTGGAGTGACTTATTCACACGCCTACAGCCTACACCCACGTTACTGGAGGAAGCAGGCAAAGGACTGGGTCTTTGGGGAGAGGCAGATATCTCCCAAAGGCAGATCAAGGGGTCCCTGCAGCAGTGGAACCTTGACACCGGGTCGCTGGCCAGATGAGCGATTCAGAAATATAATAAATAAATAAATAAAGGCTTCCCAGGGGCTTGTAACCTCCCTGTTTCTGTGGTCTTGGGCAGGTTTATTGAACCCCAGGTAGGTCTCCATACATGGCTGGTGGGTTGAATTTGGGTGGGTGAGTCACAAAGTTTTGTAGGCCTAGAGAACCTTGCACCCGATAGTTCAAGGGTTGTGAGCCATTGTGGTGTAACACTTGAGATGTTGGACTGGGACTTGGGAGACCCAGGTTCTAGTCCCCACTCAGCCATGAAGCTCACTGGGTGACTCTCAGCCTAACCTACCTCCCAGGTTTGTTGTGAGGATATCAGGGAGAGGAGGGGGATCATGCATGATGTCTTGGGCTTCTTGGAGGAAAGATGGGATATAAATGTAATAAAGAAATAAAGAAACAAAGAAATGGTTTTTGAGTTCGTTCTCTCTCTCTCTCTCTCTCTCTCTCTCTCTCAAGTTCTTGCATTTGCATGGTTTCTTGTCAGTGCCCCCTCTGGCAGGAATATGTGGATTTATTTTTATTATTCGGGTCCTCATCTTAGGAAAAGGGAGGTGACCTTTTCACTATCACAATGAGGAATTTCCATGAATTGTCTACATTGTGTGTGTGTGTGTGTGTGTGAGAGAGAGAGAGATCAGCTTCATTTAAATTGAAACACAACCTATGAATCATTTAAAATCTATGTGAGCCAAGTGGCATTATTACAGTGCTAAGTTATGCATTGGCACTGTAGCTTTTGCCACCAGTCCCGGGGGAAAAAACCATGACATTTATTTTCCTCGCTGCCTTTGTCCCCCAAGAGTGTCATTGTCTTGCAATAATTATAAGATGCCTCGCACACCAATACTTCAGGGGGAATCTGCTAATGTAATTGTTTCGCCGTATCGTTGTTTAATAAATAATAGACCAAGTGGGCTTTGTGTAGGAAGGTGAACTTGTGAGCTGGCCTTGTTCGCTCTCTCCACATGCACGGGAGAGAAGCAATAAAAATGCTTTCAACGTGAATGGTTAAACAAAAGACTCCTTTGCAAGGACGTATTGAGCGCAGCTTCCTCTCAACACCTACTGTAAGTAGAACAGGTTAACGAACAAGTGGACATATTGTTTTCTGAAAAGCATACATCCCAGAATTTCACAGATAAAAGGGGGACTTCTATTTGTAATACCTAAGCTGCTTTCAAGTGTTTTAATAAACACGCAGGGGGAAGGAAAGCGTGGGAACAAGGATGGAATCTCTGCCCTGGATCTATGTGGATAGAACGTCTATGCCAGGGGTGCAGAAACAGAATGGGGTGCGGTGGGAGACTGAATTGCTCCCCCAGGCCCTCCATGGACCAGGTGATGTCAGTGTGTGTGGCCACACCCACTGATGTCTTTGCCCCACCCATTTTGCCTTTCTCGGTGCTGAGACTCTCTTATAGGGATGTATGAGAAATTCATTTCAGCTCATTTTTAATCAGGATTTACCCAGTTCACACCTTCCAGACCAAACACAGACTCGGACACAATCTGCGGCCAAAGTCCATGCATTTCCGAGCCTGCAGGCAGTGTGATTCGTGGACCCAAAAAATTGCATGCGTACATTTGGAAAAATGCGTACAAAAATATGCAAGGTTTTCATGCGAGAAGAACCAAACGGAACTCGCCATCTGATGCGGACTCATGGCGGAACAAGCCTTGAGCTGGCATTCGGGGGACTTCGGCGAGCTCAAGTTTGGCTGATTCGCACATCCCTGGCCGAGAGGCCCAGAGCTTTGTGCCTCTCTCAGCGCGGGGGAAGAGACTTGGCTGGCCTTGGAGGAGAAATCAGTCCTCCTAGTGCCGTTCATTCTCCGGCTTTGTGCAGTGCATGTGGCTGCCCGCCACATGAAACGCTGCATGAAACCACACAACCAGTGCTGCTAAGAGTGGCCGCTGCTCCTAGCACCAGTCAGGTCCCTGGCTTCCCATGGCAGGGGCGGCACACAGCTTCCCTGTGCGCAGGTGGGGGTGGTACGTGAAGCGCTTGGAAGGAGCTCAGAAGAACAAACGCCCTTCACAGCACCGGCCACGTCCCTGGCTTTGAGTGGCATCCCCACGGGGGCAGAGCATGCTGGGTGAAGTCACTCAGGCAGCGCTCGGAAGAGGGGCTTCTCCTCCCAGCCAGCACCAGACAGGGCTCCCGCTGCCTCCCCAGCTCTTTCCTTTGCGGAAGATAACAGCAGGGATTCTCCTGTTTGCTTCTCCCAATCCAGGGGGGATTCCACCAGACGACGGGGCCTGGGGGGCTGGTAGTGGTGGGGGTGGGGGGGGTCAACCACCGCTCTCCCCAAACTACTTCTCCACCTCTGCCCTAGAGTCCTGCTAGTAACTTTGGGGGATTAATATAACAGTGTCTCCCAGCTGCCTGGCATGGATCAAAGCACTGCTGCCAGGTCAACATGCTGGAGCCCACTGCGGCCTACCGACGTAGGATGGGGCCTACCACTTTCCCAAGCCCCCTTCCCCATCTTGCAACATGGAGCTGAGCATAACCATTCCTCAAAATTGAGAATTGATAAAAAAAGTTAATACTGCGATAAATGTTTAATACTGTGATAAATCTGGTTGCAAGGGGGGGGGTTAAATGAATTAAGTGACATTTACTATCTGGATCAGGGGTTAGGATGGTGGGACTTAACCAAAGCAGGGCACTGGCATGTTTTGTCTGTGCTCATGAATTCACATCAGAGGTGGGCTCTCCGATGTTGCTGGACTCCACCTCCCATCACCCTTGCTGGCTGGAGCTGATGGGAGTTGGGGATCCAACAGAGTCTGGAGTGGCCACAGACCCCCTGCCCTTGCTTTACATGCGTCTGCTGTGGGGAGGCGCCTGTAAGCTGAACAATTCTCGCCAGTGTGGCGTAGTGGTGAGAGTGTTGGACTGGGACTCGGGAGATCCGGGTTCAAATCCCCGCTCGGCCATGAAACTCACTGGGTGACTTTGGGCCAGTCACTGACTCTCAGCCTAACCTACCTCACAGGGTTGTTGTGAGGGTAAAATGGAGAGGAGGATGAGGATTATGTAAGCCGCCTTGGGTTCCTTTCCGGAAAAAAGACGGGGTATAAATATAATAAACAAACATGTGTTCGCAGGAAAAAAGTAAAGATACAAAACCAAAAGATAAAAGGCAGTCCTAACATCTCCTGAAAAGTTAAAAGGGGGACATTTGAGGGACACGTTATTCGACAATAAGGATTGCCCTTTGCAAATCGGGGTTATTGGAGAGGGGGTATGGAATAGTACACCCACAGATTCTGTTGTTTCAGCCTTGCTTTGCTACTCCCTCCCCTTTCAACTCTCTGAATGGAGCATAATTGTTATAAAGGCAAATCAATAAGCACTTGAGACGTGGGTTGCTGCGGTATACGAGAGAATAGTGCTGCCATCAGCCATTGCTCTAATAACATGGAATGATTATTTCTCCCTCTCTGAGCTTTTCTGCAGTTTCCCAGTTTGGAATATCCAATCTGCATATTGATCAGGCTTACAACAAAGGGTCCTGATGATGAGAATTAAAAATCATAATTGGATGGAGAGGGGGGTGACGAGAAGCAGGCTCCCTTTAGCGAAACTGAAGTGAAACCTGAGCTGACACCCACAGGGTGATGGGATGGCGCCAGTCAAAGCCAACCCAAGACAAAACTGGTGCATGAGGTGGAAAACTGAAATGAAAAATGGCAAAATCAAAGTTCAGTTAGCCGGAGCACATGGCAATCTGTAGCCCCTGGAGTTTGCCACCTGTCTCATTCCCCCTAATGGTAGGGCCGGCCTCTCCCAAGCAGGTGAGACAGGAAATTTTAAACCTCCCCTCCCGATGTGTGGTGGTTCCAATATGGAATGGGGGGCTGCATCCTTAACCTTAGACCAGGCATGGGGAATCTCTCTTCTGCAGGTCCCCCAAGCAACCTGCCAGGTTCCCGAGGCCCCACCCCCAGCCAAAGATCTCTGATCAGCAGTTGATCAGAGATAAGACCTTTCCCCTGCTGGTCAGTTGATCATTGGATATAAGCCTTGGCTATAGCCAAGCGCTGAGAGAGTCTCCTGATTGGAGTTAAACCCTTTGTTTAGTGCTGAAAAAGGGAGCCTCTCTGAGCACTGGGTAGGGAAAATGCCCCCCCCCCACAGCTGAGCTGCGTGGGTTAGATGAGGAGGTGGGGCTAGGAAGTGTGTGTGCGTGTGTGTATGAAGGATGTGTGTGTGTGCTTGTGAATGGTGGATGGTGTGTGTAAGTAAGTAAGTAGGCGATCACTCATGACCGAGTAAGATTGTCTTCCAGGATAAAATTACAAAAAGAAAATTATAAAAAGAGGAAATTCTAAAAAAATTGTGTAGACTCTAGCGATGGGTCCGTAAGTGACTGTGGAGGCCAATTCTAGATCCACACAGCTTCCCACAGTGAGGACACAGGTTACCAGATGGAAGATGGTCCTGTAAAGGATTCGTTTGACGTGCTTTTCGCTTAGCACATTTCTACCTTTCACCTTGCACTTGGGCTTCTTCAAAGTCCATAGAACCTTTGTGAAAGGCCGACCTCCAGTTAGATCGTTCATGGGCCAGAGCTTCCCAGTTTTCGATGTTTATATTGCATTTTTTTAGATTAGCCTTAAGAACATCTTTAAACCTCTTATACTGGCCACCGATATTCCGCTTTCCATCCTTGAGTTGGGAATAAAGTAACTGCTTTGGGAGACGGCAGTCAGACATTCGAACAACATGACCGGTCCATTGAAGTTGGCGTTGAAGGATCATTTTTTCAACGCTAGTAGTCTTTGCTTCTTCCAGTACACTGACATTTGTTCTCCTATCTTTCCAAGTAATTCGCAGGATTTTCCGGAGACAACGTTGATGAAATCTTTCAAGGAGGTGGAAGTGACGTTTATAGATAGTCCATGTTTCGCAGGCATACAATAAAGTTGGCAATACAATGGCTTTACAAACCAGCGTTTTGGTCTCCTTACAGATATCCCGATCCTCGAACACTCTATGTTTCATTCAAGAAAATGCGGCACTTGCGGAGCTCAAACGATGCTGGATTTCAGTGTCAACACAGGTGTGTGTGTCTGTGTGTGAATGATATGCACATGCCTTTGTGAATGGTATGTGAGAAAGTCAGGTGGCCACACCCCTTTGGGCTGTGGTTAGCTATGCCCACTGCCATGGGGAGGGGCAGGGTTCTAGGACTGAAGCTTGAGTGGGGTGTCACCATACATAGTAAGATCAAGAAAATATAGACTATGGGGACAGCTACTTGAAAATATGTAAATACTCTTTTGAGTTGGGGTGTTTCCCAGGGCTTAATCAGCTAGGGATTGCACAGATCCATTTCTCCTCTAGGACCCACTCCCTGGGTTTCCCTGTGGCTATCTAGAGTCTGTTTTTTGGGTTTTTTTTTATAAAAAGCCTTTTGCAGGCATATCCTTAGCTTTGTCTGTGAGGCGATTGGTGCCCATGACTTGATAAAGAGCATCATTTGTTTGTTTGACAGTCTGACGAGAAATGAAGGGGGAAATAAGGTTTGATTTGTATTGTATCCCAGCATTGAAAACAGGCAAATGTATATCCCATACCAGCTCATTATGAAGTCTGGTGATCCCATTACAGGCAACAATGGAAGAGCGTGTGGTGCTTCCAGATGGAAGGTTCCTAGCACTACCAATCAAAAGGCAATGTGCAGCTCTGTTTCATCTTTTCCTCCTGAACATGTTTTGGTTTGTTTATTTAGTAAGAAAAAAAAAGGTGAAAGAAGTAGTAGGAAAACATGGGAGGGCTACTAATTGAAGATAATGATGTCTGTAAACAACCCCTTCCCCCAATCCAATTCCATGAATGGGGCAGTGCGAAGGCCTATTCTTGAAGCATCCTATGCCCAGTATCTGTTACAGCATTTCTCTGAACACATCTGCCAGCATTTGAATATCTAAAAGATGCAGCATTTGATTTCCTCCTCCTGACCAAGAAGACTGCCTACTCTGACCCGTAATGAAAATAAACCCAATACGATTAAAACAGGGATTCTAATGCTTACATTATGGTGATGACATTGCAAATTCTACAATTTTCTGTCTCGGGGAGACTCTTCTTTAAGTGTTGACATGGCTTCGCAATTGATGAGGGAGGATGCTGGCTCAGTTTGTCTGAGCATGGAAAGCTAAGCAAGGTCAGGCCTGGTTATTACTTGGATGTGGGAGACCCCTCCTCTAGTTTCCCGCATTGAGCAGGGGGTTGGACTCGATGGCCTTGTAGGCCCCTTCCAACTCCATGATCTATGAAATCTATGAACAGTGGACACAATGGATAGTTGACTGGCTGTTCCAAGTATCTGGAATATAAATCACATCTGATGCCATATTCAACATTTGTTGAATGTGTGGTTAGAAGTCTCACCTTGAACTGCTACTCAGGTAAAAGTGCTCTCACACCCAGGCTTCCTTGGCAGGATGGTTGATGTCATCATTCCATCTTGCCATTTTCCCTTTGTGGTCTTTATAATAATAGTAATAAGTTTATGTACACAATCCATAATTAACTGGAAAGGGTGCAACATTAATTATTGCACTAAATTGTTAATCTGTGGGGTGTTTGATCCTCCCTTTTTTCCTGTTAGCTAACCTGTCAGGGTCTAATAATTTTTGCTGTGTGAACTGGGTTGGGCTGTGGTCCCCAAGGAAGGTGAATTCTCTTGTTCCATTAGCAAGAACGCATATAGATCATTTTCAGTACTAATCTAGGGCTAAAATCAATTATGTCTCTTGTATTTAAGAATTAAATTGACTCGCCATGGGAGAAGGATAAAGGGGAAAAATACATTCTTCCTATTATGTCTAATTACAATTGTAAAACATTTTCCTTCGAAATGTAATTGCTGCCTGTTGAGACCATATCTGCAGAGCTTAAATTGTTTAGTTGACTCGTTTGATTGTCTTTCAAGTTTCTCCTTGGGACTGATCAAATCATGGGGAAACGCTCTCTCGTTTTCTGTGACTTTTAAGGATCTCTGTATGATCATGTGTGTTGATAAGCTGAGTAAATAAACATCACTTCCTGCCTCTGCATTCACAATCAGAAATGTAGATTGCTGCGACCATCCCTTCCACATTCAGATTGTGTACTTGAGCACCGAAAAAGTATGATTGACTGCTTTTGGAGCTTTCCCCCCTTGTTTTGCACATGGAATCATCAGTGATGAATCCAGAATTCTTCTCCTCATCTGAATTTGCGTCCTGGATGCTGCCATTCTGAATTGCCTGTCCTGTTTCTGAAGTGGAGACAGAACCTCAGGCATGGAGGCAAAATCTGCCCCCTCTGGGGTCCCAATCCCACCATCTGGGGTCCCCAGAAGGCCACATACCCTTCCCCATGCTCCTTCCATTCCCCTGACCACAAATTCTTCAGTAGTTTCCCAACTATCATGCAGTTCCCCCCTCCCCTTTTCTAAAAGGGGTAACACATCCCCTAAGGCTTAGTTACTGGTGGTAAGCACTTTAAAGCTGATATATGCTGGTATTTTTGGTATTTTTGGTCCTGCCCCTTTTGTCTTCAGCCCTGCCGGAGCTTCTCTGATATGGAATTTGGCCCTGAGGCTGAAAGAGGTCCTGCACCCTGCATTAGTAATCCTTGATTGTTCTGGTTTTTAATTCCTGCATTTTGTACCGACAATGGAGCATGCACAGTTTGCTACAACTTTCAGTTCCTTCATCTGTCTCCTTGCACCTCCTCCACCATAACCAATGTTTATGTATACATTGAGAAGACAATGCAAGAAAGCAATCTTGATAGTGATGGGTGATCTCCCTTGTCTCAGTTCATAAATATGCCTTAAGAACATAATGAGAACTGGGCTGTCTCAGACCACAGGTCTATAGCAGTCCCTCATTCTCAATCTAGTCCATCATGCAAGGGGGTTGCAGCGGGGAGAAGAGGACATGGAAGTCCCATTCCACAAGTGTTAGCCTCTGCTTTCAGTATCATGATGTTTGATCCAACCCTCTGTGTAGCATTTTCACTGAATATTGCCACAAAATCTGACTGGGATGAGTCCATGTCCTTGTTAACTCATGGTATAACTTTCTGGGACAATCCCACACCATTTTGCCATTATGGATGCCTCTGGTTTACTGAGGTCCTGCCATGGATGAAATGTAAGGCGAGATGATGGGAGTAAGTTTACTATGATTTGCCAAAGTGAACCCACTGTGGCCTGAATAATATATAAAAGTCTATACAACTTATGGATCATACTGTCTGATGACAGGAATAAAATTTCCCCTCTCCAAGAAAAGTTGCTTCCCTTCCCTCAAAATCCCTCAGCTGTTTCACCTGAGCACAAATCTCCAAACTTACCTAAAAAATTCTCTTAAGAAAAAGACTCAGTGGTAACTTAGGGATGTGTGGGGAACCTTCCTTGGCTGAAAAATTCTAGATCATTCACCTGAGCTGGTTCTTCTACATCTGTCTTCAAATTTTGCTTTAGGTGATTTCCAACAGAGCAGTCAGTATAGTGTTGGAATAAGAGCTGGTTTTCTTGACTCCTTGGAGCATACTTCTCACAGATAATTCACTCCAGTGTTTGTAGCATCTTCCCTAACATTTCCCACAGTAGCCTGAAAAAACACCCAGATCTGTTGACAAAATTAATGAGCCCGAGAGATCTCCAGGAAGGACACTTCCCAGGGGTATAGTCTGTACAAACACAGGCCTGGCATCCATAAACATATGCTGTTTAAAGCAGAGCCAGTTGAGAGATAAGACAGCCGGGCAATTTGATCTGATGTATGGAAGGATTCGGAACCTGATTTGACTGGAGAATATCTGATTGACCTTGAGCCTTGAACACCTGTCAGCAAGGAATCTATTGGCTCAATTCTTGGGCGATGCTGGTGGTTTATCCTTTTCAGATGAGAGGAATAGCAGCATGTGTTGAATGTCAAAGCAAGTTTGCCAACAATAAGGGAGGATAAATAATAGTGATGTTGAAATTCTGACTGTAAGGATGTCAAGGGTTCAGACTGCAAGTGATTCAGGCTGCAAATCCTATACACATTTATCTGGGAGTAAGTCCCATTCAACTCCATGGGACTTATTTCTGAATAGACATGCACTGTCAGTGTACCCTTATTTTAGGAATGGGGAAAAATTCGTTTGGTTCACATTTTAATATGAACCAACTGAACTTGCACTTGCCAAACTAATACTCAAACCACAATGCAATTATCCTTCCGTTTTCATGATTCTCTGGATTGTACAATGCGGTTCACAGATCAAAAAATAAGCACAAAAATGCATATACATTAGGCAAAACAGTGTACAAAAAAAGGCATATATCAGGGGAAAGTGCTTGCAAAAAGATGTATATTCAGGGAAAGTGCTTACAGAATGCATGCAAATGTCTGTGCATGTTTGTGCAGACTTAAAAAAAAGAAGCAAACTGATATGGAAACAGGATGGAATGAACTTTGTATTAATAAAGGGGAAGGGGAGTATGCCTTGTCAGGATATGTTATATTTTTGGAATGTGGAATTTAATTGATTAAGGGGATGGATGTATATTAGTTGGTCCCTAGGCGGGTGCGGGGTGCACCTTATGATTTATTTTAGTTGTATGTTTGTGTTTTATAGTTCTGTATGTAGTTTATAATAACTAAATATATATATATATATTTAAAGGAATGAACTTGTGCTTAAAAAAGAAGCATGTTACAGAAAGCAAAAAAAAAAGATGGGTTTTTCCACCTCCACTTTCATGTGGCCTGAACTAACTCCAGTATGGTCCATCAGTTAGGCTGCAGTCTACACATGCAATAGAAACAAGTTCATGCTTGCCATTCTTTTTCTTTCTTTTTAATGGAAACCCAGCCATTTTATACATCCATGCCTCAGTCACAATTGGTGGTGCTGTGTGTGTATTTTGGCACTTAAGCTTGAGCATGTTTTTGTACCCAGGTTCAAAAAGGATGAGACTTGGGCTGCATCTTCAACACACATCAACATGAGATAGGAAGGAGGTCATGGAATGCTGAGATGGCAGCAGGGAATGTACCAAATTCAGATGACAGGTGGAAGATCTGTGAATGCTAGTTCTCATAAGAATCCCCCTGCAAAAGAGAAAGCTAGCACACCAGACAGGAAGAGTCTAGCCTGACATTTTGCCTGCTGTGCTAATGTTCTTCTTGCAGGCAAAATTTTAGGCAAGGAAGCATTCAGAAACATAGAATCATAGAATCACAGAAAAGTAGAGTTGGAAGGGGCTCAATGCAGGAATCCAGGTCAAAGCATCCCCGACAGATGGCTGTCCAGCTGCACCTTGAATGCCTCCAGAGTGGGAGAGCCCACCACCTCCCTAGGTAGTTGGTTCCATTGTCTTATTGTTCTGACAGTCAGGAAATTTTTCCTGATGTTTAGGTGGAATCTGGGTTCCTGTAACTTGAGCCCATTATTCCGTGTCCTGCAAACTGGGATGGTGGAGAAGAGATCCTGGCCCTCCTCTGTGTGACAACCCTTCAAGTACTGGAAGAGTGCGATCATATCTCCCCTCAGTCTCCTCTTCTGAAGGCTAAACGTGCCCAGTTCTTTCAGTCTCTCCTCATAGGGCCTTGTTTCCAGTGATTCTCTCTCTACACACACTCACACCCAGCAAAAGCTGAACTGGTGCAGTCCATTCTGTCACCTCATGTTTTTCATGCTGCTGCTTCTGCTTATTAAAATGGACCCTGGGCCATTTGTTTGCTCCAGCATCCATACTGTGCTGGGCATATCCACTAAATATTTGAGAAACATGTGATGGAAGGAAGACAGATTAGTCAAAGTGGAGGACTTAGCACTCACTGCTGAATCCCACCCACCCACCCACCCAACTCTAGCTGGGCCTCTCTCTTCAAATCTCTTATAGAGAACTGGGGTAACAGATGATCGTTATAGCTAGGGATGTATGGATTTTGTTAAATCTGTTCCATCTGTGTTTCATGGATCATCAGGCACCTTTTGCTCCATCATCCACTCGTTGACGGAATTGGATTTTTTCCATTTCCCGAACTTGTATTCATGCACACTTCCACAAATTTGCACTTGCCCAAATATGCACTTGTGAAAATGCACAAATCCCTCCCAAATGTGCAACCCCCCTTGCACATTTTCATGCTTTGGCCATGCTTTGGCCTATGGGGAAAATGCAGGGTTGTTTTTTTTGTTTTTTTAAAAAAAATCATATTCTTTTCATAGATTTCATATTTATAGAGTTGGAAGGAGCCTACTACAAGGCTATCGAGTCCAACCCCCTTTTCTACAACTACATATCTGCAAAATTCCAGAAAGTTAAAAAAAAAAAAGGTCTGCAAGTCCATGGAATCCATGCAATTTGGGGAAAGCCAATCCGCTGTGGAATCAAGAGGTCAGATTCCTAGAAATCTGAACTCATTTGAATTCATTGTGGATTTGCCTGACAGCCCCAGTGACAGGAATTTTGGGAAATTCTGAGCAGGCTCAATATATGCTCTGTGGAGACCACAAGGTGGCACCACCATCTTTTTTGGTGTTGGATGTCTGCATTACAAGATGGTGCTGTTGTCATACATGGCTGAACCACTGAGATGATTCATTAGCTAAGGACAGGAAGCAGTCACAAGGAGGGGTGAAAGGCTGCTACTTTAAGCACAGAATCTACAAGCATTCGTGCTTTCCTCCAGGTAAACACGATCAGGAATAGAGGATTGCTTCGTTTTGACCCTGAATTCATTGCTGGGGAGACCCTTCAGACCTTCTTCCTGGTTACAGCTTTTCAAAATAAGGGATAGCTGAGAATTTCATTTGGTTCAGTTTTTTTTTTTAAAAAAAAATAGTAACTTACCAAAATTGGCACATTTCTTCATAAACAGGATGTAAATAACTTGAGACATTAAATATATATATATGAATGTAGGAAAAACCAAAACTGACAGATTTATTCATCCAGGCCCAGGGCCTTGAGTGCTTAGGTCTCAAAAGTCTGGTTTTGAATCCCTGTGTATTCAGACACGTTTGTAATACTGAATTAGGGTCACCGTCTATTTTTTTTTCCTGACAGGCTTCACACCTTTAAGGCAGGTACAATGTGGTCCTCTCCATACTAGGAACAGCTGGGAGCTATCATCAGGAGGTTTGGGGTGTGATGTGATCAATATGTGGATGACATGCAGCTCTACCTCTCCTTTAAGTCCTCACCAAGGTTGGCTGTTGAGACCCTGTCCAAGTGCCTGGAGGCAGTGCGTGGCTGGATGGGAAGGAACATGCTGAACCTGAACCCCGACAAGACTGAGGTGCTTCCGGTGGGAGACAAGAGGAGGTTAGGGGATGTTGACCTGGTGCTGAATGGGGTACATCTACCCCTGAAGGACCAGGTCCGCAGCTTGTGGGTCATTTTAGACTCCCAGCTGTCCATGGAGGCTCAAGTGTCAGTTGTGAGCTGGGCGGTGCTGTATCAGCTCCATCTAATATGGCAGCTGCACCCCTACCGTCCTAGTCATCTGCTCCCATCAGTGGTTCATGCTTTGGTCTCCTTTCGCTTAGACTACTGTAGTGTGCTCTACGTGGGGTTACCCTGGAAGATGGTTCGGAAGTCACAGCTGGTACAGAATGCGGCGGCTTGCCTGGTTAAAGGCAGCTGCCAGCGTGATCACATCACTCCGGTGCTTAAGGAGCTGCACTGGTTACCAGTTGCTTGCCGAGCCGAATTCAAGGTGTTGGTTGTGACCTTTAAAACCCTATATGGCTCCGGTCCAGTTTATCTCAAGCAGCATCTCCAGCAACATCAAGTAGGCCACTCAACAAGATCTGCCATGGACGGCCTTCTCCTTGTTCCATCAGCCAGTGCAAGCAGGCTGGTGGGGACTAGGAAGAGGGCCTTTTCTGTGGCGGCCCCCAAGTTATGGAACTCTCTCCCCAGTGACCTCCGCCATGCCCCCTCCTTGATGAGCTTCCACCGTGCATTAAAAACATGGTTTTTCAGGCGGGAATATGGGGTGGGTTAGGATTTTAAAGCTGTAATGGTATTTTGTCTTTTGTTTTATTGTATTTTTTGTATATATTGTATATCGTCCAGAGTGGCCGGGTCACCGGCCAGATGGGCGATTCAGAAATATAATAAATAAAAAAATACCTATTGAACTTAGCTGGTACAGATGGATGAGAATTTTCTTTCCAAAATCCACAAATCTCTTCATATTTGGGATGGAAAAAGAAATTTGGTTTCAAAAATCTGAATGCAAGAGAGAGAGCACATCTAACAAATTCATCCATCTCTATGAATTCATGCGTCTATCAGAGCCCCCTAACATTTATCCTCTTGGACAAAGCATACAAAATATTCCTGACTTGCAAAATAATTCTGTGCAAATCAACTCTTGCTCCCCCCCCCCCCCCCGGCCTGTTCTCCAACTTAATTTTCCATTTCACAGCAATTCATCCACAGCATCTTTTGGGAGGATGTTGTAAATCACACTGCTTAGTAAGGGAGCTTAAGTAGAAATTGTATCCTGATTTCTTTTCAGGCCACCCAATGGTGGACTAATTTTATTTCTTGAAGCCAAGTATCCCTGATGGTCTAGTTCATACTATCAGCTTCCTCCACACTCAACTATTTCCCACCATATTCAGTGACATTTCCCCCAGTGCTGCTTCCACAGATGTTCTAGGTGACTCCACCATCCCCAGGTCGGATCACGTTTTGTTATTTCCTGCCTATCACTCTCAATTCTCCAGGTCACTTTGTATTATGTTTTTGTCCTTCTTGCTAGCTTTGGCAAGGAAAAATCTTCCCAACCCTTGTCTTGGAAGTCTGCCTGCATTACCTCCCAATGGCAACATATGTTCCTGTAAGTGCAGCTGCGTCTCTGTAAAAGCTGGGGCTTGCTGAAGATTTCATTCCCTCCTTCCCATTTATCACATTTGTGATGCGAAGCATTTTCTGGGAGTTCTCCAGACATATTTTCAGAGAATCACAGTGCCATTACTGGAACTTGGTCCCCAATTGATCATGCCTTGATTGTAAGGAAATGTGAGAGTGTGTGTGTGGGGAGAGATTTACCCAGAATGAATGAATGAATGAATGAAATAATAATAATAATAATAATAATAATAATAATAATAATAATAATAATAATAATACAAAACCAGCAGCATACATGACATTTTACAGAGTTTCATAAGACTATTCTACATGGGGCAGCCCTTGAAGATAGCTCAGAAGGATCCATTGCTTCAAAATGCACCTGCCAAGTTGTTAACTGGGTCTCACAGTTAACTCTGGTACTGTGTCATCTCACCGGCTGCCAAAGTGTTCCTGTCCTCAGTTCTAATGGCTGTTTTTGGCCTTTAAAGCCATAAATGCTCTATCTTAGGAATGACTGACTCCCATATGAAGCTTCTCAAACATGGAAGTAAACATCAGAGGCCCTGTTCCTGCTGTTGGACATATGACAGGTGGGCATGAGTGCCAGACTCCTCTTTGTCATGGCACCAATATTATAGAATGCCTTTCTGAGTTCCGTCTACCTGGCTTTATATTGGTCCACCTTTTGAAGGGTTCCATCTTTGCTCCTTTTTTCATGGGCTGTGAAAACCTATTGGGTTGGAGCCAGATGTATTCATACTTTGTGTAGATCCATTAAAATCAATAGGACTTAAGTCAGTCACGACTAACTTAAGTCCCATCAATTTCAATGGGTCTACTCTAAGTATGGATATATCTGGCTCCAACCCATTTATTCCAATGAGCTTTTGGATCTTTTAAAAATGAATTTGTCATAGCTTTTAATACTGATGTGATGAGCTGATCTTCTGACTGTTATTGGTTGTAATAATATTGTTTATGTCCTTCTTCTGTATTTTAATATTTTTGGAGTGTATTTAATTTTAGGGATGATATTTCTTGTTAGCTCTTTTGAATATCTTCCAGAATAGAAAAGCAGGGTAAAAATGAGTGTAATCACACAAATGTGCATGCGTGCCCACACACACACATCCCTACACTGAAAAAACCTACAAATTATAATTCAAGAAGGGGAGAAAACAGAGGGAGGGAGAGATGGGTGTAGCAAGAGATGAATGTGAGCAAATACAGTTGCATGCACTGTTTACAAAATCTATGACATGATGGTAAGACAACATGAAGTTTGTTTTTGTTTGTCATCTCCATTTCTAAACTGTCAGACCTACACAATGCCAATATATCCTACCATGAGAAAAAGCTGCCATTTTGTCCACCACTGTTAGCTTTCAAAGTAAGGTTTGGCTTTCTGCCTTCCTGCTCACTGCACATCTCCTATAACTTCCATCCCATTATACAAATAAATGTAGATCGATCCTTCTAGCAGTGGCCCTCGTCTTCCAGCAAGAGGGACAATCATGGCTTAAATCTGTATTTAAATAAAAATTCTTGGGCCTTGCAAACAAAACACTTGATCAACAGCTCCAGATGAAATATTGGTTGCTGGATTGTACCACTTCTGTCTGGAGTAGGAAAACAAATATTTGAAAGCTCCCGAAGAAGAAGAAGAAGAAGAAGAAGAAGAAGAAGAAGAAGAAGAGGTTGTTGTCCAGAATGTACTAAACTAAAATATCCTGTGTGTTTAAGGAGTTTTCAGTATGAGCAAGATTTCAGGCATTTGATCTCCCACCTTCATTCTGAAGTGCTACAGTCCAGCAACAGGCACATACATGGAGCCTACTGATCATACAGTTTGGGTGTGGTAGCCTCACCTACTGATGGGGTTATCCATCAGAATGGTTGAGGTACTTGTACAACTGATTGAAAGCTAAAGGTTGATACCCCTGGCAGAAAGTTGTCATACTGGGAGGAGCTATGTGTGTAGACTTCTACTTGGGTGAGCAATAAATCTGTCAGTTTCATTTTCTCTCACATAGTTTTTTTTAAAAAATAAATAAATCTCAAGTTCTTTCTGTCCCAAATATGAAGACATTTGTGCATTCTTGTAAATTCTTATACAAAATGAACAGAAATGAATTTTTCATCCATTCCTAGGTGCAAACTCAATCATTTTGGGCTACATGCAGTGTGGTAAATTCTAATCAGTCAGACTAATCAATGCTTCCAGTAGGACAACAATGAGTCACCACAATATATAACAAATTTCATGACAACTAAATCCCCATTTTGCAAAATGAGGTCTACCATCACAAAATGACTGAAAATAATTGATAACCTTTTCATCCATCTCTCTCTTTCTCTCTTGCAAATTTGAGAAAAATCCAGCAGTCAGCTCAGCAGAACTAGGCAGGATCTGCTATTATGAAATACAAAACGTCAATTTGAATGTCAGGGACAGAAGCAGGGGATGTAGGCTTCAAACAGCCCCAGTTTGTGAAAATGAGGGTGCTGCATTGTGTAATTCTGGCAAACTCCGCATGCTCAAAGCATCAGAAGAATGCCAATTTCAAGCACATTACAGACAGGATTTCCCATTGTCTAGGGCCCCAGGACTTCCATGCTATTCTGCAGATTTTACGCAGATCAAGAGAAAACACTGCCCCAAGTTGTTAAGGTTGCCAGTATCCCAAAAATAAATGTCAAGGCTTTTCCTCCTGTTTCCCCCTGCCCCATTCCCTTTTTTCTTCTTGCAATTGAGGAGGATGTGCTTTCTGAAGCAAACTATCAGCAAACCTTTAATAGGGAATGCCAATATTGGTGACAAAAGATGAATTTCTTCTCCTTATTGACAAATTGAAAGCTAATAATTCACTGGGCTCAGATGGTATTCATCCTAGAGTTCTTAAAGAATTCAAATAATTCCCTTCGCACCCCACGCTCCTGTGTGTGGGGGGGAGGATTTTGCGAGGGGGGGGAAGGGAGAGCGAGGGCTAGAATGAGGTGATTGCACCTCCAATCAGGGCACGGGCAAATTGTTTGCCTGATGGGGTGAGGCATAAGGGGTGGGGCCCTGCGGCAGTATTTAGGCACAGGAGACCCCACCCCAAGCCTCCTTCTTTGCAGCTCCCTCCCTCCACTCCCGATGAAGCAGTGTGGGCTCCTCTGGTCGCCTTTTATGGGGCCGAGTAGGAATTTTGGCTCGTTGTCCTAATTGGCTCGGGGCAACGTGCGTGTTTCGCCTACTCCATACTGTGGAATCGGCGGTGGGTTTATTATTTTGGGTTACCTGCTAATCCGGTCACATTGGCCTTAGGTTAGGCGGAAAGTGCGGTGAATAGGCAGTGGGGGTTAGGGTTGCGGTGTGCATCCCATGGCACCTTTTAAGGTGATTGGCGAGAACCCGAGCCTCACAAATGTCGATGCCTTGTGGCTCAATTTGTGAGAGGTAGGGTCGCCTTTGGGGTCTACCCATCTCACCCTCCTCGGTTGTCCCGTGGCGCCAGGGGACGGTGATCCTGGGTAGATCCCCCAGCACCCCGAGTGCAGAATTCGAGGGTGGCGAGTCACCGTGCCGCCCTCGAGTTTGGGATGCTTTCGCCCAGGCATGCTCCACTGGCTTTTGGGCCGGCCTTAGTTAATCCCGCACTTCTCCCTTCGCAGACCTTCAATTCAATAAATGTGGCCCTGATTTTATACCATAACTGTTGTCTCATCTCTTCATTTCCCCCTTTACCCACGCAATTCCCTAGTGACCTTTGCCATGCCCCCTCCGCGATGAGCTTCCACCGCGCATTAAAAACATGGTATTTCAGGCGGGAATATGGGGTGGGTTAGGATTTTAAAATAATTTTTTATACTGTTTTAATTGTCATGTTTTATTGCATTGTTTTAATTGTACATCGCCCAGGGTGGCCGGGTGGCCGGCCAGATGGGCAATTAACAAATGTAATAAACAAACAAACAAACAAACAAACATGAAATTGCTCATCTTCTAACACCAATATGCAACATGTTCCTAAGATCAGCTTCTCTACCTTAGGACTGAAGAATGCCCAATGTAACACCAATTTTTAAAAAGGGATCCAGAGGGGATCCAGGAAATTATGGGAAAGTTAGCCTAACATCTGTTGTGGGCAAACTGGTGGAAAAGCATTATTAAAGATAAATTAGTAAGTATATAGAAGGACAAGCCCTGCTGAAAATGAATCAACATGGCTTCTGCAAAGGTAAGTCCTGTCTCATTAACCTTTTAGAATTCTTTGAGAGTGTCAAGAAATATGTGGACAGGGGTGATCCAGTAGACATTGTTTACTTGCATTTCCAAAAGGCTTTTGACACCAAAGACTCCTGAGCAAACGTAGGAATCATGGAATAAGAGGAGAGGTCTTCTTATGGATCAGTAACTGGTTAAAAAACAGAAAGCATAAATTGTGAATTCTCCCAAAGGAGGAATGTATACAGTGGGGTCCCACAAGGATCTGTATTGGGACCAATGCTTTTCATTTTATTAATAAATGATCTGAAATTAGGAGTGAGCAGTGAGGTGGTCAATTTTGCTGATGATACCAAATTATTTAGGGTGGTTAACACAAAAAGGGATTGCAAAGAGCTACAAAAGGTTCTCTCCAAACTGGGAGAATGGGCATCAAAATGGCAAATGTGGTTCAATGTAAGCAAGTGATGTACGTTGGAGCAACAAATTCCAACTTCACATATATGCTGGAGTGGTGGGATCTGAGTTAGCAGTGACTGACCAAGAAAGAGATCTTGGGATTGTGGTGCACAGCTCAATGAAAACGTCAACCCAGTGTGTGGCTGCTATGAAAAAAGCAAATTAGCCACTGCTAATCTGATTCAGCAACAGTGTGGGCAAATGAAGCCTAGGACTATGAGGGCGAAACAGAAAAGAAAATGGTATTGTGAAGATGAAGCAGGTAGAAGACATACTGTATGTGAATGTATGCAGCTGCCTTACCATGAGTCAGACTATTGGCCCATCAAGGCAAGTATTGTCTAACCTGACGGGCAGCAGCACTTTATCTAAATATATGTGCACAGTTTATCTAAATATATGCCATTTTCATACACTTTGTTTCAAGTGTACACATTTTGGCAGGGATATATTTGTACACGCACACACACACACACACACACGGACTTCCCTGCCCCCTCCTTCCCATGGCAGCCCCCTGAAAATTCTGTACAGAGAGTCAGGAGACCCTGCTGAATGAGGTGGGCTGTGGCATGGGGGGATCCCCCCTCCCCACAAATCAGGGCTTTCTGTGATCAGAGCCCTTCCTGTCGAGGAAGAGCCTGGATGCAACCCTATACTTGTACATGGATGCACACAAAATGTATTCATGTATATTTTTGGCATTCAAGTTAGTGGCCATGGGCAGACCTTATCCTCCATGAATATGCCTAACCATCCAAAACCCACCAGGGGTACAGAGTCCCTCCTTACCTCCTGTACCCCCCCCACCTTATATCTCTCCAAAGTCTGCTTACAACATTGTTGGGGAAACTCAAAGTAGCATGTGATAAGGTTGCACCAAATGTTCAAGGAGTCAAAAGTTTGCCCCAAATTTGGGCTGCCTTGGTGTGTGTGTGTGTGTGTGTGTGTGTGTGAAAAAGAGGACAAAACTGCCTCCCCTCTTTGGCATTATTAGGGATAGAGTGCCCAATTGCCAGGGGTGTGGGAGAACTTATTTGAGCTCCCTTATTCTGATGGGTTTGCAGCCACTTCCTCCCACAGTCTAATGGTGGCCACCTAAAAAATAATAATAATTGATGCATTTTTGGGGAGAAGTTGGTGACAGCCAGAAGATTAGAGCAATGATCTCTGATAAGTTCCCCCTGTAAAACATGCCCCCCCTAAGTAGCCACAATATCCCCTCCCCATACACACAGAAAGTCCCCCCCCCCCTGTGAATAGGGCCCCACAAAATGGAGGGGGCATTCTGGGCCAGTCCTAGTATCTGATGCAAGTGGTGCTCTGAACATGGGGCCTTGTTCAGGGTTAGGTCTGGAAACAAAGCAACACACATTATCCCATGACAGTATGTAGCTGAAGTGCTCCTCTGAAGAGTAAAGGGTATGCCTATCTTTCATTAACACATCAATTTACATGAGTATGTCGGGCAATCTAGTGCTCTGCGCATTAGGGAATTTGCATAATGTACCTGGCCTGTATCTTAAGGAAGGTGTGCAAATGCAATTGCTTCCGTACCCGATAGAGGTCTTTGTATTAACCTTATCATACACAGTGATGTGGAAAAGTTAATGTTGATGTGATGGGGAATGCTTCTCAGCATATTAGACAGGGAGCAAATTACTGCCTGGTTGTGATGGCTCCTTAGTATTTCTTAATGCCAGATGAGTGTTCCTGGGAGGGAGTTACACCAACGTAGCAGTGGGGACACCTAGTGCGAGGACGTGCGCAATGATCTGTGGTAGCCCTGGCCCATTTGCTACTAATATAAATAAGCAAATACAAAACTGAGGGCGTGATCCTATGTCTGTTTAGACAGAAATAAGTCTTACAACTCTGGGAGTTGTAGGACTTATTTCCGTCTAAACATGCCTAGGATTGCACCCTTAACGTTGATCCGACGTAGTTCTGTACTGAATTTTGGTGAGGTTTGGATTTTCACTGCAAAAGCCGCTGTTTTATGCTCCCCCACCCAAAAAAACCCCCCAACCACCCCTACAATCCACACTTTAATGCATTCCCCGGTGCCCATTCACAGACATTGCTCCCCCAACGTGCTGCAGTGAAGGAAAGGATGCCTCCTTGTTGCCCAGGCAACTGGGCTGATGCTCCTTGCTTTGTCATACTGAGCTGGCCCTTGTGCTACCTGCCAGTGTTGCAGAGCTCTAGTGGCAGGTGGTTGTAGTAGCATGACTGGTTGGTGCAGAACGTTCCCTCAGCAACAGAGACATGTTCCCTCTTCTCCACGGTGACATCTCCTTTTGAACGTTTTTTTTTTTTTGTTTTTTTTTGCACAGGAGTGCAACAATAAATGCTCCATATTTTGCTGGGATTTAAAACACCTCTTCCCCACCCCCCAATCTGGGCTCAAGCATGACTTTGCACACGTGAATCAGAAAGAAAGAAAGAAAGAAAGAAAGAAAAAATCAAAATGACAAAATGACACCCACCCACCGCGTGGCGGCTTTAGTTTCAATATTCATTCCAACGGCTTCACACTTGGTACAACTGAACCGAACAAGTGCCCCCCCCTCCTCCAAATACTCACCTCATCAAAGTTTTGTTTTTGTTGGGGGGGGTACTTTTTTTTTTTTTTTTGCTGCCCCTTGCTTTTCCTGGCAGCTGCTGCTGTTATTCTGCACACTTTTCCTGCGTCCTTGCCCTCACTCGCCCCTGCCCTGCTTTCTTGCCTACACTTGCCATTGAATCCTGAAAGCCACAGGTGGGCAACTTCAGTTGGCTGTGGGGTGTGTGTGCAGTGGGTTGGTGGCCTGGCAGTGGCAGGGACCCAGTGGGGGTGTGTGTGGCGGAGTGACAGGCAGAAGCCCAGGGAGGGGCCAAGCTGAACATTCCAGAGGCTCTGATTGGCTGACGCCCAGAGCATAGAACCCCAGGGAGTTGACAGTTAAGGGGAGTTGGTTGTCAGTTGGGGAAGAGAGTGGGTTGGAGTGGAAGGTTAGTAGAGTAGGCAGGGAAAGGTGATACTGAAGAGAAGAGTTCAGACCGGAAATCTAGTACTAAGTTGTGAGAAAGCAAACGTGAAGGTATTAGTATAGAACCCTTCACAGGAGTTTCCACTTAGGGAGTGAAGGACCTTCTGTCTGAGGAAGAAGGTGAAGCTCTGGACTAGTGAGGGGGACAGTTAAGTTCCCTGGTCTGATACTGTAATTTTCAAGTAACCAAGCCAAATTGATACAAAGAGCACCGTATAACATCTGCCTGCCTTTAACCTGAATCTAAGCAAAGAACAAGTTTGAATGTAACTGTTGAAAATTCCAAGTTATCTGTTCCTGAATTGAATATCAGTTTAGAGACTTTGTTAGAACAATAAATCAACCTTTTTATTCAAAGTTCTTCTAATTCTCCAGAGTCTGACTGGTGACAGGAAAGTTAGAAGTGAATTAACGGAGGGGCACCCTGCTTCAAGTAATCAAATAAAACAAACTGCTCTTAATAAAGGAAAACGTGGGTGAACAGCTACATATAAGACCTAAGACACATAATCGGCTAACGCAACTTTAGAAAACAGCTTAAAGTCTGAAGTGACCAATACAAGGTGGCACTTGGTGAGAGCAAAGTACACATCGAGGGTGTGGGCTTTGGAGCGAGGGGTCCCGTCCGCTACAGTGGGGGGGGGCATATGAGGCTCCTGGTCCATGTGTTGTCCACCCCTACTATAGTCCATGGCAACCCATGCAATTTTGCTTATGGATATTAATGCCACCAAAAATAATCAAGCCTAGGAAACAAAATGGCAGTTGCAATTCAATGTAAGTAGGTGTAAAGTGATGTACACTGAGGCGGCCCTAGAAGGAAAAAAACACACACCGAACAACTTCCTTGTATACATTCATGGGGTCTAGAATTGGCAGTGACTAGCAAGGAATGGGTTTGTGGTGGAAATCTCAATGAAAACATTTACCCAGCGTGCAGGAGCTGTGAAAAAGGCAAATTCCATGCTAGGAATTATTCAGAAAGGCATTAAAAGTGAAGCCACTAGCATTATGCTACCCTAATATAAATTTATAGTGCGGCCGTAGTGGTTGGAGTGTTGGACTGGGGACTCGGGAGATCCCGGGTTCTAGTCCCCGCTCGGCCATGAAACTCACTGGGTGACTTTGGGCCAGTCACTGACTCTCAGCCTAACCTGCCTCACTGGGTTGTTGTGAGGAAAAAATGGAGAGGAGGAGGAGGATTATGAAAGCCGCCTTGGGTTCCTTGAAGGAAAAAAGATGGGGTATAAATACAATAAATAAATAAATAAATATAGGTCTGGTCACCCCCATCTAAAAAAGAGATATTGTAGAGCTGGAAAAGGTGCAGAAAAGGGCACCCAAAATGATCAAGGGTCTGGAGCAAGTCTCCTATGAGGAAAGTTTACCACGTTTGGGGCTCTTTAGCTTAGAACAAAAATTGTGAGTAAGGGGCAACATGATAGAGGTGTATACAATTATGTGTGGTGTTGAGAAAGAGCGTACCTCTCCCATAACATTTGAGCCCAGGACCATCCAATGAAGCTGACTGATGGGATATTCAGGACTGTGTGTCAGGAATCACTGCTCCTAAAAAAAGTTAGCATAAAGCTGGAAAAGGTGCAGAAAAGAACAGAGGGCATGGAATAACTTCCTGACAAGGAAAGGCTACAGTGTTAGGGCATTTTTAAGTTAGAAAATGGAGATGGGGGCATGAGAAGAATGATCAAATTATGCATGTTGTGGAGAAAATGGATTGAGTTACATTTTTCTCCCTCTCTCATAATTCTAGAAGTTGGAGTCATCCAATGAAAGTGATTGGAAGGAAATTCAGAAGAAGCAAAAGAAAATACTTTATACAATGCACAATTAAGTAGGGCAGTGCTCATAAGTATAACCTGAGTACTCCAAATTCCACCTCAAAGCTTGTTCCATTTTGTGTCCATATACGATTGAGAGCTTTGGGTGTCCCCCCCCCAAATTTGTTCGTATTTTCATGCATATTTTTCTAAATATACATATCAATTTTTTGCATCTTTGAAATGTACCCATTCTTCTTCCATTGATTAAAGTGTGTTTCTGTACATTTTTTCAAAAGTACCCACATTATTTCATGCACAGTTTTCAAATGTATGTATGCTGTTGAACATGTTTTTCTGGGTCCATGAATCACACTGCAAACTCAGAAATGCATGGACTTCAACTACAGATTGAGTTTGAGTCCGTGTTCGGTCCAGGAGGGAATTTGATATGTTTTTGGAGAATGAGTCTAGCAGCAGCTGCTTGTCATGACTGCTACAGGGAACCTCTAGGCCAGTTTTCTCCAACCTTGGGTCCCCAGATGTTTTTGGCCTACAACATCTGGGGACCCAAGGTTGGAGAACACTGCTCTAGCCTTAGAGGAAGGGGCTGAGGAGCGACAGTGGGGA
Organism: Shinisaurus crocodilurus; assembly: GCA_021292165.1. Classification (NCBI taxonomy): domain Eukaryota; kingdom Metazoa; phylum Chordata; class Lepidosauria; order Squamata; family Shinisauridae; genus Shinisaurus; species Shinisaurus crocodilurus. The sequence goes on along the minus strand of CM037877.1, from coordinate 1,173,991 downwards.
AGCCTGCTGCATCACAGTCCTGGCTGTGGGCTTCCTAGAGGCATCTGTCTGTCCACTGTAGAACAGGATGCCAAACTGGACACTGTGTCTGATCCAGCAGAGTTCTGCTTATGGTTTTGCTCTTTCATTGTCACGCGGGGTGGGTGAGAACTTTGTTCTGTTTGCAATTTGATGTAGTAGTATTAGTAGGCGATCACTCATGACCGAGTAAGATTGTCTTCCAGGATAAAATTATAAAAAGAGGAAATTAAAAAAAAGAGTGTGTAGACTCTAGCGATGGGTCCGTAAGTGACTGTGGAGGCCAGTTCTAGATCCACACAGCTTCCCACAGTGAGGACGCAAGTTACCAGATGGAAGATGGTCCTGTAAAGGATTCGTTTGATGTGCTTTTCGCTTAGCACGTTTCTCCCTTTCACCTTGCACTCGGGCTTCTTCAAAGTCCATGGAACCTTTGTGAAAGGCCGACCTCCAGTTAGATCGTTCATGGGCCAGAGCTTCCCAGTTTTCGATGTTTATATTGCATTTTTTTAGATTAGCCTTAAGAACATCTTTTAACCTCTTATACTGACCACCGATAGTCCGCTTTCCATCCTTGAGCTGGGAATAAAGTAACTGCTTTGGGAGACGGCAGTCAGACATTCGAACAACATGACCGGTCCATTGAAGTTGGTGTTGAAGGATCATTTTTTTCAACGCTAGTAGTCTTTGCTTCTTCCAGTACACTGGAAAATGTACTGTATGTATGTATGTAATGTATGTAAAATGACCATATTCACACACCTCAAACATATACACCAGGGGTGGGCAACTTGTGGCCCTCCAAATATTTTGGCCTGCAACTCCCATCAGCCCTTTCCAGCTTAGCCAATGGTGAGGGATGATGGAAAGTATAGGCCAAAACATCTGGAGGGCCATCCATGTTTTTACACAAACCTGAACACAGTCACATTCCATAATCTGCCCTTTCCCAAATGTTATGAGCAAGTTCATCAATTAAAAAATGGGCACAAGTATGTATATGCTAGGCAAAAATGCGCACAAAATGCTTATATTAGGAGGAAAATGTGCACAAAAGCATATGCTATGGGGAGAAATTGCATGTATTTGAAAACATGCAGGCCCTGAAGACCTGCAGCCCAGCCAGCATTTTGGGCTTCTCCAGGGAGGGAGGTAAGCTGGTGACTTCCACCACCTGCAGCCAGCTTTTTCCCCTCCCTGGTGGTTCCCTGCTGGACTGGGGCCCTGCCTCTGCACTGGACTGATTGGGGAGTGGTGCCAGCTGCCCCAGCAGAGCCCACTGCTACATCTGCCGGCCTGCGGAGCGGGGCGGCGACGCCGCCAAAGGGGACGACGCCAAAGGGGACAAGACAAGCAAATTTTTTAAATTTTTATTTAATTTTTTTTGACTTGATATACAAGCGACGTCTTGCAATACAAGTACTGTAGTACGGCTTAAATTAAACATCTCTGTACAAATTTTTTTTGGGGGGGGATTTCGTTTTGATATAAGAGTGTTTTGGATTACAAGCATGTTTCTGGAACGAATTATGCTCTCAATCCAAGGCATGACTGTATGAGATATGTACATGGGATTATTCCATGTTATCCTCATAACAAAGCTATAAGAGAGGCTAGGCTGCCACTTGCCCCTGGCTGCCTGTGGCCTTCATTGGTTGAGGAAGGTTTTGAACTCAGGTCTTCCCCCTCTATTTCCAGCACTCAATGCGCTACTCCCACTGACTGCAAATAGGGAATCCAGATGCTTGCTGCTGATGTGAATGACTGAGCATGACTACTCCTGCTGCAAACTTTAGTAACCAAATACAGGACTTTTACTGCCGAAGAGCAAACTTTTCTCCCCGCTCATTAACTAGCAAAAAAAGTGGCTGCAGTCCCAGTTCTCTCTCCCTTTCCCCCCTCTGTGTTCCAATGTCCTACTTTTCTCCAAGCACTAATTTAAAATGCATTCTACTGTTGCGGAGAGCCTAGTTAACCGCTAAGGAGTGATTTTACTGCCCTAAAACTGTAATATATTTGCATTCATTACAATGGATCCTAAAATCTATTGTAGATATAAAACAGAGGATAACAACATGATGGGTCTGAAAGGCAGTAGAGAAGCAAGCAAGGAGATCACAGCCGTGTCTAAATTATCTTACATAAGTAAGGAAAGATGAAATATGCTTGTTATTTGCTGCTGGAGGTTCAGCTGGAGGGACATCGATCTATCAATCTATCTATATCACCTATCTATCAATCTCTCTACCATCTCTCGATTTCTACCTTTTTAATAAGAAGAAATACACTGTGTATAAAGGTTACCTTTTAATTGCAAGCCAGCCACAGGTTATTTGAGGTTTTCTGATCTGTTCCAGATGTCGGCTGGAATTAAAGATTCTTTTGTTTGGGGGTTTTTTTTGGGAAAAAAATTCTCAAGGACTTCAGTGGGATTTAAGCAGCTTGATTGTGAGCGGGAGTGTCGCAATTGGGAGCTAATGATCTTTAGAGGGGAATGCTGGGGACATATTTGTAGGAGAGCTTGAATGGAACACAGGCTGCTGAGGACTGAACAAGACATGATGTCTAACACAGGCAGGGGCACAGCCAGCTGCAAGGGGGCCCAGGGAAAGTTGCTTTCCCAGCTCCCACTGCTGCTGCTGCTGCAACCCAATCCGCTTTCTTTCTTTCCTTCCTTCCTTTAAAATAAATAACTAAACCCGTCCCCAGTGGTGGCGGCGGTGGCAGCGGTGGCGGCAGCGGCAGCAGCGGCGGCAGCAGCTCCTTCTCCTAGCCCAGCATGCTATATTAAAAGTAAAGGGGTGTTGTTTTAAACTTATGTTTTGAGTAGCAGTGGTCTGAACCAATCAGATGCTGCCTTTGGGGCGCGATGGCCAATGTGTGGACACAGGAGCAGCAAAGGGGAAGTCTTTGCATCACTCCTGTGCCTTAATTGGCTCTGACCCCCAAAGGCCATATCTGATTGGTTCAAATTGCTGCTACTCAAAACATAAGAAAACCCTTTACTTTTAAAATGGTGAACTGCAGGGTATTCAGGCTCACCTGGTTGTCTGCCAGGGGGCTCCTTTTTGCGAGTGCCGGGGCCATGCCTGCCTGGCTAGGAGGAGAGGGAGAGAGGTATTTCAGGTGCTCATTTGGGGGTCCTCTGGGTCCTTGACCTGCACCCCATGGTCTGGCCCTGGCCGTGCCACATTACAGGAGATGTTTGGGACAGGGCTGCTGCAGCCCCCTGCCAGGTTTAGGGATGGATGGATCTGCTAATTTTGTTCTTATGGAGATCGTTGGATTTTCATGCTTCAGCTTGTTTCATCCCATTTCTATATAAGTTTACAAGATTTCTATAAAGCTTTACACATACATTTGCCCATTTTTTTGGTGTGCATTTCCCCCGAATATACAAATTTCTGTGCTCATTTTCCGAACATATATATTCATTTCCCCAAGCGCTTTTCCATTGATGTAATGCAATTTTGGGGAACACTTTTCTCTAATGTACACATTTCCTCAGATATGTATATTTCCTTGCACATCCCCCAAGAAACTGCATCACCAAGCTTAGAAACGTGCGGAGTTGGGCACACAATTCTGTCTTGGCTCATTTATTAGCTCAGAAGGTGTGAATTTGAAAAAAAAATGTATACAAATCTTGATGTAACGTATTTCTCACCCATCCCTAGTCCAGATTCTACCTCTCCCTATAATGTTTAGACCGACCCTATGCATCAGTGGTGGAGAACCTGAGGCCCTCAAGACTTGGACTACAACTCCCATATTCTCTTACCATTGACCATGGGAGTGAAATCTCTTTCCCCGTGGTCCAGTCCCATATTGTTCTGCTAATACCTGTCAAGAGGATTGATGTGGATCAGCCAAAGTATGAGGTTGTTTTGTCCCAAGTGACCTAAAACAGTGTTTTCTATATCATTCCACTAACATATGAATGAGACCTGTCTGTGAACAGATGACAGACAGGTGCTACATGCATGCTACAGATGTTGTAGTAGTCTGAATGCTTGGGATTCTGGAATAAGTTTCAGGCATGTGGAAATAAGCTTAGCAGGCGTAGAGTTTTATGTTCAGGTTCTATCCCTGCATGTAGAAACAACCAAACTCTCAGTTGTTCATTCAAGAGCACCCCTTCTCCCCATGCCCACTCTAGGATAAGTCCTGGGATGGACTAGTCCAGTGTTCTCCAACCTTGGGTACCCAGATGTTTTTGGCCTACAACTCCCAGCATGCCCCAGCCCAGCATAGCCAAAAACATCTGGGGACCCAAGCTTGGAGAACACTGAACTAGTCTGTTATTAACTCAGGGCATTCCAAGATACTGGCTTGGATCAATTAATGGATCTGTCACTGTGTTGACACTTGGTCTAGCCTGCACCAACAGAAGGAGCAGAAGAGTCCTAACTAGCTAACTTAACCCCTCCTGTGGTATTTACCACTGCCACCAAGTAATGTTATAAGTTTTCTTGGCTGCTCCATTAAGGTAAAATTGCCCTTTAACCTCTGTAACTTGCTGACCCAGCTAGCTCACTGTAGGTGTGGGGTGAAATTTAAGATATCAGAACAAAGTTAAGCCAACAACAAATGCAGTTTTAGTAGTTAATATTAAGATCAGTATTAGTAGCTAATAACGAGCAATTAGGATATGAAAATAGCATGGGGAAATGCATCCATCAAAACCCAGTCTAGACCATTTCCCTACTTTAGCCAAGACTTAGCAATGAAGCTGTTTGTATCAGCTCATCTTAGTCCATTGTCAGTGCAGCTTCCAGATTTCTTTTGTCCCTGGAGTCTAGGTCCTCTGCAGCATTCTTCATCTTGGATTTTTCGGATTTCTAGCTCTTTCTCTCCTACATTTTTTCAGTTTTGTCTACTTATCAGCCCCACCCATATGTCCCATTTTAACTCCCCTCCCAACATTTTAACTAATCAGAAAGGTAGTAGAGTTTGTCTAAATTTCTATTCCCCATTGTATCTAGGTTTCCTTCCCCCTATATGGCGTCTCTACATGAGGCATTTATTGTGCACTCGTGATTCCTCACTCATGGTAGTTTGTAGGTGCTTTATACAACATCCTCCTCCTCCAGGGCCTTTTCCCTACTTTCCAAGCATTTCCATACTTTTTTTTTATAATGAGGAAAGTGAGGTATTATCTCACTAAAACACTAAATCACCCTAAAACAAACCTGTGTATTTTTGCAATTCCACTATACTGCAGTGCCACCTTGTGGTTGTGTAATGTAACATATAATAAGGCAGAGAAAGAAAAACCCCAGAAAAAAAAAACACGTGTAAAGGAGCCAACCTTAATTCCACAAAGAATCTGGAAGCAGAAACCTCAGTAAAGTGGTGGGTTAAAAGCCTTGTGTAGTTTCAGTTTCCTGGGCTGACCTTTTGAACTGCCCGTGAACTTTTGAACTGGTGAAGAACAACTTTCAAACAGAAAACAAGCATGCAGACAAAGTATAACAGTATAACTAAAACATAAAACACATGAATTAAAACACAATTAAAAACACATCATTTTTAAAATAAGGATGGTTGCAAGTAATACCACTCAGTGCTGAACTTTGATTATCACTTTGAAATCAGTGATTGGGGGGCATGCCCCCTGAAAACTCTTCTCAGCTTCCATCAGATTGGCCTGGAAGTTAGCCAAGCTGTTTACCTCGCATTGGTCAGTGGCCTGGTTCATTGCCATTCTCATTCAAGCAACTCTTTAAAGCAGCCCCCAGAGATTCCCCCCAGCTTTCTTGGGTGCTGCTCTGAAGAAGTGCCCAACAAAAAACTGAGAGTGGAGCCAAACACCCACCCTCCATGGGGGTCCATTTATCCTAAGGGTCCCCTGCGGGGGTGGGCTTTTGCCCCCAGCCTCAGTTTCTTGGTGTCATATATTTATCTGGCAAGACTTCTCAAGCTTGGATTTTAACTCAAGCTGGAGAATAATTTCGGGGGGGCTTCTAATGCTTGCCTCTTCTTTGAGGGAAGCTTTACCAAGCCCTGAATCTTATTTCAGCACCTCTACTGAAAGCTCCTGAACCCAACTTTTTCAGGACTGTTGACGGCCTTTCAGCCTATCCGTGGCTGCTTCTGCAGCAACTTTCCCCAGCTGATTCACTCATCCTCAAGTAATTGCCACTTGTCAGAGGTTGGATCCAGAATCACTGTTCTGCCAGCAGAAGGATACTGCTGGTGGAACGGGGCTTCCACCTCCTCCCCTCCCACCTGCAGGCACCCTGTGTGCCCTCCAAACCACTTCCAGAAGGTCCCCGAACTCTCTGGAGCAGATTTGGTGTGTGTGAAGTCTCATTCCACCAACAGTATCCTCCTGCTGACAGAACAACAATTCTGGACCCAAGCCCAGGAATGGGCATGGTGATGTCATAGCAGATTTAGGTTTGTGGTGATGAAGCCCATTAGAGAAAGGGCAATGCATCTTGCACTGGTGCAATGGGCTATCCAAGCCA